>JAZGUH010000511.1:0-1405404 GCA_037893225.1 Hippasteria phrygiana | reverse complement strand
CATTATGTTTCTTTATAAGAATCGGTGGACATTGGATTTAAGCCTAACAAGAGTTGCATAAGTCATATAAATTTGGGGTTTGGGTCACACACAATAATTGTACAATAATGTGTTTTCTCCCCAATAAAGTCTGTTTCAACGATCAGTGATTTTGAAGCATTATCCAAAGCCTTTTGGTAGGCCTACATTTATTTCGTCAGATAAATGTTTGTGGACCGAATTTTAATTTTCAAATTTGTATCTGCAGGTAAGATTACTCCAATAACATGGCGTCAGAGTCCAGGAAGTATTGACATGTGCCAGAACTGCCCTGGGTCCAATAGTTTGTGAGTTACTATCCAACCTACAACTTTAACAAATATAAATTATTTTACATTTTCAAAGTGAACAAAGAAAACTGGCAGGAGCGGGATTCGAACCTGCGACCTCCGGAGGTCGCAGGTTCGAATCTCGCTCCTGCCAGTTTTCTTTGTTCACTTTGAAAATCTATTCAAATTTACCTGGTCAGTTTCCCTTGTGGATTGTTTGACGAAATATATTTTACCTCAGTTTTCAATAATGATAGCTGAACACCGAGCATTTTAAAGGGACACGTTGCCTTCGAGGTATAACGCATTATTCGTCCCAGATTGCTATAGTTAGAAAGATCATTAAAAGCAGAATCAAATTCGGTAATGTACACAACCATCTCGCGAAAATGCGCCGTTTGTCTGAAAATCTTTGACGAAAAGACTGATTTTCACACTAACGACGGGTTTTCAAGGGATGGCCGTGTAGATTGATGTGAAGTACCGGTATTCCTTTCATTCTCTTTCCAACTTCCAGTCTTTTGACCGATTGGAATTCGGTATACGTGTACAGGAGCACCAAACTTCTTGTTAACGTCATTTAATAAGCGCTTTATATTACCAGGCCGAGTGCCGTACACGGCGCAGTTTGTCTTGAGGCGCCATAGGCAACGCCCAACGGTATCCATGTGCATAATTTCCCGGTGTTCTGTCCTCGTCGATCCCGGTGTGTTTATAGGAACATAACAAATTGTTTGTGCTTGCACAGTTCAGAAGCCTTGATATTTGAAAAAAAAACATAGAACGATTGCCATATGATTTCTTTAAGAACGCCTTTAACCAAACATCTTAGAACACAATTTAAAATGAATGAATTCCCTCCAATCTGTATACGTAGAAGCATTCTATACTGTTTATATTCTATACAATTCTCGCACTTGTTTATCTACTGTTATATATTTTAATTTTACGATTAGCCCTGGACTACAAGATTGTTCAGACAACCTTCGCCCGTACGTCTACTACTTGACGAGCGGCTACAGGTCCGGACAAGATGTGACAAAGCCTGGTAAAGAATCACTCAGTCCAACTTAATAGACCTAAGCTGAATATACTTATACCAACTTTGATTGGTAGACACAGGAGAAATTCAAATAACCCTTATAGCACTAATAATACCCCCTGTTTCCGTAACTACCGGGCGAAATATCCACATTGGATAAACATTGTCTTTCCCTCACCTTTGTTTCCCTCGGTTACTTAGCAACTGTTTCGTCAACTTGATGACGTTTCGAAACGAATTTCTAAACAACTCTTTAAACAAAAAGTTTGCTTTGCACATCTTTGCGCTGACCGATTAGCACAGTTATATTGTCCGTCCACCAGACTTTATTTGAACTTCCAGAAAGGTCTTTACAATTTATCGACGTTAGGTTACAGACTTCGAACTTCAGCATTCAGCTCTGAGTTTGCAAGTTCGGGCTTACATGTGTAAATACATTGTGGTGGCGTGGCGACTCTTGAAAAGTTACGACAAAATAGATGGTTTTTGAGAGAGGCGTCACCAAAAACATTAATCAGTTGAATTAAAGCTTTAGTCTTTTTTGCACAGGGTATCTGTTTGATAACCACTTGAAATGTCACGCCAAGTATATATTTGTTTAACCACGGTTGATTATTTATGGGCAGGTGTTTTTAGGCGACGATAAACAAGGCCAAATGCAAATCAAAGACAAATTTGACCTTGGAGCCCGAAATACAACACCATTATGATCGAATTGTTATCTGAAACATGTCAATCGGGAATTTTGCAACGAGGATGTTGTGAATTAGAATTTTAATTTATCTAAAACTTGGTTTTTCAGCTGCCATGAAGGTATATGAAGGTATTCCTTTAATGAGGTGCTACAGTCTTAAAGAAAACATTAAAGAGCATTAAAATTAATAAAAAATCTGGCTTAAAGCCAAGGTCATGAACCGTAACATCAATTACTATTTGAAGTGATTTTTAAATATATCAAAGTGATGGATCTCAAATTGTACAAGGTTCAAAAATTATATTGTACCGATGGGTCAGAAGGGAAAACAGTGGTGCCCATATTTTTTCAAATTCCCCAGCTGCCGACCCTGAGAGTCTCTGGGGCAAATGCTCCCATGGGGGCACCAATGATGCCTCCTGGACCGAGGTAGCGATAGGAGGCATTAACAAGGAATCATCTAATCAGATGCTATCACCTCACTACAACCTCCACCAACAAGCTGCATTGACGGCACTCAAAGATACAGAGGACTTCTTCTACCATCCAGGTATAGAGGCGGAACCTGGGCGTGGTTTAAATCAAAAGGGGGGGGGGGGGGAAGTGCAAGGGTGGGTCTGTGTGATAGGGGTTTGCCAAACATAGATCTATTCTTCCACGATGTATCTAGGTCTGTGTAAAGGCGGGACTAGAAAGTGGGTTAATAACAAGGGGCGTGGTCGAGTGAAAGAGTATCGTCTTAAATTCGATGTTTGCCTAATCAAGAGTTATTCTTTTACCATCCAAGTTCAAAATGAGGTGGGGCAAAGGCACGGCCAAGTACAAAGGGCGTGTCTTTGTAATCGGGGTTTGCCAGGTTTGTGAGAATGCGGTACTAGGGCGTGGTTGAGTGCAAAGGGCGTATCTTTCATATTTGGGTATGTCAAGTTGGGTCAGTAACAGTGTGGTTTAATTAAAGGGGCGTGGTCCAGTGCAGGGAACATAAAATCAAAAATTTATCACATCTACTGTTATTTAATCATCCAGGTTCGTTTGAAAGCGGTACTGGGGTATGGTGAATTGTTATAGCCAAGTGAAGGGCGTGTCATTCAAAATCTAATCTAAAATTTCTTGTCTCTAACGGGACTTGATTTAAGAAAGGACAAGGGTGTGGTCCAGTTATCAGGTTGGGTCGTGGCCAAGTGTAAGGTCGTTATGAACCATCAGGCAGGGGTAAAATTTGTGACTAGCATTTCGCAAAGATCGGAAATAATGAAAGGAAGGGCTTAGAGGAAAAAGGTTATTGGAATATTCAGCTTCGTGAGCTTGAGTGAGGAAATCCGGCAGGTGGGCGTTACTATAGTAAAATCTTTGAAATAGGGGTGGCCCAGCACAGGTTGGCTCCTCGTCACCTTATTCAACACCAATCTTTTTACAGTCGAGTGAAAGTGATCAATTTAATACAATTTATGCAGTCAGTCTTTATGGTTTCAGCCTATGGTCTTTACAACTTGATTGGAGAGAAGAAATTCCGTAAGCTGCTGAATCTTGATGTGGGGACCTCGCTGACTTTCGTCATCGACACGACAGGAAGTATGAGTAATGACATAGAAGCAGTCAAGGAAGAGACGATACGTGTTGTAGATCTGCACCGGGAAACCTGTCTTGCGGCTTCTAAATATGTAGTCGCTCCCTTCAACGATCCGGGTAAGTTTAGAGTGCCAAATTGTCCAAAATTTAGTTCAGATTTGCCTACAAATCCAATGCCAAATTCTAAACATTAACACAATCTGGAAAAATAGAATGCTGAATTGCTTTTTTGATGGAATATCGTTTGTGATTATTGTCTTATAAATGATACATGAGGGAAACAAACATCACTATGATTTCTGTCTTTTCTTGTCTTTTGTAGCCCACACCTTGAGTGGTCTTTTGGTCTTTAAATTTCTGGGCGATACTCATAAAAAGATTGCCAAATATTCATGACAGGAAACAAATTCTAAAAGACAATGCTAGGCTTCGTGACGCTAAAAGAATTCCATTCGCAAACCAAGTCTGGTCTGGCAGGGATCATGTACCGTGCGTGTGTAACAAGGAGAAAAATAAAGTCTGTGTTGGTCGTGGGAACGACATCATGGGGCTAGTAAGCACAGGAATTTGCACAAAAAGTTGTTTCTTATTAAAAACAGGTTTCCAGCCACAACTCTGTGCAATTTTCACGCTATGCAAACAATAGCTAAATGGTAGCTACAAGCAATATAAATCACATGGAAATTTGGTTTGTAGGCCCAATGCTGTTTATTCACAGGAAGACAGACTTTTTATGCTTAACACATTTTTGTGACATGAGTTATGCGGTGGTATGAAGTTTTGAACAAAACTGATTTTTCAAACGTTTTGGTTTTTGAAGAAGTGTCGACATGTTTGATGTTTTTGAAAATATTTGGACAGGTTTTGGGCCCGCCTTTGTCACGACGGACCCAGAGGAATGCATTTCCTACCTGGGAAACCTGACTGCCTTAGGTGGAGGCAAGTGCCCTGAGCTGGCCAACAGTGGATTAGAACTCGGTGTCCAAAACAGGTGAGAATTCATACACCATAAACGATTAGACGCTATTGGAAGCTGCGATCCCCAGCAAGATTGTTCAAAACTTTGCATACAGGATGACCCCCGCTTTCCTCATGAAGCGCTGGTAGCATCAGACCTATAGGCCTTTTCCATTGTTCTCACCAGTTGCGCACATGCTCAGAACTATGCTCAGAACTAGCAAAAAGGGCTGGTTTGTCTATACTGCCACCGGCCTCTCAAACGTTTCCCATTTGGGTGAGGTTTGAAGCAAAGTTTCAGGACTTTCGTCATCTCACACATCGACATTGTACGGGGGGTGTTTCAACAAATTTTGATCAAGATTGTTCTTCAGGAAACATTGAACGTTCTGATTTTGGGTTAGTTTTTGCAGTTAAAATAAAACATAATTAGAAAGTCAATAACAAAAATCCAAGCACGGACAGTAGAGCTTTTAGTGTCTAGTTTGAATTAAACAAAATATTAACAACCCCGGCATTTTCTTCAGTTTGAATGGAGCCAAAGTCTACATGTTCACGGATGCCGAAGACAAGGATAAGGAAAAGGTCCCTGATGTTCTAGCCTTGATTGACAAGAAGAAGGTTCAAGTGTCGTTCCTGTTGACTGGCACGTGCTACACATCAAGCCGACGTAAACGAGGTAACGTCGCTCATTGGTGGCTTCCAAACACGTGGTGGCCCATGTTGCAAGAGAGGTTGTATTCTGATTGCCAATGGTCATCGCTTGATAATTCCAGTTATTGGTATTTGTAAAACAAAATTTGGAAAACAACTGTGTTGAATGAGTAAGCATTTGTCTTTTGGGTTAACATAATTTTTTAGAAATGTTAAATCTTGTTTGCTATTGAAAAAATGGAATGCCTCCAAAGTTGCGCTCAAGTGAAATCCATTAGCCTTTTAGAGGTATGGCGGACACAATAGGAGGGCGCTATTTGATTTGGGTATACCTTTTGTATGGCACAAAAGGTATACCCAAATCAAATAGCGCCCTCCTATTGTGTCCGCCATACCTCTAAAAGGCTAATAGGCCTATGCAGGAGTAAAGCAGACTACCAGTACTTTACGCTTTTCTGGAAATAGAACCTGTTAGTATGGATGCATCTGCCCTTTGCCTCAAAATAATGTCCCAAATGTTTAAGTTCATTAAAAATAATCATTATTTCAAAATCAATAGCAAGGATGTATATTTACGCAGTAAAATTGGAAAACAAACTATTCAACTTGGAAAGTTGTTTAAAACCTGTGAGACTAGTCTATTGAAATTTCACAGAAAACAAATTATGTTTAAAAACCCCGAAGAAACTCCAAAGAACCGAAACAGACAATCATATCAGTGCATTTGGGAACACTCTGTTGAACACTTTTAGTTTCTCTCCTATACAGCAATTGACTGGTCACGTGTATCACCGTCCTATGAACAATTCGCCAGCGCATCGGGAGGTGAAATCTACCAGACCGACAAGAACGGTATTCGTGATCTGGCTCGAATCATGGAAGGCGATATCCGCGCCTCTCAGGTACGACCGACCGACCGACCGACCGACCGACCGACCGACCGACCGACCGACCGACCGACCGACCGACCGACCGACCGACCGACCGACCGACCGACCGACCGACCGACCGACCGACCGACCGACCGACCGACCGACCGACCGACCGACCGACCGACCGACCGACCGACCGACCGACCGACCGACCGACCGACCGACCGACCGACCGACCGACCGACCGACCGACCGACCGACCGACCGACCGACCGACCGACCGACCGACCGACCAACCAACCTGCACTTAAAAAAAAAAAAAGTACTCTACTCTACTCTACTCTACTCTACTCTACTCTACTCTACTCTACTCTACTCTACTCTACTCTACTCTACTCTACTCTACTTTAGCAATAAAAGAGGTATAAACTTGACGTTCCGGTCAGTATGCTCTGACCGGAATTCTCTCAGTTGAGAAATATTTCCACATGGTGTTTCCGCAAACCTTTCATTCATTAGTATTTCCGCCATGCAAAGCCTCAAATCTTACTTAAGTTTTAGATTCTGATATATACATGGGAGCAGCATACATCCCAAGATTGAGAAATATAATTAAAATGTATCGACATTAAAACAAATCTGCACAGGTGACAATAACCAAGAGGTCTTCAGTAAATCGTGCTACGTTGGATGTGGAGATACCGGTGGATTCTACCACATACGAAGTCTTGATATCTGTCACAGGACCCTTGGGAGATGACACAGTGGTCGTCGTAAATCCTACAGGTATCTTAATATGTAACCTAAAAGAATGAATTTCAGAAAGTAGTGTCCCAATGCAAAATTCTGGAAAGTATCCGGATGCTTTATGGACGCTCTGATATCTGAAGATATAAAATAACTGATTGGTATATCTGAAACTATCATTCAAAATCATCAGAACTCTGTGATTTGCATTGTGATTTTGTTATCTCGTGCTTATCTGTCATCGCCGCTTGTCGCCCAAGCTGCTTACGCTTTCCACAAGTAAACAGAACCATATTGGTTGTGCTATTAAAAGATCCAACGTTTGTGATGTCCCGTTTTACTTCAGAGGAACAAATCTCAAATTTGCTGGCTTGATCTGACTCCTTGAATATCTCATGTACCTTTAAACAAAACCGGAAAATCGTATCTTTTCGATATCAAGCCAGCCAATTTCACAAAGGGATCAGATGCATTTTTAGAGTTATAGAGATTACATTAAAATGAATTAAACTGCTACAAACTGCTGACTGGATTGACCTGAAATATTAATATCAACAAAATTAGCTGGCCTAACGTTTCGAAATTAGGCAAGTTCTTAAGAACTTGCTTAAGTTTGAAATGTTAACGATTACGGTAACATTCTCAAATCAAGTCAAGATGGCGGTTAAAAAACAAACAAACAAACAAACAAAGTATTAAGATTCGTCTACTGAAGTTAAAAATGAACTGTCCGTTCTCTTCAACAAATTCGATTTCTTTTTCTAATTTGTTTTCTTCTTGCATGACTGTTTTATTGTAACGAAAAAAATACCTAAATTTTTCGGTTTGGGGCATTTGCAACCCTCCAAAAGGCTTTTATTCTTTTATTCGTAAAAAAAATAAAAAATAAAAAGTAATAATTCGATAACTTAAACGTGGGTATTTTTTGTCGATGTCTCATTTAAAGTGAATAACTTTTGTAATGCTAAAAAAATAGCCAACAAATATTTGTTAGGTGAAAAATGGACAAGAGTACGGACGGTATATCTTTAAGGAGAATGTCACACTGAATTGTGCAACATGCAAAGTTTAATCAAGCATCCCTCCAGACCTAAAATTGGATGTGAGTTTGGTAAGATCATATTTGCTTACATCTTTAGGTCTACAAGGAACTCCAAGTGACATAGGAGCGGACATCTTCACCAGTTCCAGTGCACAGACCGTGTTTAGCATCAACGCAACCATGCCAAATACTAAAGGGAAATGGCTCCTGAAACTACAAGACTTGGAATCGGCATCAGAGTATAAGGTCAAAGTGTCTGCAAACAGCCTCCTAGATTTCAACTTCGATATTTTGGAAACAGACGAAACAGGTGCTGCATATCCGATTGACGGACTGCCAGTTGCAGGTACAAAATACAATTGTGATTTCTTTTGCAATATTGAATACTTCAATGCAATGGGAGACGTTTTGAGACGCTGGTAGCAGCAGACATACCGGTCCATTTTTGATAGTTTGAGCCTGCGCGAGTAGTTCTGAGAATGCGCGCGCTCTGTTCCGAGCATGCGCACCACTGGTGAGGACAATGTAAAAGGACCGGCATGTCTGCTATCACCAGCGTCTCAAAAGTCTCCCATTATCTAAAAACAAAAGAAAACACTAAAAAAAACATAAAAAAAAAAACACACACACACACACAGTCACGCAAACGGGTGCAATCGTGGACCTCCCATTGTTCCTCTTTTGTTTATACTCTAACTTTTTCGGAAGGCCTCACATTGGTTTTGTACACGATTTTCAATCGTGGACGTTAGGTCAAACGTGGACCCCTTTGTCTACGCCCGAATTCTTTTGTCCTAGGTCCACGATTGCCGGCATATACAAACTCACACACACACACAATTGTTAATGATAAAGCCACCAAACACTACCTTTCTACATGTTACTTTTGTTTGATTTTGACTGGTTTTTTTTTTACAATAAACTGTGCAAGTCCTTGTATGTATTTATTTTGTATCCCCCCCCCCCCCCAGACCATTGGTATTTTATTTCAACTTTTCAAGGCACGGTATTTTTAAAGACATCAGAATTGTTCATCTGGCACAGAAATGGAGAAAGAAAGAAATGGCAAATATTAAAAACAACAACAAATCGCTTCCGTACTTTTCACGATCTTGTCTGTCTCTCCAAGGAGCCAATGTGCTGATTCTGGTCCAAGTTTCCGCGCCAGAAACAGTCTCATCCGTCAGCGAGATAAGACTGTATGACTCAACGGGGCAAGAAACGCTCCTGACGGCAGCTGCTGATCCAGTGGTTGGTGGAATCCAGGGAGTATTCACGGCAAACCTAACACTACCAGACAAGGTTTGCTGTGGCTTAAATCTTCAATCGGGTTGTGTAATTTTGGCCGTATAATTTCACAAATGTCTGGACTCACAAGTGGTGTTCTTTTGCGAAGGGTCCATATTATTTTTTGTTATTAAAGTGTCATTTTTGTTTGTATAAATGTAATATATACTCTTATGTGCTTCACAATTGCATTTGGATTTCTGCATTTTAAAATTTAAGTAGATTTAAGTTTTAGACCCTTTTTACTTATACAGAGAATGTCAGATTTTTTGTCATCTTAGTTTGTTTCTTATTTACTTCCCAACAAAATTTTAGCTCCCCAAATATGGATAATAAAGAAAGAAATATGTTCAGAGCTAGCTCTGGAGAATGGCAAGACTCACTTAATGATTTGCAGAGTAGAACTTTGTATCTCTCCTCTTTTTTGGCTCTGCCATTTTGCCATCTTGTTCCGTTTGTCTTGTCTTCCTAGCCGTTCTTTGTCAGCATCCTTGGTCAGGATACCCAGGGTATGGGATTCCTCCGGACTCAACCCTCAAACGTACAAGTCGTCAAGTTCAAGTTGGAGCAAGTTCCTGATAGCGATACCATAGGTTGGAATAAAGTGTTGTTTTACATTTGAGAAAACACAGACTAACTCTAACATCCCAAATCCTCAAATCTCAGGGAGTTAGTTAATTAAAGATCTGTGATGTTGTCAAACTCAACGAAAATAGTGAGATTCTTTTGGTAGAACATGGTGCCCGGTGATAATTTCTTCACAAAATTAATTTCAGTGTTAACCATGTAGTTTGTTGGGACCTGACTTTCCCACTGTTCTTGAAGCTTCCCTGAATTGTTGTATTTTCTGGGTAAAAAAATACGCCCATACAAATTTATTGATAACTGACAAGGCAACATTGTGGGTAGGCGAACTTTTAAAAAAATGTGTGGGAGGGACTCCGACACTTTAGACACCGTCAGAAGTGCGCTTTTGGGAGTCAGAAAGACCATCCCATATTTTAAAAATATCGCAACCAATGGCTGTTTAATATGTAAAGGTTTTTAAGAAATGGCTCATATAAAAATATTTCTTACTATCGGTAATTTAAATCATCAGTTATATGTGGTTGTCCCTGTGGAGATATATTCTGTGTCTAGCAAATCAAACACATGCATGCACCCAAAATGTCAATGCTTACCCAGATGTACCCACAAATGTTGCACTCGCTTTCACTATAATGAAACATTTCTTGAACATTTTCCAGAGGATCTTGTTCCCGCAGGCAAAGGCAATTTCACCTTCCGAGTCACCAACTCCGGACCAGCAGACACCTTGACCCTGAAGGTGTCTGTGCTTCTCACCGGGGCTGACTCGCCGTCCACCCGGGCACTAGCAGCGATTGGCAGCCCGGCGGTCACGGCCACCGTCACACCGATCAGCATGGAGCTGACTACGGGAGAAACAGGGATAGGACTAGTGGAGGTGACTGCTGCTGAAAACGCTCCCATCGGAACATCTTTGTAAGATTCCTACTATAAAGTGTGTTTAATTTCACATTTTTATCATTTAAAAATTTCAAGCACTGTTTTATGATTCAAATTATTATCTCTCTAGGATAGCTAAGCTCAGATTGAGATTCCGTAAGCGAGATTTTATGTTTGCTTGGTACGTTCTGTTAGTTGACAGTTTGCCATATTTTTGAATTTTTCACCTCTGTTTGGCAAATAAAAGTTTACCCTTTTTTACCCTTTACCCACAAAGTTGACCCTTTGTGTCAACAGAAATTTGGAGTGACAGAAATGTATTAATCCTGTCAACTTGACCATGAAGAATAAATTTGAAGGCTTTATGTAGCCTAAGCAATGCAATTAGAGATTTTTAAATGACAAAAAAGAAAGAAGATCTTTTGCACCTTTGTAGCAACAAAGGCACCCGTTAAAAAATATGAGAATTTGAGGCACTGGGCTGCTTTGTGGACCTATTCTCAACCCACATTCGTCTATACTTTCCAACTGTTTGTCCGTCTTTTTGTTTGTGTATTCAGCAAAGTGACATTGTATGTTCAGGGTTCTCTGACATCAACCCTGAATTTCCTGTCGATTGACGCCACTGTGTTTGGAGTCCAGAATGACACAGAGGTAAGTGAACCTTACCCCTATTCTCAAAAAAACTTGAAATATTTACTCACATTTGTTAATAAATACGATTTCAAGTTAAAAATTCACACCGAAACAAGAAGCAAAGACCAGGCTTGATTCTGACAAGGGGGAAATACTCCCTCCATGTTCGTCTACCATACCCGTTATTGTTTTGTTTTTTTTTGCAGTCGACGAATTTATAAGTATTTAATTTTTATATATTTTTTTTATAAAAGAAATCCAAGCTGTTCGAGAATTTGTCCTTACAATTACAACCCAAATTCACTATTAACCTTCCCTCTACAATTAGCATTAGAACTACGGATGCAAGGGTCGTTTACGGTATTGCTTTCAGTATGTACATTCGCTAAACATTATACCACAACGTAGTAGACTAATGCATGATCGAGGGTGCTCTACAGACAAACCTTTGAGGATATAATTACTTGGAACTCATATTTCAGAACCCATTTTAAATAATTTCAAAGGATTTTTGGAAATCTTTAGAGATTTTTCAAACATTTTTTGTAAAATAGATTTCATTCACAACACCAAATTAAGGGTTAATTTGTATTGGATTTAATATGTTTTATTCATCTAAGACAATATTTATAAGTGCTTAAATCTTCTTTCTGTAGGAAAATCCAGACGAGAACGACCACACCCCACCTACCTGTAGTATCCTGAGTACCGGGGGAGCCTGTACGGTGGATCAGATGAGCATAGATTGCTATCTGCATAAATGGTCGGTGCGTGTCCGAGCAATGGATGAAGGCGTAGTGACTGAGGTTGTATTGGATCCAGCAATCGGTGGATCCAGCCAGTCGCTTAGCTACGAGGAATTCACTCCGAAATATGTGACTCTCTTGTACAAGTAAGTCATGAGACAAATTTAAAAAAAAAGTTTAGCATCGGGCCTTTTTAGATAAAAGAAACAAGCAAGCCTTTTTACATTCTATTATTGGATTCCGCCAAAACGTTATTTCCCAAGATGGACGCCCTTTTATTTCTATCAAAGATGGCTTCTGTCGACAGTAGTCCACTAAAACGATGCTATGCAACTGTGAGGAATTTTGACTGAGCGAATTTTCTCTCTTCCTTTTCCAGTTTTTACGGATATTTTGCAGACGGACACCTCCCCCCCCCCAACAAAAAAAGCAAAGGAAGCGGGGGAGAATGCTTACATTACATTTTTTTTTTATTTATTTGTTTATTCGGCCTGTAAGGACAAATACTATAGGTTCATGTTGACAACTGTGTTTAGTTTATGATTTTTTTGAAGATGATGGGCTAAAGCGACTTCAATTTAAAGGGAAAAAGAAAATCCTGGACATACTCTATAAACAAACCTTGTACTAAGTGTTACGTCACTGTCTTTTCCCCGGGATCATTTTAATACAGTGATTACTAAAGTTGACTAAATAAAGAAGCTTTAAAAAAAATACACCAATATCTCAGTATTAATTAATGTACAAATACTTTGATCTCCAATATAATTTAATATTAAACAGAACGTATAACAAGATGTGCATTTGTTTACATGTTAACAAGCCAGGCTGACAGCCACTCAATTTAAACAGCCGTGTCTCAAACTTATATAGCCTATACATGTAGTACATTGAACCATAATTAATTAAAAATATTAGTCTGCCGGCATAACAAAATATAGTTTCATAACATAAGAATACGAACAAGAAAATAGGTAAAAGATGAAAGGAAGATTTTGGGGGTGGGGCTTATCTGATTTCTTTGGGGGAGGGGGGGGGGGGGGGGTACCGGAAGGTAAGATTAATTAATGAACTAATAAAGATTGCTTTTGTTTGTTTGGTTTTCAAGTACTGACTGTTGCTGTCCCATGATGAATTTGACCGTACGGGACGGGGCTGGTAATACCGCATCGTGCGGCAAGGATTACTACACCGGAGTATCGGGACAGATTGACCTACCAGTGTGTAACGGGCCTGTAAGTAATAATAATTCCAAACCTCTACTTTGCTTTGACTTGCTTTGATTCAAAACAACTTGAATCGAAAGTACCAAAAGCCACTAACATTTGGGTATTTTTATCAGAATCTTTCCAAAAGGCTTGAAAGCCTAATTAAAAAAAAAATTTCTTCACAAAGATTCTGCTAGGATTTCAAATTCAGACCTCTAAACATTTATGATTAACCAGAGATAATATGCAGATGCCATTGGTTTCCGACTTCAATTCACTAATTATTAGAATGCTAGACTTTTGAGACGCTGGTGGCAGCAGACATACCGGTCCTTTTTGCTAGTTCTGATCATCCGCGCGTAGTTCTAAACACGCGCGCGTAGTTCTGAGCATGTACACGAAAGGAAAGGACCGGTATGCCTGCTGCCACCAGCATCTCAAAAGTCCCAAATTCCATTCGTAAAAGCAAAACTCAAAGAACCACACACCTCAAAAGAGATCGATTTCACATGGTGATACCGCGAATCTTCTATACTTTGTTTATACCCACCATGCAAACTTTCAAGCCGCATTTATTTTGTTTTAATAATGAAGTTACTCTTGACCTTACTCAGGTACCTGTGCCTGAAAGTGGTTTGAGCACTGGTGCGATCGTCGGTATAGTAATCGGCTCAGTCGCGGTGGCAGTGATCATCGCCGTAGTCATCTTCTTTGCGGCCAAGAGCTTCTCCGGTGCGGGAGGGAAAACTTCAAGATCCGTCTCGCCGATATTAAGCCCCTCTAGCACTGAACCTATCACCTAGAAAAACCCGCTGCACAAGATGTGAACACCAATAACAATCATCACAAAGTTTGAAGGAGAGAAGGGCTGTGCTGATTAAAGGAAACATGTAATTAACACTAAACTCAACTTGTTTTAACGCATATTGGTGTGCGATGCGCGCGCGTTGAATTTATCAGTGAACTGCCATAGATTTCACAAAACTAATAAAGCTTAGGTCTTGCATTTGTATTGTTACGTTACTCGTTGCTTAAGCCCCAGTCCCACTAGGACCTAAGATTTCCCGCGTTCAGTCGTGCAACAAGGCCGGTCGTGAGTAGTCGTGAATATTTCCTGCGATTTGAGCCTAGCAGTCGCATTGTAAGACCAGTCGTGCGACCTGTAGAAGACTTGTTTCCGACTGATAGCACCATTAATCGCACGACTGTCGCACGACTACCCAAGACTGCGTACGAGTGGTAAAGTCCTGTCGCACGACTGGCTACGACCAATCGTACGACTATTCGTACGGTCGCACGACTAGTCTTGCTTAGTCGTGCATACTAGTCGTGCAATCAGGTCTAAGCGCACGACAAGTCGTGCCAGTAGTCGTGGAAAGTCGTGAATCCTATACGATCAGCCACGACAATGAAGGACCACCCAAGACTTGTCCCACGACCATCGCACGACCGTCGCACGACAAATGACTAGCTAGGCTGCGACAAGATGCGACTACTTCAGTCGCAGCCAGGTTTTTAAACAGTTTAAAAACCTGTCTGCGACTGATTTCGGTCGTGCGAATATCCAAGACCACCCACGACCACCCAAGACTTGTGGCACGACTTTTCTAAGATTGCCTGCGATTTCCAGTCGCAGCCTGTCGTACGTTGTCGTATCTCCTAGTGGGACTGGGGCTTAAGTAAATACTACTGGTACTAAGACTCATCTTAGCACGTAGAATGACGTCCCCATAGACATTCGGAATCCATTTCTCACCAGCATTTTTTCTAAAGTATTGTTGATGGGTATTTTGGAGGAGTGACTTTGCACGTTATTATGATTTTTTTGATAGGGAGTTCCTTCAATTACCAAACAAACATAGCGCCCTCTTGTACATGTACAAGTGAACAGGAACGTTTTCAATGAAATGAAAACCCATCACTTTGTTTTAATCTAAATGAAAACAAACATTTAGGTCATACTCGTAAGTTACTTTGTAAGACATACTCGTGTGTGAGAACAAGTTGGATTGGATCGTTTTTTTGTAAGACAAGTTAGGGTAGGATGGGGGAGGAGCACCCAAGAGCATAGGGGGGGGGGGGGGGGGGTAGCCTGTATTTCACATCCCTTCGGTGCTTTCCTGTTTATATTTGTGCAGTGCCTGTCCAACTTATTTAGTGAAAGACATTTAGTGAGATTTTTGAATGTATTTTTGTAGTCTTTACATTTTATATCATGTCAAACACGACAATTGTTTTATGTAGGTTTAAATTTTGTTTGAATTTTTACATTGCTTATTTGTGTATTTACATGCAATTAGAATTGTGTATGTAGACTAAAAAGCTATGCAATTTGAATGTGATTATTTGCGGATTGATTTTCAAATGTTCCCGATTCAGAAATGTTCACTATAAATTATGTACTATATGCGGTAAGATGCTCAATATATTTTATTTTTAAAATGTCATGTTGTTAACTGCATATAATTAGAAAAGCTTAAGGATGCCTAGACTAAAAAACAAACTATGCGTAAATGATGATCTGTTGCTTCAAAATCGATCAATGAAAAGTTTGCCTTTATGCCAGGTTGCCAAACAAATATTTGTTTTTATTAAAAGAATGATAATAAAATGATCAGTTGATTTCTTTTAAGGTTAAAACTTTTACTTTTGTATATAATTTAAATTCATATTAATTCATAAAAGCCTAAAAAGGCTGTGCAATTGCATCAGTGATTTGTTTTTTATGGAATAAATTTCGAATTTTCTTGGGTACAAATTTATGAATGCGAAATTTGCCTGTATGCCAATAATATGTTTGTTTTATATAACAATATAATGATTATAAAAATATTCAACGATATCATTAAAATCATTAAAACAGAAAACTTCCCATTGTATACTTGTTTCTTTTACTAGAAAGGCATATGTTCACTACAAAGTATTTTCTTGAATTTTGGGCTATTTGTTGAAAATCTGTATTTTGCGGTTGCCCTTACCACTTTTCTTTGCTAGGGAATAATTATTACATTTTGGGGCTAGTTTTGGCAAATTTAGGGTCGAAAACCAAGAGAATGGCAAGGAGTACCCCTTACTGTTATTTTCCTGTATTGAAATCATATTTGGGCCATTTTGCGAAAATCTCATTGTTGAGTCAAAGCCAAAAATTTACAAGGGGTATCCCTTGCCATTTTCTCTGTTTTGAACAATTTACATTTGGAGGCTATTTTTGGAAAATCTTAATTTTGCATGGGTCAAAACCAACGAAAATTGCAGGGAATACCACTTGATGTTTTTTTCCTGTATGGAAAATCATATTTTTTTCTGTTTTGGGAAAATCTCATTTTGGGGCAAAATAATTAAAAATGCCAAAAGGTACCCCTTGCCATTGACAATTATATTTTTCGAAATGTTTTGTAATCATTTTTTTTTGAATTGTGGGAAAATCTAATTTTTGGGTCAGAACCGACATAAATGGCAAGGGGTACCCCCTTGCCATTTTTGTGTATTCTGAAAAATGTTAATTTTTTACCTATTTTGAAAATTCTAAATTTCGGGCAGAAACCAATAAAAATGGCAAGTGGTACCCCTTGCTATTTTTTCCTGTATGAAAAAATTAGATTTTGGACCATTCTGGGAAAATCTCATGTGGGTCAAAACCAACATAAATGGCAAGAGGTACCCCTTGCTGTTATTGTGTGTTATGAAACCTATTCTGGAAATTCTAAATTTTAGGACCAAAATCCCCCAAAATGGCAAAGGGGCTACTGTCTTTATTGTTTGTGTGTGATTTTGGGAAAATCTCAATTTTGGGCAGGCCTACCACTTTTTTTGCCTATTTTTGGCCTACTCTGGAATTTTGTTTTATTTGGGGGCCAAATAACAAGGGATGTCCCTTGCTGTTTTTTTTCCTGTATGGAAAATCATATTTGTTTCAAGTTTGTTTTCCAATTTTTGAGCAAAAACCATAAATGACAAGCGTACCCCTTGCCGTTGTCTGTTTAAAAAAATATAAAGTTTGGTGCTATTTGGGAACATCTTACTTTTTGGGTCGAAAACAATGATAATGGCAAGGAGTACCGCTTGCCATTTTTTGTGTTCCGAAAATGTTTAATGTTTGACCTATTCCTGAAATTCTTCATTTTTGGGTCCAAATCAACATAAAATGGCAAGCGGTACCCCTGTCCTTTTTTTCTTTTGTATGGAAAATTATATTTTGGGCAATTTGAGAATTTGTGAGACAAAACCAACTCAAATGGCAAGGGATATCCCTTGTCATTTTATGTGTTTTGAGCTCTTCTGGAAACACCTAATTTTGGGGCCAAAACCAACAAAAATAGAAAGAAGTTTCACTTACTATTTTCTTCCTGTATGGAAAATCATATTTTGGGCCATTTTTGGAAAATTTCACTCTGGGGACAAAACAACAAAAATCATAAGGGATACCCTTACCATTTTCGATTTTTGGGGCAAGTTTTTCCAGTTATAAAAAAAATGGACAAATTGGACAGTTGAATTAATTTTTAAATCAGAGAATTCTGTTCTCTTTATATTTATTTCCAAGAGTGCTAAAAAATATTTGGTGACATTAAGCAAACATCAGTACTTCATAAAACCACCGCTATTTCTTACAAGTTTAAATAATTTATACTCATAGTTAAACGCAAAGTGTTTTGTTCTATCTTGAATACAGCAAATATCCTTTTGCTTTTCATACAAAAAACCCTCTTCATTGCTTTCCCGTTTACTCTGCAAAATGTCAGTTCTTAAAATGAACACACCAAGGAACAAGTTTGATCAATGACTGGTTAATAGTTGACTCTTGTTGGACTAACTTTTCCCAAACGCTGGCTAGTCGACTACGTCTGGTCGATCGTACTATCAGGAACCAGCCAAAGTCACGCTGGTTATCAATGGCAACATTGCTCGTACTAAACTGTGGCAAGTGCAGAGTTCGACAAGCTGTCATTCGCACTTGCACATTACTGCGCAGGATCAAGGTACGTCCCAAATCAAACAATGGCTGACTGATGGTCGTTGATCCAACATGCTCAAAGTTGTTGATAAACTACAATATATCACTACAATTCAAATGTCCACACTTCGAATTTGAAAGAAACATGGCAGGGAGGAGCATGTGAGGAGCGAGACAAGCAGAGGGGGTTGCTGAAAACAAGAAGAGGGCCTTGGAAAAACCGAAAAACGTGCCTAATAATACGCTATACAGGGTGATCCGCCCATTTTACAACTTGACCTCAGATGACCTTTGACCTTGGTATGTGACTCATTAACATATGAAGGTTCCCATGTTACATGTATAACCCATTCAGCAGCTGAATAAAAGTGACCACTGCCCTTAGTAAGCTTTTGAATGTACAATGTATTACAACAGAAACTGATTTCGAAGACAAGGCTTACATGTACATGTACTCAGTATATAGGGCTGCGTTCCACTCACGCGAACAACGCGAACGTTTGCTAACTACGCAAACAATTTTCCATTGGATGTGCACAAAAAAATGGCGAACGTTGGCGAACGTTTGCACTGTTCGTGTGAGTGGAACGCAGCCCAGGAGAAGGTCACCTTACCCCTTGCAGTCCTATACCTAATGGATCATATTTTATTTAATTACATAATCATCCTAAGGACTAATAACATATAAATTCTTGTGGGCATTCTCCTTGCAGATGCCTAACATTAGAATTAGAAACACTGAAATCTTAATTATTTTAAGAGGGTAACTGAATGTCCCATACCGACACTAACATTTTTGAATTCTTGGATTTCTTGCTCTACAATGAATGAACAGAAATATTCAATGCTAAATCAAACACTTTCTTGCAAATTATGCTAAATTTACCTCGATTTTCCTGGTTGTGATAAAGTATCAACTCAAATTATAAATATAATTTAAAAATACATTTAAATGTTCACAATAAATAGAATAGGTATCAATCAAATATGCATATATTTTGTGCATTATATTTTAAATAAATATATACAATAATACATATTAAATATTACGGTTTTACTTATATTATAACAAACGAATGTTTGAAACTGTCTTTGTAGAATGCAATATGTTAAAAAAGTACAATGGCCAAAAAATACCCGATTCACAGAAAATATAAAAAATTGTACTTATCAGTTGACAGAAGCTATGAATGTAAGGAGAATTATAAATAAAAATAATAGTAATAATGAATGGAAATAAAAAAAGATTGACAGACCAGAAGAAAAAAATGAAGCTTCACCCTCTTAATGGAAATCTAAAATCCCTGTTAGAAAAATCAACTGACAAAACGGGGGAATAGATTTGCATTTAACAATTGACTAATACCTTTTCTGCATCTACCCAATAAAATTACAAAAACTACAGTTTTTGAGAAAAAAAATTGTTCATGGCGATAGAGTATTTGCATACCAATGCAAACTTTGTCTGAAAGAGTAAAGGTTCAATACCATAACAAGTGAGAACCCCCAGATAAAAGCCAATGTGTGAATGGAAAATAGTCCTCAATATGAGGAAAAAAATAACCTCAAATCTATTTGATATAAATAACCAGCGGACACAACAAATCCAACAAAACACAACAAAATATCTACAAAAGATTACTTCTCCATGCACAGCAATGTACTCAAAACATAAAACAAAGGTTGCACAGCAATACACTCAACACCTTCAACAAAATAATAAACACAAACAGGAGCACAATTATAATTTTCAATGAATGAGCACACCAAATACAAATGAATATTAACCCTATGAACAACTTTCGACAAAACGCCCTCGAGAATAAAATTAATAAAAACAACTGAACTAAAGTTTCAATTGGTCCCGAGTCCACGGAAAATGTACATTTATGTGATAAAAGGTGGAACTCAGACAGGAACTTTACACCCAACTCAAAATATTTCAGATTATGTGAACAGCAATGATCATGGGTGCACTTTTTGCTTCAAAGATGAACAACAGAGCAAGATGGAATCATTATTTACAGATCACGTATTTGACCAACTTTCAGTACCTTATTCTTAGCCGACAGACAGCTGGAAAACTGACTCATAGAATTTTTAATTATTTGTCATTGTTGTTTCAGAAAATGGTGTTCATAACGGGGACACCTGACAAGGTGTACACATGATTATCATTAGGCACATATGCAAATTTGAGGACAAAAGTCCAAAATTTCACACACAACTAACAAAACAAAATATATAATGTGTAGCAAATTTAAACGCAAACAGTCCCACAATGCAGTGCTGTAAGATAACTTCCCTGGCTATCCGTACAAAGGTCTAGAGATATAACATTGGGACGATGAGTTAAACTGATAATTCTGACTACAAACAAGATTTAAAAACTTGATAGAAAGACGCAGCGTACAATATATTATGCAGTATGATTCAATTACTACGATATTTAGTAAAGACAAACCTTGCATTCAAACACTTCAAAGATGAAATGAAAAATGTCCACTGATTTTTTCAGTCTTTACCTGATTGCGTGGGTGTAACCGTTTCCTGGGGTTTTCTTCCTGCTACTAAAACTGAAAATTCCTTCTTTGTTTTCTCTCACTCAAAAGCTAATGAACTGATCAGGCTACCCAGGATAAGTAAGACATAATAAATAAATGAAAATGTTTTATTTCCAGTTTATGTTAAAGGGGGGAGATGAGTTGGTCTCCCCTACAGTGGAGTTACCCCTAGGTCTACAAGGGTGCGCATGTCAGAGTGTGCCCCAACACAGACAAGGTTACAACACTCAAAGTGAGACCACACCCAGTTAGACTGGTACCTTAGGTTAGGTGACTGGCTTCACATCAATCTAGATCTGGCCTTCCAGGACCCAGACAACGGCCGATGCATTGATACTCTGTTACATGACGGAGCAAACTGTGCTGGATTTCTGTGACATCATGACTCCTGACATGGCTGCCTTGGCCGCACGTCTCTTGTTAGCTGAAACATCAAACCACAATTAATGATATTTATCTCTGCAAGTAAATTTTAGTTTGAAATTGTAAAGTGGGTGGATATAAGAATCTAAGCGATTTTTAACAATGGGCATCTCCAATCACATTCCTTTCTCTCCAAAATCGAATTTTAGATACAATGTCATTATTATGCAGTGACGTAACTAGGGTGCAATTTGCAGATGGGCATTTTTATTTCAGGGCCTGTAATGGTATAATACATTGGGTGTAAATTTGTCTGTAGAACTGCATTCTCCAGTGGAGGGGGAGGCGGCCTGGGAGGGTGGGGGGGGGGGGGGGGGGACAGGCCTCAGATAGAGGGGGACATGTGCCCTTCATAAACTACCACCCCAAATCCTTAAAATGATGGTAAGTTCTGACAGTAAATGATATGTTAAGGCTACATAAGCAGTTGCAATTTTTTCAGGGGACAAATTGGCATTTGAAAGGCTGAATATCATATTGTTTATAATGATAAATATTCTACAATTTAAACTCATATTGTTTATAATGATCAATATTCTACAATAATGATCAATATTCTACAATAATGATCAATATTCTACAATAATGATCAATATTCTACAATTTAAACTCATATTGTTTATAATGATCAATATTCTACAATAATGATCAATATTCTACAAATTAAACTCACCTTCATTAAACACCTCTCTTGAAAACACACCCCCAGACGTCAGGCAACTGTTAAAAAAAATGCAAAAATTTCAACAGGTAAGTATAAATAACTACAGAATAGTCCTAAGAAATATGCAAATCAAAATCCGATATCATGGAATTGCAAACTGAAAGAATTCAAATCCAATTCCTCTGACACACACACAGTTTATTACACGCAGTCACACAATGCCGGAATGAGAAAACATATCAATTATACAGCCCTCCTAAAACTTCCAAGTAAAAATAGCTCCATCTTTCTGTGAAGAAATTGGTTGGCCTTCCTAGATTACAATTTTCCCTAAGATATCACCGTATGATTCTACACTCCAGAATGCATCCTCTGAAGTAACTTACTCATTTTTTCCTGGTCTTATCTTGACTTTAAACATTGCATATACGGGTCGGTGGTCCGACACTTTGATGCTGTTGCATGCATTATACAGCACATTGTGGATTTGGTCCGACCTGCGACTTTTATACAGCACGCGATCCTGAATGAAACAAAGTAAAAAAGTAGCACTGCTTATGAAAACACGATATCAAATTTATTTTGTTTTCATTGGAATCAGCCAATACAAGGCTAAAAGCCACTCTAGGTATAAAAGGTTACGATCAGAGGTGGTAGGGTTGGTGACATTTTGAACTGACCAACCCTACTACCCTTACGGTCTTCCTGGACCCAGATCTAAATAGAGGATAATTCTTCAACAGATTCCAGAGAATTTATCCCAATTTTCAGACTTATCGGCCGAGTTCGGACAATCTTTTTCTTGACATGAGCGCACTGTTCAAACACTAAAAACAGAGCAACCCGAGGACGTTGTAAATCTCGGCAAAGTCTGAGCAAGGAACAAGGGGTAATGTATCCCGTAAATAGATGGTCCTTTGATAGAAACACCACGTCAATGACAACATTATTGTGAGTATCAAGAACATAAAGAACTGTATTCACAGCATACCGTGTAGGAAGGCACCCTTGCTTTAATTGAGGAGTCGTACACATCGCCGCCGATGTCGTACTTGTAGGTGGGTAGAAACTCAATCTGTCCCTCATGAAAACCTCGAAAAATGGTCTCTGTCACAGACAAAAAAATGGAATAGACTAAGAAATGTGCATTACAGGTGCTTCAAAGTATTGCTACACCATTATGCACCCATTCCTTCAGGTTAAAGCAGCCTTTATTGTGTTTTCTCACATAGTGAGAGACAGGTGCAGTTCTGACCCAAACTTTTGGAAATGTTTGGGCTTTGTTTATTTAAAACAGCAGCAAAATTTCAGACATTCCCTACAAATATAACGTAATAGAAAACAAACAAACACCAATTTATTTGGAGTGGGACTGATTGAAATCACAGGGGGATATTTCCCACCCCATAGCATTACACCACCTTTACTTGTCTTAGTTCCTTGTTTGTAACCCTTTAAGCTTGAAAAGTTTCTAACCTTGTCAGAGTAGGGGTGGATAGAGAGGGGTTTTGGGGGGTAAAACACACCCCCTCCCCTCCAAGTACCAACATATTTGTCTTTCTTTTCTCTGTTTTGATTTTTATTTTAATCATTTACATTTTTTTTAAAAACAATTTCAGATTAGGCCCAGTTTACACTTTTTTTTACCTTTTCTTTTTACGGATAAGAAAAAAAACTGTCGAGCCTGACCACCCCTCTGCAAAAATTCTGGGATCCCCCAGCTGGGGCAACTTCCACAAATATTAAAATAAATAAAAATAACAAATGATCATTTGAAAGGAAGGCAAGTTTTGTTCGTACTCTTGTGCATGTTTTTCTTGAGCTGGTCGTGTTGCAGTAGGATGTGATAATCCTTCTCCTTTCCATCTCGTAACTTCCCTGCCCAATTCTCGATCTTCAGACGGTTCTCGACCAGACGGAAGTTAAAGTCACCACACCAAAGGATACAGTCAAAACGGCTGGTCACATCGGCTACCACAAGACAATAAGTCAAATTGAGACAAATCTTTCAGGAGCGTAGCTTTAATTGCGTTCAGTTCCATACCAACTCGCACGCCTTCAGATCTCAAACCAGTCTTGATTTTACTCTATGATCCTGTACAGGAATGCCATGCATCGTAACTCTAGGGTACAGGACTTTCATCTTCTGGTTATTAACCTCTTGTGTCCAGCTGTTTATTGATAGGGTGCTGGTATGCCAATATCGTGGCTGTGCAGCCAAGCATAAATGCAAACAATAGGCACCACACTGAATGGAGTGGTCCTACTCATTGCAC
This sequence comes from Hippasteria phrygiana, assembly GCA_037893225.1. NCBI lineage: Eukaryota > Metazoa > Echinodermata > Asteroidea > Valvatida > Goniasteridae > Hippasteria > Hippasteria phrygiana. The sequence goes on along the minus strand of JAZGUH010000511.1, from coordinate 1,381,294 downwards.
TTGGATTCCCAATTTCGTGTGAATGAAAGCTTTGCTTGAAAAAGCTCCTTCTATTCATTACACTCCATTCAAGAATATAGTTGAAACATGAATGGATTGAGTATGTGCAGGAATTAGCGTATAGACGACAACCGGCCAGGTGGTCTTTTTCAAACCGTGTCTATGGCCTTTGTTCGTATTCAAGAGGTTAACCTGGCTTCCACTGTGAATTATTGCCTTCAATTTCAGGAAACAAGCATCTAATTTTTAGCAATTTACAGTAATTTTGACAACTAACTGATGAATTTCATCATGAAATTGGAAAACATTTACATTATGCAAAAGTTGGGAAATAAAGTTTGTAAGATGAAAGTTGCATTTTCAAGCTTGGAAGGCATTTTTTAGGATTATCCGGGAACTTACTGTTCAGGTTATTGTACTTCCTGTTTGGCGGTACTTTGGATGGTAATTGCAGTTCTTTGATAATCTTCTCGTAATCGGCAATGCGTTCCTTGATCTGCTCATCACCAGCTGCAAGCGCAATAAAAAAATCTGAATTGAACTTGGTCCACAACTTCGTATCATCTTAAAGCACTTGACAATAGTGGAACCAAAAAAGTTGAGTCTATGTTATTGGAAGCTCAAGACGACAAAGTCATGATTAGACGAGACAATTTTGATCAAACAAGACAATTAAAACGGTCAAGAAAAGAACATCAACATTATCTATGAAATATAAGCTGAGCTGATGTGATTCCAGCATGTAAGGTCAATTGTGCCATGACAATGAAAATAAGGCGGATTTTACTACTTTCCTACAGCAACAGAATGATACTCCAACAGTCTGAATTTGAACATGACCCCTAACCCCCTAGGGCGCATGCAACATTGTTGGATTTAGCAGGGTTACGGTTCAAATATATTACCTGTAAAGTGTGAATTGATGAATAGGAAGGAAGTTCCAAAGAATGTAAACCCTGCTGCTAATCCACCCTGCAGAGAGAAAACAAATAGACATTTTGCTTTAACGGTACTTAGTGATTGCAAGAGGGACACTGAAAGGTAAAACAAAATACAAAATCCATCGCTAACTATAGCAGAAAATTATGCACCAACGGTTAGTGTATTTCACGGGTTAGCAAATAATTTTGGCAAGCGTACAAACTAAAGATTCTGTGCTTACAGGTTAGTGCAGAATTTCCTTGCCTAGCTCAGTTAGCACAGAATTGCAGGCTGTTAGCACAGAATTCGGTGTTACGGATTCCGTGAAATTAGGCTCAGATCTCTATCTAAATATCTTCAATTTTATTATTTCATCACAGTTTACAATTAAAAAGTGAAATTTGACTTCCCAGGTGTGCACTAAACATTCAAATCCTTACATGATTATACAATTAAAATAGAGAAATACATTTATTTACAAAAGTGCAGGAAAAAAGTAAAATAACAGTTACACTAGAAATTATAATTTTACCTAATAAAAAGCGAGTTAAAAAGATATATGGCACTGGGTAAAAAGGATAATCTGAAAGATGCACTAATATTTATATTTTGCATTCTATTATACAAAGAATAATAGAGTGTGTTTGATAGCTGCCTGCACCAACCATGAACCAATACCAATATCAGTAATAATGCTAAGAAAAATGTCTGTCTGGAGTACCTTGGTTTTAATCATGGAGAAGGCTCTGGTAGACACGGTGTCATCCTCAACAACTAAAGAAGAAATCATAAAATTGATAATACTGTCAACATTTCCTTCGCATTATGAATATACAAACTAATTCATAACTTTTTCATATAGAGTATAAATGTGAACAATGGCCACATCCGACATTAACTGGATAAATCAATATTGAAAGAACTCTGATGGGACAATAATATGGTTCACTGCGGCTCAGAAAGTTGACAAGAAGTGTGCAAATAATAAAGCAAGGAAAATGGGATAAAAAGCCATCAGAGGTATGTACAAATTTGCATAAACACATTAACAACAAAGATGGGTGTTACATTCAACACAGCAGGCACTGTGCTTGTAACATTGAAATTTAAATTGAATTGGTTTACTGCATTAAAAAAGGTCATCGCTGCAACATTCCGAATTTTCACCAACAAAAATTCTTATTCCAAAGTATTGATAAAAAATTTGACTGATAAAAAATTTACTGACCCAAAAAGAAACACGAGAAAAAATGACAACAAAAATACTGAAATTATATGATAAAAGAGACTGTGCGACGCCCAAAAAAAGGGCTTTTTAGCCATCTGTATGACCCGTTTTGTAAATTTTGGACTGGGGCAAATCCTTCTCTAAGCAGGGTTTCATCTACTGACCTGAGCAGAACCAAATGAGGTCTCGTCTGATGAAGATGACTAGCCTCAGCACACCATAGGTTACTGAATGAAGAAGGACATGAGATGGGCCTAGGATCTCCTGCAGACGAATCCCCCATTCCTGCCTGCTCCATCAAGACATGACAATGTGAAGATGATGGAGTCAGTCTGCATCCACTGGTATTCATCCACTGCCCCTCATAGTGTCTTATTGTCAATGTGTTCTCATTGTGCTTCCACTTTAAAGGGGGAGGTGAGTTAGTCTCAACTCCGCCTGGGCTTATAAAATCGGGATAATTTCTTTGGTATCTATTGAAGATTTATCCTCTATTTAGATCTGGACCCAGGAAAACCGTAAGGATGGTAGGACTGGCAACCTAAAATGTGGCTAACCCACATATACATGTACGTATTGTACTTTCTCGTAATTCCCAAGTAAAATTTGGTTTTTGTAAACAGGGCTAATGAGTCCTCGTTGGCCTTGTGAGTGGTTGGGTTGAAAGAAAGGCTATGCGGGCAAGATACTTGGATTCTTATGTAAATGCTTAGCATCTTCCGTAATAGCACAGCAACGTACATAAAAACCACATCAACTGCACGGACAGCCTCGCTTTCAATATGGCGAAACCGTGCAAAGGACAAATGAATGGAGTTATTGTATTCAAAATAAACTTGAAAGCTTGTAGGCACGAAAACAAAATTAGCATAATGATACTACATTTTAAATTGACATTTTTGCTTTGTGGAAAAAATCCTCCTAAAAATTCAACCACACCTTGGGTAACTTCAAGGTTTCATTAATTAAATAATAATAAAGAGAAAGAAATTTCAATGTCTGAAACCAAATGCAGTAAATTCTCACCCATCTGGTGACGATTCTTGAGTACCAATGACGTACAGATCTTGGACCAAGAGACAATCCTCTGGTAATAACAGCTCTTCTAGATTATCTGGTAAAAACTGGAAAAAGCAATGACGCCGGATAATTACCAATCATCTAAATACAGATAAATATTTAAGGTAATACTTTAAAGACCAACTAAAATAATGGCATAAGCTTTTGCTACAACTACTGCATCTGTAGCTATGAAAGCTTATGCCATATTTTTTATATTTTCGTTATTCTTTAAAGTGCTACCTTTAATATTTATCTGTACCCATCATCTGTAATGCATCATTAATTGGACCTTTAAGAAAAGTATTTGTAAATATTGAAAAAAATAATATACATGTAGAAATAGATTTCTATTATTTCTATATTTTATTAGAAAAATATAGAAAAATAAATTGTTGCAACTTCAGTTATCAGTCAATAAATAAATGCTTTTCAACAGAATTCAATCGTTTTTTTGGTGCTTAATTACTGTTCATTTGATTAAATATCAAAAAAATATCTATATGTATGAATGTTTTGATAAATAACATAAAAAATCAATTCAGACAGATCACAGAATCAAGTTGTTTTCCTTGGTAGCCACATTTTATATCAAACAGAATAATGGGTAATTATAGTACATAGGAGTTTGTCTTCAAATTGCCACACCAATTTAACAAAAGTATAGGAAATTTAAACAAATATAATTATTCATTGGAGAAAGTAAAATCAATTCTGAAAATTAAAAATGCTGGATAATGAATGCAATTTATTTTCCTGCGGATATTTTTAATATATTGTACGTGGCAGCTAAAAGCACATTGGGTGTAGTTGACTGCACATACAATGTAGCTGATTAGATTAAATTTCATTCCTATTGATGCGAGCACAATACCTGTAAGGCCAGAGTATAAAAAGAACTCAAAAGAACTCAGACGCACTCAGGATGCTCATTGACAAATCACTGTGTGAAAGACTTCGCTTTTCCCAACCATCTTTAAATTTACAAATGCTTTGACATTTTCAATGACATTGTACAATGCACAAAAATGTACGTGCAATAAATGTATCGTGTCTGTCTGCACAAAATTTGATGTGAAGACTCCATGCAAGTAGAGATATCTTCAATTCCTTGATTAAAACAGTGCAAATGTTTATTTCATTAATTTGTATTGGAATGTACAGCAGCACATGCTTTTAATACTAAAGAATAATTTAAATACACTAAAGAATTTCTAAAATCTAACAGGGGTCGAATTACAGGTAAAAATCTAATAGACAGCTGGGCTAGTAGCACAATTCTTTTACTAGACCGGAAGGTATTTCACAAGACCAATGGTAAAAATAAGAACACATGGTGTTTTGAATGAGTGTACCGTTTTAATTTTTTCCTCTTTGCCAACCTTGTTGGGTGAGGGGTTAGAATTGCTGTTTTGATTGAAACTCCCTGCCTCAAAACTAAAAATGGCCATTCTAGAAATTATGGGGCTTTTTCATTTCACCAGATTTAGAGAAAAAATGGACTTTAGTAATAGCATTTCACACAGTTTATGAAAAAAATCACTAGACCACCGGACTAGTTCGGTCAAGAGTTCACTAGACCAACGCTCAAATCACTGGACTCAGTCCAGTGGATATTTCGATCCCTAAGGTAATTTGGTATGTTACATTGTTTGTTTTAGAAGCCGTTAGATAATTTCTGACTTTCACTCAATGTTATTGTTTAAATGTACTGGTGTGGGGAGGGGAGTATTGCAATTTAATTCCACAATCCAAAAATGTATCACAATGAATATTGTTAAAAACAATCTCATGAGAAGGCCGTACTTAAATGCAGGTGAAATTACAATTATTTTCTCTGTTCCCTTGTTAAACCTTTACTATTTCCGATTTTCATCTTCATCTGCCATAATTTTCAAACAGAAATTATTCTTAATCCCTTCTGTTCAGTTGTTATTAATGGGGTGCTGGTATGCCAATACGGGCTTGTGCAGACAAGCGTAATAAACACAATAGGCAAACAATGAATTGAGTACACACAGGAATGCGCACAAAGACATCAACCGGCCAGGTGGTCATTTTCACACCGCGCCTATAGACGTCATCCTAGCTCAATGAGTTAATGTGGTTGTTTTTCTTTATCAAGACAGTCATAGCAGGAACCATTTTGTTAGCCCATTCACTCCAGGGGGCCAATTTCATAAAGCTGATAAGCAAAAAAATGTGCTTAGCATGCAAATGCTTCCTTGGTAAAAACTGGATTACCAACCAGATTTCCATGTGTGGAATATTGCTTTTGACTGGCCATTCAGCTGTTGTTTGCTTAGCATGAAAATTACATGGACTTTTGGCTAGTAACCTGTTTTTACTAAGCAAGACATTTTCATGCTAAGCAAATTGTTGTGCTTAGCAGCTCTATTAAATTGGCCCCTGTTTATTCATGGGGTGCTGGTAGGCCAATACAGGCTTGTGCAGCCAAGCGTAATGCACATAATAGGCAAACAATGGATTGAATATGTGCAGGAATGTGCATATAGATGACAACCGGTCAGGTGGTCTTTTTCAAACTGCGGCTAGAGCTGTCATCCGTATTAATCTAGGTAGTATTTCAGAAAATGTTACATGAAGAAACATTTTTGAGTAGAAGTTGGTATCCCAGCTATTTTTAATACCTACATGTATGTAAGTTGGGGGCGCTGAATCCGAAAATGATGAATACCAAGCCGAATTATGAGATTAAAGCCCGGGCATTTCTGCAAAATGATTTTATGCACTGGATAAAATGCGAATTTTTTATCTGTGTATTTTCAAAAACTTTAGTCAAATCATTGCAAGAGTCGATTCACCAGGGTGCACTGATGGCTTTTAAACTGCCCTGGCAACCGTGCAACTGTTCATTGCACACCCTGAAAAATACAGCGCTTGTGTACATTCCAGAATTCATTTCTTTCATGAGCTGCATATTTCAAATAAAATCTTGAACAAGCCAAGAAGAATGTGTACATATGTCTGTTCGTGTGCGTTCTTGACTTTCTAATTTTACATCCACAGGGTTTAATCTTTCTCCTACATTGTATCACCTGCCAATCTAAGAAAATTCACCTTTGAGAAAGAACTTGCTTAAGTTCGAAACGTCAGGCCAGCTAATTTTTTGATTTGTATATTTCAGGTCCATTCAGTCAGTCAGCAGTTTGCAGCAGTTTTATTCATTTTCATTTTCAAAATTAATGATTGACCGCATAACTAGTGTTTACAGAAACATCGGGGCCTAATAGCAATGTGCCTTGTTTACATGTATGTCTGGGTACACAAACCCCAGCTGCCTCGGGTACAGACCAACATAATATGAACCAATACACACAATGAACAATGGCATGGGCATTGTTTACTTTTCATAATACTAATATTTAGGCACATATAGTATTCATAAGATGGAATTTGTGTCGGGGTGATGTACATTCAATATTGGGTTTGAGTGAATTTTTTCCAAATAATCTCTCGGGACAACACTGAGTATATAGTGTTTATAAAATACGTCGGTGAAGGGCAAAACCCAATATTGAATCCCGACGCAAATTCCATCTTATGAATAGTTTGGCTGCGGTACCCGCCGCTAAATCAGATTTTAACCAGCCAACCGACTCCGACAAGCTCGGTGGTCGAGTGGTAAGACATCTGCACTAGAAAGCAGGAGGTCGTAGGTTCGAGTCTCACCCGAGTGATTTTTTCCAAATAATCTCTCGGGACAACACTGAGTATACAGTGTTTATAAAATACGTCGGTGAAGGGCAAAACCCAATATTGAATGCACATATAGTATGTGGAGTACAACTATGAGGGAAAAATGAAAATTAAACTTTTTGGCTTATATATAAAAATGTGTCGGGGATGTTCGGCCAAATAAAACAACTTATTCTTTTGTAAGCATTCATTTTGCTTGTAAATGAAAAAAGAAATTCAAAATAGCTGGATCGATAATTTTAAAATACAGTTGCTTGCCTTATTTTGGAATGTACACTATTTTTCCCACCAAAAACAGCTACCAGAAAAAAAATGGTATAGCGCTGGTACGGTAACCCGGAGGTCGCAGGTTCAAACGCCGCTCCTGCCAGTTTCTTTGTTCACTTTGAAAATGTATTTAAATTTACCTGGTCAGTTTCCCTTGTGGATTGTTTGACGAGAAAAAAAATGTAATGAACTTTTTACGAATAAGGTTTTCTTTCATGAAAAAAAATGCTTTGAGACAAAGTAAAAGTTCAGGCAGCCTCGGTGGTCAAGTGATTAGTGTCTGACTTATGTGCTGTAGTATGAGGGTTCAAACGACATCGGGGGATCATTGCGCTTGTGTTCTCTGGGCAAGACACTATGATTGACTCTCTCCATCATGTGAGGATTCATGTGAGGGTAGAGAACAGATTGCACTGATCTCAAACTGCTGCATAAATCTGATCCCATTGCCTGGTGACCTAGGGGTTATGATTCTGAAGTGCTTTGAGACATTAAGTACCACATGACAGTGTTTTAGTCTAGCCTACCACAAGTCCTTTCACAAGTCCTTTCACAAGTCCTTTCACAAGTCCTTTCACAAGTCCTTTCACAAGTCCTTTCACAAGTCCTTTCACAAGTTCTTTCGCAAGTCGTAGGTTAGAGTCCCACCCCCGAGTAAGCCTGTGAATTTTTTCACACACAGTCTATCGGAAAGCACCAAGTATACAGTGCTTCATACATTACATTGTACATTGGGAAAGGGCAAAAGAAAAAATATCTCTGTTCTAATTTCTCATTAGTCATGTTATTAGGTGGTTCTTATTTACCTTTCCTTCACACATGTTCCAAGTCGCTACGAAGATCTTGACCTTCCGATCAGGGAAGAAGCGTTCAAGCTCTTCCTTGCTCAATAATGATCCTGAGGTACTTGCCCCACCACTAAGGTAGCTTCTACATGGCAGAACAAGATCAATATATCAATAGGCTATCATAATTATATTCATCACTAGGACATTATCAATAAGTAATCAAGTGAATACGGAAAATGCTGCGTCCGTGCTTTTTGGGCATGGCACCTCGAACATTTTTCAAATTGAACTGCTACAAGTTACAAATTTAGAATTCGAGCAGGACATTCCTAATTCTTACAGTGTTTAACACTGTAGAGGGCAATCTTCGTACTTAGCGCATAATAAAATGGAAGATCAAATAAGAGTGCAGAGCGTAGTGATTTTTTTGTTCTAAAATAGTTGTCTTCCCTAATTATAATAAGCCAGTTCGGTATTCCAACTGTGCATGTGCACAACAAGATTCGAAGATTTTTCTGCCAGTAACTGCGTGATAATCAATGGCAATTTTTTGAGGCACAATGACTTCTCTGAATGCAATTATTTGGTGGAACGGTTGGGGGGATCATTCAGAAAGAATGAACACACCTTACAGTTCACATTTCTAAATTCCCGATCTGGCTCTGAGGTTTTAGCAATGCATGAAAAAATCACAAAGCTGGAGTGTGACAAATACAGAATTGCTCAAAATCTTACTTGCTTCTTGCAGTTCTTGTGGTAATCGTTGAAAGCCCACCGGTAGACACGAAGGAACGGTTTCTGTCTGAAAGTTGCGCTGTACTTGCACTTCCCAAGATTGGCTCTGACATAGCCACAGAGTTGTCCATGTCGTCAGGTTTTAATGAGGCGAAGTCTGCTAACGAGGCTTGAGGATGGGGTAGAGACTCAATAACAAGGGGGGAGGGACGTTCCTCTCTGGAATCCTTGATGAGCTCGGTCTGATTGCTTGACTCTTCTAAGCTAGTATGATTCACAGTTTGTTGGGTGACACTCTGTTTACAACTCTCTTCGTCAATATCACCATTATTTTGAAGAGCAGTGTCATTTCTAAGGGACTCCGAATAAGCTCTCAGAGTTTCGTCATTGCTCAAGTTGTTCAACTCCGATGCTAACTCTTCGGGTGATAAATGTTTCATCATTGATTCCTCTTTTGGGTTTTGGGTTTTTGTAATCACCTCCTCAACCACACCTCTGTCCTTATCTGCGAAGGTATTCACGACAAGATCATCATCATCATCCGAACTTTGTAAGTATGCTTCACGATTCAACTCAGCTTTTGCAAAGTAATTTGATGTTTTTGTCAATGACGAGGAGTTTAGGGGAAATTTCGACGCATTTGTGAGAGAAGTCCTACTGCCTACTGGGTCACTTTGCCCGTCTCCAGAACTTCGCCGAAGCGACTCAGTTACATTTGATGAGATGTTTACTATCGTCTTGTTGCTGGTTTTCTTGGAACTGTTATCTGGAATGATAAGATCATCTGAATCTGAATTCTCTTCAAAGTCAGCATACTCTGAGATTTTTTCCGATTTCTTACTTGACATTAACTTTTGCGTTGGTTCACCGTGGACTATATCAGAGGTCTTGGGAATTATAGCTTCCTCTGTTGACAGTGCTACAGGTTCGATGTTATCTTCTACAGGTTTCTTGATATCTGCTTTTTGTTGTGATCGATGTATAGTACTGTCACCATTGAGCATCTCCTTCCTGAGATTCACAGGGGATAGCATAGAGACATGATCCACAGTTGATGAAATCGGCATGAAAACACTATCACTAAACTCAGCGTCCCTCGACTTCTGCTCATCCTGAACAATAGACCATTCTTCCGACAGCGCAGAATGCTTTTCCTTCCTTTCTTTGGATGTTGTTCTGATATTACCAATCGCATCTTTATCCAGATTTGCAAATCTACGAGGCTTTACTCTCGGTGATGGACGAGGCTCTGTCCTCAATATACTGTTACTATTGGCATCTTTTTTCAGACCCAAGTTGCTTTTCTCTTTAATGGGGTCTTCCCCGCCATCAAGTGGGGATACTGCAGCAGGTCTTACAAGAGGTGGGGCACCAAGTAGGCTTTTAAATCCAGTGCGGTTACACCCTGACCCATCAACGTCCCCCTTATTCTCCGAGTCATCAAGATCACCATCTAGTGGCCTGATGCGACGTGGCCTGATGCGAGGAGATGGCGTGGGTGTCTTCTGAAGCACCGTCTTCTCCCTCGACAACAGCAAAGAAATATCCTCCCTTTCATCTTGAATTCGACTGTCCACTGTGTCTGTGGTTTCGTGCACTCTCTCTGGCAATTCTGTGATATTTCCATTAACATGTGTTTCCAACTGACGTCCAGTGAAATCCTCGAGATCTTCCATGGGTGAGGAGGGCGACAAATCACCAACTTGCTGCTGGAGTTCTCCAGAACCATGCTTTTTCAATTTCCTATTTGACAGAAAGAAAGATTTATAATACTTTGTACTCATCAAAACTTCATTCAGAAAAGGAAAAACCAGAAAACAGAAATGTTAAGGATTATTAGCCTTTACAACAGAAACACAAACTGACCTGATAATAAAATATCCTATAGAAAATGAAGAACTTCATTCCATTATTTTTTGACCAAAAACTGTTCCTAAATTCGATATAGGTTATGATTATTTTTTACTGTTTATCGCACATGTATACGTATATTCAGAAAATATATCATTTGACTACCATTTATTTCTGTAAAAGATGTTTTGGGTGCTTTCTGTTCTATTCTAAGTTTTCTGATACAGATATTCTACCTGAAACTTTTAAAGCCACTTTATTCGAGACCAAATCTTCCAAAAGAATCCGCCATCCATATTTGAATCGGCCAAAATACTTAAAGGTGCTGTGTCAATGTATTTTAGGTGTGGCACCGTAAAAAATGAATTTTCAAATTGAATTGCTGATTTGTTAGCAATAGATAAGTAATGAGTTTTCCAATGAGACATCCCACCAAAAGTGGCCACTGATAAGTAACAGATTGAATGAGTTTCAAATTTAGAATTGGAGCGTGATACTTCAAATTCTTACAGTGTTAATGCATTTTGATGCCAGGTACCCTGTGCATAGGGCAATCTTTGTGCAGAGCACATTATAAATTGGAAGACAAAATGTGCAGAGTTTGGTAAATGGTTTTTGTGTGTATGTGTGTGTGAACAAGTTTTCTTTCATAATGCGTTCATAAGGGGGGGATCATTGAATTTAAATTTTCATTAACTTTAACTTCTTAAATACAAATGACGGCCATAGCCGCAGTTTAAAAAAGGACCACCTGGCCGGTTGTCGTCAATATGCATATTCCTCCTTGTACTCAATCCATTGTTTGCCTACTGTTTGCATTACGCTTGGCTGCACAGGCCCATCTTGGCATACCAGCACCCCATCAATAACAGCTGGACACAATAGGTTAAGCCATTGATTTTGCCCACAATTTTCCACGGAAAGAGATTGAGCCAATGCAACTATAAATCAAATTTAAAAAATGTTTTTCTCCCATTTCAATCCACTTGAAAAAAGACCATAGATTATAATCTGTACCTCAAGCGTGACAGTGTGCTGGCTTTCTTCCTGCGTGAGTGATGGCCAGAGAGAACATCATCCATAGAACTGTTGGATCTTGCCGACATAATATTAGTATCCTGACCCAGGCTGGAGATGGAGTCTAACCCAACCAATCTATCGATGTCCATGGCTACTGCTAATGAGAGCAAATCACTTCTGGGGATAAGAAAGAGAGTTTTTTAAACTCAGTGGAGAAGGAATTTATTCAATGGGATTGTAAAACCCATACAGTTGCCTAACTTCTTGTTTACACAAACATTATAAAAAAAGGGCTAGTCTCTCAATCATTACAAATATTGACTTCTTTGTGAAAACAACGCCTTCTCCAAACTCGTATTGGTCCAAACAACAGCAGGCAAAAATATATTAAAACCAGATTTGTTAGGATTAAGGAATGATTGCCCATGCTCACAAATGTTGACTAGGAACAATAAAACTGCTTAAAATAATTAAGAGCTAAAACATAGAGGTGCACTAAACTACACTATCAGTGGAAGGAAAAAGTTCCATATCCGGACATCACATATTTTCCCTTAATATGACTTAAAAACTACCAAAAAGTGTAAATCTGATGAAAAAACACGAATTTAGGAGGGAAACATTTTCAAATTATTCTTTGAAAATACTTTGACTTTTTCTGTCATGGCCCATAGACTTTGTGCACGAGGTATAAGTGATACAGAATGCATACAAAAACTATGAACTCCAGGCTCCATCATATTCTATTACAATTTAAACGTGTTGTGCAGTCTTGTTGGGATGCACACAGTCACACCTTATCACGTTGTTTTTCCCGTGTTCTAAATTCGGAAAGATTTTACTTTAATTTAATACCCCCACCAAAATCAGTAAGGAGCAGCAAATCTTGGAAAATAACCATCCATTTGTGTTCATAATTGTATAAACACTTGGCACAACCTTTAATTTTGAGAATTTTGTTGGGACATTTTAGTGCGATATAGGGGAAGAAAGTTTGTGTTTTATGTGTTAGAAGTTCTTGGCACCTGTACAAGTGTACATGTATAGTCACTGCAAAGTGTTCACATACATGTACATGTGATTTCTTCATTGTTTACATATTTTGCTGACATAAATCTTAAAATAACATGTTGTGCCACATGTTTAGACAGTTGTTATCAAGGAGGGTTGGTTATTTTCCAAGATTTTGCTGTTCTTGAGTTGACCAATTTTAGTGGGGGGTATTAAAAGTAAAATCTTTCCGTAAATTCTAGTAACAAACCACTATTGTAATTTTTGAAGTTTATTGTTATGGTATCGCTAACAACAGCTATAGCACAACTAGTGTTGGAATACTGAATTATTTAGGAGAAAGACACCTAAAAGCTTATTCTCCTTGATAATTACACAATATGCCTTACTGTCCGGAAACTGGGCACTTCGAAATGTAATGTAGCGCAGGCAAGTGAAGCGCGTATTCGCGATGTGCAGTCGGAAAAACACAATTTTCATGATATTTACAGGCCTCTTTTTCACCTCATTGTAATCACCACGAATAAACTTACCGAGAGGAGGTTTGATTAATTAACAGATGAATACCAAATGCATATCAGCAGCTTTTCGTCATTTTTTCTCCACCACACGGCAACAATAAACAGCAAGACAGCAACCATTTCCATGAATGACAACTCGCTCGATACCGATATACCGAGAATCGGTTCAAAATCGTTGCGGTATCGATATCTGTTCCCATCTCAGCACTAAGCGAGTGGAACAAACCAGTGGTGGGTTTGTCTTCGAAAAAACAAAACAAAACAAACAAAACAAACAAACAAAACAAACAAACAAACAAACAAACAAACAGCTACACCCCCCCCCACACACACACACACACACACACACGAAAAAGACATTCGTATTCTGATGTCAAAAGTCCAGATGCAACATTTTAAGAAAACTCTAGAAGTTCAAGCCCCTGCTCTCCTCCATGCTCTGACTGAAGTGAGAATGGATTTAGTCCGGGACCAACCAAAGAAACAATACAAATCTTACTACACTATGCATTTTATTTGATTTGATTGGCCAAAAAATACATTGTATTATTGTACAACCCGCTATGAATAAAGATTGCTATAAATTAACATGATTTGTTTACATCTGTTACTTATCAATGTTTGTGTGTGGAATGTCTCATTTGAAAGCTTATAAGCTCATGCTTATAAGCCCATAACGCTCATAAGAGATTCAATTTGAAAATTAATTGTTTGGGGTGTGACACCCAACTCGCAGTACCTTTAAAATTCAGGGGAACATACAAACACTTTTCTTTTCTTTATGATATTATCGTAAAGCTAAATTTTGATTAGCGAGGTGGAACAGTTTTAAATATTTCTTGTCGTGACTACTAAAAACAAAACAAAATCACGCCTTTAACACGAAAAGCTGCTTTCATCCTGCATTTTATATTAATCATTAAAATAATACACATAGCGCTAGCGCCGCGATACAGCGAGACTGAGCGATTCTGAAGTACATTTCTGTTATCGATTTAATGTTTGGTGTCGATCAAACTCTGAGATCTGTACGGCTGTTTCATCAACAAAATATTTCCTGGTTCTCATGGTAAGTGGATGGTTGGTTCAAGTATTAGTGGATGGGGGGGGGGGGGGGGGGGGGGAGGCGGGGGCGGGGGGTGGGGGGGGGGGGGCTCCCCCTTCCAAGCTAAGGCGGGCCTGTCCTCTCGGCGGCCCCTAACATGAACTTGAGGTTGTGCACAAGATATTTCTTCCCTGAGATATCACAAAGAAAACTTTGTCCACCCCGGCGAGTGTCCCCTTACCTGTGCAACTCTCGAGGGGGAAATGGACTGGCAGCAAGAATCAGTCTCTTCATCACCGTATTTGTACGGCGCCTCGCCTTTCCAGTGCCGTATCCAGCGGGGGGCTGGGGGAGGGGGGGGGGGGGAGGACTTACCCCCACCCGGGCGGCATTTGAGGCGTCATAAAAAACAAAAAGAAATAGTGTTTTAGACTATTTTAAGACGGTTCACACGTTGTTTGCCCTCCCTAAGACAAAAAGCTGGATACGCTACTGCGCCTCTCTCTTCATTTTTCAGAAGTTCGTTGTCGTAGGAACCAGGTTTGGCAGTAAGATATAGGTGAGCCACGCAGTGGCGGGGGAGGGGGAGGGGGCATGGGGGAATTTGCACCCCCCAAAAATTGTTCTCTTTCCCCCAGTTTTCCCCCCAAACACTTTGTCTATACAAAGAGATTAATTCTGTTGATTTCCTTCGCTACGGTTACCGTGTTGAAAGTAGATTTTCTTCCCGACAAAAGCCTGTCTATTTTTTTCTTCCCTTTTTGACAAAGTTGGTCACAATTAACTATTAACCATAACACATTGATTTTATTAAGAATTGGTGGGTCTGGGGGATATTTGTTGATGAAAGTTTCCCTTGAAGGCTCAGGTAGGGGGTGGGGTTGGGTTTGAGTAGAGCTTTGTTTAAATAAGTAAAATTAAAAGAAAAATTGCCCCTCTCCCAATCCAGCCTTGCCCCCCCCCCCCCCCCCCCCCCCCCCAACACGAACCATTACATATTATGTAAGGCTCAAGTTGCCTTGGTCACGTCAATAGGCAAGGTTGGATAACTGATGCAACAATTAAGCGTATCTGTCACACTTCGTTAATACCCACGAATTGAACAGGGGACGGATCATGAACATACAACAGTCGTCGGTATAATCACAACTCTTTTACACACGTACACTTAACTTGCGTATTAAAAAGCCAGACGAACAGTGTTGGGACATTAATCCATCGTCTGTTCTTGATTTTATCAGAAATATTTTCCTGAAAATTATTTTCTGGTTTGAAGCAGAAGAAGATAAGGTAAGTTGTCTGCAGGGGAATAGAGACAGGGGTAAGAAAATCTGTCAAAAACAACTTGCACAAGTTGGGAAGGATTTTCCCGGGAATATTTTTGGCACGTAGGCCCTAGATGTATTGTTAACATAGCAACGAGTTAAATTACTTATTATTTCGTCTTCGTTAGTTGAAAACAACCCAGATTTTTGCATTTTAAGTTTGTGGGTGTGTACTTAGATATATAGCGTACTTTGTGTGTGGAATAAATTTTGATTCAGGGTTTGTGGGATAGTAAAATCTTTGATCGGCAAAGTCTGTCGTTCGGCTTGGCAACCATTTGTTTACATCGGAATAGCCTTGGGTGCACAGCTCATACTGTGTGTGTATGCTCGCGTATACGTATACTATTACTATTAAAACTGTGATAAGTGCCGTATGTTCCAAAGTCCAATTATCACTTTTTCTCCCAAATGATATGCTTGTCTCTTTTAAATCGGAGCTACATACAGCCATCCACTTGTGATATTTCTGCCATTTTGGCAGTTATTTTTACATTTATTTTCAATCGTACTTCAAATTTTAAATGTTTTGCATTGTGATTTATTTAAACATGGATTGAACCCGTGAGGCAAGTGTTACTGTTTTTAGATTTGTTTTTTTTAGAAATTTGTGCAAAGTGAATCTAGGCAGAAAACGAAGCAGATAGTTCAACTCTAAAAAGTATTCTGCCAGAAAATTGCCATGTTGGTTTGTTATCTCGAAGTTCAAATTTCACATTAACCTGTAGTTCAATTGCCACACATCTAAGTATTCAGCATAAAACCCATAAAGGTACAGGAAATGTGCCCGAGGTTGTTTCTTCGTGCTATCCGGTCACATCGACTGTTTATTTTCAGCAAAACTCAGTTTATATTTGCGGATAATTTTACATCCTTGGCCAGCCTAAGGTTTCTTGGCTATGCTTGGGTAATTATACCATCTGTTGTATATGGCTCACTGTAATACCCAGTTGATAACCACTCATACTAGACAATTCTTTTGTTTTAAATTTAAAATAGTACAAGGTTCAAAATAAAGTACTTTTTAGTTCAAAATAAATGTACCATTATGAAATTACAGAAATCAGTTACAGAAAATTACCAATTTTAAAGAACACTTCTAACAAAATATTGAGCAAATTAGTATGCAATACCGCAATTTATGACTTGTTGTTCAGGTAACTGTTAATTATTTTTTTTTAAATTAGTGCAGAAACTTTATTTTCTTTCATGCTTGAAATAAAATAGGGGTATAATAAGTATTTACATAATACATGCATTCATTGACTATATAAATTACACATTGGATTTATCTTTATTAATTGTATGATGTGAAATTTAAAAACTTTGTAAACTAAAAACTTTTCCACTGCCATTGAGGAAGTCGACATTTTAACGGATTTAAGCCTTGATTCTTTCAAAAGAAGATCCATATCGCTCTTTGTTCGCAATCAGCTCACCAGTTCATATGATGGTAAAACGAACACATTTAAGATTTGTCAATAGAAGCTTTGTTCACAACCAGCATTTCATATATCACAGCCCACAAAGTATAAATGAGGGTAAAACAAACAAATTTGAAGATTTTAGTCAGACCACCCAGTGCATCACCACGGCAACTATATGCATGGCGTTGGTATCATGGGTCAAAGGTTACTGTGGGAGCTCAGGAAAACTGCGATTTAATTTACGACAGGATTTAACTTTGGTTCTTGAAAAGCCTGAGTAGTGGATTATGCACAGGTAGTTATGTACATGCACACACATTTTGTTTTCTTATAACTTTCCAATTTTATGTCTTTCAGTACTGGTAGGTTGTTGTTTTAGCTTTTTTGATAATTCTAACTTTTATTATTGTGTGTTCTCCCATATAAATGAGAGTTATGAAGAACTTCTTTAATAAATTTGTCTCTGAAAAAAGTTGTTCCTGGTTTTGAATTATTCTGTGTGAAACTTCAGAAATGACAGCAAGAATCCCAGTGCATGTACACACAAGCTCTGGATACCTTCTGAACTTCTGTTTACTTTTCATGAAGACTTCTTCAGAAAATAATTGTTTAACCCTAACACTGCTGAATCCATCAATATCAATACGAATTTCCACACACCCTAGGGGGTTAATAATCTGATCATCATTTCAGATTAACTGAGGTGCATAAACTTCAGCAACATGGATGGGCTAAAGCGTGATGTCTCCCGGCTTCGTGAGAGATACAAGACTCTACAGCAGCAGCAGTTCACGTTTGTCTCAGCCCTGGAACATTCCCGCAGCGATGCCTTTGAAAGAACCAAACCCGTCCGAACAATTACTCAGGTACGTGCTCATTATGTATCCCAAATGACTTAAGAAGGCCTTTCATAGCCTGGAGGTTATAAGCCCAACTTTGGCACTGCTCTATGTGAATTGTTTTCCCTGCTGTACTATGCCATTTCTGCTACCAAAAGTAAAATGTGTTGTCCTGTGACCTTTATCTTCACCTGGACCCCTACCCCTGAAATTTAAGACCACCAGTGCATCCCTGTGCATACTCAATCCATTCATGTTTTAACTGTATTGTTCTTGAATGGGAGTGTAATGAATAGACAGAGCTTTTTCAAACAAAGCTTTAATTCACTCAAAGGAGGGGCTCCAAGTGTGATGAATAGGACCATCTATTCAGTGTGTTGCCTGTGTGTTTACGCTTGGCTGCACAGCATACCAGCCCCATCAATAACAGGCAGACATAAGGGGTTAAAATCCCTCATAAGTAGATGTAAGAATTTACATTGAAATTAGACAATTAATCAGTGCATCAAAATAATAAATCCATTAATCAATCCTTTTATCAACTCGTCAATCAGTCAGTCTGATATAGTAAATAATCAAACTATCGGTCAATAAATCAAGCAAACAATCCGTCAACAATCAAACAAGCAATGAACCAACCAACCAACCAACCAACCAACCAACCAATTTTCACCTAATCAATTTTACCACCAAGCTGACACTTCAAAGCCTAGAACATATTTCACCATTTGTTCTCAACAGGTCAAACAAATGTACGATCGGAATAAGAATGCGACGGATCGTCGTGCAATGCGGCAGTGGTTAGACCTCCTAAATGACCTGGCTAATGTTCTACGGAGTATGGAGAACGTTGCTGGATCCAGTGCTAAAGAGGGATCCATAGGAGTAGCATTGGATAGATGGAAGGTCCTACTCAGCCCTAACCATGACCTTTCTGACCTCAGAGCCAAGTACCCACACCAAGAGGTCAGTATATGTCCATTTTTTGTTCACAGATTTGTTTGTAAAACTTTATTTTCGGTAATTATGTGAGATTTTAAATGTCATAAAAATTGAAATGCTTTTGAAAAATATGCAGAATTAGAAAACTAGGTAGCGAGGTACCGCAGTACATAGAACCTATACTGAGATTTTTAGAAATTCTTTTTTTCACTAAAAAAAAAGAAAACATTATGGTGGGGCTTATCAAATTTTGTTTGGGGTGGGTATAAGCCTCTCCTATCATAAAACCATTTTTGGTACATGTATTTGTTACTTGTATTCTCCTCTGGAAAAATCAGCGTACAATTTTTTCTCTATAAATATTTTTAAATATTTACTGTTTCAGGTAAACCATTTAAGTTGTGCAGAGGCCAGGGTACTATTTGGCGGAGTGGTCAGCCTAGTACCCCTGTTGTTTGATCAGGCTCATCGCGTACAGAGCGAGCTGTCCAGGAAGGCCAAGGGAACAGTGCCCTCAGGGGCAGGAGCAGTAGAGACGAGGTCCGACAGGTTAGTCAAAGATACCTACCCACCCAGACGAGCAGTGCAGAGTGCAAAACACCAACGGTCACATACAGACAGTAAGTTTGACTGGTATCTTTCAAATACATTTGTCCTTTCAAACCATTATAGACTTGTACGGCATTAATTAAATTTTATGCACCATGTTATCCCTGGCACAGTTTTATGGGGGGAAAAGTCTCACAATTTTCCAAAATTACAAAAATTAGTTACCTTCTGAGAAACATTTGTAGGGTGCCTGCACACTACCAAGGTGAAATTGAATAAGCTTCAGTCAACGACTGTTCCAACGAAGATGAGACGACAAAAAAAGAAAAAGATAAACCCTAAACCCTCCCAGGTCATCCAAGCTCCACCCAGAGGTTTGGAGGATTTTGCAATATTAACTTACATAGAACTTGATGCCTTGATTATAAAAGTAGTGGATTTTGGAGGATTCTGAAAGGTTCCTTGCAAAATTGGAAAGATTGAGATTACAAAATAAGATAATCAGGATTTCAAAGCAATTACCGTGTTGCCGATGTCTTTGTATCTTGTATGTTAAAAGAGGAGCGTATTTTAAATACCATTATATTTTAGTCGCTATGTGACAGCTGTTTGCATTTTCTCTCAGGTGAAGTTCCAGTGCGAGCCAAGACGGCGCTGGGCCCTCGCGACAAAAGCGTGGACACCAAGGACCTATCCAAACAGACACTGCGGCTGTCCTTTGGCAAAATGCCAAAAAGCACTGATGAACCTGTACTGTTCTATCGCCGTACCCTGAATGGACGGGCAGACAAGCTGTACGTGAACGGCGAGATCACGCTGGACCACTCTCCGTGGCGGGGGGCATCGTACGACAAGATTAACCACAAGGAGCATCGGCGTTTCATCAATCTGGAAGGGAAACTATACTGATGAGTTTTTTTTGTGTGTGAGGGAAACTGAGAAATTAAAGGTGGAAAATTTCAGTCAGTATCAAGGCAGTAGTGTTCTTGAGATACAGTAGTGCCAGAAATCAAATGAAAGGTCGGAAACTCACCACAATCTTGCAAATTTCTGAAAAGATGCTCCGATATAGGAATACAGGTATTTATTTTTTGGAGTAGGAGCAAAAAGAAGAGTTACAAATATGATTGATGTCTTTTTTACAAGACAATGCCTCGCTTTGTTAATAAAGTTGCACTACAAATGACAAATTGTATTTATTTTTAAGTTAACAAAACAGACAATCCTTTAAAATGTAAAACCTAATTTTGAAACTGACAAATTATGGAATGTCATTGCAAAAGCGTAGAAATTACATGCATAATCACAATCAGCCTCTTGATATAGCTGAAATATCTTTCAGTATGTTTACCTTGCCTAGAAACTTTTATTTTTCTCGAAGCAATAGGGAACAATGTATAGCGTACAAGCTGAAATGTGAATAGACAATTTCTAGTTATATGTACACATGTTCTGTCTTTACAATGAATACACTTTCACGATTCTTTACAAGTTTACAAGTCGCATAAATTCATGAATTGTAATTCTGACGTGTGAAGTTGTGCACCCAAATTTGCAGTTTTGATTTATCACTATTTAGTATTTAGTATCAACAAACAAGTTTTCAGACGTACTTAGACAGTCAAAAGATCATGTTTTTCCTAGCAAGCTATCTTGCACGGCAAAAAGTGCTGCATAGTTAGTTGCACTATCAGTGAGATTTTTAGTGCATAACTCTATAAGTGGATTTTACACACATACATGTACGTGATGTAATACTCCTGTACCTCTGTTACTCCACAAAATTTAAAGGCTTGCAGAAATCAAAACAGGACAAATGTTATGAATGTTTGCCACAACCACCCCCCTCCCCAGAAACTGTAAGTGATTCACATATCTTTGGCATCATGGGCGTGGCAAGCACTGTTTCTACTGCCTATGACATCACGGTTTGAAACAGGTATTTTTGTTGTGGGTGGAGGCACACCATGTGATTTTTTCCCCCGAAGTATTGATCAATTACGAAAACACAAAAATCATCAAAACTCTTCATTTTTATGTAGTCATCACAGTTTCAAAACAGATTACAGTCGAACCTCATTAATATGAGCTCAGACGAGGTCCTGGGTAAGATCAGCATTTTTCTTCTGTTCTAACCGAATTGTGCATATTTCTATGGAGGAAAGTTTGCTTAAAACCCCTTGATGGCTATAGCTGTGGTTTGAAAAAAAAAACACCTGGCTGGTTGACGTCTATACCCGCATTCTTCCATGTATTTACATGTATTCCATTGTTTACCCATTGTGTGTGTGTTACACTTGGCTGCACAAACCCATCTGGCATACAGGCACCCCATTACATGTATAAAAGCAGGGCGCAAGGGCTAATAATAAGAGCCCTGCTGGTAATGTGAGAACTCGGTTATAAGTACCACATTACATTTTCCCTCTTAATTTGAGTGAACCTTCAAAACAATGTAAACAGTGTACCGTACACAAATCTATTTGGGGAAATATTGCAAACCGAAACACCTGATTTTGCCAAAAACAAAGAAAAAAGCAAAATATCTCAGCTGGCAGGCTAGCAACATTAGCGCACCTACTGCTTTTATTTGCCATCATTCCAACTTGCGTGTCATGTGTCATCTTGTTCCCCACATATTAAAGGTTTACTACAGGCGATGAGAGATCATTTGGATTAATCATTCATTTTTGGATTAATATTATTCTTTCCCCTACGTAAACAGACTACAGTGTACTGTAGGGACTTTTACAATTACATGAATCTGGTTTTTTCTTTTTTGCTGTTTCAGTTTAGAGTAATGATTTTATTTTACAATTGGACATTTGTGTGTGATTTTATTTTGAGAGAGAATTATCTTAAACCACCAACTAGGATTTGTATACAACTTTTTAGACTCAGATTTCTATTTCTAGTTTTAATAGATTGGACAAATCTGTAAAAATTAACGTTTCTGGGACTCTGAGCACAATATATTGTTTCAATGACAGAAAAAGATGAATTAGTCACTTTTAAGACTAATGAACTAATTTTGAGGTACCCGAATATCATTTGTAGTATGTGATGTTGTCAGTATTTGTCATATAAAACACACATTTAAATTCAAATGTAAAAATGTACACAAATTTTGAATAAATATGTACTTGAGTTAACCATGTATAAATTTTGTCGCTAACTTTTGTGGGGTTTTGTCAACATTTTAAACAGTACATTGTATATTGAACAAAAAGCAAGTGGTCATTCCATACAACTTTTCTTTAAAAATCATTTTATTGAGAAAACATTGGGAAAAAAATTAATAGAACAAAGAATAACCATGATTTAGAACGTCCAAAAATTGCTGGGTAAAATGATTACACTATGTCACACCCATGTTGAAGTCTGACCTTCAACTTAAAGGCACACATTGCCCCGAATCCTCCAAAATTTCATCTCTACTTAGTTACCTATCCTATTTCTAAGGTCCGAGTGTATTAAAACTCAAGCATAATGTGTAATATTTACGAAGAAATGTGGACAAATCCGAAGCACTGGCATTCAGACATTCAGACTGGTGCCACACATAGTGCAGCCTGTATGCAATCAAAGCACTATAGACCAAGGGCACCACTCTGAATTCCACAGTCCGACTTTTCTGAGCCAAACTGGCATCCCCAAAATATGTTCGTCCATGATCATTGACAAATGGCACATTTTCAAGGGAATGTCATGTACATTATTATATTCCAGAGTTGTATTCAAGTCAATCACAAGTCAGATCAAAAGGCAGATCACAGTCAATCACAAGTCATCTCGCTACATGGGATGAACAATGACAGAGGAATGCTTTTGTTATATACATGTACATTGTAGTGTGTTTGAATAGCTTGTTACATGGCTTGAGACAGGGGGCCAATTTCATAGAGCTGTTAAGCACAACAATTTGCTTAGCATGAAAATGTCTTGCTTAGTAAAAACTGGTTAGCAGCCAAAAGTCCATGTAATTTTTTTATGCTAAGCAAACAACAGCTGAATGCCAGTCAAAAGCAATATTCCACACATGGAAATCTGGTTGGTAATCCAGTTTTTATCAAGGAAGCATTTGCTTGCTAAGCAAATTGTTGTGCTTAACAGCTTTATGAAATTGGCCCCAGAATTGTGAAGTGACTTGTGGTGACTTGTGATTGACTTTATTACAGATGTTATATTCTACTTTTGAATGATCTTTCCAACCAATGCATTAGGACGGACATTTTTTGTAGCCCAACTGGGCGCCTCTAAGGCTAATGTGTGTCTTTAACATCCTGCAGAATTTTGAGTCTATAATGTGATTTATTCAACAGCTATATTTTAAGAAATAACCCAGAGATAGAAGCAAAGATCACGTGAAAGATCTCGAGATACCAGGCATTTCCCAATGACAAAAATGGCATTGCCAGAGCTGTCTGTAACTGCTTGCTCTAACTCTGCATTTTATTAGTCTGGAGCAAATAATTCATTGGTAGACTGATGATTGGTGCCCGTCTAACAATGCGCATTGCACAATAACACCCAGGCACAAATGGCTCTAGTCAAACAGTTGTGTCATTGGTTCCATCTTCACTTTCTTTACAGAAAATGATGCTATTGTTAACCAGTGTGACCATGCCCTGTGGACTGGTATCGGATGATCAACTAGACATGGTTGACTAGACAGGGCAAACAAACGCTCCTATATGAAAACTAGGTTTAACCCATTAACCTGTTGAGTACAGCTTATATAATGGGGCGTCGGTATGCCAGACAGGTTTGTGCAGCCAAGTGTAATGCACATAATAGGCGAAGAATGGAATGAATATGCGGGTATAGACGTCAACCGGCCAGGTGTTTTTTTCTTCAAGCCGCGGCTATAGCCGTCATCTGTACTCAAGGGGTTAAATACAGCCAACGGCTACGTATATTCAATCCATTAGTTGCCTATTGTGTGTGTTACACAGCTGCACAAGCTCATGGCACCACCACTCCATTAACAACAGCCGGGCAGAATGGATTAAGTTTAATTCATGTTCAACCATGCCATACGGCGTACAGACAAAGCAGACCAGTCTCTTCTTTACAGACTGCCAAGCAGCTGATACAGTTACCTATTCCGATGCCCACAGCTTGAACGTTCGGTCAAACGAGGCAGTAACGATGTACTGCTGATCGGCTGAAATATCCACGGCCATGATCTTACTGTCGTGTCCCGCTAGGGTGATGAGAGGTGACCAACCAGGATGAGCCCAAACCTGGAAAAACAGCCCAAAGAAAATGAACGAGCCTATCATTTATTACTCTGCAGTAAACGGGGGAGGTGAATCGGTCTCTCCAATGGTAGAAGTCACCCTGCCTGGTCTAAAGGTCTGAAAATTTGAATAATTTCTCTAACCTCTGTTGAAGGTTTACCCTCTATTTAGATCTGGGCCCAGGAAAACTGTGTGGTAGTGTTTAGGAACCCCCTATTATCTTTATCCATAGCCCTTTACCTAGAGTGGCTTTGATATTTTTTAACCGTGCAGTACGAAACAAAACGTTAATCTGGGCAACCTACAAATTCATTCAGGCAGCCATTACCAGTTGCCCAACAGACAGCCTAATTGCATATTTTGAAAGTATCAGAACATGTCATCAATGCAACTCCAAAACACCACTATTTTAAAGACATAAACTCCACTTTTATTCTAAAATGCTGTTGGCTTTTCTCTAAGTCATTGCCATAGCAGGATCCATCTTGGTATCCTTTTCTGGCACTCGTCAATGGACTTACAAAGAAATTACGCCACACTTTGTTGACCTTGTTTCATTCAAGCAGCTAGGTAGGGACGGAACAGCGCGCTGTGGTATCCCAGCATGCATTTCAGTACATACAAGTTGTAAACCAAGTGTGACGTCTTTACTTTATTGGTCCAGTCGGGCAGCCAGGCTGACTCTCGGGCAATAGTTGCCTCAGGATGACTTGCTGGTTGCCCAAGGACGACAAACCAATTTTATGAATTTTGCAACCTGCATATGCATTAGAAGCCTTCTATGATTTTCTAAGAAAATAATAATTTTCTCTGTAAAACTCCCTAATATTATGAAAACTCTCTGGTGCAAGTTCACAAACAACGATATCTCACCTTTGCTGTGTTGTCATAGGAACAGCTGACTAAATAATCTCCCGATGATCCTGTGGGGAAAAATAACACCAGTTACCCTACAAATATCTGAACATTTTCCAGAAATGAGAGTGGAGCATTTGGCAATTGACGTATCACAGCAGAATCACGTAAATGTACCTTACATGACATTTTCCAGATACAACCTACTTTAAGTACACATTTACAATGTCTGAGTTATCCCTGGTGTGAGATCTGAAGGTGTGTATTAAACATAACTACGAATACCCAACATGAAGAGGTTAGAGAGAGAGGTTACAGAGAGGGGAATCTACGCAGACATTTATGGACATACCTTGAAACTTAACACCCGATACTATGTTGCTGTGGGCTGGTATGGTGTATACACACTTGCGTTGTCTCAGATCCCATATCTTAACGGAATGGTCTTCACTTCCCGTCGCTAAGTGGTAACTATGGTAATGATATAAAATTTTAAATACAACGTCACAAAAAGAGGAAAATTTTTGTTTTTTAAACACAGACAATCGCAAACATTCTCGGCAGAAGAACTGCATTTCTTAGGACTGAGAGGAAATCTATATATATATATACTTTTTTTTTTTAAACAATAGTGTTTCTGGATTCAAGCTTCAAATATTCCAAATGCTTGTTTGTACAGAAAATACTCTTTGTCCATACTAAACAAACTTTAAAATGTTATTTAGTATCATTAAACACACCTACGGCAGAAACACTAGCTGTTTATTGAAATGAATCAGAACCGAAAGCAAAACAAAATTTTTCGGTGTTAAAGGGTATTGAAATGAACACACAATTGGGATCAACAATTTATTAAGGTTAGGATGGCCTCCCCGTTTTGTTTCTTCATATTTTAAATATTTCAGGTCATTTTAGTTGGCAAGCAATTTGTAGCAATATCTTATTTTAATTGAGTTTTAAAAAATTGACTGAACCGTTGAAGTTCTCTAACAGCAAAAACCTCCCGGAATTTTGTGTATTGTAAACAGTGAAACACTCACCCATTGGGAGAGAAGTTGACATCCAGGACAGACTTAAGATGCCCTTCAAGAAACATGATGCACCTGCCTGTTCTCAGATCCCAGACCCTTCCAAATGCATCCATACCCCTTGATAACATAATCAAATGAGAAATCATCACCTTAGAGATTAAAAGTTTGTGATAACATACAACAGGAGATAGGTACAGTTCTAGGCAAGAAAGCCCCCGCAAAAGTTGGGTTCCAAACTAGAGACATACAGACAGACAGACAGACAGCCAGACAGCCAGACCGACAGATATGGTGACATACCCTGTTGCACACAGTGAGCCATCACCCTGGAAGGCAATGGAGTATACTGCCCTGCTGTGTCCTTCTTGATGCAGAATCTCCTCTTGAGCTTCAAGATCCCAGAGACGCCAGGACATGTCAAAACTAGGGATTAAATCAAGAATAAGTGATAGTTCCAACTCTTAAATCTCCCTTCATTCCAATGCCAAATCTGAGTTGCCATTATCGAGTACCAGTCTGGATCCTGAGTTATCAATGTCAAGTCCAAGTACAGAACATGAGTCATGAGTCACTTATTGCAAAAAAGATTTAGAGAAAGTTACATTGTTCTTACATTTTTCAACAGCACTTGAAAAGATTTACTTGAGTGAGAGTCCAAGCCTGTGACAATGTTCTTGATGACTCATATCTGAGTCTGAGTCATGAGTCATTTCATTCTGTAAATATAGTTTGATGTAAATATAAACAGAATATTTGCCATTTTGACAAGCTTTCCCACAAGCTTTCTGAGAGCCTATGGGAACAAAATTCAGAGGCTTACTCGGGCGGGACTCAAACAAAGGACCTGCGTACTGGTGCAGACGTCTTAACCACTCGACCACGGAGTTTACCAGGGTTGGCTGACTGATTCAAATCCAATATTGCAGCAAATATTGGCCAATCAAAATAAGATGGAATTAGCATTGGGGATTATGTTAGCACACTGCCTTAAGTCTGATTTTTTTTCTACAGGGCAAAATCGTGTTCAAATTAACTATACAAATAGATGGATTACAAGAAAATAATATCCTGCTGAAAAAAAGTTCTAGGCTCTACTTCAATTTCATTTCATTTTAGATGTAAACAACAGCAGGGCCCAATTTCATGGCTCTGCTTATTGTTAGCGAAAAATCCCCGCTTACTGTAGCAGAAAATTCTGTGGTTACGGCAAGCGTATTTCACGTGTTGGCGGGGAATTTTGGCTTCTGAGCATGCGTACATCCCGTAACTAAGAATTCTGTGCTTACAGGGTTAGCGCAGAATTTTTCATCACTTACCAGGTAGTTCCTAGAAATCTTCCCGATGGATGATAAGCAAGACGTGCTACTCTAGCAGCATGGCCCTCAATGTTTGCCACCGGCTCATCGCTGACAAACAAAATGAAAATAATGGCAATATATCTCAACAGGGAATGTACATGTGCACAGCTTCAAATCCTAACAGACTACAAATAATTGTTGGTGGTGGATTTTTAAGCTCTTGAATACGGACAACAGAAATAGCTGTGGTTTGAAAAAGACCACCTGGTCGGTTGACGTCTTTATAGGCACATTCCTGCACATACTCAATCCATTCATGTTTCAACTATCTTGTTCTTGAATGGGAGTGTAATGAATAGATGGAGCTTTTTCAAACAAAGCTTTCATTCACACGAAATGGGGCTCCAAGCCCAATGAATAGGACCACTCTATTCAGTGTTTGCGTTTACACTTGGCTGCACAGCCCCCTTCTTGGCATACCAGCCCCCTATCAATAACAGCAGGAGGCAAGGGGTTAACAGTGGTGACGCTAAATGTTTTTTACTTAGCCATACCTCTGTAAGTTCCAGAGTTTGACGTTACCATCCGCAGCACAGGAT
Organism: Hippasteria phrygiana; assembly: GCA_037893225.1. NCBI lineage: Eukaryota > Metazoa > Echinodermata > Asteroidea > Valvatida > Goniasteridae > Hippasteria > Hippasteria phrygiana. The sequence continues at coordinate 1,353,020 of JAZGUH010000511.1, read as the reverse complement.
GCCATACAGCAGGCGCTATCATCCAATGACAGCGTGGCTTGAGGGTGGAACACGACAGCCCCAATGTTATGGTTATGACCTGCCAGTGAAATGAAAAATCACGGCTGCATGGGAAAAAAGCAATACCTGGTACGACCAACGGGTTAATTAGCACCTGCTCTATGAGGATTAGACAAACAATGCCAGTGTTGTTTTTTTTCATTTTAGGGATCATGCAGAATGAACACAGAAAAAACTTTGAAAATGTCAATACATTTTTGACATATATTTTTATTTTGCTGATTAAAATGATTCTTTTTCGGTGTGGGGTTGCCAGTACTTACCCCTTAGTGTTCGGACTTCTTTCAATTCTGGAATTGACCACAACTTGATGAGTCCACTCCTACAATCACACAAACATGACAGATAGTAGGGGGTCGGGTTGGCCTCTTGGTACCCTCTTTGCTTTCCACAGCTGTGATCCGGGTTAGAATCCCACCACACTCCAATATACGGATTGGGTTTTCAGTCCCTGCCTGATTCCGTGGGTTTTCTCCCAGAATAATATTCTGAGGTTTCTGCTGCCTCAAAAACTTAACATTTCTTTGTCTTCTTCCTACAGGTTTTTTTTAAAGCTTTTTGAGTTCCAGTGAGATAAGCACATTTGAAGACTGCCTGGTTTCATTACCAGAAAAAATTAAAATGAAATGAAATGAAATGAAATGAAATTACAATATTATTGAATAAAACAGGTCATATTTTTCCCTTTAAAATAAAAATATTATGCTTATGGTTTAGTGGTACACAATATTATTTTTATTTGATCTCTAACTCTATTATACATTTTGAAGGGTAATAAATATGTTTTAAGCTGTATCAAGGTTGTTATTATTATAAATGCAATAGTCAACTGAATTGCTGATTTTTAACAATATAAACAATACAATAATAAGCAAGACGGACTCACCATGATGCGGTTGCCAGGAGTTTGGAGTCCGGACTGCATTGACAGTATGAGATTGGGCGCGTATCTCCAATCTGGCTCCCTACAGCAGTCAGAGACTGTAACACAAATTGAAAGGAACAGTCATTTGCGCAAGATGAAAAGTAGCCATCTTACCCAATGGGAGACTTCTGAAATGTAGGTGGCAGCAGACATGATGATCCTTTTTGCGCACTTGGTTCTGAGCATGCGTATGACTGGCGAGAGCAATGAAAAAGGACCAGTACGTCTGCTGCTACCAGCGTCTCAAATGTCTGACATTGTATTACCGAAATGTTGACATTACTACAATGTTTAAAACCAGATTAATTTTTTCTTTTCTCATGGAGTGGCTCTCAGGCTTGTTCCAGGTGAATTTGCATAAAAAAGTGCCCGTATTTAACTGCCATTGCCAGGCCAACAGCACCCTCTATGGTTTGCGCGATCATGCGCTGCACCAAACTCACCCTGAGATGCCGATGCAGTTCTTGTGTCTTAGCATTCCTCTTCGATTCTGGGATGTTCTTGGCTAGTTTGGACTCCTGTATCCTCTTTTCAGCCCTGAAGCCAAAATGAAATGGTGGGTTTTGAGTTTATGATGCAACCAACGAGCCACCTGTCCGATAGTCACGCTAACAAATCAGACAGGTTTGGACTATAAAGCCTCCTTGGAGCACCCATCTTGTGCACAAACGTACGAAAAGCTTAAAGTTTAGTTCACCTTCACCTTGGCTATTTGCATATCTTTGTTTAGGAATGAGGAATTACCACTCTACTTATTTAAATATAGCTCTATGGTTTAGATAGAGAGGTAAAAAATTTGGAAAATTCAAAGCTACCTTAGCAGGGAGTACTCTGCAATCCACAGCCTAGCTCTTTTGAGACTTTCTGGTCCCTCATGGTACCATGTGGTTTGTTCTTCCTACAAAAAACAACAAGAAATCAAGTCAAATAACTCTCATAATTCTTGTACACAATATCCAAATATAACTACAAACTTCAACCAAATGAAAATACGAATAATGACAGCATTATGGCAGACGCGGAATTAGGTTATCTTGCCACAAATTTTTTCTTACAGAGAAACCTTAAGCACTACACAGACAGTACGCATGGCGCAACCTTCTTGTGTAATCTTTGTGCATTCTTGACATGGCACCATTGATTTTGTAGGCTGAATAACTACAAAACCAAATTGACTAACACACATGGGAGGCTTTTTGTTAGCTGCTACAGTTTCCAAGGTAACAACTTTAGAAACATTAGAATTTTAGGAGGCTCTCAGAATGGCTACAAGTCATTTTTCTTGCTTCCGCACTTTATTAAATGTGTTTCAAAATTGAAAAAGAAAATGCAGCCAAACTCTATAACAGACACAGCAAGGACACTGAACATGTTTATTTTTTCATTCGGCCGTACCTCTTTTTTCTTCTTCTCCCTTTCTAGTTGTTCATTCTGTTGTCGAACTAAGTCATCGTCTCCAGTGAGTGCCAGTAACTGACGTAAACGCTCACGTCTGTCTGCCTTATCTTCCCCAAATAGGCCTGTTACCATAGAGATCAAATGTCTTGGTTAAACAAATGGAATGTTGAATGGTGCAAAAACAGCTAATGCCTTGATTTCATAGGAAGAAAATCAATCATGCTAAAATTAACAGCCAGTGGATGGTTACGTTCACTTCATTCGATACAATTCCACAAAGCCAAAATGATGACCTTTAAAAAAGTATCCTTACACTTCACCCATTAGAATAAGTCATCCACTCTCAGATCATAGTCATGCGAAAAACATTAATTATGCAGAAGAGATAGGACTGAATGCCATATTTGCTTTCACAAACTTAAAAACAAAAATGAAAAGTCAATTAATTTCCTAACTTTTTTTCTGACAAAAGCGACTACCAGCATCCTAAAATAGCACTACTTGTACATGTATTTGTCAAACTTTTTTGCACAACCCATAAAATTTAAATCAGTATTTTCTTTCTTCACACTTCCAAATAAGCAAAATAAACAGATTATCTCAAAGAGGTAAAAGTTCTTAACTTTTCTCTGAAAAAGGCAATTGCCAGGTGACTATTTGGACTGCCATTATTACACAGTACCAGATATTTATAAAGCATAAAGCTTTAATTTGAGCTATTCCTCCACTCACATATTGGTTCTCCTCTTTGTCTAAGCTGAGCCTTGACCTGGGAATCATCAGTAGACACGGTAATCTGACGAAGCTAAGGATGAAGACAGAAAACAAAGATATTATGCACTTTAGTTCATAATCATTGGTAATTATCAGAAAATAAATCTACAAAGCTATTATCAGCAAGTTTACTTTGTTTTAAGAGCCATAACATCAGAATTTCTTCCATCTGGTTTGGAATCATTTTGACACAAAAACAGATAATAAATCTTCAGACACTGTTATCGGACCCAATTTACCTTTTTTCTTCGTTCAAATTCAGCAAGAAGTTCCAGTCGCTGCTCGCTGACGTGATCTTCAATGTCAAATGTTTCACCTGAAGGCACACAAATTTTGATGTACCTTAAATCAATTTATCTCCTATGTATAACAAACTACAGAATAAAATAGGGAAATATGTGTACACTTTTATACATTGTGCCAATGATGTGATAGGTTCCAATCTATGCCCAAAAGACACCATTGGAATGAACTTACAAAAAATGCCAATTCAGCAACAGCCTTAGGCTGTGTCCGAATTACTTGGCTACGGCTTGAAATTACACACAAGTCTATGTGATGTGGCTGCAGTCACTACCATAGACATGTGTGTAATTTCAAGCCGCAGCCAAGTAATTCGGACACGGCCTTACTGTCAAACTTACCTGATGCAACACTGATGTTGCCAGCCTCAATTCCAGCCTGAACAGCTCCTTTAGTTTCCTCTTCTCTTAGTCTCTCCTCCAACGTGCCATAATGAATCTTCTGCCTCTTAACGGCAGGAGTAGCCTCATCATCTGACATACTTGACACTAGTTGGAATGAATCACCAGAATTTTTTCTTCATATTTTGATCATTGTTTTTAAAGGAAAGTAAAGTCCAAAAAAACATTCCTGTAATGATAGCCCATGAAAACTAAGTTACTGTTTACCACAAAAGCCATGGTCCAGTACTAGTAGTAGGCCTACTACTTATAATTTTCGACAATATTTTGGCAGGAAAGAGTTTACTTTGATCAAGTACCACCAACCAACCCATGGGGCGGGGGATGGGGGAAACATTTACTTCAATACCTCACCAAAATCGGTCAGAAACAGCAGAATATTGGGAAAATACATGTAACCAACTAACAACTGTCTAAACATGTGGCACAACATTATTTATGTCTGTGGTGGTTTGTCAATGGTGTTAAGGTGCCCTCTGTCAACAACAAACAATGTCTAACTTTGCAGTGAAGTGGTGAATCCTGTGCGTCTTGGTTAGCGATATTCTCATAAAATTTCACCATTTCGAGTGACATTTCAAGGAACTTAACCTAACCTACTACGTGTACATAGCCGTATCGAGATAAGGCATATGAAATGTTGGGGCAGAAAATTTTGTGACATGTGGGTTATGGATCATAAAAAAAAATGGAAACAAAGATTTTGGGTCAACTCGTACCCGAGTCAACTCGTACCCGAGTCAACTCGTACTCAATGTCGTGTTATTGAAAAAAAAATGTCATTGGTTTGAATTTTTGGAAAGAGTTCCATATCCGGCCATCACTTGGACCTCGTGCACAAAGTCTATGGGCCATGACAGAAAAAGTCATAGTATTTTCAAAGAAAAAGTTGATATTTTTTCCCCCCTAAATTCGTGTTTCTTCATCAGATTTACACCTTTTGGTAGTTGTTAGATGACATTAAGGGAAAATAAGTGATGGCCGGATATGGAACTCTTTCTGTAATTTCAACTGATTTTATTCAATAATTTATTTTGCATTGGCCATTTATTTTAATGAATCTCTTTTGTGAATATGGGTTGGTTCTGAAAAGAGCCGTTTGGTTTTGAATGGCGCCCGTCTACAGCGCTGGCACGGTGAGATGCTTACATTAAAGAATCTCAAAATACATCACAACTACATTAACAATAACTGATTAAATACCGTTTAAAAAGAAATGTTTTAAGCTGGGATTTAAAATTCTGTTCCACAGATTAGGTGCATAAATGGATCACCGTATGCCTTATGTTTATTCTTTGATTATATAATATAAAATAAAACTGAATGATGATTTCGCGCGAAACCAATTGAAGACGTGCTTGTGTTACGTTTGCTCGTGTGCACGCACGCACCTGAGCCTGGGTACGAGTTGACCCGGGTACGAGTTGACTCGGGTACGAGTTGACTTGGGTGTAAATTTTGGGGTACGAGTTGACTCGGGTACGAGTTGACCTGGGTACGAGTTGACCTATTACCGAAAGGCGAAACAAACCTTCCACAGCAGTTTCTATGCTAGCCCTAGAATGACGCTATGATATAGCGTCATAGCGCCCAAGTATGCAAAACAGTCCTATGCTAGAAACCGAAGATCAAAAATCACACTTTACCTGCATAAATATTCTTGGCATCATTTTATTCAATTAGTTCAACAGCCCATCTCCCTGTTCGGATAGCAATATTCCTCCAAGAATGTCAAGAACAGGAGATATTTGCGGCGCAAAATCGTCTCCACGCGACGCTGACTTCACAAACACGAGGAGTAATACCCACATTTAGAACGTTCATCAACAGAGGGCGCAATTTACAGTCGCCGCGTGCACCACGCGACAGACACCACGCGACAGACATGGGTTATTTATGTCTGTGGCGTGCACGGCCGAAATTGCGCCCTCTGTTGATAAACGTTCTAAATGTGGGTATTACTCCTCGTGTTTGTGAAGTCAGCGTCGCGTGGAGACGATTTTGCGCCGCAAATATCTCCTGTTCTTGACATTCTTGGAGGAATATTGCTATCCGAACAGGGAGATGGGCCGTTGAACTGTTTGAATAAAATGATGCCAAGAATATTTATGCAGGTAAAGTGTGATTTTTGATCTTCGGTTTCTAGCATAGGACTGTTTTGCATACTTGGGCGCTAGGACGCTATATCATAGCGTCCTTCTACTTCTAGGGCTATTTCTATGCATCTCTCTCTGACTCTGAGGTTTGTGAAAACCTTACAGTTCTGGAACTTGGAAGTAAACGCTTTTGCAGTTAATTGAGTCATTGCAGTTCATAATACTGTGACAAAAGAACATGGAGCATGGAGGTATCGGAGGAATGTTTCTCCATGAAAAAACTATATCCCGGTTACTGCTATCTAGCGCACCCTACTGTCTACGTTCAACCATGGAGGAAGGTCAACTAACTGCATGCAACTTAACTTCAACTTGCAAGCCACAGTTTACTAAGGACGTTAACTGCAAATTAATTTTCACGACTGTACACCTACCTTTTTGCTTAGGTCAGGATCTTATAACAAAGTGATATGTCTTTGAAAAAAATAACCGACAAAAAGTACGTAAAAGGGTTACAAACTTATCGACGTTTTGAACACATTTTGTTTCGTGTAGGGCGCCATGCTTTTCTATTGTCCTTGTTCATAAATTATCTTTTAATTAAACAAATTTCGAGACCTTATGAACATTTCTACAAAATATTATAAATGCATAGATTATTATTTAAATTGAAATAAATTAATGATGTGTTGCAGTAATGTTACTTTGTTAGAAGAATATATACTCATATCTGATAAGAAGAACATTCTGAACGAGGGGAGATCAGATAGGGCCATAATTGTCGTAGAGGGCGCCAAATTTAAGTATGCTATTTAGCATGAGAAGTCATACATTTGTTGTTGTACCTCCGCATATTGCAAATAATTCGTGGATTCCATTGCTAAGTCCGTTTCAAAATGATCAGAAGGGGCCCAACCAGGATTGCTCTCAAAATTGATGACATTGCGGAGTTTGAGAGTTTTAAGAAAGAGCTGGAACAACAGAGGAGAGAAAAACAACAGCAGCTGAATGGAACGGTAGAGATGCAAGGGGTTGAGGGGCAGACTGACGTCACACCAGGTACCCCATGGGATGCTCAGGCCAGTGTTGTAGATAACGCCAAAGATATGGACCCCAAAGCACGGCAAGAAAGGATACAGCAGAGAATTGGGTACGACCCTCGACCTGCACCGTCAACCTCAAGTCGCATCGGAGAGCTCCGAGGGGGTGAATGAAACTTCTAGTGAAACCTTGGAGGCATAAACTGATGGTGGACTTGGAGAAGCCAGAATTTTGCAACATTTTTTGACATTTACGATGCAAATAGTCCTTTTTATTGCATGCAGAGCCCTCCCCTTTCGTGTGAATGAAAGCTTTAATAACTGGATTGTGTACGTGCAGGAATGCAGCTATACACGTCAACCAGCCCAGTGGTCTCCGTCAAACTGCGGCTATGGCCGTCGTCCAGCTGCAAGGGGTTAAACTATTCAGTTTAAGGAATATGGAACTTGGAACAGCCAGATCCTTGATGTAGCCCACTACCTATGCACTGCCGTGACTGCTTGCATCTGAATAATAAATTATTGGCATCATGCAGTACCACAACGTTCATAACCATCACCCCGGAAGGAAATGATGATTTGGCTCCAACTGCCACCGAAATGGATGAGTGACTCGAGGCTGCTGTCGAGAATAATTCAGTGCTCATCATCCAGTTTTCAGCATGCAGGCAGCACAAATGAACTCACTGGACATGTCTCAATCTGACCAGCAACATGTTTTGCTTCCATACTTGAATTTCACATTAGCCCCATTTGCACACTTTGGGGTTGAAAGTGAGGATCTCAGTGCAAAACAAATACATGTAAAGTGCTATTCAACAAATTCATTCATGCATAAGTGAATCATGCCATCAATGGCACTGCAGTGCACGTTCAGCATAGCAAGTTGTTTACTTAGCACTAAGAGCCTCACTTACAAAACCCAGAAGTGTACAGATTGGTGATATTTTTGTCAATTCAGGATTTGTCTATGGGATAATGCATCGGCACCGGAGAGTCCGTCCCCTTGGTGTTTCTGCAGAGATAGAACTCCGAACCATACTTGAACTTTGTAGGCATATGCACCCACAGTAAAAATACCAGTGAATCACCTCTAATTTAGTTTTGAAGAATTACACTTAACCCCGGGTGATATAATGGGGCGTCGGGGTGCCATGCCGGCTGTGCAGCCAAGCGTAACATACACAATGGATTGAGAATGCGCGTATAGACGTCATCCGGCCAGGTGGTAATTTCTATAGACGTCATCCGGCAAAAGGAGTTAATACATAGCTATTGCAGTCACATCTGGGCCCAATTTCATAAAGCTGTTGAGCACAAAAATTTGCTTAGCATGAAAATGTCTTGCTTAATAAAAACAGGTTACCGGCCAAAAATCCATGTAATTTTCATGCAAAGCAAACAACAGCTGAATACCAGTCAAAAGCAATATTCCACACATGGAAATCTGGTTGGTAATCCAGTTTTTATCAAGGAAGCATTTGCATGCTAAGCAAATTGTTGTGCTTAACAGCTTTATGAAATTGGCCCCTGGTGCTGTGGCCACCTTGATGAAAAAGGAACTTGCATAATGTGGCCAGCCTGTGATGGTCACAACCAAAACCCATCCTGCACAAAGACCAACCTGTTCATTGTGGCCAATTAGGCTCCCTTGAATTGGTTGGCCACTTTAAACAGGTTTGATTGTAGCATCGTTCCTATCAAATGGGAACAAATGATCCTCTATCAGATGTATTGTATTTTTTTGTGAGAAAAGGTTACCCCAATGCCCCCACCCCAACAAGAACTCAGAAAAAAATGTTACTGCAAATTATCTCGGTGAATTCAAGAACACAGTGGTAGTTGAAATAAACTTGGTACTGACTTTGTAAAACATGCAGTCATTGGTAATTATTGCACTGAAGTTTGTGTACATTTAGTAACATTTCACAAGATTTCTGATGACATGTACTGAAGGGAGGTGACTGTACACTCATTGTATACAGTACATGCTTGATCACCTGTGATGAGTAGGGACTTGTACATTTGTATGGCTTTGGTCAGTTGCCTGTGGAAAATGGGTCCGAACACCCCTCCCTCCTCTCCGGATCCCCTCCCCTTTTCCCCGCTTTTTCAAGCAAAATAAAATACAAAAAATGTGGGGCCTGATACTCGGTTCCAACCCTGGCTATTTTTCTGTTTGGCTTTTACGTGTACATAGTCGAAAATCCTACCGGCCTAACAACCCCCCCCCCCCCCCCCCCCCCACCTCTGGGGAAAAATTAGGGATCTTCCTCTGCTGATTCAACTTTACAGGGTTGGGGGCCCAGTACTTCCATTGAATGTTTTGGTGTCCACCCATAACTCTGGGCCCACCAATCCCTATCCTTGATAAAATACATATGGGTACATTTAGTCGCGTTCTGCTGTCCAAGTGTATTTGAAATCGTATTTATTGGTCTAAACTTGACAGACGTTGTTGACAAAAGCAGCCTGATGCCAGTCTAAGGAAGAGCCAAACTAGACAATCAAAAGAGGGCGCTGTTGTCTTGCAGACAAACTTCGTAATTTTTGTGATTCGGCATACATGAAGTGGCCTAACTATGCCCAGTACTTCAATTTTTAAAGATTTGCTTGATTCATTGCCAATAAGATCAGGACGAAGGTATGGCATGAAAGTATATTTATATGTCGGTGCGTTTTAGTTGGAATTTTCCCCCCAATTTGTGCTGGAATAAGGTTGAAATTGGGAGCATAAAATGTTGCCTAGTTTCCGGACGTTAATTTTTGCTCATATTAAATAATAGGCCTATCCATGTAAAAGGGTGTGCTTCCTCCATTGATAAATTTAGGTCCTGCTGGGGAGGCCTAGGGAAGAGGCCAAGGGCTAGAGCTTTTTTTTTTAAGAAATAAGATGTATCAATTAATATTCCATGGTGGATTGGAATGATCATTGATAGGTGATGAGAAGATAGTAACAATTATAGTAGGCCCTAAACAACTTGGCCCCTAGGCCTACCCTACCCCTGACAAATGCTGGGAATATCAGTACCATGTCTGTATTTGTGGCATTGTCGAGTTTAGAACCCCTCCCCCCCCCCCCCCCCCCCCCCCCCCCCCCCCCCCCTCCCCCCCCCTCCCCCCCCCCCCCCCCCCCCCCCCCCCCCCCCCCCCGGTTTGTTTTGTTTTTCTATAAAAAAAAGTTTTGTTGCTTCAAAGTTTGGAACCTCAGACAATGTTCTTTTAATTATACTGACCCTGTTTTTTCCCAAATTTTGGGAGAAAACACAACTTTCTTACCTGGTTTTCCAGTAGCAAGCATGCGAATTGCGAATCGACAACTCGCACTGCCGCACAATACGCACTGCCGCACAATACACACCCCCGCACCCCCTTGCTATTCTGGACCAATCAGAGAGTGGCTTTTAAATAAAACTTTCATTAACCAATCAGCGACGGTCTACCAAACCTGTTTCAGGCACTCTTGCCATGTTTGGTTTCAGTTTGTGCAAGTTTGTTGCCGTCGTCGTTTTACTCCATAATTTCCCTCAAAAATCAAAACCCTGCCCTCTTTCCACAAAATTAATTCTCTGGATATTCTACTTCAGTACTTGGTGTCATCGCCATCTACTGAGGTGAGTCAAAAAAGTTAAAAGTGGATTTTCATTCTCTTATATGAACAGGGTCCTAAACTCCACAATCGCTGCATTTGTAGCCTAGCTGTTTTCCTTTACAAGATTTCCAAGTCCAGAGGTTATTTTTCATAAAAATAAACTATGTGACAAATGCATATGATACAGCCTCATTACAGCCTTACGTGCTTTAAAATTGCCCAATCAGCTGGCTTGGTGATAGTTGCTCAAGTGTACATGGTGCATAACATACATGTAAACTAAAGATTCTAAAATATTTCAACTAAAATATTCATATTTTCAACATTTTATCTTTTCAGCATCCACGTCTGAGAAACTTCACTGATTGACTATTCTCGAGGAAGGCCAAAGTTGGAGGAAGGCAGCATTTTGAATTATATGTTTATTTCCATCGGCAAAGAGTACTTGGATTGATCCAGACTGACGGAACCGTTCATTAACAGTTCAGCAGGATGTACTAGAAGCTACAGACCATAAGCTACAGTACACATAAGTTGAAACTGGTTGGAAATCTTCAAAAGTACACTTGTTGGCACACATTATTTGAAGCAGTTTCTGTGCCTCATGGCTGACTCCGATGAGGACGTACAATTTCTCTCAGTTATCTCCATTGGGAATGCACAGACGTCCACAGTGCAAAACCATTCATTTGGCTGTTCCACCTGCAGTGGGCATTTTGCAACAGTGCACGATTTCAAAAAGCATCGCTGCCCGCACATTGGATGGACGTCAGAGTGTCAATCAAACATGAAGACTAAACGGCACAAAGGCAGTCTGAAACCATTGAAGAAACCATTTGTGTGTCAGCTCTGCCATAAAGCCTTCAAGAGCAAAAAAGGATGTATCGGCCACTTCTTAGTCCACATCAATACAAGGTTCTGTATGTGTCCACACTGTGGACAACCATTCTGCCAAATTGGATTGTTGCCAAAGTACAAGGTTCGTGTACTTCAGAATAGCATCAAGAAAGATTTGTGTGGTTACTGCGGTAAAACCCGTTCCGAAGCTGTACATCTACCCAAGGAAATACAACAAGGAATAACAGTGCAAGAACAGAATGTACCGACAGCAGAAAGTCCAACTAACCCTGACCAGTCGGACAGTGTTTGTGTAAACAACCAAGTATCAGCAATTGTTGAAGATGCATTTACACAACAAACAAACGTAAAACAGAAAGTGTTTCAAGAACGAGTCACGGTAAACAACGAAGAAATTTCTGTGCTGGCACAGCATAATGATAGCACAGACGAGGTGATGGAGGTAGACACGCCCACACAATGTATGGAAGTAAAACAAGTAGTGCTTCAAGAGCAGGATTCATCAAGTGCAGAAGATTCCTCCATCTTGGTAAAGCATGGTGTCATTCGTGGAAACAGTGAAATAGGAGAGGTTGCTGACAGAGGACATGCAAACATAAAACAAAAAGAAATTAAACAGGAGGTGATACCTCAAGAACAGGATACGAGAAGGACAGAAAAAGTATCCAACAACGAACCACAGATCATCGCGGGTGAAACAGAAGACGTTGTTGAAGACGCATTGCATTCTTTCAGTTCGGACTTCAATTCTGATGGAAGCACAATTTGCAGTGATAGTGTTGTACACTTCATGGGAAGAGTGGTTGGAAAGAGATTGTTTGTTTGCAATCTTTGCGGGAAAGAATTTGCTGCGTTACCAGCTCTAAAAGGTCATCAACAATCGCTTTGCCAAGGCAAATTGTATGTTGACCAGGAAAACCGAAATATTTCCATGGAAACCAGTGTGGTTGCAAATGAAACATCCGAAAACAATAAGTCGTCCATTGACAAGACTGTTCTGCAACAGGAAGCTGAATCAGTGACCACCAAAACTGTGCAGAGATTATTATGTCACATATGCGGACGTGTATTTACTGAAGCACATGCTCTCAGTAAACATGAGTGCAGCCAAAAAGTTGCCCCTCGAGGTTCGGATACATTCAGGGTGGAAAAGCAATCCACCTTGATACAACAAGCCGTTATTACCATTGTTGAAAATGAGAAAGAATCAGGGTCAGTTGAAGACTCGCTTGAATTGTGTGCAGAAGTGAAACAAGATGTGTCATCTGAGGAACAGGATACTAGCCTCATAAGGATGGAAAAATTGCCCGACGTGGCCCAGCAGTGTGTCTTGGTTGAGAACGACAGCAGAGAAGCAAACACTTACAAAGAGTCTGGGTTTTCGGATTCCAGTTCTAAGATAGCCAAACCTACATGTGGTGATAATGTTGAACACCTAAAAGACAAAGCAGTCGTTGAGAACCTGTTTGTTTGCAATCCTTGTGGGGAAGAATTCACTGCGATATCGGCACTCAAAGCTCACCGACATTTGCCTTGCCGGGGCAAATTTCACTTTGACAGCAATAGGAAAACTACGTCTATTAAAGCCAATAAGGATGCAAAAGAAACATCTGAGAGCGGTGAATCGTCTGTTGAGCAGACTGCTCCCAGACAGGAATCTACAGGCACATCAACTGAGCTGAATGTGTTTGTTTGCAACCCTTGTGGAGGAGAATTCACTGAAGTGAAAGCTCTCAACGAGCACAAGTGTAGCGAAGAGTCATCCAGAGCAGCATTCACCTGCTGTAAATGTGGCAATGCCTTTCGCTCAGAGGGCAGTCTGGTCAATCATCTTGGTTATTTGCATGGCGAGAGGTTGTGGTGCTGCTCAAAGTGCGGAAGGAGGTTCAGGAGGAGACGCAACATGCTCATCCACAAGAGGCGACATTCAGATTTACCTGTCGGAAGCAACGCCTCATCATCATCACATGTGTTACCTAACTTTCATCTTGCCCCAAACTCACCACAGGACCAAACAGCCAAACCGTCTTCTCCTGTTGATACATCTGAGTGTACAAACGACAATAATGATATTGCACAGCACAAGACTAACCAAATTGATATGTGGAGGCTTTACTCCTGTAAACTATGTGGAGAGGGGTTTCCCCGAGTCTCAGATCTCCAAAAGCACACAAATTGTTCTGGAAAATATGGACACAAAGCAAAGCGTGCTTGCTGTTCACAGAAAGTAGGAAAAAAAAGAAGAAAAAAAGAAGAAAAAAAGGGCATAAGAGCAAAAAAAAATCCAAATCTGACAAAAAAACCTCTGATGCTAATACATCCAAGGTTTCTGACAAAGAGCCACAAAAAGGTAAACGCTCTTTAAAGGAATCAAAAGTAGAAGACAACAGAAAAAACAAAAGGCATAAGAGGAAGAGAAAAACCAAAGTTGGCAAAGAATGTTCTATTGATACTGATGCATCCAAGGTTTCTGACAAAGAGCAAGTAAAAGGTCTATGCCCTTTAAAGGAATCACAAAATTGCATTTTGCCACAGAATTCAGTCGGGTCAGAAACCATGGACAGTGCACAAATGCAAAAATCTTGTTCTTTTGTATATGCTCACCGACGGAAAGCCCCAAAGCATAGTCCCAACAGACCAATTGCACTGAGAGCTATTGCCCCCAAACCTATTTCGCCAACATCCACTGTGCAGGCCTTCCAACTGTCCCCTCCCAACCTGTCTCCCAATCAACTACCCTCCAACCTGTGACACATCAAACTATTGCTCATCAGCCTATTCTCTCTCAAAATATTGGCCCACAATCTGTTGCCACCCAACCTATTAGAATGTAAATTTTCAACAACTCCGCTCCATCTGCTTCTCAAATAGATTTGAAGCAATGAGCGTCCTAGTGACTCGCATTTGTCCAAGGAATCCTGGTCTTCATACAATACATGATTTATTTGTATTTACCCCCTTCTTATGCAAATTGTGGACAAGTTTACTGTCACTATATCGAATAATTGGAAACTTTAACCCCGGAGTGGACATACATGTACATGTTAACCAACACGAATGCAGCAGAAATCAAATTTGGTCCCAATAATCATATTAGTCATACACTGCACATGAAAACAAGCACAATTATTTCAAACTTTGATTAGGCCTATAGATAGTTATTTATTCACATCATTTTGTACAATTTGTGTGGTGTTTTTTCAGGAAAGTTAGAATTTGTATCAAACTGGAAGCATTTGTATAAATATATTTACAATGACATTAGTCCCATTTGACAAGTAACATTGTGACTGGACTTCAGCAAACAATATAGGCATTAAAATGGTTAACCTCTTCCATAAACCCAAATTCTAGTTGTTGAATAAAGTATTTATTTTTAAGAATACTTTTAAATACTTTATACTGACAGGTAGTGGCAATATGATATGTCAGTGTAGCAACAAAAAGTAGATTTTTACCATGAGAAAAGATGAATTTTAATGGTGTATAAAACAAACAGTAAGCACGAGGAATTGCGCATAAAAAACAGGAATGTGAGCTTGTATCACCCCCCCCCCCCACAAACCAGTGGTTTTTGCTGGTATTCAACCCAGAACTATAAATGCACTTAACTGGTATTATACATGCAAGGTATAAATTGCACAGAAATATTACTCCCGAAGTACATGTGAAGACTTCAGGCGCAAAAGCCACTAAATGCCAACAACAAATATTTGATTATTGTATATTAGGAACTGAGAGCTTTCACTTGATATTTTTTTTTTTTTTATATGAAAGTGGCGTTTAGCGGCTTTTGCGCTGAAGTCTTCATGTATAGACTTACAGTAGTAACATTAAACTTCTTTTAGCGAAGTTATTTAACATCAAATACTGCTTCGAATAGAAGTTTTTAGCTCTGGAAGTTTGATGTTAATAAATACAAATTTTCATACTTTTTACACCTTACAGTACTGCCTGTCTTTAGGAATTGTCTCAAACGTCAGAACATATTCCTGGCACCTTCCCAACTGGAACAGGCTTTTCCCCAAGTATGCGTGCACACGCACAAGTAAGCGTGCACAAATGCACACACACCAAGTCGTACTTCCCCAATACGTCCGAGGACAATGCTTTGTGTTTCCTATTGTTCCTTTAATATAACCAACCCCCATAGACTAAGCACGTATCCTTACGTTGGAGGACCGATTTCAACAAAAGACTCTACGTTCGAGAACTGAAAGTTTGTTTGTGTTTCCTTACTTCTCTTGTCCTCGGATATATACAGTGCACGTACACACAAGTGTGTATATACCTGCAATCGTGGACCTCCCATTGTTCCTCTTTTGTTTATACTCGGAAGGCCTCCCATATGTTTTGTACACGATTTTCAATCGTGGACGTTCGGTCAAACATGGACCCTTTGTCTACGCCCGAATTCTTTTGTCCTAGGCCCACGATTGCCGGTATATACAAACTCGGACCACTGTGCCCATACTGGATGTTAAGGTTGTCAGCGAATGTTCTTTTTGAAATGTTCCAAGCGCTTTGATTTTTGAGACGCTCCCTTACAAATTATCTGAAATCGCTTTAACACAAACAACAGGATTATTTCTCTGAAAGAAAACTGTGTGCATAATTTAAAATAGTTCGTTGGTCAATTAATACCGGTTATTTACACCAGTATTCTAAATGTGCACTGTTAAATGAAAAATATAAATCTTTGAGCTTAGAACCACAAGCATATCCTAACCTCGTGAATACGGGAGACAGCCATGGCTGCGGTTTGAAGAAAAAAAAGACCGCCTGGCCAGTTGTCATCTATAAGCGCATTCTTGCGCATACTCAATCCATTGTTTACCTATTGTTTTTGTTACACATGGCTGAACAAGCCCATTAATAACAGCCGGCCAGATGGGGTTAATAGCCCAAATTATTTAGAAAAATTATGACACAAGTCAAATGGTTGAGGAAATACTTTACTCAAATATTTTAGTCCGAATATACAATGCTCCATTACATGCAAGCAAGTTAGTATAGCCTTGGTAAATGAAATTTCAAAAACATCTGTTCCCAATCGTATTTCTTGTCCAAACAAGGTGACATGTAAAAGAACAAACTTTTTTGTTAGTACTTTTAACAATTGTGAAATGTAATTGTGCTGCATTGGAAAACCACTTGCCTCCTGTGTAAAGAATACCACTATAGTCAAAGTATTCCAATGGTTTCTAGCATGGTCCATTATTCATCAGTTTACATTTCAAGCAAGATATGGGACAGAGGGATTTTTTTCTTTTGTGTTGGTCATTGTGTTGCTGGAATCTCAGGAATTCCTTTTTAGATAGGGGGGAGTGTGGGGGATGTGTTAGGTAACAAAATTCTGGAGTGTGTATAGGGACAAGAGTGGGTACCCCTTGGTCCTAGATCTTGCTGGGTATATCAGTTTACACAATCAAAATGTAATTGGAATTTTTTTCATCAGGTAATTATAACATTTATTATAATCTTGTTTCCAGTACTGGGTACTTCTTTTAGAAATTTGTTTTGCATCATACTGCAACATTAATTACAACAAACATTGATGTGTTCAAACAGTATTGGATGGGTGAACGCATTCACACTTTTTGTCAATCAGGTGCTCCCACCTTCGATAGGGACAGTAGAAGAAAAACTTGATGCAATTTCGAAGGTAGCCCTCGTCAAAGGGATTTACCGACTCGTCAAAGTCTCGCAGGTAGGTGATGCGGTTGTGCGACATGAACTCCCAGGTTGTCTGATTGGTTATCATCATGTAACTATGGCAACAGAGGAGGCCAGTCAGGGTCATAGCACCCAGGGCGATGACGACGATGCAGAAGAAGAACAGAGCATTTGCCTGGAGCCACTCATATAAGGTGTCTTTCCATCTGAACGCACCCCTGGGAAAAAAAATTACAAATAAGAAAAATCACATTGTCACTTTTAGGAATCTCATGTATACTACTTAAAAAAAAGCAAAGGATCAGACATTTGCCTTTGAAAATTTCAGCCAGGTGTGTACCTCATTGATTTTACTTATTGTACACTGTAGCACATGCACATGCTTGGTTAACCCCTTGAGTACGGTATTTTACGGGAGACGTCGGGGTGTCGCGGCGGCTACAATGTGTTTGTGCAGTCAAGCGTAACCTATACACAATAATCCAACAATGGATTGAAACTGCACAAACAGCAGCCAATGGCGTCATCCTGCCTGGTGGCACTGTTTAATCCAACAATGGATTGAAACTGCACAAACAGCGGCCAATTGCGTCATCCGGCCTGGTGGCGCTGTTTTTTTTGCGCCAAATTCTGTCATCCGTACGCAAGGGGTTAAGCACCCATAGTATGTGAGATGATGCAGTTGTACAGGTTCTGTATATACTTCCGAGGACAAGAGGAGAAAGAAAATACAAGGAAACCTTTAAGTCCTCGCAAATCAAGTCTTTTGTTGAAATCGGTCCTCGCAAGTAGAAATACGTGCTTAGTCTATGGGGTTGGGTTATATTAAAGGAACAATAGGAAACACAAAGCATTGTCCTCGCAAGTATTGGGAAAGTACGACTGTATGCTCAGTCATGTGTTATCCTTTAATTTTTTTGAGTGGTATATATTGCAGGCACAATGGCCTGTGGCAACAGCCCCACTACAGTTCAGAAGGACCCCTTTTGCCAACAGAAAAGTTTTCTTTGTTGAATCGTTTTTTTGTGAATTAAAATGTTTCAAGAGTGGCTAAATTGTTTTGCACATTTTCGAAAATCTTCTCAATTTCCAAATTTTTTTCAAAGAGTATTATCAACATTCTTTTACCTCCCCAGAACGTCTGAGATAACACAGTCCACAGTACTGAAGTAAAGATTTATTGTAAAATCCTACCAAAACGAATGCTTGTGCCAGCCAAAGGAATTCAACAGGATGTACAGCTTGTAAAAATACTAGCATCATTTTTTACCTTTATTGATTAAATTTTGTTCTGGGGCACCGCCAACGAATATATATACACCGGTACTCATTTGCAACTTTCTTAATGAAACACCATAACTATGAAATAGAAATGAAAAAAAAAAAACTGAAACAGTACCACATCCATACCATGTTATTTGTAACGACCACAACACCAGGGCTGTCTCAGTGAGTAGAAAGAGCCAGAAGAATCGATGGTTGCTTTCTCCCACACAGTTCTCCAGCCATGGGCAGTGGTGGTCAAATTTCCTGACGCATCGGCTGCAGTCTTCACAGTGCTTGGAACGTACTGGTTGCTGAAAGAGTTTAAAAAGCACTCAGCCAACTGAGAAATATGGAGGCTAAACCCCTCCCCCACAACTAAAAAAAACCCAACAAATTAACCCCTTCCTCTCCAAAAACATTTGTTAATAGTTAGTGAAATCTGAAAAAATTCAAACATCCCAAACATTAATTTTCTTCTCTAAAAGTTCAAAAATTGGGCTTTCCAAGAATCAGTCACCTTCCCAAAACTTACGTAAATGGTGCAACGCTTTTGATCCGAAGCCACACCAGTTCCTAAACACCTGATAAATGCCTTAGGACTTACCTTTATCTCACAAAAGTCACATTTCCTGAGTCTGCCATTGGAGCGTCTCCTTGGTGATGACAGCATCCTCACCGCCTCCTCATCTTTAGCATTACTCTCCTCATCACCATCCTTATCATCAGAGTCCGAACTGCTGTCAGTTTCCCAGTCTGGAGTCTAAAAGAAAAAGACAACTCACAAATTACTATTTATCTCTTTCTGTTCTGTATGTGGGACAACTGCGGTTATGCCACACACTTTCAGATCCAACACCTGGGTTTTCCAAAGTTGTGTAGATGTGTAATTAAATTTTGTGGAATCTGAAGGCCAATTCCAGGAGCTGCTAAGCAGAAAAAAATTTGTTCTTAGCAAAAACAGGTTACCAGGCACAACGACCTGCCACACTGCCTGATAGAGAAACGTGGAGTGGAGGAGCTTATTGCCGAGAGAGGAGCGTGGCGGAAAGCGGTCCACGAGGGGGCAGTTGCGGCGGAGAAGAAGTTGCGCAAGGAAGGACGGACACGCCGGAAACAAGCAGCCCAAGGCGCGGTGGCATGATCCCCATGGATCTTACACGGACAACCAGACTGGTTCTCAGCTAATATTTGCTTAGCATGTAAATTTGGTAAGCAATATTTCCTAATAAGCAGCTCCAGGAAATTTAGCCCCAAAGGTCCACTGGGCGTAAAGAAAATGATACTGAAATGGTTAAAACTCGGACAAGAATGCAAAAAATGGAAGTGAATAGAAATTATCAAGAGGGCAATGATCACTGCCTCATAATGAATATATTCACATTGGGTGGGGGGGGGGGGAGGGGATCAGGTGTGTGGAGTGGTATTCCCCTCATCCTCCAACTCTGTGACCTGGGTTCAAATCCTGCCCTGAGTGACGTGCAGTTTTTTAATCCTTACCTTTTTTGAGGGGGTTTTGGTTTTTCTCCAAACGTTGGTTTCATATAATAATAATATAATTGTAGAAATAATGACCACCCCCCCTAAAAAAAAAGATTTATGCTGAGTATTGTAGTACATAAACTATACTTTAAAAGAAAAGAAATTAAAAGCCTATTTCACTAATCTGAAAAGCAGGTGTTTCCATTTTAAACTGAAGTTTCAAAGCATTTACAAAAATAAAAAGACTGAATGTCCAACCTTTGTTTGGTCTACTGGCACAAAGCCTGGGTCCATGAGGCTCGCTTGGAAGTACAACCCCCCAGATATGGTCAGGAGGGTAGCAAAGGCTAGGATATACGGGATGTTTCTCTCAAGAATAGCTTTCCTCAAGGCTACAGGAAAAACCAAAACAGTCAATACAAATCAACAAAAAAGAATGACAGTGCAACAAATTGTTTTTCAGTCATTAACCCTCCTATACTTATAACTATCACAGCCTATCAAAAACTCTAAACACCAACTCTGACAGTTTGTGTGTGTTTCAATCTGTCATTTGATAGGTTTTGATCTGTACAACAACTGGGTCGATTTTGGCCAGGTGCACAGGAGGGTTAATGCCAGGAAAAATGCTCTATGAGGTAGTGCATTAAGAAATCACCTTGACCTGAGAAAAATTCCCAATACCAACATATAACAAGACAGTTGAACAATACATTAATAAATTAGGCATGACTTTGTTTAACCCTACCCCACCCCCACCCCCTCAAGGCATTTTTACTAGGAAGTGTCCTCAACATGTCAACATTTAACACTGCAGTATATACCTATTGCACATTCTTTGCACTTAGACAAATTAGGGCATCACAGCTCCATATGGTGCCAAGGCTCTAGTCCTGAAACCATCAATATTAAACACAATCTGCTGTTGGAGTTAGTAAGGCTTGTGGTAGTTAGAGTTAATGTTTTAACTTAAGCTATGTTTTAAAGGAATCCTTTTATCGTATTGCAAAGTACTTTTTATGGAAGTCGCCCAATACTCTAAACTAAAGGGCGACAACAAAGGTGGTGTGGTTGGCCACATTTTAGGTTGCTAGCCCTACTACTCTTATGCTGGGTCCAGATCTAAATGGAAGATAAATCTTCAATAGATACCAAAGAAATCATCCCAATTTTCAGACCTATATATTGTTGGTGTGACCAACTCACAGCCCCCATTAAAAGTACTACACAAGTCATAGAATACTGGTATCTAAATTGCTGTGGGATTCCAGGTGCTGTGGAGTACTGAGAGTTGTATAACCTGCACTAAGGAAAAGTGGCATGACTTCGGGACCTGTTGGTTTAAGAAACCACTCAATCAGTGCTGCAGGTACTAGACTTGGCCCAGATTTCTACTGGTTTCTCCTGCTAAGCATTTCTTCATGCAAGGAAAACAATATTGTAAAGTGCTGATCTCTCTCATACATTTGCATATTTGATCCATATTGTTTTTCTTATGTGCAAAACCTGCTTTGCCAACTAACCTGTGTCTTTGAAGATGAGAACACACAGAATGCCAATAGTGAGTGCGACATGGAATGTACGGACAAACATGCCACTCGTCACCTTCCAGAACAGCTTCTTGGACATGATGATCAGGTGTCGTCGCCCTCTCACAAACACATTCATCCACTTTACTGGGCCCTTTGGACTAAACTATGCAGCTAAGAACTTTTCTAAAAAGAATTAAATATTTTCATATTTTATTACATATTAAAAGATACAAGAAAATGAAGAATGACCCTTGATATAAGACATCAAAACTGGAGTAGCACAGCTGATGTTTTTGTCGAGCGCAATCTGGAGTTTTGCGCAAGTTTATGGTACTCCCTCCTGAGTTCATATCCCTATGAATGGATTTCATTCAAAGGGAAATTAGCTCAGGAGGGAGTACAATAAACTTGCGCAAAAATCCAAATTGCGCTCGACATTTTCAATTCAAGTGTAAATTGCACAATTAGTGTGAATAAATGTCTTGCATCAGGACTTGTGATCTGAATGTCAAATTTCAAAAGCACCAACAAGAACAGCCAATCAGCATCCACTTTTATTGAATGGCTGTTTCTTGAAGCTGACTAATGGTGCGCTACAACAAGAACTGATGTCAATGTCATGTTTACATGTTGAGCACGTACATGCAGTCCGAGTATTAACTTGGACTCAGAAACTGGCATGAGCCAGTATAGAGCCCAAGTAAATACTGTACAAA
The DNA here is from genome assembly GCA_037893225.1 of Hippasteria phrygiana. Lineage (NCBI taxonomy): Eukaryota > Metazoa > Echinodermata > Asteroidea > Valvatida > Goniasteridae > Hippasteria > Hippasteria phrygiana. The sequence continues at coordinate 1,330,904 of JAZGUH010000511.1, read as the reverse complement.
AAAAAAATGTCTAGTATTTACGTATCAAAAATGTCTCAACCCAAAAGTTACTGTGACTATCATACCAATATTGATCCAGTAAAACTAGAAGTTAAGTGTCCATCACATCATTCATGTCAGTCCAAAGAAAAGTTCACTTTATTTACCAGACTATTTCAACGGAATTTTATCCACTTCAACCTGACCATGTTTCTGTCGAGCGCAATCTGGAGTTTCGCGCAAGTTTATTGTACTCCCTCCCGAGTTCATATCCCTATGAATGGATTTTATTCAAAGGGAAATTAGCTCAGGAGGGAGTACAATAAACTTGCGCAAAATTCCAGATTGCACTTGACATTTCTAAGTTCTAACATTAGACAGGTAAGAGGGAGGGTGCCAACCTTTGTTCTGCCCACAATGACCCCCCCCACACTTTCCTTGCTCTATGTACGAACCCACCACCAACCCCATCTGTACTCCCAAACCCTGGCACAATTGCTGAATACCCCACCACTCGCCGATCCCACCCCCTATCTGGATACGCAGATATTACTGAGGTCACAGCTGATTGCCCTCAATAAACTATCTCACTCCCACTCCGTATCCAAATAGTGCCCTCTATTGCCCCTTTTATTAGCAATTTTCCGATCTTCTCCATTCGATTACGCATGCAACTGCAAGTCTGATTTGTCCCCCTCGGAGGATTTTTTTTAAAGAAAAAAATAGCACCCTCGATCTTTCACCCCTCCCCGAATCTCTCCCACTCCGTATCTGTGTATCTGCATATTTTTAGGGGGGTTGGCCCTACTTTCGGGTGACGGGGTATTCTGCAATTACTCCCAAATGCCTCCACAACACCTGCCCCAAAAACCCCTAGCATGCTGTATTTATATTAAAACACAGTGACCACGGTGACGTATGATAAGATCGTGTTTACAAAAAAGCGCCCTCATTGGCAATGCCTGATGACAGTGACATGCTGACAAATTCATGAATCGCTGATTCTTTTACTTTAGACTTCAACATGTTTAAACTTACTTGATCGCTCCGAAAACATTTAAACAACATCAACTCTTGGCCAAGAATTCATTGTACTGTGGCACAAAGCTTCGCACTCGCAGTAACAAGTCAGCCTGACAATCCGATGACATGGAGGTTAGCCGATACCAGACTAAACCCGAGTGTTTGCTTTTTGAGGAGGAGACGGGAGTCAGACTTAAAGTTATTTATAGTCTGGTGCTCCTTTATTGTCAAGCGTAAAGTAAATTTATATGAGCTAGGTACCGTTCCAGTGGTTGATTCGCTGGTCTCTACCAAATTAAATTGCTTGTTGATGTGGTGGCCGGATACCGGGGACAGTTTAAAGTTGAGTTGCATTCACGTACGTACGTGCATGCGCGTGTGTATTTTCCCAAAGTAACCATACGGCCGAGGAAACTAGCGAATATTTAGTGTAATTAGCCTCGATAAGATGGGCAAAACCATTTTAGCCGATGAAGGTGTCCAGGAGTTTGTCAGCGGGATGTATGAAGTCCACAAATGGATGATTGGGGTCATTGTTGGTCATGTAAGCAGCGTCAATGACATGACATGACATGACATGTCGGGACAGTTACTGTGCCTGTACTGTATGGACTATGTGGTGTTGACCGTTAGCAGACCGTTCACAGTAGTGTACATGAAGGCCCTACGCAAGATGCACGTGGCACGTTGTGCAATACACACTTTTGCGCGCAATTTGCCAGCCATACTTTAAGCATAGAGCTCTATGCTTTAAGCTGCTAAGAAATGTTACTTTTGTAACTGTTTACCCAGTACCATAGAAAGTTTGCTCAGAATCAGTCAGGAACAGCAAAATCTTGGAATAGAGCTAACCCTCCTTGTACCTTGATAACAACTGTCTAAACATGTGGCATAACATTTTTCAAGATTTTGTTGAGAAATTCTGTACAAAAAAACCTTTGAATGAGTTACCATGATACACTGTGCCAAGAACATCTAGCACAGAAAACACAAACATAGCATTCCGCAAATTTCAGGCAAAAGTCTGAATTCAAACTTGTTCACGTAAAATGTTGGTCTAATTTTATGCCTTATCATGTATATTAATGAGGAGTTCCCCACCTTTCACTTGTCAAGAACCCTACTGACATCGCAGTAAATATAATTTTAGGTGTGATATCTCAAATTCCCCACGATGGAGCTTCTATCTGAACTGAAAAAGTCAGTGTTTCTTTTGTGGCAGTTATTACCAGTGGTGTAGCCAAGGGGGGGGGGGGGGGGGGGGGCAACTGCCCCCCTCTCTAGAAAATTGGGATTTTCGCCATCTGTAGTGTGTAGATATGCGTTACTATACTCTATAGCGTGGACCTATTTAACAAAGTCGAATTTTCCCACTTGAAAATATCCATTCCCCCCCCGTTGCCCCCCCCCCCCTCTAGGAAGAGCCTGGCTACGCCACTGGTTATTACACATTTTAGTTTTTGTTTTTGTTTATAAGGCAGAAGTTACAGAGGGTGGTATAGCTCCATGGTGTAGAATTCGAAAGCTCTGTGGAAAAACAAAAATTGGCAAGTGTTGCCAATCTCAATTTCACATCTTTCAGTGTCTTATGTAATGAATCATGTTTTTAAATACTTTAAATGATCTTTAAATGTACAGTATACATGTATAGCTTTTATGTACTGCAAAGGTTTTGAACATCAGTGAGAATTAAAGAGGTGAGTGCAGAGAAGCACATCCCCTACAACACTTGTAATGGAAGTGCACGTTTCTGAATCGGAAAGCCATTCTGCCATCTTTCAGATCACCAGTCAGAAGGATTTTGCTGTCTGCCTGGTGCCGAGCCCCGAAGAAGACTTTGAAGATGACGAGACTGACAAACAGACAACACTAGACGGTGTGAGCGAGCATTGGATTGCTGAGCATGCTCGACAGGTCAGTGAAACTGCATAGCCTTACTACTCCCATGGAGGAATAACCTCCATTTGTAACTAGTGCATCAAAAACACTGCTATATTAGAGCTACAAGGCACTTCATTATGTATTCGTAATACACTACAGGGCTCAGTAAAAGTTATTCATTGTGGTAAACAATAATGATAATACTTGTCTACTGTCTTATGATGTAGTCAACGATGTGGACCGTGACAATTGGACTGCACACTGCTAGTCTTTATCAAGCGAATTACAGGGCTGTCCACATTATTCTAAGCATGAGCTGATAGGCACTTGACTTGAAAGTAAATTAATGCCACCCCATCTATATCAGCTGATGCACTCTCCAATACAGTGCACTTCATTTGAAGCCTTGGTACTGTAAATGGGGCCTGGGGTGCCTTATTTGTTTTTACTTGATGTCCATATTAAAGTTCTTTGCAGTTGGCTATTATCTTTAGAGTAAACTCGGATGGAAACATGATAAATGAATCTGAAAGTGCCAGCATAATTTGTTGCTGCAGAGCGTAGGATTAAATTGTAATGCCAATTGTTCGTTTTTCCCTGCATTGCTTTAAATCTTACTGGCATTTTTGCTAGGAACCTGACTGAATCCTCCAAAATCCTCAAAAAAAGTAATAGTAGCTGTGTTCTTTTGTCCTCACTCCTTCAAAATCCTCCAAAACCCCTGGTGGATTTTAAAGTATCTTGAGGGATTAGAATTCACTTCTTAGCCATAAAAAGAGCGTCATTTCTTCTTAATGTTGTCTGTAGGTAACAAGAATGCTGCCGGGCGGCCTTGGGGTGATAGGCGTGTTTTCCCTGGCCCCGCCTACCATGATGAAGAATGCTCAGGCTAAGCTAAGGCAGGTCCTATTCGCCGTGCACAAGCTGCTAAGGAAACGGGAACTGCTGGTGATGGGACAAAGGGAGGAAGAAGGCAGCACAGACTGGACGATGTTGCAGATATGCACTGCTACAAGAAAGTATCCTTGATTGGCTAAAAATAAGATTGTCTTAGAAGACAGGAATGAGTTAATATGGAGACCATGTTTGTAGCCAGTGGTGCATCTGGGTGTCTTTTGGACACCCTGTTTGGACTTTTGCACAAACTGTTTTATCATTTGCACGTAGAAGTATTACAACTGAGCAATTTGGGCACCTTGTTGTTCAATGTATAATAAATTTAGACACCCTGTTTTCAAATCTTGGTTAAAACCCTGACAGAGACTGTGCATCTGATGTCACATAGAGGGCAAATCTTTGTTTTTCTAGAGATGTCTTTTAAACAACCTTGAATGCCTTGCTAAGTATTAAATTAGAAAAACAAAAATATTTAATACCTAAAATGGCACACAATTTTCAAAGCCTGTCCCAAAATTTGGCTATGGACTTTGCTGTACAACTGTGAGTATTGCAACCGTATGGAAAATTAAGGAGAGAGTTTGTGATGTAATTTTTTGATGTATGGTGTGAAAGCATTGTATTACCAGCACCACTATTTCATGAGAGGTATTTATGTCATATTTTGTCACATTGCTTGTTCCTTAACCGATTACTCTAGGTTAACATGCCGTACCTTTGACGTCTCTGATCCACAAGTAAGTTCAAATTATTATATTCTATTTTGTTCACCAGTTAAACAGTTTCTTGAGCCAAGATATCATAAACAGTGCAGTTGTATTTCCAAGGAAAAAACAAATTAAGACCTTAATTCGAAAGTTAAAGGTAAAAGATAATGTGTTGTTGCTAAACTGTGACCATTATAGTTGAGGCCAGGCTGCCGTATCTCTTCATTGAATCTTTTGACAGATGAATTTACTCAGAAAATTCTGAGATTTCTCCGGGTTTTTCCTGATTTCAGGTTTTTTGGTGAGATGTCTTGCAGATTTCTGGAATAGTTTTAGGCCCTTAAATTACTTTTATCATTCCAAAAATTACCTCTGCAACCTGAAACAGTCTTCTTTTAATCTAATAATGCTATTTTTGGCAATTCTGAACCGTATCTTTCGGTAGTAAAAGCAGTTTTCTTGTGCATTTTTCAGCAATACCGGACAAATAAAATGCAGCTGAATCTTTCCCGGATTTTTCATTTTCCAAACATTTCACCCCCGTTTCTTTCTTTTTTTTCTTCACGGAACTCCATTAGTACCTTTGTATTCCACAAATGCTAAATATAACGTACTGTGAATCAAAATCACACTGAACTGACAAAGTGGGTAAGGTTAAAGCTATTCCCTTGATGTGTGTTTGATATTTTTGATTTTTTTTTGCAGAGCACAGCCAGACCAGCGGATTGGAAGTTTCAGAGTTTCCTTCCCCGTTGGCCATACCTACATTGTAGATTACACGTTGACATCACAGTCCCTGTACAGCATCAGGCAGTGGACTGTGGCCAGTACAGCAAGCAGATCTCGGTAAGCAGTTGAACAAACTTTCTTTGAATCGCAAATTAGCCACCATCTAAATCTCTTGCTCTAAAATTGAGATGAGAAAAATCGAGAGTATGTGTATCACAAATGGAGCTTATCTGATGAAAATGGTAGTGGCCAATCAAATTGCAGTATTGGAAAATTTATGTGCATAATTATGTTTTGCATATGCAGTTATAAATAAATACATACTACACAAGGGGTTCTTATTAGCGAATCCATGAAGTCAGACTTTCTGAGGCCGGCCGGAATGGCAACCAGATGAAGTACTGATAAGGGACTATCTATTAAAGGGATAGATTAAACAATGTAAGTCTGGCTTGAGTCAAGTCTCTAAAGGGGTGGGATCAGGAATTTTGTGCAGGATGGATTCAGGGCCTTACAGATTTTGTTAACCTGTAAAAACCCCCAAAAGGCTGAAGACTAGAATGGTGGCGTTAAAGCCACCCCACCCCCCCCCCCCCCCCCAAAAAAGGGATAAGAAGGGTGCTGGACTTGGGGTAAAAGTAAGAAAAAATTTGACAGTCTCTCCCCCCCCCTTTTGTCCCTATATACAACTTATCATAATTTTGAATTGTTTTAATAGGCTGGGCTATCACCATTTGTGGAGACCATCCGTAACTCTCTAGCCATCATTAATGGTCAGCTTAGAGACCCACTGGACAGTCTTGAAGCAGCTCAGACTAAGGTAGGTTGGAGGCAATCATCAGCTCTGTTCAGGCCAAGCAGAAGAAGTTAAATATTTTTTTAAGTTCGGAGGACGTATCCAAAAAGAACACCAGGCTCATTATCCAAGCTTTTTCTCCTGTACAGAAATGGCAGCCTGTGCTCGCTATTAATTACGTTTTCTGCATTTAAAATTTGTGTCCTATTTTGGGGGATTTTTGGGACACCCCCCCACCCAAAAAAAAGAAGAAAAAAAATAAAAAAATAAGTGGCATAAAAAGGGGCATAAAAAGGGAAACATTTGTATGTTATTGCTTGTCCTATCGTCATTTGTTCGGGCAAATAAAAAAAATTGAAACATTATTTTACCCAAAAAAAAGAATTAGGGATCACAGGCCATCGGGGATGTTACTGTTTAGTGCATAACTGTTTGTAAGTCTTAATTTTGTTTATACTTTTTTTCCCAACACAGCGTAAGTCGGGGAAGAAGATGGGTGTTCCTGGAGCGGGTAATGCTTTGAAGTATTCTGTGGAACTTCTAGCTCAAAATGTATGTACTAACACTTAATTGGTTTTTGCAGCTTATAATTAAATTACAGAAGGAATCAGTGATAAAAGTCACTTGCGTTGCCAGCTACTAGAAAAGGAAATTGCAAATATCTGAATTTTAGGCGTACAAAATTACAACCTTGTGATGTTTTCCTTTGTTTTAGTTTATTGTTAAAGAATAATGATCAATAGCAATATATATATATTTCAGTGAGGTTTTCATTGTTTAGAATTAAAAACAGTTGCAGGCAATGTGCATACTTTTTGTGATTCAATATATACATGAAATAAACCTTTGAAATTTTGAGCTCAATCTCTCTTCCGAGTCCTGAGAAAGTTGTGACAAATTTTGTTTCAGGATAGACAGTGCGACAATAAGGTACAACACAGCACCTGCAGCGCACGTATCCAGGTTCATGGAGTCATGGAAAGCCGATCCTATGTACATAACAAGGCCACGATGGCGGAGGCAATACAGGTTTAGTAAGCTCTGTATCATCTGTGTGCAATGCAAAGCTCTCTAAGAGGTTAAAAATGTCCACAGGTGAGCGAGGCACAAAGATGGAGATTTCTGAGAGGTGCACCTGATTAGAACTCCATAGAAACTATTGTTAAATACCTGAACTTGAAATGATTAGGAAGAATTTCCACAACTCTCCGAGGTGATTAAATTACATGCCCAAGGTGTCAAATACATTTCATAGGACTCAGTGATACACACCCAAACTTTAACCCTAACGTCCTAGACATTCATTTGGGGTAAAGTGCAATATAATACGGGCTATATCGGCTGAAGATGAAATAAGTTTGACTTTTAGACCATGAAGAATGTTTGCCAACAGGGTGTACAGACCATGACTGAAACATGTCACTAGGACATTCATTTATTGGACGATGCTCTCATATAAATGAATGTTTTTTTTCTTTTTTTTTGACTCTGTAAACAGGCAGTGAAGCAAGATGTGATTCGTAGCTTGCAAGCGAGGTTGGAGTTGTTGTCAGATGAACTGAGGCAAAGCAGCACAGAGGAGGAAGTTAAAGAAGTGGAAATGGGTAAGAATCTGAAACTATCGATGGTTGACGTGGGTCATGGGAAAACGTTTAGTTCCATTTGAAAGGGTAATTTAACCCTAACATTTGCAAATCCTCAAATTTTAATATAATTTTGCATGCACCCTTGGGGGTTAGGGTTAATAGAATGTTTTTAGACGCCTCGGGAAAAGGTGTTGGAGTTTCATATCTGGCCATCACACATTTGCCACCAAACGTAACAAATTTTGCCTCTCCTTGTATTTTCATTGAAGACTAAAATCCCCCTTTCGTGGGCCAGGTCATTGATTGTTGAAATTTAATATCACAACTGTGCATGTGTAATTTTCTGTGATTTAAATGATAAATTCACAATCAAAAGAGCAAATATGGTAAATTTGTTTAATTTGTTTAAAAATTATATGCATTGTCTTAACTTTGCAACTACAGAACCACCATGCTCCATAGCAACACCCAAACGCATCTTCACCAACCTGCCCAATACCCACATCAGTGTGTGCGACTACGCCTTCCGTGATGAGACGGCGCAAGACTCCCTAGACCGACTGAGTGAGCTACTCAACCTTCGAGTCACTGAGGAGGAATTGGAACTGGAGGTTGAAAAAGTACCAGGTAATTAATGGCAGGGTACATGTAGATATCAAAATAGTAGGGTTCCAAAGATAAAGTTGAGTAAAAAAATAATGGGGCTTATGTAAATATACTTCATTGGTTTGTTGGTTTATTTTTGTGTGGAGGGCAAGTCGTCGACCTCTCCATGTGCCCACTTTCTCTAGGCAAAAGGCATTGTAGATCCAAAGTGTTCCAAATGAAATAAATTTTGGACTTATCTAGTGAATTCACACAACAGAAGTTTTGGGTTGTTATAAGCATTGCATGTGTTTTCAGTTTGTAAATTATAAATGACACATAATAATGCATTGGCCGACTTTGTCCCTGTTCGTAGTTTGTTCCTTGAAAAATAATTTTCTTCCACAATTAATTCGTGGGAAAAATCTATTGAATTGAACTTTCCGGTTGAAGCATGGGCATGGCAACTTTTAAACAGATCAGCTGGCTGATTGGTTGGACTAATTGTTTACTAGATTAATTGGTTGTTCTATTCTGCTTTGTTTTTAAGTACCACGAGCACCTTTCTAGGTAGGTATTTGTGCTTCATATGTATTCATAAAATTGAGTAAAACTGTCAATAGGGTATATGTATGTGAAATTAAGTAAAGATTAACCCTAACCCTCCTCAATCCTCCAAAATCCTCATAGTGGTTTTGGAGGATTTTGGAGGAATGGTGATTGAAGCACCGGAGGATTTTGGAGGATTGGTGATTGAATGGTGATTGAATGGTGATTGAGGAGGATTGAGGATGAATGGTGATTGAAGCACAGGAGGATTTTGAAGGAAATTGGAGGATTTTGGAGGATTGAGGATGGTTCCTAGCAATAAGGGCCTAGGGGCTTAGGGTAAAGCTTATTTTTTTTCTGTCATATTTTTGTGTAGATGATAGTGACATGGAAGCATCGGATAGGAGTTCGTTCTCCCTGTCTGGAGCAGAGAGTGAGGAGGGACATCAAGAACGTCACAAGAGGAGACCGGTGCAATATCTTGGTGAGAATATTCTCTTATCTTTAACCTTGAATACTTATTATAAATCCATGTTGTTACCTAGGGCTCGATGTCCCATGATTATTTGTCAAAGAATATACTTTAGAGTTACTGCACAGTGGCAAATTTTTGGAGGATTTGGTAAGGTTTGTAGCAAAAATGCACATCTCATTGCACAATTGTCACAGCAAGATAGCATTCCGGCAGTAGTACAATACCTCGAGTGAAATCTCAGCAACAGCACCTTCATATGACTAGAAAAAGCTTGATCATTGTAAACATCTTGAACAATAGTAAACAAAAAATGCCAGTATCGTAATTGATATCTTCCCAAAACAATCTTTGTGATTTTCATTTTGTATGGGCCTTTAAAAAGGACAATTTCCTTGATACCATACAGACTTCATATACCATTTATCCCGTCAACCTATCGAAATAGGTTATAACACAAGCTATGAGAAGGGGATTAGTTTTTTATAAGTTGTGATAGTTATAATTTAGGAGGGTTAACCCATTGAGCCCGATTGACAGCTATACCCGCATTTTCAATCCATTGTTGCGTTATTCTGTGCATTACGCCTGGCATCCCAGTGCCCCATTATAACACCCAGACACAATGGGTTAATGACTTGTTTCCTGTGATTGCAGGTGCAGCGTTAGGAGCAGCAGGGGCACTATTGGCTGCCGGGCTGTCCTATCTAGCCATCAAACAAGACTGAGCCAATTAAACTGCAAAAATTCTCTTTATGATTGTACTTTATTTTGGAATCTGTACCTCCTTTGTAAAATAGGTTTGAAAAAAAAATTGAGGTAAAATTATCATCCCTTTAACCGAGTTTGCATAATTTAAGCTTTTGCACTATAACTACATAACATAGGATCAAATTGAGCTGGCTGTATTCCAACTTGTTTAGGATTTCAAGATGTTAATTTTTCAGAATCGAATACCACTTTTGCTCTATTTGAAAGAATTTGTCAAATATTATAAAGAATTTCAAAATTGTTAGGGACTTGTTCAAATAAATATACACAAATAAATATTTGTAAAAAGTATTTACATTTGTTGGAATATAATTGTTCTGTCTTGGGCTTAGCAACTCTTTATTCCCCGTTAAATTGGAGAAAATTTGCACGTAAGGTACCACACATTCTCAGTAATAAATTGTCAAGATGGGAGACGAGTTGAGTACATGTACCCCGAAAATATTATACAACCTGTTCGTTTCACATGTACATGCAGTGGCTGCAGCCACAATGTCCAAAAAAAAAAATTAAAATATAGAAAAATATTGTGCTGGAATTTAGATTGTGTTGCATACAAATAAGTAGCGTCATGCAACATTTAGTGGAGTTCACCGCAGAAAAAAATGGACGCTAATTGGTCACCTGGGAATGGCCTTGTTCCAGTTGGAAAAACAGACAAGATTTTTCTTAAATGATAGGCAAATATTTTAGTATTTTGAGACACTGGCATAATCTTTGGCTTATATTCACTGCAATTATGTCCCTAGTCCCAACTGTTGCCATTGCTCTGGTGCACACAATTGCAAGCACAAACCAGAAATACGGCTATGGTTTAAATCACTTCAAAACTTAAACAAACAAAAAACAAAACTACACTTTGTCGTTGAAATGCAAACACTTCCATTATTTAGAAAACTGTATTTCTGCTCAGATATTCTATTTGTTGATAAGCCTCTGTCAAAGAAACCAGGGAAATATGGCTTGTTGGTACAATACAGATTAGCAGTTATCTTTATTGTCAATCTGCCATATTGATAAATTTCCACAAAGCACATCGTTGTCTTGAAGGTTTCTGGACCCTATTCATCAACTTAAGGGTTCATGATGGAAGACAAGCTGATTTCAATGCGTCCAGTGCGAGTTGGACCTTCTCATTTAGCTTGGAGGGGTGATCCAGTAAGTCCCGTAGTTGGGCTGCACCCATTTCTAAAAGCATACCTGCATTTAAGAGAAAAATTGTCCATAAATTGTCTGGACAGTATATGTAACGCAGCCAAGTCAAAGTCACCCAAGAATTACATGTATTAAGTTACAGGCTGGTTTAAAAGTGGGGGTGTTCCCTTTCACCACTGGAGATTACAGTTGTGCACAAAAAATTGAGACAATTTCATTTTCTCCTTGAAGTAGCCCCAAGAACAATTTAGTACACCCCCTATTTCTCCCCATCAAATTGAATCACTCCCGTTTAACCTGTGAGTTTGGAAGCAAGCTCTGGGTGAGTCTCCTCGATGATGCTGTACAACTCCTCTCCTAATTCTTGTTCCTCCTCATCCATCTCAATGTCATACCTGAAGATGAAATTAATTTAATAGGGGAAAAAAATCAGATCATCTGATTTAAGAAGCAAATACATGAAGACTTTGCCCCTCTAAAACATTATTGCATTCATGCAAAAAATACATTTTTGCTGCTTACATTAGCTTTTGTGTGTGGCTGTCTGAGGATGCAATGACACAAGTATCCCCCCCCCCCCAGGCCTGTGGCCCCTCCCACTGGAAACTACATTGTTTTCTCTCTCCCCTCCCCCCCACCACCAAAAAAACTAAACCGGTGCACCTCTGGGTCCCCCCAGTCATGCCTGTGGTCTGCAAGCCAAGTTGCTTCAGGACACATCGTTACCCAAAATTAGGAAATGTTTGTGTTACCCTTGTTGTTCCGTGGGCAGCGTTTCTGTTGCCTTCTGGACTGCCCTGTGCAGTTCTTGGGGTGAAGATAGTAGATTGTTGATGACATCTGGGCTTAATTCAAGAAGCATTCCTTGAGGGATAAATCAAGAAAACCAATCAATATCATCAAACAAACTGATGAGGTCGTATGCTCATCGAGTGATTCCCAAAAGGTTGCTTCCCAGGTTGTATTGTAAAGTTGGATACACTGACAATTTGGGAGACCGCCATCATAGAGCAAGACAGCTTAGTTTGGAGAGCACCAGTATGGTATTCTAGAGGTCTCGGGTTCAAATCTTGCTCCTGTCAGTTTCCTTTGTGCACTTTATAAAAGTTTATAAAAGGCAGCATTAGTATTCAATAAAAGCACTGCCAGTGAAGGAAATTGATTTCTAATAAGATATGAGCAATTAGAAATGCAACACTTCTCTTAACAAAGTCTTCCGTTCTTGTCAAAAAATGGTTCAAGTGTTTTTAAAATTTCTGGCCTCTACTGAGCTGAATAATTCATGCCGAATTATACTTTTGTATAAAAATAAAAATAAAAAGGAATCAAAATTAGCATGCATTATCCTTTTACTGTGGTATGCTTCCTTCATGTCCAGATGTAAATTGAGTAATTGGTACCAAAGATCTTTAATACTTCTGCCTGCTTCACTACGATGGAGGAGGTACCACCCCGAAAGAAAAATTTTGGGGAGGTGCAAATATAATAATTAACCAAATGTTTTTAACATCTAAAAAAAAAATTTCAAACATTTCTTTCCCCTACAATTCTTCCAAAAGTTTTTAACATCTAAAAAAAATCCAAAAAATTCTTTCCCCAAAAAAAATAAGTGTCAGAACTAGTTTAACCCTAACCCTGCCAGACGCAGCACAGTGCATCTGTGGTGACCGCTTGACCTTGCTGCACTCTGCACACAAGTCAATGTGACAAAGTATGCAATCTGATGCGTCTGGCAGGGTTTCTAGCCAAAATACCCTAGAGGGTTAGGGTTAATGTTCACAGAATAATTTCAGCTCCCCCTAAACAATTCTGTCTGAAACCTCAGACACAGCCTCACTGAGTCACCTGTAACTTTGGCGCATCGTTGTGAACCAAGCTCCTGTACCTTGGCATAAAGTTTCTCTCCCAGCATGTCCAACTCAGAAGGTCTAAGGAATAAGATATTATAATAAATGCAACTTAAAGAAACGCTGGAGTGGTGAAGATACAACCAAGGCTACGCTTGCACCTGACAATTCAGGCCGCTGTTCCAAACTGTAACGCCTTTCCTTAATATCCCTTTCCCCTTTCTCTGACACCACATAAATGCTCTTTATAATTTGCTTTGGGGAAGTGAGTTGGTCTCACCAATGATGGAAGTTACCCCGCCTGGGTGTACGGGTCTGAAAAATTGGCATCTGTTGCAGAATTATCCTCTATTTAGATCTGGGCCCAGGAAAAGCATAAGGATGGTAGGGTTGGTATTAATTCAAAATGATCGTAACTTTGTACCTAGAGTGGCTTTTAGCCTTGTATTGCTTTTTAAATCAAAACAACTATATGAGTATGGCTCCGGCAGTGTTGTTGACTTGGACCAGTGATGTAGTCGAGGCCATCACAAGGCCAGGCACAAGGCCAGCTTGCAACAGGCCCAAGTAACAGGCATGAGTAACAGGCATAAACCATGACAAAGGAATGCTTTTATTACAGTTCATTTGAATAGCTTGAGACTTGAATTAAGACTGAAGGTCTTGTGCTGGCCTTGTGCTGGCCTTGCAGGGTCTTGTGTGGCCTTGTGATAGCCTCTACTACATCACTGACTTGGACTCAGACCGAGTTTGTGAGTCAGACTCAATAACAAAATGGTCAACACTAAAATAATACATTCTCTTGTAAAATACTATCATTATTTTTTTTATCTATGTAATTATCCTTTTTCAAAACAAAAAAGCCCTGAGCCCAATAACCTTTATTAAAAAAATATCAGTGTTTTTTTTTGTTTTTTTTTGGGGGGGGTAAACATGACTTGACTCTATGAAGCTCGCAACTCAGACCTGACTTACAATGCACATGACTTGGCTTAGGACACGGAGTGCCCTCCACCACTTTTTATATTTTCCAAGGATTATATGGACCTTCCGACTTGGAAACATGCAAAATTGACCCAATCTGCATACAAATTTCAAGCCATTTTCAAACTGTACAAATCTTCCATTACAATGTTCAGACTACTCCCTTACTCCTCTCCAATGACCCTCACTGCCCCCTCCACCCTCCTCCATAGCAGCTCATCATCTTGTAGCATCCGCATCACCTCTTGGTTACCAGCTTCCAGCACGATACCTGTGATGTGCGAAGCATTCTGTGGGTGCAGCTCTTCTATCTTGATGAACAGGTGCTCTCCCAGAATTTGCTTGGCATCTGGGAGATGGTCGTAATCTAACGACAGCATCATGGCAGAAATGAATGCTTGATGGAACTGCCTAAAGATGTTTTCTCCTTATTTATTGCCGATGACCACGTTTACATGAGAATGAGTCTCATGTTTCAACTAGTGAGTCTCATGTTTCAAAACTGAAAAAAAGGAAGAAAACCACACTTCATTAAATATTTTGTTTTTCACGAGTGAAAGTGACACTAACAATGTTAGGCACATTCGCGCGGTCGGACATCCAGGAACTTCGATTGATCTTTGTACAGAGATCAATGGGTTGCTATGCAGCGTGGAGGGGAAAACAAGCACACATGCCATGTATAAATGAATAATAGACGAAGGGGAAGATGTGACGTCATGCATGTCATGCCGACCACGAGAATGGTGACTTCCGGTTAGTCCTATCGCGGTGAAAACGCCTATAGGTTCAATTTTTGTGTACACAAATTCTCACCACAGGCACAGCTTCGACCTAAGTTCAACCCCTCTTGAGCATCCTCCCATTGTTTCCCCCTATTGTTTTTCATCAGTCTAGGAGTAGGGCATCCCATCCTCCCCTCCTAATTAATCTACCTCTAATGGGGCTCCTTGTCCTACCCCCCCTACCCCATAGTTCTAGGGGTACCCCCCCCCCTACGATGCATGAAACCGCCCATTTCCATTACATTACAAGTTACATTCCTCAGGCTCAAACATCATGTGTTATGTTTACTACAACTACATTAAACAACTGCACGTGTTTCTTAAACATTTCCTCCACCACCTTTCATTAAAGAGAAAACAGGTAAATATTCACCTCAGTAGCAGCATGGAGGAAGGAACATGGTAGCAGCTAGCCACAAATTAAACATCTTCCCAGATCGAAAATCAAGACGTTCACAGTAGAGCGCGCCCTCTCGTGGTTATTAAAATTCTTCCATGCCATGGTGTGGTTCCCGCCTCCCCATTGTACGTACCCGTACACGCAAATTTCGTGCTGTACATCAGACTAACCCTTTTCGTTGCGGGACGTGAAAAGGTTCGGAACATGTGCCTTACACGGCTCTTAAAACTACCAGATTACCACGATTTCTATGCATATTTAAACAACAAGATTGATTCTTAGGAAACATTATACCCTTAGAAATTGTGTTGATTGGAAGTAAATTAATTGTGAATTGAGAAGTTCGTTTGTTTGGCTTTCAAAAAAGCCACTGATTAACCATGCATGTCAATAAACCTTTTCGACATTCTCAATGCATTGTGGGTTTGGAGGCCAAACAAACCATGTAATTTATACACAAACCTATGGCACTGTGAACCAGTCCAAATATTAATTGATTTTATGCTAAATATCTGTCATGAGTTGAGCGATACCCTTTTCACATATCTTTGCATGGAACATAAGGAAAATAATAACCAGAAAAATCAATTTTAAATGGCAATAAAAATAAAGGAAATAATTGGGGAATCCCTCCCAGGGTACCAGTTACTGATGAATGCAAATTTCTGGAATTAGAACAGCTAATAATGTCACATTATTAGCCAATCAGAAGATGACCAATTGTGACCAATGCGACCAATCACGTCCGTTCTAATGTGCTTGCTCTTCTAATGCCAGTTAGGGTTGATGCAGTTCCCATGATGCTTTGAGAATGTCGAAAAGGTTTATTGTCATGCGTATGTATAGTCCGAGTAACTTGGACCCTCTATCGCCGTTTTTAACATTTGGACATGATCTGGCGATAGTAGGGTCCAAGCGAATTGTGTACAAAAAACGGCACGGTTAAAAATCCGACAACATACACATGACATTAGGCCCCAAAAACATGGTAAAAACATTCCAAATGAGAAAGAAAGTTACCCCGATTAGATCTATACATTCATGGCATTCCCTAAGGCCGCTTAAATTGTTCACAACAACCGGTAATTTGACCAAAAAAAATATATAATGTTCTGACTAGTGACAAGCATACCGCTGAAATCTGCCAGGCACCGTTCGCCATCGAATTTTTGGTTAAGCCCGGTTCGGACTCGGCCGGCTCGGGCGCGTCTGACGTCACAGTCATGCAAATAACGCATTATCAACGACTGTTTCATGGTACCATCTTCCAATGGGTCGTCTACAACTTGGGTGTATTAAAAGCCCATACTGTATCGCACCATGAAACGGTCGTTGATAATGCGTGATTTGTTGTTTGCATGACTGTGACGTCAGACGCGCCCGAGCCGGCCGAGTCCGAACCGGGCTTAACCAAAAATTTGATGGCGAACGGTGCCTGGCAGATTTCAGCGGTATGCTTGTCAGAACATTATTTATTTTTTTGGGTCAAATTACCGGTTGTTGTGAACAATTTAAGCGGCCTTGGAATGCCATGAATGTATAGATCTAATCGGGGTAACTTTCTTTCTCATTTGGAATGTTTTTACCATGTTTTTGGGGCCTAATGCCTAATTGTCGGTTTTGTAACCGTGCCGTTTTTTTTACACAATTCGCTTGGACCCTACTATCGCCAGATCATGTCCAAATGTTAAAAAAGGCGATAGAGGGTCCAAGTTACTCGGACTAGCGTATGTACAAACATTTCCAAATTAATTGCTTGCCTAGTTTTCGGACATATTTATTTGTCATGTTTGTATGTAATGTACGGTATAACTAAGCGCATGCACAGATTGATAAAGGTCGGCCTTAATTTGTTGGCTTTTTTTTTGGTATTTATTTTTTTTTGCGGAGGGGGGGGGGGGGACGTTGGGAAGATTCTTGAAGTAGGCAGATTCACATGAACCAGCATGCATTTGACAGCGCTAGGGCCTATAATGTATTTGGTGATGCCCAATTTTCTGTTGCGCTGTGACCAGCCTAATTTGTTTTTATTTAGTTTTTGATCATATATTGGCAAATAATTGGTGTTTAATTGTTACTATTTTAATTTAAATAACTCATAAAATTATTGTTATATTTAGGCCTATAACAAATTGATAAGAAATAAATGAGGATCAATTTTTTTGCATTCATCTTTTAGCAATAATTATAATGGTCACAACTTTTAAACTGAAATTGTCCTCCAAAATGACCAAAAATTTTAACCAACAAAAATCCATGACCATTCCCATTGAACCCTCATTTTATTATTTTTTTTTTTTACTCTTTCCAGTGATATAATATTTAAAAGAATTGAAGCAACTTAACATTTTCATGAATCTGCCTACTTGAAGTACAAAAATTATGTTTTGTTCTTTAGAATATATTAATAAATGGGATCGGACATCAAAATCTGCTTTGTACGTAGGCCTGGGCCTTGTTAGTAGTGTTGGAAAGATTTTACTATAATACCCCATCAAAATTTTGACCGGCTCTGGCAAAACCTGATGCTTCTTGGCATTTCCCATTACGCGGTATGGACCCGCAATGTTAAAAAAATGGCATCAGTCATACCAAAAACCCCAATATTGAAATAACTAAGGATTTTGTGCTTCCGGGGAAAGCGCAGAATTTCTTCTGTTCAAAGTCTAGTCTTGATAAATTACTAAAACGGGGAAAAGTTCAGAACCATTTTATTTGGATTTTTTGAGTCTTTAAGTATAAATATTTTTGTCATTTGCAGATGAAGCCAACAGTTATGAACAACGCGTCGGCTGATCTCCAGTGGATGATCATCCGGAACAATTCTTGCTTCCTCAAGAAAGGCAATGGCTTGACCTTCAGCTGTGTAAGTGTCTCAGTAACTAGGTTTCCTAAAAATGATTGGTAAGGTGATTTTCAGTCCCTACCTTCCTTCCTTCCTGCGTCGTCATGATTGTTGTTTTGTTTCATTTTTTGGCATCACAGGAGCCCAACAACCTGAAGAACAGGAACACGTTCAAGTTCAACGGCCTGATTCACAGAAAGGTGTGTATTGATTTGATAAACCTTGCCAATTTACACCATAGTTTTCCTGTAATTAACTTTAAGTTTATCCTCCCAGTTAGTGTTTCACGCATACAAAAGGACATGGTGTGATTTATCTTTGATTTTCCTTTTGTTTAGACTATTGGTATCGAGGCTGGCAAGGATGGTAAAGGTGTTGTACTCGTCACCAAGAAGATCAGAGGAGGTATGTTCAGACTGAGGTATTGGGGAGATGTGTTCGTACTGAATTACCCATGTTTTTCTGAGTCAACTTGGGCATAACCATGATTAGAGAAGTGTCATTGGTTGGCATGACATCTGGTTCAACAACTGAGCTGCTCTTGTGAAGGAGCAGGCTCAAGAGCAGGCTCTTGTGAAGGTGTGGGTAGAGGGAGTGTACTCAGGCATGCCTCACATCACAAGATTTGTGTAACTGGCTGTCCTACATGTAGATGACCTAATTTGGGAAGGTTTCCTTTTTTTAAGGGGTGGGCCGTCTCTTTCAGGGAATGGTAGGGAAAAACTACATTATTGTATTTATTCAAAATAATTTCTACAAATGTTGATATACATGTATTTTTTGTTAGTGGCCAACAAGCCAGCCAAGCAGTACACTCGCATTGAGCTGAAGAAAGATGCTCGTCGTACTCTGACCTCCATCCGTCACGTCATCAAGAAGAGCAAGTATCGCAAGGACATCAAGAATGTGAGTGGCTTGATCAAAACAGACATGATGTTCCCATCACCAGTTTGAGTTACTTGCCCTTCGTGTAAAAAGGTTCACCCAATCAAAATCAGAAAAGTGTAATAATGGTTCTGCAACCAAGATAAGAAATAGAAACTCAATTTTTTTTTGTGTTTCAGTAATTTATTGAAATTTAGGACACCAAATATCATTGGGCTTGCCCCCGCCATCAAAAAATTGTCTTTTCTGACTGTGACATCATAAGTGATGGAAACATTGCTGGCCACGCTTTGTATATAGCTTCAGACATCATGGGCATGGCTAGCAGTATGCCTTTGCTAGAAAATAGGTATTTTTTTGCACCCTTAGTTAGGGAGACTAATACATTTTTCAAATATATGTTGTACATTTGGTTTTGATGTAGCTTTGAAGAGAATGTCATAAGAAACGATTTGATTCAAGTTCGGATTCAATCGGATTTTGCAAAGCAAAGAAAAATTGATTTAAAGCATTGATTTTTTGGTCCCTGAAATGTGTACGTTTAATGCAGAGTAAAGTGTGATTATTTTGTACACAAATTGGAGTGCAGATTATGACAGAAATGCTAAAACTCACATTTTCTCAAAATCTCTATTTATTCATGCCTTATTTCAATGAATAAAATGCAGATGTCAATCATTATTTCAAAAATTCTGATATTTGAATTAAAATAAAGCTGTAAGAATGTGCAAAAAAACATTTTTAATCACAATTTCCTATTCAGAAAACAGTCACCAAATGAACAGCGCCCTCACACATTTTTTAATGTCCTTACCTTAGTCTTGAAAGCATATAAATGTATTCATTGTTGTTTTAGAAGCAATTATTACATTTTGCCCTATTTTGATTTCTGCAAATCTTCAAATTATTGAGTGAAAGTACAAAGTCACTTCTCATGTTTTTTTTTGGGGAGGGGTGTACTGTACTGTTTTTTTGGTTTTTAAAGCCAGAGTCGACTTAAGGTTATTGAATAATGAATATACTCTTTAAATTATTGATTTTCTATTCTCCCATGTTTTTATAGGCTGCTCTGAGACGTGCCAGCGCAATTCTGCGCAGCCAGAAGCCCGTTATTCCTCTCAGGAAGAAGCGTGCCCCACGCAACAAGCGTCGTTAGAATGGATTCAAGCAAGCATCCTTAAGGCAAAGGAACCAACTAAATTTATATCACATACAAACGCAATCACGTCAACATTGTGTGGATACTCATAATGCACTGTGGAAAAAATGTGAAGGATACTTGATTTTTTTTTTTAAATACCAACTTAACCCCTTGCGTACGGAAGACGCCAAATGGTGCAAAAAAAAAAAAACAGTGCCACCATTTGCCACTATTTCAATCTATTGTTGGATTATTGTGTATGCTTGGCTGCCAAAGCCGGCCTGAGACCCCGACGCCTCCTGTAAATAACCGTACTTAAGGGGTTAAGTAGAGATTATCAAGGTCAAGAGACGTAAATAAAAAAGACATCGTATGTAAACAGAATTTTGTTTCCAATATTTTCTTTATTTCGTTCTTTATGTGCTTTTAAAAAAATTTCCAGCTACGGACAAAATGTTGTATTAGAGTAGATCGTTTAAATTGGAATTTTATTTTTTATAGTTAGGAGTCGGAGTTCGCTCAATGCAACAAGGTGCAACACAGTTAGCCGAATCGTGTTGCACTGTCAAAATTACAGTAGGGGGGGGGGGGGGTGGTTTATCACCAATGCAAAACTGAAAGCCACTGTACAGTAGGGTTGGCGACATTTTGAATTTTCAACCCTACCACTTTTCCTGGGCCCAGATCTAAATACATGTACAGTCGAACCCTGTTAATATAACAAGGAAAAAAAATAGGTCCTTAGTCTTTGTTTTCCATTACTGATAATACAAGGTAAATTGTAAAGGTGTTCGACTGTACATGTAGAGGATAATTATTCAATAGCTGAGACTAACGCACCTCCCCCATGGAAAACTCTTTCTGTACAAATGTGTTTGTAACGGGAACTGCCTAAAGATTCCTTGTATAACATTTGACTACAACCTTTAAATAAATTATCAAGTCTGAGTGAAAAACTATCGCATCAGCTAGGGGTCCTGGTACATGGGCAATTTATCCAGGACCTTCTGTGCTAGTTGTCTGTAGGCCAACGCCTGGGGACTATCTGGACATGAAACAACGATGGGACGTCCACTATCCGATGTTTCCCTGATGCTGATGTGCAGTGGAATATCTCCTGTTGTGTGTTAAAGATAGAGCAACCGTTTAATGTGAGTAGGAACTCGATATTCTTCACAGCTACAGTTATGCCCAAATTATTCATACCCATGCCAAATTCGGGGTATTGTGAATCATTTTATTTATTATTTCTACTTTTATGCTAATGATGTGAAACCAAAATATATGTAGATTTGTACTTGCCAACTAAAAGTCATTAAGTAAAGCCTAAGTTCCGCCAATCCAGCTTTTATGTACGAGAAAAAAGCAAACTACCAGTTTTCATTGGTTATGAATAATTTTGGGCATAACTGTACATGTCTAAATGACTAGCCTGGGGGTCTAGTGGACATTTTTATGGTATAAAATTCAAGGCTTGTTTTGAAAACTGCATCCACGTTTAACCAGGACCCTTCTGAATCCAACAGGATACAAGAGCGTGAACAAATGATATTTTGTTGACGGATCATATCAAAATCCAACAATTTGTTTGGGTCAAACCTCGAGGTAAACTGACTAGGTAAATTTGAATACATTTTCAAAGTCAACAAAGAAAACTGGTAGGAGCGGGATTCAAACCTGCGACCTCCGGAATACCGGACCAGCGCTCTACCAACTGAGCTATCTTGCCCTATGTTGGTGGTTTTTTGTTAGATCTTGTTGCTTCAGCAGGGTTAGGGTAAATCCTGAAAACATTTTGGACAATTTCACTCCCCTGTTTTTCTTAGATCCTATACAGGGTTCCCACAGAAATCTGAAAACCAAATTCCAGGACTTTCCAGGACTAAAATATGACAATTCCATTTTCCATTTAACGCCATTTTACAGAGAAAAGTTGTTTGGTATTATGACACTGATGAACCGCTGATGTTGGGCTAACCATTTGTTAGCTTTTGAAAATAAGTTTTAATTATTAATGGCCTCCTCACATCAAAAGCGGCCCATCAAAAATAACCCTTGCATGATCTTGATTTCCAAGACTTTTCCATGACCCGTGGGAACCCTGCTATATTCAGGTCTGTAGTCTTGCACAAAACTGATTTTATTCAATGAAAACAAATACTGAACTATGTGTTACCTAAAATTTCAAGTCCCATTTCCTTGGCAACAGTCGTAGCGCCATCCCGCCCAAATATGTGGCTTTGATGTCCACACTTTGGGCAGTGGAAAACACTCATGTTCTGTACAATGCCCAAAACCTGAAACGGAAATAGAAACCTAATTTACAATTCTGATCAGGAAACCTTTGATACGAATACACCTGCATTACTGTCCAAACGGAAAAGTTTGGGGAAAAAATAGATAAAATATGTAAAACGTACCGGAACATCTACTTTTCTGAACATCTCTGCTCCTTTCCGTGCATCAAGTAGAGCTATGTCCTGTGGAGTGGACACAATCACTGCACCTAAAAAAAAGGCAAATCTGACAAAATTCAATTTAAATCCTATATTATCAACATTCAAAATTGTATCAGTTGTTGAATATCTGCATAAAAGTGCCTATCTTGGTCCCCTGACACCGATAATGCAAATATCACTGTTTAGCTCAACGGGCACCATTTACTGTTGTGCACCCACATTGGTTATTTGGAAACAGTCCCATATACATGTACTGTGCGTCATACAGATGATGCCTGGAATCTGTTTGCGTACCTAACTTCCCACCTAGGCTCCCGTAGATAAAGTGCCCTCAACGGTTGTTACATGGAACTTGTGTGGTTTCTTAGATTGTTTGCCGACTCCTCTACCTGATATTGGGATGAGTTGTGACATGGATAGCTGCGCGTCGCCAGTGCCCGGAGGCATATCCACTATGAGGTAGTCAAGGGGGCCCCATGCTACCTATTGGAAAAAATTATGGGACAATTAAATAGATTAGTAGTATATCATAGCCCGTATTGAATACCATTGCCATAGCAACAACAGCAGGCCGCCATATTGTGGGACAGGTATAATATTGGCATGTATTATGGTATGCGTGTGTCCCATGATGTCATATTCGATATGGTCTACAATCAGCACTGGCATAACTAAGGTCAATTTGCAGGGGGACTTAAGGCCAGTTCACACTTCACGCGAATGCGACAATCATGCCCTTAACAATTATGCATTTTACATTTGTGTGAGGTATGAACCGGGCTTAACCCTTTATTCTGGCGAGAGGGGAACCCAAGTTAGAGAAAGTATGATTGTCTTATCTTGTGAGCCATGGACTACATAACTGCTGCCTCAAATGGCACAATATATTTCACTTGTTCAAATTCTAAATCAGGGGCACTACACGAAGCAAATTTGATTGATTTGCAAATATTCTTGCCTTGTAAGTACACTCAAGACCCTGTTAAAATCAGAGGACATTATTTTTTCAAAAGCCTCTTGGGGGCTTATCAGATTCAGGAAATGTTTGCCTGTTTCCTACCTGCCGTATTAATCTCTGTATTGCAGACATGACCATCAGTCCTCTCCACACAATGGGTGACTTTTCATCAGTTAGGAAACCCATGGACATACTGCACCAAGCAATGAAATGAAATGCCATCCAAGCTTTAGTCACCATTGAAAAGCAGAACTTTACCAGGGCTTTCTTGACTCTTCCAAAAACTCAATGCATCGAGTATCCAAGTTATTTTCTGACTTGAATTTTTAAATTGTTGGCGGCCTCCAGAGGAGGAAGAAACATGTCCATGATAATTTTTGGACATGTTTCAAACTCGGAAAACTAAATGCTTCTATCAATTGTGTCCCGATCCATTCGACTCCCCTGCCCCACCCCCAATGTGGAGATTGTCATTTCGGAAGTGACCAAAAACCCCACCCTGGGGCACTACTCTCCTGTGCAATAGCCTAATAGGGCCTATTTTCATTTGCACTCAAAGAAGGAACAAATTTCCATCCTCGGGTATGAAAAAAATGTACCAATCCCAACATCCGGGATGGGGTGGAGGGGGAACAATTGATAGGTGCATTACAATCGGCAGATTTTTGCATTGTACTCTCGTAAACTCCAGAATAGTCAACTGCATAATAAATATGAAAGTATTTTTGTAGCAATCACAATACATAATTCAACATAATTCAGAATTATATCGTTCAGAAATTATACATTACCATGAAATGCCAAAGTTTTGAAGGGGCTTCATTAAGTTGTCTGCAAGAAAAAAAAGAACACGATAACTGAAAGGAAATGAATGTTTTTTTCATTACAATCAGTGTCTTAAATAAAAACTTACATTGTAATCAAAGTTGCCACAGTAATAGATTATTGAATGTGCTTAATTGAATACTTTTGGGTATACATGTATCTTTTACATGCTTATAATGTGATTCAATCTGAAGATTGTTTAAAAACATCTTGAAGGGCTGTGATGCTCGATTGACCTACTTTTGGTGAGTTCTGGTTCTTGTTCACTTAGGTTCATCATCCGAGGGATGGA
The DNA here is from genome assembly GCA_037893225.1 of Hippasteria phrygiana. Lineage (NCBI taxonomy): Eukaryota > Metazoa > Echinodermata > Asteroidea > Valvatida > Goniasteridae > Hippasteria > Hippasteria phrygiana. The sequence continues at coordinate 1,306,353 of JAZGUH010000511.1, read as the reverse complement.
CGGCCCATAAACATCAGCATCAAGGAGACCGACCATAGCTGACTATAAAGACATGCAAGAAAGAGATCAAAGTTATCTTGTCTGGATTATTAACCCTAACTGGAACCCCCTTGTCATTTTCTCAAATCTTCTGAAATTTTAAATGACACTTTTTTATACTTTAGAATCAAGGAACATCAAACCAACAGTCGTCCGACTCTACTTTCCTCAGTCCTGCAAAATTATCTAAATGCTGGGATCTAGGATGTTTGGAGTTAATTTATTCAGTTTAGGAAAAGGCTGGCCAAAATTGTGTACAATGGATGTAAACAATTTAGCAAGAATATTCTGGAAAATTACAAGCAAATATTATAGCTTACCTTTTTCACAACTCCTATTCCTAAGGCAAGATTTACTGAAGTGAAAAACAAGAATAAAATGGTCAATACTTCAATGAATCAATCTGGTTTAAACTTGCATCTTTGTTCACAACAGCCTTAGTAAATCATGTTCAGATCAAACACTTGTGTTCCGTTGTATTGATCTCTTTTTTTGTGGAGGTGGGGATTGGGACCTGAAACATATTTAGCACTGAAATTGAATATTTCCTGAGTAAATTATACTTTGTTCTATGTTCACCTGCTGTGGTAGACTTGCCAACCCCTCCTTTCCCTGAAGCAACAAGAATGACCTGCTTCACTCCAGCAATGGGCCATTTCTTGGGAAGTCCTTTACCTGCAGTTGTCTCTGCACTCCTTCCTCCTTTCTGCTTCTGTCCACAATTATTCGAAAATTATAAGCAAAGGGTTTAAACAGTGCATTTTTAGGGGGAATGGAACAGATGACACCAAATTGTGAACGGCTTGCCTGTGACTGCACATAGACCAAATCATCATCAGAAACACATGATCTGTCAGTCGGGTCAATGATCAGTTGAATTTAAGGAAAGAGTTCCATATCCGGACATCACTTATACCTCGTGCACACAGTCTTTTCAAAGAATAAGTTGAAAATTGTTCCCCCCTAAATTTGTGTTTCTTCGTCAGATTTACACTTTTGGGTAGTTTTTAAGTCGTATTAATGGAAAATAAGTGATGTCCGGATATGGAACTCTTTCCGGACTGATTTTTATTTCCACTACAAAAAGACCAAAGTCCACAGTCCCGATATTCTGGGGTGGGGCAATTGGAGGAGGCAAATGATACTTGCTAGGGCGATAGTGTAGTGTAGGGCCCTGTTCCATAAGAAGGAAACAAAAATTCACTTTGAGGTTATTGGAATTGCCAAACTTGTTAGCGACAAGTCGAAGATAAAGCCTTTTAAAGGGCAGGGTTTTAGTTTTGGGGGGAAGTTTTGGGGTAAAGCGCCGATGACGACAAAACGCAACGTTTTAGGGGTAGCCGAGGGCTAGGTAGGGGCTACCCCTAGAAATAAGTACGGTGGGAGCCCCCATATTTCTAGGCATGCTAGGGTAGACCATGCTTCCTCCATGGTAGTACTTAGTAAGTAGATAGGGGCCAGGCGATATGACTGACGGCGCTTGCAAGTTGCAAAGACAGTCGGGCATGTCACCGATTGCATTAAAGCTGCAGCATGACTAGAACACCTGTTTCTGACTAGAACAACTTCATGTTTTTATATTACTTACTCTAAGGAAAAATCTACTGAAATCTCTGCTCAATCGACAATAAAATGGACTCTGAAATTGAAGTGTAAATTTCCTGAAGCAGGTCATGGGCGCCGCCATCTTTATACCGGTACCGACGTTTAACTATTGAGGGCGCTGTTCATTTCTTTGAATATTTTTCATTTTAGAAAAAAACATTGTGGCAAACTTCACCAATTCCGATCAAATATACAAAAAAGACAAGGCGTACCTCATGACGTTGTTGCCCTATTTTTTTCAAAAAATATGGTTTTTAATTAACACTGCCTCCGTTTTGAAAACGTTTATGGCAACAATTATGTAAATACTCAATTAATTTTCGTGGAAATCGACAAAAAAGTGACCCATTTAAAAAATATTTCTTGAAAACTTCATAAATTTACAAAACTTAAAAGGCCTTGTCAGTAGAAGAGTCAAGGTCTTTTATAGATGTTGAAGAAGAGCCGCGTCACAAACGAGGATTGTCCACAGTTTGTATCTGCATGTAGTCTAAATATATCTTTGGTGGTTTAGTTACGGTCGAAGAATAATGAACACTACATACAAAAAAAAAAAAACTTCCATGGTCTTAAGTGTAGATTTTGGAGAAGAGCGGCGCGCAGTAGAAGAAATATGCGCTCAAGTAGAAAATAAACAATAGGGGATTATAAATCCTGAAAATTTGTGCCAAAGTCCACAAAATTGCAAGTTTTTCTTGTTTGTTTTGTTTGTCTAAGAATGTTATTGGGGCAAATTAAAAACAAATCTGAATTCTGGGTCAAGATTGACAAAAATTACAAGAAAATGACATAAAAAAAATCATATTCCGTACAATGAACCAGTTCCAGTCACTTAAATTTAATGCACACAATTACTTTTAAAATCACTGATAATCACTACATCAGCTACAGTCATGCCAGAATAATAAACATTATTTGAATATTAAATTTTGGTATGTATAATGTACAAAGGGGATTTTTTTTCACTGGGGGTGATTTTCCACCTAATCCTTAGTTCTTCTGTAATTCACTTCAGCACATAAGTTTATAATGGACCATAATTATGTCTAACAATTCAACGTAAATGTAAAATCTTATTGGGAATACAAAAGTGGTAAACTGGTGCAGTGAACAAAAATACTGTAGTAAACGAATATGTTGATTCTCATAAAAAGACATTAAAAAACAAAATGGTGTACTACGTTCCAGAAATAAAACCTTGTATTCTCGTTTTCCACGATTTGGATGGGGCGTTGCTACATGTATTATGCATAAGTTAAACCCAGCCCTGATTGGTAAAACAAAAATTAGCTGGCCTAATGGTTTAAACGTAACTTGTTCTTTCTCAAGAACTTGCTTAACCCTAACCCTGCCAGACGCAGCACAGTGCATCTGTGGTGACAGCTTCACTTTGCTGCACTCTGCACACAAGTCAATGTGACAAAGTATGCAATCTGATGCATCTGGCAGGGTTTGTAGCCAAAATACCCTGGAGGGTTAGGGTTAAGTTTGAAACCTTCAGCCAACAAATTTTTGTTGATTTGTACATTTCAGGGCAACATAGTCAACCAGCAGTTTGCAGCAGTTTGACTCGGTGATTAAAGTGGCAATAATTATTTGTGTCTTCATTCTGTCAATAAAGTGGTGTTGGTGAGGATAATGAGAACATCGGTAATAATATCTAGAATACAAAAAAAAAAAAAAGGAATCTGACACTAGCAATGCTTACAGTAATTTGACTGTTGTAGATGCAACACTAACAGACAGAAAAATGCAAGATTATACATTAGCAAGATTATAAACAGCATTCAACATACAGCTGGGAATAACATGAAGATGTCTATGTACAGCTTGGATTAAACCATTCAATAAAAACTAAAACTACGTCAGAATGATAATACTCGTACAGGTAAAATTCCTACTAGAGATAAATTTAGTTAAAACCGATATTATCAATTCATAACATCAATTTAACAATGAAAGAAACTATTAACAGTGTCGGACAAGTCTAAGTCCACAACTAGATCCAAAATATTACAAAACTATCAAGACGCAAGACAAGTCTCTACCTGTTGATACATTCATAATGTATTTCTGAACTACATGTATCAATGGATCTTAGACATTCTGCATGTCCCAAGCATAAGCAGGAAAGGTGTGGAAGGAACACACTTCCATAGTTCTCACTCTGGCAAGTAAACCTCCCAGCATGCACTGGTATTTTTGTCAGCATCCATGGAAATTGTACGAACAAACATTTTAGAAATGACCCAAGTCTATTTTCTAAATTGCAAAGCAGCGGCACTAGCATGTAACATGTTTAGAACACTATATGTAATGAATCAACTTCTGATAAAATTACATTATATACTGCATATGCTCAAGTATTGTTCCGTGTGTGAGAATGAAAATTGCACCAGCAGCATCCAAGATTAACTTTACAATAAATGCACTTACTCCAGTAAGAAGATGAGGTATATAAAGATCAATTTAAGCAGCAGGTTATATAATGGTTATCTATGGAGCTAGATATAAGCAAATCTTAAACTGGTTTTATAATGGTTTGATCAACTACCACATCTAAACTGGTTCAATACAAAACGTTAAGTTACACAGGTGAATAATGTGAGCTGGTTTACTAAATCTGGGATAAATTTTCAATGGCATAAGTATGAAGTGAAAAACGAGGAAATCAGCTGATCCGAGGAAAAGTTGCAATGCCTGAGTATGCAAATAAAGTGCACAGAATTTGAAAACCACTGGTTTCTTACAAAAAGGCACGACAGATCTAGTCATTACACCTGAAAGTGCAAAACAAATCTTTCTGAAGATACCATTATCTCTCAGCAGTCATCAACCACCAAAATAATGTAAAAAACAAGGTGGGTTATATGTTTTTCTTTTGCTTTCGAGTTCAACTAAGAGCTACATTTGGCATTCCTGATTTTTTCATGAAAAGCTCCATTTTGAGAATTTTTGAAAACCAATTTACACAAATTTGTATTATTGTTTTTTACACCAAATAGGATATTATAGCTATGATACAAATATATGTTGTGACTTTTATAAAGGAAAGGACTATTCCACTCTCAATTACGGGATGTACATTGATCACAGGTTGGTCCACTCACCCAGTGGGGGGGGGGGGGGGGGGTGGTCCATTACTGATGGGCTGTCTTGTCAATAAATGACGTCTTAGACTCTTGTGGCAGCGATTGCCTGTAAGGAAGAACAAGAGAATATAATTAGAATGCTACAGTAGAATGACTGGGGTTATGGGGGGGGGGGGCTATTTGAGGCCTTCCCCTATACTAATTGTGAGAACAAGTGTGACCAACATGCAGCAAGCATGTAGTACTCATGGGGAATTTTTGACTTGTGTAATTTAGTCTGCCCAAAAGAAATACCACCAAAATAGATGCCTCTTATGTTTGACCCAATAAGTTGTTTTATTAAATTTGGATAATTACACCGGTTGTGTAGAATATTTTGATAAAGATAATTCCTCATGCTACTAACTCAGTGAGGTCTTGTTCTCTGGAGTTTTCCACTTGCTTCTAAAACCTGAAAATTAATTCCTCACCTTTGAAACTGGGACAATATGGAGACCTTTGCTAATGCTTCTATCGGGATAAACACATGAATGAACAACAAATTTATATCTTCGTAAACAAAACTTGTTAGTAAACAAAACTATCCCTGATGACAAATCTTTGGGATGGCTCACCTCCGAGATGTTGACACCTGTCATCTTCTGGACGAGTTCCGGCACACGGTTCATGATGTCCAAGACTTCACCAGTCAGCTTGGAGGCTCCGACATCTCCCTTACCGCTGGACACCATGGTGATCTTGTTGACCTGGGCCAATGGGGCGGCAATCTCAGCAGCAACCTGCGGTAAAGTTTGTTAAATCATAAATGATTCAAAGAAACGCAACCAAAACAATATAGCAAGTGATTCAACACTATTAAGTTTCAGGAAAGGATTAAACAAAATCTCTTTATAATAACAGATGTGTAATGCGCACATATCCACCATGATCAGGGTGTTCAAGGCATTACATTATTACCCCTGCTCATCAGGCCTATTAATAATTCCTGACACCACCTCAGCTCCCTGGGGAGTATACAGCCCCAGCTGCAAGTTAACCTCTTTATTATGCACGACGTCCAATGCCAGGGTTTGAAAAAACCACTGACTGGTTGTAGTCTATACACACATTCCTGCACATACTCAATCCATTGTTTGCCTATTGTTTGCAATATGCTTGGCTGCACAAGTCCAAATGGCCGGAAAGAAGGGGTTAACACTAAACAAAATTAAGAAAACGATTACAAAATCTATTTATAATAATGTAGATTTACATTATTACCCCTGCTCATCAGGCCTATTAATCATTGCTAACACCTTCTCAGCTCCCTGGGGAGTACAGTTAAGCACACATGGGCTAATGAAATGCATAAACATCACTTCCCTCACATGTACCATTTACTCCTGGGTAGATAGAGAGAAGCAACTTTTGACATGTCTTCCTCAAGGACACAGGCACCATGACCCTTGCTGAACTCGAACCCACAATCTGTAGTCTCGCTAAGATCTTGAGTCTGGTAAACTAGACCAGGGGGCCGCAGCATTCCACTGCTCCACTATTTCATACTACGGTGATCCTGGCTTTTGGCCTATCTTTTCTACAGGGCAAAACTTCGCGGTGGTAAATTATTTATTTTTAAAAATTGAAATCACCCAATGCAAAGCTAAAAGGCACCCTACATAAAGGGTTATGATCAGAGGTGGTAGGGGCTGGCGATATTTTAAATTACCAAACCTACAACTCTTTTGGCTTTCCTGGGCCAAGCCAAGATTGAAACAGAGGATAATTCTTCAACAGATTCCAGGAAAATAATCCCAATTTTCAGATCTATAGACCCAGGTGGGGTAACTTCCACCGTCAGTAAGACTAACTCATCTCCCCCAAACAAATAGTAAACTGCAGTGAAGAGATGTGGCAAATGAAATGGTGTCATTATTGTCAGTGAGAGGCCTAGACAGCCCCCCCCCCCCCCAAAAAAAAAAAAATCTAATAATTTTATTTAGGAAAATTTTGTGGACAAAATTGGACTAACCTTTGGTAATGTATCCAGCACCATGTCCACCATGGCAGCGTCCTGGTAATCCTTCCAAGCATCCGCCTTCTTAGCCATCTGCTCCGCCTCCGCCTTGGCTTTCTCCTCAATGGCGAAGGCTTCCGCTTCACCCTTCAGCTGTCAAATGCAAAGATGTACAGAATGCTTTAACCCTATAACCCCCTAGGCAATTTTAGAAGTGTCCTCAACCTGTCAAAATCTAACACTGTGCAGTATACCTATGGCACATTCTTTACACTCAGACAAATTGGGGCATCATAGCTCCATGTAAAGTAATGGTGCCAAGGCGCTACAGTCCTGAACCCATCAAAATACAACACAACCTGCTATTGGAGTTTGTAAGGCTTGGGGTATTTAGGGTTAATAATGCAAAAAGCACTACGAGTACGATTTATATTCTATATCTATCAGTCTGCTATTATTTTTCACAATTTAAATGAAAGGTGAATAGATAGATTTCTGTCTTTTGTTGCCCACACCTCGAGTGGCTCTTTGGCCTTGTGTTGGGCGATAACCCCCCCCCCCCCACCCCAAAAAACAACAACAACAACAACAACAACACAGAACAATCCCCTGATAAGTCCTGGCTGCATTACCTGGATAGCTTCAGCAGCAGCCTCTGCCTCCATCACAACACATTTCCTGCAACCAAAAAACAAAAGAAAAAAAATGTCAACAGGTGTATTTTTATCAAATCCTGATGACATCAGCAAATGACCTGGGCTGCGAATGGAACCGAGAGTCAACAGATACTTTGCGTCCCAAATGCATTGAAACCGCACCAAAAAATGATACAGTAGGCCCCAAACTTGGTGGGTGACATGTTCAGTTCTTGAAGAATTTGCTGCAATAAATTCAGCCTTTGAGCAGAAAAATTCAGAAAGCGTTTGCAATCCAAATTGAAAAAAAAGTGTGCCACGAGCATTGTTCCACAGGCTCTCACAAAGCACTGAGCATACAGTGCCTATTACAATACGTTGGGAAAGGGCAAAAAAACACTTCTAATTTAGATCATCCCCGACGCAAATTCCATCTTTACAAGGACTAGAATAGACAATCCTTTCAACCACGCCCCTGGACGTATTGACCATTCACAGCCCTGCATTTGCGGCTATGATTATTCATTACGTCCAGGATTGGAGCTAAATAGACTTACATGTTAGCATCAGCGATTGTCTCCAATCTGTATCTCTCGGCGTCGGCAGGTTGCTTGACCTGAGCCTTAAGCTCCTTCTCTCGACGGGATATCTCCTGTTCCTGTACCTGGATCTGCTGGGATCGTTCAACAACACGGATCTGCATCTGTTCCTCCTTGATGCGTTGCTTAGTCTTGGCAGCCTGCCAAGGACAACCAATCAATTAATCCAATCAATAGTGAATCACAGAATTAATAATCCAACAGAAATAATAAAGGTAAACGAGACACAGAAATGACTCAAATGAATTCGCTCACCCATCAATAAATAAACTTTTTTTTTATCTATCAATTAATATTCAAGTAAATTTAACCATATCTATACTAATCGATCAGACAAATTTATCAATCCAAATAAACCAATCCATTCATCCATATGAATCAAATATCATCCATCAACCAATCCGTCCAGCCAAATAAGCCAATCCATTGATCTACATGAATCAAATGATCATACATCAACCAATCCGTCCAGCCAAATAAACCAATCCATTGATCCATATGAATCAAATGATCATCCATCAACCAATCCGTCCAGCCAAATAAACCAACTCCACTGAACAATCAACAAGTCTGCTGAATAATCCACACCACTCACCTGCAGGTCATAGGCCAGCTCAGAGTCTGCTTTCTTGGTCTGCACCTCCATATCATAGGCAGCCTTCTTCAGCTCAAAGTCCCTCTTGGCCTTAGCGATCTCGATGTCATTGGCAAATCGCGCAGCCATCCTCTCCTCCTCAGCACGGGCTTCCTATCAACAAAATAGCAATAAAATATCAAATACTAAAAAAATTTGCAATTCAGTTTGGAAATTAATTTTTCGGGATGACACACCCCCAAAGCACGGACACGGCAGCTTTAATGTGCAGTGAATGTCAAAGGACACCGACAAACAGCTCAAATGGGGACTTGTTACTCATCTACTGTACGTTAACTCCTCGTTTCCGGCTGTTATTGATGGGGTTAGGGGGTGTGCATTTACGGGTAGTACAGGAATAGGATACCCGATTGAAAAAAAACATGGGTACCCGTTAAAGAAACTGTTCATATTGTTGCTGACTAATTTTTCGTTGCTTGAGAAATTAGTAAGTAATATGTTAATTCTGTTACAGGTACTCAATTCCATAATCTGGAACCGGTTCCTGACATTAGCAGTCGGGTACCAGAGTACCCGGTTCAGATGCACAGCCCTAGATGAGGTGCAGGTATGCCAGGATCGGAGCTGTGCAGCCGAGCGTAAATGCAAACAATAGGCACCACAATGAATAGAGTGGTCCTATTCATCACACTCGGAGCTCCCTTTGATGTGAATGAGAGTTTTTTAAACAGCTCCATCTATTCATTACACTCCCATTCAAGAACAATTTACTTAAAAAATGAATGTATTGAGTAAGCACAGGAATGTGCCTATAAATGTCAACCAGCGGCTGTGGCCATCATCCAGATTCAAGAGGTTAACCCTCCTACTATTATAACTATCACAACCTATCAAAAAACCAACCCCTTTCCTCTCCCATAGCTTGTGTGTTACAACCTGTGACTCGATAGGTTTTGATAGATAGGGTAGTTGGCTCCATTTTGGTACCAAGAGAGGGAGGGAAGGTTATTAATGGGGTCGCTTAACCCTAGCTCTCTAGGGTGTGTGGAAAATCATAATGTAATTGGAGGATTCAGGACTGTTAGGGTTAAAGCAAACAACAAAGATGGCTGTACTGACCCTAATACCAGAGTCCCGTCTGGCTTCTGCCTCACCTATTCTAGCATCTCTCTTAACCTCAGCAGTACGAGCCATACCCAGAGCTTTCAAGTATCCCTGTTTGAAAAATACATGAAGACGATCAGTGGATGACACACTGCATGCCCCATCACTTAGATTGGCACCGACAACAATTAGACCCAGGCACATTTTGTTTTGCAGGGAATACATTGTGGAAAATGTGGAGATTTGAATGATTTTGCAAAAAAACGTTTAGCAACAAAATTATGTCCTTAGTTTTTTTTTTCTTCAAAAGGTAAAATGTTGGAGGTCTCATATGAATGGTGCACTTGCCCCCCCCCCCCTCCCAAAACCATACCCAGCTCATAGTGGATAATGCGGGCTTAGAGTAGACTGGACTTTAACCCTCTTACTATTATAACTCTCACAACCTATCGAAAAATTATATCCTCTCCTCTCCCACAGCTTGTGTGTCTCAACCTTTAACTCGATAGGTTTTGATAGATAGTGTAGTTGGCTCCAATTTGGCACATGGAGAGGGAGGGTTTATGAGCTCCAAGCTCCAGTTTTGACCTCATGATTATTCAGTTATTCAAGCCGCCTGGCTTCCCATTCATTAGCTAGGTTAGAGGTAAAGAATGTGGTGCCACAAAGAAAAACAGCGGTACCGCAATCAATACCGCGACTGGACAATATGAAATGCACCCTTGAACGCCATGATTGGAGGATGTGTTTTTTTAAAGTGAAAACATGATTAACTCTTTCACTACGGTATTATAATGGGGGCTGTGACGTAATTGTTATACAGAATGTTTACAACGAGCCGCTCTGAGCGACTTGCCGGCAGGAATAGGCTTTTTTCGAGCCGTTGTGAGTGGCGCGCCGTAGCGGAAGAGTTAATACTATGCATTTTTTCTTGTGTACAATAATGACTGAACCCCTGTGTATTAATTGTGGCCAGGCAACAATTTTGGGGTCATTTTCTTGGGACTTACGTTCTCATCACGAACGTCCTTGAGGGTGTAGCTGACCACACTGATGCCCATATTGACCAGATCGGACGAGGCAACCTCAAACACATTCTTGGCAAACTTCTTGCGGTCCTTGTAAATCTCCTGCAATGAAAATCAAAAGGTCCACTTGAGAAAGAATATCTTGTCCTGCATATCTTCACGGTGGTACGACAGACCTTCTGAATAAAACGTTTTGGGGATTCTCTCGAGCGGATCAATTCATACTGTACAGCATATTGAAAACAAAGTAGATTCAATATCAAGAAGCTGCCAAGCGCACAATCTTTCCAGGCATGAAAATGAATTAATCCTAACCCTGCCAGACACAGCACATCTATCAATGTGACAAAGTATGCAATATGATGCGTCTGGCAGAGTTTTTAGCCAAAATACCCTAGAGGGTTAGAGTTAAACTGCTGCAAACTGCTAACTGACCTGAAATATACAAATCAACAAAATTAGCTGGCCTAAAGTTTCAAACTTAAGCAAGTTCTTTCTTAACCCTAACCCTCCAGGGTATTTTGGCTAGACACCCTGCCAGACGCATCAGATTGCATACATGTACTTTGTCACATTGACTTGTGTGCAGAGTGCAGCAAAGTGAAGCTGTCACCACAGATGCACTGTGCTGCGTCTGGCAGGGTTAGGGTTAAAGGCAAATGACAGTTGTACAAGAAGCATAACAAATCTGCATATTGACGGTTAAGGGCTAAAGCCACTGCTTCTTCACACGGAGCTTGATATTTCTAGATTTTTGAAGAACAAAGAATGTGCTACTGGGTTACTCCAGTGTTGAAATTTGGCAGATTCAGGAAGTTATCTAGTCAAAATGCCTAAGGGGCTAGGGTTAACAGAAAATGTAAAATAAAGAGCTTTCAAAGTGAACACAGAAAACTGGCAGGAGTGGGATTTGAGCATGAGACCTCCGGAATACCGTACTGGCTCTCTATCAACTGAGCTATCTTGCCATCTCCTGAAATATCAGTGTCTTTGTTCGGAGGGCGCTAGTCAGAATACATAAACCCATAATGGAGTATAGCCAGCGACTACACCCCAACATTACGATACAACCTGGGAAGCGACATTGTGGGGATCGCTCAAGGAGAATATGACTTTAACGTATAATATCAAACAAACAAGGGAAACTGATTACAATACTTTCAGCACTAAAATTGACTGCCACCATACCTCAACTGTCATGGTTCCCATGATAGCTCTCTGGTGACCTTCCAGTGTCTCCATGGCAACCATTTCAACCTCTTGCTCAGTTTTCCCCAGGAACTGCTGGCAGGCCTCCAGAAGCATGTCCTTGTTCTGTCCTTGAACTTTGACCTAAGGAATAAAAACACAAAACAGTTAAACAATACGTTAAAAACTAGAATGTCTTACACCAAGCCCATGTAACTAGCACAATAAAAAAAAATTGTTTGCACAAACAGAAGCAAGCATGGTGAAGGGTAAAACAAATTAATTTGCTTAAAAGGAAGAGAAACTGTGTTTTGACTTTCATGTATCAGAATACAATTTATCTGCCCAAACTGCAAGTCTTCATTTTAGAAAATAGTCCCTCCATCCCATTCCTTAACCCTAACGTACATAAATCCATCAAAATCCTCTTCCTGTTTTGGAGGATTTGGGCGGATTCAGGATACCTCCATATTGAAACCTGGGGGATTTTGATGGATTGAGGATTGTAAGTCTAGCGTTACTGCAGGATTTTGATGGATTCAGGATACCTCCATATTCAGCAGTCACCAAAACCAACTTGTTGTGCATGATAAAATAGGTGGATTTTGGCGGATTCAGGATACTTTCTAGTAAAGTTACCCAAAGAGTTAGGGTTAATAGAGCAACTTGCAGGTCACGTTCACCCAAAAATGCTTCTTGCTACTCACAATCCCGTCATGAGCTGAAACATTTTACTTTTGCAAACGCTCAACTGTGCAGCTTGCAAATATTTCTTTTGAGATATTTCAGGGCACGCAAATTAGGATTTGGTTGGTGCAGGCATGTGCAACCTTATGACCGTGGGAGGGTTAAGCTTTTCATCAATTACCTGTGCGATCCCAGTGACAGATATGGGTACACCGAGTCGGGTGTAGACATTGTCCGTGTCAATCTTCAGCGTCATGGTGTTGAGGGAAAGTTTCTGCACCTGCTGGATCCACGGCCAGACAAATGTGCGCCCTCCAGAGACCAAAAGTGGCTTAGAGTAGCAGCAGCCTGCAGCAGATAAAAACCAGCGAGGAAGAATGAGGACACGGTTGTACATAAATACATGTATGTAGCCTGGACCCGCAATGCATCTACATACAGCTGTAGATGATGATGAAAGTAAACCATAGGGGCAAGGTTGTCAAACATTGTTCGCAGCACGGTAAGGTGGATTTTTGGCTTCAACTCCTCAGACACATAGCGGGTCCAGGTTGTGATTGGGGATGAGTGGTAAATACATACATGTGTAACATGTTTAGTATCCCAAAGACTTGGCTGTTAACCCTCCTGTACGTTCTCATCATCAGGGCCAAAATCGACCCAGCTGCTGTACAGATCAAAACCTATCAAATGTCAGATTGAAACACACACAAACTAAACTGTGAGAGTTGGTGTTAAGAGTTTTTGATAGGCTGTAATAGTTATAAGTATAGGAGGGATTTATTAATGTTTTTATTTGTATTCTCTAAAAAGTAAAAAGAAACATTTTTAAAAGTAACTAACCGTGGCTGACCAATTTGGTATGCACACAATCCACAAAATGGGCCTTGCATTTTCATGCATGCACACAAACAGCAGGCAACTACGTATTGCTCCTCTTGTTAGTAAAGTTGCTGCCACGTCACATCAAGAGGATTTTTAGTGAGACATATCTAATTTTCTTTACATTTTTAGAGGAATATTTCTATGAGTATGAAAACATGGACTATTACTGCAGGCTGTGATGATGCCAGTAAAATAATATTTATAAACTGTGATTTTTTAACTCAAATTTCTAACAGTTCCAGACCTTATCGAAAACCTACTGCCGGTTTGAGATGTAACAATGGTCAAAAGGGATTGTGGGAAGGAAAAAGGCACAAACAGAGCTCCTTTTTCCTTCCCATAATGCCTTTTGACTTCCGTGACGTCTCAACCAGGTGGTATTTTGGCGATTGTGTAGTGTAGGGCCTAAGGCTGTTCGATATCCATTTATTTTGATACCGAAATATCGGCAGAAAAATATCGCGATATTCGATATTATCGTGATGACGTCACTTTTTCATTACCGGAAGAACGGAGGAATAAAAAAAATACATGACGGAAGTCACCACTGCATCATGAGATCAGGGCTACCGGGATCGGCCCGCTGGGATTGAGAGGCAGGAATGGGGGGGTCGGTTTGACAAAGCTTCCCTTCGCTCGTTGAGTATTTGGAGTTTTACGACATTTACCTTCAGTTGGCTACTTTATGACACTCCAGAAAGACTAGCGTTTGTTTCTATTTCAGCATTGTTGATTAGTAACACAGATGATAATACCATGGACGATCACATGCGAGTTGTCAACAAACGATCGTGTCGTATATTTTGTGAAGACGACATGGCATTGCACAATGTACAATGGATGCGCGGCACGTGTTTTAATCTTTCTCAAGACGCGGCACAGTTCGCTACACGTAACTGCACCTAACTACGTGTGCCTTGTACACTGGGGAAAGACGGTGGCATTCAGTGCGGTTGCTTGCACTTGACCAAGGCTAGCAACAAAGCAACGCGCACGAGCAGATGCGCTACAGGGGTTGACCTTATTGCAAACAATTGCCATACCCCTCGATCTCAAGATGAGTTCGCAAACGTGTAGGTACGTACATTGTACACTGAAAATAAGACGTTGTTTCTACTTGACAACGTACGACGCGGAGGGTAAATCGCGCGGAAGGTAAATCGCGCGGAAGGTAAATCGCGCAGAGCGGAGATGTCATGTCGGGGTTTAGAAAACGGTCAAAGAAAGACACATTTAGTGCATGTATGTATTTTTTTATTCCTCCATGGTACATCATGATACATATACTATTCCTACCATCCAATAATTGGAAATAACTGGAATTTCGAGCAAAGTAAACTGGACAAATCCACACGTAATGCGGCCAAAAGGAACAATATCGCGATATTCTTCGGTATATCGAATTCCCCGATATTGCGGTTTTTTTTTAAAGGGGCCGATACGATTTTCGATACGAAAAAAATATCGAAATATCGGGAAATATCGTCATATCGAACAGGCTTAGTAGGGCCCATCTTTTGTTTTGATGAAATTAGAGTCAAGGGTATTTTTTCTCATTCCAAAATGACTTTTTCAACCTAAAGCAGTCAGAAAGAGTTTCATATCTGGCCATCACTTGGACCTCTTGCACAAAGTCTATGGGCCATGATAGAAAAAGTCAAAGTATTTTCAAAGAAAAATTTGAAATTTTTTACCTCCTAAATCCGTGTTTCTTCATAAGATTTACACCTTTTGGTAGTTTTTAAGTCATATTAACCCTCCTGTTCCCAGGGCCAAAATCGACCCAGATGCTGTACAGATCAAAACCTATCAAATGTCAGATTGAAACACACACAAACTGTGATGAGAGTTGGTGTTAAGAGTTTTTGATAGGCTGTGAATAGTGTGATAGTTATAAGTATAGGAGGGTTAAATTAAGGGAAAATAAGTGATTGCCGGATATGGAACTCTTTCCAAACCCTACCCTTTATCTACGGCATACACTTATAAAAGTTATATGGAACAGGGCCATACACTACACAATCGCCGGTATTTTGCAATAAGGCTTATGCAGTTCCCTGTGCTAACGTTAGCATGTCTTTAGCCTTAGATAGAACATGCCTGTTTTACTTTAGGTTAGGGCCTAGCCCTAGCCTAGGCCCGGTGTCATGCCAAAAAGTGTCCGGTGCCAAATACTGTCCGCTCATTAGCATACTGCTCTCTGATTGGTCAAATACTGGCCGCTGAGCACGCGCAAAAGACACGGACACTATTTGGCATGTATTACATGCCAAATAGTGTCCGCTGCTAAAAAGTGTCCGCTCATGCATGCGTTGCAACGCACGTTGCATTATGCACTGCACAATATGAACACCCACCACACACACAAAGCACGCTACCAAATAATGTCCGTTCCTTGCCAAATACTGTCTGCCAAATACTGTCCGTTCCTTGCCAAATACTGCACTTTCCTTACCAAATACTGTCCGCTAAATTGCTGCCAAATACTGTCCGTTCCTTGCCAAATACTGCACTTTCCTTACCAAATACTGTCCGCTAAATTGCTGCCAAATACTGTCTGTTCCTTGCTAAATACTTTTTTTTACTATACATGTACCTCATGAGTCATACGTATTCATGTACCAGCGACTATTTTGAATCGTTGGATGAGTTTTTATCCACTTTTTTTGTTTTTGATGACAGCTCGTTCAATTTTATCATACTGTCTGCTTGTTACTTATGTTCCCTCTTCATATTTCCCCCAATGTTCTCCTTTCCAAGATCCCCTTTTTATTATAAATACTACATGTAAGTATATGTATTTAAGAACATTATGAAGATGATGAACAAGATATGCCCTGTTGAAGAGGCCAATCAGCAGCTAGTTCCCGTTTCAATTCAGGGGAAATTACAATCTGTTCAAGTTATAAACATTTTCCACATGAATGGGTAGTTTGTAATTTGAAAGTTTGCAACATTCCAGAAAGTGAGAATAATTCTTATTTTAATGCTGCTAATTGCCCTTTCGTCAAATTTATAAAAATCAACAATAAAAGAGGTAAAATAAACCTAAAAAGATGATATTAAAAGGTGCGAATGAGAACTTATCGTCACGCAGTGTTGTAGCTTGACTGTACTACGGCAAGGACGCCATGGATATGATGTACGCTTCGTACGTACGCCCGGACACTATTTAGCAAGCTTCCGGTATTGCGATGACGTAATACCCACTTGCCCAATCAGAGAGCAGTGTGCTAATGAGCGGACAGTATTTGGCACCGGACACTTTTTGGCATGACACCGGGACCACAAATTTGACAATCGGCAAAATCACACACCTAGAAAAATCCAGGTGTGCTTTTTTCACACGCCTTTGATTTTCAACTTAATAGGATTGCAATAGGATACTCCATTTTCCCCCGAACCCATTTAAACAACTTCAAAGAGTGAGCTAAGTCCATATCGTAACTGGTAAATACAAATAATGAATGGTAGTGATGACTCATTTGAGAGCAGCACTGGATTTTTCCACTTTCATTTCTGAAGCCAATTTTCATTCCTTAAACCTATAAGATCGTTTCATACAAAAATAAATCCACAAAACGTTCTTACCTGATACTACCATGGCCTCATTTGGCCCGCATACTTCAAAATATACCATTCTCAGGTTTTAAAAAACAAAATTTTAGCGAAGGATCACAGACACAGTCTACAGACGTAAACACAAATTTTCCACTGCCACACACAAACCCAGC
The DNA here is from genome assembly GCA_037893225.1 of Hippasteria phrygiana. Lineage (NCBI taxonomy): Eukaryota > Metazoa > Echinodermata > Asteroidea > Valvatida > Goniasteridae > Hippasteria > Hippasteria phrygiana. The sequence goes on along the minus strand of JAZGUH010000511.1, from coordinate 1,289,166 downwards.
CCAAATTAATAATTCATGATGGGCACGCGCATCCCAATCTAACATTCTAACTACCTTGCAGATAAAGATTTAGAAAAGAATAATAAAACGGACACAGTAATTAAATTTCGTAAGATAAAGCAGTATTCTATTATACGAAACAATTATTATACTATTTTTTTGTCAAATTAGGTGTTTTATACAATTTTTTTGAATTTGTTAATAGTGTATCGTAAGAAATGGTAAAGGTCAGAGTTCAAACGCGACAATTACGTATGAATTGGTCCCTGTGCAGTCATTCACAACAACATGCCTTAGATACAGTATGGGTTTGGGTACCAAACGATTCAATAAAATAGTCTCAATTCAGCAGCAGCATCGAATGATATACCTACAAGCACATCAGCTTCGTGGGGGGGGGGGGGGGGGGGGAGGGGAGTATATGAAAAGCGCTATCTGGGCCCCAATCATAGAGTTGGATATAATAAAGAACCCCAATCCGGTACGGCGCGAATAATACAACGTATGATGTATTCCTTATGTTTAATCATGGAGGTATTAATCCAAAGCATGGCATATCTTAATATTCATGTTTTCGAGAAGTATAATACGGGCACCTGTGGAGTACAGCGGGCGCCGGTTGGGTACATATCACAGCATGGAGGTATTCTTATAATTATACCTCTATGATCACAGTGAAGAAAAAAGAAAAGTATAAATGGGCACCCGTACAGGCGGGCGCGCCCGGGTTGGGTACAGTGAATAAAAAGGAGAAGTAGGCCTATATAAAACGGGCACCCGTCATGGTGGAGTACAGGCGGGCGCCGGTTGGGTACATCATCACAGTGAAGAAAAAAGAGAAGTATAAAACGGGCACTGGAGTGGGCCGAAATATCGAAATACATGTACAATCCATCTCTCCAAATTAACGGCTGTCCTGAGAGACTAGACGCACATGGTGGTCAAAGGTCACAACAACTGCACGCTGATGAGATGGCGGGTGGTGTTTCGGCTGGAAATTGGTGTCTGATTGAAAGTGATCCTGCAGTTTTTACTGAGCTGATCAGAGGTTTTGGTAAGATCTGATGTATCTTTGATATTAAGAGAGCAACTTATTAGTCGTGCTTGCTTTAAACGTACATGAAAGAAGCAAGTAATACAACTAAATGTTACTGTAGAGCTACTGCTGAAACCGACATCAACCAGCATATCAAATATTGGCCAAAGACAGACATGAACGAGTCGTCGGCATACATGAACATAAAGTTGTAATTGTAATTGTATAGCTTTTTAGCAAAAGTTTATTTTAAATTGTTTTTTCCAGTGTCTTTCTCTCATAACAAGCTTTCATTTGACGCATAGTTTTACATATTTGGTCGATTGTAGTTACGGGCCCTTCTTTTTATTCTTTATTTTGATTAATTTCGAGTCAAGGTTATTATTACTTAGCCTAGGCCTATTCCAAAATGAATTTATCGAGCTAAAGTAAAGCCCAATAACTTAAACGTGGATTTTGTTATCGCCCATATCTTGGACAAATTTAAAATTTTGAGTATTATTTATATCTAGAATAATGGATTTGGATTACTGTGTTTTAACTAAATGGACTACCCACTCAACATCAGAAATAAATGAATGAATGTAGTTATCAAGTCAATGTTGTCAAATTGTTAAGGTTTATTATAATTTATCTTTTTCCATAGTATGAAATGTGTTTTTGTTTGTTGATGTATTTGTGTAAGGTGTTAAAGGTGCTCAGGTTGAGGAGATATGGACACTGGATGATGAAGCAAGTCTCTCTAGACTAAAGTAAGCAAGTAGGCCTAGTACATGTACATCATGGCAAATCATACCAGACTCTTCCATTGCTCTTTATTGTAAAGCAGAACCTTTCAAGATTCATCGTAGAATCAACTCATAACAAACTTTTTTTCAAAACTTTTACTTTATCAAGCCATGTGATACAGTCCTGCGTCCTTCCATAAGAGAATGGATATCCTATTTTATGTGCAAATTTAATTCAGATATCCCATTTTTCAAAATTCTACTTTTATTTAATGCATGTTGTATGTTGTATTATCAATAACTGCACTACATTTCCTGGACCCTGCAAACCATCTCTATAAAAATGTATACATTCAGTCTCGAAATATTTTTGGGGGTTATTTTGTTTTTTGAACTCTGGTTTAAAGTGTGTACAGTTCATTAACTTCAAGCTTCAATTTCTCAAAACAAGACTCTGACCACTTCAGAAGGTTACATCAGGGTCTAGCTATGAGCTACAGCAACACACTATATCAAATTAACCCTAACCCCTAGTATATTTTCCTAGGAACCATACCCATCCTTAACAAACTGTACAACAAATTGTTGGACTCTGATTCTGGTGGTATGTCAAACTCGGTGTAAACTCAGTTTTGGGGGTCCAGTACCCATCCTAACAGATTTGAATCAAACATGCTGTTGGCTTTTGATGGGTTGAGTACTGTTAGGGTTAAAGGTTATTGCATGTACATTGAGGAAATACAGCAATCTCAGCTTTCAACTTTGGCTTCTTGAGGCCTTTTTCCCACATGTTTTGTGGAACCAGGTTGCAGGGCACAAATATACATTAGTAGCACTCTTTGTTGTATAGCCCTATATACATGTATAAGCCTTTATTTCTCAATGATTCTTGTCTTCTTTTGACAGACCTGTTCATGGGTTGATTTTCCTCTTCAAATGGCAAGCGGGGGAGGAACCCTCAGGGTCTGTGGTCCAGGACAGCCGTATGGATAAACTATTCTTTGCCAAACAGGTAAAGAGATTTCTCCTGGCGGCCGGTTTATACATCTGCGGTTCTTCTAAGAACCACATTTCTCATTTTTTAGTTAGTTACTCCTGTGAAAGATTTAGCTCAACACTTATCTGAGTCACAGGAAAATAGTGACAAACCATTCTGCTTTAACAGTGATTTTGTGCACGTTCATAATGGGCTTATTTTGATTTTCTTAAAGATGACAGCATTTCAGACAATTATTTCTGAGTAGGATTGGTACTAGTACCATCTTTATTTAAAGTATAAGCTGTCAAATTTTACCTAAACACTTTTTATCATTACCACAGCTATATTACATCTTTAAGATGTTTAATATTTCCATCCAGGTCATAACAAATGCTTGTGCCACCCAAGCAATCCTCAGTATTCTTCTGAATTGCCAGCATGAGGACGTTGACCTCGGCAAGAAACTCAGCGAGTTCAAGGAATTCACCAGCAGCTTTGACCCCACCGTGAGTATTTGTGAATCCACAAGTTGATAAACGCGGAATTCAAAGGAGGATTGTTTGTGAAATTATGGTTCAGATTTCGGAAAGTACCTTGGTTTGAAACATCGGTCCCTTGTAAGACATTGTACAGGTGCTTCATGTGATTCTGATTTCTGACTTTGCTTTCATAATTTGTCCACTCATATCCTTTATAAAATGACTCTTGGATTTTGACTTCTCTTGTTCAGATGAAAGGACTTAGCATCAGTAACTCTGAAGTTATTAGACAAGTACACAACAGTTTCTCAAGGTAAACCATCCGCCTGCTGTGAGTGAGTGTCACCTACAGAGGGCGCTGTCTTTTATAGTGATGAGAGTCTATTGATCTCTATGGCCCTGTCTGTTTCACACAGATCCGGATCTCGATCAGTGATCCAATCGACGGATCAGTGATCGAGACCCAGATCGGTGTTGAACAAACAGGCCCTGTGTAAACTGGATTGACCAATTTTTTTTTAATTGCTATTTTTGTATGAGACATGGAATGAGAAAACCCACCCATGTTTAGTTATTGAATAATTACTCTACAAATGTTGAATGATTTGTGGCCCGACAATAATTCGGACGTATGGAGCCTTTTTTGGAGGGTTGCAGACATAGAAACAAATTTGTTTTTCGCTAACATAAAATATCGAAAAGCATGGAAGTTTAATCTTTGAACAATAGTACAAAGTGCTTTGAAACTGACGCTTGCATTGTTTGAATACCAAGTTTTTTCTAGAGCTGTTAACTTCATAGTTAACATTTATGGAACTATTCTTCACAGGCAACAGATGTTTGAGTTTGACTCTTCACTTGTCGACAAAGACGAGGATGCTTACCATTTTGTCGGTTACATCCCTATCAGTGGCAGATTATATGAACTCGATGGGCTGAAGGAGGGGCCTGTTGACTTAGGTAAGCACAAAAGAGTTGTGTATTTAAATTACTGCTACTCTTAGTCTGTTCTACAGATATTTTTATGGAAAATGTTCCACCGGCTTGTCTTTTTTGGTTTCAGTTTTTTTTTTTATAAACCTTGTTTATTTCTATTATGAACTTGATGGGAGGGAGATATCTTGCACTAAGAAAGAAATTGTGGTTTCACAGCTTGCTGATGCATCCAGATAACATGTATGCTTTTGTCCTAGCTGTTGCCCATCTTGTGTAATTCTGAAAACCAGTTTGTAATTTTGTTTTTATCACTTCAGGCAAATGTGATCCAGAGGATTGGTTGAAGACAGTGAAGCCGGCCATTGAACAAAGAATAAAAAAGTAAGTTGGGGATCAGTCTTTTCAGTGATGAGTCTTTTCAGAGATTTGTATTGGCACAAATGTAATGCCATGTTTCAAAAGAGTCAAGAAAGTCTTCCCCCTTTTCCTCAGACGTCATCTGGAAGTTCTCTTGAAGGACGTTTTTCTTTTCAGCATCTCAAGCTTACAGCTTACTGCATTTCAAGTATGTGTTGAGTTTTAAATTGGCATCTTTTTGTAATGGCATTCCTATGTTCACAGATACAGTGCTGGGGAAATTCACTTCAATCTCATGGCGATTATATCGGATCGGCGGATGATTTTTCAGCGAAAGTATGATCAGCTAAAAGCACAACTAGATTCACTGGAGACACGGGTATTAAAACAGTCTGTTAACTGCACGTTTTCCTTCATCTTACAATCTGTCCTGCTTCAAGAGGAATATTAATTCCTACCTCTTGTATCTTTTATTGCACTATGCCAAAGTTTTATTCAAGTCCCAAGTCAAATTAAAAGTAAGGTCACAAGCAAAAGAGGATGTATAACAAAGAGGGAGGTGAAGTTAACCTGCCTGGGTCTATAGGTCTATGGTATCTATGGAACATTTATCCTCTAATTCTATTTAGATCTGGAAAACCGTAAGGAAAACCCAGGAAAACTGTAAAGGTGGTGGGACTGGCAACCTAAAACTTGGCCAACCCCACCACCTCTGTTGTAGCCCTTTACCTAGAGTGGCTTTTAGCCTTGTTTTGGGCGACTTCCATAAAAAAATGGAATGTTGTTACCAGAGTTCATTTGAATAGCTTTTGATGGCCCGAGGCTGGCTTTGCAATGTGACGTGTGGTTGACCTGTGATGACTTGACTACAACTCTACACAGTGTATTGTTGAGTGACCATGAAAACAAATCCACATTTGACAGAGGTAGGATTGGAACCTTTGTCATCTTACATGCTGGTGTCATGTTTGAATGCTTCACCAGAATTCGAGAATTGACTGAAACACAGCTACATGTAGTAAAGAAAAAATCTCAAAAAAAAAAAATCAGACCCTGATTTTGTTTTCATTTTATTCACACTTATGATTAAATATATGATATTTAACTTTTTTTCCGTCTATTTTATCAGTCTACAACTAGGTTGTTTATGATTGTATTTCTAATTACCGTAAGGATGAGGGGATGGAGACTGACCAATCAGTAATTCAGACACAGGCGGCCGCCAGCATGCAATCAGAGCTGAGCAGATTGACCATGCACCTGGAGGAGGAGGACCAGAAAGCCAAAAAATTCAAGGTATGACTGCATAGAAATTATTTGAGGTTTCTTGTACCTCACAAATGTAACCTGTCAGGTATCTCGTACCTCATCTGATGTAAGCTTTTAGACTTGTTCAGGGCAAAGTTGCATACAAAAAAGTAACTTGTGAGGTGTCTGGTACCTCATCTTGCATGAATAATCTTATGAGGTGTCTTGTATTTTATCTTACATAAGTAACCTCTAAGGTGTCTTGTACCGTACCTCACGTAACCTAGTGAGTTGTCTTGTACCTCATCTGAAGTACATTAGTAAAAGATTTTCCTCCTATCTCACCTCACTTATTTTGTGTCTGTGAGGTGTTTTGTGTATAACTGTTTACCTTGTTTGCCTCACATTAATACACGTGATGTATCTCTGTTGCTATGTTGTCAGTCAAAAGAGCGAAATGAAATTGATGATTCAGAATGTGAATGTTATTTGCAATTTAACCTCTTGATATGGACGACGGCCATAACCATGGTTTGAAAAAGACCACCTGGCCGGTTGTCGTCTATACGTGCATTTCTGCACGTACTCAGTCCATTCATGTTTCAACTATATTGTTCTTGAATGGGACTGTAATGAATAGATGGGACTTTTCAAACAAAGCTTTCGTTCACACGAGGGGGGGGAGGGGTGGGGCTCCACGTGCCATGAATAGGACCACTCTATTCAGTGATGTGCCTATTGTTTGTTTTTACCCTTGGCTGCACAGCCCATTCTTGGCACACAAACACCCCTTCAATAACAGCCGGACACATTCCGCCTGCCAGTGAGTTAACAGAGTGATAAACTAACAGACTGCAAGGTTTAGAAAACAAATATGCATATGATTATTTGACTAGCTTGTTTGAAATTGTGCCAAAGGAAAGATATGACATTGCATCAAACTTTTGACGTGATGGATGTCATGGGATGCCTAGAACAGACTAGTCCCTAGCTGTCTAATATGTGACTAGCCCAGCAGGTCACTATCGCCTGACGAAATCTAGACACAAATCATGTGTTGCCAAAATAAAGACGAAGACTAGACACAAATCACGTGTTGCTGCCAATTAAGTTCCATGATTCGATTAGTCTAATCCACATAAAAAATGGATAAATAAAAGATGAGTGGAAGAATAAACTCAAGCTCCTGAGGATGCTATCAACTATGTTGCCATCTTTACCTTTGCAGGTTGAAAATATAAGACGGAAGCACAACTACCTGCCAATGATTATGGAGTTATTGAAAGTACTAGCAAGTAAAGGAGAACTGCTACCACTGGTTCAGAAGGTAGGTGTTCCTTTCAGCTGTTTTTGACATATGAGAACTTTGCTTATTGACTTGATCACTTCTCCTTCTGGAGAGGGGCGCCCCCTCAATTTATTGGTCTCAAGGTCATTCATATAAGATTTCTAGAATGAAGAGCAACAGTGCAGTGAATGTGTTTACAGATGTCTGACTCACACCACGTGGTAAAGCAATCTGCAGTATATTTCTTACCACGAACACTTGATCAAGAAGAACTCTTAACCGACTTAACCTTGACTCCCATGCGTTTTTGGCAAGAGTCTTCCTGAGTCCTCCAACATTCAGCAATGTGCAGTAATAAAGCATCTCAAAAGTCAGAACGTTCCTGTTCCCTGTTGAATACTCCTTTTGGGAATACTGCGTGTTCCCATCTGGAATAGGCTGTTCCTGAGTAAGCGTGCACATAGACCACTTCTCCCATACGGGATCGTGCGGTGCTCCCAAACTGTTTTCAAGTGAGAATAGCGGAATTTTCTCGAAAGGAACGTTCAGGTGTTTCGACGTTTGAGACACTCACTAACTCAGTAGCACATTCTGTGGATTTTAAGCTCTTGAATACGGACGAGGGCCATAGCCGCGGTTTGAAAAAGACCACATGGTTGGTTGTTGTCTGTACACGCATTCTGCGCGTACTCAATCCATTCATGTTTCAACTGAACTGGGTCTTACAATGTTACATAAAAGAAAAAGAGGACAAAAACTGAGTACTGACGCACAGGTTTCACCAAAACCCCCCCCCCCCCCGCCACTTTTTTTTCTTTTGCTTTTACAGTTAAAAAATCTGGGCCTGTCCCCTCCCCCCCCCTTCCTCAAAGATTTGTTGATTCGCCCAACTGAGAAATGCTTTTTTTCTGACCCAAAGGCTCAAGAAAAGGCAGCAGCCCAAGCCAAGGAGAAAGAGAAAAAGAAGGAAGCAGAGGTCGCAAAGTGAGGTCAAGGCATAAAGCCATTTCCATTTCAGCCATTTGATGTTAACCCATAATAAGCTGTTTCAGGTTAAGCCACTTGGGGTCAGCCCATGAGCCATTTCCATTTCAGCCAGTTGAGACCAACTCAAAAGCAGTGTCCATTTCAGCTACTTGAGGTCAAACCCATAAACCATTTTCAGTCAGTTGACATCAACCCATAAGCCACTTCATTTCAGCCACTTAAGTTCAACCCGTGAAGCCATTTCAATGTTAGCCATTTGGGGTCAGCTTGAAAGCCGTTTCCATTTTCTTGATTATCATTATTTGTAAAGGCATATTTGTGGGGACTTTATTTTATTACTTTGTTGTATATCAACATCCATGAAACAGAGCTTTAGGCTGACCCCAAACTAGTGCATTCACCTGCCCCTAAAGTTTCGCACAGGGATGTCAGTCTTCAGGCAATTGCCTGATTTCAGGCTTTTACAAAATTTGAAATCCTGTAAATGTTCAACATTTGACTGTAAATCCATTCATCTTGGCTGTAATTTTAGGCCCTGAAGAGAAGTCTGACTAGCATTCCTGTTTCGCAACTATGGTTGATGATAGGGCTTGTAACACTGAACTTGTAAACACAGAAATTTCCTGTACAAAATAGTTTTGCTTCCTAAAAACAGATTGGCAACAAAGAAAGTGGAAATTCATAGTAAGGCGGAAAGATTACTTTCATGGTTCCTTTAAGCTCAAGTGCCAAAGTTTGTGTTTGCAGGCAAAGCATATATGTTTGTACAACAATACTTGGGTCATCATTCAAGCTGGTCTAAACATTTGAGAAAAAAACACTGGTTGATTTTGAATTGCGTACTTATCCCCTGATATCGGTTTGATATGAAGCATTCATGAAGTAATCAGTTGAATTTCATTTGAGAATTGTAGTACATAGTTTCCACACTGCACCTAAAAGTAAATAAAATTCAAAATGGTTATTGTCTGCAGTTTGGAGTGGTTAATAAAACATGCATTATGAAACGGTGTCTGGTGCTGAATGTGCCAGAAATATGATAAGCAGACGTACAATCATCAGAAGTACAGTCATAGTTCGTTGGTTTCCAATTTATTTTTTATGGTTAAATTATTTTTGCCATTAGCTTTTGGTATTTTGTGTTATCTACTGAATTATTCACTGGGCTCCATGTTACTCAGTATCCAGTATTTCCACCTATATTTTACTTTATTGTGGAAAGAGTGTTTGAGTTTTTTGTGGACCAGATTTCGCAATTTATTCACTTTTAAATTGGAATTGTCTTGGATGACTGAACTTTTTCACTGTAGTTTGTCTCAACCTGACAAAAATTACCATCCCAAAACACGAGTTCCAAAAAACATGGCTTTACGTCAGTGTGATGAAACGTCTTTCCATTCTGAGGCAAAATTAAAGAACAAAAGAAAGAAGAAAGCTATACGAAACGAAACGAAACAAAACAAAACGAAACAAAACATGTTTAGCGTCCATGTGGGCTTCCTTCCTTCTTTTATTCCGATTTCTCCACCAAAATGTCTTCAAATGCAAGGCGAAGAGAGGACATGCCTGCCAGTCGATCTTATTGCATGTTTTGAATCAACTTTGGAGCTTCAATCTCAGAAAAAGCAAACTTGAAAGGGGGGGGGGGGGGGGGTGGGTAGCCATCTTGGAAAATACTGCCTGGCATAATAATAAACAAATAAATAAATAAACATGTTTGTTTGTTTTTGGTTGGTTTTTTTGTTGTTATGCCTAGGCCTACTTGTAAAAATAAAGTGAAATTTGCCATTTTTCGAATTCACAGGAGAGTCAGTTTTGATTCAATTGTCAGAAAATCTGCTTTTACTGGCCAATGAGAGAGTAATGAAAAAGCACCACCGTATTCAGCCTAGACATTTAGATTTATGTACATACCAATAAGGCGTGGCTAAGAAACAATTATTTACCACAAAACATTTCAGTTTGCCTAATTAAAGGTATGATATAGGATTTTCAGAGCTGACAACATACAGGGTGGTTCAATAAAAAGTTAACCCAAGTTTAAGGTGATTGTTCAACCACCTCCTACAATTCCAGAGAATTTGTGTTTACCTAGCGTTGATGAGTGGGGTGTTTAGAAATAATCCTGAAAAAATGCTAGGTCTAGCTTAATTGGATCTCAAGATATGGCCCATTACAGATGGCATGTACAAAACTGGCTTGTACACGGGAGCTCAATTACCTTTAGTTTCTGTCTTCAACATGCTTCATTTATAATGAAGCTCCGGGGCGGGGCGGCAGGGGCAAGAGTGTTATGACGTTGATGACATCATTACATTTGTGACATATCTCGAATACTTGAGTATAATCATATAGCCCTTGCTCTATCATATGGTATACACCGTGTACTTTGCCCACAGCGTGCCGAAAAAACATCAACAAATGATGGTGTCACCCAGCGACGCCCGTGCAAGTACATGTACCAAATACCGACACAAAATTTAAACTCCAAATTTGCAGTTTTATGCCTCCCCTGTGCATGAATTGTTCATTGACCCTCTGAACTGTGTGTGTTTTTGCCGACAGTGAGCGATACGAACGTGCCAAAAAATCAACCAATGTCGCCCCCTCCCAGCGACACCCGCGCAAATACCTGCATAAAAACTTTCACATGTTTTGGGTGTGCAGGTTGCTTCCTTGTTGACACGACCCTGACCCTGACCCTAACCCAAACTTAAGTGGGTAGGGGGGGGGGGGGGGATTGCAATATTTTTGCAAAATGTGACCGTAACCCATATTGTTTCGGCTGCCCTGCAGATAAACAGTCAAATAAATTACAGACCCGATACTGTTTCTCTGCTCTACGATGATAGATGGAACAACCTGTGCAATTCATAGTGTCGTGCGTTTGCACGACAAAGTTCGTCCTATATGTCCGTGCTATGACTGAATGACAACTAAAAGTATTTCTCCTACTTACGAATTAGGGAAGAAAAGTATTTTTGTAAACGAAAAAGAATACTTAGACTTCATGTAGTCTTCCCAAAATATTGATTTAAATACAACGCGCAAAGATTGATGTTTGAACTGTAGGAATAAGCCAGTTCGGTATTTCAATTAAGCATGTGCACAGTGACATTTTATCCCGAATGACCCGCATGACCTAACGCGCGCGTGTGGACGCAAAAGATGGTTGCACAACGCGCACGTGTTAAATTCATTCAGAATGGGCGTTCGTGTAACATGGCGTGACATTACGTGACATTTTTTTTCAAATCTGGAATTCCTGAGGTGTTACCCTAAAGGTGTTTTATGAACCTGTACAAGTGGATATAGACCAATAGAAACGGGTGTTTTAAGGGGTGCCTTTAGGCAAAATTAATACAAACCATAGACCATACGTTCCTCTGCATGCAAGCGACCCCTAAACACTGCAGATTTCGTGGATTTTTCATTTTTCGGCCAATCTCACCCCTGCCGATATGATCACCCACCCACCAGCTGGAAGTTAATGATGCTATTACCCGGGGCATGCATGGATGGGGCTGTGAACTTTTCTCTTTACCAATTCCTTTAACAGATCCACCAGTTAAAGGGTACCGGTACCGGTATTGTTTTTGAATGATTGATTATAATTGGCCAATTTTGGTGGTGGCAGGAGGAGGGGCTTTTTATTTGTTATTTTCAAGATGCCGCCATTCGTTTTTAAATTCCCGACAACCGTAGGTTGTGCAATTGTTCAAATAAACAAAAATGAAAGAGACATGTTTAACAAGAGAATTGAACATGTTTACAGTTGTTTTAATAGTTTTAGTAAGCTTGTATTCTATTTTCGGTTGACATTTTCGGGAGTTTTTTTCACCTCATTTTCCACTGGTAAAAAAGAGAAAGAGCGTCTAGATGTAGGTCTACACATATACGTGTACATTGTACATGTTGTGGACTATATTGTGATGGTACTTGTAAAGGCTTTAGAAAGCGCCTTCATTCCGCACTGGGCATTATAGACAATATTCAAGTTCACTGGAAAACAAATACCAAAAAGTTAAGCCTGTTGTATTTCTCCATTGAGGAAGCCTACTACATTTTTCTCCCTAAATTCCTATGGGAAAAGTTGGGACGCCCACGCGGAACAGGGGTGCCAGAGGGGCCACCCCCTTCCCCCCCCCCCCCCCCCCAACACTTTCAAAAGTGTTCCTCCGCACCTGTATCCCCATAAATAATTGCGCCCCTGGGAATTTGCTGCGGTAGAGATAAAGAGTATTGAGTTGAGAAAAGTCTCCATGAACATGCAAACTGAATGCTCTGCCAGTGACTCGGACCATGCTCGGACTGTGAGCAAACTTGTCAGCCTGAGGTAACGGCTCACAACTATATCATGGTATTTTGAGTTTTAGACCTCCAAAAGTTTGAAGTGCAGGTTTTGTAACTTTGTTAAACAACATTGTATGCTAATAATATACGTCACCATGGAAAGGAGGCGTGGCTTATGGTGACAATGGTAAACCCGGATAGGGGCCGTCGCCAAAATCACCAACAACAGGTGTTTTTAACCAGGGTTTAGGCCTAAGTACTCCAATTTGGAAATTTATTTTCGATCCCTAAAACAAACACGAACCCGGGTTCTCCTCCGTTGATATAAATCTTCACACTTCGTGGAATTCCAGTTCAGCGCGACACAGCTAGTGGGTTTTCTCGAGTGAGGGAAACAACCAAAATGGTAAGTCTCTTTTTTTTACTATCGCTATGAATAGCCCTACAAATAGGGCTGTAAATGGTTCCTTTTTTAACTTCTGTCATTTTACTGTCACCATTACAACTACGTGTATATGTGTACATGTACGTATACGTTTGAGGACAAGAGGAGAAAGAAAATACAAAGGAAGTCTTTCTTGTCCTCGGGAGTCGGTCGTTTGTTAAAATCGGTCCTCGGACCTAAAAAATACGTGCTTAGTCTATTCATGGAGGTATTAATACCTCCATGGTCTATTGTACAGGTTCTTTATATACGTACGTCCGAGGACAAGAGGAGAAAGAAAATACAAAGGAACCTTTCAGTCCTCGCAAGTCAGTCTTTTTGTTGAAATCGGTCCTCGCAAGTAAAAACTTGTGTATAGGAAAACTGAAAACCAGTTTTAAACTGCTTGGCACATCCTGGGTAAAGTCACCTCACGTACTGCGCATGATGATTCTGGGACAATCAACCTCCATGCTGGCTACTATTATTACTAGGTGTATGAGATGAGTCTGTTTAAGTGTAGTCATTGACTGACAATAGGTGTATGCAACATTTTTTTCTTATTTGCGCCACTTCACAACTGGTATTTTTAGGTATTTAATCAATATAAGAATCAATATTATGAATACAGTTTCAAAGAAAACTGGCAGGAGTGGGATTTGAACCTGCGACCTCTGGGATACCGTAAAAACATAGAAGATGAGCAATAATTAGGCCTATTTTAATTGTTTAAATCCGATGATCTAAAAAATGCAAACGTTAAGTTTTAATTTCTTAGAAAATGCGTCCCTCGTTGGTGTAAATCCGTGGGGGGGGGGGGGATGGGGTGTGACCAAAAAACCTGGCATACCTAAGAAATTAGAAAAGGAGGGGGGGGGGGGGGGTTGAGAAACAAAAAAGCAGCGTTTTTTTTGTTTCTCACCACAAAAATCTGGGGGGGGGGATGATCCAATGGCCCCCCCCTTCCCCGGTCAATTAAAAAGTGGGGGATATACCCCCATCCCCTCCGTTATTTACGCCCTTGCTGAAAAAAATTAAGTAATCCACAATTTTCCGGGCCCTCAGACGAACTCCGGACCTCACGCCGTAAGTGCTTTACACTGCATGCACTCTCACCTTTATACACACATTTTCATTTTCCCTATAAATTCCTGGCTAAGCAGAAAAGCCTCTGATCAGATTACCCATTTTGTTTCCATAATATTTTGCTTTGCAGTATCGTGTTGTGTTTGTCGTTGCTCTCTATGGCCTTCTGGTCCAAGCAGTTCCCAGTGACCAAAGCCTGAGAGAGGATGCGGGGAGGCAGGTCGACCATAGAGACTATGGATCCAGATACCAACAACCAGTTCAGAAAACTCAAACCAGCCAGTTAGAGGTAGGATAGCCCACTTCTGGCCTGGCTGTCATTGACGAAAATATTTTTGGAGATGCCAGTTTGAGCAGGTTCATACCCATGTTTTACCCCTCACTCATTTTCATGGTTTCTATTTTTGGTGTGTCATTTGGTAGTATTATGTATGGGACACTCTAATGTAGTTTATTACTCTAATGTCCCCTACCTACATAATATTGTGTTGTTTTGGGTTTTCTTTTCTTGTTGGGCAGTTTTGTGTGTGTCCATCTCTGGATTGAGTCGCCATGCCCGTCTATTGTCCTCTCATCGTTGTATTTTTAAGTTACCCTTTTGTCTGTATTTTATGCTAAAAATGTTCAATAAAGTTTTGTGTATTTGTTGAGGTCAATTACTATGAATAATGAAAATAAATGTCCTTTTTTTTGCTTCTTCTTTTTTTCTTGCTTTTTTTCTTTTTTCTTGAGAACATAGAAGAAGGATAATCCATTTTTACACGTACATTTCCTTAGAGGCCGCCCAATTGGGCTACTTAAGAAACGTTCATACTAAAATTGCTATGATTGGAAAGATCATTCAAAAGTAGAATATAACGTACACAACTGTCCCTTGAAAATGTGCCAGTTGTCTGAAAATCATTGACGAAAATATTTTCTGGGACACCAGTTTGGTTGGGAAAAGTGCCCTTGGCGCTGCAGTTGCACACAGGCTGCACTACATGTATGTGTGGCGCCAGTCTGAATGTCCGGATGTCAATACATTGGATTTTTCCCTTATTTCTCAGTTGATATTACACAGCATGGTAGAATTTTTACTCAGACCTTAGAAATAGGTTAGGTCAGTAACCAAAGAAATTTAATTTGGGGGGATTTCAGGATAATTTGGGGGGATTTTAGGAGACGGAGCGATCTCCAAGACAAATGATTCTCTGATGGTAGAGTGCAAATGTAAGTAAGCGGAGCAATGTGTGTCTTTAAACTCTCCTGGCTGGTAGCTATATCTCTGTTTTCTGAGTTTTTACATAAAAAAAACAAACAATCAAAACAGAAACAGTCTGAATATAACTTGTCCCTCAGGCACATTCTGGCAGTATCTGGGGATGGCTCGTTCAATCGACGGATTATCTTCGTAACAGTTTCAGTGACTATTTCAACAGGTGAGTGATTATCTGGGATTAGGTACAATAAATGTTTTTTTCATGACAACAAAGTGGATGCCCCCAAGAGCTTTAGTAATAGTAGTGATTCAGGATATCATCTTTCTGATATATAAAAAAACATGCATTTTTTACTATAAATTTTCATTTTGCCTTACTACAAAAAAGATCTAAGAACACATAGAGCAAGGAAATATGAATGTTGCTAATTTTCAGTAAACATTTTTAATTTTGGCTGATTGGCCCCAAACAACATAAATGCAGAACTATGTGTTAAGTTCCAACAGAAAAATACATTTGTAATCATCATAAATTATGCATGCCTTGGGTCAACTGGTAGAATAGACACACCCATTTGGATACCTTTTTTATTTATGGAGTCGTCCAATACAAGGTGAGCCACTCTAGGTAAAGACCTACAACAGAGGTGGTGGGGTTGCCCACATTTTAGGTTGCCAGTCCTACCACCCTTACAGTTTTCCTGGGTCCAGATCTAAATACAGGATAAAGCTTCAATAGATAAGAAAGAAATAATCCCCATTTTCAGACCTATAGACCCAGGCGGGGTAACTTCTACCTTTGGTGAGACCAACTCACCTTCCCTCTCAGTCCTCTGAGTCCGTTAGTCAACCTCACACAGGCAACTGTGTCCATTTCTTCCGAGGCAGAGAAATTGCAGTAAATTGTCTTGTCCAAAGACACCAACACCATGACCCACTGGCTTATCATTTGGATAAAGAAAAACAAATTCTATTGCTGCGTCAAGATTTAAAGCAAATTTCCCTCTGAAGTTGGCGGGCTCTTTATTCCGCTCGCATCTTCGTTATGGTCTTCGTAAAATCGTTAGCAAAAAGCAGTGTGCTTAGCACCGCTTTGAAATTGGACCGTGGGTTGAATTCTCCACTATACAATATTTCTGTTGTGAACATTCTGAAATATCAAAGTGACTATGTTGTTTGATTTGATTTCTTGCAGGAAGTCGCAAGGCAAAGAGGACTATGGCCTTTCCCCTCAGTTCACAGAGCTGTGCGATCCCCGTGTATCCTCCGGTTACCATGCCAGGAGGTATGACCGTTCTGTGTGGGTCTCTGTCTCCATGCAGAGTCGATTCAGTGATGTCGCTGTACTGGTAGCTCAGCCGAGGCTGGAGAAATACTTCTATGGAGCCAACGATCGAAGTAAGCATGACAGGTGCTGGCTGAAAATACGTAATTCACCAAGAAGAGGTGGATTGACTCTGTCGTCACTTGATGCCCTTAACAGCATAACACCCCCCCCCCCCCCCCCCCCCCTGCTTTTCAAATTATTATTAGGACGGAAACATTTTCTGGCCAACTTTCTTTCCAAAAATTTAGTTGGGATGACACCCCCATTCAAAATGGTCTATAGTGACGTCCCTGATACTTGCTTAAATCTCAGAGGCGGCGTAAATAATACGATCATTGCCTCAAACTGCATCTAAAGTAAAAATCAGAGTTCCATCGTTTTCAAGAGTCTGTGACAACTGACGATTTCTTACTATGCCCTTTACGTTCATTACGATCATGTACAGAAAGTTTATAGCCGACATTTCAAATTACTGAATAGTAGAGAAATACATGCCTGAAAACTAAGCCCTTCCCCCTCCCGCTTTCCCTGAAAAAATTCAAATCATTTGCCAATGATTTTTTTTCATCTTTAGATCTAACCATCAACATGACTAGACCTCTGCGGTTGAAGAGCCCTCGTCCAACCGGCCAATACGGTCCCGATTACACCAACAAGACGCTGGTCTACTCCATGTATTTGCCCCCTGAGCTTCATGATAATCCGCCCCAACCCACAGACACTGATGTAAGTATGGTGCATGTAGACACACAGGGAGCACATAGCACACAACATTATGTCGCTGTGGTGTTTATATCATTTAACAGCCATTGTGAACATATTTATTTTCAACAAGTGACTTTCTATTGGAACTTTTGCATGCATGTCTTAATTCGGGCCAAATCAGGTGACACAAGTGATAAATTTTTAGCCAAGTTTTAATTTGTTTCTGAAAATTAGCCAGCCCCCGCCCCATCACACCCACGATAATGTAAAAAATCAACAATTGCAGAAAACCTTTTAGTGGTTAATTGCTGGCATGTATAAGCCTATAAATAACCTGTACCCGCAATAGACGAATCCCAAATTGATGAAAATTGCACCGATCTGCACTTTTTGGGTTTGAAAGTGAGGATCTCATCAGTGCTAAACAACTTGCTATGCTGAATGCACTTGCATTTTTGGCGTGATTCATTCATGCATGAATAAATTTGTTGAAAAGCACTGTTTGTTTAGCACTTAGAGCCTCGCTTTCAACCCGGAAGTGTGCAGACGGGGCTTATGTGAATTCCTCTATGCTGTCTATATAGGGCTGTTTGACCACTGAAGGCAGTTGATGCCATGTGATTGTAGTACACAGTAATTAACGTGTACTATTGAGAACGAGGGTGGAACGATGATGTCAGTAAACCATGGGGACAAGGTTGTCAAACATACTGTTTTTGGGATGGTAAGATGGCTTCAACTGGGCTTCAACTTGACGGACCCATTGTGGGTCCAGCCATGGATCTTTAAGAGCTTGCACAATCACCATAGTGATTTGTTTTATGTCACTCGTTTTTTAGCAAATACTATTAAGGTTCTTTATACATGTCACGTCTGTAGTATGACTAGCACTCATCAGCACAGAAATGGCTCCTCCAGCGTCAGAAAGAGTCCTACCCTCCTCCCCATCTAATTATTTATGGAGGTGATTTTTTATTTTATTTCTGCACGGTCTTTGTCTTTTGCCCCCCTACCCAAAAAAATGCTCTGGATCCGCCATCAGTTGAGTTGAGTTGAGCTTGTTTGGATGATTTTCCCTGCAGCTAATCATTGTGGATGAGAAGCCAACTGGGTACTTTGTCATCACATTCCCGAGTTACACCTATGCATTCCTGAACTTCCAAAAGCGGAACCAGCTGGAGGATCTTCTGAACACTCAGAGAGAGAGGTTCATCCGGGAGTTTGACTTCGTTGACGTCTACAACTGGCAAGTCAAGTCACAGAATCATACAAAACTTCTTAAGCAAGAATTAGGTTGCCACAGCGTTCCTTTCCTAACCCTCCACCTCTCCGAACCAAGTTCGAATCCCATCTGGGCCGACATGTAAATTGGGTTTTCAGTCACTGCCTGTTTTCGTGACTTTTACTGGAATATCTGTTTTTGGTTTTCCCTCCCTTTAGGCTTTTGCGCGACAGTGCCCTATGCTCTTTCGAGGAAAGCATAGTTTAAAGATGGTGTGCTTTTTTGTTGTGACAACCCGAAAAATAAATTTTAGAATTAAATTGGTAATTTGCTAGCATAAGGTAAGTTTAACCCCTTGCGTACGGATGACGCCATAGGGCACAAAAAAAGAACAGGTGTCACAAGCCCGGATGACGCCACTGGCCGCTGTTATGCAGTTTTAATCCATTGTTTGATTATTGTGTATGCGATGCTTGACTGCACAAACACATTTGTAGCGGTTCAATTTGGCTGCCAGAACCACTGCAACACCCCGACGTCTCCCGTAAAATACCGTGCTCAAGGGGTTAATGAGCTTTCCAATGAGACATTGCACCAAAACATTTGCCCCTGACAAGTAACAGATGACAAGCTTCAAATTTAGAATAGGAGCATGACGCTCCTAATTCTTAGTGTTAAAATATAGGACAGTCTCCTAAAAGTCTCAAATTCTTTTTTCTGTTTTCCTTTCAGGCGTTTTGAAGTTACCAGCCGTCGTAATGAGGTGTTGCTTCAGTTTGACCCGGAGGTTGAAGAACCTAACTGTGCACCCGTACAAGTTCAGCAAGTGGTAGACCCTGGTGTGACGGCAGCGGTAGGGGATGTCCCGAGGCCTGGGTTCCAGGAGTTGTGCAAGGAAACTAAGTATGAAGCAAGATTGTACAGCAGGGCGTTGTGGGCATCAAGCACTGTCCACTCTGTCTCGTCAGATGTGGGCAGATTTGATGCTTATGCCAAACTGGACAGGTACATCAACGGCAACAATAACCAAGGTAAGAAAAAAGAAGGCTGGACTCTTAAAAAAGTAGACCAATCCAACCCCAACCCCACCCACACACCCACCCAGTCATGTAAACGGGTGCAATCGTGGACCTCCCATTGTTCCTCTTTTGTTTATACTCTAACTTTTTCGGAAGACCTCCCATTGGTTTTGTACACGATTTTCAATCGTGGACGTTCGGTCAAACGTGGACCCCTTTGTCTACGCCCGAATTCTTTTGTCCTAGGTCCACGATTGCCGGCATATACAAACTCACCCACGCATGTTCAACACCTGGTACGTTCAGCAAAAATATCTCTGATTTAATTTAAATCTTATTTCAACTAAAGCATTACCCAATTAAAATGTGTTTCAGGTATGAGGATTAATAGAACGTATCCACTGCGCATAACGCAGGAGTGGCCCAAGTCGGTCTACAACCCTGAAATCTTCAGAGAGTACACCTACTCCTACTATCTGCCTCCGGAGTTGTACGGAAATATCCCACAACCAGTAGACACTGATGTAAGCACATTCATCTCTGTCATTTTTTTGTTTATCAGTTTTCTATTGGAAAGCGAGTTGTGGTTTTTATGTCTTGTATCTGGGCCAAAATTTGGGACGATGTTGCGGGTAATCAATTTTTTGCGAAGATGTTTAATGTTGTGTTTAATGTATATCTTCAAAAAGAGAAATTAAAAATGAACGTGTTTTAAAAATGAACAAAATGTGAGAAGTGAGAAAAGTGAGAAAATTTCCAGTTTTGAAGGTCAGTACATTTATGCCTTCCAGAATTCCCTGGTCATTCTTTCCCATTCCCAGATATTCAGGAGACTTAACAAAATGTATTTATTTTTGTGTTGCAGTTCACTGTGATTATACTTTAAAGTTTTGTTTTGATCTAATATTACACTGTGATTTTTACATCTAATTTGTTAATTTCATAAATTAATCATAATTATCAATATTCACCATTTTTCTCTCTTTTAAGAAATGTTTTATGATCATTACTAGACCGATCCATAACCTTTCCTATTGATGCATTGACCAATCAAAGTTGCGCATGCTGACATAAGCATACGACTGTGGACTTTTAAACGCGTAGTTGCAGCTGTGATTGGTCAATAACCTAAGGGGCGGGGCTTAATTGAGTCTAGAAATTCTTCTGAACAGGTGCTGATATCTGACGAGCCACCTGTGGTCATGTTTGCCCTGAAGTTCCCGCGTTTCACCTTTGATTTCCGAGACAAGCAATATCTTCAGGAGTTGCAGAACCTGCTCACTGAAGCAAACGAGTCCTACATGAGTTCCATGCGATGGGCAAGCAATCGTTACTACCGGTGAGTACCGGTACGGGGCTTCGACTTGCATAAGGTGTGCAATCTAACTAAACCTGACATTTCATTGGAGGTTTGTTTTAAGTCGATCAATACAAGGCTGAAGGCAATTATAGGTAAAGGGCTACAACAGAGGTAGAGGGGTTGGTCACATTTTAGGTTGCCAGCCAGCCCTACCACCTTTACGGTTTTCCTGGGTCCAGATCTAAATAGAGGATACATCTTTCATATAGATACCAAAGAAATTATCCTATACATGGGATATGGGAAAATTCTAAAATATAATTACATAAAATGTTTTATTCATCTCCACTGATGCTGTATCCTAAAGACATTGACATGGGTAGGTGTGGTACCTGGACATTGTACCAATATCCGGGACTATGATACAGTGAGCGAATGCAAGTGTCTAGCATGCTACAGTTAAAAAACACCAGGGTATTTGTGACGTGGCAGCATGAAATGAGCGCAAAGTCGCACTATGGTTTTCTGAGTTACAAGCAGAAACAATAATTTTTCACTGAAAAGTCAATTTTGGGATTTTAAAAACTGTTTATCTGTATTTTTTTGTTTGGGGGGGGGGGGGGTACGTAGGGGAGTTCTTTTTTTAACTCGGGTTAAAGTGTGCACAGATCAAACTTTCTCAAAACAAGGGGTCAAGACTCTGACAACTCCAAAAAGGTTGTGGGGGGGGGGGGGGGGGCTAGGAATGAGATACATGTACTACAGCACACAATATATCAAAATAAGGCTTCTAATATTAATACCATAATCTTGCTTTTCAAATGTTGCTACTTTCCAGCCATTTCGTGGGAACAGGTCACATTTATTTCCCCTACATCTGTTTAGTCCCTCGCAGGTTGTAAATTGTGAGAATGACATCCTGGTGTACATGGACCAACGCGTCAAACATCCTCGCTGTGCAGGTGAATTTCCACCCTGCAAACACCGAAGTAAGTCTTCAGCCACAAGTGATATCCACGCATTAGTAATGTTTAATCCTGAAAATTGGGTTTAGATTTAAGAAATGTGTTTTTCTTGGTTAGTAGTATTTTATATGAGTAGTATTATTTATGAGTAGTCGTATTTATCACCACCCACCAGGGATACCTAGTCAAAAATGGGTTTATAAAAATCAATTTTGCTTTGCTCGTAAACAACATTTCATCTTGAACTGGTGAATCCAGAACATATTTTTTGGTGATAAGCGTTTTTGTTCGTCAACCCATGTAAACATTAGTCAGGAAAATAATTTTTAATGCTGTATTTTGTACTCCTAAATTAATGAACGGAGCTAATAATGGTGGTATACATAACGGTATCTGGCTTTCTCGATTATTACTATTAGACATTTTTTTGGAGGGGGGGTTGGATTGTAGACAAAACTACCACAGGTGGACAACCTCAAAGAGATCGTGGTACATGTATTGTATTGGGCAGGTCATCAGGTCGCGCCCACACAGCACGCTTAACTGGTTTACTACATTACACTGTGTGCTCTATGATGACACATAAAAATGGAAACCCTAAAAAGGAAACCCTAATTTTTGTTATTCATTGGTTTTTACCTCTCAGACAAGGAGTGCCCCAGCTATCGTGTACTGCAGACTCTGGCTGATAACATTGACAAGCGGCACATCTCAGGAAACCTGTACGTCCTCCGTAGAACTAACACCTGCAACATGACTAAAGCATACAACGATGCATACATGCCGCTTCATCGCTACTTCAGAGGTGAGATTGTCAAAAAAAAACGGAATTATGCTTGGAATTGATGTAATATAGCAAAAATGAATTGCTTTGGTCAAATTAGAGCCCCATCAGACCTCGTGTTCAAGGGCAGAGATGTCTGCTTAACAGGAAACTGATTGCAAAATATCAAAAGATCAGGATCTTTTGCGAAGGCTTAAAAACGAGGCTCAAAGGCAACAAAAATTGTTGCTACCAACGCTCATAAATTACACCCAGTGGGGAGTCCATGAATCACATCCCATGGGATAACATTTAAACTTGATATGAGAAATATGAGCAATCTTAGGCCAACATCATTGGGGTACTGTTATTTTATGACAGGTGCCAACGACCGAAACGAGACAATCCAGCGAGTTCCACCTGTTGTCCTTGTCCACAAGTCCAGGGCCAATCCCCCAGAGGGGTGTGATTTCGCCTACAATCTCATGTTCTACATGCCTGCAGAGAAACATCCAAATCCTCCAGTACCAACTGAGGCAAGTTTACTGGGGCAAAATATCAACAAACGTTTTTTTAGCATCTTTTTTCTTAAAAGGAGGTGGCTCTGTTTTAACTTTCATTTTTTGAATCCTGTCATGCAGTATATTCTAAGCTTATGGCTAACTGCTTTTTTCAAGATGATTTCTGCCTACAGCAGAGTCCATCAATTCAGTTCTAGACATGTATTAGATCGACCAGAAGCTATTTCCTGTCTTTCTTAACAATTTAATAAATTTTTAAAAAGAACTTGGCAAATCACAAACACAAAGAAAGGGTAACTGCAAAACCTTCCTTGAAATGTTTATAAACTGTTTATAAATTGGGTTTAATTACCAGATAACAGTTTTGTGTGAAGATGGTGATGGTGTCAAATACCCTGAAAATATATTCTGCCTGTGGGTTTTCTTTCAGCAAAAACTTCAAAAATTTCATCTGGACACCATATTCGGTGTCTTCATAAAAACACAGATTTTCAGAGTTATTACTAGCTACTGGGATAGCTACAAATTTGACAGACTGGTTTCTTGACATTTTGTTTTCATTCTTGTCGCCTACCTTAATGGCAAATCAGATCCACGATGTCTTCTGAAATAATACATTTGATTAACATATTAACGTCACATTTTAGGTGGCACCGATGTTCATGTGATCTGGTATGTATTTTCAGTTCCATGAGGGAATGCTGATTGTATTAAAATTAACCATCAGTTATCATAGAAATCCACAATTTTTTTTAGGCTGGTGTGGAGTTGTTTAGGGTCGAAGCAGGAAACACATTTGTCATCACATATGAGGAGTCTTCAACTGAAGCTGTGGTGGATGCCAAGGTGGCCGAACTGCGCTCCCAACTTGATTCAAGAAGTCTGTGCTACGACACAGATGAGTTTTCCATTGCCTGTAAGTATTCATTGTACCCTTCTCCTCAAGAACTGATAAGTTTAGTTATCCAATAACTATTTTACAAAATCAAATTATTTGCGGCCCGATAATTCAGTCCCCGCAGGGTGCATCTTTTTGTGCATTTTTTAGTATGCGGAAGCAGCCATTAATAAAAGCTTCTATTCCGGGTAGTGCTAAATTACAATGCAAGTTATTGAATAGATAAATACATCTCTTTCTGAATGACTTCAGAGAGAAAAACAATCAATGGGTAAAGTTTGAATCAATGAAATCCAACTGAACCGAAACTTAAAACCGAGACTTCAAGCTGTCTAAAAACTGAACCATCTAGATCTATAGTTACATTGTCTCAAATACTCTTTTACTTTCTTTGCTTAGATCGCATGACAAGCAAGAACCAGTAATCAATGAAAATGAAAATTAGACCAGTTAAAATTACCCCCAAATGATATATGGCTACTGCACAGGATTTTTAGGATAAAAGAAATTAATGACGGGTGTAAATATTGTTATTAAGGGAAAGTAAGATACCTGAATAAATGTTGGAAAGGCCGACTTGACCGTGTCTCATAGGAAATGAAACGAGAAGGAAATGTACCCAGATAAAGCAATGACAACACATACCCCCTTACAGCCTATGATGCCTCCTTTAGACCACGCCCCCATCGCCACGAGATCTGGATTACTGAAGCAAAGTGTACAGAACAGAGGTATGGATATTATTGCTATGGGCGTATTCCAAAGACTGAAACTATTAAGAATAAAGTTCCCCAAATGTCCTGTGAATTTTTTTTATCGTAGACCCGGGACGCAATGACGTAAACCAAGGTGACGTCATTATGTCTCAGTGCCATTGTCTTGTGTTGATATATAGCAGTCAGTAGAGAACAACTAAGCCATATAAAAGAAACCTATTCAGTGACTCCTGATGCTTCCTCAAAAATAAGCACGTCAACTTCATTTTCTTGGTTGTCCTGAGGTTTACAAAACAAATACAATAATTGTTCACAGTTTTTATTAACCCTAACCCTCTAGGGTGTATGCAAAATCACATTAAAATTGGAGGATTTCGGACTGTTGGGGTCAACACTGCCAAAAATGGTTTTCTTAAAATGAGAAAATTGTCAGTTTTTTTGTGCTTCAACGTTTTTGAAAAAGACCCTCTTTGGCTTTGTACATGGTTTTCAACCGGTTACCAGGTCCACAGTTTAAATATGTATATTCAAATCTAAACGTACTCCCAGCACACATAGTTTATAACATAACATTGTAGGATACATTCCCATTGAAGATCTTGTTTTCCCCATTGTGATGTGTCCACAATTTTGTTTTTTGGTGTCGACTATAGCTCAGACGGAAATCCCCTGTACTCTATCCAAGGATCAGGTTGTGACGTAGGCACTGAGTGTCCTACGTATGAGACCATTCGTTCTTATGGAACATTCAGCAAGAGGGTCTATGGTCAGAGTAAGTAATCTATCATGTTCTTCATACCATTTACACTGCGAAACTGGTATGTTAAATAAGTATGTGGAATCTATACCAGGCTTGTATATACACCCAGGTGAAAAAGTAGGAGAATAGTAGCATCAAAATTAAATTTAAAAAAACAGGACAAAAGTAGGAGTAGTTTTCATTGATACTCACCCATGTTCAAGCCTCATTTGGCACGTTCTGTACTCACAACACTTGTGCTCCATCCTCAACTAAGCTCTTGGAAGTAAAGTTTTGCCATACTTGTGCATCTAAGCCCATCATTGTGTGATTTTTATGTGACAGTGTGTAACAAATATATGAAAAATATTCAATGAGATTTCATTTTTCGCAGTTGTGGGACAAAAAAGTGGAAAAAGTAGGTAAAAATAGAAATTTTAAAGGAAAAAAAGTAGGAAAAGTAGGAGCAAGGTAAAAAAAAACTTGGATTAAGACTGCTGGTCTTGTGCTGGTCTTGTGCTGGTCTTGCGCTGGTCTTGCGCTGGTCTTGCGCTGGTCTTGCGCTGGTCTTGCGCTGGTCTTGCGCTGGTCTTGCGCTGGTCTTGCGCTGGTCTTGCGCTGGTCTTGCGCTGGTCTTGCGCTGGTCTTGCGCTGGTCTTGCGCTGGTCTTGCGCTGGTCTTGCGCTGGTCTTGCGCTGGTCTTGCGCTGGTCTTGCGCTGGTCTTGCGCTGGTCTTGCGCTGGTCTTGCGCTGGTCTTGCGCTGGTCTTGCGCTGGTCTTGCGCTGGTCTTGTGATGGTCTTGTGATGGTCTTGTGATGGTCTTGCGCTGGTCTTGCGCTGGTCTTGCGCTGGTCTTGCGCTGGTCTTGCGCTGGTCTTGCGCTGGTCTTGCGATGGGCTTGCGCTGGTCTTGCGCTGGTCTTGCGCTGGTCTTGCGCTGGTCTTGCGCTGGTCTTGTGATGGTCTTGACTACAACACTGTATTTTAAACACTATAGCTTTGCAGTGTAGACCCTTTCCACCATACAACATGACTAGACAGCACCAGATGTAAACATGCAATTTGCAACCAATTTATCTTGGAATTTAAAATGTTTTAAGTCAAGATAACGTAAATTAACTTCTCCACTCTAGAAGTCAGGACAGATTGAATATTTGGACTGTTTAAGGAATGAATCCCCTACACAGATCAATTGAAAGCAGATACAATCACATTTAAAAACATCAAGCAGCAAATGATGGAACTAAATGTAAAGTCTCTAAAAAGGTCGTTGTTCCAAGTGATATCGTTTTGCCAAACCAGGCCCCGGAAAGATCTTATGTAGACCCTTTTCAGGTGTCATGGACCGTATAGTGCAGTGGTAGTTTGGTTTTTGTATCTGGTCATGTGGGTGAAAAGGTTTATAATATGCGGCAGGCTAAACTGTGCAACATGCTTGACTGGTTTATTTTAACGTCCTAGGCATTCACTTGGGGTACAGTACACGTACTGTATTACAAAATACTACTCAATTCTCATAGGCCAGTGTAGTAAAAGTACTGCATACTACAGTTAGTATTTTGTAGTATTCGGTGACGTTAGGGTTAATAAGCACTTCATTCCCATCACTAGGTGGTCCAATATGGACTGGTGACGTCACAAAAGGATCTATAATGGTAGAAATGTTTTTTTTTAGTTACGGTGGGAGGGAGGGCCATCCACTCATTTGCCGAAACAATGCAGATGATGTCTAATTACTAGCAAGAACTGCTTGTTTAAAAAAAAAAATAATAATTTTTTGTCGCAGTTGAACAGGTGGATAGGTGTTTTTTTTTTCCTCACAAATCTGATCCTTGGAAATTGATATCTGAAAATTGCTGCAGGTGTGTGGCTTTGCAAAGAAACTAGAAGTTGTAATGTCGAGCAGGCGTTCAATGACTCAATCACCTCACTGTATGACTACTACCAAACCTGCTACGATGTCGATCCCAAGTCCAGACCCGTCATTTCCTGCGTAAGTAGAATATGCTCACCGAATAGCAGAATAGAAAATCACTCAAAGGTAGTCAAACTTTTTGACAACTTCAGGGAATTGTCCGACATTTTGGGATGAAGCACGATAATGTTATTTTGTCCAACGATTGACTTTTCAGTTGTAACTTATAAATGCCCTGCATGAAACTTTTATTATTTTGTATTCAACCTCATGAAACAAACGGCAGTTCTACAAAATACGTGCCAAAAACAGCTGTAGTTAATATCAAATTGTGCTGGAAAATCATACAAGTGCAAAATGAATGAGGGCATACACTGAATGTTACGGTTCCCCTAAAAACAAGTACACAATAAACATCACAACATGAAGAAATCAGCAAATACAAACTATCATGTGGGAAAAATGACTTGCTCGGAAGTATGCGACCTCTCATTTGATTAAAACAGAGCACAAATACTGTTAGAAAACAAAAGCTGCAAACTGATTAATTTATTATTTTTTCCACGGCACTGCAGTTGAGTCTTCCCGACCTCCGAACCCCCGAGTGTAACAAGGTGATCAGCACCTGTGCGTATCTGCCAGAAGTAGGGAGGTTGCCTTTGGTAACACCACCGAATGATGTACGTACATACGTGAAAATATTCAATGGTCTAATTGCACATTTTTGGAAGAGTATTTTGTCTTTGTTTATTTACGAGTATTGTTTGATGCTACTGACCACAGCTTTCACAATTTTGTTACACTTTAGTCCCTGATTTCATGGGTTTTCTCCAGGATTATTCTCTGGGGTTTTCCGTCTACATCTAAAGCTGTAATTTCATTCCCCATCTTCTACCAATGGATGCCACTGCATTTGTTTAATTATTGTTGGGTGGATATTTGGATTTCAGCTGAGCTTGGTGTACATCCCCAGTACTGACAACCCATGGCATGCTGCCTACGTAGCCTCCTTGCAAGGCAAGCCGACCATGGATAGGATTCGGTCAAGCATAACCTCCTTGCTACAAGGAATCTTGGATGCTGACCTCATGCACAATGTAAGATTTCATCACTGATTCCTCCTTAAATACGGCATGCAAGTTGACCTCAAAAGTCCAAGCAGATTTGGCGACAATACAATCTTCTGGGCACACTGTAAAGGACCTACAACATGCGCTGAGTCCTATTTTATGTACGGATTATAATAATGAAATCAAACGACCAAAATAATAATTAAAGGTTTGACCTCAACTGATCAATATATCCATATACATTACTATAGGTTAAAGACAGACTAAAGAGTCTGTTGCTAGACTAGTCAGTGTTTGGTACCAAGACTTTCATTGAAAAAATTGCTGAAAAGCGATCATGATTCTTGCATGCTATCCCCATGGATTTCTTATAGAGGAATAGAACAGAGCCCTCATTTTTTTAATCATGCAAGATCATCATCACGCGAGGTTCAGAAGATTTCCTAGGCCATTTTTGTTTTAGTGATGAATTCTATTAAAGAACAATGTAAAAAAAAGCCTTCGAGAAAAATTCTACTTTGATAAAATAGAAAAAGTAATTTTTCGTCTATTTATGTTTACTGTCACAGCCTTTTTTAAGTACACATCAGTCATACCATAATATGAATATCATATAAAATTCAAAAGAAATAATAATTATGCCAAAATGTTATAGTCAAGACTTTTGTCAATACGCAATTTTTTCTTCCACAGAACAATGTGTTTGTGGCCCACTACACTCTGCCATGGGAGGACGGCGAACCAAGAACTGAAGTGGGTGTCCTGACTGATACTTTGAACTACAATGTGTAGCGGAAAGAAATGCCAAGAAACTGACCTTTAAGAGCAGTTTAGTGTGACGTCATCGAATGTCGATTTAAGCTTGCCGTTATAATTAGATGACATTTGTAATCTGACAGGTGCTGCACAGTGCATTTTTACTGCATTGCCCTCATTTAGCAGTATTATTGCTAGTTAATTCATATTGTAGATTAGTTTTCCCGTCGCTTATAGAACACTTACACAACAAAGATGCATATTCCAACCCTAATCTTTCTGCAAAATGTGTGACGGTTTAAAAGATACCCCCCCCTTAAATATTCGTCAGGTTCCTTTATTATTTAAATTAATCACAATTCACGCCTTGCAGCACGGCCCAAGGCCCGTCGCACTCTCATTTCTGTTATCGAGGAGACACCAGCTAATAAATTCCTCTCCTCTAATTTCAGATAAACCATTTTCTCTTTTTAACCATTAATTTAACAAATAATTATCCCATCCTTATATGATTTTTTCCAGAAATCACCCCAAACAGTAATTTTATGAAAGGGGGACGGGGCTTGATTTCTGGGAATATGGGAGCACTGTTCAGAAAGATATATCTTTAGCATTAACTTACTGCATTATAAAATTTAATGTTTATGCATGTTTTTTTGGCAAAGAGGCTCAATAATTATAAAGGATAGACACATTTGATTTCATATTTAAAGGTACACTATCATACCATGCTTTACCGGAGTCCTTTGGTTTAATGGCGTTGTTACAAAAAAACGAACAAGGGTTGTTTAATGCCTCGTTGGCTACAGACTTCAACATAGAGGATCCATTTTAAATATCGTCAAAACCTGCTCAGAGGAGGACTATCAGAGATCAAAGCAACAACGTCACAATGTGTCATAGGTTGCAGGCCCAGATGTTTCTCAAAGCCTTTCTCCATGCAACACAAAGAGCACCTTAAGACTGCACAAAAGCCAGAAAGGAGAACCATAAAAGCTACATCAATATTGATTAAAAGCTGACACTGTAAATAAGATGGGAGATGGCCAAAATCTGCCCTGAACATTTCTCCAAAAATTAGCAGTTGTACTTGCGGCAGGGGCGGATCTAGAGGGGGGGGGGGGGGTTGTGGGGTTTGCAACCCCCCACCCCCCTTGGGCTGCTGAGCAAAGTTGTGATAAGCAATGCAAAACCCCAGTACTGGTCTATACCTTGTACCGGTATAGGCGGGTACAACCCCTCCCTAAATGAAAGGCTAGATATGCCCCTGTGGGACCATACTGTAGGTTTTGTACATCAAATGAATATTTGACTGGTAATCCTATATATTTTAAGAAAGGAAGATTTTTCATGCCAAAGAGATTTTGTGCTTTGCAGCTCCGTGAAACTGGCCCCGGGTTGTTTTTCAGAAAAAGCATACAAATTATTCTATGTGGGTCGGGAGAAACCGCTTATACAGACGGACATTAACAAACATAAGGTGTTTCTTTTAGGTTTTACGATGAATGAATATAATTCAACAAAATTATTTACCATTCTATACTTTTTAATCAAATTTTGTTAACTGCAGTTACCGGATTTTGTAAACTGTAGTAACCAGAATGTAAAGAAATGTGGAATTAAAGCAAACCCCCCCCCCCCCCCCCAAATGGGACCTGCAAACCATTAATGTCACTATTGTCTGTGTTATAAATGTTTTTGAAAAACGACGAATACATAAATACATTTTGGATGCATTCTTTTGTAATTTATTAAGACCAACAACAAAATTCGTTTCTGGCTGTGACATGACAAGTGAAATGGGCCTAAACATTGTTTTCCGAGTACCAACTCATGTGCATGGGCACCGCTGACGACACAACCAGTAAAGGGGGGGGGGGAATTTTGTAGGAGGGGAATTCCCCAGGATTTTATTGTCAGTGTCTTTGTTCGGGAGGGGGGGCGCTAGTGAGGAGTTAGGCCCGTAAGCTGGGGGTTCGGGGGTTCGAACGGACGCTCCCCCTCCCCCGCTCTGTGAAATATAAAAATATTGCCAGAAAAATAACTCCCGCCTTTGAGTTGTAATAAACACAAGCTTAGTTTGTGTTTAATCAAGCAATCACGGCGTCCGGTGTAGCGTGAATTTCAGTCACCATGAAATACGGGCTCTTTGGTAGTGTTGCACTTGCCTAAGTAAGTGAAGATAATACAATGTAATTTGGAAAGTGGCCGGTCACGTGAGAGGGTTTAACCAATAATAGGGAAAACGAGTCCGATTTCCATGATTCATGATACGGTACCGGCTAAACACAGCCCATGCTAGCCGGAAAATTTCCCTCCTGCTAATGAATCCATCCCCCCTGTAAATTTCGCAAATGCAAACAAGAATATTACACGTATAAAGAAAAATAGTGAGCGCCGCCCCTACTTTAATATCCAGCCCCCCCCCCCCCCCCCCCCCCCCCACTCGCCACCCTGTGGAGATAGCCCTGGCTACGCCGCTGCCAAAAGTTCCACTTTGGGGTTTGATGAACTTTCCAGTCTCGGGGCAGGCAACGACTCCGTAAGTCGTCAACCCATAATGCCGTATAGCCAGGGGGTCACATTATTTTTGAACGGAATCATTTTCAGGGTCTCGTGTTTATTATTTTTAAGTTTACATTTTGCCAGTCCATTATTGTCATTCTAAGCTTACAAACTCTTCTGTCGTGACCTTTTTAATCCTCAGATGACACCTGAGGCTCCGAGGCTGGATAAGCTTGAGAACTGCTCCGGTAAGGGCTGTGTCGGGGATGAAAAGTTTCCTGATCTTAAGGCGATGCCAGATTTCACACGAAGAAAGCGATCCCCAAGACACCTTGACGTGTAACCGCTCATTGATATGATGGGAATCCTAGATGGCTTTCGATTAGGAAGACTGTTTATACGAGTTATCCAGAGTTAGCGTGTCCTAGAAAACTATTGCAAAATTAATGTGAAAAGAAATTATTATTCCAGTCTCTCTCATATTCCATTAATATCATCTTTACTGCGTGCCAAAAGTCCATCCGAAAAATATGTGCAAAGATTGAAAAGTTCATAAGTAATGCAATTTATTTACTGAAAACTGAAATCTAAAATAGTCCTTAAAACTTGCAATTTCGACTGAGTTGTTGGTCTACAAGGCCATATTTTCTGCTTTTGAATGAAGCAAACGTAGACATTTCACTGCTGCAGTGTATTTATTAAACAATCCCCGATAGGAACACAACATTAAATTTTAAAACAAAAATTTGAGTTATATAATTAATGATATAAAAATATGTGTTCAGAAATGAAGCAGGTTTTGTTCAACCATTGTTGGAATTTTTAAAATACCACATCTGAACACCATAACTAAAATTTGAGTTACATGTATATAATTAATGATATAAAAATATGTGTTCAGAAATGGAGCAGGTTTTTTTCAACCATTGTTGGAATTTTAAAAATACCACTTCTGAACACCATAACTAAAATTTGAGTTATATAATAATGATATAAAAATACGTATTCAGAAATGGAGCAGGTTTTTTTCAACCATTGTTGGAATTTTTAAAATACCACATCTGAACACCATAACTAAAATTTGAGTTATATAATTAATGATATAAAAATAGGTGTTCAGAAATGAAGCAGGTTTTGTTCAACCATTGTTGGAATTTTTAAAATACCACATCTGAACACCATAACTAAAATTTGAGTTATATAATTAATGATATAAAAATATGTGTTCAGAAATGGAGCAGGTTTTTTTCAACCATTGTTGGAATTTTTTAAATACCACTTCTGAACACCATAACTAAAATTTGAGTTATATAATAATGATATAAAAATACGTATTCAGAAATGGAGCAGGTTTTTTTCAACCATTGTTGGAATTTTTAAAATACCACATCTGAACACCATAACTAAAATTTGAGTTATATAACTAATGATATACAAATACGTATTCAGAAATGGAGCAGGTTTTTTCCAACCATTGTTGGAATTTTAAAAATACCACTTCTGAACACCATAACTAAAATTTGAGTTATATAATTAATGATATAAAAATATGTATTCAGAAATGGAGCAGGTTTTTTCAACCATTGTTGGAATTTTTAAAATACCACATCTGAACACCATTGCTGCACACGAATGATTTGATCATCAAATGCTATTTCAACTCTCATGCATTAATGGAAATAACATATGGTTATAAAACCTATTATTGAATAAAAGTACAAAACTGTACAATATGATGCCTCATCCAAGTGCACAATAAATTGTTAAGAACTTGTTATTAGCCAAAAGCCCTGAACATTTTGCAGAATGCAAATGCACAGGAATGTTCACTATGTTTATCATCTCCATGCTCTTGTCTAACATCTGAGTTAAACAACCAATTGAAGGGTTAAGTTTTCTCTTAAGCAAGCTCTCAAATATTTTTGACACAAAATGTTCTGCAGAGTCCAGTCACATATTTCTACATAGAATGAACTACCGAATCAGATTTTAAAATGTAATGATACACTGATTAATGCTTTAACTGATTATGCTGTACAGTGCAGGAAATACAGTTCTGGAAAAATTATTGGACCACAAACATGTTGGGGCATATCAAAAATAATCAAGCAATTTGCATTATCTATAACTGATAATCACTGCGCTACAAAATTAAACTTTGGACCAAACTTATTTATTAATGCTTTTACCCCTTCAGGTATTAACTTGACTCAAACAACTGCATCACCTCTCATTCTATGGTTATTAACCAAGCATGAACAAGCATGAACAAGCACTGCAGTGTACAACTAGAGGTACACACATGGCTGAAATTTTAAAACTCAAAATGTCCGATTCTTTAATTTTTTTAGTACTGTAGTTGGAAAACTTCAAAATTGTCAAAATGAACACACTTATTGCCAATTTTTTTCAGTTAGTTCATTTTAAGAACTGGCCATATTGGCGCTGCATGCAGACATATCATAGAAATTATAAAACGTCATTTAAAAATGATTGCATAACACCGTTTTGTGATTCACTGTATTCATACTGAGACCTGCTTGGTATAAAATACCATTCAATCCCAGACACTTATTGAGTGACCTAAAATGATATAAGTGTTGGTGGTCCAGTAAGTTTCTGGAGCTGTATGTATAAGAACAATTTGAACAACCTATAGAAAAGAATATTTCAGCTTTAAAAATTGTCAACTGTTGAACTAAATGCTCTCTATATTTCAGATTATATAAATATATTTTAAAAGTTAAAGTGAAAGACTTTGGTCTTGTCTACGTCTAGAAAAATAGGTACACTTGCTACAGAACCTCATTGGGATTAAATACATTAAGAATCGAGAAATCTCTTAACCAAATGATTAACAATTCCATTCTCAAACAACTTTGTTGAATTTTAACTTGTTGCCATTGGCAGATCCACAGCGGCACAGCATAATAATGACGGGAGGCAAATAATGAAAGCGTCTACTGGATAGTAGTTGTTTGTTGAGGATTTGAAGCCACGGTATTCTGGAACTGACAAGTATTCCAAGCAGGTTTTGGTCCAAATGGGAAAACATTTTGTATATCCTCACCACATGATCCCGTGTTTTTGACAAACTGAGTTACCAGAACTACTTGTGCTTTACAGACCTTTAAACATGACTCACAAAGTAGAAATCATTAGGAACTGTCCCGGTGTTCACCCACATAATGTCCATATTCATCAGGATGTCAAACTGAATGTATCAAAATGAGGAGCCAAGTATGCTCTAATGCCATAAAAATCAACAAGCCAAAAATGATCTGAAGACTCATTTTGTTAGATCCAGTCACACTGATGTCTCTCGTCCTCCAGGATTTCCAAATACCTGAAGTCTTAGACAATGGTGGTAAATTGCTTTGATTTGGTAAGGAAAGAACACCAAATGGACCACTAAAATCTCTGCTCATAAACCTTCACTGAAAACACTGATGAGGATAGAGGAAAATACGGACAAACGACACCAAAACAAGAAAGGTTAGTTATGTGACCGTCAGAGCAGTCAATGCTAGGTTAATTCACCCGATTTCATCGGCATCATGCAATTAAAATGGAATTGGTAATCAAGGCTAAATAATCAAATCTGCATGCACTTGTTTGGTTCGTTTAGCGTACGGCGGGACAACTGGTTGAATGCAATTGATGATAAATATCTTCAGCTGCATGTAGATGTTGGTGAAAGTCCTTGATAACGTGGTCTAGTGGTAGAGGGTGGGATTGTACACCACACGACTTCCATCCGCCTGAGCAGTATAAAAATATCACAAACAGAACACCACATTACTGTTATTGCTCTCGCGAAGGAAAAATTGTTGACTTCAGTTCAGGTGTAAGTCCCTGTGAGATCTTTGTAAGAGAGGCAGTTTTACTACTGACAGCAAGGTCGTAGATTTCCTCCCACTTTTTAACCAGGGGGATGAGCCATATAGGCTCATCCCCCCAGATTTTTGTTAACATAAATAATGGAAAAAGAGTTAAATTCAAAGACAAGGCCAGGAGCCAATACGGAAATGTAAATTTCATGTCAAATTCACAATAGAATTGTCAGAATGGGTTCAATTGCGATTATGTATGTCTAAGGATAATAATTAAGAATGTGTAATAAAGAGCCCCTGCTAGTGTTGGAAAATGTCCACTGTTCCCCCCCCCCCCCCCTTCTGAATTTACATGGTAGGCTGGTTTTTGGTAATTTTATCATGACCCTTCCCTGGTGCTGCCAATTATTGCCGAGTGGTGCCAATAAGCCTTTTGCGCGTTGATTTGCATAGATCCTTGTACCCCGTCTTCGCTCAATCTAAGATGCACAGCGTGCGCCGGTCGTTGCCAGACTGATCATTATTATGCACGTCAGTACCGTTGTTGCTAGACCACGTGATTCGGGGCAAGCCGCAACGTGGCGACACACGGCCAGTGGTGGTTTCCCTGTCTGGTATCTGGAACTACCGCTGGGTGAAACCGCGCACGATAGAGATTGTCACCACTCTAAAACACAACAACTGCTCGAATTGTTACAGTATGTTGTATGTTCTTCTCGAAACGCGGCCTATTTTTAGCAATTATAGTTTCTTTAATGGATAACAACTTCGAAGGTTGGAACGTGAAGAAACTGCAGACATTTCTTCAAGAGAGAGGGGTTTCAATAACGGGTTACCTGAAGAAAGAACTGGTTGAACTGTGCAAGTGCGTGGCCAATCTGAAATTGACAACCGACCCGAATCTTTCAAGCCCCAACTTGACAAAAGATTGAAAGACGCTGGCTGCACATTGTCCGACCCATTTAATCTTCCTGGATTCACGAAGGATTTCTCGAATATACCAGATTTCGGACTATACGATGTCTTCAATTATTTGATTTGTTTTCGAGCGGATTACGACCGGCGAAAACTTATTCGTAAATATACAAAAACAATTTCTGCAAGACCAGTCACTTACGTAAAAACCGATAATGAGACCTTGCTCAACAGAATCTTTCTTCATCCAACCTTTCCCACAAATACAAAAGGAATGGAAAGAGAGATTTTGTTGATGCCTTTACAAATCCTCACCCCCCCCCCCCCCCTCCCCCAGATAAGTTCGGACTCGCTGCGGCTACTTGTTGGAATGATCCATCAAAGAATCCACTGATTATTCTTCTAACGTAGCCAGCACATACCAGGACTGTCATCTTGCAGAAATAGTGGCTAAAACTGACTCCCTCGAAGCGTATTCCACTTTTTAAAAAAGAAAGAAATTACGCTTTGGGTGGGTCAGTCACACACCCACACGGCTGGCATACCCACCAACCTCTTCGTAAATATATACAAAAACAATTTCTGCAAGACCAGTCACTTACGTAAAAGCCGATAATGAGACCTTGCTCAACAGAATCTTTCTTCCTCCAACCTTTCCCACAAATAGAAAAAGAATGGAAAGAGAGATTTTGTTGATGTCTTTAACAACCCCCACCCTCCCTACCCCCTAAACGAACTTTGACTCACTGCGGCTATTTCCTGAGATGATCAACAAAATAAGATAATCTGATCATTCCTTGAATTTTGCCTGCACACACCGGTTCTTTCTTGCTATTTTCAAAATTTAAAAAGCACTTCATCTTGTAAAGAACAAGAAGTTCAACCAAAATTAACAATCGGTTAACCAAGGCCCTGAAACAAAAAGTTCCATCACATTGACTCAACATCGTAACACATAGTCTGCATGTATGATTACGCCCCCTTCAAATAAAAACAAAAACAAAATTGTTCATCTCCACCGCGCTAGATGTCGAAGCTGGTATTGGGTCGGTGTAGTCATCTGTTGGCCCATTGCCACCGACGAAATGTTTGGAGCTAATGTAAGTATTGTAAGTTACATTCTCTGCCGAAAAGTATTTTCTGGAGCAGTTTTTTATCCAACAGAGACACTTCTCACGGTTCGACTTCGGCTTCGGAAAGGGTAGCCACAAACGCCATTCATGTGGAGACGGTCCGAAAAGCGCGAGTCGCTGTTGCATGTTCCGTAAGAACAGTGCTTCTTCGCAGGCATTCTCAAGCACTAAATCCCACAAACTTCGTATTTTATGTTAATGTCTAGATTCTAACAATAACCAGTACTAGAGTCTGACAAAATCTGCGTGGAAATTTATCGTTTTAAAGTGACAAGAAACGTATGAATCGCGTACATGTACTTCGATCATGGCAAGTGGACACGTATGCGATATGCATTGACATTGTGTCTGCACGCGCGTATGCGAGAAAGCTTGCCCCGAATCACGTGTCGTGGCAACAATCACTACGCAGCGGGGTCAAAGTACGGGTCACTCGCAAAAGGCTTATTGGCAATGTTTTCCAGCTAAATTGTTACAAGAATGGATTAGCAGCACAACAGTTTGACTATTTTGACGTCATTGCACAGTGGTCCTTGCTATGATTGTGTATACCCTTTGTTAGGTTGAGATGGATCTGGAAATGACTATAAGCTGGAGGATCAGGGGTAGTAAAATCATGAGAAAAGCAGTTATGCTCCAGTAAATGCAGGTATCACAGAGAGACTTGTGAATGGTAAAGCCAGAGGGCAGTCAGCTTTGTAAAAACTGTTTCCTTGGAGGTAATTGCCCGTGAAAATTTGAAGTAAAATACAAAATTTCGAACTGAAGGTTTACAGAACACGTCAACTCACCGTTTGGTCATCCCGGTCTCGGTACAATTCCTCCATTCCCGTAACCACATACGGCCTAATGAAGTCATGTCTGCCAGGTAAATTCTGTAAGTCAAACAAATATAAATACTGGACAGTTATATAAATGGTTCATGGACAAGATTACATGTAAAGGGATAATTAAAGGTTCAGTCTTGTAATTGTGACTTTCCAAGTCTATTTCAGACATGACCTTTGTCACATCAGGCCTACTGTGACTGCCATAACATGATCAAAGATGGAGAGATGATTAAAGACTCTGTCTGGTGACTTTCCAAAATTGTTCTGGCTATGAACTTGTCAAATCTCACCAGGTCTACTTCACCAAGTCTCACCTGTTGTAGGTAAGGGGACTGGCTCATAACGCGAGCCAGACGTCGCATTCGTCTCTCATCTTCACTGAAACTAATGCTACTATGATCGTCCTGAGAGTCTATGCTGTGACGACTACTG
The DNA here is from genome assembly GCA_037893225.1 of Hippasteria phrygiana. Classification (NCBI taxonomy): domain Eukaryota; kingdom Metazoa; phylum Echinodermata; class Asteroidea; order Valvatida; family Goniasteridae; genus Hippasteria; species Hippasteria phrygiana. The sequence continues at coordinate 1,250,560 of JAZGUH010000511.1, read as the reverse complement.
TAGTTATCAAAGTCATAGGGGTATCTGCTTTGTTGACGGTAGGCGAGACCCTTCTCATATTGCCGTCGCATGAGAAGACAGCAACACAGAACTAACCCTACTATGGCCAGGAGGAGGACAAGGCATCCAACTATGATGAGAACTATCGCTAGAGTAGACACACCACCTGAAATGACAATGAAGTGACAATAAGGTTTTATAAATTTACTTATTTTTAAGCCCCACGTTGAGTCTGATTTTTTCAACTCCGCATTCAACCTTGAGCCATTTCACGCTCATTCTTTTAGTTAAGCCCAGGGTGAACTCACCCGTTTTTTTTATCACATCACTGTTTCCAACCCAGGTGAGAGTTTCTAGAGAAATCTCAAGATTGGTTGAGTTTAACTCAGGTTGAAACCAATCTTGGGGTTGAAGCGGGGCTGGTTCAGAGTTGAATTACTAAGAACCACTGCTTGTTATTAACCCAACGATCATGAGATTTGTCTCGTGTGAACAGACTATACATTATAGAAACTATTGCTTTATTGTCTACAACACCATTTTATCTAAACAAAAATCACAATAGATCTGTTTTAAAAAGATCTGTTTTAAATCAAATGGAAAAATATGAAGTATGTAGGCCAAATTACACATGAAACTTTGTCGCATGACAATGTCACGCACTTCTATAAATGTGCACATCACGTTGCACAACTTTGTTGCTCGACAATTTTCTAAATGCACACAAATCAGTACGTTCCATTTAAGCAATGGAACATACTGATTTGTGTGTATTTAGAAAATTGTCACACAACAAAGTCGCGTAAACTCTTCAAAGAATCAACTTATTTTATGGCACATAAGGTAAGCTAATTAAGTCACTCCTTTAAGCGAGTTCACCTTCTGGAGCCACTGTTCCCATTGTCGTGTCTGGCATGGATGTCGTGATGGCCGTCTGACACTGCTCACCAATAAATGACGGCAGGCACCTGAAAGAGTCAAGGCGAGATTTCAGACAAATATATTCACGCTGTTGTGTGATCATGGAAGGCTTTTTTGAATTCTGCATAATTTTGGTTTGTTTTGAGCAAAACATCGCCATTTTTATGAGACAAAAGTTAAGTAAGATTTGAGGCTTTGCATGGTGGAGATACTAATAAATGAAAGGTTTGCGGAAACACAATATTTCCACATGGTGTTTCCGCAAACCTTTCATTTAGGAGACAAAAGTTTATAAAAGCTTCATCAACATTTATTGGTAAATTAGTGTAATGGTCGTGGACCAATCAAAAAAAAGAAAAAGAAAGTGACGATGGGGACACTATTTCAATGCTATTTGCAGAGTACCTGAAGTAACTATAAGGCGTAATGGGGGTTACACAAAAGTTTCTGGCATCGTCTATCATTTCTGTCTCTATTTTTGGTAGGAGAGGGGCTTGGCCCAATTGACCCTCCTGGGTGCACCCTGGTTAGGTGGGGGCAAATCTGCTGATTTATTCCAATTGACGTTTTACTCAACTTAATTAGAGTATACGTACGTGCATGTCAGCTGAGCAGGGAAACTGGACCTTTCGCATGTTCCGCCGTTCAGACAAGAATCCAATGTGCAGTCTGCTGGCATTGCTGATATACAAAATAATCACAAACACGTGTAACTATCACACACAAAACACCGCATTCAACACTGCATTGCATAAACAAACCCACCAAACCGTTTGTTGATGAAGTCAAAATAAGCTAGATTATTTACTGTGAAGGATTTCCAGCTAAAGCCACTTTGTCACAATAAAGTTTGGCATTTTATTTATTGTCTTTACTGTAAAAACTGTGTTTAGCAATTAAACAGTTTTCTAAACACTTTTTGCTGTCAGTTTGTAAACATGTTTAAATACTAAACATGTTTAGGGTATTGACAGATGGTGTTTAGCCATGGAACATCAATGTTTAGGAATTTGACACGTAATGTTTACAAACTGATAGCAAGATTGTGTTTAATTCATAAAATACCATACAAAATTGTGGTTGATAATTAATGAAGGCATAAATAGGCTGTGCAATCTATTATCGGAGACCAGACACCTCAATGGTTATAAACATGAAGTTAATACATGCTGCACGACACTTTTATTCTCATAATAACCAACCTTTTCCTTTTCTCCTAACTGACCAATTGTGCTAGAATTGCAGGAACAACTTGTGAATTTTTTTCCAATCACGTTAGTTATAATGATGGGGATCTTGCAAAATCTGAGACAACAAAAACTATCAGAGATAATTCCATAAAGTCATCTAAGGGGCGTAGTTAGTCATTCCATAGGGTCATTAAGGGGCGTAGTTAACTCCTAAGTGGTGATAGGCAAATTACCTGTAACGGTGACGGAGTTGGGATCAAAGGGTATTGTTGTCACACCGTCAGTTAGCGTATTAATGCTTGATAAAACTGCCATTACTATATCTGCCGATGGAACTTCATTTTGGAAGTATATTGCCAAAGTAACAACTACACTGCCTTCCTTGAATTTTACAACTCGTCCAGACTGTGCATTGATGGTGGATGAGTTCCCACGGAGTCTATTCAATGCCTGAAAAAAGGAAGAAAGAAAGAGAAAATTTCAAATGCTATATTCTGAATAATTGTGACATTTAGTATAAAGACTCTCTGAAATCAACTTCATTGTGAGGTCAGCCTTGAATACATTGACTCTGGGGCAATGGTTGAGATAGTGGCCTGGTGACTACACAAGAAATACATGAGCGTTAGAAGCAAGTTTATGCCCCGATTAATTTCTACAATCATGTTTATATACACAACTTGTCATTGGAATTTTACTAAGTAGCAGTCAACGGGAACTTGAACCCGAGACCTATGAACTACTGTTCCAGTACACCAACTGAGCGATCCAGCCATTATTGGCATCTACCCAAATAACTAACCAATCTGATTAACCCCTTGAGTACGGTTATTATCAGGAGGTGCCTGTGCAGTCAAGCATAACATACACAATAATCCAACAATGGATTGAAACTGCACAAACAGCGGCAAATGGCGTCATCCGGCCTGGTGGCACTGTTTTTTTGCGCCATTTGGCGTCCTCCGTACGCAAGGGGTTAACTATAGTCATCTTTTTAGAGATGGGATGCCAATGACAGACAACAATTCTTTGATTACACACCGTGGATAGTACACAAAAGCAATTGTCAACTTGGTGGGTTATAAGATGGATGGTACAGTTAACAAATGATATGCATTACCCCTGTGACAACTGTGTTCCCGAGTTGTCTTGATGCGGCAGAGGTCGGATTATTGTATACAGTCAGGAAATCCAGGAGTAAAGTCATAGTTACTTGAAGTGGTGAACATTCTGAAATGAAAAAATAGACAAACAGTGTTCAAAAGACTTTAACTCAAACTAAAGAATATTTGTGACCCGCTCTGCAAAAAGGGGTTATATACACTGTTGAATTTTTCACATCCTAAGCTTTAATTTGGTGTACGTTTGACCCCTGTGGCATTTTGTGTTCTCGAGATATCTTGACATTTGTAGACTCATTTTTTTCCCAATTTAATGGAGGTGCATTTAGAGATATAGGCTTTTAAACACAAAAAGTGCCAAGAAATAACATTTATTTGTTCATTCTTATTCATCAATATTAATGTTTTCTGAAATAAATTATGAAAATATAGATACAACAGAAGCTAACAAAGCAAAAAAAAAAAAAAAATTCATTTATGTGAAGATTTTTTCGGCCACTTAACATAGAACAGCCCAATGTGTGTTTTCACATGGTGCGACATGTTACCCTTATTTTTGTAGAGTGGGTCACATTTTTGCAAATGATTTGAGGAAGAGAAAAATACAAGAAAACATGAAGATTCTTTTTTCTTTTCCCAAAAAGGGTTTTTGTGGGGCTGGTCTTGCCCAACCCCTACTCAGCGAAAATTTGTATTTTAAGCTACGTGTACGTACTGTACAATGCATATGCCTGTAGTTTTCATTGTGATACCTTTCTCAGTAATGCAAGGTATATATGATTCAATTTCATTAATGATGTAATGATTCTTTTTTATCCTGTTGTGACCAGTCGACTAATTTTTGTCAACGGTCACGTAGTCTATTATGTTAATAGTTGTGCAGGGCGCCCTCTTTTGTGACCACCTTATTGGCACTTAAGGAATGTGGTCATGCCCTGAGTTTATATTGTTGTTTTTTGTAGTAGTTATGTAACTGGTGGGATGTTTAATACACTTGGTTGAGTTTTTCCTTTGGCCTGCTACATATAAACTGCATTTTTGGTGGGACTTGGGTCTTAAGCTCTTGCCCTGGACGCATTCTGGTTGCTTCTGCTTTTTTTGTACTGCTTGTCCATAGCTGTTTTCCATTTACACTGTCGTCGATACTAGTATAGCATAACTTGGCATTTAGTCAGACTTTTTGGGGTTGTGGCCTGTTGGGCCTATACTCTTGTCTTTTGGCTTATGCCAAATGTAGTTGGGAGCTTGCAGCATGTGGGCAGTGAGGCGATTGGCGTTGGACTCTTGGTGAGTATATTACATTTAAATTACTTGGTTGTTTGGCCTCCGTATATAATTTATATACTATGTTTATGTTAACATTGTGGCTATATGTACATTGGTTGTTGTGCAGTTTAAACATGAGGCTGGTGTATCCTAAATTCCAATCAGTATTGCAGTTTATCTTATAGTTATGTCATGTCCTTTACACCTTTTTATGTATGGGTTTCTTTTATGTAAAATGTTGGTTTTATTCCAGTGGATGCTATTGCCATGTACCTTTTTCACTGAGCTACTACCTGTGTAATTTGCCTGTTAGACGGACACCATGCCACCTTGTGAGTAAGTTATGTTTAAGTGTAATGGGAATTTTCGATATTGTGTGTTTTTGTATGAAAAGTGCTCTGATTATAGGCAATAGAAAATGGTGCAATTGTGGAATCCTTGACATTGAGAACGTTATGGATTCCTCTAAAAAAGTTATTACTTTTCTATGGTAGTAAATTGAGTGGATCACTTATGATATGTAATTTTTCTGTTTCAGATTTCCATTCCACATTGACTGTCGTTAATTGGGGCCAGTTAATATTGGTTCTAATTTGGGGTATTTAATTGCCATGTAATTTTGGGGTTTACTAATTTTAAATATTGTTTATTATTGTCATTAAACGTTATTTTCTCTGCAATCGGGATTCAGTTTTCAAGTTGGGGGTTGGGTCTTTTTGTAAGTTTGCGTTAGTAGTTATTTGTCAATTTTGATGCAGAAGTAACGATTGCTGACTGCTGGAATTTTTGAGTTAAATTCTAACTCTTTACTGCCTGCATTAAAATTTGCTTTCCCTAAATTTGGGATTGTATTGCTTACACAAGTTAGGGGTGAACCTTTCAACTTGTTAATTGCATCTAATTGATGTTAACTGCTATAAATTATTATTCCGAAGCTAATTGTTGTGATTTCGGTGTTTAATTGTTGAGACTTGTATAGAATTTTGTTTGCAATTAAAGTTATTCATATATTTTTCCTAAATTTTTTGTCTTCTGATAATTCTTTAGTGTGCATTACTGTTTCCTTTTAATTTATTTAGGGTCTGGATATAACGTTGCCGTGCTATTTGGTAACCGTATATCACCAGACTCTTCTCCTCTCAATATTATTATTTATATTTTCTTTAATTTCCACTTGGTAACACTGTCATTACATTTTCATGTGTGTTCAATTGTGTTGTTTGTATTCGTCTAACAATCCACAAGGGAAACTGACTAGGTAAATTTGAATACATTTTCAAAGTGAACAAAAAAACTGGCAGGAGCGGGATTCGAACCTGCGACCTCCGGTACGGTAACCTGGAGGTCGCAGGTTTGAATCCCGCTCCTGTCAGTTTCTTTGTTCACAACCAATTTGTTTACAAACAAACAAACAAACAAACACCCCAACAAACAAACAAACAAACAAACAAACAAACCAACCACTTACCACTACATGAACCACCATTTCCACAGAATCCTTGAAAGACATTGCATGAACACGTGAAGCTGATGTCATTTGAAGCTGGTTGACAGAACTCTCCTATGCCAGAACATAGGCCACTGTTCATCAAGCATGGGTTTCCATCTGAAACATATCATTAATTATTACTAAAATGAGTGACAGCATTCAAAAACTACAAACAGTTTAAATTACATCTGTATTCAAACCGGAAGTTTGCTGTTTTGACTTTTATTTTGTACAACGAATTGCAGTTCAATAATAAATGTTCAAACTGAATTGCTAATTTGTTCAATAGCATGAGATAAGTTATCACCTTTCCAACGAGACATTTCACACAAAAGTGATTGAAGATAAGTATGAAGAAATCCATTAAATTAACATCTTGAGCCAAAGTCTTGACGTTGCAGCTTTTATCTTACCACTGCAAGTTGGTCCGGAATATTCATATGGACAAACACACTCGCAGAACTCGGCATCAAATATCCCTCCATTCGAACAGCTTGAGGCAGACAGCGGACACACTGTTGATATAAACACAGAGACAACATGAACATGGAGGCCATAACATCAAGAGACAATAAGTAATAACATTATCTGAAATCATTTCATTAAGAGATTAAAATAAAACAAAAACATTTCAGTTCATACAAAATGAAAGTAGCAGCTGGAGGACTCCTATGATGTTGTTCAACTATTTCTGGGAAATGTGGCAATGGAATTACAATTTTGTTCGGGGCACTCGTTCAAATTCCCTTTTAGTTTATTCAGGCCTCGATCTTAAGCTTGTTTTAAACTAGTCCACCGGGCAAGTTAACTGGGTTTTTTACTAGCCCGCAGAAATTTTTACTAGCCCACATTTAATGGACATTGTAAATATCCCATTAACGATAAACTTCCTACGGTGTCCGAAATATCGTATTAAAATTGGAGGATTCAGTAGAGTTGTAACTAATAAGAGATTTTTCAAACTATAAAATAGAAAAGAAATTACTGAATGATAAGGTAATATGTTTCCTTCCACTCCCTCCGGTCAGTTTCTTTTCGCGGCAAACACGGCAAAACATCGTATTTCCATCGTAGCTAAGCCAGCCAAAGTCCCGCTCCCAGTCTTGTCTGTAGACACGTTGTCTTTTATTTTTGCTCTAGTTTGCATCGTATTCTCTTTTGCTTTCTTTTTTGGACGGATTGGATACATTTAGATATCGCCACATGACGGAAAATGTAAAGACCCAAGTGAATAAAACTTCTCACCAACCACGTACACCGGCCCGGTACAGACCACACGCACAAATCTTCGCACGCGCGCACCGTACCTAGTACCTTTCATGCCTTCTTTCATGCACTGCATGCATGGCTCATGGAATCGCTGAGGTCAAGTGCCGATGCGCATGCTCAGTATGCACGTGGAATTCCCCGGTTGGTCCATTAATCAAAGCTGGCTTCAGTTCGACGTACCAAAGATTGTATAGCGCCGCGTACGGCGTACGGTTCGCTGCGTCTTATAGACATTCATGACATTATTCCGCCAATATTAGTTGGCGTTTTCCTTCAAATTTACATGGGCCAAAAATGTGACGGTCCTTAATCATTTTTTTCAAACACTGATGATGTACAAAATAAAAATGTTTCAGTGTCAGCCGTATCGAAGCCGAGCATTGAGAAAAGATCCATAGTCTTTTTTGTGTGCACTTTCGCTGTACTTTTCTTCCCACCTCCATGCCACACCCAACCAGTCCCATGCGTACAGCATTTGGCAAAAAAAGTGCACAACACACTCTGGACTTGATATGAGACTACCAACCTTATACAAGTCATGTGCGCTTGTGGCATATCACGTGCGCAATGAATGGCATACATGTACGCACGTACACATGTTGCCATCGGGACACAAGCTAGCTGCAGTGAGACAGCGAGCGACATGCATACATAGCGCTAGCGCGGCGGCTCGGCATAGTATTGACTGTCGCGGGACGCCTTTGCGCTGTACTCGGTCATTAAATGAAACAAGAAGATTCACTCAAACTTACCAAGAACGTTTGTTTGATTCATATCAAGCAACAGTGACAATATTAAGCAGGTAGGTATGCTTTTTTAACTAGCCCGCCGGGCAAGTTAAAGAGTGCTTTTCACTAGCCCGGAGCAGTTTTTACTAGACATTGTACGCCGGGCTAGTGCTAAGGTCGAGCCCTGGTTTATTTGATGATTTATTGGATTGTAGAATGAAACAATCGGCTAATCCTTCTAAACTCAAGAGAGTTTGTTATCCACAGTGTAAAAAGGGAAGTTGAGATCAGACAAGGGCGATAATCCACTTAGAATATGGCAAAACTATTTCCAATGACATTATGTATAATACCATCAAAACAAACCACAAGGGTTTATTTTTAAACAGTATTTTGAAATAGTATTTAGAATTACTACGCATGCCGCAAACGGGCGACACTACCCCAGATAACCCCAAAAGGGCGACACTAGTGTCGCCCTTTTACAGCACTTTCCCCACGCACCCTACTAAAAAACACTCCAAAGGGGCGACTTTTAAATAGGGCGACAGTTATGTGTCGCCCTATTTACCAGGTCACCCGAACCCACTCTTTTGTAGCATCATGTGTCGCCCCATTAGGCAATTCAGTAAAATGTATGTACTACTTCAGTATTATTATTGCTATTGGTATTGGTATTATTGTTAATTTCTCAAAATGTTAAGCATCAAGTTTCACCAAAAGAAAATAAATAAATAACTGTTAATCTGAACTGACGACAAAAATGTGTTCATTTGTAGCCTTACCTGAGCAATCTGTTTCTGACCAGCTTTGAGAGCATGAACACTGACACCTCGTACTGTCAAGCGTTCCACCATTCATACAGGTCAAATCACATTCTGTAAAAACAGAATTAAATTTGAATTTGAGTCGACTGCATGATTGACTAATGACCTCATTAATTTGATTTGAAGAAATATGGTGGTTAATAGCTGGACTACCTGACACCTAACCTTGAGTCATCGATGATGGTTGGACTATAGAGGAATTTCACATTAGCCCCTTCTGCGCACTTCCGGGTTGAAAGCGAGAATGTCAGTGGCAAACAAAACAACGCTTTTCAGCATATTCATTCATGCATAAATAAATCAGGCCATAATTAAGGCAGTGCAGGCGCACGATCAGTATAAAGTTGTTTACTGTGACATTGAGATCCTCGTTTTCAAACGCGGAAGTGCACAGATCGGCGCTAAACTCGTCGTTGTGGGAAATCTCTATATACAGTTGACTTTTCGGAACAAGCCCACAGGGGTTGGGTGCATTGTTGGTTATATAAAGATACAGATCTCTCTACACTAGAAGATCCAGTAAGCCCACCCTTGATAGTGTACATGTATTGGCCAATCACACCGCGGCTGTGAATGGTCAATTCTTCAAAGAGCAGTGCTTAGCGGAAAAATCGGGATAATTTCTTTGTTTTATCCTCCACGTTCATTGTAGATCTGGACCTAGGAAAACCGTAAGGGTGGTATAGGGCTGGCAACCTTAAATGTGGCCAACACCAGCACCTCTGTTGTAGGCCTTTACCTAGAGTGGCTTTTAGCTTTGTATCGGGTGACTTCAATAAACAAGTAATTATTCCTACTGACATCGCAAAAGTGTTTTTTTTTTTTAGTTTTAGTAAATATCAAAGATTATTTTTAATTACTGGTATTACATCTAGACAGCATAAAATGGAAGCTATGGAAGAAGGGTTATCAATTTTTCAAAGCTGACCAACAACTTCAGGCACTGAGGTCAGTGAGGGAAGAGCACCACTTCATAAATACATGACCTTTTCAGGTCAACAAACCCACTTGAAATGGTTCTTACCAGAACAATCCTGCCCTTGCCAGTTCTGGTTCTGGTCGCATGTACACTGACACGTCTCCTCGTTGAGCATCCCGTCATTCAAACAAGTGAATGGACACACTACCAAGAGACAAAAACACTGCTATATTCCAAACTTCATTTAATTCTGATAGCAATACTGTCTCATGTAGTCAACAATAAGACAGTATTGATATTGCTAACCACGATGAATAACTTATTGGCTGTTTTGGAAACTTTTCCAAAACAGCCCTTGTTTTCGTTAAGATTTTTTTTTTTTTCTTTTTTTTTTTTTTTTTTTTTTTTTTTTTTTGTGCTTCTTTTTCAGTCAAATGCCCATAGCATTTGTACACGTTTTCTTTCTTACTGGCACTTTGGCTACTTTTATGGTGCCGATTGGCTTTAAACTTGGCAGACACTTAGACTAACTGCTCAGAATGTATGCCGCACATTTACGTCATGATGACGTCATCCGTGATTTTTTATGAATTTTTGAAATTTCAAAATCGTAAAATTCTTTTCAATATATCTAGCGAACAAAACAAGATATTTTCAAAATTCTTTTTGTTATAGCTTTGGTAGGTCTCAAAGATATGCCCTAAAAAGGAAAAAAAATTGTGACGTCATGATGACATCATCAAAAATGTGCTTTTTTAAAACACATATAAGGAAAGGTCCGATCGTCATGCAAATTGGTGGGTAGGTAGATACTGGTACTAGGATGCAAAATCCAAAGTGACGTCATGATGACGTCATCACGTGATTTGTTATGAATTTTTGAAATTTTGAAATCGTAACATTCTTTTAAATATATCTCGCAAACAAAACAAGAGATTTTCAAAATTCTTTTTGATACAGCTTTTGGTATGTCTCAAAGATATGCCCTAAAAGGCGAAAATTGTGTGACGTCATAATGACGTCATCAATTTTTTTTTTTAACGCATGTAAGGGTCGGTCCAATTAAAAATGTATACATTTAATTTTTCTCTACCTAATTCAACAATTTCGTGATCGTGGCTCATTCAAGTATTAAGAAATAACAGGCATCTAAAAAATTGTGACCAAATTCAATATAACACAAAGGAATTCTGGGAAGGACAGAAACCATGGCTTTCATGTGGCATGCTGTCTATAAAGAGTTGATCTCTAGTCTTTTTTTCAAGTCGTAGGCAGATACTTACACCAACTGCTCAGAATGTGCACCGAACTTTTAGGTCATGATGACGTCATCACATGTCACGTGACGTCATCTTAAAGGGGCATTTTTGGAAACCATATATCTACAAAAGTACAAGTCACATTAAGTTAAAACGTGGTATTTAGTTATGCCAGCATGTGTTAGATAAAAATGTATGTGACGTCATGGTGACGTCATGATGACGTCATCGGCAAATTTTCTATGATTTTTTTCATTTTTGAAATTTCATTTAAATCACATAATTTTACACAAAAAAACAAAACAGCCCTGTGTTTGTCCACAAACACTGCACCAGATGTCTAGTTCCATTTTATTTTATCTTACTATAATTCTAGGAATCTCTGTCTGTCAGTATGTGGGTGTGTATGTGTGTCTGTCCGTAATTCGATTATCTCCAGAACCGAGCACTGTATGAAGTTGGCAATAGGCAGGTGTATTGCTCGGGACCCAAGAATGTGCAGTGTCAATTTAGAAGTTGTTTGGAATAGCGGTTCTCACAAAAACTGCAAAAATACAGCAAACCGGAGGCCTAATCTGCAAACGTGGCAGTATAGACTGCCAAGCACTACAGCACATTTTCAACGGGCACTGTACCACGGGTATAGACCACCACGCATGCAATGGGCCCTGATTTAATATGCAAATAAATTAGATGCATGCGCGCATCAGTGTTACAAAAAAGCTCTTTCCAAGAAACTCACTTCCAAAACTGTGTCCACGTGTGGCATGAAAACATACACCCGGCCGTGGCTTTTTTTAACGAAAGCCAAGCAATTTGTCCGTTTCGAACAAGCACAATTCGAACGGGCATAGTTCATTTAATTCTATCAAAAATATAATAACAGTAATATCCTTGTCAGGTTGGTTCAAATAGCCTTTCTAGTTTACTGGATGATCTGTTGCCATTTTCATTTATTCTACCCTATTTATAAGACTCCTGCATCATAGAATAAGTATAATCCATAAAACACTGATGCCATTTGTGATCAGTGCTGCTCTTTGTAAGTAGCGTCAACTCCTGGGTCCAAAATACGTGGGACTCTACGGACACGCGTGAAGCAACACACGCCGTGCTTCATTCATTTGTACTACACTTCCTGGTTCAAATGATGGACACTCACAAAGAGGTCAAATGAAAACTTCTCAACAAGTACAAGTCTCTACCAGAAAACTTTCTACAAATTGAACAATTAAATTCTATTGCAAATTGATATAAACACGATTATAAAATCTTACAGAATTGATATGTTTTGACAAACCACGAGTAGTCTTGAGTGTCAAGGTATTAGAGTATAAAGACATATTACAAAGTATGTTCCACATTCTACACATACACATAATGTCATTGTGGTTCTTTCCCTACCTGAACATTGGCAGGTTCTGTTGTCGAGGTTCTGTCCTTGCGAGCACGTTATGTCACAATCTGGAAAAAAAACACAAAAATTGAATGCCAAGGTCTGATACTGCAGCAGTCAAGGTATTTCATAACAAGTGACTGCATGGTTTTAAACAGTGCACCTCATAAATATTCATGTTTGTTGGTATGGTTCAACTTACATGTACATGTATTTCTACTCTAGTTGTTGAATATTCATATTTGTTGGTATACTTACCTGTGCAGGTATTTCTACTCCAGTCATTGAATATTCATGTTTGTTGGTATGTTTAATTGTACTTTAATACCTGTGCAGGTATTTCCACTGCAGTTGTTGAATATTCATATTTGTTGGTATGTTTAATTGTAATTACCTGTGCAGGTATTTCCACTCCAGTCGTTGAATATTCATATTTGTTGGTGTGGCTGTACTTACCTGTGCAGGTATTCCTACTGCAGTTGTTGAATATTCATATTTTGTTGGTGTGGCTGTACTTACCTGTGCAGGTATTTCCACTGCAGTTGTTGAATATTCATGTTTGTTGGTGTGGCTGTACTTACCTGTGCAGGTATTCCTACTGCAGTTGTTGAATATTCATATTTTGTTGGTGTGGCTGTACTTACCTGATGTGCAGGTATTTCCACTGCAGTTGTTGAATATTCATATTTGTTGGTGTGGTTGTACTTACCTGTGCAGTTATTTCCACTCCAGTCGTTGAATATTCATATTTGTTGGTATGTTTAATTGTAATTACCTGTGCAGGTATTTCCACTCCAGTTGTCTTCACATGAACACTGACACGTATTCTGATCGACGGTTCCATCATTCATGCAGGCCAAGGAACATTCTGTTGATAAAAAAGGGTTTTGAACAATTTTATGAACTATCATTTCTAAGGCAAATCTCAAATTTTAATTGTCCCCAAAATGTCCATAAACAAATTATAAAATAAACAAGAAATGGAAGGTTTTTCTTTCCAAACTGACCTGAACAGCTCAGTCCTCTCCAGTTGTTAATGCAAGTACACTCACATGCAGCAAGATCACGCATACCGCCATTTAAACAAACAAGCGTACAAGCTGAAAAATTAAAATGAAAGTGAAATAAAACCCTTTAAAACAAGTGAAATTATCAAATATTTCCGTACCTTAACTTAAGTTACAGCTTATTACTTACAATTAACTCAAAATGATCCCCTAATTGTCCAGTTTTTCTTGCAAATGTTCACCCAACAAAAGATATCTTCTAAAAGCATTTTACTGCCATTCCCAATGAGACAAAATAACAGGCAATGATGATAAGGTTGGTCCTGGTATTTTTCTGAGAAACTCACCCGTCTCACAGTTTTCACCCATGAATCCGGCTACACAGGTACAGATGTAACCACGAATGGTGTTCAGCATGTTGTTACAAGTTGCTCCATTGGTGCATTCGTTGGAGTTTTCGCAAGGTGCTTTGGGAAAAAAAACAATGTAAACTGCTTACCATATGAAGCGTTAGACTTAACACAAGGTTTATGTTGTTTTGTTTTTGCACATGTTGTGTCCAGACTTTCTGAATGTGTAACCCCATGCATGCTTTGAATGGAGCGATTTTTGTAATCTAACTGAAAGTGTTTTTTGGGTTTTTTTTGGGGGGGGGGGGGGGGGGGCAGGGGGAATAAATCCTTTAAAACCAAATTACCATATGTTCCACATTGCGGATCATTGTATCCTTGACTGCACGTACAGATGTAGCCAGTATCCGACGTTGCGTTAACAGCGCATGCCCCACTGTTCAGACAAGGATTGTTGTCACATGGTTCTGCAAATAACATTGACATTAAAAAAGAAAGTGGATGAAATACAAGCAAAATGACATCTTCACACTGATGATGCAATACCCGCTGCTCCACATTCGAATCGGCCAGCCGACCTCAGTATAACTTGGTGGTCGAGTGGTTAAGACATCTTCACTAGTAAGCAGGAGGTCGTAGGTTCGAGTCCCGCCCGAGTAAGGCTGTGAATTTTTTTCTCCTGGGCATCTGCAGGGGGGGGGGGTTACCAAAAATAAGTTGACCTACCGACTTGGCAGTTTTGCCCGCTGTAGCCTGCTGGGCAGCTGCAGGTGTATCCTCCCACTGCCAAGTTGTCTTCAAGACACTCTCCGCTGTTATTGCATGGCATGGTATTACACTCTGTTTTGGAAAGATCGGTTCAAAAATTGTTCTTGGGTATTTCTATTGGAGCTACGGAAAGCACTACACTTCACATCTGGTTCTAGGCCCCTTCCTCCTCATACTCCCATCCAAAATCTTGATACACTGTGTACAAATTTAGAATTTCAAAGCTGAATAAAATAGCCGACGACATTAGTTAGGAGGACCTGATGTTTTAACCACAGCAGAATCTTTCTCTAGGGCTCAATTTGAAAGCTGTTTATTCAAAACGATGTATCTAGAATTTAATCCAACTATTATACGTTTCAATCAAATCTGCCACTTACTTGTGCCTGGTAATAAGATGGCAGAATTTTAAGTTTTTAGTTAGTGCTACCTTCAATATTTACCGATATTAAATCTTCATGGAGAAGTATAATTTCAAAATGTCATTTTCAGTCTTTCCAAAAAGGGCTGACCAGGCAAAACTGCGGTAACTGAACCGATAGGAATCCACTGGAAATGTCCCAAAAAGAAAAGAAAAAAGTCTACGCACTGGGATCACCAATAATGAATGTCCGTCTGATCAGTCTGTGGTCGGGGTCCAACTGACCACCAGAGTTGCCGGTCAGCTGGTCAAGGAATGCCAAGATGATGTTCAGTTCCTCTTGGGCAGTTTGGAAATTTATGACCAACTTCAACAGCATCGTAGAATCTGTGTTCGATGATAATTCTGTGATGACGACGTCTCTGAAGGAATTGGCCAAGGAGGAAGCTCGGAAGGCAACTTCAATCTGATTACAGGGTCAATGTTAAGTGTTAAGGTCAAATTTGAAATTGACTGTGTGACTGTTTTTAAATATGAGTGAGTTAAAATACATATGCCTACTGTTTGATGGACAAGTTATTATTGAACCGAAGTAATTGATATTCAGCAAATGCTACGATTGGCTATAATTTCTCATAAATGCTTATGAATGGTGATAGGCCAACTGACAGAAGCTCGAGAATCATGTAATTCAAGTAAACATTCAAGACTGAACACTAGAATATTCCAATGACGCCATAGCCTATATACGACTTGTAGACAATAACTGGATTGCTGTCTGAAATGGACAGAGGTTGTGTTAGCAGAGAATCATGTGCTTAGGAAATTGCATGGCTTAAAAATTAGATCAAGTACTTACAGAAGCTTTCAATTCTCGCCGATAGGTGACAGTGTCCGCAGCCAGATCAAATGCAGAACCTCCAACCACCGAACCACTGATAATGTCAAACACTGCTGATGCTGCGTAGGACTGGGCCTCTGTAAAATATTATACAGATGACAATAGAGAGACCTTCACAGATTTGGTTTGTTTAAATGGTTAATTGGAAACGTATTTTTTTGCTGCAAGCAGCAACTGCAAATACAAATAACCAATACAGAATTGAAAATTAAAAATTGTCACATTTACAAATATTTTTTTACACATGAAGTTGCAAATAAATACATCAATTTTCGATAAATATAGGGGAAGAAGGTAGGGCGGGGAGGAGAGAATCGGGTTAGGTTGATTGGAGAATGCAACGCCTATAATAAACGGGAATGGGAAATCAGAAAAGAAAATTTTACAATACAGAGGAAGTGCACACGATTATGCACAAAAAAATAACACCGAGATTGCAACCAGGCTGAATTTCCACAAGAATCCATAGAAATCCACACAATATTCGTTAAAGAAATTTAATTAATTTAATTTAATTTAAAGTGTAAACAAACCATAATTCTTTCATTGTTCTAAAATAAAGATGTATTTGAGCACACTAGACTAGACTGTCTGTAGCAGGAGCATAATTACCTAAACACATTGAGCCTTCTAGAAAAAATCCCATCATGCAATTGCATTCATACGTCCCTGGTAGATTGCTGCATTCTGAGTTGTCTATTGTACACGGAGAACCTCTACATTCATCAATGTCTGTGGAAAGGATGAGACATTAAACATTTTTAAAACAAGAGTTGAAGTCAAGGGCTGGCTAAAAATTACGGAACCACAAGCCAACCTTGGGATAGAGACTAAAAAAACATAGCAATGCTTGTCTGTGAATGGTTAACAGTATACAAAAAAGCATGGTATTGGAAGTTGACAAACGCTGAGGGAAAAAAACTAGTTTGTCAACTTTTAGTATCAATAGGGAATAAACGAAATAAAGCATGTTAAAATTGTTTCAATATACCTTGTATACATTCAGTTGGCAATAATTTGAACTGTACATTGATTTAGTTGGGTAAATTTTCTTGTATTTGTGGAAATATTTTTGTATGTGATTAATTTTTAAATAAAAATGTATTGAGGGTCCTATGGAAACCAGTTTTAAACTGTTTGGGCACACCCTAGATAAAGTAAATACACGGTCTCGTGTCAGAAGATGGGAATGACTATTTAGGAAGGTGTCTGTTGATGGACTTAATGACTGGTAGACCCAGTAATGTCAAGCGTGGAACGAGTGGATAGTACTGAGCTAAGACAAAAGGAACACACGATAAAATACACAATAGAAAAACACGGGTGATAAAAACTATGGCAACGAACAACGATGAAAATATTACCACGTTGACTTTCTTACCTTCACATCGTCCCATAGCATTCTTCCTGTATCCATCAAAGCAATCACACATGTAACTGCCGACTGTGTTATTACATCGAGACGTTGATGAGTCACACGTGTCAAGATTCATAGTACACTCGTCAAAATCTGCAGAAAACCATCGATCGATCATTATTTGGTATCTGTTAGAAGTATGGTGATTCATGAGTAGATTTTTACAGGTTTTCAAGCGGACCCAGGTAAAAAAAATAGGAGAATAGTATAAGATCAAAATTTCCATAAAAAAAAGAGTACAAAAGTGCAGGACCGGACTTTGCTTCATCTTACGATCTTTTCTGCTTTAAGAGGAATCTCAAATCCTACACTGCCAAAAATGGTTTTCTTAAAATGAGAAAATTATCTTATTTCAAGACAACTTTTCTTGTCTCACTCCCTAGAAAAGTTTTCTAGGGAGCGAGACAAGAACATTTTTCTTGAAATACGAAATATTTTTTTATATTAAGAAATTAAGAAAATCATTTTTGGCAGTGTACATTCTGCATCTTTGATCCTTGTTTTTTTATAGCCCCGTACCTTGAGTGACTTTCAGTCTTACTCTGGCAAACTCACACAAAAGAATACATCAACGACTTTAAAACTGCTTTATCACACTTACACTAACTTCCATAGCTGTCTTTAAGGGCTAAACTAGCATATTTACCATTGCATTGTCGGCCAGTTTGGAGGTTTTCATCAGATACGTATCCATCTACGCAAGTACATACATAGCTCCCATCATTGTTGCTACACTCAGCAATGTCAGCTGCACAATCATTGGAACCTGTTTCACATTCATTCATATCTGCAGAGAACCGGGAGGAAAACAATGTATGCGCTGGAAATCTCTGATATCTTAAAACCCTTTAAAAGACTCTTGACTCTTGACTTTTGGGAGCTATTTTTATAAAGTCCCCTCTAGCCCACTGGTACCATTTGTCTTACAGTCGTCACTGAAGGCAGCAAAAAAATCTGACGTCATAGGCCGTACTCCCCTTTTGTGTCTAGTACAGTGATGACTTTTAGAGAAATAGCCCCAGCGGGCTATGCTGCGCTAGAGGGGCAGAAATAATTGGCAATACGCAATAATTTTACAAGACGCAATCTATTTAAAACTACAACATGATGCAGACTTCTCTCAGTAATTAACATCATATTTAAAGGTAAGATATAGCAGCGGTAGAGCTGACAACCGTTTTCTATTTATTTCAACATATACATGAAGCAAAACCAGTGAAAGTTTCAGCTCAATCCGTCATCAGAGTCACAGGAAAATAGTGAAAAACTATTTTGTTTTAACCTTGATTTTGTGCACATCCATATGTGCTAATTTCAATTGTTGAAATCAAAATATTATCACGGCATATTTTGAAGTCTGCAGATATTTTTCTCAAAAATGACACAGAGATTAGTATTGGTACCATCTATATAAATAGTAAAGTTTCAGATTTAAACTAATCAATTTTTGTGAATTTTTTTACCAGTTAAGCCAAGTGAAAAAAACAAAATATTTTCATAAAATGGCGCACACTTTCCATAAAGTGTGCTTAGAAGTACTGTAGTTTTGCACATAAATATTATTAAATCATTATTTGCCCTAGCCTCAATTTGGCAGGAAGCAAACAAAATGCTACTTTTGAAGAAAGAAAAGTGAAATGAAATGAATAAAGCCGACCTTTTTAAACATCACAGCATTTCACACACATCACAATTTTTATTGGCACAATCAACAACAACAAAATAAAGCGAGTTTACCTGCACAGTACGTGCCGTTGCCCTGGTATCCTGGGTTACAGTCACATTGATAACTTCCCTCGCTATCCATGCATGTTGCAAACAAGTGACAAATATCTGGAATCTCCCGACACTCGTCAATGTTCTCACATGAGGTAAAGCCGTCACCACGGAATCCATCATCACACATACAGAGGTAGCTACCTGGATTGTCTGTGCATGTACTGTTGGTTGCACATACAGAGTCACTACTCTGGCATTCATTGATATCTGGTGATTGCAAATAAATATTACATGTGTGAATGTAATTAATCCATCTTTCAAAAGTACAAAATGTGTAATCAATTTTGTAAACTTTAAATTCAGGTTTTTAGTAACCTAACTAAAATCAATGTATTATAATATCTTTACAAACTGGCAAATGAAGAGCAGATAAACAGCTCATCCCAACATATCCCAGAATTGGATCCTTTATGAACCTAATCAGGTTGTCATATGATAATGCGTCGATATTTGGATACCTACTTGTGCAAGTTTGTCCATCTCCTACGTATCCCATAGTGCAGTTGCATTGAAACCAGCCAATCAGATTGAAGCACATTGCCAGAGGATCACAGTTCGCGAAAGATTCATCAGCTTCAGGTAGAGCACATTCATTAACGTCTAAGGGGAAATTCCAAATATATAATGCAAGATATGTGTGAAATAGTAAGAGAGTATATTTTGCAGTTGGAAAGAAGCGGGTGCGTGGGAGAATGGGTGGGAGAATGGGTGGGAGAATGGGTGGGAGAATGGGTGGGAGAATGGGTGGGAGAATGGGTGGGAGAATGGGTGGGAGAATGGGTGGGAGAATGGGTGGGAGAATGGGTGGGAGAATGGGTGGGAGAATGGGTGGGAGAATGGGTGGGAGAATGGGTGGGAGAATGGGTGGGAGAATGGGTGGGAGAATGGGTGGGAGAATGGGTGGGAGAATGGGTGGGAGAATGGGTGGGAGAATGGGTGGGAGAATGGGTGGGAGAATGGGTGGGAGAATGGGTGGGAGAATGGGTGGGAGAATGGGTGGGAGAATGGGTGGGAGAATGGGTGGGAGAATGGGTGGGAGAATGGGTGGGAGAATGGGTGGGAGAATGGGTGGGAGAATGGGTGGGAGAATGGGTGGGAGAATGGGTGGGAGAATGGGTGGGAGAATGGGTGGGAGAATGGGTGGGAGAATGGGTGGGAGAATGGGTGGGAGAATGGGTGGGAGAATGGGTGGGAGAATGGGTGGGAGAATGGGTGGGAGAATGGGTGGGAGAATGGGTGGGAGAATGGGTGGGAGAATGGGTGGGAGAATGGGTGGGAGAATGGGTGGGAGAATGGGTGGGAGAATGGGTGGGAGAATGGGTGGGAGAATGGGTGGGAGAATGGGTGGGAGAATGGGTGGGAGAATGGGTGGGAGAATGGGTGGGAGAATGCGTGGGAGAATGCGTGGGAGAATGCGTGGGAGAATGCGTGGGAGAATGCGTGGGAGAATGCGTGGGAGAATGCGTGGGAGAATGCGTGGGAGAATGCGTGGGAGAATGCGTGGGAGAACGCGTGGGAGAACGCGTGGGAGAACGCGTGGGAGAACGCGTGGGAGAACGCGTGGGAGAACGGGTGGGAGAACGGGTGGGAGAACGGGTGGGAGAACGGGTGGGAGAACGGGTGGGAGAACGGGTGGGAGAACGGGTGGGAGAACGGGTGGGAGAACGGGTGGGAGAACGGGTGGGAGAACGGGTGGGAGAACGGGTGGGAGAACGGGTGGGAGAACGGGTGGGAGAACGGGTGGGAGAACGGGTGGGAGAACGGGTGGGAGAACGGGTGGGAGAACGGGTGGGAGAACGGGTGGGAGAACGGGTGGGAGAACGGGTGGGAGAACGGGTGGGAGAACGGGTGGGAGAACGGGTGGGAGAACGGGTGGGAGAACGGGTGGGAGAACGGGTGGGAGAACGGGTGGGAGAACGGGTGGGAGAACGGGTGGGAGAACGGGTGGGAGAACGGGTGGGAGAACGGGTGGGAGAACGGGTGGGAGAACGGGTGGGAGAACGGGTGGGAGAACGGGTGGGAGAACGGGTGGGAGAACGGGTGGGAGAACGGGTGGGAGAACGGGTGGGAGAACGGGTGGGAGAACGGGTGGGAGAACGGGTGGGAGAACGGGTGGGAGAACGGGTGGGAGAACGGGTGGGAGAACGGGTGGGAGAACGGGTGGGAGAACGGGTGGGAGAACGGGTGGGAGAACGGGTGGGAGAACGGGTGGGAGAACGGGTGGGAGAACGGGTGGGAGAACGGGTGGGAGAACGGGTGGGAGAACGGGTGGGAGAACGGGTGGGAGAACGGGTGGGAGAACGGGTGGGAGAACGGGTGGGAGAACGGGTGGGAGAACGGGTGGGAGAACGGGTGGGAGAACGGGTGGGAGAACGGGTGGGAGAACGGGTGGGAGAACGGGTGGGAGAACGGGTGGGAGAACGGGTGGGAGAACGGGTGGGAGAATGGGTGGGAGAAAGGGCCAATATTAAGTCTTTCATAACTCAACCTTGCAAGAGAAAATCAGGTCTATGCAGTAGTAGGCCTATGTTTTTCGTTTTTAATCTGTGCAACCTGGGATCTTATCTCACCTGAGCTGGCATGTGGATTCGGATTTAAAATCCCAACCCGAATTTTCCTCAGAACATTCCTGGTTTTTCTTTTCCATTCTGAAACTTAACAAATCTGCATTGTATTCCCCCCACTGGTTTCTCTGGGTTTAGGAGTTACAATGGGTAGTTTTGTGGAATCCTAAATCTCATTACCAAAAAAACATTCACAAATACAATGTGATTTACCAAAACATTGCAGTCCGTTGCCTGTAAATCCATGTTTGCACTCGCAGGTGAAGGAACCGTTGTTATTGAGGCAGTTGGCATCGTTGTGGCAGTCATTCAAAGTATCATTCATACATTCATTGATATCTGGCAACAAAATAAACAGTCAAGAATTTTATTCGAACCTAAAACTTAAATTAAAGTGACTGTACAGGAGTCAATTCAACATGACCCTCACTTGTGTAGGAGACATTTCAACATGACCCTCACCTGTGTGTAGGAGACATTTTAACATGACCCTCACCTGTGCAGGAGACCATTTTAACATGACCCTCACCTGTGTAGGAGACCATTTTAACATGACCCTCACCTGTGCAGGAGACCATTTTAACATGACCCTCACCTGTGCAGGAGACTATTTCAACATGACCCTCACCTGTGTAGGAGACATTTCAACATGACCCTCACTTGTGTAGGAGACATTTCAACATGACCCTCACTTGTGTAGGAGACATTTCAACATGACCCTCACCTGTGTGTAGGAGACCATTTCAACATGACCCTCACCTGTGTAGGAGACCATTTCAACATGACCCTCACCTGTGTAGGAGACCATTTCAACATGACCCTCACCTGTGTAAGAGACCATTTCAACATGACCCTCACCTGTGCAGGATCCGTTGGAGCTTAGGCTGCTGTAGCCTGGCTTGCAGTCACATATGAAGTAGGGTTCTTGGTTGAGACAGAGTTGGCTCATGTCGTCACAGTTGTTGGTTCCATCGTTACATTCATTCACATCTAGTAATCAGAAACGTCCACATGATGATTAAAGTAATAAATGAGGTAAAAAGCAGAACAACCTTAATGGACAACATTAACATTACTTGCCAGAAAAATAGAATCTGAAAAACTTGGTTTGACTCTGCCCCTGGATGCTTCGTTGGCAATTTAAGGTGACTCAATGTTCAAAAATGAATTCATAAGTGGTGTCAATTAATCACTGTGGTCAGGATCTCGGGTGAAGCTATCATTATACAAAGACACTCATAACTACCTTCCAGATTATTGCATTGTTTGGTTTCATTAATTGATTGACTCACCTGAACAGGTGCGTTGGTCACTATTGAGGGTGAAGCCATCATCACAAAGACACTCATAACTACCTTCCAGATTATTGCATTGTTTGGTTTCATTAATTGATTGACTCACCTGAACAGGTGCGTTGGTCACTATTGAGGGTGAAGCCATCATCACAAAGACACTCATAACCACCTACTAGGTTAATACACCTTGAATCGGCTCCACAGCTGTGAGTTTGGTCCGTACACTCGTCAATGTCTGAAATCAATCATCATCACGTAGACACTGATTATTTTGAACCTTGAAGATTGAGTAGGTTGCTGCCCAGTTTCAGGAATATGTTGGTAGAGATAATGGTTTATAGTCATATGTCTGTGTGTCTAGTAGGTTAAAATGAATGGGGGTTAGGATTGGTTGGGGGCATCGTCAATATATCCCTTCACACACTCTCACCCACAATCTCATTCCCTGCATAACAGAGGCACATTTCCACACCATCGTTCCTATAGCAGTCACTGTGAGTACAATTAATTAAGGGTGGGGGTCTGGTATAGTACTTACCTTCACATACTGTGTCGTCACCCATTATCTCATACCCTGTATAACAGAGACACGTCTCCACATCATTGTTCCTGTAGCAGTCACCGCGCGTACAATTTTTACTTGAACACACTTCATTGGCTATGGGAACAAAAATCATGCACAAATCAGACACTGTTGTCATCTCTTGTCTTCCAATAAACTCAAAAGACACAAAAAATAACATATTGATTAGGCTGATGAAACAACAGGCATCATAGGAATAGACAAACGTGTCCGAGAGGCTAAACAATTCAAAATTTCTTTTTTTGAATCACAAACGCTGAAATAAATCACTATATGCAATATACATCACACACAATTTGGGAGCCAAAGGGAATGTTCTTGATAGCCAAATGCTCCGTTTAGCAGCGGTGTTTACAGAGAAATTATACTGGATATAAAAACTGATCAAATGTCTTACCAGTACAAACGCCATCTAAATCTTGGAAACCATCATTACACACACAATCAAACGATCCATCATTGTTGGTGCATACTTGCTGGCAATCATGAATTTCTAGAGCACATTCATCAATATCTGTTCAAAGGAAGAATAATAAATATAAGAAATGGTCCTCCAGCAACCCTGTACGTAATGCACAATGTTTTCTGTAATTACATAATCATCCTAAAGATTTCATTCTTGTGCAGATGCCCAGCATTAGAATTAGAAACACTGAAATCATAATTGTTTAGGACGGTTACTGAATGTTCAATAAGTAACACCAACACCCTAAAATGCATTGACTTTCCCATCAGTAATTCTTTAACACGAAGTACGTAACAATCCTATCATAAGTAACGTCTTATCTTAATTTTTCTTAAAGAAAATGTGCCAGTCTAAAACAAGGCTTTTGAGATCATTATCAAAATTTTGGGTAGATGAGTTATTGTCTTCAAAACATACTTGAATTACACTTCATTGACTCTTAGATAAACTCCTAATTAACTAGCCAAGAACCAAACCTTAAGCCCAGAGTAAATAAATCTAGGACATCCCACCTGAACAATCAACTCCATCCCCAGTGTATCCAGGCATACATTCGCAGTTGTAGCTACCGACCGTATTGGTGCATTTAGCATTGATGGAGCAATCGTTGCTTCCTTGACACTCATCAATATCTACAAGATCAAAAAGTTTGTTAGCAAAACCAAAGCAGAAGAGATCCCTTATACAGATTTAATGGAATGTTTACTTTCAAAGTGTCTTTAAAAATGTACACAATGTATTCAAAAAATTACAAAAAGAATAATCAATGTTTACTCAATGAAGACTCGACTGGAGGCCAAGGGATGGTAACCCCTCTAAATATTTATCATGCCCCCCAAAAAAGAACTAAAACAAACCCCAAATCCAAAAAATCTAAAACTTTGTCAGATTATTGCACATTGTAAATTTTTCAAGTTATACATCTGTTCATTTAGTCGTACTTTCCCAATACTTGCAAGGACAATGCTTTGTGTTTCCTATTGCTCCTTTAATACAACCCAACCCCATAGACTAAGCACGTATTTTTACTTCCGAGGACCGATTTCAACAAAAGACTGACTTGCGAGGACTGAAATTTCTTTTGTATTTTCTTTCTCCTCTTGTCCTCGGACGTATATACAGAACCTGTACAATTACATAAATCGATTCATGTTCAATTACCTTCACAAGTCCGACCATCCCCACTGTATCCAGACACACACTGACAGGTGTAGCTGCCTTCGGTGTTGGTACACTCACCAAGCACAGCATGACAATTGGCTTCACCCGTACTGCACTCATTCACATCTAGTAGTAATTAACAACAATCATGAGACAATCAACTCATTAATATCTGCAGCAGCAAAAGCAACAACAGCGGAAACAACAGCAGCAGCAACAGCAACAGCAACAACAGCAGCAGCAAACTTGGGAAAGTGACGTACTTACCCACACAGGACATCGGCATTCCGTTGCCAATGAAACCTGCTTTACACTGACAGGTAAAACTGCCTTGTGTGTCTGTGCATGCAGCACTGGAATCACAGACTGGTAGCAGACCTTCACATTCATTCACATTGATGCAGTTGGTACCGTCTCCAGACCAACCATCATTACATGCACAACTGAACGCTCCCACCGTGTTCATACACGTTGCTTCTGTGTGACAGTCATGAAGGTTTCTTGTGCATTCATTCACATCTGTGGAGAAATACAAAAGTTTAAATGAAGAAGCTCAAACTTCTCTACATGTCCTGTTTGAATTTAAGACGTACACTAGTAGGCCTAACTGGTTCATTAACACGTAAAAAGCTCGTTCCTTTTAGCCACCTTATAGCAGGGGGGATGGGGGTTTCCACCCCCCAGGTCCCATTAAACCAATGGACTTTTATGAAAATAAGTATGCAAATGAGGATACCTATGATAATTACTTGTGGAAAAATTCTTTTCATTTATTTATGTAGTTGTGATACATTATACATGACACACCATGTTCTGTAGCTGCGTGGTTTTTATGTATGAGGTAGGCCTATACTGAAGCAATCACGACAGTTTTCATCCACCGTCGGAAAAAGTTGCATTGTGCAAAAATGGTACCCCGCATTTTTATAAACAAATTGTGCGTAAATTAATTGTGCCTAAGACAATAGCTGTAAAAGTCAGATAAAACTATGGGGGGTGGGGGGATCTGGAGATTCACCCTCCCTGGCTCTTAAATCTGACGCTATAAAAATGCCAATTTTGAAGTGCCTACCTGTGCATGTAACCCCACTGCCTTCATAACCATCATTGCATATGCACCGATATGAGCCTCTGGTGTTCTGACATTCAGCATTGACATCGCAGTCATTGTATGCATCATCACTACATTCATTGATATCTGAGAGATTAAAGAAATATCAGATTAGAAACATCCATTGTCAAAAAAATTGAATTGTGTTTAAACAGCTGATTAACAAAAATTGTTACAAAATGTGAAAATATGTCTAAAATTTAAAATGGATAATTTAAGGGTCTGGTGTTTCGCTCCCAGAATAAATATTGGTTGTTTGAAGCTAATTGGCGTTATAGTTGACAATACTTCTAGTTGTCATGAACGGAAATGTCATTTCAAGTGAGAAAATTTAAAAGATTTTTAATGCAATCCTTGGTTTTTATGGAGCAAGGTATTAGCTTCTCGAAGCCAGCCTTCACATACACTGAAGTCTAGCCTTAAATCCTTGAGAGCCCTTAAATTTCAAACTGCATAGTTAGCCAATAGAAACTGCCCACTGATAAGTAACTGATGAACTAAGTTTCAAATTTAGAAATAGGAGCATACTATTCTGCTTACAGTGTTCATGTATAGGGCAATCTTCACGCACAGCAAAGAATAAAACCATATTCCGGGAAGACCAAATAAGCTTTATTTTCTTTCATTATTTGTTAACGGGAGAAATCCATTAAACGTTAAACTTAATTTAGAGCATGGACAAATCATCTTTGAGGGTAGTATACACAACATCTGCAAACATCAAAAAACAAAACTACTGAATTTTTACGAAATACTATAAATAGCAGTCTCGAGCATCCTGTAAAATCATGGCACCTGGTGTGTTGTCGTTTTCAAGAAATTAAAGTTATAATTTATATCGTTTTCCCAATGATTGTCGGTCGACAATCTTTGGAAATGGTCTAATTAACTTACTTTTTAAATTGCTTCGTTTTGTCTAAAGTATGGTCAGGGAACCAGACTATTAGAACATTTTTTCTCTCTCTGTTACAGGTCAGTGGTACAGTATTTACTAGCACGCTATAAAATACTAACCACCAAATCCACTTATTTCTGAAAATTACAAAAAAAGCAAATGTTGTATAGTACTTTAAACAAATAACACAGATCTTCTGGCCACACCCTAGTTTATTTTTTCTAGCCACGCCTCTCCTGATTCCTTCAAGTCATGTCTACTATTTTCTGCTCGTACCTGTACAAGAAGTTCCATCCTGTAAATCATCTCTGAAGCCTGGGTTACAGCTGCACTCATAGCCACCCTGGATATTGTTGCATGTAGCATCGTCTGCACAGTTGTCAGTCTGGAGGTCGCACTCATCAATATCTAGAATATTAAAAATAAAAATGGAATAGTTCTGATTTGGAGAGCCTGGCCTGTAACTTGCAAAGATAGCGTGGGGATTATCAGTGTAGGAAGACTGACAACCTTGGGAAAACAGGTAAAATCATTGTTTACATCAGCAAACCTTGAAAAATAACAAAATAATTAGAAACACTGACTGTGTTTAGCATACCTATACATCTCCTTCTGTCGATAAACAATAAAAATCCAGACCTGCAGGTGCAGTTGTAGCTTGTGAGGATATTTGTACAGATTTGATCGCAACCGAGTCCGCCACTGCTGGCTGGCAGATCTCTGTACAGCTCACACTCATCAATGTCTGGAAGCAAAAAACTATTCAATTAGTATAGCATTGGTTGATATCCATCATCAATACGTGATCAAAAGAAATCAATCAGCAGAAGATTGGTTGAAATTCAGTGATAAAAACCTAGTATAAAGCAAGATATTCATTGAAATGGATCAATGCAAATCCATCAAGATTGGCTGGTCAAAGAAAACAAATAAGCAAAAAATTGGTTGAAATCTACTCTGAACAATGCTTAATAGGAGAATAGTCTCCATGGTAACCAGACAGCCAACATCTGAGACATAGAGCTCAGTAGTTCCATTGTATGTGAATGTTGTGCATGACTTGGATGCAGGCTGGGCATGGTATAAAGAAGTATGTGCAGCAATACTGCAGTGCTTGGTTTGTGTACCGAGCAACGCTTTATAGGCCTACGCTAGACTAGGGACGCGGCTAGCGCTAGAGAGGGGTCGATCAGTGTGACGTACCTGTGGCAGCAAGCTTGAAAGAGCTAGTAAGTGCTACTTTTTGTGTCCTTCTCACGCTACAAGTTGTGCAGTGCTACATGGTGTAGTGCCAATTGGGCTTTCTGTATGTTATACGAGTTCCATCTGGTGTATAGTGCCACTTGGGTTTCCTGTATGTTGTATGAGTTCCATCTGGTGTATAGTGCCACTTGGGTTTCCTGTATGTTGTATGAGTTCCGTCTGGTGTAGAGTGCCACTTGGGTTTCCTGTATGTTGTATGAGTTCCGTCTGGTGTAGAGTGCCACTTGGGCTTCCTGTATGTTGTATGAGTTCCGTCTGGTGTAGTGCCACTTGGGTTTCCTGTATGTTGTATGAGTTCCGTCTGGTGTAGTGCCACTTGGGTTTCCTGTATGTTGTATGAGTTCCGTCTGGTGTAGTGCCACTTGGGTTTCCTGTATGTTGTATGAGTTCCGTCTGGTGTAGTGCCACTTGGGTTTCCTGTATGTTGTATGAGTTCCATCTGGTGTAGTGCCACTTGGGCTTCCTGTATGTTGTATGAGTTCCGTCTGGTGTAGTGCCACTTGGGCTTCCTGTATGTTGTATGAGTTCCGTCTGGTGTAGTGCCACTTGGGTTTCCTGTACTGTATGTTGTATGAGTTCCGTCTGGTGTAGTGCCAATTGGGTTTCCTGTATGTTGTATGAGTTCCGTCTGGTGTAGTGCCACTTGGGTTTCCTGTATGTTGTATGAGTTCCATCTGGTGTATAGTGCCACTTGGGTTTCCTGTATGTTGTATGAGTTCCATCTGGTGTAGTGCCACTTGGGTTTCCTGTATGTTGTATGAGTTCCATCTGGTGTAGTGCCACTTGGGCTTCCTGTATGTTGTATGAGTTCCGTCTGGTGTAGTGCCACTTGGGTTTCCTGTACTGTATGTTGTATGAGTTCCGTCTGGTGTAGTGCCAATTGGGTTTCCTGTATGTTGTATGAGTTCCGTCTGGTGTAGTGCCACTTGGGTTTCCTGTATGTTGTATGAGTTCCGTCTGGTGTAGTGCCAATTGGGCTTCCTGTATGTTGTATGAGTTCCATCTGGTGTGTAGTTCCACTTGGGTTTCCTGTACTGTATGTTGTATGAGTTCCGTCTGGGGTAGTGCCACTTGGGCTTCCTGTATGTTGTATGAGTTCCGTCTGGTGTAGTGCCACTTGGGTTTCCTGTATGTTGTATGAGTTCCGTCTGGTGTAGTGCCACTTGGGTTTCCTGTATGTTGTATGAGTTCCGTCTGGTGTAGTGCCACTTGGGCTTCCTGTATGTTATATGAGTTCCGTCTGGTGTATAGTGCCACTTGGGTTTCCTGTATGTTGTATGAGTTCCGTCTGGTGTAATAGTGCCACTTGGGCTTCCTGTATGTTGTATGAGTTCCGTCTGGTGTAGTGCCACTTGGGCTTCCTGTATGTTGTACGAGTTCCGTCTGGTGTAGTGCCACTTGGGTTTCCTGTATGTTGTATGAGTTCCGTCTGGTGTAGTGCCACTTGGGTTTCCTGTATGTTGTACGAGTTCCGTCTGGTGTAGTGCCACTTGGGTTTCCTGAATTGTATGAGTTCCGTCTGGTGTAGTGCCACTTGGGTTTCCTGTACTGTATGTTGTATGAGTTCCGTCTGGTGTAGTGCCACTTGGGCTTCCTGTGTGTTGTATGAGTTCCGTCTGGTGTAGTGCCACTTGGGTTTCCTGAATTGTATGAGTTCCGTCTGGTGTAGTGCCACTTGGGTTTCCTGTACTGTATGTTGTATGAGTTCCGTCTGGTGTAGTGCCACTTGGGCTTCCTGTGTGTTGTATGAGTTCCGTCTGGTGTAGTGCCACTTGGGCTTCCTGTGTGTTGTATGAGTTCCGTCTGGTGTAGTGCCACTTGGGTTTCCTGTATGTTGTATGAGTTCCGTCTGGTGTAGTGCCACTTGGGCTTCCTGTGTGTTGTATGAGTTCCGTCTGGTGTAGTGCCACTTGGGTTTCCTGTATGTTGTATGAGTTCCGTCTGGTGTAGTGCCACTTGGGCTTCCTGTGTGTTGTAAGAGTTCCGTCTGGTGTAGTGCCACTTGGGTTTCCTGTATGTTGTATGAGTTCCGTCTGGTGTGTAGTTCCACTTGGGTTTCCTGTACTGTATGTTGTATGAGTTCCGTCTGGTGTAGTGCCACTTGGGCTTCCTGTATGTTGTATGAGTTCCGTCTGGTGTAGTGCCCACTTGGGTTTCCTGTATGTTGTATGAGTTCCATCTGGTGTAGTGCCACTTGGGTTTCCTGTATGTTGTATGAGTTCCGTCTGGTGTAGTGCCACTTGGGCTTCCTGTGTGTTGTATGAGTTCCGTCTGGTGTAGTGCCACTTGGGTTTCCTGTATGTTGTATGAGTTCCGTCTGGTGTAGTGCCACTTGGGCTTCCTGTGTGTTGTATGAGTTCCGTCTGGTGTAGTGCCACTTGGGTTTCCTGTATGTTGTATGAGTTCCGTCTGGTGTAGTGCCACTTGGGCTTCCTGTATGTTGTATGAGTTCCGTCTGGTGTAGTGCCACTTGGGTTTCCTGTATGTTGTATGAGTTCCGTCTGGTGTAGTGCCACTTGGGTTTCCTGTATGTTGTATGAGTTCCGTCTGGTGTAGTGCCAATTGGGCTTCCTGTATGTTGTATGAGTTCCATCTGGTGTGTAGTGCCACTTGGGTTTCCTGTACTGTATGTTGTATGAGTTCCGTCTGGTGTAGTGCCACTTGGGTTTCCTGTATGTTGTATGAGTTCCGTCTGGTGTAGTGCCACTTGGGCTTCCTGTATGTTGTATGAGTTCCGTCTGGTGCTGTGCTGGCTGTGTATGTATTGGCGATTCATGCTCAATGTTGCACACATTGCACAACAACCACTCAGCTACGTAGCTGATGAGTGGTTGTGTGCAATAAGAATGTGTACAATATTGAGCTAGGCTACTGTGTGCAGGGTGACATAGGCAATTAACACCAATGCTTTCTGTTCATTTGCGTGAAGTGTATTGACCCACACAATGTGATATAGACAGTATTTTGTCCAAGGAACCGTGCTAGTGCGATATACTTGTGGTGTGATTTGATTATGTACAGCGGTTCGGAACTGTAAAATGCGGAATATTCTTAAGGCTTACCATTGTTTGATTACAGATTATAATAGACGTTATCCCAATACAATGAAGTCCAATCAGTAATTGATTATTGAATGGGGACATGAGTGCATCCCAATAAACAAGATAAATGTGCTTCTGGTTACTGTCACAATCTTGTCAGGTGTCTTTGTTTCTTGCCTAACTGTCTATCAGAGGGTTTCTTGCATAACTGTCTATTAGAGGGTTTAACGATCAATCACAATCGGTGGTATATTTCCTCTGAAACGGACCCCAACCTTAATTAGCCCAGCAATTGATCTGAGTCTTCTCTGGACCGAGAATAAACCGAGTTTGGCTGGATAGTCTGGGATCACATTGAGGTAGAGACTTATCCTGTCCAAGCTTGGCCCGGGGATGCAAATCAATGTTACAAATCAATAAACACATGTTAAAATCCATCATAGATTGACACGCTAATAAATAGAAAAGTGCTCAACATCAATTATCTCCACTACGATAACACAAAGGTTATACATGAATTGACATCAACTATCAAAACTACACTGTAAAAAAGGCGTTTAGCTTTTAAACACTTTTCTTGTACCCACTTTTTTGACACGTTTAGCCCACGACATGTTTAGATTTAACGTTTAGCTTTTTGACACAACACGTTTAGCATTTAAACACTTAGGTGCTTAATTAAATGCTAAACGTGTTGTGTCAAAAAGCTAAACGTTAAATCTAAACATGTCGTGGGCTAAACGTGTCAAAAAAGTGGGTACAAGAAAAGTGTTTAAAAGCTAAACGCCTTTTTTACAGTGTAGATTGACAGAAATCAGTATGGCATTAGTTGACATCCCTCATCCCACCTGATACAAACTCATACCATTCATGAGTTTTGTAATATCTCTGAAGTAGGATGTTGAGCCAAAGGTCCTGACATAACGTAGCAGGCCTTAAGTCAATCACACATTATTGGTTGAAATCCACTATTAACCCCTGGCGTACGGATGACGCCATATGGCGCAAAAACACAGTGCCACCAGGCCGGATGACGCCGTTGGGCGCTGTTTGTGCAGTTTCAATCCATTGTTGGATTATTGTGTATAGGTTATGCTTGACTGCACAAACACATTGTGGCCGTTTCGCTTGGCTACCAGAGCCGCTGCGGCACCCTGACGTCTCCCGTAAAATACCGTACTCATGGGGTTAACACTACATCAACACAAAACTTTCAGCAGGGCACTGGTTGACATTAACTAACAGCACAAGAATACAAATTAACCCGACAACATTTTTGTTGATTTTTTTCAAACTTTTGATAGCAACAGCACATAAGTCAAACAGCATAAAAGTTGACATCCACAACCAACAATAAACTGACACAAAACAACTGGTTGACGTCCCAAGCCACCCTTCCATAACCTAATCGAAATTGAGAATTGACCCCCGATTTCTGACGTACCCTGGCAGGTCCTGCCATCACCCTCCAGTCCATTTGGGCATGGTCCGCAGGAGCTGTTAAATGAAGGCGGGTCATCATCGAAGCAAGCGATGTCCATGAAACACGGGCTGTCTGCACAGGCATCGTAATTGACTTCACAGAACTCACCGGACCAGCCAGGCTGACACTGACACAACACCACCTGGTTAGAACATAAATGACATTAATAGAGAAGCTATACAGATTTTTATTGAATTTAACCCAATAAATGAAGTCAAGACGATGCAACCACCACCAAAAGTATGTTTTAGTAAATCCCCTGGATGTGACCCGGGTTCGAATCCTGCTGGGGTCAACTTAGGGATTAGGTTTTTAAATTCTGCCCGATTCTGTGGGTTTCCAAGAATATAAATCTGGGGGTTTCTTCCCACCCTCTAAAACTCAGTATTTGTTTTCTTCTTCACAAGTTTCCTCGGGATTGTTAGCTATAGTGCAATACATTGTACTTAGTTTCAGTAACAGAAATGAATATTATCAATAATGTGGAAAAATTAATTGGAAGCATAATAATCTGCTATCTTCATTTGAATATGAACAAGAACGTAACAATGAGCAAAAACGGACAAGAACTTGAGAAAATATTCTTGAAAATTACCAAGGCCCGATCCAAGGTGAAAAGGAGGGGAGTATCAAAATCAAAAGCACACAAAAAGTATGAAAACAAAAGGGTCAATTGTTGTATGTGGTTTCCAAAATAAGTTTGTTCGATTACTGTCACTTTTGATCCTCTATATTTGTAACACAAGTAAATGTTTTTCTGTATCAAGGAGTATTAATTATATATCTACGACAATTATTTTGACACTCACCCCAAATCGGTCTCGGACAAGATCTGTGCCGACCACAAACTGATCATATTGGCACATGCCGCCATTCTCACAACCACACAGCTGTACGATTGGTTCCAGAGTGGAATTAGCTTTGCCATCTGTTGCTAGTAAACCAACCGTGACTTTTGACCTGTCCACTGGTGTCCAAGTGAAGAGACCCCCTGTAAACCGATTCATTTAGGGCAGTTATAACAAAGATTTGTATTATTATGCATCATGATTGTTTGTAGTTCAACAGAGTATCCACTAAAATGTTAAAGGTGATAATATAATCATATTTTGAATGATAGTGAGAGCATTAATATTAAATTTTCATTTCAGAGAGAACCTAAATTATCATTGCAGAAATAATAAAAATCACCATCGGATGTAATAGTTTCTTTATACTCTTTTCATTCACAACAAAAGAAATTGCAAATTATTACCAATAGTAATCAAACTGATCAAATATTAAAGGGGCAAATACCAAAAGTGGGGAAAAATAGAAAGATGATTTAGGGGAAATTGATAGTCTGAAATAAAAGCACTGTGGACAGCAAAAAAGCACAATGATTAGTAAAGTAGCAAATTAAATAAGAAAATGACAAATGTATATCAAATAGAAAAGCAAGAATATAAAGCAAAAACCAATAGCACAGGTGATAGTGAACATACATGTAGAGTGTTGTACATGTACTGACCTTGTGCAATGGAATTTGCTGACGGAATAGCAAAACATATAGCGGTGGACAGAAGAATAGCAAAATGAATAGCAAAGAGAACAGCATTCGAAGGTGGAATTTGCGTCGGGGTGATGTAAATTCAATATATGGGGTTTTGCCCCTCACCGACATACTTTATATACACTGTATATACTCAGTGCTGTCCCGAGAGATTATTGGACAAAATTACTCGGGTGCTACTTGATGAACTCACGACCTCCTGCTTTCTAGTGCACCACTCGACCAAAGAGCTTGCCAGAGTCGGCTGGCTGGTTGGAATCTGATATAGTAGAAGAGTATTAGCAGAATAGCAAAAAGAATGGCAAGAATTAAGTAAGTTGTACATGCATGTACTGACCTTGTGGGGCGATGTAATTCGAACCAAACAAAACAATAGCTGGCGACAGAAGTATAGCAAAGAGAATAGTAAAAAGCAAGCAGAATAGAAAAGTGGATAGCAAGTCTAGTAGTTATAATGGTACATGCACTGACCTTGTGGTATGATGGCTACACCTTCCAGACTATCGAAATGAATAGCAAAGAGAATAGTAGAAAAGCAAGCAGAACAGCAAAGTGGATAGCAAGTCTATTAGTGAATGGTACATGCACTGACCTTGTGGTATGATGGATACACCTTCCAGACTATCAAAATGAATAGCAAAGAGAATAGTAGAAAAGCAAGCAGAATAGCAAAGTGGATAGCAAGTCTATTAGTGAATGGTACATGCACTGACCTTGTGGTATGATGGATACACCTTCCAAACTATCAAAATAAATAGCAAAGAGAATAGTAGAACAGTAAGCAACAGAAAGTGGATAGCAAACAGTGATTTGTACTGACCTTGTGGTGTGATGGATGCACCTTCTACCGACTCAAGCAACGAATATGTGATCTCATCACCCTCTGGATCGAAGGCTTCCAGTTCTTCCATAAATTCCTCTCCCACTTTCACCTTAAAGGTCTCGATCAGTGTGATATTTGGTGGGAAATTGGCTGAAAATTAAACCGAACATCAAGTTTAATGAATGGTTTGAACTGCATAGAATTTTTCTTGAAGTGTTTGAAGTTTAATACTTTATGACGTGAATGAGCTTAGGCAATATTTACTTGCTGTATTTTGGAGTTCTGCGTTCAAAAACTGAGCATCATCACAGCTTGGTATAAGGTATGATTTAAGATGTGAATGAAGTGTTATTTTTAGGCAATATTTGCATGATGCATAATCAAGTTTTGCATTTAAGAAACCTGGCATCATTGTAACTTGGCGTGAGATTTGATGGTTTGAGAGGTGAATGAGCTATATATAAGGTTAGGCAAAACTTACTGCCTGCATTTTGGAGTTCTGTGTTTAATGAATGGTGTGAACTGCATAGAGGTTTTTAAAGGATGTGAAGTTTAATGCTTTAAGATGCGAATGAGGTTAGGCAATATTTTCCTGCTGCATCTTGGAGTTCTGTATTCAAGGAACTGTGAGCATCATTGTAGCTTGGCGTGAGATTTTATAGTTTGATAGTGAATGAGATATGAGGTTAGGCAATACTTACTGGCTGCATTTTGTTGATCTGTGTTCATTAAATCAAGCATCATCGTAGCTTGTCCGACATTTTCATCATCCAGGGCCAGTGTGTCAAACAAACACATCTTGCTGTCTCCACAAACATCTTTCGCTCTTTGAAGTTTTTCTGGAGTGGCACTTGCTTCAAGATCTTCCAAGAAGTTTGGTTCGAATGACAGGTCATTTAACATACTCCAACTCTCATCAGGAGAAATGTAGTAGAAGAGAGAATCCTCCTCAGAGACACGCCCTGTAGGTCAAGGGTCATAGTTGTAACGACTCGTGGTTGATATGATCTAATCGAGATTTTTCGATCACGCAGTGCAATGCACATTGAGTCTTTATTAAATGAGAAGTGTTTGATGTGAAAAACTGTGTACCGACAGTATTTATTGTACAAAATTGAACCAATTTTTGTATTAAATCATTATTTTGACAAACAGGTTGTTTCTTCCATATTTGATTTGAATCGGCCAGCCGACCCCAGAAAGCTTGGTGGTTGAGTGGTTAAGATGTTTGCACAGATGGTCATGAGTTCAATCCCACCTAATGAGTAAGCCTGCAAATATTTCCCACACAAATTGTTTATTTTTTTTTGCAGGGGACAGTACACGACAATAATTGTACACGATAATAGTACACGATAATAATTGTGAAGCGCTTTGAGACATTTGTATAAAGCGCTATATAAGCACCGCATTATATTATTATTATTATTATAATAATAAAATTCAGGAATCATACTTGATGTCATTCCAGACGTTTGGAAACCAAAATGTAATGTTGGACGCATTTGTTTCCTGCCATGCACACGTTTACATATCTTTTGTCTGTCTCTCCATGTAAAATATTAATGCACTAATTAACTGATATAAAAAAGGTTAACAGTACTTCAAATGTGAATGTGGAACTTACAATTTTGTCCAAAATGGAAGAAGTCTTGTTCCAGCATCTCACCATCTGCTCCCGTAGCTTGTTGCAAAGTACCGTCACGTCTCAGAGCATCGTTGCTTGGATCACCATCCCAAGTACCTGTAGAACAAGAATCAATTGCAATGATTGTTAAAGCCCCCACTTCTAGCAACCTTCATGAATCATCCAAAATGTTACCATTGTACAGTAAATCCAATGACACATCCTTTGTACTAAGAGAATCAAGGGATTTGCCCCATGTAAAGTAAGAATAGTGGCTGGGCTCCACTGTTCAATGCTGCAAAACCATCCAAAACCTCATGGATTTGAAGGACTGGAAAGGTTTGGATTGGGCTCTGACAGTCTGGTGCATAGGTTTATATTGTGTTACTATGATGTTTATGTACAGATAAGTTGTCACTTAAAGATCTTAATAATCACTCACACTTTCATTGTTTGATTTGGAGATAACTGCACCTGACACACACGCCTGTTATTTAAACAGTCTGAGTTTAACTCACCCAGTAACCCTCTGGTCCTGTTTCTATATCCTTGTCCAAACTGGACTGTTATGTCACCGATGCTGTTGTTTACTCCTACAGTAAGTTGGACATCATCTGGGAATATACCAACCACTTTGTACGGATCTTCCTGCC
This sequence comes from Hippasteria phrygiana, assembly GCA_037893225.1. Classification (NCBI taxonomy): domain Eukaryota; kingdom Metazoa; phylum Echinodermata; class Asteroidea; order Valvatida; family Goniasteridae; genus Hippasteria; species Hippasteria phrygiana. Next base: position 1,213,075 of record JAZGUH010000511.1, on the reverse strand, counting down.
TTCTTACCGTGAAGTTGCCGATCAACAATCCTGGATAAAAAAAACAAGCACTTTAAAAAAAAAAAAAGTCTACAGGTTTTTGAAGTAGTAAATGTGACATGGCACCATAAATGAGTTTGAAAGTAGACAAAGTTGAAAACTGATATTATGTTGGTGTTTCCTGAAAATACTTACAAAAAGCTTTGATTTGATGTATTGTTTGTTGCTGTAGCTCATTCCTGGGACCACTATAACATTATGAAGTTTTAAGAGTCTTGACTACGCTTGCGCAACTCCAAAATGTTTGGAGTTGACTCCGACTCCAACCAGGAATCACGATTCAGAATGGAATCGACTTCTTACATCTTGCATAAAACGTGCGTCTGGGGCACCTCCCCCGAATTGGTGAGGTGTCGCGATTGATTAATTAGATGAAACAGCTAGCTCTATGGAGCTAGAGAATTGGCAACATTTAAATAATTGTTTTGGGTCGGCGAGTTTTAGAATTGTCAGGCAGTACCTGGACCTACTCCAACGAAGGAGTGATTGGCTTCTTCAAGAAGTTGACTTGAAGTTGACACGCAAAAATAGAATCGCGATTCCTATTCCAATTGTTGTGTTGTCTAAAATACTGTACCGGGATCACGAGGGAAGAGTCAACTCAAGGAAGGAAACTCACGAGAAAAATATCTTGGTCCCAAAAAATATTAACAAAATCAACTTGACTCACATTTTGGAGAGGTTCATGCAAAGATAAAGAATATAGCGAGGTGGGGATTGTTGACGAGGACGGCAACATTACCTGTATATAAAGGCATTACTACATAACATAAAAGATAATTGACCTATCGCCGTTTACGAATTAACCACGCCCCTCAGACAACCCTATGGGAATTTTGTGTGGTAATTTTGGTTTGTTCCACGTGGAAATATAGTTGATGTGATTGGACAATAATTCATAAGCTGCGTTGATGCGATTCCACCGCGATAGGTCAATCCCTCCACGGCTTTTAAAGTTGAAGTCGGGTAGTGTCCACTCCTACACGAAATCCCAAGCCTAGTCTTGTTCTGAGATAATAAACCCCAAAGTTCTGACCAATGCATACTACAACCTGAGTTCAAGGAGAAATCACCCATCAAAAATATTTTGAGACTGATATGAATTCAGTTTTAACTTTTGGATTTTGTTTATACTTGTTCAACTGTGCATGCTTGTATACATTTATTTAAAACAGTAAGCCTTCCGTTTACAGAGATTTTTATTAAACATGACATTAGTGACATCGTTGGATAATAAGTTTTTTCCTCCTTTGTACGGATTGTTCCAGAGGGATTTGGCCTCAGCTTGTTTGATAATAATGTATTGTCGGTCCATGAAGCAAGCAATTTGCAATGGATTGGATGTGGGCGACTTTTGTTGTCATGGTTTGTTGACTGGTGTGTTGGTGTGTGATAAGCAGCCCATTCAATTTCGCCTCCAGCCTCTAACTTCATTGAAGGAGTTAGGAATTAGGATCCCTCTGGAAAACCATGCAGAATGATATTGCTTCTGTGCTACGATTCGGCAGGTCATCAATTAGTTCTTTAAAACGACATATGTGGAGATGATTTACCGGTATTAATATTCATGATGTTTGTCTTGAGTTCTTTTATCTCTTGGTTTTGTAGGCCGAGTTTCTCTGTGGTTTCATGTGACCTGACCTCAACTGCAGTCACTCTCATTCCCAGAGCTTCTAATGACTTCAATATCTGGTCAAGCTTCGTATTCATGAGAGTGGTACGTGTCATCTCTATGTGAACAAGTTTGACAGCCATCTTGGCCACGTTGATTCTCGTCATTCGAAGTTGACATCTTCTTTGAAACTATCATTTCTTAAATTCATCTGTGATTTTGTGCGTTTTGCATTGATATCACAGAATTAGGCTTTTCAAATGCACAAATGTTAAAATCAAAAAATTGACTTATTGGTTAAAAATAATTGTTTCTGCTTATAACTCCGAAAGCTACGATGCGCGTCAAGAAAATTTGACGCCCAAAATGCCGATATACGTGGCATTCTGTAGGAAGTGACGTCATTTGAGAGAGACCTATCCCAGTTATGTATTGTTGATTACTGTGCAAACAGAAACCTATGGGAAACCAATGCCTTACCTTCAGTTGTGGGTGTGACAACCTCCCCATTAACTGTCGTAATCAAATCTGTGGATTCCTCGTTCAGTTTGATCTCAACCTGAAATATATACCGGATTCAATCATTCAAAATGAACTACTTCTTTCAAGGATCAAATGTGATGAGTGACTGACGGGGTGAGAGAAGATCATATAGACATTTTAAAGATCTTAATTATATACAGGTGAACATTAGAACTGCAGTCTAGACGTCAAATAATCCTTGACTAAATAAACAAAAGTGAATCATTACGAACCCTTGCTACTCCGACATACTCTGCAGCAAACCCAGAATAAAAGGTGGCGTCAGTAAGTTGGCCTGTTTCTGAGTTTGTAGCTCGCTGTGTCCGGCCTTGTAGTTCAAAAAGTCTCCCACCGCTGTCATCTTCAACGCGAGCCAGAGTGTATTCACCAAGACCATTGAAGGTGTATGCCACACCATCCAGTGTTTTGATGTGCGGGTCTCCCCAGAACCAGACTTTGAAAAAAGAAGAGGGCACATAACTTATCTTTTAGATTCACGACTTAAAGGTGAGAAAACAAAATGAGAATCTAATGTTGTCTTCATGAAATCAGTAATTCACAGAGACAAGAAAACGAATAACACTTTAATTAAAGCAAAAAAAATAACACAAAACTACATCTCACAATGGTTGGCACATTTGTTTTTATAATCATACGTATTTACATAGCTAAAACAGTATTTTTACCCAACTTAATATCATTCCATTATAGCTTGCTTACATTGTTTCTTTAAAATGATCCAACATTAACATTCTACCATGGAATGCCTCAAAACTTTGAGTCCTTTCCAATGCTTGCAGCAGGTACTTGTTCCATATGCATTGTTATAATAACTAGGGAGGGCGCTATTTACCTTGGAGAGTGACTTTATTTTTTACTCGGCTCCAATGGTTTTTTATCCTTTTTTATCAACCTTTTATTGGGTACATCCTTGGTTAATTTTACGTGCAATCTTTTCTACCAAGAACTGTGAGAAAGTGGAAAAAGCTACCCCAAGATACCATTAATGCCCTTAATTACAACCAATTTAAATGCCTTATTTAGTTTGAAACTCTTCAAGCCTCTGGGTCAGACTTCCATGAGAAGTTCTCAAGAGGATAACCACCAAGTGCCAAATAACTACCAAATATCACACTGATCAATAGTTCTCACTTCCTAAACAGCTGAGGCTACTTAAGAGAGATGCTAGAGACTCAAATGTGCTTAGTGTGGTGTTTAATTTGACTTTCTGACTGTAGTAAGATTGCTTTGCTATGGTCATTATTCATTACTTACACCAAAATGGCGGGAAGTATCTCCGGCAAGTCATAAGAGGTCTGTGCTGGATGTACAAGTGGCAGAGAGTAGACTTTTCGCAACAGTAATAACGAGCTAGTACTTCCTCATCTGTAACAAAATCATGGAATTTATCAGTGACTGAAGGTCAAAATACATACTGTAATATGTCTCCAGCAAACATTATGTTGATGCAGTTTGTTTACATTGGGAAAAGGAAAAACTTCATCCCTCAAATTATGGTTCCTGTGTAACTAAACGGCAGTTACATCACTCCCAGGGGAATGGTACGACAAACAAAGAGTGGAATAATGACTATGGGAGCTGGGGGACAAGTGCCTCCTCAAAAAAGTGCCCGCTATTAGGAGCAAACATTTGTAAACTTAAATGCGATCTTTGGCAGAGTTGTAGTGGAGTCCCTGCAAGTCCTTTCGCAAGTCCAGTCAGAAGTCCTTTCATAAAGCTGGTCACAAGTAACTGGATGAACAATGACAAATTAATGCCTTTATCAAAGCTCATTTGAATAACTTGTGATTGGAATTAGGACTGGAGGGTTTGTGATGGACTTGCAGGGACTTGTGATGGACTCAAATACATCCCTGATCTTTGGATAACCAAAGCTATATTAAACTGAGTGCATGATTCCTGAAGTGCCCCTGAGAAGATTTTGTTCCCCCACCACCTGCCCAAGTCAGAATGGTGTGGCAGTAGTTTTCACACCTTCCACCTCGGTCAGCACAATTAAAATTCTAACTCGGCACAGGGTTTACACTGCTCATTCACCCTGCATAGTGGCCCACAGCGCCACCACAAAGCTAATACACATCGCTGATTGGCCCACAATAAAAATCTACACGATGACGTTGTGTCAAATCCAGCCGACTCTCTAGTATAGCTACCAATCTCTGTTAAAAGGCATGCTAAAAATCGTGAAAAAAAGCTTTTTCGCAATGTCAGTGTATTCGCCCTGGGGTCACCCCCCGAGATTGGTCTAGTGTGAAAAGGCCTTTTGTGTTATACCATATAGTACTTACTATACCACCGATGGAACAGAAATCGGCTGAAGAACAAAGGACTGAGCGGATATCTCTCCATGACAGATGCAACACCAGCACTCCTCACATCATAGAGAAGATCACAGGAGAATAGATTGTAGCAGCACTGGGGGCCAGGGGAACCCGGGAATTGGAACAAACGAACGTAACAGACGGCAACTAAAAAATATAACAGTATTGAATCAAATTAAATGCACAAACGATGACAAAAATAATAGAATGTGTGGATCAAAGGTTGCATTATTAGGGCAGGGTTACCACTCAAATTTGAAAACTGGAAAATGACTGGAAAGATTTCCCAAGGTAATGAAACACTAAGGCACGTTCACGAAGCGCTGTGATAAGCATTTTTCACATGCTCACTCCGTAACTTTTACACCAAAAATCCCAAGATCTTGGGAAAGATCTTGGAAAAAATCTTTGGAAAAATCTTTGGAAAAAGGAGTGGCCATGCTGTAGGAGGAGGCACACTTATGCTTGTCAACTATCAGGGAAGTAGTTGAGTCCTAATCAGAGTCCGATGCAAAAATAGTCAAAAACCAGCTGAAATCTAAACTAGGGTAGAACCCGGGCTTAAACAAAGACTTGCAGCTGGATTCGAAAGTACTTTAGAATCCAGTGGATATATCAAGTGGATATCAAGTCAGGTTCTGTGCACTCAGATTTTTAACTCCATGAATAAATTAACTAAAAACAAATCATTTATAAACAAGATTACTCACTAAATCCTGGACGTCTTTCAGTTGGTAGGACATATGAGTACGTGATTGGAACAAATCTTCTGTCCAACTGTGCCATAAACAAACTGCATGGACAAGTGTCACGAAAAACGATAAAGGAGATAAAGAAGAAAAAGTCAAAACGCTGACGACTGTGCCAGTTCCGGCAGTTCAGACGTGGATAGATAAAGTTGGCTGGTAGCGTGTCAAGTTGGTTAACCCAACGTCCTCTCTTCTGGGAAGGCTGCAAGAAGACACTTCCAGGGCGGTAACGCGAGTCACTCGGTACGTCTACATAGACGTTCCTGCCTAACTCTCCGCATGTGTAGCCCTGTATGACACCTGGCAGAAATGTACCGTCCCATCTCATATTGCAAGGATCGTAGTTGAAGATGACATAGCCGTGAATGTTATCTGTCACAACGATGGCTTGGAAGGAGTTTGTATCCTGATAAATAAACAAAACGATGGAAATTGAAGTATGCCACATATAAGAACAAATTTGGAGGTTATGTAACATTTTGAGCGGTAAGGTTAAATGTGATTTTAAGCATCAATTGGAATGTGAGAACCATAAGAAATTCATTTAAAGTTTTTCAGTTTACAGCAATTGAAATAATCTTTTCTTGGATTAAGCTCGGGGTGAGTAAATATAGCAACGTTTATGACAATTTGTGTACTCTGTCTTCTCCTGATAAAGAACGATCCAAATATTTACTTGTCTCCCGGTTCTTTTAGAATCACAGTTCTTCCAAGAAGAAATTCCACACTGTTGTCTTTAAACACACGTATAATTATGTTTCTTAGGGTATATAGTTCTCCCTTCCTCCAGTCGAGCTGTTTGTACATTATTCTACATAGATACAGAAACAATACAAATGAAATAATTGCACTTTAGAGACTAGGGCATTTCTCAAACCTTGGCTTTTACATTGTAGGTCCTAAGATGTGGCTAAGATGGGGCACATTTTTCTATAAATGTATAACAGAGTCTTTTATTTTAAACCCAGAGGTGGAGCCTGTTTATTTTGTTCAAGTATTTAAGGCTTCAGATTGGCAATAGAGATGGGGTATATCTGCAAGTTGAAGTTATCAGTCAGCTGTAGATTAATTCAAGTTCATATCCACTTACAGGGTTGGGTGTGAAGGTTTGTACGTTGTTCCAAGTAATAACCAAGGCCCAAGCTGCATTGAAGCTACCGTATCGAGCAGACACGATACCACTCAAAGTAGCCAACATATCTCGATTCACGAATGTATCGTACTCATCATACACCTGTCAAGACAAATTCATTTATGCTCGTCAATTATGCACCTGCAAGACAGCAATGGAGTTTAGGGAGAGAGAGAATGCATTGATAATCATGCTGCACAATGCCGACGTAATTTACAAATATAGGTACAAGAGTGAAATACACTTATAACATTGCAAACATTGCTGAATTGTACCACCACAGTATATCACGTCGGGTGGTGTGAGTTTGATCAGGGCATCGTACTTGAACGTTGTTGGTATAATCATCAATCACAAAAATAATCCATGGACCGTGAAAAGGACACTTCAACCATGGTGGGATGCAGGGAGATAAAACCCCCTAAATTCCCCAAAAGGTTTCCATTTTTCCAATTTTTTTTTAAAGAATCCATCAAGGTGGATGGCTCACTACTGAAAGCGCCGCCACTGAAAAATTGACACCTGACACCGGTGAATACAGCTAGCAGACAATAGAACATCTCCTCACGACGTACTCCCATTAGTAACCACATGCTCATGACCTGTCTGATGGGACAGACATTGGCTTTCAGTGTACCTACTGCTTGAGGACATACTAGTGGTCCAAAAACAACTTTACAGTGTATCTAAAAATGCAAAACTAAGGTCAAAATCCTGCCCCAAAAGTCACCCCAGACAGGTATAATGGGACTGACCACTGGTGCTGTCATTTTCACTGCTGCTGGCTGAGTACCTGAAATAAGGTCTAATGCCTATTAAACTTACTAATGCTATGTTGGGGCGACACAGATTGCTACTTAAGAATCGGTTTGGGCGACTTGCTCGGTTAGGGCGACAAAGTTGGTGTCGCCCCAATGTGAAAGTCGCCCCTTTGGAGTATTTTTTAGTAAGGTACGTGGGGAAAGTGCTATAAAAGGGCGACACCACTGTCGCCCTAATAATGATTATTTTAGCGAAGTCGCCCTATTATAGCAGTAATGATGATTGTTATCATTATTATTATTATCATTATTATCTTTTTGGGGGTGCATAACCGTCATTCAAGTTGGCCACGTGGATCTACCCTTGGAGAGATAGCATCTTATAGTATAGAGGTGATATGATGTTGATGACCACAACATTAAACGTCATTCCTGTACTTCATGTGAAATATAAACAATCAGTTGCATACAGTTTTTGTAGATGTCAGCATATGTCACCCAAACCAACAAAATGAGTCGCCAGAGTTACTTTTGAGTTACAGGCTCGTAAACTCGACTTGAACTGTGGACATCAATAGGAAATATGAGTTTTTTTACCGATGTAATATCTGCATTTATCAAGATATAGAACTGAGTGATATATCAACATAAATAGCCAAGTATACTCTTTCTAACAAGTCACAAAAACGTCCTAGCTTAAGACTCATTTTTCGTAGGATCCGATCACATATTGCAAAAACTAAATGTACCTATGATAAGAGATTGAGGATTACAAAGTGATATACATATATTCTCAAGTCTTCTCAAGTCAAGTATGATATCAGCAAAATCTTTCAACATTTGTGAATCAGTTTGGAGATGAACAAGCAAGCTCAGCACATTAATTTAATGTACTCACCTGAAAGAAGACATCGTCTGTTGAAGAAAATGTGCTAATTTTGACATCAGCCCAAAACGGAGCAATCATTTTGTGACTGCCGATGAACTCGCTGCTTAAGGGACTGTTAAACGCTCGTTTGAAGAGACGTTGCTCATTGGAGAAGACAATTACCCCATTATCTGTAAACTAGGAAAACAAATCAAAAAAGATATTTAATTTCTGAAATATTTCTAGCTTCAATGAGAATGTAAGATTTTGTAACATTCCCACACAATAGCCAATTAATTTTTGCGAGTTGTGCAGAGCTTACGAGTGTACAGAACTCTAGTTGTCTACATACTTACATACAACTTCTCGTAGAGCTGATCACAGAAAGGAAAGAAGTTTGGCGGAGTGAAGGTTGGTGAGATCAAATCTTCATCTAACAGTCGTTGCTGTTAAGACAAGAAGAGAAAAACGTTTCAAGTCAAAGTCAGATGGTCATGATAACAAGGACTTTATATCCATCTATATGGTGATCAAGATGCTTATTATTACTACCCCCGCTCATCCAGCATGTAAATACTGTTCTACAGCACAATAGGTGTAACAACAGTCTGCAAATTTACACCCATACAACATCCCATACAAAAGTTTTGGCAGAGTTTATCAGCAATAACTGTGTTCAGGATCAGAAGACGGAATTAGTTTTCAGTGTGTTTTCAGCTAAAGCCAAGAAATTGGACTATTACCCAAATTCCTGAAATGTCCATACTGCAAGATAATTGCTTGATGAATCAATATATCTTACCACATCAGACAGGCGAGAATCTCCAACTGCAACCCCAAATGGAACAAAATTACCCTCTGTTAAGAAAAAAAGATCAAATGTAGTTTGGGAGGCGAGAACATGCCACTAGGGATGTTCAATTTCGAATAATTAATTATTCGATTATTCAAACTAGGTTTGACCGAATATTCAAATATTCAAAACTCTCCGATCAAGTTTTTCATGCGTCAGCTGCAATTGCATGCAGCACCGGTAAAAGTTGCACGCAAAGCACGCCGGTGTTTTACGTGCGGTGATCGATATCATAAACTGCCCGATCGACATTTTTTGCATGCGCCTGTTGTACCAAGATCATTACGGGACGTATAACAAGAAACCAAACTCCAGACTGCGTTTTTGTCAGGTTTTTTTACAGACGGGAACAATAACCTCCGTCCACAAAAATGCTACATTTGACATTGCTAAGCACCGTAACTTTTCTATTAAAATAGCAGAGTCGTATCTGTACGGGCATATATATTTTCTTCAAATATTTGAACCGGCAAAAGGTATTCAAATATTCGGTAGACGATCGAATATTCGAATATTCGGGACAGCCCTACATGCCACAATACTATGCTTCACTTACCCTGTTACATACATAAATCTGTTCTTCCTCTCGTCAGTGTTTGGTTTGGCTATCGAACAGGTTCATATTCAAAGTAAGTTCAAATCATCCGTTATATAATTATGACAAACAGTCAAGCTGTACAACCAGGAATCTCACAGCAACCTTAACTGCAAGGGCTATATATATTCATTTCTACACATTTCTTACCATAGACATTAAATGAGAAGCTATCTGATACTTCACAGCCTGCATTATTGGTGACTAAGCAGGTCACGGTGTGCAATCCAATCCCAAAAGTGTTACCTCCACTCAAAGACACAGGATTTCCCGCTTCAGTACAACTGATGGTTTGATCATTAGTGTCCGTTCCAGTAACAGTATCCCAAGACACTGCAACAGCATCCTCACTAAGATTGGTACAATAATCAGGAACCACAGGCACTGTTATAGAGGGTAAATCTGTGGGGACAAGGAAAGTAACAATTAAACCCTCTTGACAACGAAACTAAGAAAATTCTATAGTGCACTACTCGTAGAGTTAATCCTGCGTACTTTTCAGTACGCAACTTTTTAACAGGGGTGCAGGATCTAAGGAAAGATTACAAAAGGATTAAAAATCTCTTGAGCAAAATCACTCCACAGATCTGAGGGTCAAAAAATTGGCAAGAGATTTCTACAGAATTTGTTGTTGTCATTCAGAATGTAGAATTTTGACGACCTGTTACTCACCAGCGACATTAAATGAGAAGCTTGATGATGCTGTACAGCCTTGGTTGTTGGTAACAGAGCAGGAGATGGTATGCATTCCTGCTAAGAAGGAGTTTCCCCCAGAAAGAGGCACAAAGATTCCACTCAGCATACAGATGATTTGCTGGCTGTCGGTGTTGGTCCCAGTTACTGTATTCCATGTCACTTGTAGATAGTGTAGTCCAGGGCTCAAACATTGAACAGGAACTGAAGGTACTGTAATAGAGGGTGATGCTGTACAGAAAAACAAAACATCAATTACTCTTGAGCATATACAGGAAAATGTTGTCATGCATTTTAGTATAGTGCACAATGCTCACACTCAACCTCAACAGAGGTGTGGGTTTGATATAATATTTATGAGTTAATGGCTCAAATAAAAAAAAATTAACAGAATACAGGCTCTCAAAAAGTGGTAGGAGGCCTCTTCAAACAATGCACAGAGCACAAAGCAAACTTTAACACTGACTTAAAGTTAGCATACAACATTTGCTTTTGCTGTAATGTTCAGAAATAAATGGATTTAGGAGTTAGTATTTTATAGCGTGCTAGTAGTACTAGTAGTATACAAATAATGAATGTTTATGAGTGCGATGGTAAGAATAATTTCATGAGGTGACAGTTGGCATGTTCCATTCCACGAGGCGAAGCCGAGTGGAATGGGACATTCCATCTGTCACCGAATGAAATTATTCTTACCATTGCACGAATGTGAAACATTCATTATTGTTTTATACAACGCCTGAATAAATCCGACAGATTGCATACATTGATTTCTTTGTGTAACGTTAACGGTGCCGTTTACCTTCTCAGTCCCGCATAAAACCGCGACAAAAAATTGTCGAGTTCCGAATTAGTTAAAGCTTCAATTGTTGTTCCTGCGTGTCTTGCAAATTCATCTAATCGTTTCACTGCATATTTGATTTGTCTCTTTGTATTTGGAGCGTCAGCATCGCCTACGAGTCTGTTACCGCGGCAGTTCGGGAAACTCGGCCGCCATGTTGTGTGAATGACAGCCCTGTTGTAGCGCCACCAATAATGACCGTGAAATTATGGAAGTTCTTTTGGTTCTATCAATGCACGCGCACCGTTTGATAGAACCATGTGATAGAACGTTTTGGGCGGTGAGGGTTCGCGTCGTGTGATGGGTCGAATAATTCAATGCACGTGATCGACGATCCACCAATCGGATGGTGGGGATTTATTCAGGTGTTGTATAAACAACAAATACTACATGGTTTGTGTCGGGGGGAAATAGAGCATCCATTTCCCCCTCGGTACTGGCTACAGGCCTACCACCCCTCACCCTCCGGGTTCGGGGTGGTAGGCCTGTAGCCAGTACCTTGGGAAAAATAGATTGCCCTATTTCCCCTCTAACCATGTCGTATTTGTATACTGTAATTTCCTTCCCCATCTTCGACCATGAGACATGGCTGGAAATAAGTCAAAAGACTTTCAGATCTAGAGCTATCCTGACCGAATGTCAAATAAATAACACATAAAAATATTAAACTTAAGTCTGATTGCTTCACCTGTAACACTGAATGAGAATCTTGCTGTTCCTGTGCAACCATCCTTGGTAACTGTACAAGTCACCGTATAAGAACCAGCAGAAAAGCTGTCTCCCCCTAAAGCTATACCATTTCCATCAGCATCCATACACGTCACATTTTCACCATCAGCACCAGTTGCAGTAATTGGATCCCAGGATACAGCAGCAGTGGACTCGCCTACGTCGATACACTGATCACTCACAGTTGGTGTTGAAATTGTTAGTGTTGCTATCGAAAGTAAAAAGAAAAAGGTTTCATTTGAAACTTAGCAAGTTATGGTAAAACTCTATAGTCTTTGTAGCTTTTATGCTGAAGTGGTCATGTTTGACAGTTACTGCCAAGCCCCCCCCCCCCCCCCCCCTAAAAACCACTGCCTACCTATTATGCAGTTATGGGTTTATGCTTTTACAAATAGAAGTGAAAAAGATAGAACTCGTCAGTTGCTGGTAACAAAGAAGAAACTCAGATCTTAGTTGCATTTTCAAATTGAGTTGGTCAGCATTTGAGAGAAAATGCAGACATTTGTATACATTTCTATGGTTTTGCATGCAAATAGCTGCACGATTTAGTCGGATTTGACTCTTGATGTCTCCATATGAACTCAACATATTACGGCTAGCTCCAAAGATCATTCCAAAAAGATGAAAGATTATTTTTCGTGTGTATAGAACTTGCTTCAGTTTCACTGATGATGTGATTTCAGGTATAAACTGAAAGCTTGAGAAGCAGTACGTGGCATATGCAGTTCCGTTTTTAAGACTTGAAAGTGCAACCACTTCCCCACCTCTGCAAAAGGTCAAGACTTTACTGACGTCGGCAAGGGTCGGGTTATTTAATTATTAATTTCCATAATGCAGTTTAGGCTAGCACTTGTCCATGACCTTGTGACCCGACTTTATCTTAAAGTTTTTCTTAAACTCTTTTTAAAGTTACTGTAATATGCTTTTGACCATTTTAAAGAAACGAACATGACAATGAAAATAGTATACAAATATTTACTGCTTCAAGTGGTGTAGTAAAACTAGCCTCCTGAGGTGATCCATGGAGCATTCTATTTATACAATTTATAACACCTCATCCACAGATTCTGTGTCTTGATTGGCCGAGAGCGAGTCACAAGGCATTTTCTATTTTTGCTATCTTCCTGTGCACGGCCAAAGTACTATACCCATAGCAACCAAGCAACTAAAGTACTATACCCAGTGGCGCGGTATTTGTGTGCAGATGCATGCGGGTGCGCGTTGAGCGTTGCGCGTAACGCGTATTGTTCCGAAGTGCCAGCGCAACAGAGCTGGGTTCAAACATTTCGTTAAGGGGTGGTTTGGAAAAGAGCAAATAAATTTTCCACTAATATTGTATTGAAATAGAAGTTCATTTTAACTGTATTTAGAATTTTAAATAATTTTACAATTTTAAAATCAAGCAGAATCTGTGGGTGAGGTGTTATAAAACAAATATTTATGCTTTATCTCGTGGTGTGGTAAAACTAGCTTCCCTCGGTGATCCATGGAGCATTCTATTTTCGCTCGGCTTCGCCTCGGGAAAATAGAATGCTCCATGGATCACCTCGGGAGCCTAGTTTTACTACACCACATGAAGCAGTAAATATTTGTATGATAGATATTAAAAATTTAATTGTCACTATTTTTTATTATTCCTCCCTCCATTATCAAATAATTTTGTATGCAAACAAATCTACTTTTTCAGAAATGATTAAACTTTGCTCCCATCACACAAAACACAGATATGCCCCTGGAGAGAAGAGTACAATGAACTCAAAAATATTTACTGTACCTGTTACAGTGAATATAAACTCTATTGATGCTGTGACACCACTCAAATTGGTAACTTCACAGGTCACTGTATGAGACCCTGCAGCAAAGACACCTCCATCTGGAGGTATATCAGTTCCTCCCAAAGAGTCAGTACAGCTGACAGACTGTCCATCAGCATCTGTTGCAGTCACCTCATTCCATGTCACAGAGACAGCTGCTTGGCCTTCTAGGATGCATGCATCAAGAACACTTGGCACTGTGAGAGATGGTGGCACTGTGTATACAAACGAATTAAATTCATAACAACATTGCAAACACAAGGATACAATGCATATTTTTGACTATGCAGCTACTTTGGTTATTCACTTTGAGTATTAATTATGTGTAACAGTCATTGAGGTATATTTTTGTTTCTTAAAGTATGTAACAAAGAAAGCGTTAAAGGTTTACCCATGCCCATCTTAGGAAAACAAAGACCTTAGCCATGAAGATTGTCACTACGTATAAGGTCTATAAAGCTGTTTTTATATAAAACCTGGTGACAGGTAAGACCTGTCTTAAAAAGCTATATGAAGTAAATGAAATCCAATAAGCTTTGCCTTTTCCTAAAGCCCCTACTCCTGTTTAACCCAAGAAGTTTAAAAGAAATTATTAAAGTTAGGGGGCATGACGTTTCAATTCTAGCAGAATCTTTCTCAAAGGCCAAATTACATAAGAACAGAACCTGACAAGCAGGGCATCATACTAGTTCAGATGACAAAATGGAAAAGAAGAGTCAGTTGAAAAAGCATGGGGGGCACACAAAGGAAGTGAAGGAAAAGTGCGTAGGCAAGTTCTACTTACATTACCACTCTCCCTTCCTCTAACAGAAAAAAAATATCAACATTAATCTTCTCCAGAGAGAGAGAATCAGCCATCAATCTACAACAATGTAATTTTTGTTTCACATTCAGATACGGGTACATTTCTAGTCTGGTATACTTAACATTACAGCTATATTCCTTTTAGGGGTAGCAATGGTTACCAGATGTGATGGTCCGTCGATCATTATCTAGAATGCACGAAACTTTACTAAATGATTTGCATACAGCTAAGTTTTCCTACCCCTGAAATTTAGCAGCTCTAGAAATGCTCCTTTGTGGAGAACGGAAGATATTCCAGACAGCAATGAATTTTTGTAGATAATATTCAAGTAGGAAGAAAAAAATTCGGGGGCAAATACAACTAACACTACAACCTTGATCTTATCTTAATTAGTTTTAGTATTTTTTATCTCAATAACAACGAATGTGAACAAAACTTACCAGGCGAGGTGGTTGTTCCAGGCGTGGTGGTTGTTCCAGGCGTGGTGGTTGTTCCAGGCGTGGTGGTTGTTCCAGGCGGGGTGGTTGTTCCAGGCGTGGTGGTTGTTCCAGGCGTGGTGATTGTTCCAGGCGTTGTGGTCGTTGGCTCCGGTGTGGTGGTTGTTCCAGGCGTGGTGGTTGTTCGCGTGGTCGTTGGCTCGGGAGCGGTCGTTGGCTCAGGAGTGGTCGTTGGCTCAGGAGTGGTCGTTGGCTCAGGTGTGGTCGTTGGTTTAGGTGTGCTCGTTGGCTCAGGTGTGATTGTTGGTTCGGGTGTGGTTGTTGGTTCGGGTGTGGTTGTTGGTTCGGGTGTGGTTGTTGGATCGGGTGTGCTTGTTGGTTCGGGGGTGGTTGTTGGGTCAGGTGTGGTTGTTGGGTCAGGTGTGGTTGTTGGTTCAGGTGTGGTTGTTGGTACAGGTGTGGTTGTTGGTTTAGATGTGGTTGTTGGTTCAGGTGTGGTTGTTGGTTCAGTTGTGGTCGTTGGCTCAGGTGTGATTGTTGGTTCAGGTGTGGTTGTTGGTGGTTCGGGTGTGGTTGTTGGTTCAGATGTGGTTGTTGGTTCTTGTGTGGTTGTTGGTTCAGGTGTGGTTGCTGGTTCAGGTGTGGTTATTGTGTCAGGTGTGGTTGTTGGTTCAGTTGTGGTCATTGGCTCAGGTGTGATTGCTGGTTCGGGTGTGGTTGTTGGTGGTTTGGGTGTGGTTGTTGGTTCAGGTGTGGTTGTTGGTTCAAGTGTGGTTGTTGGTTCACGTGTGGTTGTTGGTTCGGATGTGGTTGTTGGTTCTTGTGTGGTTGTTGGTCCAGGTGTGGTTGTTGATTCGGGTGTGGTTGTTGGTTCGGGTGTGGTTGTTGGTTCGGGTGTGGTTGTTGGATGGGGTGTGGTTGTTGGGTCCGGAGTGGTTGTTGGGTCCGGAGTGGTTGTTGGGTCCGGAGTAGTTGGTTCGGATGTGGTTGTTATCTCAGGTGTGTTCGTTGGCTCGGGTGTGGTCGTTAGCTCAGGTGTGGTCGTTGGCTCAGGTGTGGTTGTTGGTTCAGGAGTGGTTGTTGGTTCAGGTGTGGTTGTTGGTTCAGGTGTGGTTGTTGGTTCAGGAGTGGTTGTTGGTTCAGGTGTGGTCGTTGGTTCTTGTGTGGTTGTTGGTTCTTGTGTGGTTGTTGGTACAGGTGTGGTTGTTGTTCCAGGCGTGATGGTTGTTCCAGGCGTGGTGCTTGTTCCAGGCGTGGTGGTTGTTCCAGGCGTGGTGGTTGTTCCAGGCGTGGTGGTTGTTCCAGGCGTGGTGGTTGTTCCAGGCGTGGTGATTGTTCCAGGCGTGGTGGTCGTTGGCTCCGGTGTGGTGGTTGTTCCAGGCGTGGTGGTTGTTCGCGTGGTCGTTGGCTCGGGAGTGGTCGTTGGCTCAGGAGTGGTCGTTGGCTCAGGTGTGGTCGTTGGTTTAGGTGTGGTCGTTGGCTTAGGTGTGATTGTTGGTTCGGGTGTGGTTGTTGGTTCGGGTGTGGTTGTTGGTTCGGGTGTGGTTGTTGGATCGGGTGTGGTTGTTGGTTCGGGGGTGGTTGTTTGGTCAGGTGTGGTTGTTGGGTCAGGTGTGGTTGTTGGTTCAGGTGTGGTTGTTGGTACAGGTGTGGTTGTTGGTACAGGTGTGGTTGTTGGTTTAGATGTGGTTGTTGGTTCAGGTGTGGTTGTTGGTTCAGTTGTGGTCGTTGGCTCAGGTGTGATTGTTGGTTCGGGTGTGGTTGTTGGTGGTTCGGGTGTGGTTGTTGGTTCGGGTGTGGTTGTTGGTTCGGGTGTGGTTGTTGGTTCGGGTGTGGTTGTTGGTTCTTGTGTGGTTGTTGGCTCAGGTGTGGTTGTTGGATCGGGGGTTGTTGTTGGTTCGGGTGTGGTTGTTGGTTCAGGTGTGGTTGTTGGGTCAGGTGTGGTTGTTGGTTCTTGTGTGGTTGTTGGTTCTTGTGTGGTTGTTGGTTCAGGTGTGGTTGTTGGTTCAGTTGTGGTTGTTGGGTCCGGTGTGGTTGTTGGTTCAGGTGTGGTTGTTGGTTCAGGTGTGGTTGTTGGTTCAAGTGTGGTTGTTGGTTCACGTGTGGTTGTTGGTTCGGATGTGGTTGTTGGTTCTTGTGTGGTTGTTGGTCCAGGTGTGGTTGTTGATTCGGGTGTGGTTGTTGGTTCGGGTGTGGTTGTTGGTTCGGGTGTGGTTGTTGGATGGGGTGTGGTTGTTGGGTCCGGAGTGGTTGTTGGGTCCGGAGTAGTTGGTTCGGATGTGGTTGTTGTCTCAGGTGTGTTCGTTGGCTCGGGTGTGGTCGTTAGCTCAGGTGTGGTCGTTGGCTCAGGTGTGGTTGTTGGTTCAGGAGTGGTCGTTGGCTCAGGTGTGGTTGTTGGTTCAGGAGTGGTTGTTGGTTCAGGTGTGGTTGTTGGTTCAGGTGTGGTTGTTGGTTCAGGAGTGGTTGTTGGTTCAGGAGTGGTTGTTAGTTCAGGTGTGGTCGTTGGCTCAGGTGTGGTTGTTGGTTCGAGTGTGGTTGTTGGTTCGGGTGTGGTTGTTGGTTCGGGGGTGGTTGTTGGTTCGGGGGTGGTTGTTGCTTCAGGTGTGCTTGTTGGTTCGGGTGTGGTTGTTGGTTCAGGTGTGGTTGTTGATACAGGTGTGGTTGTTGGTTTAGATGTGGTTGTTGGTTCAGGTGTGGTTGTTGGTTCAGTTGTGGTCGTTGGCTCAGGTGTGATTGTTGGTTCGGGTGTGGTTGTTGGTGGTTCGGGTGTGGTTGTTGGTTCGGGTGTGGTTGTTGGTTCGGGTGTGGTTGTTGGTTCGGGTGTGGTTGTTGGTTTGGGTGTGGTTGTTGGATCGGGTGTGGTTGTTGGTTCGGGGGTGGTTGTTGGTTCGGGTGTGGTTGTTGGTTCATGTGTGGTTGTTGGTTCAGGTGTGGTTGTTGGTTCAGATGTGGTTGTTGGTTCTTGTGTGGTTGTTGGTTCAGGTGTGGTTGTTGGTTCAGGTGTGGTTATTGTGTCAGGTGTGGTTGTTGGTGCTTGTGTGGTTGTTGGTTCTTGTGTGGTTGTTGGCTCAGGTGTGGTTGTTGGATCGGGGGTTGTTGTTGGTTCGGGTGTGGTTGTTGGTTCAGGTGTGGTTGTTGGGTCAGGTGTGGTTGTTGGTTCTTGTGTGGTTGTTGGTTCTTGTGTGGTTGTTGGTTCAGGTGTGGTTGTTGATTCGGGTGTGGTTGTTGGTTCGGGTGTGGTTGTTGGTTCGGGTGTGGTTGTTGGATGGGGTGTGGTTGTTGGGTCCGGAGTGGTTGTTGGGTCCGGAGTAGTTGGTTCGGATGTGGTTGTTGTCTCAGGTGTGTTCGTTGGCTCGGGTGTGGTCGTTAGCTCAGGTGTGGTCGTTGGCTCAGGTGTGGTTGTTGGTTCAGGAGTGGTTGTTGGTTCAGGTGTGGTTGTTGGTTCAGGTGTGGTTGTTGGTTCAGGTGTGGTTGTTGGTTCAGGAGTGGTTGTTGGTTCAGGTGTGGTTGTTGGTTCAGGAGTGGTTGTTGGTTCAGGTGTGGTCGTTGGCTCAGGTGTGGTTGTTGGCTCTTGTGTGGTTGTTGGTTCAGGTGTGGTTGTTGGTTCAGGTGTGGTCGTTGGCTCGGGTGTGGTTGTTGGGCCCGGAGTGGTTGTTGGGTCCGGAGTAGTTGGTTCGGGTGTGGTTGTTGGGTCAGGTGTGGTTGTTGGTTCAGGTGTGGTTGTTGGTTCGCGTGTGGTTGTTGGATCGGGTGTGGTTGATGGTTCGGGGGTGGTTGTTGGTTCAGGTGTGGTTGTTGGGTCAGGTGTGGTTGTTGGTTCAGGTGTGGTTGTTGGTTCAGATGTGGTTGTTGGCTCGGGTGTGGTTGTTGGGTCTTGTGTGGTTGTTGGCTCGGGTGTGGTAGTTGGCTCAGGTGTGGTCGTTGGGTCAGGTGTGGTTGTTGGTTCAGGTGTGGTTGTTGGTTCAGGTGTGGTTGTTGGGTCAGATGTGGTTGTTGGTTCAGGTGTGGTTGTTGGTTCAGGTGTGGTTGTTGGTTCGGGGGTGGTTGTTGGTTCGGGGGTGGTTGTTGGTTCGGGGGTGGTTGTTGGTTCGGGGGTGGTTGTTGGTTCAGATGTGGTTGTTGGCTCGGGTGTGGTTGTTGGTTCTTGTGTGGTTGTTGGTTCTTGTGTGGTTGTTGGTTCTTGTGTGGTTGTTGGTTCAGGTGTGGTTGTGGGGTCAGGTGTGGTTGTTGGTTCAGGTGTGGTTGTTGGGTCAGGTGTGGTTGTTGGTTCAGGTGTGGTCGTTGGCTCGGGTGTGGTAGTTGGCTCAGGTGTGGTCGTTGGGTCAGGTGTGGTTGTTGGTTCAGGTGTGGTTGTTGGTTCAGGTGTGGTTGTTGGGTCAGGTGTGGTTGTTGGTTCAGGTGTGGATGTTGGTTCAGGTGTGGTTGTTGGTTCAGGTGTGGTTGTTGGTTCGGGGGTGGTTGTTGGTTCGGGGGTTATTGTTGGTTCGGGGGTGGTTGTTGGTTCGGGGGTGGTTGTTGGTTCGGGGGTGGTTGTTGGTTCAGGTGTGGTTGTTGCGTCAGGTGTGGTTGTTGGTTCAGATGTGGTTGTTGGCTTGGGTGTAGTTGTTGGTTCTTGTGTGGTTGTTGGTTCTTGTGTGGTTGTTGGTTCTTGTGTGGTTGTTGGTTCAAGTGTGGTTGTTGGTTCAGGTGTGGTTGTTGGGTCAGGTGTGGTTGTTGGGTCAGGTGTGGTTGTTGGTTCTTGTGTGGTTGTTGGTTCAGGTGTGGTTGTTGGGTCAGGTGTGGTTGTTGGTTCAGGTGTGGTAGTTGGATCGGGTGTGGTTGTTGGTTCGGGTGTGGTTGTTGGTTCGGGGGTGGTTGTTGAATCGGGTGTGGTTGTTGGTTCGGGGGTGGTTGTTGGTTCGGGGGTGGTTGTTGGTTCGGGTGTGGTTGTTGGGTCAGGTGTGGTTGTTGGTTCAGGTGTGGTTGTTGGTTCAGATGTGGTTGTTGGCTCGGGTGTGGTTGTTGGTTCTTGTGTGGTTGTTGGTTCTTGTGTGGTTGTTGGATCTTGTGTGGTTGTTGGTTCTTGTGTGGTTGTTGGTTCTTGTGTGGTTGTTGGTTCAGGTGTGGTTGTTGGTTCGGGTGTGGTTGTTGGCTCGGGTGTGGTCGTTGGCTCAGGTGTGGTTGTTGGTTCAGATGTGGTTGTTGGCTCGGGTGTGGTTGTTGGTTCTTGTGTGGTTGTTGGCTCGAGTGTGGTTGTTGGTTCTTGTGTGGTTGTTGGTTCTTGTGTGGTTGTTGGTTCAAGTGTGGTTGTTGGTTCAGGTGTGGTTGTTGGGTCAGGTGTGGTTGTTGGTTCAGGTGTGGTTGTTGGTTCAGGTGTGGTTGTTGGTTCAGGTGTGGTCGTTGGCTCAGGTGTGGTTGTTGGTTCAGGAGTGGTTGTTGGTTCAGGTGTGGTTGTTGGTTCAGGTGTGGTTGTTGGTTCAGGTGTGGTTGTTGGTTCAGGAGTGGTTGTTGGTTGAGGTGTGGTCGTTGGTTCTTGTGTGGTTGTTGGTTCTTGTGTGGTTGTTGGTTCAGGTGTGGTTGTTGGTTCAGGAGTGGTT
Source organism: Hippasteria phrygiana (assembly GCA_037893225.1). Lineage (NCBI taxonomy): Eukaryota > Metazoa > Echinodermata > Asteroidea > Valvatida > Goniasteridae > Hippasteria > Hippasteria phrygiana. The sequence goes on along the minus strand of JAZGUH010000511.1, from coordinate 1,192,707 downwards.
GTTGGTTCAGGTGTGGTCGTTGGCTCAGGTGTGGTTGTTGGTTCTTGTGTGGTTGTTGGTTCAGGTGTGGTTGTTGGTTCAGGTGTGGTCGTTGGCTCGGGTGTGGTTGTTGGGCCCGGAGTGGTTGTTGGGTCCGGAGTAGTTGGTTCGGGTGTGGTTGTTGGGTCAGGTGTGGTTGTTGGTTCAGGTGTGGTTGTTGGTTCGCGTGTGGTTGTTGGATCGGGTGTGGTTGTTGGTTCGGGGGTGGTTGTTGGTTCAGGTGTGGTTGTTGGGTCAGGTGTGGTTGTTGGTTCAGGTGTGGTTGTTGGTTCAGATGTGGTTGTTGGCTCGGGTGTGGTTGTTGGGTCTTGTGTGGTTGTTGGCTCGGGTGTGGTAGTTGGCTCAGGTGTGGTCGTTGGGTCAGGTGTGGTTGTTGGTTCAGGTGTGGTCGTTGGCTCAGGTGTGGTCGTTGGTTCAGATGTGGTTGTTGGCTCGGGTGTGGTTGTTGGGTCAGGTGTGGTTGTTGGTTCAGGTGTGGTAGTTGGATCGGTTGTGGTTGTTGGTTCGGGTGTGGTTGTTGGTTCGGGGGTGGTTGTTGAATCGGGTGTGGTTGTTGGTTCGGGGGTGGTTGTTGGTTCGGGGGTGGTTGTTGGTTCGGGTGTGGTTGTTGGGTCAGGTGTGGTTGTTGGTTCAGGTGTGGTTGTTGGTTCGGGGGTGGTTGTTGGGTCAGGTGTGGTTGTTGGTTCATGTGTGGTTGTTGGTTCAGGTCTGGTTGTTGGGTCAGGTGTGGTTGTTGGTTCAGGTGTGGTTGTTGGTTCAGGTGTGGTTGTTGGTTCGGGGGTGGTTGTTGGATCGGGTGTGGTTGTTGGTTCGGGGGTGGTTGTTGGTTTGGGGGTGGTTGTTGGTTCAGGTGTGGTTGTTTGGTCAGGTGTGGTTGTTGGCTCAGGTGTGGTTGTTGGTTCAGATGTGGTTGTTGGTTCAGATGTGGTTGTTGGCTTGGGTGTAGTTGTTGGTTCTTGTGTGGTTGTTGGTTCTTGTGTGGTTGTTGGTTCAAGTGTGGTTGTTGGTTTAGGTGTGGTTGTTGGGTCAGGTGTGGTTGTTGGGTCAAGTGTGGTTGTTGGTTCTTGTGTGGTTGTTGGTTCAGGTGTGGTTGTTGGGTCAGGTGTGGTTGTTGGTTCAGGTGTGGTAGTTGGATCGGTTGTGGTTGTTGGTTCGGGTGTGGTTGTTGGTTCGGGGGTGGTTGTTAAATCAGGTGTGGTTGTTGGTTCGGGGGTGGTTGTTGGTTCGGGGGTGGTTGTTGGTTCGGGTGTGGTTGTTGGGTCAGGTGTGGTTGTTGGTTCAGGTGTGGTCGTTGGCTCAGGTGTGGTCGTTGGTTCAGATGTGGTTGTTGGCTCGGGTGTGGTTGTTGGTTCTTGTGTGGTTGTTGGCTCGAGTGTGGTTGTTCGTTCTTGTGTGGTTGTTGGTTCGAGTGTGGTTGTTGGTTCAAGTGTGGTTGTTGGTTCAGGTGTGGTTGTTGGTTCAGGTGTGGTTGTTGGTTCAGGTGTGGTTGTTGGTTCAGATGTGGTTGTTGGCTCGGGTGTGGTTGTTGGTTCTTGTGTGGTTGTTGGCTCGAGTGTGGTTGTTGGTTCTTGTGTGGTTGTTGGTTCTTGTGTGGTTGTTGGTTCAAGTGTGGTTGTTGGCTCAGGTGTGGTTGTTGGTTCAGGTGTGGTCGTTGGCTCAGGTGTGGTTGTTGGTTCAGATGTGGTTGTTGGCTCGGGTGTGGTTGTTGGTTCGGGTGTGGTTGTTGGCTCGAGTGTGGTTGTTGGTTCTTGTGTGGTTGTTGGTTCTTGTGTGGTTGTTGGTTCAAGTGTGGTTGTTGGTTCAGGTGTGGTTGTTGGGTCAGGTGTGGTTGTTGGTTCAAGTGTGGTTGTTGGTTCAGGTGTGGTTGTTGGGTCAGGTGTGGTGGTTGGGTCAGGTGTGGTTGTTGGTTCAGGTGTGGTTGTTGGGTCAGGTGTGGTTGTTGGTTCAGGTGTGGTCGTTGGCTCGGGTGTGGTAGTTGGCTCAGGTGTGGTCGTTGGGTCAGGTGTGGTTGTTTGTTCAGGTGTGGTTGTTGGTTCAGGTGTGGTTGTTGGGTCAGGTGTGGTTGTTGGTTCAGGTGTGGTTGTTGGTTCAGGTGTGGTTGTTGGTTCAGGTGTGGTTGTTGGTTCGGGGGTGGTTGTTGGTTCGGGGGTGGTTGTTGGTTCGGGGGTGGTTGTTGGTTCAGATGTGGTTGTTGGTTCTTGTGTGGTTGTTGGTTCTTGTGTGGATGTTGGTTCAGGTGTGGTTGTTGGTTCGGGGGTGGTTGTTGGATCGGGTGTGGTTGTTGGTTCGGGGGTGGTTGTTGGTTCGGGGGTGGTTGTTGGTTCAGGTGTGGTCGTTGGGTCAGGTGTGGTTGTTGGTTCAGGTGTGGTTGTTGGTTCAGATGTGGTTGTTGGCTTGGGTGTAGTTGTTGGTTCTTGTGTGGTTGTTGGTTCTTGTGTGGTTGTTGGTTCAAGTGTGGTTGTTGGTTCAGGTGTGGTTGTTGGGTCAGGTGTGGTTGTTGGGTCAGGTGTGGTTGTTGGTTCTTGTGTGGTTGTTGGTTCAGGTGTGGTTGTTGGTTCAGGTGTGGTAGTTGGATCGGGTGTGGTTGTTGGTTCGGGTGTGGTTGTTGGTTCGGGGGTGGTTGTTGAATCGGGTGTGGTTGTTGGTTCGGGGGTGGTTGTTGGTTCGGGGGTGGTTGTTGGTTCTTGTGTGGTTGTTGGTTCTTGTGTGGTTGTTGGTTCTTGTGTGGTTGTTGGTTCAAGTGTGGTTGTTGGTTCAGGTGTGGTTGTTGGTTCAGGTGTGGTTGTTGGGTCAGGTGTGGTTGTTGGTTCAGGTGTGGTAGTTGGATCGGGTGTGGTTGCTGGTTCGGGTGTGGTTGTTGGTTCGGGGGTGGTTGTTGAATCGGGTGTGGTTGTTGGTTCGGGGGTGGTTGTTGGTTCGGGGGTGGTTGTTGGTTCGGGTGTGGTTGTTGGGTCAGGTGTGGTTGTTGGTTCAGGTGTGGTTGTTGGTTCAGATGTGGTTGTTGGCTCGGGTGTGGTTGTTGGTTCTTGTGTGGTTGTTGGTTCTTGTGTGGTTGTTGGATCTTGTGTGGTTGTTGGTTCTTGTGTGGTTGTTGGTTCTTGTGTGGTTGTTGGTTCAGGTGTGGTTGTTGGTTCGGGTGTGGTTGTTGGCTCGGGTGTGGTTGTTGGTTCTTGTGTGGTTGTTGGCTCGAGTGTGGTTGTTGGTTCTTGTGTGGTTGTTGGTTCTTGTGTGGTTGTTGGTTCATGTGTGGTTGTTGGTTCAGGTGTGGTTGTTGGTTCAGGTGTGGTTGTTGGGTCAGGTGTGGTTGTTGGTTCAGGTGTGGTTGTTGGTTCAGGTGTGGTTGTTGGTTCAGGTGTGGTCGTTGGCTCAGGTGTGGTTGTTGGTTCTTGTGTGGTTGTTGGCTCGAGTGTGGTTGTTGGTTCTTGTGTGGTTGTTGGTTCGAGTGTGGTTGTTGGTTCAAGTGTGGTTGTTGGTTCAGGTGTGGTTGTTGGGTCAGGTGTGGTTGTTGGTTCAAGTGTGGTTGTTGGTTCAGGTGTGGTTGTTGGGTCAGATGTGGTTGTTGGTTCGGGTGTGGTTGTTGGGTCAGGTGTGGTTGTTGGTTCAAGTGTGGTTGTTGGTTCAGGTGTGGTTGTTGGGTCAGGTGTGGTTGTTGGTTCAGGTGTGGTTGTTGGGTCAGGTGTGGTTGTTGGTTCAGGTGTGGTCGTTGGCTCGGGTGTGGTTGTTGGTTCAGGTGTGGTTGTTGGGTCAGGGGTGGTTGTTGAATCGGGTGTGGTTGTTGGTTCGGGGGTGGTTGTTGGTTCGGGGGTGGTTGTTGGTTCGGGTGTGGTTGTTGGGTCAGGTGTGGTTGTTGGTTCAGATGTGGTTGTTGGGTCAGGTGTGGTTGTTGGTTCAGGTGTGGTAGTTGGATCGGGTGTGGTTGTTGGTTCGGGTGTGGTTGTTGGTTCGGGGGTGGTTGTTGAATCGGGTGTGGTTGTTGGTTCGGGGGTGGTTGTTGGTTCGGGGGTGGTTGTTGGTTCGGGTGTGGTTGTTGGGTCAGGTGTGGTTGTTGGTTCAGGTGTGGTTGTTGGTTCAGATGTGGTTGTTGGTTCTTGTGTGGTTGTTGGATCTTGTGTGGTTGTTGGTTCTTGTGTGGTTGTTGGTTCTTGTGTGGTTGTTGGTTCAAGTGTGGTTGTTGGTTCAGGTGTGGTTGTTGGTTCAGGTGTGGTTGTTGGGTCAGGTGTGGTTGTTGGTTCAGGTGTGGTAGTTGGATCGGGTGTGGTTGTTGGTTCGGGTGTGGTTGTTGGTTCGGGGGTGGTTGTTGAATCGGGTGTGGTTGTTGGTTCGGGGGTGGTTGTTGGTTCGGGGGTGGTTGTTGGTTCGGGTGTGGTTGTTGGGTCAGGTGTGGTTGTTGGTTCAGGTGTGGTTGTTGGTTCAGATGTGGTTGTTGGTTCTTGTGTGGTTGTTGGATCTTGTGTGGTTGTTGGTTCTTGTGTGGTTGTTGGTTCTTGTGTGGTTGTTGGTTCAGGTGTGGTTGTTGGTTCGGGTGTGGTTGTTGGCTCGGGTGTGGTTGTTGGTTCTTGTGTGGTTGTTGGCTCGAGTGTGGTTGTTGGTTCTTGTGTGGTTGTTGGTTCTTGTGTGGTTGTTGGTTCATGTGTGGTTGTTGGTTCAGGTGTGGTTGTTGGTTCAGGTGTGGTTGTTGGGTCAGGTGTGGTTGTTGGTTCAGGTGTGGTTGTTGGTTCAGGTGTGGTCGTTGGCTCAGGTGTGGTTGTTGGTTCAGAAGTGGTTGTTGGCTCGGGTGTGGTTGTTGGTTCTTGTGTGGTTGTTGGCTCGAGTGTGGTTGTTGGTTCTTGTGTGGTTGTTGGTTCGAGTGTGGTTGTTGGTTCTTGTGTGGTTGTTGGTTCAGGTGTGGTTGTTGGTTCGGGTGTGGTTGTTGGCTCGGGTGTGGTTGTTGGTTCTTGTGTGGTTGTTGGCTCGAGTGTGGTTGTTGGTTCTTGTGTGGTTGTTGGTTCTTGTGTGGTTGTTGGTTCATGTGTGGTTGTTGGTTCAGGTGTGGTTGTTGGTTCAGGTGTGGTTGTTGGGTCAGGTGTGGTTGTTGGTTCAGGTGTGGTTGTTGGTTCAGGTGTGGTCGTTGGCTCAGGTGTGGTTGTTGGTTCAGAAGTGGTTGTTGGCTCGGGTGTGGTTGTTGGTTCTTGTGTGGTTGTTGGCTCGAGTGTGGTTGTTGGTTCTTGTGTGGTTGTTGGTTCGAGTGTGGTTGTTGGTTCAAGTGTGGTTGTTGGTTCCGGTGTGGTTGTTGGGTCAGGTGTGGTTGTTGGTTCAGGTGTGGTTGTTGGTTCGGGTGTGGTTGTTGGGTCAGGTGTGGTTGTTGGTTCAGGTGTGGTCGTTGGGTCAGGTGTGGTTGTTGGTTCTTGTGTGGTCGTTGGCTCGAGTGTGGTTGTTGGTTCTTGTGTGGTTGTTGGTTCTTGTGTGGTTGTTGGTTCAAGTGTGGTTGTTGGTTCAGGTGTGGTTGTTGGGTCAGGTGTGGTTGTTGGTTCAGGTGTGGTTGTTGGTTCAGGTGTGGTTGTTGGTTCAAGTGTGGTTGTTGGCTCAGGTGTGGTTGTTGGTTCAGGTGTGGTCGTTGGATCAGGTGTGGTTGTTGGTTCAGATGTGGTTGTTGGCTCAGGTGTGGTTGTTGGTTCTTGTGTGGTTGTTGGCTCGAGTGTGGTTGTTGGTTCTTGTGTGGTTGTTGGTTCTTGTGTGGTTGTTGGTTCAAGTGTGGTTGTTGGTTCAGGTGTGGTTGTTGGGTCAGGTGTGGTTGTTGGTTCAAGTGTGGTTGTTGGTTCAGGTGTGGTTGTTGGGTCAGGTGTGGTTGTTGGTTCAGGTGTGGTTGTTGGGTCAGGTGTGGTTGTTGGTTCAGGTGTGGTCGTTGGCTCGGGTGTGGTAGTTGGCTCAGGTGTGGTCGTTGGGTCAGGTGTGGTTGTTGGTTCAGGTGTGGTTGTTGGTTCAGGTGTGGTTGTTGGGTCAGGGGTGGTTGTTGAATCGGGTGTGGTTGTTGGTTCGGGGGTGGTTGTTGGTTCGGGGGTGGTTGTTGGTTCGGGTGTGGTTGTTGGGTCAGGTGTGGTTGTTGGTTCAGATGTGGTTGTTGGCTCGGGTGTGGTTGTTGGTTCTTGTGTGGTTGTTGGTTCTTGTGTGGTTGTTGGTTCTTGTGTGGTTGTTGGTTCAAGTGTGGTTGTTGGTTCAGGTGTGGTTGTTGGTTCAGGTGTGGTTGTTGGGTCAGGTGTGGTTGTTGGTTCAGGTGTGGTAGTTGGATCGGGTGTGGTTGTTGGTTCGGGTGTGGTTGTTGGTTCGGGGGTGGTTGTTGAATCGGGTGTGGTTGTTGGTTCGGGGGTGGTTGTTGGTTCGGGGGTGGTTGTTGGTTCGGGTGTGGTTGTTGGGTCAGGTGTGGTTGTTGGTTCAGGTGTGGTTGTTGGTTCAGATGTGGTTGTTGGTTCTTGTGTGGTTGTTGGATCTTGTGTGGTTGTTGGTTCTTGTGTGGTTGTTGGTTCTTGTGTGGTTGTTGGTTCAGGTGTGGTTGTTGGTTCGGGTGTGGTTGTTGGCTCGGGTGTGGTTGTTGGCTCGGGTGTGGTTGTTGGTTCTTGTGTGGTTGTTGGCTCGAGTGTGGTTGTTGGTTCTTGTGTGGTTGTTGGTTCTTGTGTGGTTGTTGGTTCATGTGTGGTTGTTGGTTCAGGTGTGGTCGTTGGCTCAGGTGTGGTTGTTGGTTCAGAAGTGGTTGTTGGCTCGGGTGTGGTTGTTGGTTCTTGTGTGGTTGTTGGCTCGAGTGTGGTTGTTGGTTCTTGTGTGGTTGTTGGTTCGAGTGTGGTTGTTGGTTCAAGTGTGGTTGTTGGTTCAGGTGTGGTTGTTGGGTCAGGTGTGGTTGTTGGTTCAAGTGTGGTTGTTGGTTCTTGTGTGGTTGTTGGTTCTTGTGTGGTTGTTGGTTCATGTGTGGTTGTTGGTTCAGGTGTGGTCGTTGGCTCAGGTGTGGTTGTTGGTTCAGAAGTGGTTGTTGGCTCGGGTGTGGTTGTTGGTTCTTGTGTGGTTGTTGGCTCGAGTGTGGTTGTTGGTTCTTGTGTGGTTGTTGGTTCGAGTGTGGTTGTTGGTTCAAGTGTGGTTGTTGGTTCAGGTGTGGTTGTTGGGTCAGGTGTGGTTGTTGGTTCAAGTGTGGTTGTTGGTTCAGGTGTGGTTGTTGGGTCAGGTGTGGTTGTTGGTTCGGGTGTGGTTGTTGGGTCAGGTGTGGTTGTTGGTTCAGGTGTGGTCGTTGGCTCGAGTGTGGTTGTTGGTTCTTGTGTGGTTGTTGGTTCTTGTGTGGTTGTTGGTTCAAGTGTGGTTGTTGGTTCAGGTGTGGTTGTTGGGTCAGGTGTGGTTGTTGGTTCAGGTGTGGTTGTTGGTTCAGGTGTGGTTGTTGGTTCAGGTGTGGTCGTTGGCTCAGGTGTGGTTGTTGGTTCAGAAGTGGTTGTTGGCTCGGGTGTGGTTGTTGGTTCTTGTGTGGTTGTTGGCTCGAGTGTGGTTGTTGGTTCTTGTGTGGTTGTTGGTTCGAGTGTGGTTGTTGGTTCAAGTGTGGTTGTTGGTTCAGGTGTGGTTGTTGGGTCAGGTGTGGTTGTTGGTTCAAGTGTGGTTGTTGGTTCAGGTGTGGTTGTTGGTTCAGGTGTGGTTGTTGGTTCAGGTGTGGTTGTTGGGTCAGGTGTGGTTGTTGGTTCAGGTGTGGTTGTTGGTTCAGGTGTGGTTGTTGGTTCAGGTGTGGTTGTTGGTTCGGGGGTGGTTGTTGGTTCGGGGGTGGTTGTTGGTTCGGGGGTGGTTGTTGGTTCGGGGGTGGTTGTTGGTTCAGATGTGGTTGTTGGTTCTTGTGTGGTTGTTGGTTCTTGTGTGGATGTTGGTTCAGGTGTGGTTGTTGGTTCGGGGGTGGTTGTTGGTTCTTCTGTGGTTGTTGGCTCGAGTGTGGTTGTTGGTTCTTGTGTGGTTGTTGGTTCGAGTGTGGTTGTTGGTTCAAGTGTGGTTGTTGGTTCAGGTGTGGTTGTTGGTTCAGGTGTGGTTGTTGGTTCAGGTGTGGTTGTTGGTTCAGATGTGGTTGTTGGCTCGGGTGTGGTTGTTGGTTCTTGTGTGGTTGTTGGCTCGGGTGTGGTTGTTGGTTCTTGTGTGGTTGTTGGTTCTTGTGTGGTTGTTGGTTCTTGTGTGGTTGATGGTTCTTGTGTGGTTGTTGGTTCAAGTGTGGTTGTTGGTTCAAGTGTGGTTGTTGGTTCAGGTGTGGTTGTTGGGTCAGGTGTGGTTGTTGGGTAAGGTGTGGTTGTTGGTTCATGTGTGGTTGTTGGTTCAGGTGTGGTTGTTGGGTCAGGTGTGGTTGTTGGTTCAGGTGTGGTTGTTGGCTCGGGTGTGGTTGTTGGTTCTTGTGTGGTTGTTGGCTCTAGTGTGGTTGTTGGTTCAAGTGTGGTTGTTGGCTCAGGTGTGGTTGTTGGTTCAGGTGTGGTCGTTGGATCAGGTGTGGTTGTTGGTTCAGATGTGGTTGTTGGCTCAGGTGTGGTTGTTGGTTCTTGTGTGGTTGTTGGCTCGAGTGTGGTTGTTGGTTCTTGTGTGGTTGTTGGTTCTTGTGTGGTTGTTGGTTCAAGTGTGGTTGTTGGTTCAGGTGTGGTTGTTGGGTCAGGTGTGGTTGTTGGTTCAAGTGTGGTTGTTGGTTCAGGTGTGGTTGTTGGGTCAGGTGTGGTTGTTGGTTCAGGTGTGGTTGTTGGCTCGGGTGTGGTAGTTGGCTCAGGTGTGGTCGTTGGGTCAGGTGTGGTTGTTGGTTCAGGTGTGGTTGTTGGTTCAGGTGTGGTTGTTGGGTCAGGTGTGGTTGTTGGTTCAGGTGTGGTTGTTGGTTCAGGTGTGGTTGTTGGTTCAGGTGTGGTTGTTGGTTCGGGGGTGGTTGTTGGTTCGGGGGTGGTTGTTGGTTCGGGGGTGGTTGTTGGTTCAGATGTGGTTGTTGGTTCTTGTGTGGTTGTTGGTTCTTGTGTGGATGTTGGTTCAGGTGTGGTTGTTGGTTCGGGGGTGGTTGTTGGATCGGGTGTGGTTGTTGGTTCGGGGGTGGTTGTTGGTTCGGGGGTGGTTGTTGGTTCAGGTGTGGTCGTTGGGTCAGGTGTGGTTGTTGGTTCAGGTGTGGTTGTTGGTTCAGATGTGGTTGTTGGCTTGGGTGTAGTTGTTGGTTCTTGTGTGGTTGTTGGTTCTTGTGTGGTTGTTGGTTCAAGTGTGGTTGTTGGTTCAGGTGTGGTTGTTGGGTCAGGTGTGGTTGTTGGTTCAGGTGTGGTTGTTGGTTCAGGTGTGGTTGTTGGTTCAGGTGTGGTCGTTGGCTCAGGTGTGGTTGTTGGTTCAGAAGTGGTTGTTGGCTCGGGTGTGGTTGTTGGTTCTTGTGTGGTTGTTGGTTCTTGTGTGGTTGTTGGTTCAAGTGTGGTTGTTGGTTCAGGTGTGGTTGTTGGGTCAGGTGTGGTTGTTGGTTCAGGTGTGGTTGTTGGTTCAGGTGTGGTTGTTGGTTCAGGTGTGGTCGTTGGCTCAGGTGTGGTTGTTGGTTCAGAAGTGGTTGTTGGCTCGGGTGTGGTTGTTGGTTCTTGTGTGGTTGTTGGCTCGAGTGTGGTTGTTGGTTCAGGTGTGGTTGTTGGGTCAGGTGTGGTTGTTGGTTCAGGTGTGGTTGTTGGTTCAGGTGTGGTTGTTGGTTCAGGTGTGGTCGTTGGCTCAGGTGTGGTTGTTGGTTCTTGTGTGGTTGTTGGCTCGGGTGTGGTTGTTGGTTCTTGTGTGGTTGTTGGCTCGAGTGTGGTTGTTGGTTCTTGTGTGGTTGTTGGTTCGAGTGTGGTTGTTGGTTCAAGTGTGGTTGTTGGTTCAGGTGTGGTTGTTGGGTCAGGTGTGGTTGTTGGTTCAAGTGTGGTTGTTGGTTCAGGTGTGGTTGTTGGTTCAGGTGTGGTTGTTGGTTCAGGTGTGGTTGTTGGGTCAGGTGTGGTTGTTGGTTCAGGTGTGGTTGTTGGTTCAGGTGTGGTTGTTGGTTCAGGTGTGGTTGTTGGTTCGGGGGTGGTTGTTGGTTCGGGGGTGGTTGTTGGTTCGGGGGTGGTTGTTGGTTCGGGGGTGGTTGTTGGTTCAGATGTGGTTGTTGGTTCTTGTGTGGTTGTTGGTTCTTGTGTGGATGTTGGTTCAGGTGTGGTTGTTGGTTCGGGGGTGGTTGTTGGTTCTTCTGTGGTTGTTGGCTCGAGTGTGGTTGTTGGTTCTTGTGTGGTTGTTGGTTCGAGTGTGGTTGTTGGTTCAAGTGTGGTTGTTGGTTCAGGTGTGGTTGTTGGTTCAGGTGTGGTTGTTGGTTCAGGTGTGGTTGTTGGTTCAGATGTGGTTGTTGGCTCGGGTGTGGTTGTTGGTTCTTGTGTGGTTGTTGGCTCGGGTGTGGTTGTTGGTTCTTGTGTGGTTGTTGGTTCTTGTGTGGTTGTTGGTTCTTGTGTGGTTGATGGTTCTTGTGTGGTTGTTGGTTCAAGTGTGGTTGTTGGTTCAAGTGTGGTTGTTGGTTCAGGTGTGGTTGTTGGGTCAGGTGTGGTTGTTGGGTAAGGTGTGGTTGTTGGTTCATGTGTGGTTGTTGGTTCAGGTGTGGTTGTTGGGTCAGGTGTGGTTGTTGGTTCAGGTGTGGTTGTTGGCTCGGGTGTGGTTGTTGGTTCTTGTGTGGTTGTTGGCTCTAGTGTGGTTGTTGGTTCAAGTGTGGTTGTTGGCTCAGGTGTGGTTGTTGGTTCAGGTGTGGTCGTTGGATCAGGTGTGGTTGTTGGTTCAGATGTGGTTGTTGGCTCAGGTGTGGTTGTTGGTTCTTGTGTGGTTGTTGGCTCGAGTGTGGTTGTTGGTTCTTGTGTGGTTGTTGGTTCTTGTGTGGTTGTTGGTTCAAGTGTGGTTGTTGGTTCAGGTGTGGTTGTTGGGTCAGGTGTGGTTGTTGGTTCAAGTGTGGTTGTTGGTTCAGGTGTGGTTGTTGGGTCAGGTGTGGTTGTTGGTTCAGGTGTGGTTGTTGGCTCGGGTGTGGTAGTTGGCTCAGGTGTGGTCGTTGGGTCAGGTGTGGTTGTTGGTTCAGGTGTGGTTGTTGGTTCAGGTGTGGTTGTTGGGTCAGGTGTGGTTGTTGGTTCAGGTGTGGTTGTTGGTTCAGGTGTGGTTGTTGGTTCAGGTGTGGTTGTTGGTTCGGGGGTGGTTGTTGGTTCGGGGGTGGTTGTTGGTTCGGGGGTGGTTGTTGGTTCAGATGTGGTTGTTGGTTCTTGTGTGGTTGTTGGTTCTTGTGTGGATGTTGGTTCAGGTGTGGTTGTTGGTTCGGGGGTGGTTGTTGGATCGGGTGTGGTTGTTGGTTCGGGGGTGGTTGTTGGTTCGGGGGTGGTTGTTGGTTCAGGTGTGGTCGTTGGGTCAGGTGTGGTTGTTGGTTCAGGTGTGGTTGTTGGTTCAGATGTGGTTGTTGGCTTGGGTGTAGTTGTTGGTTCTTGTGTGGTTGTTGGTTCTTGTGTGGTTGTTGGTTCAAGTGTGGTTGTTGGTTCAGGTGTGGTTGTTGGGTCAGGTGTGGTTGTTGGTTCAGGTGTGGTTGTTGGTTCAGGTGTGGTTGTTGGTTCAGGTGTGGTCGTTGGCTCAGGTGTGGTTGTTGGTTCAGAAGTGGTTGTTGGCTCGGGTGTGGTTGTTGGTTCTTGTGTGGTTGTTGGTTCTTGTGTGGTTGTTGGTTCAAGTGTGGTTGTTGGTTCAGGTGTGGTTGTTGGGTCAGGTGTGGTTGTTGGTTCAGGTGTGGTTGTTGGTTCAGGTGTGGTTGTTGGTTCAGGTGTGGTCGTTGGCTCAGGTGTGGTTGTTGGTTCAGAAGTGGTTGTTGGCTCGGGTGTGGTTGTTGGTTCTTGTGTGGTTGTTGGCTCGAGTGTGGTTGTTGGTTCAGGTGTGGTTGTTGGGTCAGGTGTGGTTGTTGGTTCAGGTGTGGTTGTTGGTTCAGGTGTGGTTGTTGGTTCAGGTGTGGTCGTTGGCTCAGGTGTGGTTGTTGGTTCTTGTGTGGTTGTTGGCTCGGGTGTGGTTGTTGGTTCTTGTGTGGTTGTTGGTTCGAGTGTGGTTGTTGGTTCAAGTGTGGTTGTTGGTTCAGGTGTGGTTGTTGGGTCAGGTGTGGTTGTTGGTTCAAGTGTGGTTGTTGGTTCAGGTGTGGTTGTTGGTTCAGGTGTGGTTGTTGGTTCAGGTGTGGTTGTTGGGTCAGGTGTGGTTGTTGGTTCGGGGGTGGTTGTTGGTTCTTCTGTGGTTGTTGGCTCGAGTGTGGTTGTTGGTTCTTGTGTGGTTGTTGGTTCGAGTGTGGTTGTTGGTTCAAGTGTGGTTGTTGGTTCAGGTGTGGTTGTTGGTTCAGGTGTGGTTGTTGGTTCAGGTGTGGTTGTTGGTTCAGATGTGGTTGTTGGCTCGGGTGTGGTTGTTGGTTCTTGTGTGGTTGTTGGCTCGGGTGTGGTTGTTGGTTCTTGTGTGGTTGTTGGTTCTTGTGTGGTTGTTGGTTCTTGTGTGGTTGATGGTTCTTGTGTGGTTGTTGGTTCAAGTGTGGTTGTTGGTTCAAGTGTGGTTGTTGGTTCAGGTGTGGTTGTTGGGTCAGGTGTGGTTGTTGGGTAAGGTGTGGTTGTTGGTTCATGTGTGGTTGTTGGTTCAGGTGTGGTTGTTGGGTCAGGTGTGGTTGTTGGTTCAGGTGTGGTTGTTGGCTCGGGTGTGGTTGTTGGTTCTTGTGTGGTTGTTGGCTCTAGTGTGGTTGTTGGTTCAAGTGTGGTTGTTGGCTCAGGTGTGGTTGTTGGTTCAGGTGTGGTCGTTGGATCAGGTGTGGTTGTTGGTTCAGATGTGGTTGTTGGCTCAGGTGTGGTTGTTGGTTCTTGTGTGGTTGTTGGCTCGAGTGTGGTTGTTGGTTCTTGTGTGGTTGTTGGTTCTTGTGTGGTTGTTGGTTCAAGTGTGGTTGTTGGTTCAGGTGTGGTTGTTGGGTCAGGTGTGGTTGTTGGTTCAAGTGTGGTTGTTGGTTCAGGTGTGGTTGTTGGGTCAGGTGTGGTTGTTGGTTCAGGTGTGGTTGTTGGCTCGGGTGTGGTAGTTGGCTCAGGTGTGGTCGTTGGGTCAGGTGTGGTTGTTGGTTCAGGTGTGGTTGTTGGTTCAGGTGTGGTTGTTGGGTCAGGTGTGGTTGTTGGTTCAGGTGTGGTTGTTGGTTCAGGTGTGGTTGTTGGTTCAGGTGTGGTTGTTGGTTCGGGGGTGGTTGTTGGTTCGGGGGTGGTTGTTGGTTCGGGGGTGGTTGTTGGTTCAGATGTGGTTGTTGGTTCTTGTGTGGTTGTTGGTTCTTGTGTGGATGTTGGTTCAGGTGTGGTTGTTGGTTCGGGGGTGGTTGTTGGATCGGGTGTGGTTGTTGGTTCGGGGGTGGTTGTTGGTTCGGGGGTGGTTGTTGGTTCAGGTGTGGTCGTTGGGTCAGGTGTGGTTGTTGGTTCAGGTGTGGTTGTTGGTTCAGATGTGGTTGTTGGCTTGGGTGTAGTTGTTGGTTCTTGTGTGGTTGTTGGTTCTTGTGTGGTTGTTGGTTCAAGTGTGGTTGTTGGTTCAGGTGTGGTTGTTGGGTCAGGTGTGGTTGTTGGTTCAGGTGTGGTTGTTGGTTCAGGTGTGGTTGTTGGTTCAGGTGTGGTCGTTGGCTCAGGTGTGGTTGTTGGTTCAGAAGTGGTTGTTGGCTCGGGTGTGGTTGTTGGTTCTTGTGTGGTTGTTGGTTCTTGTGTGGTTGTTGGTTCAAGTGTGGTTGTTGGTTCAGGTGTGGTTGTTGGGTCAGGTGTGGTTGTTGGTTCAGGTGTGGTTGTTGGTTCAGGTGTGGTTGTTGGTTCAGGTGTGGTCGTTGGCTCAGGTGTGGTTGTTGGTTCAGAAGTGGTTGTTGGCTCGGGTGTGGTTGTTGGTTCTTGTGTGGTTGTTGGCTCGAGTGTGGTTGTTGGTTCAGGTGTGGTTGTTGGGTCAGGTGTGGTTGTTGGTTCAGGTGTGGTTGTTGGTTCAGGTGTGGTTGTTGGTTCAGGTGTGGTCGTTGGCTCAGGTGTGGTTGTTGGTTCTTGTGTGGTTGTTGGCTCGGGTGTGGTTGTTGGTTCTTGTGTGGTTGTTGGTTCGAGTGTGGTTGTTGGTTCAAGTGTGGTTGTTGGTTCAGGTGTGGTTGTTGGGTCAGGTGTGGTTGTTGGTTCAAGTGTGGTTGTTGGTTCAGGTGTGGTTGTTGGTTCAGGTGTGGTTGTTGGTTCAGGTGTGGTTGTTGGGTCAGGTGTGGTTGTTGGTTCAGGTGTGGTTGTTGGTTCAGGTGTGGTTGTTAGTTCAGGTGTGGTTGTTGGTTCGGGGGTGGTTGTTGGTTCGGGGGTGGTTGTTGGTTCGGGGGTGGTTGTTGGTTCGGGGGTGGTTGTTGGTTCAGATGTGGTTGTTGGTTCTTGTGTGGTTGTTGGTTCTTGTGTGGATGTTGGTTCAGGTGTGGTTGTTGGTTCGGGGGTGGTTGTTGGTTCTTCTGTGGTTGTTGGCTCGAGTGTGGTTGTTGGTTCTTGTGTGGTTGTTGGTTCGAGTGTGGTTGTTGGTTCAAGTGTGGTTGTTGGTTCAGGTGTGGTTGTTGGTTCAGGTGTGGTTGTTGGTTCAGGTGTGGTTGTTGGTTCAGATGTGGTTGTTGGCTCGGGTGTGGTTGTTGGTTCTTGTGTGGTTGTTGGCTCGGGTGTGGTTGTTGGTTCTTGTGTGGTTGTTGGTTCTTGTGTGGTTGTTGGTTCTTGTGTGGTTGATGGTTCTTGTGTGGTTGTTGGTTCAAGTGTGGTTGTTGGTTCAAGTGTGGTTGTTGGTTCAGGTGTGGTTGTTGGGTCAGGTGTGGTTGTTGGGTAAGGTGTGGTTGTTGGTTCATGTGTGGTTGTTGGTTCAGGTGTGGTTGTTGGGTCAGGTGTGGTTGTTGGTTCAGGTGTGGTTGTTGGCTCGGGTGTGGTTGTTGGTTCTTGTGTGGTTGTTGGCTCTAGTGTGGTTGTTGGTTCAAGTGTGGTTGTTGGCTCAGGTGTGGTTGTTGGTTCAGGTGTGGTCGTTGGATCAGGTGTGGTTGTTGGTTCAGATGTGGTTGTTGGCTCAGGTGTGGTTGTTGGTTCTTGTGTGGTTGTTGGCTCGAGTGTGGTTGTTGGTTCTTGTGTGGTTGTTGGTTCTTGTGTGGTTGTTGGTTCAAGTGTGGTTGTTGGTTCAGGTGTGGTTGTTGGGTCAGGTGTGGTTGTTGGTTCAAGTGTGGTTGTTGGTTCAGGTGTGGTTGTTGGGTCAGGTGTGGTTGTTGGTTCAGGTGTGGTTGTTGGCTCGGGTGTGGTAGTTGGCTCAGGTGTGGTCGTTGGGTCAGGTGTGGTTGTTGGTTCAGGTGTGGTTGTTGGTTCAGGTGTGGTTGTTGGGTCAGGGGTGGTTGTTGGTTCAGGTGTGGTTGTTGGTTCAGGTGTGGTTGTTGGTTCAGGTGTGGTTGTTGGTTCGGGGGTGGTTGTTGGTTCGGGGGTGGTTGTTGGTTCGGGGGTGGTTGTTGGTTCAGATGTGGTTGTTGGTTCTTGTGTGGTTGTTGGTTCTTGTGTGGATGTTGGTTCAGGTGTGGTTGTTGGTTCAGGTGTGGTTGTTGGTTCGGGGGTGGTTGTTGGATCGGGTGTGGTTGTTGGTTCGGGGGTGGTTGTTGGTTCGGGGGTGGTTGTTGGTTCAGGTGTGGTCGTTGGGTCAGGTGTGGTTGTTGGTTCAGGTGTGGTTGTTGGTTCAGATGTGGTTGTTGGCTCGGGTGTGGTTGTTGGTTCTTGTGTGGTTGTTGGCTCTAGTGTGGTTGTTGGTTCAAGTGTGGTTGTTGGCTCAGGTGTGGTTGTTGGTTCAGGTGTGGTCGTTGGATCAGGTGTGGTTGTTGGTTCAGATGTGGTTGTTGGCTCAGGTGTGGTTGTTGGTTCTTGTGTGGTTGTTGGCTCGAGTGTGGTTGTTGGTTCTTGTGTGGTTGTTGGTTCTTGTGTGGTTGTTGGTTCAAGTGTGGTTGTTGGTTCAGGTGTGGTTGTTGGGTCAGGTGTGGTTGTTGGTTCAAGTGTGGTTGTTGGTTCAGGTGTGGTTGTTGGGTCAGGTGTGGTTGTTGGTTCAGGTGTGGTTGTTGGCTCGGGTGTGGTAGTTGGCTCAGGTGTGGTCGTTGGGTCAGGTGTGGTTGTTGGTTCAGGTGTGGTTGTTGGTTCAGGTGTGGTTGTTGGGTCAGGTGTGGTTGTTGGTTCAGGTGTGGTTGTTGGTTCAGGTGTGGTTGTTGGTTCAGGTGTGGTTGTTGGTTCGGGGGTGGTTGTTGGTTCGGGGGTGGTTGTTGGTTCGGGGGTGGTTGTTGGTTCAGATGTGGTTGTTGGTTCTTGTGTGGTTGTTGGTTCTTGTGTGGATGTTGGTTCAGGTGTGGTTGTTGGTTCGGGGGTGGTTGTTGGATCGGGTGTGGTTGTTGGTTCGGGGGTGGTTGTTGGTTCGGGGGTGGTTGTTGGTTCAGGTGTGGTCGTTGGGTCAGGTGTGGTTGTTGGTTCAGGTGTGGTTGTTGGTTCAGATGTGGTTGTTGGCTTGGGTGTAGTTGTTGGTTCTTGTGTGGTTGTTGGTTCTTGTGTGGTTGTTGGTTCAAGTGTGGTTGTTGGTTCAGGTGTGGTTGTTGGGTCAGGTGTGGTTGTTGGTTCAGGTGTGGTTGTTGGTTCAGGTGTGGTTGTTGGTTCAGGTGTGGTCGTTGGCTCAGGTGTGGTTGTTGGTTCAGAAGTGGTTGTTGGCTCGGGTGTGGTTGTTGGTTCTTGTGTGGTTGTTGGTTCTTGTGTGGTTGTTGGTTCAAGTGTGGTTGTTGGTTCAGGTGTGGTTGTTGGGTCAGGTGTGGTTGTTGGTTCAGGTGTGGTTGTTGGTTCAGGTGTGGTTGTTGGTTCAGGTGTGGTCGTTGGCTCAGGTGTGGTTGTTGGTTCAGAAGTGGTTGTTGGCTCGGGTGTGGTTGTTGGTTCTTGTGTGGTTGTTGGCTCGAGTGTGGTTGTTGGTTCAGGTGTGGTTGTTGGGTCAGGTGTGGTTGTTGGTTCAGGTGTGGTTGTTGGTTCAGGTGTGGTTGTTGGTTCAGGTGTGGTCGTTGGCTCAGGTGTGGTTGTTGGTTCAGAAGTGGTTGTTGGCTCGGGTGTGGTTGTTGGTTCTTGTGTGGTTGTTGGCTCGAGTGTGGTTGTTGGTTCTTGTGTGGTTGTTGGTTCGAGTGTGGTTGTTGGTTCAAGTGTGGTTGTTGGTTCAGGTGTGGTTGTTGGGTCAGGTGTGGTTGTTGGTTCAAGTGTGGTTGTTGGTTCAGGTGTGGTTGTTGGTTCAGGTGTGGTTGTTGGTTCAGGTGTGGTTGTTGGTTCAGGTGTGGTTGTTAGTTCAGGTGTGGTTGTTGGTTCGGGGGTGGTTGTTGGTTCGGGGGTGGTTGTTGGTTCGGGGGTGGTTGTTGGTTCGGGGGTGGTTGTTGGTTCAGATGTGGTTGTTGGTTCTTGTGTGGTTGTTGGTTCTTGTGTGGATGTTGGTTCAGGTGTGGTTGTTGGTTCGGGGGTGGTTGTTGGTTCTTCTGTGGTTGTTGGCTCGAGTGTGGTTGTTGGTTCTTGTGTGGTTGTTGGTTCGAGTGTGGTTGTTGGTTCAAGTGTGGTTGTTGGTTCAGGTGTGGTTGTTGGTTCAGGTGTGGTTGTTGGTTCAGGTGTGGTTGTTGGTTCAGATGTGGTTGTTGGCTCGGGTGTGGTTGTTGGTTCTTGTGTGGTTGTTGGCTCGGGTGTGGTTGTTGGTTCTTGTGTGGTTGTTGGTTCTTGTGTGGTTGTTGGTTCTTGTGTGGTTGATGGTTCTTGTGTGGTTGTTGGTTCAAGTGTGGTTGTTGGTTCAAGTGTGGTTGTTGGTTCAGGTGTGGTTGTTGGGTCAGGTGTGGTTGTTGGGTAAGGTGTGGTTGTTGGTTCATGTGTGGTTGTTGGTTCAGGTGTGGTTGTTGGGTCAGGTGTGGTTGTTGGTTCAGGTGTGGTTGTTGGCTCGGGTGTGGTTGTTGGTTCTTGTGTGGTTGTTGGCTCTAGTGTGGTTGTTGGTTCAAGTGTGGTTGTTGGCTCAGGTGTGGTTGTTGGTTCAGGTGTGGTCGTTGGATCAGGTGTGGTTGTTGGTTCAGATGTGGTTGTTGGCTCAGGTGTGGTTGTTGGTTCTTGTGTGGTTGTTGGCTCGAGTGTGGTTGTTGGTTCTTGTGTGGTTGTTGGTTCTTGTGTGGTTGTTGGTTCAAGTGTGGTTGTTGGTTCAGGTGTGGTTGTTGGGTCAGGTGTGGTTGTTGGTTCAAGTGTGGTTGTTGGTTCAGGTGTGGTTGTTGGGTCAGGTGTGGTTGTTGGTTCAGGTGTGGTTGTTGGCTCGGGTGTGGTAGTTGGCTCAGGTGTGGTCGTTGGGTCAGGTGTGGTTGTTGGTTCAGGTGTGGTTGTTGGTTCAGGTGTGGTTGTTGGGTCAGGTGTGGTTGTTGGTTCAGGTGTGGTTGTTGGTTCAGGTGTGGTTGTTGGTTCAGGTGTGGTTGTTGGTTCGGGGGTGGTTGTTGGTTCGGGGGTGGTTGTTGGTTCGGGGGTGGTTGTTGGTTCAGATGTGGTTGTTGGTTCTTGTGTGGTTGTTGGTTCTTGTGTGGATGTTGGTTCAGGTGTGGTTGTTGGTTCAGGTGTGGTTGTTGGTTCGGGGGTGGTTGTTGGATCGGGTGTGGTTGTTGGTTCGGGGGTGGTTGTTGGTTCGGGGGTGGTTGTTGGTTCAGGTGTGGTCGTTGGGTCAGGTGTGGTTGTTGGTTCAGGTGTGGTTGTTGGTTCAGATGTGGTTGTTGGCTTGGGTGTAGTTGTTGGTTCTTGTGTGGTTGTTGGTTCTTGTGTGGTTGTTGGTTCAAGTGTGGTTGTTGGTTCAGGTGTGGTTGTTGGGTCAGGTGTGGTTGTTGGGTCAGGTGTGGTTGTTGGTTCTTGTGTGGTTGTTGGTTCAGGTGTGGTTGTTGGTTCAGGTGTGGTAGTTGGATCGGGTGTGGTTGTTGGTTCGGGTGTGGTTGTTGGTTCGGGGGTGGTTGTTGAATCGGGTGTGGTTGTTGGTTCGGGGGTGATTGTTGGTTCGGGGGTGGTTGTTGGTTCGGGTGTGGTTGTTGGCTCGAGTGTGGTTGTTGGTTCTTGTGTGGTTGTTGGTTCGAGTGTGGTTGTTGGTTCAAGTGTGGTTGTTGGTTCAGGTGTGGTTGTTGGTTCAGGTGTGGTTGTTGGTTCAGGTGTGGTTGTTGGTTCAGGTGTGGTTGTTGGTTCAGGTGTGGTTGTTGGTTCAGGTGTGGTTGTTGGGTCAGGTGTGGTTGTTGGTTCAGGTGTGGTTGTTGGTTCAGGTGTGGTTGTTAGTTCAGGTGTGGTTGTTGGTTCGGGGGTGGTTGTTGGTTCGGGGGTGGTTGTTGGTTCGGGGGTGGTTGTTGGTTCGGGGGTGGTTGTTGGTTCAGATGTGGTTGTTGGTTCTTGTGTGGTTGTTGGTTCTTGTGTGGATGTTGGTTCAGGTGTGGTTGTTGGTTCGGGGGTGGTTGTTGGTTCTTCTGTGGTTGTTGGCTCGAGTGTGGTTGTTGGTTCTTGTGTGGTTGTTGGTTCGAGTGTGGTTGTTGGTTCAAGTGTGGTTGTTGGTTCAGGTGTGGTTGTTGGTTCAGGTGTGGTTGTTGGTTCAGGTGTGGTTGTTGGTTCAGATGTGGTTGTTGGCTCGGGTGTGGTTGTTGGTTCTTGTGTGGTTGTTGGCTCGGGTGTGGTTGTTGGTTCTTGTGTGGTTGTTGGTTCTTGTGTGGTTGTTGGTTCTTGTGTGGTTGATGGTTCTTGTGTGGTTGTTGGTTCAAGTGTGGTTGTTGGTTCAAGTGTGGTTGTTGGTTCAGGTGTGGTTGTTGGGTCAGGTGTGGTTGTTGGGTAAGGTGTGGTTGTTGGTTCATGTGTGGTTGTTGGTTCAGGTGTGGTTGTTGGGTCAGGTGTGGTTGTTGGTTCAGGTGTGGTTGTTGGCTCGGGTGTGGTTGTTGGTTCTTGTGTGGTTGTTGGCTCTAGTGTGGTTGTTGGTTCAAGTGTGGTTGTTGGCTCAGGTGTGGTTGTTGGTTCAGGTGTGGTCGTTGGATCAGGTGTGGTTGTTGGTTCAGATGTGGTTGTTGGCTCAGGTGTGGTTGTTGGTTCTTGTGTGGTTGTTGGCTCGAGTGTGGTTGTTGGTTCTTGTGTGGTTGTTGGTTCTTGTGTGGTTGTTGGTTCAAGTGTGGTTGTTGGTTCAGGTGTGGTTGTTGGGTCAGGTGTGGTTGTTGGTTCAAGTGTGGTTGTTGGTTCAGGTGTGGTTGTTGGGTCAGGTGTGGTTGTTGGTTCAGGTGTGGTTGTTGGCTCGGGTGTGGTAGTTGGCTCAGGTGTGGTCGTTGGGTCAGGTGTGGTTGTTGGTTCAGGTGTGGTTGTTGGTTCAGGTGTGGTTGTTGGGTCAGGGGTGGTTGTTGGTTCAGGTGTGGTTGTTGGTTCAGGTGTGGTTGTTGGTTCAGGTGTGGTTGTTGGTTCGGGGGTGGTTGTTGGTTCGGGGGTGGTTGTTGGTTCGGGGGTGGTTGTTGGTTCAGATGTGGTTGTTGGTTCTTGTGTGGTTGTTGGTTCTTGTGTGGATGTTGGTTCAGGTGTGGTTGTTGGTTCAGGTGTGGTTGTTGGTTCGGGGGTGGTTGTTGGATCGGGTGTGGTTGTTGGTTCGGGGGTGGTTGTTGGTTCGGGGGTGGTTGTTGGTTCAGGTGTGGTCGTTGGGTCAGGTGTGGTTGTTGGTTCAGGTGTGGTTGTTGGTTCAGATGTGGTTGTTGGCTCGGGTGTGGTTGTTGGTTCTTGTGTGGTTGTTGGCTCTAGTGTGGTTGTTGGTTCAAGTGTGGTTGTTGGCTCAGGTGTGGTTGTTGGTTCAGGTGTGGTCGTTGGATCAGGTGTGGTTGTTGGTTCAGATGTGGTTGTTGGCTCAGGTGTGGTTGTTGGTTCTTGTGTGGTTGTTGGCTCGAGTGTGGTTGTTGGTTCTTGTGTGGTTGTTGGTTCTTGTGTGGTTGTTGGTTCAAGTGTGGTTGTTGGTTCAGGTGTGGTTGTTGGGTCAGGTGTGGTTGTTGGTTCAAGTGTGGTTGTTGGTTCAGGTGTGGTTGTTGGGTCAGGTGTGGTTGTTGGTTCAGGTGTGGTTGTTGGCTCGGGTGTGGTAGTTGGCTCAGGTGTGGTCGTTGGGTCAGGTGTGGTTGTTGGTTCAGGTGTGGTTGTTGGTTCAGGTGTGGTTGTTGGGTCAGGTGTGGTTGTTGGTTCAGGTGTGGTTGTTGGTTCAGGTGTGGTTGTTGGTTCAGGTGTGGTTGTTGGTTCGGGGGTGGTTGTTGGTTCGGGGGTGGTTGTTGGTTCGGGGGTGGTTGTTGGTTCAGATGTGGTTGTTGGTTCTTGTGTGGTTGTTGGTTCTTGTGTGGATGTTGGTTCAGGTGTGGTTGTTGGTTCGGGGGTGGTTGTTGGATCGGGTGTGGTTGTTGGTTCGGGGGTGGTTGTTGGTTCGGGGGTGGTTGTTGGTTCAGGTGTGGTCGTTGGGTCAGGTGTGGTTGTTGGTTCAGGTGTGGTTGTTGGTTCAGATGTGGTTGTTGGCTTGGGTGTAGTTGTTGGTTCTTGTGTGGTTGTTGGTTCTTGTGTGGTTGTTGGTTCAAGTGTGGTTGTTGGTTCAGGTGTGGTTGTTGGGTCAGGTGTGGTTGTTGGTTCAGGTGTGGTTGTTGGTTCAGGTGTGGTTGTTGGTTCAGGTGTGGTCGTTGGCTCAGGTGTGGTTGTTGGTTCAGAAGTGGTTGTTGGCTCGGGTGTGGTTGTTGGTTCTTGTGTGGTTGTTGGTTCTTGTGTGGTTGTTGGTTCAAGTGTGGTTGTTGGTTCAGGTGTGGTTGTTGGGTCAGGTGTGGTTGTTGGTTCAGGTGTGGTTGTTGGTTCAGGTGTGGTTGTTGGTTCAGGTGTGGTCGTTGGCTCAGGTGTGGTTGTTGGTTCAGAAGTGGTTGTTGGCTCGGGTGTGGTTGTTGGTTCTTGTGTGGTTGTTGGCTCGAGTGTGGTTGTTGGTTCAGGTGTGGTTGTTGGGTCAGGTGTGGTTGTTGGTTCAGGTGTGGTTGTTGGTTCAGGTGTGGTTGTTGGTTCAGGTGTGGTCGTTGGCTCAGGTGTGGTTGTTGGTTCAGAAGTGGTTGTTGGCTCGGGTGTGGTTGTTGGTTCTTGTGTGGTTGTTGGCTCGAGTGTGGTTGTTGGTTCTTGTGTGGTTGTTGGTTCGAGTGTGGTTGTTGGTTCAAGTGTGGTTGTTGGTTCAGGTGTGGTTGTTGGGTCAGGTGTGGTTGTTGGTTCAAGTGTGGTTGTTGGTTCAGGTGTGGTTGTTGGTTCAGGTGTGGTTGTTGGTTCAGGTGTGGTTGTTGGTTCAGGTGTGGTTGTTAGTTCAGGTGTGGTTGTTGGTTCGGGGGTGGTTGTTGGTTCGGGGGTGGTTGTTGGTTCGGGGGTGGTTGTTGGTTCGGGGGTGGTTGTTGGTTCAGATGTGGTTGTTGGTTCTTGTGTGGTTGTTGGTTCTTGTGTGGATGTTGGTTCAGGTGTGGTTGTTGGTTCGGGGGTGGTTGTTGGTTCTTCTGTGGTTGTTGGCTCGAGTGTGGTTGTTGGTTCTTGTGTGGTTGTTGGTTCGAGTGTGGTTGTTGGTTCAAGTGTGGTTGTTGGTTCAGGTGTGGTTGTTGGTTCAGGTGTGGTTGTTGGTTCAGGTGTGGTTGTTGGTTCAGATGTGGTTGTTGGCTCGGGTGTGGTTGTTGGTTCTTGTGTGGTTGTTGGCTCGGGTGTGGTTGTTGGTTCTTGTGTGGTTGTTGGTTCTTGTGTGGTTGTTGGTTCTTGTGTGGTTGATGGTTCTTGTGTGGTTGTTGGTTCAAGTGTGGTTGTTGGTTCAAGTGTGGTTGTTGGTTCAGGTGTGGTTGTTGGGTCAGGTGTGGTTGTTGGGTAAGGTGTGGTTGTTGGTTCATGTGTGGTTGTTGGTTCAGGTGTGGTTGTTGGGTCAGGTGTGGTTGTTGGTTCAGGTGTGGTTGTTGGCTCGGGTGTGGTTGTTGGTTCTTGTGTGGTTGTTGGCTCTAGTGTGGTTGTTGGTTCAAGTGTGGTTGTTGGCTCAGGTGTGGTTGTTGGTTCAGGTGTGGTCGTTGGATCAGGTGTGGTTGTTGGTTCAGATGTGGTTGTTGGCTCAGGTGTGGTTGTTGGTTCTTGTGTGGTTGTTGGCTCGAGTGTGGTTGTTGGTTCTTGTGTGGTTGTTGGTTCTTGTGTGGTTGTTGGTTCAAGTGTGGTTGTTGGTTCAGGTGTGGTTGTTGGGTCAGGTGTGGTTGTTGGTTCAAGTGTGGTTGTTGGTTCAGGTGTGGTTGTTGGGTCAGGTGTGGTTGTTGGTTCAGGTGTGGTTGTTGGCTCGGGTGTGGTAGTTGGCTCAGGTGTGGTCGTTGGGTCAGGTGTGGTTGTTGGTTCAGGTGTGGTTGTTGGTTCAGGTGTGGTTGTTGGGTCAGGTGTGGTTGTTGGTTCAGGTGTGGTTGTTGGTTCAGGTGTGGTTGTTGGTTCAGGTGTGGTTGTTGGTTCGGGGGTGGTTGTTGGTTCGGGGGTGGTTGTTGGTTCGGGGGTGGTTGTTGGTTCAGATGTGGTTGTTGGTTCTTGTGTGGTTGTTGGTTCTTGTGTGGATGTTGGTTCAGGTGTGGTTGTTGGTTCAGGTGTGGTTGTTGGTTCGGGGGTGGTTGTTGGATCGGGTGTGGTTGTTGGTTCGGGGGTGGTTGTTGGTTCGGGGGTGGTTGTTGGTTCAGGTGTGGTCGTTGGGTCAGGTGTGGTTGTTGGTTCAGGTGTGGTTGTTGGTTCAGATGTGGTTGTTGGCTTGGGTGTAGTTGTTGGTTCTTGTGTGGTTGTTGGTTCTTGTGTGGTTGTTGGTTCAAGTGTGGTTGTTGGTTCAGGTGTGGTTGTTGGGTCAGGTGTGGTTGTTGGGTCAGGTGTGGTTGTTGGTTCTTGTGTGGTTGTTGGTTCAGGTGTGGTTGTTGGTTCAGGTGTGGTAGTTGGATCGGGTGTGGTTGTTGGTTCGGGTGTGGTTGTTGGTTCGGGGGTGGTTGTTGAATCGGGTGTGGTTGTTGGTTCGGGGGTGATTGTTGGTTCGGGGGTGGTTGTTGGTTCGGGTGTGGTTGTTGGGTCAGGTGTGGTTGTTGGTTCAGATGTGGTTGTTGGCTCGGGTGTGGTTGTTGGTTCTTGTGTGGTTGTTGGTTCTTGAGTGGTTGTTGGTTCTTGTGTGGTTGTTGGTTCAAGTGTGGTTGTTGGTTCAGGTGTGGTTGTTGGGTCAGGTGTGGTTGTTGGGTCAGGTGTGGTTGTTGCTTCTTGTGTGGTTGTTGGTTCAGGTGTGGTTGTTGGGTCAGGTGTGGTTGTTGGTTCAGGTGTGGTAGTTGGATCGGGTGTGGTTGTTGGTTCGGGTGTGGTTGTTGGTTCGGGGGTGGTTGTTGAATCGGGTGTGGTTGTTGGTTCGGGGGTGGTTGTTGGTTCGGGGGTGGTTGTTGGTTCGGGTGTGGTTGTTGGGTCAGCTGTGGTTGTTGGTTCAGGTGTGGTTGTTGGCTCGAGTGTGGTTGTTGGTTCTTGTGTGGTTGTTGGTTCGAGTGTGGTTGTTGGTTCAAGTGTGGTTGTTGGTTCAGGTGTGGTTGTTGGGTCAGGTGTGGTTGTTGGTTCAAGTGTGGTTGTTGGTTCAGGTGTGGTTGTTGGTTCAGGTGTGGTTGTTGGTTCCGGTGTGGTTGTTGGGTCAGGTGTGGTTGTTGGTTCAGGTGTGGTTGTTGGTTCAGGTGTGGTTGTTGGTTCAGGTGTGGTTGTTGGTTCGGGGGTGGTTGTTGGTTCGGGGGTGGTTGTTGGTTCGGGGGTGGTTGTTGGTTCGGGGGTGGTTGTTGGTTCAGATGTGGTTGTTGGTTCTTGTGTGGTTGTTGGTTCTTGTGTGGATGTTGGTTCAGGTGTGGTTGTTGGTTCGAGTGTGGTTGTTGGTTCAAGTGTGGTTGTTGGTTCAGGTGTGGTTGTTGGTTCAGGTGTGGTTGTTGGTTCAGGTGTGGTTGTTGGTTCTTGTGTGGTTGTTGGTTCTTGTGTGGTTGTTGGTTCTTGTGTGGTTGTTGGTTCAAGTGTGGTTGTTGGTTCAAGTGTGGTTGTTGGTTCAGGTGTGGTTGTTGGGTCAGGTGTGGTTGTTGGGTAAGGTGTGGTTGTTGGTTCATGTGTGGTTGTTGGTTCAGGTGTGGTTGTTGGGTCAGGTGTGGTTGTTGGTTCAGGTGTGGTTGTTGGTTCAGGTGTGGTTGTTGGTTCGGGGGTGGTTGTTGGATCGGGTGTGGTTGTTGGTTCGGGGGTGGTTGTTGGTTCGGGGGTGGTTGTTGGTTCAGGTGTGGTTGTTGGGTCAGGTGTGGTTGTTGGTTCAGGTGTGGTTGTTGGTTCAGATGTGGTTGTTGGCTTGGGTGTAGTTGTTGGTTCTTGTGTGGTTGTTGGTTCTTGTGTGGTTGTTGGTTCAAGTGTGGTTGTTGGTTTAGGTGTGGTTGTTGGGTCAGGTGTGGTTGTTGGGTCAGGTGTGGTTGTTGGTTCTTGTGTGGTTGTTGGTTCAGGTGTGGTTGTTGGGTCAGGTGTGGTTGTTGGTTCAGGTGTGGTCGTTGGCTCAGGTGTGGTCGTTGGTTCAGATGTGGTTGTTGGCTCGGGTGTGGTTGTTGGTTCTTGTGTGGTTGTTGGCTCGAGTGTGGTTGTTGGTTCTTGTGTGGTTGTTGGTTCGAGTGTGGTTGTTGGTTCAAGTGTGGTTGTTGGTTCAGGTGTGGTTGTTGGTTCAGGTGTGGTTGTTGGTTCAGGTGTGGTTGTTGGTTCAGATGTGGTTGTTGGCTCGGGTGTGGTTGTTGGTTCTTGTGTGGTTGTTGGCTCGAGTGTGGTTGTTGGTTCTTGTGTGGTTGTTGGTTCTTGTGTGGTTGTTGGTTCAAGTGTGGTTGTTGGCTCAGGAGTGGTTGTTGGTTCAGGTGTGGTCGTTGGATCAGGTGTGGTTGTTGGTTCAGATGTGGTTGTTGGCTCGGGTGTGGTTGTTGGTTCTTGTGTGGTTGTTGGCTCGAGTGTGGTTGTTGGTTCTTGTGTGGTTGTTGGTTCTTGTGTAGTTGTTGGTTCAAGTGTGGTTGTTGGTTCAGGTGTGGTTGTTGGGTCAGGTGTGGTTGTTGGTTCAAGTGTGGTTGTTGGTTCAGGTGTGGTTGTTGGGTCAGGTGTGGTTGTTGGTTCAGGTGTGGTTGTTGGGTCAGGTGTGGTTGTTGGTTCAGGTGTGGTCGTTGGCTCGGGTGTGGTAGTTGGCTCAGGTGTGGTCGTTGGGTCAGGTGTGGTTGTTGGTTCAGGTGTGGTTGTTGGTTCAGGTGTGGTCGTTGGCTCAGGTGTGGTTGTTGGTTCAGAAGTGGTTGTTGGCTCGGGTGTGGTTGTTGGTTCTTGTGTGGTTGTTGGCTCGAGTGTGGTTGTTGGTTCTTGTGTGGTTGTTGGTTCGAGTGTGGTTGTTGGTTCAAGTGTGGTTGTTGGTTCAGGTGTGGTTGTTGGTTCGGGGGTGGTTGTTGGATCGGGTGTGGTTGTTGGTTCGGGGGTGGTTGTTGGTTCGGGGGTGGTTGTTGGTTCAGGTGTGGTTGTTGGGTCAGGTGTGGTTGTTGGTTCAGGTGTGGTTGTTGGTTCAGATGTGGTTGTTGGCTTGGGTGTAGTTGTTGGTTCTTGTGTGGTTGTTGGTTCTTGTGTGGTTGTTGGTTCAAGTGTGGTTGTTGGTTTAGGTGTGGTTGTTGGGTCAGGTGTGGTTGTTGGGTCAGGTGTGGTTGTTGGTTCTTGTGTGGTTGTTGGTTCAGGTGTGGTTGTTGGGTCAGGTGTGGTTGTTGGTTCAGGTGTGGTCGTTGGCTCAGGTGTGGTCGTTGGTTCAGATGTGGTTGTTGGCTCGGGTGTGGTTGTTGGTTCTTGTGTGGTTGTTGGCTCGAGTGTGGTTGTTGGTTCTTGTGTGGTTGTTGGTTCGAGTGTGGTTGTTGGTTCAAGTGTGGTTGTTGGTTCAGGTGTGGTTGTTGGTTCAGGTGTGGTTGTTGGTTCAGGTGTGGTTGTTGGTTCAGATGTGGTTGTTGGCTCGGGTGTGGTTGTTGGTTCTTGTGTGGTTGTTGGCTCGAGTGTGGTTGTTGGTTCTTGTGTGGTTGTTGGTTCTTGTGTGGTTGTTGGTTCAAGTGTGGTTGTTGGCTCAGGAGTGGTTGTTGGTTCAGGTGTGGTCGTTGGATCAGGTGTGGTTGTTGGTTCAGATGTGGTTGTTGGCTCGGGTGTGGTTGTTGGTTCTTGTGTGGTTGTTGGCTCGAGTGTGGTTGTTGGTTCTTGTGTGGTTGTTGGTTCTTGTGTGGTTGTTGGTTCAAGTGTGGTTGTTGGTTCAGGTGTGGTTGTTGGGTCAGGTGTGGTTGTTGGTTCAAGTGTGGTTGTTGGTTCAGGTGTGGTTGTTGGGTCAGGTGTGGTTGTTGGTTCAGGTGTGGTTGTTGGGTCAGGTGTGGTTGTTGGTTCAGGTGTGGTCGTTGGCTCGGGTGTGGTAGTTGGCTCAGGTGTGGTCGTTGGGTCAGGTGTGGTTGTTGGTTCAGGTGTGGTTGTTGGTTCAGGTGTGGTTGTTGGTTCAGGTGTGGTTGTTGGTTCGGGGGTGGTTGTTGGTTCGGGGGTGGTTGTTGGTTCGGGGGTGGTTGTTGGTTCGGGGGTGGTTGTTGGTTCGGGTGTGGTTGTTGGGTCAGGTGTGGTTGTTGGTTCAGATGTGGTTGTTGGCTCGGGTGTGGTTGTTGGTTCTTGTGTGGTTGTTGGTTCTTGTGTGGTTGTTGGTTCTTGTGTGGTTGTTGGTTCAAGTGTGGTTGTTGGTTCAGGTGTGGTTGTTGGGTCAGGTGTGGTTGTTGGGTCAGGTGTGGTTGTTGGTTCTTGTGTGGTTGTTGGTTCGGGTGTGGTTGTTGGGTCAGCTGTGGTTGTTGGTTCAGGTGTGGTTGTTGGCTCGAGTGTGGTTGTTGGTTCTTGTGTGGTTGTTGGTTCGAGTGTGGTTGTTGGTTCAAGTGTGGTTGTTGGTTCAGGTGTGGTTGTTGGGTCAGGTGTGGTTGTTGGTTCAAGTGTGGTTGTTGGTTCAGGTGTGGTTGTTGGTTCAGGTGTGGTTGTTGGTTCGGGGGTGGTTGTTGGTTCGGGGGTGGTTGTTGGTTCGGGGGTGGTTGTTGGTTCGGGGGTGGTTGTTGGTTCAGATGTGGTTGTTGGTTCTTGTGTGGTTGTTGGTTCTTGTGTGGATGTTGGTTCAGGTGTGGTTGTTGGTTCGGGGGTGGTTGTTGGTTCTTGTGTGGTTGTTGGCTCGAGTGTGGTTGTTGGTTCTTGTGTGGTTGTTGGTTCGAGTGTGGTTGTTGGTTCAAGTGTGGTTATTGGTTCAGGTGTGGTTGTTGGTTCAGGTGTGGTTGTTGGTTCAGGTGTGGTTGTTGGTTCTTGTGTGGTTGTTGGTTCTTGTGTGGTTGTTGGTTCTTGTGTGGTTGTTGGTTCAAGTGTGGTTGTTGGTTCAAGTGTGGTTGTTGGTTCAGGTGTGGTTGTTGGGTCAGGTGTGGTTGTTGGGTAAGGTGTGGTTGTTGGTTCATGTGTGGTTGTTGGTTCAGGTGTGGTTGTTGGGTCAGGTGTGGTTGTTGGTTCAGGTGTGGTTGTTGGTTCAGGTGTGGTTGTTGGTTCGGGGGTGGTTGTTGGATCGGGTGTGGTTGTTGGTTCGGGGGTGGTTGTTGGTTCGGGGGTGGTTGTTGGTTCAGGTGTGGTTGTTGGGTCAGGTGTGGTTGTTGGTTCAGGTGTGGTTGTTGGTTCAGATGTGGTTGTTGGCTTGGGTGTAGTTGTTGGTTCTTGTGTGGTTGTTGGTTCTTGTGTGGTTGTTGGTTCAAGTGTGGTTGTTGGTTTAGGTGTGGTTGTTGGGTCAGGTGTGGTTGTTGGGTCAGGTGTGGTTGTTGGTTCTTGTGTGGTTGTTGGTTCAGGTGTGGTTGTTGGGTCAGGTGTGGTTGTTGGTTCAGGTGTGGTCGTTGGCTCAGGTGTGGTCGTTGGTTCAGATGTGGTTGTTGGCTCGGGTGTGGTTGTTGGTTCTTGTGTGGTTGTTGGCTCGAGTGTGGTTGTTGGTTCTTGTGTGGTTGTTGGTTCGAGTGTGGTTGTTGGTTCAATTGTGGTTGTTGGTTCAGGTGTGGTTGTTGGTTCAGGTGTGGTTGTTGGTTCAGGTGTGGTTGTTGGTTCAGATGTGGTTGTTGGCTCGGGTGTGGTTGTTGGTTCTTGTGTGGTTGTTGGCTCGAGTGTGGTTGTTGGTTCTTGTGTGGTTGTTGGTTCTTGTGTGGTTGTTGGTTCAAGTGTGGTTGTTGGCTCAGCAGTGGTTGTTGGTTCAGGTGTGGTCGTTGGATCAGGTGTGGTTGTTGGTTCAGATGTGGTTGTTGGCTCGGGTGTGGTTGTTGGTTCTTGTGTGGTTGTTGGCTCGAGTGTGGTTGTTGGTTCTTGTGTGGTTGTTGGTTCTTGTGTGGTTGTTGGTTCAAGTGTGGTTGTTGGTTCAGGTGTGGTTGTTGGGTCAGGTGTGGTTGTTGGTTCAAGTGTGGTTGTTGGTTCAGGTGTGGTTGTTGGGTCAGGTGTGGTTGTTGGTTCAGGTGTGGTTGTTGGGTCAGGTGTGGTTGTTGGTTCAGGTGTGGTCGTTGGCTCGGGTGTGGTAGTTGGCTCAGGTGTGGTCGTTGGGTCAGGTGTGGTTGTTGGTTCAGGTGTGGTTGTTGGTTCAGGTGTGGTTGTTGGGTCAGGTGTGGTTGTTGGTTCAGGTGTGGTTGTTGGTTCAGGTGTGGTTGTTGGTTCAGGTGTGGTTGTTGGTTCGGGGGTGATTGTTGGTTCGGGGGTGGTTGTTGGTTCGGGGGTGGTTGTTGGTTCAGATGTGGTTGTTGGTTCTTGTGTGGTTGTTGGTTCTTGTGTGGATGTTGGTTCAGGTGTGGTTGTTGGTTCGGGGGTGGTTGTTGGATCGGGTGTGGTTGTTGGTTCGGGGGTGGTTGTTGGTTCGGGGGTGGTTGTTGGTTCAGGTGTGGTCGTTGGGTCAGGTGTGGTTGTTGGTTCAGGTGTGGTTGTTGGTTCAGATGTGGTTGTTGGCTTGGGTGTAGTTGTTGGTTCTTGTGTGGTTGTTGGTTCTTGTGTGGTTGTTGGTTCAAGTGTGGTTGTTGGTTCAGGTGTGGTTGTTGGGTCAGGTGTGGTTGTTGGGTCAGGTGTGGTTGTTGGTTCTTGTGTGGTTGTTGGTTCAGGTGTGGTTGTTGGTTCAGGTGTGGTAGTTGGATCGCGTGTGGTTGTTGGTTCGGGTGTGGTTGTTGGTTCGGGGGTGGTTGTTGAATCGGGTGTGGTTGTTGGTTCGGGGGTGATTGTTGGTTCGGGGGTGGTTGTTGGTTCGGGTGTGGTTGTTGGGTCAGGTGTGGTTGTTGGTTCAGATGTGGTTGTTGGCTCGGGTGTGGTTGTTGGTTCTTGTGTGGTTGTTGGTTCTTGTGTGGTTGTTGGTTCAAGTGTGGTTGTTGGTTCAGGTGTGGTTGTTGGGTCAGGTGTGGTTGTTGGGTCAGGTGTGGTTGTTGGTTCTTGTGTGGTTGTTGGTTCAGGTGTGGTTGTTGGGTCAGGTGTGGTTGTTGGTTCAGGTGTGGTAGTTGGATCGGGTGTGGTTGTTGGTTCGGGTGTGGTTGTTGGTTCGGGGGTGGTTGTTGAATCGGGTGTGGTTGTTGGTTCGGGGGTGGTTGTTGGTTCGGGGGTGGTTGTTGGTTCGGGTGTGGTTGTTGGGTCAGCTGTGGTTGTTGGTTCAGGTGTGGTTGTTGGTTCAGATGTGGTTGTTGGCTCGGGTGTGGTTGTTGGTTGTTGTGTGGTTGTTGGTTCTTGTGTGGTTGTTGGATCTTGTGTGGTTGTTGGTTCAGGTGTGGTTGTTGGTTCGGGTGTGGTTGTTGGCTCGGGTGTGGTTGTTGGTTCTTGTGTGGTTGTTGGCTCGAGTGTGGTTGTTGGTTCTTGTGTGGTTGTTGGTTCTTGTGTGGTTGTTGGTTCATGTGTGGTTGTTGGTTCAGGTGTGGTTGTTGGGTCAGGTGTGGTTGTTGGTTCAGGTGTGGTTGTTGGTTCAGGTGTGGTTGTTGGTTCAGGTGTGGTCGTTGGCTCAGGTGTGGTTGTTGGTTCAGGTGTGGTAGTTGGATCGGGTGTGGTTGTTGGTTCGGGTGTGGTTGTTGGTTCGGGGGTGGTTGTTGAATCGGGTGTGGTTGTTGGTTCGGGGGTGATTGTTGGTTCGGGGGTGGTTGTTGGTTCGGGTGTGGTTGTTGGGTCAGGTGTGGTTGTTGGTTCAGATGTGGTTGTTGGCTCGGGTGTGGTTGTTGGTTCTTGTGTGGTTGTTGGTTCTTGTGTGGTTGTTGGTTCTTGTGTGGTTGTTGGTTCAAGTGTGGTTGTTGGTTCAGGTGTGGTTGTTGGGTCAGGTGTGGTTGTTGGGTCAGGTGTGGTTGTTGGTTCTTGTGTGGTTGTTGGTTCAGGTGTGGTTGTTGGGTCAGGTGTGGTTGTTGGTTCAGGTGTGGTAGTTGGATCGGGTGTGGTTGTTGGTTCGGGTGTGGTTGTTGGTTCGGGGGTGGTTGTTGAATCGGGTGTGGTTGTTGGTTCGGGGGTGGTTGTTGGTTCGGGGGTGGTTGTTGGTTCGGGTGTGGT
Organism: Hippasteria phrygiana; assembly: GCA_037893225.1. Classification (NCBI taxonomy): domain Eukaryota; kingdom Metazoa; phylum Echinodermata; class Asteroidea; order Valvatida; family Goniasteridae; genus Hippasteria; species Hippasteria phrygiana. Next base: position 1,161,103 of record JAZGUH010000511.1, on the reverse strand, counting down.
TGTTGGGTCAGCTGTGGTTGTTGGTTCAGGTGTGGTTGTTGGTTCAGATGTGGTTGTTGGCTCGGGTGTGGTTGTTGGTTCTTGTGTGGTTGTTGGTTCTTGTGTGGTTGTTGGATCTTGTGTGGTTGTTGGTTCGGGTGTGGTTGTTGGCTCGGGTGTGGTTGTTGGTTCTTGTGTGGTTGTTGGCTCGAGTGTGGTTGTTGGTTCTTGTGTGGTTGTTGGTTCTTGTGTGGTTGTTGGTTCAAGTGTGGTTGTTGGTTCAGGTGTGGTTGTTGGGTCAGGTGTGGTTGTTGGTTCAGGTGTGGTTGTTGGTTCAGGTGTGGTTGTTGGTTCAGGTGTGGTCGTTGGCTCAGGTGTGGTTGTTGGTTCTTGTGTGGTTGTTGGTTCTTGTGTGGTTGTTGGTTCAAGTGTGGTTGTTGGTTCAGGTGTGGTTGTTGGGTCAGATGTGGTTGTTGGCTTGGGTGTAGTTGTTGGTTCTTGTGTGGTTGTTGGTTCTTGTGTGGTTGTTGGTTCTTGTGTGGTTGTTGGTTCAAGTGTGGTTGTTGGTTCAGGTGTGGTTGTTGGGTCAGGTGTGGTTGTTGGGTCAGGTGTGGTTGTTGGTTCAGGTGTGGTAGTTGGATCGGGTGTGGTTGTTGGTTCGGGTGTGGTTGTTGGTTCGGGGGTGGTTGTTGAATCGGGTGTGGTTGTTGGTTCGGGGGTGGTTGTTGGTTCGGGGGTGGTTGTTGGTTCGGGGGTGGTTGTTGGTTCGGGTGTGGTTGTTGGGTCAGGTGTGGTTGTTGGTTCAGGTGTGGTTGTTGGTTCGGGGTAGGTTGTTGGATCGGGTGTGGTAGTTGGTTCTTGTGTGGTTGTTGGCTCGAGTGTGGTTGTTGGTTCTTGTGTGGTTGTTGGTTCTTGTGTGGTTGTTGGTTCAAGTGTGGTTGTTGGTTCAGGTGTGGTTGTTGGGTCAGGTGTGGTTGTTGGTTCAGGTGTGGTTGTTGGGTCAGGTGTGGTTGTTGGTTCAGGTGTGGTCGTTGGCTCAGGTGTGGTTGTTGGTTCAGATGTGGTTGTTGGCTCGGGTGTGGTTGTTGGTTCTTGTGTGGTTGTTGGCTCGAGTGTGGTTGTTGGTTCTTGTGTGGTTGTTGGTTCGAGTGTGGTTGTTGGTTCAATTGTGGTTGTTGGTTCAGGTGTGGTTGTTGGTTCAGGTGTGGTTGTTGGTTCAGGTGTGGTTGTTGGTTCAGATGTGGTTGTTGGCTCGGGTGTGGTTGTTGGTTCTTGTGTGGTTGTTGGCTCGAGTGTGGTTGTTGGTTCTTGTGTGGTTGTTGGTTCTTGTGTGGTTGTTGGTTCAAGTGTGGTTGTTGGCTCAGCAGTGGTTGTTGGTTCAGGTGTGGTCGTTGGATCAGGTGTGGTTGTTGGTTCAGATGTGGTTGTTGGCTCGGGTGTGGTTGTTGGTTCTTGTGTGGTTGTTGGCTCGAGTGTGGTTGTTGGTTCTTGTGTGGTTGTTGGTTCTTGTGTGGTTGTTGGTTCAAGTGTGGTTGTTGGTTCAGGTGTGGTTGTTGGGTCAGGTGTGGTTGTTGGTTCAAGTGTGGTTGTTGGTTCAGGTGTGGTTGTTGGGTCAGGTGTGGTTGTTGGTTCAGGTGTGGTTGTTGGGTCAGGTGTGGTTGTTGGTTCAGGTGTGGTCGTTGGCTCGGGTGTGGTAGTTGGCTCAGGTGTGGTCGTTGGGTCAGGTGTGGTTGTTGGTTCAGGTGTGGTTGTTGGTTCAGGTGTGGTTGTTGGGTCAGGTGTGGTTGTTGGTTCAGGTGTGGTTGTTGGTTCAGGTGTGGTTGTTGGTTCAGGTGTGGTTGTTGGTTCGGGGGTGATTGTTGGTTCGGGGGTGGTTGTTGGTTCGGGGGTGGTTGTTGGTTCAGATGTGGTTGTTGGTTCTTGTGTGGTTGTTGGTTCTTGTGTGGATGTTGGTTCAGGTGTGGTTGTTGGTTCGGGGGTGGTTGTTGGATCGGGTGTGGTTGTTGGTTCGGGGGTGGTTGTTGGTTCGGGGGTGGTTGTTGGTTCAGGTGTGGTCGTTGGGTCAGGTGTGGTTGTTGGTTCAGGTGTGGTTGTTGGTTCAGATGTGGTTGTTGGCTTGGGTGTAGTTGTTGGTTCTTGTGTGGTTGTTGGTTCTTGTGTGGTTGTTGGTTCAAGTGTGGTTGTTGGTTCAGGTGTGGTTGTTGGGTCAGGTGTGGTTGTTGGGTCAGGTGTGGTTGTTGGTTCTTGTGTGGTTGTTGGTTCAGGTGTGGTTGTTGGTTCAGGTGTGGTAGTTGGATCGCGTGTGGTTGTTGGTTCGGGTGTGGTTGTTGGTTCGGGGGTGGTTGTTGAATCGGGTGTGGTTGTTGGTTCGGGGGTGATTGTTGGTTCGGGGGTGGTTGTTGGTTCGGGTGTGGTTGTTGGGTCAGGTGTGGTTGTTGGTTCAGATGTGGTTGTTGGCTCGGGTGTGGTTGTTGGTTCTTGTGTGGTTGTTGGTTCTTGTGTGGTTGTTGGTTCAAGTGTGGTTGTTGGTTCAGGTGTGGTTGTTGGGTCAGGTGTGGTTGTTGGGTCAGGTGTGGTTGTTGGTTCTTGTGTGGTTGTTGGTTCAGGTGTGGTTGTTGGGTCAGGTGTGGTTGTTGGTTCAGGTGTGGTAGTTGGATCGGGTGTGGTTGTTGGTTCGGGTGTGGTTGTTGGTTCGGGGGTGGTTGTTGAATCGGGTGTGGTTGTTGGTTCGGGGGTGGTTGTTGGTTCGGGGGTGGTTGTTGGTTCGGGTGTGGTTGTTGGGTCAGCTGTGGTTGTTGGTTCAGGTGTGGTTGTTGGTTCAGATGTGGTTGTTGGCTCGGGTGTGGTTGTTGGTTGTTGTGTGGTTGTTGGTTCTTGTGTGGTTGTTGGATCTTGTGTGGTTGTTGGTTCAGGTGTGGTTGTTGGTTCGGGTGTGGTTGTTGGCTCGGGTGTGGTTGTTGGTTCTTGTGTGGTTGTTGGCTCGAGTGTGGTTGTTGGTTCTTGTGTGGTTGTTGGTTCTTGTGTGGTTGTTGGTTCATGTGTGGTTGTTGGTTCAGGTGTGGTTGTTGGGTCAGGTGTGGTTGTTGGTTCAGGTGTGGTTGTTGGTTCAGGTGTGGTTGTTGGTTCAGGTGTGGTCGTTGGCTCAGGTGTGGTTGTTGGTTCAGGTGTGGTAGTTGGATCGGGTGTGGTTGTTGGTTCGGGTGTGGTTGTTGGTTCGGGGGTGGTTGTTGAATCGGGTGTGGTTGTTGGTTCGGGGGTGATTGTTGGTTCGGGGGTGGTTGTTGGTTCGGGTGTGGTTGTTGGGTCAGGTGTGGTTGTTGGTTCAGATGTGGTTGTTGGCTCGGGTGTGGTTGTTGGTTCTTGTGTGGTTGTTGGTTCTTGTGTGGTTGTTGGTTCTTGTGTGGTTGTTGGTTCAAGTGTGGTTGTTGGTTCAGGTGTGGTTGTTGGGTCAGGTGTGGTTGTTGGGTCAGGTGTGGTTGTTGGTTCTTGTGTGGTTGTTGGTTCAGGTGTGGTTGTTGGGTCAGGTGTGGTTGTTGGTTCAGGTGTGGTAGTTGGATCGGGTGTGGTTGTTGGTTCGGGTGTGGTTGTTGGTTCGGGGGTGGTTGTTGAATCGGGTGTGGTTGTTGGTTCGGGGGTGGTTGTTGGTTCGGGGGTGGTTGTTGGTTCGGGTGTGGTTGTTGGGTCAGCTGTGGTTGTTGGTTCAGGTGTGGTTGTTGGTTCAGATGTGGTTGTTGGCTCGGGTGTGGTTGTTGGTTCTTGTGTGGTTGTTGGTTCTTGTGTGGTTGTTGGATCTTGTGTGGTTGTTGGTTCGGGTGTGGTTGTTGGCTCGGGTGTGGTTGTTGGTTCTTGTGTGGTTGTTGGCTCGAGTGTGGTTGTTGGTTCTTGTGTGGTTGTTGGTTCTTGTGTGGTTGTTGGTTCAAGTGTGGTTGTTGGTTCAGGTGTGGTTGTTGGGTCAGGTGTGGTTGTTGGTTCAGGTGTGGTTGTTGGTTCAGGTGTGGTTGTTGGTTCAGGTGTGGTCGTTGGCTCAGGTGTGGTTGTTGGTTCTTGTGTGGTTGTTGGTTCTTGTGTGGTTGTTGGTTCAAGTGTGGTTGTTGGTTCAGGTGTGGTTGTTGGGTCAGATGTGGTTGTTGGCTTGGGTGTAGTTGTTGGTTCTTGTGTGGTTGTTGGTTCTTGTGTGGTTGTTGGTTCTTGTGTGGTTGTTGGTTCAAGTGTGGTTGTTGGTTCAGGTGTGGTTGTTGGGTCAGGTGTGGTTGTTGGGTCAGGTGTGGTTGTTGGTTCAGGTGTGGTAGTTGGATCGGGTGTGGTTGTTGGTTCGGGTGTGGTTGTTGGTTCGGGGGTGGTTGTTGAATCGGGTGTGGTTGTTGGTTCGGGGGTGGTTGTTGGTTCGGGGGTGGTTGTTGGTTCGGGGGTGGTTGTTGGTTCGGGTGTGGTTGTTGGGTCAGGTGTGGTTGTTGGTTCAGGTGTGGTTGTTGGTTCGGGGTAGGTTGTTGGATCGGGTGTGGTAGTTGGTTCTTGTGTGGTTGTTGGCTCGAGTGTGGTTGTTGGTTCTTGTGTGGTTGTTGGTTCTTGTGTGGTTGTTGGTTCAAGTGTGGTTGTTGGTTCAGGTGTGGTTGTTGGGTCAGGTGTGGTTGTTGGTTCAGGTGTGGTTGTTGGGTCAGGTGTGGTTGTTGGTTCAGGTGTGGTCGTTGGCTCAGGTGTGGTTGTTGGTTCAGATGTGGTTGTTGGCTCGGGTGTGGTTGTTGGTTCTTGTGTGGTTGTTGGCTCGAGTGTGGTTGTTGGTTCTTGTGTGGTTGTTGGTTCTTGTGTGGTTGTTGGTTCAAGTGTGGTTGTTGGTTCAGGTGTGGTTGTTGGGTCAGGTGTCGTTGTTGGTTCAGGTGTGGTTGTTGGGTCAGGTGTGGTTGTTGGTTCAGGTGTGGTTGTTGGTTCAGGTGTGGTTGTTGGTTCAGGTGTGGTTGTTGGTTCAGATGTGGTTGTTGGCTCGGGTGTGGTTGTTGGTTCTTGTGTGGTTGTTGGTTCTTGTGTGGTTGTTGGATATTGTGTGGTTGTTGGTTCTTGTGTGGTTGTTGGTTCTTGTGTGGTTGTTGGTTCAGGTGTGGTTGTTGGTTCGGGTGTGGTTGTTGGCTCGGGTGTGGTTGTTGGTTCTTGTGTGGTTGTTGGTTCTTGTGTGGTTGTTGGCTCGAGTGTGGTTGTTGGTTCTTGTGTGGTTGTTGGTTCTTGTGTGGTTGTTGGTTCAAGTGTGGTTGTTGGTTCAGGTGTGGTTGTTGGGTCAGGTGTGGTTGTTGGTTCAGGTGTGGTCGTTGGCTCGGGTGTGGTAGTTGGCTCAGGTGTGGTCGTTAGGTCAGGTGTGGTTGTTGGTTCAGGTGTGGTTGTTGGTTCAGGTGTGGTTGTTGGGTCAGGTGTGGTTGTTGGTTCAGGTGTGGTTGTTGGTTCAGGTGTGGTTGTTGGTTCAGGTGTGGTCGTTGGTTCGGGGGTGGTTGTTGGTTCGGGGGTGGTTGTTGGTTCGGGGGTGGTTGTTGGTTCGGGGGTGGTTGTTGGTTCAGATGTGGTTGTTGGTTCTTGTGTGGTTGTTGGTTCTTGTGTGGATGTTGGTTCAGGTGTGGTTGTTGGTTCGGGGGTGGTTGTTGGATCGGGTGTGGTTGTTGGTTCGGGGGTGGTTGTTGGTTCGGGGGTGGTTGTTGGTTCAGGTGTGGTTGTTGGGTCAGGTGTGGTTGTTGGTTCAGGTGTGGTTGTTGGTTCAGATGTGGTTGTTGGCTTGGGTGTAGTTGTTGGTTCTTGTGTGGTTGTTGGTTCTTGTGTGGTTGTTGGTTCTTGTGTGGTTGTTGGTTCAAGTGTGGTTGTTGGTTCAGGTGTGGTTGTTGGGTCAGGTGTGGTTGTTGGGTCAGGTGTGGTTGTTGGTTCAGATGTGGTTGTTGGCTCGGGTGTGGTTGTTGGTTCTTGTGTGGTTGTTGGTTCTTGTGTGGTTGTTGGTTCAAGTGTGGTTGTTGGTTCAGGTGTGGTTGTTGGGTCAGGTGTGGTTGTTGGGTCAGGTGTGGTTGTTGGTTCTTGTGTGGTTGTTGGTTCAGGTGTGGTTGTTGGTTCAGGTGTGGTAGTTGGATCGGGTGTGGTTGTTGGTTCGGGTGTGGTTGTTGGTTCGGGGGTGGTTGTTGGATCGGGTGTGGTTGTTGGTTCGGGGGTGGTTGTTGGTTCGGGGGTGGTTGTTGGTTCAGGTGTGGTTGTTGGTTCTTGTGTGGATGTTGGTTCAGGTGTGGTTGTTGGTTCGGGGGTGGTTGTTGGATCGGGTGTGGTTGTTGGTTCGGGGGTGGTTGTTGGTTCGGGGGTGGTTGTTGGTTCAGGTGTGGTTGTTGGTTCTTGTGTGGTTGTTGGTTCAGGTGTGGTTGTTGGTTCAGGTGTGGTAGTTGGATCGGGTGTGGTTGTTGGTTCGGGTGTGGTTGTTGGTTCGGGGGTGGTTGTTGAATCGGGGGTGGTTGTTGGTTCGGGTGTGGTTGTTGGGTCAGGTGTGGTTGTTGGTTCAGATGTGGTTGTTGGCTCGGGTGTGGTTGTTGGTTCTTGTGTGGTTGTTGGTTCTTGTGTGGTTGTTGGTTCAAGTGTGGTTGTTGGTTCAGGTGTGGTTGTTGGGTCAGGTGTGGTTGTTGGGTCAGGTGTGGTTGTTGGTTCTTGTGTGGTTGTTGGTTCAGGTGTGGTTGTTGGGTCAGGTGTGGTTGTTGGTTCAGGTGTGGTAGTTGGATCGGGTGTGGTTGCTGGTTCGGGTGTGGTTGTTGGTTCGGGGGTGGTTGTTGAATCGGGTGTGGTTGTTGGTTCGGGGGTGGTTGTTGGTTCGGGGGTGGTTGTTGGTTCGGGTGTGGTTGTTGGGTCAGGTGTGGTTGTTGGTTCAGGTGTGGTTGTTGGTTCAGATGTGGTTGTTGGCTCGGGTGTGGTTGTTGGTTCTTGTGTGGTTGTTGGTTCTTGTGTGGTTGTTGGGTCTTGTGTGGTTGTTCGTTCTTGTGTGGTTGTTGGTTCTTGTGTGGTTGTTGGTTCAGGTGTGGTTGTTGGTTCGGGTGTGGTTGTTGGCTCGTTTGTGGTTGTTGGTTCTTGTGTGGTTGTTGGCTCGAGTGTGGTTGTTGGTTCTTGTGTGGTTGTTGGTTCAAGTGTGGTTGTTGGTTCAGGTGTGGTTGTTGGGTCAGGTGTGGTTGTTGGTTCAAGTGTGGTTGTTGGTTCAGGTGTGGTTGTTGGTTCAGGTGTGGTTGTTGGTTCAAGTGTGGTTGTTGGTTCAGGTGTGGTTGTTGGTTCAGATGTGGTTGTTGGCTTGGGTGTAGTTGTTGGTTCTTGTGTGGTTGTTGGTTCTTGTGTGGTGGTTGGTTCAAGTGTGGTTGTTGGTTCAGGTGTGGTTGTTGGGTCAGGTGTGGTTGTTGGGTCAGGTGTGGTTGTTGGTTCTTGTGTGGTTGTTGGTTCAGGTGTGGTTGTTGTGTCAGGTGTGGTTGTTGGTTCAGGTGTGGTAGTTGGATCGGGTGTGGTTGTTGGTTCGGGTGTGGTTGTTGGTTCGGGGGTGGTTGTTGAATCGGGTGTGGTTGTTGGTTCGGGGGTGGTTGTTGGTTCGGGGGTGGTTGTTGGTTCGGGGGTGGTTGTTGGTTCGGGTGTGGTTGTTGGGTCAGGTGTGGTTGTTGGTTCAGGTGTGGTTGTTGGTTCGGGGTAGGTTGTTGGATCGGGTGTGGTTGTTGGTTCTTGTGTGGTTGTTGGCTCGAGTGTGGTTGTTGGTTCTTGTGTGGTTGTTGGTTCTTGTGTGGTTGTTGGTTCAAGTGTGGTTGTTGGTTCAGGTGTGGTTGTTGGTTCTTGTGTGGTTGTTGGTTCAAGTGTGGTTGTTGGTTCAGGTGTGGTTGTTGGGTCAGGTGTGGTTGTTGGTTCAGGTGTGGTCGTTGGCTCAGGTGTGGTTGTTGGTTCAGATGTGGTTGTTGGCTCGGGTGTGGTTGTTGGTTCTTGTGTGGTTGTTGGCTCGAGTGTGGTTGTTGGTTCTTGTGTGGTTGTTGGTTCTTGTGTGGTTGTTGGTTCAAGTGTGGTTGTTGGTTCAGGTGTGGTTGTTGGGTCAGGTGTCGTTGTTGGTTCAGGTGTGGTTGTTGGGTCAGGTGTGGTTGTTGGTTCAGGTGTGGTTGTTGGTTCAGGTGTGGTTGTTGGTTCAGGTGTGGTTGTTGGTTCAGATGTGGTTGTTGGCTCGGGTGTGGTTGTTGGTTCTTGTGTGGTTGTTGGTTCTTGTGTGGTTGTTGGATATTGTGTGGTTGTTGGTTCTTGTGTGGTTGTTGGTTCTTGTGTGGTTGTTGGTTCAGGTGTGGTTGTTGGTTCGGGTGTGGTTGTTGGCTCGGGTGTGGTTGTTGGTTCTTGTGTGGTTGTTGGTTCTTGTGTGGTTGTTGGCTCGAGTGTGGTTGTTGGTTCTTGTGTGGTTGTTGGTTCTTGTGTGGTTGTTGGTTCAAGTGTGGTTGTTGGTTCAGGTGTGGTTGTTGGGTCAGGTGTGGTTGTTGGTTCAGGTGTGGTCGTTGGCTCGGGTGTGGTAGTTGGCTCAGGTGTGGTCGTTAGGTCAGGTGTGGTTGTTGGTTCAGGTGTGGTTGTTGGTTCAGGTGTGGTTGTTGGGTCAGGTGTGGTTGTTGGTTCAGGTGTGGTTGTTGGTTCAGGTGTGGTTGTTGGTTCAGGTGTGGTCGTTGGTTCGGGGGTGGTTGTTGGTTCGGGGGTGGTTGTTGGTTCGGGGGTGGTTGTTGGTTCGGGGGTGGTTGTTGGTTCAGATGTGGTTGTTGGTTCTTGTGTGGTTGTTGGTTCTTGTGTGGATGTTGGTTCAGGTGTGGTTGTTGGTTCGGGGGTGGTTGTTGGATCGGGTGTGGTTGTTGGTTCGGGGGTGGTTGTTGGTTCGGGGGTGGTTGTTGGTTCAGGTGTGGTTGTTGGGTCAGGTGTGGTTGTTGGTTCAGGTGTGGTTGTTGGTTCAGATGTGGTTGTTGGCTTGGGTGTAGTTGTTGGTTCTTGTGTGGTTGTTGGTTCTTGTGTGGTTGTTGGTTCTTGTGTGGTTGTTGGTTCAAGTGTGGTTGTTGGTTCAGGTGTGGTTGTTGGGTCAGGTGTGGTTGTTGGGTCAGGTGTGGTTGTTGGTTCAGATGTGGTTGTTGGCTCGGGTGTGGTTGTTGGTTCTTGTGTGGTTGTTGGTTCTTGTGTGGTTGTTGGTTCAAGTGTGGTTGTTGGTTCAGGTGTGGTTGTTGGGTCAGGTGTGGTTGTTGGGTCAGGTGTGGTTGTTGGTTCTTGTGTGGTTGTTGGTTCAGGTGTGGTTGTTGGTTCAGGTGTGGTAGTTGGATCGGGTGTGGTTGTTGGTTCGGGTGTGGTTGTTGGTTCGGGGGTGGTTGTTGGATCGGGTGTGGTTGTTGGTTCGGGGGTGGTTGTTGGTTCGGGGGTGGTTGTTGGTTCAGGTGTGGTTGTTGGTTCTTGTGTGGATGTTGGTTCGGGTGTGGTTGTTGGTTCGGGGGTGGTTGTTGGATCGGGTGTGGTTGTTGGTTCGGGGGTGGTTGTTGGTTCGGGGGTGGTTGTTGGTTCAGGTGTGGTTGTTGGTTCTTGTGTGGTTGTTGGTTCAGGTGTGGTTGTTGGTTCAGGTGTGGTAGTTGGATCGGGTGTGGTTGTTGGTTCGGGTGTGGTTGTTGGTTCGGGGGTGGTTGTTGAATCGGGGGTGGTTGTTGGTTCGGGTGTGGTTGTTGGGTCAGGTGTGGTTGTTGGTTCAGATGTGGTTGTTGGCTCGGGTGTGGTTGTTGGTTCTTGTGTGGTTGTTGGTTCTTGTGTGGTTGTTGGTTCAAGTGTGGTTGTTGGTTCAGGTGTGGTTGTTGGGTCAGGTGTGGTTGTTGGGTCAGGTGTGGTTGTTGGTTCTTGTGTGGTTGTTGGTTCAGGTGTGGTTGTTGGGTCAGGTGTGGTTGTTGGTTCAGGTGTGGTAGTTGGATCGGGTGTGGTTGCTGGTTCGGGTGTGGTTGTTGGTTCGGGGGTGGTTGTTGAATCGGGTGTGGTTGTTGGTTCGGGGGTGGTTGTTGGTTCGGGGGTGGTTGTTGGTTCGGGTGTGGTTGTTGGGTCAGGTGTGGTTGTTGGTTCAGGTGTGGTTGTTGGTTCAGATGTGGTTGTTGGCTCGGGTGTGGTTGTTGGTTCTTGTGTGGTTGTTGGTTCTTGTGTGGTTGTTGGGTCTTGTGTGGTTGTTCGTTCTTGTGTGGTTGTTGGTTCTTGTGTGGTTGTTGGTTCAGGTGTGGTTGTTGGTTCGGGTGTGGTTGTTGGCTCGTTTGTGGTTGTTGGTTCTTGTGTGGTTGTTGGCTCGAGTGTGGTTGTTGGTTCTTGTGTGGTTGTTGGTTCAAGTGTGGTTGTTGGTTCAGGTGTGGTTGTTGGGTCAGGTGTGGTTGTTGGTTCAAGTGTGGTTGTTGGTTCAGGTGTGGTTGTTGGTTCAGGTGTGGTCGTTGGCTCAGGTGTGGTTGTTGGTTCAGATGTGGTTGTTGGCTCGGGTGTGGTTGTTGGTTCTTGTGTGGTTGTTGGCTCGAGTGTGGTTGTTGGTTTTTGTGTGGTTGTTGGTTCAAGTGTGGTTGTTGGCTCAGGTGTGGTTGTTGGTTCAGGTGTGGTCGTTGGCTCAGGTGTGGTTGTTGGTTCAGGTGTGGTTGTTGGGTCAGGTGTGGTTGTTGGTTCAGGTGTGGTAGTTGGATCGGGTGTGGTTGTTGGTTCGGGTGTGGTTGTTGGTTCGGGTGTGGTTGTTGAATCGGGTGTGGTTGTTGGTTCGGGGGTGGTTGTTGGTTCGGGGGTGGTTGTTGGTTCGGGTGTGGTTGTTGGGTCAGGTGTGGTTGTTGGTTCAGGTGTGGTTGTTTGTTCAGATGTGGTTGTTGGCTCGGGTGTGGTTGTTAGTTCTTGTGTGGTTGTTGGTTCTTGTGTGGTTGTTGGATCTTGTGTGGTTGTTGGTTCTTGTGTGGTTGTTGGTTCTTGTGTGGTTGTTGGTTCAGGTGTGGTTGTTGGTTCGGGTGTGGTTGTTGGCTCGGGTGTGGTTGTTGGTTCTTGTGTGGTTGTTGGCTCGAGTGTGGTTGTTGGTTCTTGTGTGGTTGTTGGTTCTTGTGTGGTTGTTGGTTCAAGTGTGGTTGTTGGTTCAGGTGTGGTTGTTGGGTCAGGTGTGGTTGTTGGTTCAGGTGTGGTTGTTGGGTCAGGTGTGGTTGTTGGTTCAGGTGTGGTTGTTGGTTCAGGTGTGGTTGTTGGTTCAGGTGTGGTTGTTGGTTCAGATGTGGTTGTTGGCTCGGGTGTGGTTGTTGGTTCTTGTGTGGTTGTTGGCTCTTGTGTGGTTGTTGGTTTTTGTGTGGTTGTTGGTTCAAGTGTGGTTGTTGGCTCAGGTGTGGTTGTTGGTTCAGGTGTGGTCGTTGGCTCAGGTGTGGTTGTTGGTTCAGATGTGGTTGTTGGCTCGGGTGTGGTTGTTGGTTCTTGTGTGGTTGTTGGCTCGAGTGTGGTTGTTGGTTCTTGTGTGGTTGTTGGTTCGAGTGTGGTTGTTGGTTCAAGTGTGGTTGTTGGTTCAGGTGTGGTTGTTGGGTCAGGTGTGGTTGTTGGTTCAAGTGTGGTTGTTGGTTCAGGTGTGGTTGTTAGGTCAGGTGTGGTTGTTGGTTCAGGTGTGGTTGTTGGGTCAGGTGTGGTTGTTGGTTCAGGTGTGGTCGTTGGCTCGGGTGTGGTAGTTGGCTCAGGTGTGGTCGTTGGGTCAGGTGTGGTTGTTGGTTCAGGTGTGGTTGTTGGCTTGGGTGTAGTTGTTGGTTCTTGTGTGGTTGTTGGTTCTTGTGTGGTTGTTGGTTCAAGTGTGGTTGTTGGTTTAGGTGTGGTTGTTGGGTCAGGTGTGGTTGTTGGGTCAGGTGAGGTTGTTGGTTCTTGTGTGGTTGTTGGTTCAGGTGTGGTTGTTGGGTCAGGTGTGGTTGTTGGTTCAGGTGTGGTAGTTGGATCGGTTGTGGTTGTTGGTTCGGGTGTGGTTGCTGGTTCGGGGGTGGTTGTTGAATCGGGTGTGGTTGTTGGTTCGGGGGTGGTTGTTGGTTCGGGGGTGGTTGTTGGTTCGGGTGTGGTTGTTGGGTCAGGTGTGGTTGTTGGTTCAGGTGTGGTTGTTGGTTCGGGGTAGGTTGTTGGATCGGGTGTGGTTGTTGGTTCTTGTGTGGTTGTTGGCTCGAGTGTGGTTGTTTGTTCTTGTGTGGTTGTTGGTTCTTGTGTGGTTGTTGGTTCAAGTGTGGTTGTTGGTTCAGGTGTGGTTGTTGGGTCAGGTGTGGTTGTTGGTTCAGGTGTGGTTGTTGGGTCAGGTGTGGTTGTTGGTTCAGGTGTGGTCGTTGGCTCAGGTGTGGTTGTTGGTTCAGATGTGGTTGTTGGCTCGGGTGTGGTTGTTGGTTCTTGTGTGGTTGTTGGCTCGAGTGTGGTTGTTGGTTCTTGTGTGGTTGTTGGTTCTTGTGTGGTTGTTGGTTCAAGTGCGGTTGTTGGTTCAGGTGTGGTTGTTGGGTCAGGTGTGGTTGTTGGTTCAGGTGTGGTTGTTGGTTCAGGTGTGGTTGTTGGTTCAGGTGTGGTCGTTGGCTCAGGTGTGGTTGTTGGTTCAGATGTGGTTGTTGGCTCGGGTGTGGTTGTTGGTTCTTGTGTGGTTGTTGGCTCGAGTGTGGTTGTTGGTTCTTGTGTGGTTGTTGGTTCTTGTGTGGTTGTTGGTTCAAGTGTGGTTGTTGGCTCAGGTGTGGTTGTTGGTTCAGGTGTGGTCGTTGGCTCAGGTATGGTTGTTGGTTCAGATGTGGTTGTTGGCTCGGGTGTGGTTGTTGGTTCTTGTGTGGTTGTTGGCTCGAGTGTGGTTGTTGGTTCTTGTGTGGTTGTTGGTTCGAGTGTGGTTGTTGGTTCAAGTGTGGTTGTTGGTTCAGGTGTGGTTGTTGGGTCAGGTGTGGTTGTTGGTTCAAGTGTGGTTGTTGGTTCAGGTGTGGTTGTTGGTTCAGATGTGGTTGTTGGCTTGGGTGTAGTTGTTGGTTCTTGTGTGGTTGTTGGTTCTTGTGTGGTTGTTGGTTCAAGTGTGGTTGTTGGTTCAGGTGTGGTTGTTGGGTCAGGTGTGGTTGTTGGGTCAGGTGTGGTTGTTGGTTCTTGTGTGGTTGTTGGTTCAGGTGTGGTTGTTGGATCGGGTGTGGTTGTTGGTTCGGGTGTGGTTGTTGGTTCGGGGGTGGTTGTTGAATCGGGTGTGGTTGTTGGTTCGGGGGTGGTTGTTGGTTCGGGGGTGGTTGTTGGTTCGGGGGTGGTTGTTGGTTCGGGTGTGGTTGTTGGGTCAGGTGTGGTTGTTGGTTCAGGTGTGGTTGTTGGTTCAGGTGTTGTTGTTGGTTCAGGTGTGGTTGTTGGTTCGGGGGTGGTTGTTGAATCGGGTGTGGTTGTTGGTTCGGGGGTGGTTGTTGGTTCGGGGGTGGTTGTTGGTTCGGGTGTGGTTGTTGGGTCAGGTGTGGTTGTTGGTTCAGGTGTGGTTGTTGGTTCGGGGTAGGTTGTTGGATCGGGTGTGGTTGTTGGTTCTTGTGTGGTTGTTGGCTCGAGTGTGGTTGTTGGTTCTTGTGTGGTTGTTGGTTCTTGTGTGGTTGTTGGTTCAAGTGTGGTTGTTGGTTCAGGTGTGGTTGTTGGGTCAGGTGTGGTTGTTGGTTCAGGTGTGGTTGTTGGGTCAGGTGTGGTTGTTGGTTCAGGTGTGGTCGTTGGCTCAGGTGTGGTCGTTGGTTCAGATGTGGTTGTTGGCTCGGGTGTGGTTGTTGGTTCTTGTGTGGTTGTTGGCTCGAGTGTGGTTGTTGGTTCTTGTGTTCTTGTTGGTTCTTGTGTGGTTGTTGGTTCAAGTGTGGTTGTTGGTTCAGGTGTGGTTGTTGGGTCAGGTGTGGTTGTTGGTTCAGGTGTGGTTGTTGGGTCAGGTGTGGTTGTTGGTTCAGGTGTGGTTGTTGGTTCAGGTGTGGTTGTTGGTTCAGGTGTGGTTGTTGGTTCAGATGTGGTTGTTGGCTCGGGTGTGGTTGTTGGTTCTTGTGTGGTTGTTGGCTCGAGTGTGGTTGTTGGTTCTTGTGTGGTTGTTGGTTTTTGTGTGGTTGTTGGTTCTAGTGTGGTTGTTGGCTCAGGTGTGGTTGTTGGTTCAGGTGTGGTCGTTGGCTCAGGTGTGGTTGTTGGCTCAGGTGTGGTTGTTGGTTCAGATGTGGTTGTTGGCTCGGGTGTGGTTGTTGGTTCTTGTGTGGTTGTTGGCTCGAGTGTGGTTGTTGGTTCTTGTGTGGTTGTTGGTTTTTGTGTGGTTGTTGGTTCAAGTGTGGTTGTTGGCTCAGGTGTGGTTGTTGGTTCAGGTGTGGTCGTTGGCTCAGGTGTGGTTGTTGGTTCAGATGTGGTTGTTGGCTCGGGTGTGGTTGTTGGTTCTTGTGTGGTTGTTGGCTCGAGTGTGGTTGTTGGTTCTTGTGTGGTTGTTGGTTCGAGTGTGGTTGTTGGTTCAAGTGTGGTTGTTGGTTCAGGTGTGGTTGTTGGGTCAGGTGTGGTTGTTGGTTCAAGTGTGGTTGTTGGTTCAGGTGTGGTTGTTAGGTCAGGTGTGGTTGTTGGTTCAGGTGTGGTTGTTGGGTCAGGTGTGGTTGTTGGTTCAGGTGTGGTCGTTGGCTCGGGTGTGGTAGTTGGCTCAGGTGTGGTCGTTGGGTCAGGTGTGGTTGTTGGTTCAGGTGTGGTTGTTGGTTCAGGTGTGGTTGTTGGGTCAGGTGTGGTTGTTGGTTCAGATGTGGTTGTTGGCTTGGGTGTAGTTGTTGGTTCTTGTGTGGTTGTTGGTTCAGGTGTGGTTGTTGGGTCAGGTGTGGTTGTTGGTTCAGATGTGGTTGTTGGCTTGGGTGTAGTTGTTGGTTCTTGTGTGGTTGTTGGTTCTTGTGTGGTTGTTGGTTCAAGTGTGGTTGTTGGTTTAGGTGTGGTTGTTGGGTCAGGTGTGGTTGTTGGGTCAGGTGAGGTTGTTGGTTCTTGTGTGGTTGTTGGTTCAGGTGTGGTTGTTGGGTCAGGTGTGGTTGTTGGTTCAGGTGTGGTAGTTGGATCGGTTGTGGTTGTTGGTTCGGGTGTGGTTGTTGGTTCGGGGGTGGTTGTTGAATCGGGTGTGGTTGTTGGTTCGGGGGTGGTTGTTGGTTCGGGGGTGGTTGTTGGTTCGGGTGTGGTTGTTGGGTCAGGTGTGGTTGTTGGTTCAGGTGTGGTTGTTGGTTCGGGGTAGGTTGTTGGATCGGGTGTGGTTGTTGGTTCTTGTGTGGTTGTTGGCTCGAGTGTGGTTGTTTGTTCTTGTGTGGTTGTTGGTTCTTGTGTGGTTGTTGGTTCAAGTGTGGTTGTTGGTTCAGGTGTGGTTGTTGGGTCAGGTGTGGTTGTTGGTTCAGGTGTGGTTGTTGGGTCAGGTGTGGTTGTTGGGTCAGGTGTGGTTGTTCGGTCAGGTGTGGTTGTTGGTTTAGGTGTGGTAGTTGGATCGGGTGTGGTTGTTGGTTCGGGTGTGGTTGTTGTTTCGGGTGTGGTTGTTGGATCGGGTGTGGTTGTTGGTTCTTGTGTGGTTGTTGGTTCTTGTGTGGTTGTTGGTTCTTGTGTGGTTGTTGGTTCAGGTGTGGTTGTTGGTTCAGGTGTGGTTGTTGGTTCTTGTGTGGTTGTTGGTTCAGGTGTGGTTGTTGGTTCAGGTGTGGTTGTTGGTTCTTGTGTGGTTGTTGGTTCAGGTGTGGTTGTTGGTTCAGGTGTGGTTGTTGGTTCAGGTGTGGTTGTTGGTTCAGGTGTGGTTGTTGGTTCTTGTGTGGTTGTTGGTTCTTGTGTGGTTGTTGGTTCAAGTGCGGTTGTTGGTTCAGGTGTGGTTGTTGGGTCAGGTGTGGTTGTTGGTTCAGGTGTGGTTGTTGGTTCAGGTGTGGTTGTTGGTTCAGGTGTGGTCGTTGGCTCAGGTGTGGTTGTTGGTTCAGATGTGGTTGTTGGCTCGGGTGTGGTTGTTGGTTCTTGTGTGGTTGTTGGCTCGAGTGTGGTTGTTGGTTCTTGTGTGGTTGTTGGTTCTTGTGTGGTTGTTGGTTCAAGTGTGGTTGTTGGCTCAGGTGTGGTTGTTGGTTCAGGTGTGGTCGTTGGCTCAGGTATGGTTGTTGGTTCAGATGTGGTTGTTGGCTCGGGTGTGGTTGTTGGTTCTTGTGTGGTTGTTGGCTCGAGTGTGGTTGTTGGTTCTTGTGTGGTTGTTGGTTCGAGTGTGGTTGTTGGTTCAAGTGTGGTTGTTGGTTCAGGTGTGGTTGTTGGGTCAGGTGTGGTTGTTGGTTCAAGTGTGGTTGTTGGTTCAGGTGTGGTTGTTGGTTCAGATGTGGTTGTTGGCTTGGGTGTAGTTGTTGGTTCTTGTCTGGTTGTTGGTTCTTGTGTGGTTGTTGGTTCAAGTGTGGTTGTTGGTTCAGGTGTGGTTGTTGGGTCAGGTGTGGTTGTTGGGTCAGGTGTGGTTGTTGGTTCTTGTGTGGTTGTTGGTTCAGGTGTGGTTGTTGGATCGGGTGTGGTTGTTGGTTCGGGTGTGGTTGTTGGTTCGGGGGTGGTTGTTGAATCGGGTGTGGTTGTTGGTTCGGGGGTGGTTGTTGGTTCGGGGGTGGTTGTTGGTTCGGGGGTGGTTGTTGGTTCGGGTGTGGTTGTTGGGTCAGGTGTGGTTGTTGGTTCAGGTGTGGTTGTTGGTTCAGGTGTTGTTGTTGGTTCAGGTGTGGTTGTTGGTTCGGGGGTGGTTGTTGAATCGGGTGTGGTTGTTGGTTCGGGGGTGGTTGTTGGTTCGGGGGTGGTTGTTGGTTCGGGTGTGGTTGTTGGGTCAGGTGTGGTTGTTGGTTCAGGTGTGGTTGTTGGTTCGGGGTAGGTTGTTGGATCGGGTGTGGTTGTTGGTTCTTGTGTGGTTGTTGGCTCGAGTGTGGTTGTTGGTTCTTGTGTGGTTGTTGGTTCTTGTGTGGTTGTTGGTTCAAGTGTGGTTGTTGGTTCAGGTGTGGTTGTTGGGTCAGGTGTGGTTGTTGGTTCAGGTGTGGTTGTTGGGTCAGGTGTGGTTGTTGGTTCAGGTGTGGTCGTTGGCTCAGGTGTGGTCGTTGGTTCAGATGTGGTTGTTGGCTCGGGTGTGGTTGTTGGTTCTTGTGTGGTTGTTGGCTCGAGTGTGGTTGTTGGTTCTTGTGTGGTTGTTGGTTCTTGTGTGGTTGTTGGTTCAAGTGTGGTTGTTGGTTCAGGTGTGGTTGTTGGGTCAGGTGTGGTTGTTGGTTCAGGTGTGGTTGTTGGGTCAGGTGTGGTTGTTGGTTCAGGTGTGGTTGTTGGTTCAGGTGTGGTTGTTGGTTCAGGTGTGGTTGTTGGTTCAGATGTGGTTGTTGGCTCGGGTGTGGTTGTTGGTTCTTGTGTGGTTGTTGGCTCGAGTGTGGTTGTTGGTTCTTGTGTGGTTGTTGGTTTTTGTGTGGTTGTTGGTTCTAGTGTGGTTGTTGGCTCAGGTGTGGTTGTTGGTTCAGGTGTGGTCGTTGGCTCAGGTGTGGTTGTTGGCTCAGGTGTGGTTGTTGGTTCAGATGTGGTTGTTGGCTCGGGTGTGGTTGTTGGTTCTTGTGTGGTTGTTGGCTCGAGTGTGGTTGTTGGTTCTTGTGTGGTTGTTGGTTTTTGTGTGGTTGTTGGTTCAAGTGTGGTTGTTGGCTCAGGTGTGGTTGTTGGTTCAGGTGTGGTCGTTGGCTCAGGTGTGGTTGTTGGTTCAGATGTGGTTGTTGGCTCGGGTGTGGTTGTTGGTTCTTGTGTGGTTGTTGGCTCGAGTGTGGTTGTTGGTTCTTGTGTGGTTGTTGGTTCGAGTGTGGTTGTTGGTTCAAGTGTGGTTGTTGGTTCAGGTGTGGTTGTTGGGTCAGGTGTGGTTGTTGGTTCAAGTGTGGTTGTTGGTTCAGGTGTGGTTGTTAGGTCAGGTGTGGTTGTTGGTTCAGGTGTGGTTGTTGGGTCAGGTGTGGTTGTTGGTTCAGGTGTGGTCGTTGGCTCGGGTGTGGTAGTTGGCTCAGGTGTGGTCGTTGGGTCAGGTGTGGTTGTTGGTTCAGGTGTGGTTGTTGGTTCAGGTGTGGTTGTTGGGTCAGGTGTGGTTGTTGGTTCAGATGTGGTTGTTGGCTTGGGTGTAGTTGTTGGTTCTTGTGTGGTTGTTGGTTCTTGTGTGGTTGTTGGTTCAAGTGTGGTTGTTGGTTTAGGTGTGGTTGTTGGGTCAGGTGTGGTTGTTGGGTCAGGTGAGGTTGTTGGTTCTTGTGTGGTTGTTGGTTCAGGTGTGGTTGTTGGGTCAGGTGTGGTTGTTGGTTCAGGTGTGGTAGTTGGATCGGTTGTGGTTGTTGGTTCGGGTGTGGTTGTTGGTTCGGGGGTGGTTGTTGAATCGGGTGTGGTTGTTGGTTCGGGGGTGGTTGTTGGTTCGGGGGTGGTTGTTGGTTCGGGTGTGGTTGTTGGGTCAGGTGTGGTTGTTGGTTCAGGTGTGGTTGTTGGTTCGGGGTAGGTTGTTGGATCGGGTGTGGTTGTTGGTTCTTGTGTGGTTGTTGGCTCGAGTGTGGTTGTTTGTTCTTGTGTGGTTGTTGGTTCTTGTGTGGTTGTTGGTTCAAGTGTGGTTGTTGGTTCAGGTGTGGTTGTTGGGTCAGGTGTGGTTGTTGGTTCAGGTGTGGTTGTTGGGTCAGGTGTGGTTGTTGGGTCAGGTGTGGTTGTTGGGTCAGGTGTGGTTGTTGGTTTAGGTGTGGTAGTTGGATCGGGTGTGGTTGTTGGTTCGGGTGTGGTTGTTGTTTCGGGTGTGGTTGTTGGATCGGGTGTGGTTGTTGGTTCTTGTGTGGTTGTTGGTTCTTGTGTGGTTGTTGGTTCTTGTGTGGTTGTTGGTTCAGGTGTGGTTCTTGGTTCAGGTGTGGTTGTTGGTTCTTGTGTGGTTGTTGGTTCAGGTGTGGTTGTTGGTTCAGGTGTGGTTGTTGGTTCTTGTGTGGTTGTTGGTTCAGGTGTGGTTGTTGGTTCAGGTGTGGTTGTTGGTTCAGGTGTGGTTGTTGGTTCAGGTGTGGTTGTTGGTTCGGGGTAGGTTGTTGGATCGGGTGTGGTTGTTGGTTCTTGTGTGGTTGTTGGCTCGAGTGTGGTTGTTGGTTCTTGTGTGGTTGTTGGTTCTTGTGTGGTTGTTGGTTCAAGTGTGGTTGTTGGTTCAGGTGTGGTTGTTGGGTCAGGTGTGGTTGTTGGTTCAGGTGTGGTTGTTGGGTCAGGTGTGGTTGTTGGTTCAGGTGTGGTCGTTGGCTCAGGTGTGGTCGTTGGTTCAGATGTGGTTGTTGGCTCGGGTGTGGTTGTTGGTTCTTGTGTGGTTGTTGGCTCGAGTGTGGTTGTTGGTTCTTGTGTGGTTGTTGGTTCTTGTGTGGTTGTTGGTTCAAGTGTGGTTGTTGGTTCAGGTGTGGTTGTTGGGTCAGGTGTGGTTGTTGGTTCAGGTGTGGTTGTTGGGTCAGGTGTGGTTGTTGGTTCAGGTGTGGTTGTTGGTTCAGGTGTGGTTGTTGGTTCAGGTGTGGTTGTTGGTTCAGATGTGGTTGTTGGCTCGGGTGTGGTTGTTGGTTCTTGTGTGGTTGTTGGCTCGAGTGTGGTTGTTGGTTCTTGTGTGGTTGTTGGTTTTTGTGTGGTTGTTGGTTCTAGTGTGGTTGTTGGCTCAGGTGTGGTTGTTGGTTCAGGTGTGGTCGTTGGCTCAGGTGTGGTTGTTGGCTCAGGTGTGGTTGTTGGTTCAGATGTGGTTGTTGGCTCGGGTGTGGTTGTTGGTTCTTGTGTGGTTGTTGGCTCGAGTGTGGTTGTTGGTTCTTGTGTGGTTGTTGGTTTTTGTGTGGTTGTTGGTTCAAGTGTGGTTGTTGGCTCGGGTGTGGTTGTTGGTTCGGGTGTGGTTGTTGGATCGGGTGTGGTTGTTTGATCGGGTGTGGTTGTTGGTTCAGGTGTGGTTGTTGGTTCAGGTGTGGTTGTTGGGTCAGGTGTGGTTGTTGGTTTAGGTGTGGTTGTTGGTTCAGATGTGGTTGTTGGTTCTTGTGTGGTTGTTGGTTCTTGTGTGGTTGTTGGTTCCGGTGTGGTTGTTGGTTCAGGTGTGGTTGTTGGTTCAGGTGTGGTTGTTGGGTCAGGTGTGGTTGTTGTGTCAGATGTGGTTGTTGGTTTAGGTGTGGTAGTTGGATCGTGTGTGGTTGTTGGTTCGGGTGTGGTTGTTGGTTCGGGTGTGGTTGTTGTTGCGGGTGTGGTTGTTGGATCGGGTGTGGTTGTTGGTTCTTGTGTGGTTGTTGGTTCTTGTGTGGTTGTTGGTTCAGGTGTGGTTCTTGGTTCAGGTGTGGTTGTTGGTTCTTGTGTGGTTGTTGGTTCAGGTGTGGTTGTTGGTTCAGGTGTGGTTGTTGGTTCTTGTGTGGTTGTTGGTTCTTGTGTGGTTGTTGGTTCTTGTGTGGTTGTTGGTTCAGGTGTGGTTCTTGGTTCAGGTGTGGTTGTTGGTTCTTGTGTGGTTGTTGGTTCTTGTGTGGTTGTTGGTTCAGGTGTGGTTGTTGGTTCAGGTGTGGTTGTTGGTTCTTGTGTGGTTGTTGGTTCAGGTGTGGTTGTTGGTTCAGGTGTGGTTGTTGGTTCAGGTGTGGTTGTTGGTTCAGGTGTGGTTGTTGGTTCGGGGTAGGTTGTTGGATCGGGTGTGGTTGTTGGTTCTTGTGTGGTTGTTGGCTCGAGTGTGGTTGTTGGTTCTTGTGTGGTTGTTGGTTCTTGTGTGGTTGTTGGTTCAAGTGTGGTTGTTGGTTCAGGTGTGGTTGTTGGGTCAGGTGTGGTTGTTGGTTCAGGTGTGGTTGTTGGGTCAGGTGTGGTTGTTGGTTCAGGTGTGGTCGTTGGCTCAGGTGTGGTCGTTGGTTCAGATGTGGTTGTTGGCTCGGGTGTGGTTGTTGGTTCTTGTGTGGTTGTTGGCTCGAGTGTGGTTGTTGGTTCTTGTGTGGTTGTTGGTTCTTGTGTGGTTGTTGGTTCAAGTGTGGTTGTTGGTTCAGGTGTGGTTGTTGGGTCAGGTGTGGTTGTTGGTTCAGGTGTGGTTGTTGGGTCAGGTGTGGTTGTTGGTTCAGGTGTGGTTGTTGGTTCAGGTGTGGTTGTTGGTTCAGGTGTGGTTGTTGGTTCAGATGTGGTTGTTGGCTCGGGTGTGGTTGTTGGTTCTTGTGTGGTTGTTGGCTCGAGTGTGGTTGTTGGTTCTTGTGTGGTTGTTGGTTTTTGTGTGGTTGTTGGTTCTAGTGTGGTTGTTGGCTCAGGTGTGGTTGTTGGTTCAGGTGTGGTCGTTGGCTCAGGTGTGGTTGTTGGCTCAGGTGTGGTTGTTGGTTCAGATGTGGTTGTTGGCTCGGGTGTGGTTGTTGGTTCTTGTGTGGTTGTTGGCTCGAGTGTGGTTGTTGGTTCTTGTGTGGTTGTTGGTTTTTGTGTGGTTGTTGGTTCAAGTGTGGTTGTTGGCTCGGGTGTGGTTGTTGGTTCGGGTGTGGTTGTTGGATCGGGTGTGGTTGTTTGATCGGGTGTGGTTGTTGGTTCAGGTGTGGTTGTTGGTTCAGGTGTGGTTGTTGGGTCAGGTGTGGTTGTTGGTTTAGGTGTGGTTGTTGGTTCAGATGTGGTTGTTGGTTCTTGTGTGGTTGTTGGTTCTTGTGTGGTTGTTGGTTCCGGTGTGGTTGTTGGTTCAGGTGTGGTTGTTGGTTCAGGTGTGGTTGTTGGGTCAGGTGTGGTTGTTGTGTCAGATGTGGTTGTTGGTTTAGGTGTGGTAGTTGGATCGTGTGTGGTTGTTGGTTCGGGTGTGGTTGTTGGTTCGGGTGTGGTTGTTGTTGCGGGTGTGGTTGTTGGATCGGGTGTGGTTGTTGGTTCTTGTGTGGTTGTTGGTTCTTGTGTGGTTGTTGGTTCAGGTGTGGTTCTTGGTTCAGGTGTGGTTGTTGGTTCTTGTGTGGTTGTTGGTTCAGGTGTGGTTGTTGGTTCAGGTGTGGTTGTTGGTTCTTGTGTGGTTGTTGGTTCAGGTGTGGTTGTTGGTTCAGGTGTGGTTGTTGGTTCAGGTGTGGTTGTTGGTTCAGGTGTGGTTGTTGGTTCAGGTGTGGTTGTTGGTTCAGGTGTGGTTGTTGGTTCAGGTGTGGTTGTTGGTTCAGGTGTGGTTGTTGGTTCAGATGTGGTTGTTGGTTCAGATGTGGTTGTTGGTTCTTGTGTGGTTGTTGGTTCTTGTGTGGTTGTTGGGTCAGGTGTGGTTGTTGGTTCGGGTGTGGTTGTTAGCTCGGGTGTGGTTGTTAGCTCGGGTGTGGTTGTTGGTTCAGGTGTGGTTGTTGGTTCGGGTGTGGTTGTTGGCTCGGGTGTGGTTGTTGGGTCCGGTGTGGTTGTTGGTTCGGGTGTGGTTGTTGGGTCAGTTGTCGTGGTTTTTTCAGTTGTTGTGGTTGGTGCAGGTGTTGTGGTTGGCCCGGGTGTAGTTGTTAGTTCAGTGGTTGTTTGTCCTGAAATGAAAACACAGAATTTGAAAGTCAATATGAGCTGATAAAGATTATTCCCTTCGCTAGACGATGTTTGGATAAATATCATAATTGGTACAAGCAACGGAAGTTACTGCAACGGAAGCAGTAGGTGGGACCATCACTTGCACTGATTCTGGAGATGGAACTGACCTGTCTACCACAGGTGGTACCTTTGGAGTAGGTTCACACACAGTCACATGCAACGTAACCAATACGGATGGTTGCACAGGCTCAGATAGCTTCACATTCAATGTAACAGGTAGTGAAACAATTAATTGTTTTTTGTATTGTCTATTGAATTGCAATTGTCTATTTTGAGGTTCCAAGCAAACTCGAATCCTTGATCACGATTTCTTTTTTCCATTGCAGCAACTCTGTGATATTGCTCCGTGTAGCACAGTCTACATTGCACCGAATATATTGCGCGTTGTTCTCACTGTGAAAAATCAGAAGAAGATTTACCGTATCACCAATGTTGCTAGTAAGATAATAAGTTTTGAAGTAAAACATCTTAGAGAAATCGTGGACAACCAGTATCTTAATAAATTAAAAGTAATAACCCAGGACCCAACTCATTCCCTTCACTCCTTCATTCACATTCTCACATCAGGAAGGTATCGTGCTCTTTCCACTCGTACAAACCGGTTCGGATTATCTCTTTTTTCCCAGTGCTATTTATCTTCTTAATTCGTTTTCTTTTAGGTAAAATTATAATTTCTAGTGTAACTGTTATTTTAAGAATTGTACTATTTTTCTGCACTTTTGTAAATATATGTATTTCTCTATTTTAATTGTTTAATATTGTAAGGATTTGAATGTTTAGTGCACATCGGGAAGTCACATTTCACTTTTTCATTGTAAACTGTGATGAATCGAATCGAATCGAATCGAATCGAATCGAATCGAATCGAATCGAATCGAATCGAATCGAATCGAATCGAATCGAATCGAATCGAATCGAATCGAATCGAATCGAATCGAATCGAATCGAATCGAATCGAATCGAATCGAATCGAATCGAATCGAATCGAATCGAATCGAATCGAATCGAATCGAATTGAATTGAATTGAATTGAATTGAACTGAATGTCGTATTGTAGTAGGTAAGATATCAATACTGAGTGAAACTGAACATAAGATTTAGAGAAATAGTATTTTAGAATTGCAGGTGTATTCACAGTGCATGCATTTAGTGAGGATGTACATGCAATGTGTACATAAAGCAGTAAAATGTGTGCAACTTAGAACAACGCGCAATATATTCGGTGCAATGTAGACCGTGCTACACGAAGAAATATCACAGAGTTGTTGCAATGGATAAAAGAAATCGTGATGTAGGATTCGAGTTTGCTTGGAACCTCAAAATAGACAATTGCAATTCAATAGACAATACAAAAAACAATGAAATTTATTCACTACCTGTTACATTGAATGTGAAGCTATATGAGCCTGTGCAACCATCCGTATTGGTTACGCTGCATGTGACTGTGTGTGAACCTACTCCAAAGGTACCACCTGTGGTAGACAGGTCAGTTCCATCTCCAGAATCAGTGCAAGTGATGGTCCCACCTACTGCTTCCGTTGCAGTAACTTCATCCCATACTACTGTTGCAGCAGTCAAGCCTAAATCTGTACACTGGTCACTTACCGAAGGCACAGTCACACTGGGTGATGCTGTGTGAACAAGCAATTCATATAACATTTTAACAATGCAATATCACAAGCTGTAATAAATATCCTGCATACAATGAACATGTACATGCCTACACAGCATATTTCCCCCTTCACCTTCAACAATGCAATCTGTGATTGATGGTTACGTGGAATCTGGTTTCGTTTTTGCGGTGCGGGTTCGCGTCTTGCGATGGGACGAATAATTCAATGCAGGTGATCGACGATCCACCAATAAGATGGCGGGGATTTATTCAGGCATTGTATAATACTTATTAGCACACCATTGTTACAATGGACAGACCAATCGGGAACAGGATTCGAGTTTGCTTCAAGAAAATGTTATAGAAAAACTCAAAATAGAAAACTTATTCCTTACCTATTACAGTGAATGTAAAGCTATCTGAGCCTGTGCAACCATCCGTATTGGTTACGCTGCATGTGACTGTGTGTGAACCTACTCCAAAGGTACCACCTGTGGTAGACAGGTCAGTTCCATCTCCAGAATCAGTGCAAGTGATGTTCACACCTTCTGCTTCCGTTGCAGTAACTTCATCCCATACTACTGTTGCAGTAGTCAAGCCTGAATCTGTACACTGGTCACTTACCGAAGGCACAGTCACACTGGGTGCCGGTGATGCTGTGTGAACAAGCAATTCATATATCATTTTAACAATGCAATATCACAAGCTGTAATAAAAATCCTGCATACACTGTACATGTACATGCCTACACAGCATATTTCCCCCTTCACCTTCAACAATGCAATCTGTGATTGATGGTTACGTGGAATCTGGTTTCGTTTTTGCGGTGCGGGTTCGCGTCGTGCGATGGGACGAATAATTCAATGCAGGTGATCGACGATCCACCAATAAGATGGCGGGGATTTATTCAGGCATTGTATAATACTTATTAGCACACCATTGTTACAATGGACAGACCAATCGGGAACAGGATTCGAGTTTGCTTCAAGAAAATGTTATAACAAAACTCAAAATAGAAAACTTATTCCTTACCTATTATAGTGAATGTAAAGCTATCTGAGCCTGTGCAACCATCCGTATTGGTTACGCTGCATGTGACTGTGTTTGAACCTACTCCAAAGGTACCACCTGTGGTAGACAGGTCAGTTCCATCTCCAGAATCAGTGCAAGTGATGGTCCCACCTACTGCTTCCGTTGCAGTAACTTCATCCCATACTACTGTTGCAGCAGTCAAGCCTAAATCTGTACACTGGTCACTTACCGAAGGCACAGTCACACTGGGTGATGCTGTGTGAACAAGCAATTCATATAACATTTTAACAATGCAATATCACAAGCTGTAATAAATATCCTGCATACAATGAACATGTACATGCCTACACAGCATATTTCCCCCTTCACCTTCAACAATGCAATCTGTGATTGATGGTTACGTGGAATCTGGTTTCGTTTTTGCGGTGCGGGTTCGCGTCTTGCGATGGGACGAATAATTCAATGCAGGTGATCGACGATCCACCAATAAGATGGCGGGGATTTATTCAGGCATTGTATAATACTTATTAGCACACCATTGTTACAATGGACAGACCAATCGGGAACAGGATTCGAGTTTGCTTCAAGAAAATGTTATAGAACAACTCAAAATAGAAAACTTATTCCTTACCTATTACAGTGAATGTAAAGCTATCTGAGCCTGTGCAACCATCCGTATTGGTTACGCTGCATGTGACTGTGTGTGAACCTACTCCAAAGGTACCACCTGTGGTAGACAGGTCAGTTCCATCTCCAGAATCAGTGCAAGTGATGTTCACACCTTCTGCTTCCGTTGCAGTAACTTCATCCCATACTACTGTTGCAGTAGTCAAGCCTGAATCTGTACACTGGTCACTTACCGAAGGCACAGTCACACTGGGTGCCGGTGATGCTGTGTGAACAAGCAATTCATATATCATTTTAACAATGCAATATCACAAGCTGTAATAAAAATCCTGCATATACTGTACATGTACATGCCTACACAGCATATTTCCCCCTTCACCTTCAACAATGCAATCTGTGATTGATGGTTACGTGGAATCTGGTTTCGTTTTTGCGGTGCGGGTTCGCGTCGTGCGATGGGACGAATAATTCAATGCAGGTGATCGACGATCCACCAATAAGATGGCGGGGATTTATTCAGGCATTGTATAATACTTATTAGCACACCATTGTTACAATGGACAGACCAATCGGGAACAGGATTCGAGTTTGCTTCAAGAAAATGTTATAACAAAACTCAAAATAGAAAACTTATTCCTTACCTATTATAGTGAATGTAAAGCTATCTGAGCCTGTGCAACCATCCGTATTGGTTACGCTGCATGTGACTGTGTTTGAACCTACTCCAAAGGTACCACCTGTGGTAGACAGGTCAGTTCCATCTCCAGAATCAGTGCAAGTGATGGTCCCACCTACTGCTTCCGTTGCAGTAACTTCATCCCATACTACTGTTGCAGCAGTCAAGCCTAAATCTGTACACTGGTCACTTACCGAAGGCACAGTCACACTGGGTGATGCTGTGTGAACAAGCAATTCATATAACATTTTAACAATGCAATATCACAAGCTGTAATAAATATCCTGCATACAATGAACATGTACATGCCTACACAGCATATTTCCCCCTTCACCTTCAACAATGCAATCTGTGATTGATGGTTACGTGGAATCTGGTTTCGTTTTTGCGGTGCGGGTTCGCGTCTTGCGATGGGACGAATAATTCAATGCAGGTGATCGACGATCCACCAATAAGATGGCGGGGATTTATTCAGGCATTGTATAATACTTATTAGCACACCATTGTTACAATGGACAGACCAATCGGGAACAGGATTCGAGTTTGCTTCAAGAAAATGTTATAGAAAAACTCAAAATAGAAAACTTATTCCTTACCTATTACAGTGAATGTAAAGCTATCTGAGCCTGTGCAACCATCCGTATTGGTTACGCTGCATGTGACTGTGTGTGAACCTACTCCAAAGGTACCACCTGTGGTAGACAGGTCAGTTCCATCTCCAGAATCAGTGCAAGTGATGTTCACACCTTCTGCTTCCGTTGCAGTAACTTCATCCCATACTACTGTTGCAGTAGTCAAGCCTGAATCTGTACACTGGTCACTTACCGAAGGCACAGTCACACTGGGTGCCGGTGATGCTGTGTGAACAAGCAATTCATATATCATTTTAACAATGCAATATCACAAGCTGTAATAAAAATCCTGCATACACTGTACATGTACATGCCTACACAGCATATTTCCCCCTTCACCTTCAACAATGCAATCTGTGATTGATGGTTACGTGGAATCTGGTTTCGTTTTTGCGGTGCGGGTTCGCGTCGTGCGATGGGACGAATAATTCAATGCAGGTGATCGACGATCCACCAATAAGATGGCGGGGATTTATTCAGGCATTGTATAATACTTATTAGCACACCATTGTTACAATGGACAGACCAATCGGGAACAGGATTCGAGTTTGCTTCAAGAAAATGTTATAACAAAACTCAAAATAGAAAACTTATTCCTTACCTATTATAGTGAATGTAAAGCTATCTGAGCCTGTGCAACCATCCGTATTGGTTACGCTGCATGTGACTGTGTTTGAACCTACTCCAAAGGTACCACCTGTGGTAGACAGGTCAGTTCCATCTCCAGAATCAGTGCAAGTGATGGTCCCACCTACTGCTTCCGTTGCAGTAACTTCATCCCATACTACTGTTGCAGCAGTCAAGCCTAAATCTGTACACTGGTCACTTACCGAAGGCACAGTCACACTGGGTGATGCTGTGTGAACAAGCAATTCATATAACATTTTAACAATGCAATATCACAAGCTGTAATAAATATCCTGCATACAATGAACATGTACATGCCTACACAGCATATTTCCCCCTTCACCTTCAACAATGCAATCTGTGATTGATGGTTACGTGGAATCTGGTTTCGTTTTTGCGGTGCGGGTTCGCGTCTTGCGATGGGACGAATAATTCAATGCAGGTGATCGACGATCCACCAATAAGATGGCGGGGATTTATTCAGGCATTGTATAATACTTATTAGCACACCATTGTTACAATGGACAGACCAATCGGGAACAGGATTCGAGTTTGCTTCAAGAAAATGTTATAGAAAAACTCAAAATAGAAAACTTATTCCTTACCTATTACAGTGAATGTAAAGCTATCTGAGCCTGTGCAACCATCCGTATTGGTTACGCTGCATGTGACTGTGTGTGAACCTACTCCAAAGGTACCACCTGTGGTAGACAGGTCAGTTCCATCTCCAGAATCAGTGCAAGTGATGTTCACACCTTCTGCTTCCGTTGCAGTAACTTCATCCCATACTACTGTTGCAGTAGTCAAGCCTGAATCTGTACACTGGTCACTTACCGAAGGCACAGTCACACTGGGTGCCGGTGATGCTGTGTGAACAAGCAATTCATATATCATTTTAACAATGCAATATCACAAGCTGTAATAAAAATCCTGCATATACTGTACATGTACATGCCTACACAGCATATTTCCCCCTTCACCTTCAACAATGCAATCTGTGATTGATGGTTACGTGGAATCTGGTTTCGTTTTTGCGGTGCGGGTTCGCGTCGTGCGATGGGACGAATAATTCAATGCAGGTGATCGACGATCCACCAATAAGATGGCGGGGATTTATTCAGGCATTGTATAATACTTATTAGCACACCATTGTTACAATGGACAGACCAATCGGGAACAGGATTCGAGTTTGCTTCAAGAAAATGTTATAACAAAACTCAAAATAGAAAACTTATTCCTTACCTATTATAGTGAATGTAAAGCTATCTGAGCCTGTGCAACCATCCGTATTGGTTACGCTGCATGTGACTGTGTTTGAACCTACTCCAAAGGTACCACCTGTGGTAGACAGGTCAGTTCCATCTCCAGAATCAGTGCAAGTGATGGTCCCACCTACTGCTTCCGTTGCAGTAACTTCATCCCATACTACTGTTGCAGCAGTCAAGCCTAAATCTGTACACTGGTCACTTACCGAAGGCACAGTCACACTGGGTGATGCTGTGTGAACAAGCAATTCATATAACATTTTAACAATGCAATATCACAAGCTGTAATAAATATCCTGCATACAATGAACATGTACATGCCTACACAGCATATTTCCCCCTTCACCTTCAACAATGCAATCTGTGATTGATGGTTACGTGGAATCTGGTTTCGTTTTTGCGGTGCGGGTTCGCGTCTTGCGATGGGACGAATAATTCAATGCAGGTGATCGACGATCCACCAATAAGATGGCGGGGATTTATTCAGGCATTGTATAATACTTATTAGCACACCATTGTTACAATGGACAGACCAATCGGGAACAGGATTCGAGTTTGCTTCAAGAAAATGTTATAGAAAAACTCAAAATAGAAAACTTATTCCTTACCTATTACAGTGAATGTAAATCTATCTGAGCCTGTGCAACCATCCGTATTGGTTACGCTGCATGTGACTGTGTGTGAACCTACTCCAAAGGTACCACCTGTGGTAGACAGGTCAGTTCCATCTCCAGAATCAGTGCAAGTGATGTTCACACCTTCTGCTTCCGTTGCAGTAACTTCATCCCATACTACTGTTGCAGTAGTCAAGCCTGAATCTGTACACTGGTCACTTACCGAAGGCACAGTCACACTGGGTGCCGGTGATGCTGTGTGAACAAGCAATTCATATATCATTTTAACAATGCAATATCACAAGCTGTAATAAAAATCCTGCATACACTGTACATGTACATGCCTACACAGCATATTTCCCCCTTCACCTTCAACAATGCAATCTGTGATTGATGGTTACGTGGAATCTGGTTTCGTTTTTGCGGTGCGGGTTCGCGTCGTGCGATGGGACGAATAATTCAATGCAGGTGATCGACGATCCACCAATAAGATGGCGGGGATTTATTCAGGCATTGTATAATACTTATTAGCACACCATTGTTACAATGGACAGACCAATCGGGAACAGGATTCGAGTTTGCTTCAAGAAAATGTTATAACAAAACTCAAAATAGAAAACTTATTCCTTACCTATTATAGTGAATGTAAAGCTATCTGAGCCTGTGCAACCATCCGTATTGGTTACGCTGCATGTGACTGTGTTTGAACCTACTCCAAAGGTACCACCTGTGGTAGACAGGTCAGTTCCATCTCCAGAATCAGTGCAAGTGATGGTCCCACCTACTGCTTCCGTTGCAGTAACTTCATCCCATACTACTGTTGCAGCAGTCAAGCCTAAATCTGTACACTGGTCACTTACCGAAGGCACAGTCACACTGGGTGATGCTGTGTGAACAAGCAATTCATATAACATTTTAACAATGCAATATCACAAGCTGTAATAAATATCCTGCATACAATGAACATGTACATGCCTACACAGCATATTTCCCCCTTCACCTTCAACAATGCAATCTGTGATTGATGGTTACGTGGAATCTGGTTTCGTTTTTGCGGTGCGGGTTCGCGTCTTGCGATGGGACGAATAATTCAATGCAGGTGATCGACGATCCACCAATAAGATGGCGGGGATTTATTCAGGCATTGTATAATACTTATTAGCACACCATTGTTACAATGGACAGACCAATCGGGAACAGGATTCGAGTTTGCTTCAAGAAAATGTTATAGAAAAACTCAAAATAGAAAACTTATTCCTTACCTATTACAGTGAATGTAAATCTATCTGAGCCTGTGCAACCATCCGTATTGGTTACGCTGCATGTGACTGTGTGTGAACCTACTCCAAAGGTACCACCTGTGGTAGACAGGTCAGTTCCATCTCCAGAATCAGTGCAAGTGATGTTCACACCTTCTGCTTCCGTTGCAGTAACTTCATCCCATACTACTGTTGCAGTAGTCAAGCCTGAATCTGTACACTGGTCACTTACCGAAGGCACAGTCACACTGGGTGCCGGTGATGCTGTGTGAACAAGCAATTCATATATCATTTTAACAATGCAATATCACAAGCTGTAATAAAAATCCTGCATACACTGTACATGTACATGCCTACACAGCATATTTCCCCCTTCACCTTCAACAATGCAATCTGTGATTGATGGTTACGTGGAATCTGGTTTCGTTTTTGCGGTGCGGGTTCGCGTCGTGCGATGGGACGAATAATTCAATGCAGGTGATCGACGATCCACCAATAAGATGGCGGGGATTTATTCAGGCATTGTATAATACTTATTAGCACACCATTGTTACAATGGACAGACCAATCGGGAACAGGATTCGAGTTTGCTTCAAGAAAATGTTATAACAAAACTCAAAATAGAAAACTTATTCCTTACCTATTATAGTGAATGTAAAGCTATCTGAGCCTGTGCAACCATCCGTATTGGTTACGCTGCATGTGACTGTGTTTGAACCTACTCCAAAGGTACCACCTGTGGTAGACAGGTCAGTTCCATCTCCAGAATCAGTGCAAGTGATGGTCCCACCTACTGCTTCCGTTGCAGTAACTTCATCCCATACTACTGTTGCAGCAGTCAAGCCTAAATCTGTACACTGGTCACTTACCGAAGGCACAGTCACACTGGGTGATGCTGTGTGAACAAGCAATTCATATAACATTTTAACAATGCAATATCACAAGCTGTAATAAATATCCTGCATACAATGAACATGTACATGCCTACACAGCATATTTCCCCCGTCACCTTCAACAATGCAATCTGTGATTGATGGTTACGTGGAATCTGGTTTCGTTTTTGCGGTGCGGGTTCGCGTCTTGCGATGGGACGAATAATTCAATGCAGGTGATCGACAATCCACCAATAAGATGGCGGGGATTTATTCAGGCATTGTATAATACTTATTAGCACACCATTGTTACAATGGACAGACCAATCGGGAACAGGATTCGAGTTTGCTTCAAGAAAATGTTATAACAAAACTCAAAATAGAAAACTTATTCCTTACCTATTATAGTGAATGTAAAGCTATCTGAGCCTGTGCAACCATCCGTATTGGTTACGTTGCATGTGACTGTGTGTGAACCTACTCCAAAGGTACCACCTGTGGTAGACAGGTCAGTTCCATCTCCAGAATCAGTGCAAGTGATGGTCCCACCTACTGCTTCCGTTGCAGTATAAACTTCATCCCATACTACTGTTGCAGTAGTCAAGCCTGAATCCGTACACTGGTCACTTACCGAAGGCACTGTCACACTGGGTGATGCTGTGTGAACAAGCAATTCATATAACATTTTAACAATGCAATATCACAAACCAGACCACTCGGGAACAGGATTCGAGTTTGCTTGAAGAAAATGTTATAAAAATACCTCAAAATAGAAAACTTATTCCTTACCTATCACACCCAATTTTACGATACAACCTGGGAAGCGACATTGTGGGGATCACTCAATGAGGATACAACCTCCCATGTTGTATCGTAAAATTGGGTGTGATCCCTGTCTTTACGGCATTCTGGGTTTATGACTTCTGACTAGCGCCCACCCGAACAAAGATATACTGACAATTTGGGAGACCGCCAACATAGGGCAAGATAGCTCAGTTGGTGGAGCGCCGTTGTGGTAACCCGGAGGTCGCAGGTTCGAATCCCGCTCCTGCAAGTTTCTTTGTTCACTTTGAAGATGTATTCAAATTTACCTAGTCAGTTTCCCTTGTGGATTGTTTGACGAATTATAAGTTAAAAAGTCGTATCCTCATTGAGTGATCCCCACAATGTCGCTTCCGAGGTTGTATCGTAAAATTGGATGTGATCCCTGGATATACGGCATTTCTGGGTTAATGACTTCTGACTAGCGCCCACCCGAACAAAGATATACTGACAATTTGGGAGACCGCCAACATAGAGCAAGATAGCTCAGTTGGTGGAGCGCCGGTGTGGTAACCCGGAGGTCGCAGGTTCAAATCCCGCTCCTGCCAGTTTCTTTGTTCACTTTGCAGAGTTATAAACTTGGTTGCCAAAATACTTTGTGGCCGGATGGGAATTTCCCCTTGTTTTCACCCTAAAAGTTTTTTTCGCGGGTTTTTCGCCTATCTCGTAAATCAGCAATAGGCTTCTACTGGAGAGTTGAAAAGTTAACCGAAAATATATTTATTTGTGTAAACATTATTGTATTTGTTTAAATATTTTGTATGAATGTGTAAATATTCAGTTTTAACTAATAATATGCAGGGCCCCAATGGAAACCAGTTTTAAACTGTTTGGGCACACCCTAGGTAAAGAAATGTAATAAATAAGTATATAAATATATCGATGTTCACGACCATCCATTGAAAATGCGCTGTTTGTCTATGAATTGACGAAACTAGTTTGGTTCGGAAAAATCGGACCTTTGGAATTCAGAGTGGTGCCCTTGGTGTCATAAATATGGCCGCCAGAATAATAGAGTTTTGTATTAATATAATTTCATCTAAAGTTGACCTCATGGTTAAATGATGTCATCAATGTGACCGGTTATGTTTCTACTTCAATTATTAATACCGCATTTTTAATAGAAGACTTCTACAAGCTAATTTTGGTGTTTGTTTTACGAAAAAAGAAGATCAGTTCACAAACTTTATCAAGATGACCAACATTGTATATAGTTTTTTGTAGTATATTTCCATACAAAGTTGTGCCAATGCCGTATGTTTTGGCAGGAAACCCTGACAACTTTACACTTTGTACCTCATGAATGACGTCGTCAAGACTGACAATGCCACGTTTAATATGGCCTAGTCGCTGACCGTATGCGGCCAAAATCTATGGACCTTTTTCACGTGTCGTCATGGACCGCATGGTGTAGTGATGCTAATGAAGTGCTTATTCAAGTATACCGGTCAAGCGTCCCGCGTGCGCGCACGTGGTTTAACTTATCCCATACGTACGATGGTCACTCCAAAGCGGTCCAAACGTACTGGTTTTGTTTACACGTTGGTGAAAAGGTCTATACATGCACTTACTATTTGGCTTTAAAGATTAAAATAATAATCATTAAAATAATAATAATAATAATAATAATAATAATAATAATAATAATAATTTTTGAGGCTAATCATCCTTACTCGCAGCTGGGATGCTGAATTGCGAAGGACGAGGCTACAA
Organism: Hippasteria phrygiana; assembly: GCA_037893225.1. NCBI lineage: Eukaryota > Metazoa > Echinodermata > Asteroidea > Valvatida > Goniasteridae > Hippasteria > Hippasteria phrygiana. The sequence goes on along the minus strand of JAZGUH010000511.1, from coordinate 1,126,948 downwards.
CGTTGTCGAGTCGCTGGCACGTAAAGGCGCCTCTAGCAGCCGGCCACATCGACCCATATATGACTACGGAGCACAGCCAGAGATCGAATGATGCTGTGATGCTGTGCCCATGCTTATTAGGCATGGTACCTAAAAAATATAGTTTCAAATTGAATTGCTAATCTATTAGCATTAGATAAGTTATGAGCTTACCAATGAGACATTCCACAAACAAATGACTGAGCATAAGTAACACAAGTTTGAATTTGTTTACAACAGGAATGGGAAAGTCTCGCATTCTTAGTACATGTATTAACGTATTGGGCAATCAGCGTGCATAAATTTAGAACCAAATAGACTGCAGAATGTATTTTTTCTTTCAAAAATACAGGTCTCCTGCATTGTTGGTTTGTAGGAGGAAATTCATTGACATTTTCAGCCAGAGCACGGGTATTGTAGCTTGAATGGCTTATTTGAATTTTCACTATGTCCACTTTCATGTACAAGAAGTAACGAAGAACAGGTACTTGACGTGTGTCAGATGATTCAAATGAAGAATTGTCCTGATGCGTATTATCTCAAATGCCTCGGACACTCGATTCTTTCATACAAAAGGTATACCCCAATCAAATAGCCCCCTCCTATTGTGTCCGCCATATCCCCAAAAGGCTAATTGAGCCCGTCAAAATGGGCCACACTCGGCCAGTCCGCCATGCGCGTAGCGGGCTAGGCCCGGAAGTCCACCCAGTGCTGGGCTTCAAAATCCGGGCAAGAAGACACAATCGCGTTGGCCGTGTCCCCTCCAACCGAAAGTCCAAAAGTCTACGGATATCGTTCGATGTCATTCTGCAATATCGCGCAAGGCTCTCCCCTGCCGAAAGGCTGTGACAAGAAACGACATTTCGGAAGAGCAGGGCCGTAGCCGATACCCTGCACGATATGGGGGTACCCCCCCCCCCCCCCTTTATCCCTATACCCTAAGCACACTCCAGATTATTGTTATCTAACACATCCCCCTAGATTTCTGAATAGAATTCCTGAGATTCCGGGAACACAATGATTAACACAAAAGAGGGGGGGGGGGGGGGTCCCATTTCCCCCATATCGCGCTTCATATGCCGTAGCCTGCCCTCATTTTCAAACAGTTATAAAGCTACGTGGACGAGTTATAACAGTGGTGTGATTCTTAATTGTGTTCATTCAACAATGTTCGGGTATTGTACTGCCGTCGTGTAGTTTCGATAGGTTTAAAAGTGCTCTAAGGTAATAACATCTCAGTGGCTGATGAGTGGTTAAGCGATTCGTTTATCGTTTCCTAAGCCGAGGATTCCATTCATAGCTTTTCAGTATTTCCTCTTTTTTCTCCAGAAATGTGATTGTCATTATTTATAAGAGAGTTATTCATTTACCGTCTCCAAATACCAACTGTACAGTGGCTTAGTCGATAAGCGCAGTGCACTTTTTGCGCTTTTTGCAATTTTTTTAATTGCCAGTGAGACTATCCAGTTGCCGTTGACGTCACAGAGTCACCAAGTATTCAATTGATAAACCCTAAGTTTAAGTCGAAGGCAAAGCTTAAATCTGCTCCCGGTGGGCAAAGTGTGAATTCCAATACTTCCCTGCAAAAAGGTAATGCGTCTTGAACAACAATGGCAACAGTTTTAATATATATCGAGTATTACAATAATAAACATATATATAGGCAGCGCTCCCTCGTTCCGCTTAACTACAAAGATTGGGCACTTGGTGAAATATTGGGAATTTCTAATCCTCGAAGAGGTGAAGCTGTCAAAATATTCCCACATTGCGCTTCTACAGACCCCGGCAACCTTCTACCAAACAGATGAGTTTGATGCAAATAATCATAACTTCCTTGCGCTACGGCGGAGTCCATCATCATCATCAAGTGCCGTCTTCTCGCAGAAGGTTGGCTGCAATGGACTTCCATCTGTTTCTGTCCTGAGATGCCCTCGCACATTCCGTGTAGTTCAGGCCAGTCCAGTCTCTTACACTGTCAAACCACGATGTTCGTCTTCTTCCTCTTGGTCTTTTCCCCTCTATTTTGCCTTCCAAAAGAGTCTTCTGCGGCAATTGGTTTCTCTTCATGTGTCCAAAGTAATTCGTCTTCCTGTATTTTACTGTTTTTATGAGGGATTTCTTGGTCAGTGCTTTTTGAAGGACTCGTTTGTTGGTCATTTTGGCTGTCCATGGGATGCTCAGCATTCTCCTGTATGTCCACATTTCGAATGCTGGAGTCGGTTGGCGGAGTCCAGCAAGGTGGAATTCATGGGCATGGAAATCCAACAAAAAGTTCACATTGCAATTTAAAATAATTGTATGTCATAAAACCAATACCAGCTGTAAGTATTTCTCAGACGTGCAAATGACAATTTACCGAAAGTTTCAATACAGATTAATTGGAAAATCTTGAACAACATCACTATTTTTCGCTTTATTTACCCTGTAGATAAATATGAAAACAAGACAGATTAATATCAGTATTCTTTTGCTTGCCCCCCGGATGCGTCACGATTTTAATTTTCGTCGCCCAAAATAGGGGAAACTTTTGGGTTTTTACTGTTGTAGTGAAATACATTGCTACAAACACAAAGGTGCAGCAAGCCGCGTACACGAACAAAAAAATATCCTTATCCGTATATCACTGTTTAGGGCCTACAGGCCCACGAACGCAGAATTTTGTTTGTGGTGGAGTGCGTCTCCAAATTCGGACCAATTTTACCATTTCGTAAAAACACTCTTTGCCCTCGAAATATTTGTAAAAGCAGGGGGGGGGGGGTTGGTATTTTGTCTGCTTTTTCTCATATAGCGCGCTTTAAATAGCTTATACATACTTCCAAATGAAACGCATATTTAACGTATAATATGGTGGGCCATTAACCTTTACCAGTTTGTGAAAAAAAAACATGAAGTAGGCCTACAGAAGTAAAAGTCAGGTCAGGGTAGTCATGTTGGTCTAGTGGGGTTTCCTCGGTCACCGCTGTGACCTGGGTTCGAATCCCACCGGTGTCGACATATTGATTGTCGACATGTGGATTGGGTTTTCAGTCTTTACCTGATTCCGTGGGTTTAAAAAAATACTATTCGGGATGGGGGCGGCGTTCCTCCCATCTCTACAACTAAACATTAACAGACTTCATCCTTTCCGGCTTTCGAGTGCAAGAACGAGAACTAACACATACAAATGGAGTCGAGTACATATTCATGATAACCAATACGAGTAAAGAAACATATACTTGAGTACATGTGTAAGTATATAACACTGCACTGCGTATTAATAAATACTTGTACAGGTCTGGAAAATCGTGCCGACCACTTCAATGATAGCATCTTTTCCAGAGTTTAAAGTCCGGTTCAAATTCATTTCACGTCCGGATTTGCGCGAAATAGGTACAATTCATTATTATTACCCTTGCTAGATCCGCGAGGTGGATCGGGGTCTGATCCGGATCTGATCCACCTTTCTCGATCCCCCTTTCTAGGGAGATTCGATCCGGATCAGACCCCGCAATGATTGAGTGTAAATGCAATTGGTGGATCAGACCCCGCAATTTGACACAACCACATCCAGTATGTATGATGCAGTGGATTTTTGAAAGCTCGAAAGTCCGCGAAAAATATTATTTATTGTGGAGAGGCGTGTACGCTGCGCTGGTTCCCACGCGGTTCATGTATACTGCAAATGCATGGTTGGTACTCCGTCTGCATCGTGTCATTCTCTCTCCTTCACGTGCGTGACAACGTCATCTGGGGAGTTTCTAATTCCCAAATATTATACAGCCTGTTTATATATTATAGGTCATTGTTGGTTCGTTGATTTGCCCCTACGTTCAGGCTATGATATTCCTGGTGCGAGTTCCGGTAATATTTCGGCAATTTGTATCCGAATAACAAGCTGAAAAGTGGTCAAACGATTAGTTGTTTTCAGCTGTCGTTTCACGTTGAAAAACGACAAATGATGCAACAAAATAGAAAACGAACGACAAACATGTCCGTACGTTAGAAACGCGAACAAAATGACCGTAAGGTCGGCTATTGCTCACACTCAATGACCTTCCTTCCGCTGAAATGGTAGTCTTGGTTCAAGACGTTACTGTCTCATACTTGCATCAACAGAGGGCGCAATTTACAGACTGTCACCGGCAGGCGTGCTTGCGATCAATCACGGATGTACAGTAACGTCTTGGATATTCTTACTTTTGAGGGCGGGACCCGACTATGGAAATCGTGGCTAAACATCACTGATCTAACATGCATCATTCATATCACGTGACTGGTCTGACCTCCATGGTTTAACCGATTGCCCCAATTATGCAAAATGCGCCTGCGGTCGACGCGACGTGTAATATAATACCGTTTGAAAAAAACGTGGATGTACTGTGTACAAAAGCCACTTGTACATACAATGTACATATCCACATATGAACACTGTGGATACATGTATAGTGTACGTATACGTACTTGAACTTCAAGTTTGAATAACTTGGAGTTTTTGATCTTTCTTGCTACGTCCCAGATAATGACAATTTACCTGCAGGTGTGCACTTTAAAGGGACACATTGCTTTGGATTTTGCGATTTGGGCTATAAAACTGAAAAGGATATGGTTGGGAAGCTTTTTAAAAAGTAGAATATAAAGATTCACATAACTATCCCTTTAAATTGCGTGTTTTTTGTTTAATTTCGTGACAAATAACGGTCCGCCATTTTGTAGAACCAAATTTTTGACTCCACAAAATGGCGGACCATGTTCACCAGTTGTATTTCCAGTCGCAGCTGGTTGAAGTACATTCTGTTGATCCATTTTGATGTACTGTGGCACGGCGCGCAGCTAGCTGGCGATATGTGTCGCGAGGTAGAGAATGGTACCTGGCGATCATCTAATATGTTTACAAGGCCATTGGCTGCGGCGCCAGCCTAAAGACTCTTACAGCGTATTTTGCGCATTTAGACGGTGGTATTTACTACTGGAAATAAGTCTATGTTTCGCGGGTCAGATGTCAGGAGTCAGAGGCCAATTTTTTGTTTTATAATCACTACTCACTGATTACAACACATTATAAGTGTTTTTTTGCATGAACAACTCTTATAAAAGATAAAGAACATTTTCAAACAGCAAAATATCATGACATTTGAGAGCAATGTGTCCCTTTAATCTGGGATGTTAATTAGCCAATGTGAATGAATAAATGCAGAAAAGTCAAATTTCGAAATAAAATATTTATCAAAGATATATTTTTGCCAGTCTTGTTTAATTACATGTACAAACATATGTGGTGCCTTTTTTTTGCAGCCAGCCATGGCCAGGCCCAGTATTGTATTGGATATTTCAGTCCAGTTGCATGCACAATAAATTTACAGGACGGTCTCTGGTCAACTTTTGACTGAAAAACGTTTTTACTCACTTTGTCTTCAAGGAGGAGCTTAAATTCATCATTGTCTTAATTACTTATATTTCTTCTAATAAAAAATTACTCCATTAAATACATTACATTCCTACATGTGTATAGTAATCCATGTATACTAATATTTAAAAAAGTGAACATGAAGAAGACCTTCGTGTTCCATTTTTTCCTTCCGAACGAGGGCGCTGTTTCTCAGTAAATCGATTCTGATTGTATTCGATAATGTTTTATATATTACGCGCTCTGACAAGAATCGATTCTACTGTTCTTTGCTCGGTTCTTCACTTCCACGAAGGTCTTGGATATTCCTGTCAACTTTTTCTTTACTTTTTCGACATTCTCCCCCGACTTTCCGGGGGAGCCAATCAGCGATTGAGTTTGACCTTGACAAATGAATTATACATAACTTGGCGAGCATGCACGATTAAATAGGACGCGGTGCGGTCATCACCCTGGGTGCGGTTTTTTGTGTACGTGTACGTGTGTACGTGTTGTGTTGTATGGAAATTTGAAGTTCACCGCGCCCGGCCGGGCCCGACGCGTCGACCGTTGTATTGTTTTGGATGAAGGATTGCGCGATCCGCGTGACCCAGTCTGTCATGTCTGTGGGAAATATTTTTTAAGTTGACGTGTAGTATAGGCACGACGTACGTGTCGCTAAAATTCGCGAAGTATCTGTAGTGCAGCTGATTTCTGTAGTGCAGCTGAAGTTTATTTAGACATTAAATAAAGTGTAGGCCTACACGAAATATTTGTGCTGATGATGAGTGAACATGTGAGGTATATTTTAATACTTCCGAATGTAAATTTAGAACTATAACCTTTGATGACAGCCAGTGTGTTTACGTGCTTACTAATACTATTCCACATGTAATACAAACAATACATGCAGTAGTCGGTGTACATATATTGGTTAAAAGAACTACATCACAATTGATTTCATTACAGTCATATTTGATCATTTTCACATTTTCTTTTTTAACAACAATTTTTATACAAAGGAAAACATATCAGAAAGGATTAACAAATGGTGATACATACGGCGTACATAATAGCCCAACTTTTATAGTTAAATATAATCCCAAAAATTTTTTCGACAAGAACAAGTGTTGATAAGTGAAGGCAAAAACATAGATTTCGGGGTTGTGGGGATGGGGAATATATCTCCACCCACACACACTTTATGACAAGATCACCCCTAGACAATAAAACCAGACAGAAGAAAAAAATTAAAATAGACCAGGAGGTAAATATATATTTCACATGGAAATTACAGTAGAATTGTCGGAAAGAGGGTTAAATTTGGGTTTGTGTATGGACCATAATTAATACATGTGTAATAAACAGCGTAGTGTCCAATCCCCCCCCCCCCCCTTCGAAATTTTCAGTTGGTTGCATGGTTTTGGAAATTTCATGATAACCCCCCCCCCCCCCCCCCCCCCCCCCCCTTTTCCCGGTCTCCACACATGTCATAGTCAAATCATGGAGGCGCGCTTGAGTGAAGGTAACAATTTATGAGAAGGTATTACCCGATGACATGTACATTATATATTGTGCATGTACACTGTATGAGCTAGAACACTGGTGTATAAACATGTGAGGTGATAAACTTAAAAAAGACTTCAGAATGGAGGACGTCCCAGCCAGTTTGTATAAGTAAATGTATTATACATTTTTTTAAATGCCACATGTACATGTAATGTCGATCTTTTTACACTGAGTAGTAAATGACCGGTACATCTGCCAATTTAATTTTTCAGGATGGAAATTGAAAATACATGAAAAAAGAGATGTAACAAATGGTGTGTTTCATATTTCTGATGAACTCTGTGGCAGTTCTAACCTTCAATGGTAAAGTATATGTTAACATAAATGTAACTTTAAAATAATGGTTTAAAATCTTTACAGAAATACATTTTATCCAGTGAACAATTATGTTTACCTCAAGAATTAAAATAAATGAGTAAAGTTAACCATCTACTTTGATTTTAAATCCACTGCATTTAAGTGGTTTGCTGGGCTTGCTATTTCAGACTTCTCTCCTTCATGTTCACTTTTTTAAATATTAGTATACATGGATAGGAATGTAATGTATTTAGTGGAGGAATTTTTTATTGGGAGAAATATAAATAATTCAGACAATGATGAATTTAAGCTCCACCTTGAAGACAAAGTCAGTAAAAACGTTTTTCAGTCAAAAGTTGACCAAAGACCGTCCTGTAAATTTATTGTGCATGCAACTAACTGCACTGAAATATCCAATACGATACTGGGCCTGGCCATGGCTGGCTGCACAAAATGGCACCACATGTTTGTACATGTAATTAAACAAGACTGGCAAAAATCAATCTTTGATAAAAAATCATTAAACAATTTGACTATTCTGCATTTATTCATTCACATTGGCTAATTAACATCCCAGATTAAAGTGCACACCTGCAGGTAAATTGTCATTATCTCATTCTGGGACGTAGCAAAAAAGATCAGAAACTCCAAGTTATTCAAACTTGAAGTTCAAGTACGTATACGTACACTATACATGTATCCACAATGTTCATATGTGGATATGTACATTGTACATTGTACATGTACTGTACATGTACATTGTACGTACACTTGGCTTTTGTACACAGTAGTACATCCACGTTTTTTTCAAACGGTATTATATTACACGTCGCGTCGACCGCAGGCGCATTTTGCATAATTGGGGCAATCGGTCAAACTTAACCATGGAGGTCAGACCAGTCACGTGATATGAATGATGCATGTTTAGCCACGATTTCCATAGTCGGGTCCCGCCCTCAAAAGTAAGAATATCCAAGACGTTACTGTAACTCCGTGATTGATCGCGCGCTCGCCCGCCGGTGACAGCTTGTAAATTACGCCCTCTGTTTATGACAAGTATCAGACAGTAACGTCTTGGAACCAAGACTACTATGACCCTGGAGGTTCCTATAATTCTACCAGCTGGTGAACCCATTACTTAACTAATATACAATGCTATGGTCTATCCATGTGCATAACTGCATGTATTCTAAGGAGTAGTCCCCAAAGTTTGGTAAAACACTAAGCGAAGGATATCATGTGTGTGATCTAACTGTATCTGTATCTCGTCCTCTAGCAAAACGGCTTCATGAAGCCAGCCGCATCCCGCTAGAGTTGGCGTGGCGCGGGGCTAGAGGAGCTATGGGGTGGTATTGGTGTTGAAGAGAAAGTCAGCGACAGTACTTTTAAATTGATCCAAATGAGGGGCATTGATGACTGAGTGGGGCAGGTTATTCCAGATTGGGATTGTAGATGGTTGGAAGCCAGTGCTGTAAATCTTACTTTTGGCATGGACACGATGATATGAACATTGGTGAGACCTTCTGTGATCGAGTTCTTGTTTGCACAGTAAGATTTGTTTTGTCGACGTCTACCAACCCATGTGAAACTTTATAAAGCATGACCAGGCGTATCATGGCTCTTCTTGATTCAAGGAGTAGCCAACCAAAATCCTGAAGCAAGGCGGTAACGCTAGTGATTCTGTCGTAGTTTATTACAGCAGATTCTAGCCGCTGATCGCTTTATACACTCAAGTTGATGTTTTTCTTGTTTGGTGTAGAGACTCGTAAAGACAGGATTGAACTTTTCGGCTGCATGATTTAAAATTCCAGCGAATACCGACAGTTTGTTTGGCATTAGTAGTAATTTTGTTGATGTGATAAGACCAGCCACAATCACTGCTTAGGATGAAGGATGATTTGTAGCTGTTTGGAGGGGCTTCTTGTTGATGAGAAGAAAAGAACGATTTAGTACTTACAGAACAACTTAAGGATGGGAACGGATCGCTGAGTTCTGCTTTGACTACTATAGGATTGGAGCTTGAGGATATCTTCTGGTATGTTCACACATGGATGAAGGAATCTGTTTTCCTTCCTCCATGGTTCACACGATGATAGTTAATAGAATGGAATGAGCTGGTAGCTCAGGCTGACCACACTGTATGACCACACTGTTGGACCTAAAACCCCCAGTGGGTGGCTGTTGCTAGGGCAACCATTGGGCCTACCATTGGGCCGGCCAGATGGTACCCCAAAATTGAGCTAGATTAGCTGGAAAGTTAATCCGACGAAACCTAGCTATTAGAATGTTCGGCATAGTCCCAGATATCACAAATGGCCACTGCTAGACATTTTCAATGGTGGGTGTAACTTGTGCCCGCCAGACGCTCCGAATGTCCCCACCCCCAAAATTGAGCTAGATCAGCTCGTGCATTAACCCGATGAAACCTACTGGAAAATGTTCAAGTACCAAGACCAAGACCCAATCAAGTCCGCCTCCATCTCCCTCGAGCTCCTCATCCTCGAGCATCCCATGTAGACAGGTTCTCTGGATACCAGCGACAACGGCTCTCTAGTTCTATCGCTGGAACTGGAAACACAACATGGGCCTTCTACTTCCCAAAACTCACAAAACCACACCGACCTTACACCATCAAATTCAAACCACGACAAATTCAAACAAGTAAGATCCCTGGAAGAGAACGTCAATTGACTTTGTCCCAAGGCAATTCAGACCACCACTCCAACCCCCCCCCCCCCCCCCTATCTTGAAGTGAAAATACGGCACCCACACCTACATAGAGCTCTAACATTTTAGAGATCTTTCCGAGAACGCTGGGACGATCTCCAAGCAGTGGCGTAAATCCATGTCGCCGAGTAGGGGATGGGAGTGTTGGCGAGAGAGAAGGGGGAGCTGAAGACAATTATGACACTAAAGTTGCTGCTCATGATACCGTAATTTACCCTATGTATAGGGGACTTACGTCTAATGTAAAAATAATGCACACTTTTGTCCCTATGCCTGACAACACAACAGTGTATTTAAAGTTTCTGTACTGTTTGTCTTCCGTTTGTTATACATTTTGACTCTTGAAAGTTACAAGATAACACTGAAAGAACACCTGGCAGCAACAAAATGTATTAAACTTGCCCAAAATGGGGCTAAGAAATCTGCAAAACAACTAATAAGTATCCGCCACAAACAACCTTAAAAACAACCCCGATATTGTAGTCAAACAGGCAGAGGCATGCATAGGCGTAGCTAGCGGGGGGGGGGGGGGGAGGGGGGGGGGGGGGGAGGGGGGGGGGGGGGGGGGGGGTAAGGGGGGTATTTACCCCCCCCCCCCAAATATTTTCAGAGTTTTTACCCCAAAATTTCCCACACAAAATTGAAACCCTGCCCTCTATCTATACGACATACCTGTTGGTTTTTAATGTCGCAAGCTAGGTTGGTAAGTCTAATAACTTCAAAGTGGATTTTGTTCTCTTATAGGAACGGGGCCCGTAATTACACAATCGCCGCAAGATTAAAATGATTTCCTTCATGCTGCTGGCCCTAGTGTGCCCTCACTGGAAATTATAGTGCCCCCTGTTCCCCCACTGAAAAATGTTAGTGCCCCTGTGCCCCCACACATTAAAAATCAAATTAGGCCTACAATACATTGATTAATTATTTAATCAATCAAAGTTGTATCATGAATTGTATATGCCTAAGATACTGTATTTAAATTGAATGCAGAATTTGCGAATTTGAATTATAAAAAATGAAAACTAAATTAAATTCAGGCCTTGTCACAATGACTACAAATCAATTTGCTGCGAAATAGATTGCACATTCTTAATAATCGGCCACGCATACGTCAAACCGAAAGCCTAAGCACGCATTTGTAATCGTTGAAATAGAACGTTATGCACATTCATTTATTTGAATGATACAAAATAAAATCGAATGCTAGTTTTTGCGAAAATGAAACCCGGATATACGTCGTTCTCAAAATCAGCGCGAGATTAAATTCAAGTTTAACAAATTCGAATGCACATTTTGGAAAATCGTCAGGTAAAACCTATATTAACTCGTTGCACCATACCAGACTTATACATTAAAAGCCTCTACATCAGGACTAGACCTACCTGATTCTCTTGGAATTATGCATTCCTCCAATTCTCATGAACTAAGTATTGCATCCATGTGACTCACATGGTCTAGTGGTTAAGACATGTACTCTCAAATGCAGTAGTTGTGGGTTCGATCGTGGGTTCGAATCCAACCCGAAAAAAAAAGACTCCCGTAGAATGACATGGCCCAGTGGTTACGGTGTTCAACTCATGTACAATGGTGCGTGGGTTCGAACCCTGCCAAGAACATGGTGTTTGTGCCCTTGGGAAAGACACTTAACTATAATTTCCTCTCTCCACCCAGGAGTATAATTGGGTACCTGAGAGGGTCGAGGCCAATTGAGCGCTGATATTGGCTATCGCGTGGTCCAGGGCCTGATAAACGGGGTAATTGTAAAACGCTTTGAGATCGTTGATACGATGGATGGAAAGCGCTATATAAGCATAACAATTATTATTTTGAAGAATTAGTTACGCGAGTAACGTTTTTGCTATAAAAAAAAATATATAGTCAAAAAAATATATACACTTTTAAAATTGGCCATAGTTTTATTCTGTAGCAATATAGATAAGTTATTTTCATATGTACTTTTAGAGTACCGGTAACTCTTCCTGCTTCTTTTGGTTACATTTTTACTGGATTAGTTTTCATGCATGACTGCACAGGAGACAATTAAGGGGATCGGGTGAAATCTGAGTTGCGCCAACTGGTCAGGGCTGGATAAGAAAGAGACAATTTAAAAGAACACAACCATTGTCTAACAAAGAGACAACAAATAATTTCATTAGCTTTTAAACCTCGTGTTTATTTAAAACATTTAAATTAAATTAGAAAGGAAATTAAATTCCACGGTGTCTTAGTCCTCAACATTTCCACCATCTCGTTCACTGCACAGCTGGGCTCGGCGCATCATTCCTGCAACAGCACGGCGAATCATCTCCCTGTCTTGTCTGAGAATGTCAATTTCACGAGTTTCATCCAGATTTGCTGGAGGAGTGGTGAAAACCCGAGCTTTCAGATATCCCCATAAAAAGTAGTCAAGAGGGGTCAGATCAGGAGATCTTGGGGGCCACTCCACCGGTTGATTCAAGGCAATGACCAGTTGGCGTAACTCAGATTTCACCGATCCCCTTAATTGTCTCCTGTGCAGTCATGCATGAAAACTAATCTAGTAAAAATGTCACCAAAAGAAGCAGGAAGGGTTACTCTAAAAGAACATATGAAAATATCTTGTCCATATTAAAATTATACACTTTTAAAATTGGCCATAGTTTTATTCTGTAACAGAATAAAACTATGGCCAATTTTAAAAGTGTATAGTTTTTTTTGACTCACACTGTAGTATGGAACGGGGCTACGTCTGTAAGGGCGCCCCCTATTTCCACCAGTCTGAGGCGACGGCACGACGCGACGGCTCGACGGCACGACGCGACGGCACGACGCGACGGCTCGAAGGCACGACGCGACGGCTCGACGGCACGACGCGACGGCACGACGGCACGACGCGACGGAACGACGCGACGGCACGACGCGACGGCAGGACGCGACGGCACGACGGCAGGACGCAACGGCACGACGCGACGGCAGGACGCGACGGCACGACGGCACGACGCGACGGCACGACGGCACGACGCGACGGCGGGCATACTGCATAAAAGTAGCATAGGAACAGGCGACGCCACGACGCGACGGCACGACGCGACGGTGACGTCGTGCCGTCGCGTCGTGGCGTCGCGTCGTGCCGTCGGGGCGACGGCACGACGCGACGCAATTGTGTCGTCTATGGAATTCCATACGTTTTGGACGGGGCTGGCATACACAGGGGGCCGACAGGTGTCATGCCAAAAAGTGTCCGGTGCCAAATACTGTCCGCTCATTAGCATACTGCTCTCTGATTGGTCAAATACTGGCCGCTGAGCACGCGCAAAACACACAGACACTATTTGGCATGTATTACATGCCAAATAGTGTCCGCTGCTAAAAAGTGTCCGCTCATGCGCGCTACGTACGTACGCCCGGACACTATTTAGCAAGCTTCCGGCATCGCGATGACGTAATACCCACTTGACCAATCAGAGAACGGTATGCTAATGAGCGGACAGTATTTGGCACCGACACTTTTTGGCATGACACCGGGTAACGTGAATTGTGGTGCCGGTCTTTAGGGAGCTATGATGAAAGTACGAACGGCCAAGTTTTTCGAGTAAATTAACTAGATACAACAAACTTATTTTCAACCAACGGTATGAGTGATTACAAATTATAAGAAAAAGAAATGAATAACAAACTACGATTAAACTATGCACGACAAATTTGGAATCCACAAATTTTACATTTTGCCTCTACACGAACCATCATCAACAGAGATGTTTAAGAATACCGGCTTCACCGCATCGGTGCGGCGATAAATACCGGTGCGGCTGCTGCCCGCCCGTGCATGGTGCGCCGCGCCACCTGCACCGTGCACGCCGCGTCTTAGCTCTCTGGGTGCACCACACTAAATAGGCCAAAAATGGCTGCGCCAAGCTGATTAGCATGAATTGTAAACCCACAACTTTTATACATTTTAGGGTCATGCAATTAATAGATTGTGTAATTATGATCAGCTATCATAACCTGGGGGTTCTGTGCTTCAACTTTTGTGCAGACTTGATAAATTGTGGCTTTAAAATTGGTCCTATTTGGCTTGGCAAGTGGAGGGATGCTGTATGAAAAATGGCAGCTAGCCGGTTTGGGAAAACCGCATTTTTAGGGGTGGTAATCTTTGGGGACAATTAGCAAAAATTCCAAACAGCTACCCTACCAAAAATTGAAAAGAATTTGACAGATTAAGATTCAAACTATAATTTTCAGTTGTGCAAAAACGTTTTTACTCACTTTGTCTTCAAGGTGGAGCTTCAATTCATCATTGTCTTTATTACTCATATTTCCCCCAATAAAAATTTCCTCCACTAAATATTATTACATAATTTGGCCAATGGTCACCTAATGGTCAGTAGGGGTCAGTAGGGGTGACCATTGGCCAAATTCTGTGTACAACCTATATCAGGCTTGATCCAGAGATGTAAATAATCAACTTTGACATTAACTGGATCAAGACTGCATTGAAGAAGCATTTCGTATTTTGAAAAAAATGACCCCCTACTGACCATTAGGTGACCATTGGCAAAATTACGTGTACACCCTATATGAGTGCTTGGTCCAGAGACATTAATTGGACCAAGAGCGAATGAACCCGAATATTTACTAACAGAAATTACGGATTTTTTGTTGTCCACTTTTGAGGCGTCAAGAAAAGTCGCAAAGTAAAACCCAATTTTCTGCTTTTGGAGCATCATGATTTTTGTCAGTAAGAATTTGAGATTTTTAGTTGTCCACTTTTGAGGCGCCGAGACAGTCGTCAAAGTAAAATCCAAATTTCTGCTAGCAGAAAATTGAGTTTTTTTAAAAACCGGTGTTGCCATTTCTAAAAACCTAAAATTCTACTAGCAGAAAATGGGAAAATACGGTTGTCCACTTTTGACGCTCCATACTGCACTACAGAAATCAGCTGCACTACAGACAGTGCTGGAGGACTCGAGTCCGGACTCGGACTCGAGTCCCGATTTTCTCGGACTCGGACTCGGATTTGGACTCGGACATTCAGGACTCGGACTCGGACTCGGACTCGGACAATAAGGACTCGACCAGCTCGAGGACTCGGCCCGAGTCCGGCCCAAAAAAGCAGATTTTTACTTTAATTTTTACCGCAATTTTGTAACGAAGTCGGAGTGTTTAGTTCGCAAATCCCGTCAGTAGCCTGCACACACATGTACTTAATTCGGTAGTACAGTACGCGTCAACCTCGTCCCCATAGTGTTCGAGCAATACGCTTCCAGAACGAGGATGAAAGTAGACCCTGGGGACGAGGTTGAGTACGAGCTCAGTACGTGAGGTATGGGACGGTTTGCCTGACGAGACGTCGGTCCAACAGCGACGCGCGGAGACTGTACCGGATTAAACATATGGCATGAATTCGCCGTTTGCTCGCTCTACGTACGTGCGTGTGCGATCAAATGCGCTGCATGCATGCGCGAAGGCGCGGTGTTCGTGTAGTTGCCAGTCGAGCCGCAACGTCATGTGGCTGGTGCTCGACGTCTATTACTTGCGAATACGGAAGACGGAATACCGGTTGTAATGTAGTGCGCGGTACACGTTTTGATTGGCCGAAAGTGATTCATTGCTTGTACTAGCAATACTTCCCAACTGATATTCATGACATCATTAATCGTCTACATTTCAAAATTGTGAAGTACTTATTTAAATTTCTGCACCATAGAAACATTCTCATATTTTGTTTTGTCTGCTAAAATAGTTTGTGTATTACAATTTAAATAAAAAATCATTGCAACATTATGTTTGACCTACTACTAAAGTTTGACCTACTACTTGTCATCAGACTCACATCGGGACTCGACTACAGCACTGCTAAAGAGGAATGTTCCCCAAGACCAGTTTTTGAGTAATCAAACTAATCATTGGTTGAAGTAAAACATATCTGGTTGAATAGATATTTGTATTTTTCAGTATAATTAAATCTCCAGGGGCAATTTTTGTTTGGAAAAAAGACAGATAAAGTTGAAAAAATCGACGTTTTTTTTGTGACGTTAGAGGCACATGCAATGCGTGATTTTTGTTCAAAGCTTTTTTTTTTAAACATGTTCTCTGCACGGTTGCAGTAGGTGTTATTTCTTTGACGTCATATTTTCAAATTGGAATAAGGTACTTGGATAGTTCAGTATCATCACAAAGCCCATTAGTTTTTCTTTATAATCTCAAATAATAATGGCTGAAAGTAATTTCACAAGGTTGTGTCACGGCAAGGTTCCTTTGAAGTTTCTCAAACTACTGTGCAAATCCAATTTGTTTCAGGGATTTTTCGCTTGTAATGAGTAAAGTACTAGACAGTATTTGCAGGTGTTTATGTGCCCCAAATTACATATATGTACATTTATGTCATGTATGAACTATATTTATAGGTTATATTTAAATGTCATTCAATAATGCGCCTATCAATTGCTTCCCCCACCCCTCCCCCGGGCTACCCCAGGTCTTATGTGGGGGTTTGGTCACGTTTTATAAGCCCTAGGGTTGGGATTTTGGTCACTCATTTTGCCATTGTTTTCCCATCATCAGAAGTTAAAACCATGATGTGGGGGTGCCCCACCCATATATGTCGGGGATTGTCACTAAAATTTTGCCCCAGGGGTGGGGATTTGGTCACTTCAAAAGTGACAATCCCCACATCTTGGGTGGGGCAGCCCGGGGGGAGGGGTGGGGGAAGCAATTGATAGGCGCATAAGTGTTAAAAGCCTCTCTAAGCCTCTTATTACCGTAAATACCCTTTTTGACCATGCTGTGTAGTATTTGTGTACTGTCTCGGTGTCAACGAGAACACTGTACATGTACTTGAGATTCACAAAAGGACTCGGACTCGGACTCGGACTCGGACTCGGACTCGAACCACAGGGACTCGGACTCGGACTCGGACTCGGACTCGGACTCGGACTCGGACTCGAACCCAAGGACTCGGACTCGGACTCGGACTCGGACTCGGACTCGGACTCGGACTCGGACTCGGACTCGGACTCGGACTCGGACTCGGACTCGGACTCGGACTCGGATTGGGTGGACTCGACTACAGCACTGCCCCTTGCATCCGGGTGGAGCCGGGGCACCAGGCCGGGTTATGCAGCCAAGCGAAACGGAAACAAGAGGCTTGTGCAGCCATGCATAACGTACACAATACCCCAATAATGGATTGAAAATGCAGAAATCAGCTGATGAGGGGGTGAGGGAGGTACATTTAAGGATTATCCGTGCGGCTCTTTTTAGACATTTCGTCACCGACACCGCGAAGCAACACCCGAGTTGACTTGAGTGCGCGGCACGCGCGCGTATTTTAGAGAATCGAGTAATTTTTGTTTTCACGAAGTGACACCCAAGTACACCGTCACTCAATCGGTACATTTGCGTTTCCACGAACTAACACGCATCTTTATTTCGCCAGTTTGAAGGTTTTTATTACTTTTTTGTGTAACCCAACAAGAATACAAATGAAGTAAATTCCTGTCAACCCTTTCAAAGCGTTTTTCTCTGCACTGTATTTCCGCAACATGCTTTGTATTTTGTGAAGTCAAAAATCGTCAAGTCACTGTCCGAAGTGCGCGCGCACACTTGAGTGTTCGTGCGTGAAACCGAAATTATTCATTGAGCGGTTTTCACGAAGTAACACTGGAGTGGACTTGGGTGTTACTTCGTGGTGTCGGTGACGATTTGTTGAGGGTATTGTCGTGAGATATGTACCTTCCTCCCCACACCGTACAGCAATACTCTAAAGATGGCATAACTAAACTTACAAAGAGTGTGTGCAGGCTCTTTTGGGGGAACGTAATCACGAATTCTGTTTAACACGCACAATTTAGACGAAACAGTCTTCCTTACGTATTCAACATGTGTACCCCAACTTAATGTTTAATCAACAACTACACCCAAGCATTTACAAGATTTCACTTTTTCGATAACCTTATCAGCAATGCACACGTTCAGGGTTTTTAACGGGTTTCGGGATCCCTTTTAAATTCACATCTGCATATTCCGACGTTAAAGTCAGTTTGTCGTTTTTGTTTGAAAAGAGAAGGCCCCCGGACTTCTATATATTCTCCGGCAAAGACAAAAGCAAGTTTGAATTTTGCATCATGTATAGCAGCTAAATTTTTCTATACCGTGATACGGATTTCTCAAATTTACTTTGGCCAGAAAGCGCTCTTTTTGCCCCGCTCACAGTTTGGGCCGCTCTGTCTTCCCTCAGATTTCGGCCAAACGGCAACAGATTTATATGAAATTAAATATGCAAATCCATATGAAAATGTCATGCCTATTGATAAATGGATATGATTTACGCCGCGCCGTGTCCTGCGGATGCACAGTTTTAATGTAGAAGATCACAAGCAATCTCCGCAGTTCAAGTTTCACCCCGCGTCGAAAAAACCTAAAAATCGCCAAGACTTATCACCGGCAAAAAACACTGCGACACAGGGCCGATTAGTAAAGTAAGTTTCGATGAGAGTTTGACATCAAGACACCGCTCACCTGCAAAGTTGAATTATTTGGTTCATAGAAGGATAGTAATTTCTTTTACCTTGGACACCCACGGATGCAACTAACAGAAACAGGAGTGCCTTGAAAGTTGTCTGTAAGTTCCCACGACGACCCATCGTGCACGTCCCGGGTGTTTATAATTCCCCTATCTTCCAAAAGGCGTATATCCAGTAATCTAACAGGAAACAAAATACTCGTTCGCAATCAATGGCCTTTTCATGTAAATGTTTCAGCCAGGTTCGTCTAGAGCGGACTTCACCTTCTCGAGTACGGTACACTTGCCTAATATTGGCCCATTCTTTCACGCTACGTTGATGTCAAGTGCAAGGCAGCATCTGTATTAATTTTCGTAGTGCATTCATATCAGTACACATTGTGTTCCTAAAACGTCGATGCATGACGGTGCCGGTGACATGACCTACCCGACTAAATCATGCTTTGTAAACCGTGAGGAGATAAAAGGGGGTTGGGGATGAATTGTCCGCTTTCTTTAGAATTCCTTTTTTTTATTTATATATTTGGTGTATTATTTGAGTATTATTCACACCCAGTTCGCTTACGGATGGTGACAACGGGATGCAGGTATTTATTGGCTGAGTTAGGGGCCTAACATCGCAATATTTTGTTGAGCCAGGAATCATATCTGTCCACAGACTGTATGGCCTACCTTACCGCGTGGTTTGAACGTTTTGGTTAAGAGCACAGACTGCCCTCATCCCCCAAATTTAATCTCTTTGGCTAGTTACCCAACCTATTTCCAAGGTCCGAGTGTAAACATTATACCATAATGTGTCATATTTATGCAGAAGCTGTGGGAAAAACTCCAAGCATCGACATCCGGATATTCAAACTAGCGCGCACATAGTGCAACCATGTATATACGCAACCAAAGCGTTAATTAGGGTAGGCCCCTACCGGTAGTGGGGATAATGTCTATAGTCCCCCGTCTCATTGGTCCCCCGTCTCATTGGTCCCCCCTTATACCTAGTTCCTTCTTCTCAATAGCCCATCCAGAAATTAATTAATTAAATAATCACTGAATAATAATTAATTAATTGACACTATGTGTATACCTAGGAATTTAGTAGTTTTAAGTTGCTTCAAGTTGATACCATTAAGAACTAAAGGGATAGTTTGATTATACCTATTTTGTCTGGAACAGAATATAATATAATTTGATTTAAGCAGATTAATAGAAAGTTTGTTAGCTACAAGCCAAGTACTAATTTTTAAAAGTTCACGGTTGAGATGAATAATAGCAGCATCTACATTACTATGACTGTACACTAAGCTTGTATCATCAGCAAATAATGTAAATGATATTATATCAGATGTATTACAGATGTCATTAATGTAGAGAATGAATATAAGTGGTCCTAGGACGGAACCTTGTGGAACTCCACAGGTAATAGTCTTGTTTTCGGATATTATTGTGTTGAATGAAACAAACTGTTTTCTATTGGACAAATAACTCTTAAACCAGTGCAAAGCTATCCCACGAATTCCGTAATGCTCTAATTTAGAAACCAATATTTCATGGTTGACTGTATCAAAAGCCTTTGACAAGTCTAAAAATACACCAACAGAGATCTTTTTGTCGTCAATGGCCTTTAGAAGTTTGTTTACAACATAAGAAGTTGCTAACTCAGTGGAACGGTTTGACCTAAATCCAAACTGTGATTCTGATAAAATATTATTTAAACTTATTTATGAAAGATATGAGTCTTTTATAAACTAACTTTTCGAAAACCTTAGAGAAAGTAGACAAAACTGAAATTGGTCTATAGTTACCGGCCTCATGCTCATTTCCCCCTTTATATAAATTGGGATAACCTTACCGATCTTTAACCCATCGGGAAAAACTCCCATGGTTATGGACTTGTTCAAGATTTCAGCCAGTGGTTTTGCTAAACAACACCTCGCCTGTTTAATAACAAAAGGGCTTATGCCATCAAAACCAGGAGCCTTACTACACGGATTTGATTAAGGGTGTCTTCGATTTCTTCAGGTGTTACTGGGATTAGAAAAAAAGAGTGTGGACATCTGTCTTTTAGAAAAGACTCGCAAGTGGTATTACATTATGGTAACTTGCTTGCAAGTCGATTTCCAATATTTACAAAATACTCATTAAATGTGTCTGCAATTTCTTTGTCACCATCTATTTTTACACCATTTTGGACAACATAGGAAGGGTTGGGCTTCGGTTGACCCTTATTAAGTAAACTATTGATTAAACGCCAAGTTCCTTTGATATTACCCTTTTCCTGATCGAATTTCTTGGTAAGGTAATTTTTCTTAGCATTACGTATCAATGTACTCAACTTATTTTTGTACGAGATATAAATGAATTTATTACGAGGATTAGGACTTCTAAGGAATTTTTTATACAAAAAGTTGTTTCTCCTTATTGAATTGTAAATACCACTAGAAAGCCAGGGTGACTTACATGCGTCATATCGGTGTTTAACCTCTTGTAATGGAAAATGCTTATCGTACAGTTGAAGTATATTGTGTAGGAATCTACTGTATATATCATTTAAGTCATCCAGAGATGATATAAAATTCCAGTCAGTTGCATTTATATCATCAATAAAATGGACAATATTATTACTATTAAAATTACGCTTAAATTGCTTAATTTCATTTCGTACCGTAGGTTTAGAATTTTCCGCAATTAATAACACAGGTAGGTGATCACTTATATCAGTTACTAATATACCAGCTGTATGATTCTGGAAGTCATTCGTTAAGATATTGTCTAATAAAGTAGAACTTTCAGGAGTTATTATTGTTGGTTTAGTAATAGATGGATAAAACGAGTGGGAAGATATTGTATCAATAAAATATTGTACAGAGCTATCAATGTCATACTGTAATAAGTTAACATTAAAGTCACCCATAATATAACAATTTTTGCATTCATTTGTTGCATGTGTCAACATTTCACTGATAATATTAGTAAAATTGTCAATAGAACCACTTGGTGGTCTGTATACGACTGCAACAATTATGTTTCTATGACTGCTGTCAACAAGCTCAATAAAAAATGATTCAACATCTTGATTGTTAATACACAAATCATCACGCTTTTTACAAACAAGGTCATGCTTGATATAAAGAACCATCACTCCACCTCCTCTTTTACCTTCTCTGCAAATGCCTTCAAGCGAATGTTTCATTTGAACTAAGGGGTCTTGAACATCTTTTAACCAAGTTTCGGATATGGCTATTACAGATGGAGAAATATCTAAAAGATTAATATAATCGGAAATATTTTCAGCATTCTTTCGTAAACTTCTTGCGTTGATATAAACCAACATCAATTTATCTTGAGAGACTTTTTTTGAATCACTTTCATAAACTTATCTTGATCATAGTATTCACAATTTATTTCTTGACTTAGAAAATTTATATCGGGATCTATGTTCTCATTCATAAAGATGGTGAGATTGTCCATAATAATTTATGAAGCACATAGAAATACAATTAAGTATATCGGAGAACTCTCAATTAACTATTGGATTATTCATATGGATAAATACACCGTGTTTCCTCAATTTACTCCTGCACACACAGACAGACATACAACCAATTACATGAACGACAACAGATGACATTTTTTTTTCATGGATCATGCGCGTGGTGTTAAAGCAGGTCGTGCGTGCTTCTCCCTAATCTATACAATTTGAATTTCAAAGGCCGCTGTATCAGTTATTACACGAGATGTTTCTCCACGTGTTTAATGATTAGAATTCGAAAGTCAATGGATAAAGAAACCCTGATAATGGTCGTCGAGCTGACTAGTTTGTGTACATACATCGCAATGTGTACAACTTTAAGCAGCAATATCTATGAGTGGCTATTAAATTCCTGGCTGAAATATATTTCCCTGTGTATGTCTTGAACTCTCCGGTATGCAGCTTGTACTTGATGAGTGGTGGGATAGACCATGGTATATATGCAAATTGGACACGCTCATCTTTCCGTATGGATGGTAGATTTTGTTCCCGTAGTTTTTTCCGACAGTCCCGGACTTTGGTTGTGACATCATCAGAGATGTAGATGATTGATCCTTTGTACTAATTCCCTTTTAGTTTTGGTCTTGTGACGGTCTCGACTACAACACTGGTGTCGAATTGAAGTGTAACCACATCGAATACAGAGACACTAAATTTGTTGAAGTATTGCAGTTCGGAGAAAATGATACAGATATCGTCCTTCTTGGGGATTTGTTGGTGCAGTGATGCCTGCTTCTTCCATAAAAATGGTACACAGGTCGAAGACATCTTTGTCACAAGGATACGGGCTCTTGAAGGTGCACTCACTTACACATACATTAACCTCCTCACGTTGCAGTGGTACGAGGAAGTTTTGGGTCCCATATAGCTCTGGCACGCCATACATCACCGTGGGACGACCGAAGGGCCCACATCGATTTCTAGATGAAGCAATTCGATGTGAATCCCATTCCTTCGCTATGGTGTCTAAATCATCCTGGTGGGGGATAGGACAAATGTTTGACAGATTAAGAGCATGATGCATTTACTAAGTGGGTACAGAGAGCGCTATAGTCATTATACAATCAAACTTACCAACTTGCTCACTATAAGCCAAACATTAAAGAATTACGTTTAATCTTTATTGGTTACACTTAAAGTGTAGCAAGATGTTCAGATTGATTTCTGAAATACCACTTTTACACACTTAATAGAGGTTGCTATTCGCGTGTGGTCATTAAGGGAACCTTATGCTTTAATTAAAACAAAACTGAAAATTCTTTCCTTCATGCAGCTTGAAAGTGGAATGTTTAATAATGGAAGCAAATAATTTTATTTTAAAATACCTGGATAAGATTCATAAAGCACAGCTGCATTATCGACTTGTCCAGGTAGTCCCCACTGAAATAGCCGTTTTCCTTCAGCTCTTCAAATACATTCATCCAGAACTGTTGATTGTGTTGACTACTTCCTTGAATGAAACTTTTTGCTCCCGCAAATGCGATTTGTCTATTTGTTCGGAAGAAACGTTGCATTGTACGGATAGTGCTGTTTTCAGTTACGAAATCGGCCCTAATTACCACGGGGCATCCCATGTTTTTCTTGACTGTTTGGATAAAGTAACTTGCAATTACGTTTGGGTCACTGTTAGTGGAGTATAACTCTACCCAGAGTACATTTCTTGAAAAACTATCAATATATACAGCCGTTGATGCAGATTCCATAGGGTTTTAACTTGCCACATAAAGTTTGGACCTCTAACACGGTAGATTCGTCGCCGCAGACGTTTTCTTGCCCTTATTGAACACCCTCAGGATCTAGCAACCCTAAGAGATGACGCACCGGATCCCTTGTAACCGTAAGGCCGTTCTGGATGCAACGTTGATGCATCCATCTGTATCCATGGAGCTGTCCAGACTTCTCCAACTCACGTTCAATGAAGCAGGCTATATCTAAAATGTCAGAATATTTCTTTCGCCGAAAGAGTCCGAGCCCTCGAAGCCTACGATGCAGTTGACGTTTACTGGGGATAATATTGTGATTTGACAACAATGAAGCTATATTTCATTATAACTAAAGTCTAAATTGAAGTAAAAACGAACGAGTTCTTCTTGGAGTATGACTGTACAAACTTATCAGACGCGACTATACATCTCGTAAAAACGAACTTGGAAAAATATATCTCGTAAAAACAAAATTAAGAAATATATCTCGTAAAAACGAACTGGGAAAATATATCTCCTAAAAACGAAATTAAAAAAATATATCTCGTAAAAACGAACTTAGACAAATATATCTCGTAAAAACGATTGTTTCCAAAAATATATCTCGTAAAAACGATTGTTTCAAAAAATATATCTCGTAATAACGATTGTTTCCAAAAATATATCTCGTAAAAACGAATTTAGAAAAATATACTTCACTTTTTGAAAATATATACTTCATGGCACTAGTGGGCTTTCGTAAGAATTCAGTATGCCAAGAAAGTATGAACATGTAATTCACATGATTCAATGGCCGGCACATGTTCATTAACCGGCGGCTGAGAATCGCTATACCGAACGATCGCTACCGAACAAAATTTGTGGATCTCGCGATGTTCGTTATAGCGGCGTTCCACTGTACTAAATATTAGTTAATCGTGGACCATACATAAATATTTAAAGATTAATTTATTCTTGTGTTCAACCAGCTCGGCCTGGGAGAGTAAATCCCGGAAATTAATTGTTTTCTCTTACTCCACCAGACAGTAATTGACACAATCTTTTTCATGCCAATGTAAATTCGTTCAAATTTGTAACTATGGGAAAGATAATTTAACTTTAATAACAGCGGCATTTTAGTGACATTTCCAAAATCTAGCAGGAGAAAATTTATCATGGCAATCAACCAGCGCAAGTTGCGAATTTTACATAAATACATGAATTTACTAATTTACAGTTAAAAAAACTATTTGGTAAAATCCCGAATATTAAATACCAGGCTGAAAATTAATCTATTTACTTTGCCAGCATAAACCAGTTTGCATACTTGTGCAAAGACCTACTGTGGCTTCTGACAGTGGCCACTCCAGTTATTCTTTGTTCAAAAATCTGTATCGGGTCTTACAGTAAATATACAAAAATTGTAACCAGCCTTTTTAATTTATTCCTTTCCATTACATAAGTAAGGTTGATACCATGTATAACAATATCACAAATACGCTTTACCCTCAATGTTCATGAGACACATTTTTTCATGAGACACGACGTAAAAATAGAAGTTAATAAGCAATGTTGAAGAAAAGGCTTT
This sequence comes from Hippasteria phrygiana, assembly GCA_037893225.1. Lineage (NCBI taxonomy): Eukaryota > Metazoa > Echinodermata > Asteroidea > Valvatida > Goniasteridae > Hippasteria > Hippasteria phrygiana. Next base: position 1,101,679 of record JAZGUH010000511.1, on the reverse strand, counting down.
GACCCTAAAGACGAAGGCTGAGGCCAAGGTTTTGGCCTTCAAAGCCCAGGCCCTGTACAAAATTACTACTCATAAATTTAGCCACACCATCACGAATGTGACTTTTATTAAGAGAAAAAACAAGTTTTCAGGAATTTCACTCTCTTATTAACATGACCAAAAGATGAGTGTTCCAGAAATATTTTAAGAATGATTTACTTCAATAATGCCATACATCTAAACCAAGAAATAAAAACCAAGTACAGCTTATGTTACTTATAGCCCATTATTATAAAATGTTTATGAAAATTGTGCTCATTATTGGATCAGAAATACATGTTTTTTTGTTTTTTTTTGGGGGGGGGGAACTGTTGCAGTATTACCACTGAAATAAAATAGGATCTTGGTAATAATCATGGTATGCATCAACACATATGCAGAATGATTAAATTAGATTGCAGACTTTACAGAGAGCTAATCCTGATATGAAAAGGAAGAATGTTTAATTAATGTACAAATTAAATGTAACACATTTAATTAATGTACAAATTGGCAACCCCCCCCCCCCCCCAAAAAAAAGGCTTTTTCCCTCATGGTCAAGGCCAAGGCCATAATATCCAGCCTTGTGGCAGCCTAAGGGCCAAGGCTCAGCATCTCGGCAGTACATCATTGCTATAATAAGTTTACTGCAACAATCAGTTTACTTGCTAAATTGAAGTTAATAACTGTGCAGTACTGGTAATAAAAAATGACATGCTGATTTTTGATCTATGCAGGATCTGTCTTAAGGCAAAACATGTCTGGTAATATGTGAAACATATGACCCTCAAATTTTATCTTTTTTTGCAGCATCAAAACCGTCTTAACACAGAAAAAACCTGGGAAAAAAACCTGTTCATTGACCCTCTGTGTTTTTGCCGACAGTGAGCGATACGAACGTGCCCAAAAAAATCAACCAATGAGGGTATACCCAGCACGATATGGGGCAGAGGGGTACCCCCCTTTTGTCCCAATACCCTATACACTCTCCAGACTATTGTTACCTAACACATCCCCCCTAGACCTCTGAAAAGAATTCCTGAGATTCCGGGAACACAATGACCAACACAAAAGAGGGGGGTTTCCTCTGCCCCATATCGCGCATCATAATTATGAATGAGGGTGTCACCCCCTCCCAGCAAATACCTGCATAAATACTTTCACATGTTTTGTGTATGCAGGTTGCTTCCTTGTTGACACGACCCTGACCCTAACCCAAACTAAAGTGGGTATTGGGGGGGGGGGGGGGGGGTGATTGCAATATTTCTGCAAAATGTGACCTTGACCCATATTGTTTCGGCTGCCCTGCAAATACACAGTCAAATAAATCACAGACCCGATACTCTCTGCTCTACGATGATAGATGAAACAACCTGTGCAATTCATACTAGTATCGTGCGTTTGCACGACAAAGTTCGTCCTGTCCGTGCTATGAGTGAATGACAACTATTAAACGTATTTCTCCCACTTACGATTTAGGGAAGAAAAGGATTTTTGTAAACGAAAAAGAATACTTAGACTTTATGTAGTCTTCCCAAAATATTGATTTAAATACAACGCGCAAAGATTGATGTTTGAACTGCAGGAACTGGTGCTGGTCTTGTGCTGGTCTTGTGCTGGTCTTGTGCTGGTCTTGTGCTGGTCTTGTGCTGGTCTTGTGCTGGTCTTGTGCTGGTCTTGTGCTGGTCTTGTGCTGGTCTTGTGCTGGTCTTGTGCTGGTCTTGTGCTGGTCTTGTGCTGGTCTTGTGCTGGTCTTGTGCTGGTCTTGTGCTGGTCTTGTGCTGGTCTTGTGCTGGTCTTGTGCTGGTCTTGTGCTGGTCTTGTGCTGGTCTTGTGCTGGTCTTGTGCTGGTCTTGTGCTGGTCTTGTGCTGGTCTTGTGCTGGTCTTGTGCTGGTCTTGTGCTGGTCTTGTGCTGGTCTTGTGCTGGTCTTGTGCTGGTCTTGTGCTGGTCTTGTGCTGGTCTTGTGCTGGTCTTGTGCTGGTCTTGTGCTGGTCTTGTGCTGGTCTTGTGCTGGTCTTGTGCTGGTCTTGTGCTGGTCTTGGAATGGTCTTGGAATGGTCTTGGAATGGTCTTGGAATTTGGATTGTTTTAAGTCACGATAACGTAAATTAACTTCTCCACTCTAGAAGTCCGGACAGATTGAATATTTGGACTGTTTAAGGAATGAATCCCCTACACAGATCAGTTGAAAGCAGATACAATCACATTTAAAAACATCAAGCAGCAAATGATGGAACTAAATGTAAAGTCTCTAAAAAGGTCGTTGTTCCAAGTGATATCGTTTTGCCAAACCAGGCCCCGGAAAGATCTTATGTAGACCCTTTTCAGGTGTCATGGACCGTATAGTGCAGTGGTAGTTTGGTTTTTGTATCTGGTCATGTGGGTGAAAAGGTTTATAATATGCGGCAGGCTAAACTGTGCAACATGCTTGACTGGTTTATTTTAACGTCCTAGGCATTCACTTGGGGTACAGTACACGTACTGTATTACAAAATACCACTCAATTCTCATAGGCCAGTGTAGTAAAAGCACTGCATACTACAGTTAGTATTTTGTAGTATTCGGTGACGTTAGGGTTAATAAGCACTTCATTCCCATCACTAGGTGGTCCAATATGGACTGGTGACGTCACAAAAGGATCTATAATGGTAGAAAAAACGAGTCCGATTTCCATGGGAGTCGGATATTCATGATACGGTACCGGCTAAACACAGCCCATGCTAGCCGGAAAATTTCCCTCTCTCCTGCTAATAAATGCCCCCCCCCCCCCCCTGTACATTTCGAAATGCAAAAAAGAATATTACACGTATAAAGAAAAATACTGTGAGCGCCGCCCCTATACTTTAATATCCAGGCCCCCCCCCCCCCCCCCCCCCCACTCGCCACCCTGTGGAGATAGCCCTGGCCACGCCGCTGCCAAAAGTTCCACTTCGGGGTTTGTGAACCCCCCAGTCTCGGGGCAGGCAACGACTCCGTAAGTCGTCAACCCATAATGCCGTATAGCCAGGGGGTCACATTATTTTTGAACGGAATCATTTTCAGGGTCTCGTGTTTATTATTTTTAAGTTTACATTTTGCCTAGTCCATTATTGTCATTCTAAGCTTACAAACTCTTCTGTCGTGACCTTTTTAATCCTCAGATGCCACCTGAGGCTCCGAGGCTGGATAAGCTTGAGAACTGCTCTGGTAAGGGCTGCGTCGGGGTTGAAAAATTTCCCGATCTTAAGGCGATGCGAGATTTCACACGGAGAAAGCGATCCCCAAGACACCTTGACGTGTAACCGCTCATTGATATGATGGGAATCCTAGATGGCTTTCGATTAAGCCCCAGTCCCATATAGTACGGTTCATCACGGACCTACACGGTTCACCCCGGACCATGAACCGTGGTGAACCGGGACCTCTTGGTCAAATTTTGAAGAAAATCACGACCGACGACCGTCGTCCAGGTTGCACCACGTTTCTTACACGGATCACCATGTCCACCCCGGCAGCACCCCGACAGCGCCCCGACAGCACTACGGATGAACAAGGTTTCAGTACGGTTTAGCTACGGTTCGCCCCGGACCACCACGATTCACCACGGTTCACCCCGGCATCGCTACGGTTCGCCACGGTTTGTCCCGGCGCCACTACGGTGGTGAACCGTGTTGGGTCCTGGGTGATACGTAGTTGCACCGTGAAGATCCGTGGCGTTGATGGGGTTAAAAATAACTCCCGGTTCGACACGGTTCTACCTGGACGACCCCGTTGCCACTACGATCCCACTAAGGCCCACCCCGTTGCACCCCGGCACAGCGACGGTTCACCCCGGCACAGCGACGGTTCACCCCGGTCCGGGTGATCGTCCCGGTTCACCCCGGCAGTTTTTGACATGTCAAAAACTGCCGGGGCAGCTCACGGTTATTCACGGACCACCACGGACCATCCAGGCATTGCTACGGTTCGACACACGGTTCACCCAGGTTCACCACGGTTCATGAACCGGCATTAACCGGCATGAACCGGGGGCCCTGTGGGACTGGGGCTTACGGAAGACTATTTATACGAGTTATCCATCAGAGTTAGCGTGTCCTAGAAAACTATTGCAAAATTAATGTGAAAAGAAATAATTATTGCAGTCTCTCTCATATTCCAATAATATCATCTAGCTTTACTGGTGCCAAAAGTCCATCCGAAAAATTATGTGCAAAGATTGAAAAGTTCAAAAGTAATGCAATTTATTTACTGAAAACTGAAATCTAAAATAGTCCTTAAAACTTGCAACTTCGACTGAGTTGTTGGTCTACAAGGCCATATTTTCTGCTTTTGAATGAAGCAAACGTAGACATTTCACTGCTGCAGTGTATTTATTAAACAATCCCCGATAGGAATACAAAATTAAATTTTAAAACAAAAATTTAAAATAAAAATATGTGTTCAGAAATGGAGCAGGTTTTGTTCAACCATTGTTGGAATTTTTAAAATACCACATCTGAACACCATAACTAAAATTTGAGTTATATAACTAATAATATAAAAATACGTATTCAGAAATGGAGCAGGTTTTGTTCAACCATTGTTGGAATTTTTAAAATACCACATCTGAACACCATAACTAAAATTTGAGTTATATAACTAATGACATAAAAATAAGTATTCAGAAATGGAGCAGGTTTTTTCAACCATTGTTGGAATTTTAAAAATACCACATCTGAAAACCATTGCTGCACATGAATGATTTGATCATCAAATGCCATTTCAACTCTCATGCATTAATGGAAATAACATATGGTTATAAAACCTTATATTGAATAAAAGTACAACACTGTACAATATGATGCCTGATCCAAGTGCACAATAAATTGTTAAGAACTTGTTATTAGCCAAAAGCCCCGAACATGATTTGCAGAATGCAAATGCACAGGCATTTTCACTGTGTTTATCATCTCCATGCTCTTGTCTAACATCTGAGTTAAACAACCAATAGAAGGGTTAAGTTTTCTCTTAAGCAAGCTCTCAAATATTTTTGACACAAAATGTTCTGCAGAGTCCAGTCACATATTTCTACATAGAATGAACTACCGAATCAGATTTTAAAATGTAATGATATACTGATTAATGCCTTAAACTGATTATGATGTACAGTGCAGGAAATACAGTTCTGGAAAAATTATTGGACCACAAACATGTTGGGGCATATCAAAAATAATCAAGCAATTTGCATTATCTAAAACTGATAATCACTGCGCTACAAAATTAAACTTTGGACCAAACTTATTTATTAATGTTTTTACCCCTTCAGGTATTAACTTGACTCAAACAACTGCATCACCTCTCATTCTATGGTTATTAACCAAGCATGAACAAGCATGAACAAGCACTGCAGTGTACAATGAGTAATATCAAAGAGGTACACACATGGCTGAAATTTTAAAACTCAAAATGTCCGATTCTTTAATTTTTTTAGAACTGTAGTTGGAAAACTTCAAAATTGTCAAAATGAACACACTTATTGCCAATTTTTTTCAGTTAGTTCATTTTAAGAACTGGCCATATTGGCGCTGCATGCAGACATATCATAGAAATTATAAAACGTCATTTAAAAATGATTGCATAACACCGTTTTGTGATTCACTGTATTCATACTGAGACCTGCTTGGTATAAAATACCATTCAATCCCAGACACTTATTGAGTGACCTAAAATGATATAAGTGTTGGTGGTCCAGTAAGTTTCCGGAGCTGTATGTATAAGAACAATTTGAACAACCTATAGAAAAGAATATTTCAGCTTTAAAAATTGTCAACTGTTGAACTAAATGCTCTCTATATTTCAGATTATATAAATATATTTTAAAAGTTAAAGTGAAAGACTTTGGTCTTGTCTACGTCTAGAAAAATAGATACACTTGCTACAGAACCTCATTGGGATTAAATACATTAAGAATCGAGAAATCTCTTAACCAAATGTTTAACAATTCCATTCTCAAACAACTTTGTTGAATTTTAACTTGTTGCCATTGGCAGATCCACAGCGGCACAGCATAATAATGACGGGAGGCAAATAATGAAAGCGTCTACTGGATAGTAGTTGTTTGTTGAGGATTTGAAGCCACGGTATTCTGGAACTGACAAGTATTCCAAGCAGGTTTTGGTCCAAATGGGAAAACATTTTGTATATCCTCACCACATGATCCCGTGTTTTTGACAAAGTGAGTTACCAGAACTACTTGTGCTTTACAGACCATTAAACATGACTCACACAATAGAAATCATTAGGAACTGTCAAGGTGTTCACCCACATAATGTCCATATTCATCAGGATGTCAAACTGAATATATCAAAATGAGGAGCCAAGTATGCTCTAATGCCATGAAAATCAACACGCCAAAAATGATCTGAAGACTTATTTTGTTAGATCCTGTCACACTGATGTCTCTCGTCCTCCAGGATTTCCAAATACCTGAAGTCTTAGGCAATGGTGGTAAATTGCTTTGATTTGGTAAGGAAAGAACACCAAATGGACCACTAAAATCTCTGCTCATAAACCTTCACTGAAGACACTGATGAGGATAGAGGAAAATACCGACAAATTACACCAAAACAAGAAAGGTTAGTTATGTGACCGTCAGAGCAGTCAATGCTAGGTTAATTCACCCGATTTCATCGGCATCATGCAATTAAAATGGAATTGGTAATCAAGGCTAAATAATCAAATCTGCATGCACTTGTTTGGTTCGTTTAGCGTACGGCGGGACAACTGATTGAATGCAATTGATGATAAATATCTTCAGCTGCATGTAGATGTTGGTGAAAGTCCTTGATAACGTGGTCTAGTGGTAGAGGGTGGGATTGTACACCACACGACTTCCATCCGCCTGAGCAGTATAAAAATATCACAAACAGAACACCACATTACTGTTATTGCTCTCGCGAAGGAAAAATTGTTGACTTCAGTTCAGGTGTAAGTCCCTGTGAGATCTTTGTAAGAGAGGCAGTTTTACTACTGACAGCAAGGTCGTAGATTTCCTCCCACTTTTTAACCAGGGGGATGAGCCATATAGGCTCATCCCCCCAGATTTTTGTTTAAATAAATGATGGAAAAGAGTTAAATTCAAAGAAAAGACCAGGAGCCAATACGGAAGAAATGTAAATTTCATGTCAAATTCACAATAGAATTGTCAGAAAGGGTTAAATTGCGAGTATGTATGTCTAAGGATAATAATTAAGAATGTGTAATAAAGAGCACCTGGTAGTGTTGGAAAATGTCCACTGTCCACCCCCCCCCCCACCCCCCCTTCTGAAATTTACATGGTAGGCTGGTTTTGGTAATTTTATCATGACCCTTCCCTGGTGCTGCCAATTATTGCCGAGTGGTGCCAATTGGCAATGTTTTCCAGCTAAATTGTTACAAGAATGGATTAGCGGCACAACAGTTTGACTATTTTGACGTCATTGCACAGTGGTCCTTGCTATGATTGTGTATACCCTTTGTTAGGTTGAGATGGATCTGGAAATGACTATAAGCTGGAGGATTGGGGGTCGTAAAATCATGAGAAAAGCAGGTATGCTCCAGTAAATGCAGGTATCACAGAGACTTGTGAATGGTAAAGCCAGAGGGCAGTCAGCTTTGTAAAAACGGTTTCCTTGGAGGTAATTGCCCGTGAAAACTTGAAGTAATATAAAAAATTTTGAACTGAAGGTTTACAGAACACGTCAACTCACCGTTTGGTCATCCCGGTCTCGGTACAATTCCTCCATTCCCGTAACCACATACGGCCTAATGAAGTCATGTCTGCCAGGTAAATTCTGTAAGTCAAACAAATATAAATACTTGACAGTTATATAAATGGTTCATGGACAAGATTACATGTAAAGGGATAATTAAAGGTTCAGTCTTTTAATTGTGACTTTCCAAGTCTATTTCAGACATGACCTTTGTCACATCAGGCCTACTGTGACTGCCATAACATGATCAAAGATGGAAAGATGATTAAAGACTCTGTCTGGTGACTTTCCAAAATTGTTCTGGCTATGAACTTGTCAAATCTCACCAGGTCTACTTCACCAAGTCTCACCTGTTGTAGGTAAGGGGACTGGCTCATAACGCGAGCCAGACGTCGCATTCGTCTCTCATCTTCACTGAAACTAATGCTACTATGATCGTCCTGAGAGTCTATGCTGTGACGACTACTGTAGTTATAAAAGTCATAGGGGTATCTGCTTTGTTGACGGTAGGCGAGACCCTTCTCATATTGCCGTCGCAAGAGGAGACAGCAACACAGAACTACACCTGCTGCGGCCAGGAGGAGGACAAGGCATCCGACTATGATGAGAACTATCGCTAGAGTAGACAAACCACCTGAAATGACAATGAAGTGACAATAAGGTTTTATAAATTTACTTAAGCCCCGCGTTGAGTCTGATTTTTTCAACTCCGCATTCAACCTTGAGCCATTTCACGCTCATTTTTTTAGTTAAGCCCAGGGTGAACTCACCCGTTTTTTTTTATCACATCACTGTTTCCAACCCAGGTGAGAGTTTCTAGAGAAATCTCAAGATTGGTTGAGTTTAACTCAGGTTGAAACCAATCTTGGGGTTGACGCGGGGCTGGTGCAGAGTTGAATTACTAATTAGCATGAACCACTGCTTGTTATTAACCCAACGATCATGAGATTTGTCTCGTGTGAACAGACTATACATTATGGAAACCATTGCTTTATTGTCTACAACACCATTTTATCTATAAAATAAATCACAATATAGCAAAGATCTGTTATAAATCTAATGGAAAAATCTAAAGTATGTAGGCCAAATTACACATGAAACTTTGTCGCATGACAATGTCACGCACTTCTCAGGGGCGGATCTAGGTTTTACCCAAGGGGGGGGGTTTACCTGAGGTGATTGGCCTACACACCCTTAGCGTGCCGATTTTTCGACACCCGACACTGGTTATTTATTTTTTTTTCTCAGCCCAAGGGGGGGGGGGGGGTTTAAACCCCCAAAACCCCCCCCCCCGTAGATCCGCCACTGGCAGGGGCGGATCTAGGTTTTACCCAAGGGGGGGGTTTACCTGAGGTGATTGGCCTACACACCCCCCAGCGTGCCGATTTTTCGACACCCGACACTGGTTTATTTTTTTTTTCTCAGCCCAAGGGGGGGGGTTTAAACCCCCAAAACCCCCCCCGTAGATCCGCCACTGACTTCTATAAATGTGCACATCACGTTGCACAACTTTGTTGCTCGACAATTTTCTAAATGCACACAAATCAGTACGTTCCATTTAAGCAATGGAACATACTGATTTGTGTGTATTTAGAAAATTGTCACACAACAAAGTCGCGTAAACTCTTCAAAGAATCAACTTATTTTATGGCACATAAGGTAAGCTAATTAAGTCACTCCTTTAAGCGAGTTCACCTTCTGGAGCCACTGTTCCCATTGTCGTGTCTGGCATGGATGTCGTGATGGCCGTCTGACACTGCTCACCAATAAATGACGGCAGGCACCTGAAAGAGTCAAGGCGAGATTTCAGACAAATATATTCACGCTGTTGTATGATCATGGAAGGCTTGTTTGAATTCTGCATAATTTTGGTTTGTTTTGAGCAAAACATCTCCATTTTTATGAGACAAAAGTTAAGTAAGATTTGAGGCTTTGCATGGTGGAGATACTAATAAATGAAAGGTTTGCGGAAACACAATATTTCCACATGGTGTTTCCGCAAACCTTTCATTTAGGAGACAAAAGTTTATAAAAGCTTCATCAACATTTATTGGTAAATTAGTGTGGTGGTCTTAGACCAATCCAAAAAAAGAAAAAGAAAGTGACGATGAGGACACTATTTCAATGCTGTTTGCAGAGTACCTGAAGTAACTATAAGGCGTAATGGGGGTTACACAAAAGTTTCTGGCATCATCTATCATTTCTGTCTCTATTTTTGGTAGGGGAGGGGCTTGGCCCCATTGACCCTCCTGGGTGCACCCTGGTTAGGTGGGAGCAAATCTGCTGATTTATTCCAATTGAAGCTTTACTCAACTTAATTAGAGTACGTACGTGCATGTCAGCTGAGCGGGGAAACTGGACCTTTCGCATGTTCCGCCGTTCAGACAAGAATCCGACATGCAGTCTGCTGGCATTGCTGATATACAAAATAATCACAAACACGTGTAACTATCACACACAAAACACCGCATTCAACACTGCATTACATAAACAAACCCACCAAACCGTTTGTTGATGGAGTCAAAATAAGCTAGATTATTTACTGTGGAGGATTTCCAGCTATAGCTACTTTGTCACAATAAAGTTTGGCATTCTATTTATTCTCTTCACTGCAAAAACTGTGTTTAGCAATTAAACAGTTTTCTAAACACTTTTTTGCTGTCAGTTTGTAAACTTGTTTAAATACTAAACATGTTTAGGGTATTGACAGATGGTGTTTAGCCATGGAACATCAATGTTTAGGAATTGGACACGTAATGTTTACAAACTGATAGCAAGATTGTGTTTAATTGATAAAATACCATAAAAAATTGTGGTTGATAATTAATGAAGGCATAAATAGGCTGTGCAATCTATTATCGGAGACCAGACACCTCAATGGTTATAAACATGAAGTTAATACATGCTGCATGACACTTTTATTCTCATATTAATCAACCTTTTCCTTTTCTCCTAACTGACCAATTGTGCTAGAATTGCGGGAACAACTTGTGAAAATTTGTCCAATCATGTTAGTTATAATGATGGGGATCTTGCAAAATCCGAGACAACAAAAACTATCAGAGATAATTCCATAAAGTCATCTAAGGGGCGTAGTTAGTCATTCCATAGGGTCATTAAGGGGCGTAGTTAACTCCTAAGTGGTGATAGGCAAATTACCTGTAACGGTGACGGAGTTGGGATCAAAGGGTATTGTTGTCACACCGTCAGTTAGCATATTTATGCTTGATAAAACTGCCATTACTATATCTGCCGATGGAACTTCATTTTGGAAGTATATTGCCAAAGTAACAACTACACTGCCTTCCTTGAATTTTACAACTTGTCCAGACTGTGCATTGATGGTGGATGAATTCCCACGGAGTCTATTCAATGCCTGAAAAAAGGAAGAAAGAAAGAGAAAATTTCAAATACTATATTCTGAATAATTGTGACATTTAGTATAAAGACTCTCTGAAATCAACTTCATTGTGAGGTCAGCCTTGAATACATTGACTCTGGGGCAATGGTTGAGATAGTGGCCTGGCGACTAACACAAGAAATACATGAGCGTTAGCTGCAAGTTTATGCCCCGATTAATTTCTACAATCATGTTTATACACAACTTGTCATTGGAATTTTACTAAGTAGCAGTCAACGGGAACTTGAACCCGAGACCTATGAACTACTGTTCCAGTACTTCACCAACTGAGCGATCCAGCCATTATTGGCATCTACCCAAATAACTAACCAATCTGATTAACCCCTTGAGTACGGTTATTATCAGGAGGTGCCTGTGCAGCCAAGCGTAACATACACAATAATCCAACAATGGATTGAAACTGCACAAATAGCGGCTGTAGGCGTCATCCGGCCTGGTGGCACTGTTTTTTTGCGCCATTTGGCGTCCTCCGTACGCAAGGGGTTAACTATAGTCATCTTTTTAGAGATGGGATGCCAATGACAGACAACAATTCTTTGATTACAAACCGTGGATAGTACACAAAAGCAATTGTCAACTTGGTGGGTTATAAGATGGATGGTACAGTTAACAAATGATATGCATTACCCCTGTGACAACTGTGTTCCCGAGTTGTCTAGATGCGGCAGAGGTCGGATTATTGTATACAGTCAGGAAATCCAGGAGTAAAGTCATAGTTACTTGAAGTGGTGAACATTCTGAAATGAAAAAATAGACAAACAGTGTTCAAAAGACTTTAACTCAAACTAATGAATATTTGTGACCCGCTCTGCAAAAAGGGGTTATATACACTGTTGAATTTGTCACATCCTAAGCTTTAATTTGGTGTACGTTTGACCCCTGTGGCATTTTGTGTTCTCGAGATATCTTGACATTTGTAGACTCATTTTTTCCAATTTAATGGAGGTGCATTTAGAGATATAGGCTTTTAAACACAAAAAGTGCCAAGAAATAACATTTATTTTGTCATCTTGATTCATCAATATTAATGTTTCTGAAATAAATTATGAAAATATAGCAGCTAACAGAAGCTAACAAAGCAAAACAAAAAGTGAAGATCTTTCAGCCACTTAACATAGAACAGCCCAATGTGTGTTTTCACATGGTGCGACATGTTACCCTATTTTTTGTAGAGCGGGTCACATTTTTGCAAATGAGTTGAGGAAGAGAAAAATACAAGAAAACATGAAGATTCCTTTTTCTTTTCCCAAAAAGGGTTTTTGTGTGGCTGGTCTTGCCCAACCCCTACTCAGCGAACATTTGTATTTTAAGCTACGTACTGTACAATGCATATGCCTGCAGTTTTCATTGTGATACCTTCCTCAGTAATGCCAAGTTATATATATAATTCAATTTCATTAATGATGTAATGATTCTTTTGTATCCTGTCATTACATTTTCATGCGTGTTCTATTGTGTTTTTTGTATTTGTCTAACAATCCACAAGGGAAACTGACTAGGTAAATTTGAATACATTTTCAAAGTGAACAAAAAAACTGGCAGGAGCGGAATTCAAACCTGCGACCTCCGGTACGGTAACCTGGAGGTCGCAGGTTCGAATCCCGCTCCTGTCAGTTTCTTTGTTCACTTTGAAATTCTTTTTTTTATGTTCATCTAGTTATTTCTAATATACGCACGACCCCAATGGCAACCAATTTGTTGACGTTTTGCATACCCTTGCTAAATATACAAACAAACAAACAAACAAACAAACAAACAAACAAACAAACACCCCAACAAACAAACAAACAAACAAACAAACAAACAAACAAACAAACAAACAAACAAACAAACAACTTACCACTACATGAACCACCATTTCCACAGAATCCTTGAAAGACATTGCATGAACACGTGAAGCTGATGTCATTTGAAGCTGGTTGACAGACCTCTCTTATGTCAGAACATAGGCCACTGTTCATCAAGCATGGGTTTCCATCTGAAACATATCATTAATTAATACTAAAATGAGTGACAGCATTCAAAAACTACAAACAGTTTAAATTACATCTGTATTCAAACCGGAAGTTTGCTGTTTTGACTTTTATTTTGTACAACGAATTGCAGTTCAATAATAAATGTTCAAACTGAATTGCTAATTTGTTCAATAGCATGAGATAAGTTATGACCTTTCCAACGAGACATTTCACACAAAAGTGATTGAAGATAAGTATGAAGAAATCCATTAAATTGACATCTTGAGCCAAAGTCTTGACGTTGCAGCTTTTATCTTACCACTGCAAGTTGGTCCGGAATATTCATATGGACAAACACACTCGCAGAACTCGGCATCAAATATCCCTCCATTCGAACAGCTTGAGGCAGACAGCGGACACACTGTTGATATAAACACAGAGACAACATGAACATGGAGGCCATAACATCAAGAGACAATAAGTAATAACATTATCTGAAATCATTTCATTAAGAGATTAAAATAAAACAAAAACATTTAATTTCATACAAAATGAAAGTAGCAGCTGGAGGACTCCTATGATGTTGTTCAACTATTTCTGGGAAATGTGGCAATGGAATTACAATTTTGTTCGGGGCACTTGTTCAAATTCCCTTTTGGTGTATTTGATGATTTATTGGATTGTAGAATGAAACAATCAGCTAATCCTTCTAAACTCAAGAGAGTTTGTTATCCACAGTGTAAAAAGGGAAGTTGAGATCAGACAAGGGCGATAATCCACTTAGAATATGGCAAAACTATTTCCAATGACATTATGTATAATACTATCAAAACACACAATTAGGGTTTATTTTTAAACAGTATTTTGAAATAGTATTTAGAATTTCTACGCATGCCGCAAACGGGCGACACTACCCCAGATAACCCCAAAAGGGCGACACTAGTGTCGCCCTTTTACAGCACTTTCCCCACGCACCCTACTAAAAAACACTCCAAAGGGGCGACTTTTAAATAGGGCGACAGTTATGTGTCGCCCGATTCACCACGGTCACCCGAACCCACTCTTTTGTAGCATCATGTGTCGCCCGATTAGGCAATTCAGTTAAATGTATGTACTACTTCAGTATTATTATTGCTATTGGTATTGGTATTATTGTTAATTTCTCAAAATGTTAAGCATCAAGTTTAACCAAAAGAAAATAAATATATAGCTGTTAACCTGAACTGACGACCAAAATGTGTTGATTTGTAGCCTTACCTGAGCAAGCTGTTTCTGACCAGCTTTGAGAGCATGAACACTGACACCTCATACTGTCAAGCGTTCCACCATTCATACAGGTCAAATCACATTCTGTAAAAACAGAATTAAATTTGAATTTGAGTCGACTGCTTGATTGACTAATGACCTCATTAATTTGATTTGAAGAAATATGGTGGTTAATAGCTGGACTACCTGACACCTAACCTTGAGTCATCGATGATGGTTGGACTATAGAGGAATTTCACATTAGCCCCTTCTGTGCACTTCCGGGTTGAAAGCGAGAATGTCAGTGGCAAACAAAACAACGCTTTTCAGCACATTCATTCATGCATGAATGAATCAGGCCATAAAAGGCAGCGCAGGCGCACGATCAGCATAAAGTTGTTTACTGTGACATTGAGATCCTCGTTTTCAAACGCGGAAGTGCACAGATCGTCGCTAAACTCGTCGTTGTGGGAAATCTCTATACAGTTGATTTTTCGGAACAAGCCCACAGAGGTTGGGTGCATTGTTGGTTATATAAAGATACAGATCTCTCTACACTAGAAGATCCAGTATAAGCCCACCCTTGATAGTGTACATGTATTGGCCAATCACACCGCGGCTGTGAATGGTCAATTCTTCAAAGAGCAGTGCTTAGCGGAAAAATCGGGATAATTTCTTTGTTATCTATTGAATATTTATCCTCTATGTTCATTGTAGATCTGGACCCAGGAAAACTGTAAGAGTGGTAGGGCTGGCAACCTAAAATGTGGCCAACCCCACCACCTCTGTTGTAGCCCTTTACCTAGAGTGGCTTTTAGCTTTGTATTGGGCGATTTCTATAAAAAAGTATTTATTCCTACTGACATCGCAGAAGTGTTTGTTTGTTATTTTTTTTTTTTTTTTTTTGGGGGGGAGGGTTCAGTAAAAATCTTTGACTCACCAGTGCAGGTATTTCCCATCCAGTTCTGGTCGCATGAACACTGACACATTACAAGATTTAATGAACCACCATTCTCACAGGATAGCGGACACTCTGAAAAATGATTTTAAATTTCAATTTATACCCAATCGGTCAAATTGCTATCCTCAGCTACATGTAATGAGTCACAGATTCTGATTGGTACACAACTTAATTAATAATAGTTAACAATTTGTCTGAATGCCAACATTGGGCTGGATAGCTCAGTTAGTAGAGCGCCAGAACTGCAATTCAGAGGTCCCGGGTATAAGTCCTAAATTGAGTTAAGGTTTGTCTAAAATGTTTCAGCATTTTGCATCATCTTTATACTGACAGTGTAAGGCACTGATTTCTGAAATGATTTAACAATTATAAAATAACAATCAAATGACAAGACGTCAATATGTTCTCTTGTGAAGGATGTCATATATATTGGTATTCATGAAAGATTGCTTGGAATTTCCTGTAAATCATTGAAGTAAAACTTACCACTACAGGTGGTTCCAGTCCAGTTGTCTGTGCATGAACACTGACAGGTGTCGCTATTAAGATCCCCATTCACACAGCTCAATGTGCACTCTGTAAACCACATAAGGATAAAACTCCTCGTTCACAAAGTTGAGCTTGTATATATTAACCTTTGATTTGAAATATTTTCTTGCACTTTAATTCCTTGTTTAGATTCCTACCAACCACCCCCTACTGTGATGTAAAATTTCAAACCCTAAAAAAATATGCCAGCAATGCTCAGTAAGAAATCCACTCAAAGTTCAAAGCACAGATTTTTCAAAGGGGCGGGCGGCTCTTAAAGAGAATTATGTATGTATGCATCATAACCTTCATGAACTTAACACCCATTAATATCATTAATCTGAATGGAGAAGACAGTTGTGTTTATTGAAAGATCAATACAATTGAAAGGAAACAATTCTATAATTTCAAAGTACAACTTACCAGAGCATGTCGTTCCTTCCCAGTTACTGGCACAAGAACACTCACATGTTTGGTCGTTCAGTGATCCATCATTCACACATTGCAATGGACATTCTGTAAACCACAAAAATTCATCATAAACAAACCTTTCTGGGAAATGTCACGAAAGTGTCTTTCAAATTTTTAGTTTTAGTAAATATCAAAGATTATTTTTAATTACTGGTATTACATCTAGACAGCATAAAACATAAGCTATGGAAGAAGGGTTATCAATTTTTCAAAGCTGACCAACAACTTCAGGCACTGAGGTCAGTGAGGAACGAGCACCACTTCATAAATACAAGACCTTTTCAGATCAACAAACCCACTTGAAATGGTTCTTACCAGAACAATCCTGCCCTTGCCAGTTCTGGTTCTGGTCGCATGTACACTGACACGTCTCCTCGTTGAGCATCCCGTCATTCAAACAGGTGAATGGACACACTACCAAGAGACAAAAACACTGCTATATTCCGAACTTCATTTAATTCTGATAGCAATACTGTCTCATGTAGTCAACAATAAGACAGTAGTACTGTCATCGTGAGAAAGTATTGCTATCATTATTGCTAACCACGATGAATAACTTATTCCATTTTATTTTATCTTACTATAATTCCAGGAATCTCTGTCTGTCAGTATGTTGGTGTGTATGTGTGTCTGTCCGTAATTTGATTATCTCCAGAACCGAGCACTGTATGAAGTTGACAATAGGCAGGTGTATTGCTCGGGACCCAAGAATGTGCAGTGTAAATTTTGAAGTTGTTTGGATGAGCGGTTCTCACAAAAACTGCAAAAAAACCAGCAAACCGGAGGCCTAATCTGCAAACGTGGCAGTATAGACTGCCTAGCACTACAGCACATTTTCAACGGGCACTGTACCACCAGTATAGACCACCACGCATGCAATGGGCCCTGATTTAATATGCAAATAAATTAGATGCATGCGCATCAGTGTTACAAAAAAGCTCTTTCCAAGAAACTCACTTCCAAAACTGTGGTCCGCGTGTGGCATGAAAACATACACCCGTGGCTTTTTTAAACAAAAGCCAAGCAATTTGTCCGTTTCTAACTGGCACAATTCGAACGGGCATGCACAAGTTCATTTAATTCTATCAAAAATATAATAACAGTAATATCCTTGTCAGGTTGGTTCAAATAGCCTTTCTAGTTTACTGGATGATCTGTTGCCATTTTCATTTATTCTACCCTATTTATAAGACTCCTGCATCATAGAATATGTATAATCCATAAAACACTGATGCCATTTGTGATCAGTGCTGCTCTTTGTAAGTAGCGTCAACTCCTGGGTCCAAAATACGTGGGACTCTACGGACACGCGTGAAGCAACACACGCCATGTTTCATTCATTTGTACTACACTTCCTGGTTCAAATGATGGACACTCACAAAGAGGTCAAATGAAAAGTTCTCAACAAGTACAAGTCTACTAGAAAAATTTCCAAAAATTGAACACTTAAATTCTATTGCAAATTGATATAAACACGATTATAAAATCTTACAGAATTGATATGTTTTGACAAACCACGAGTAGTCTTGAGTGTCAAGGTATTAGAGTATAAAGACATATTACAAAGTATGTTCCACATTCTACACATACACATAATGTCATTGTGGTTCTTTCCCTACCTGAACATTGGCAGGTTCTGTTGTCGAGGTTCTGTCCTTGCAAACACGTTATGTCACAATCTGGAAAAAAACCACCAAAATTGAATGCCAAGGTCTGATACTGCAGCAGTCAAGGTATTTGACAACAAGTGACTGCATGGTTTTAAACAGTGCACCTCATAAATATTCATGTTTGTTGGTATGGTTCAACTTACATGTACAGGTATTTCTACTCTAGTTGTTGAATATTCATATTTGTTGGTATGTTTAATTGTAATTACCTGCGCAGGTATTTCCACTCCAGTTGTTGAATATTGATATTTGTTGGTGTGGCTGTACTTACCTGTGCAGGTATTTCCACTGCAGTTGTTGAATATTCATATTTGTTGCTGTGGCTGTACTTACCTGTGCAGGTATTCCCACTCCAGTCGTTGAATATTCATATTTGTTGGTATGTTTAATTGTAATTACCTGTGCAGGTATTTCCACTCCAGTTGTCTTCACATGAACACTGACACGTATTCTGATCGACGGTTCCATCATTCATGCAGGCCAAGGAACATTCTGTTGATAAAAAAGGGTTTTGAACAATTTTATGAACTATCATTTCTAAGGCAAATCTCAAATTTTAATTGTCCCCAAAATGTCCATAAACAAATTATAAAAAAAAACAAGAAATGGAAGGTTTTTCTTTCCAAACTGACCTGAACAGCTCAGTCCTCTCCAGTTGTTAATGCAAGTACACTCACATGCAGCAAGATCACGCATACCGCCATTTAAACAAACAAGCGTACAAGCTGAAAAATTAAAATGAAAGTGAAATAAAACCCGTTAAAACAAGTGAAATTATCAAATATTTCCGTACCTTAACTTAAGTTACAGCTAATTACTGACAATCAACTCAAAATGATCCCCTAATTGTCCAGTTTTTCTTGCAAATGTTCACATCTTCTAAAAGCATTTTACTGCCATTCCCAATGAGACAAAATAACAGGCAATGATGATAAGGTTGGTCCTGGTATTTTTCTGAGAAACTCACCTGTCTCACAGTTTTCACCCATGAATCCGGCTACACAGGTACAGATGTAACCACGAATGGTGTTCAGCATGTTGTTACAAGTTGCTCCATTGGTGCATTCGTTGGAGTTTTCGCAAGGTGCTTTGGGAAAAAACAAACAATGTAAACTGCTTACCATATGAAGCGTTAGACTACACAAGGTTTATGTTGTTTTGTTTTTGCACATGTTGTGTCCAGACTTTCTGAATGTGTATGCTTTGATTGGAGCAATTTTTGTAATCTAACTGAAAGTGTTTTTGGGTTTTTTTTTGGGGGGGGGGGGGCAGGGGGAATAAATCCTTTAAAACCAAATTACCATATGTTCCACATTGCGGATCGTTGTATCCTTGACTGCACGTACAGATGTAGCCAGTATCCGACGTTGCGTTAACAGCGCATGCCCCACTGTTCAGACAAGGATTGTTGTCACATGGTTCTGCAAATAACATTGACATTAAAAAAGAAAAGTGGATGAAATACAAGCAAAATGACATCTTCACACTGATGATGCAATACCCGCTGCTCCACATTCGAATCGGCCAGCCGACCCCAGTATAACTTGGTGGTCGAGTGGTTAAGACATCTTCACTAGTAAGCAGGAGGTCGTAGGTTCGAATCCCGCCCGAGTAAGGCTGTGAATTTTTTTTCTCCTGGGCATCTGCAGGGGGGGGGGGGGGGGGGGGGGGGGGGGGGGGGGTGGGGGGCAGGGGGGGGGGGGGGGTGGGGGGGTTACCAAAAATAAGTTGACCTACCGACTTGGCAGTTTTGCCCGCTGTAGCCTGCTGGGCAGCTGCAGGTGTATCCTCCCACTGCCAAGTTGTCTTCAAGACACTCTCCGCTGTTCATGCATGGCATGGTATTACACTCTGTTTTGGAAAGATCGGTTAAAGAATTTTTCTTGGGTATTTCTATTGGAGCTACGGAAAGCACTACACTTCACATCTGGTACTAGGCCCCTTCCTCCTCATACTCCCATCCAAAATCTTCATACACTGTGTACAAATTTAGAATTTCAAAGCTGAATAAAATAGCCGACGACATTAGTTAGGTGGACCTGATGTTTTAACCACAGCAGAATCTTTCTCTAGGGCTCAATTTGAAAGCTGTTTATTCAAAACGATGTATCTAGAATTTAATCCAACTATTATACGTTTCCATCAAATCTGCCACTTACTTGTGCCTGGTATTAAGATGGCAGAATTTTAAGTTTTTAGTTAGTGCTACCTTCAATATTTACCCGATATTAAATCTTCATGGAGAAGTATAATTTCAAAATGTCATTTGCAGTCTTTCCAAAAAGGGCTGACCAGGCAAAACTGCGGTAACTGAACCGATAGGAATCCACTGGAAATGTCCCAAAAAGAAAAGAAAAGAGTCTACGCACTGGGATCACCAATAATGAATGTCCGTCTGATCAGTCTGTGGTCGGGGTCCAACTGACCACCAGAGTTGCCGGTCAGCTGGTCAAGGAATGCCAAGATGATGTTCAGTTCCTCTTGGGCAGTTTGGAAATTGATGACCAACTTCAACAGCATTGTAGAATCTGTGTTCGATGATAATTCTGTGATGACGACGTCTCTGAAGGAATTGGCCAATGAGGAAGCTCGGAAGGCAACTTCAATCTGAAGACAGAGTCAATGTTAAGTGTTAAGGTCGAATTTGAAATTGACTGTGTGACTGTTTTTAAATATGAGCAAGTTAAAATACATATGCTATATACTGAAGTAATCGATATTCAGCAAATGCTACGATTGGCTAATTTCTCATGAATGCTTATGAATGGTTATAGGCCAACTGACAGAAGCCGGAGAATCATGTAATTCAAGTAAACATTCAAGACTGAACACTAGAATATTCCAATGACGCCATTGCCTATATACGACTTGTAGACAATAACTGGATTACGGTCTGAAATGGACAGAGGTTGTGTTAGCAGAGAATCATGTGCTTAGGAAATTGCATGGCTTAAAAATTAGATCAAGTACTTACAGAAGCTTTCAATTCTCGCCGATAGGGGACAGTGTCCGCAGCCAGATCAAATGCAGAACCTCCAACCACCGAACCACTGATAATGTCAAACACTGCTGATGCTGCGTAGGACTGGGCCTCTGTAAAATATTATACAGATGACAATAGAGAGACCTTCACAGATTTGGTTTGTTTAAATGGTTAATTGGAAACGTATTTGTTTGCTGCAAGCAGCAGAACTGCAAATACAAATAACCAATACAGAATTAAAAATTAAGAATTGTCACATTTACAAATATTTTTTACACATGAAGTTGCAAATAAATACATAAATTTTCGATAAATATAGGGGAAGAAGGTAGGGCGGGGAGGAGAGAGTCGGGTTAGGTTGATTGGAGGATGCAACGCATATAAACGGGAATGGGAAATCAGAAAAGAAAATTTTACGATACAGAGAAAGTGGCACACGATTATGAACAAAAAAACCATCGAGATTGCAACCAGGTTGAATTTCCACAAGAATCCATAGATTCCACACAATATTTGTTAAAGAAATTTAATTAACCCTTCTGGTGGGCTGTTCTGGTATTGGTTAATTCGACAAAAAGTGTAAACAAAACCATAATTCCTTCATCGTTCTAAAAAGAAGATGTATTTGAGCACTAGATTGTCTGTAGCAGGAGCATAATTACCTGCACACATTGAGCCTTCTAGAAAAAATCCCATCATGCAGTTGCATTCATACGTCCCTGGTAGATTGCTGCATTCTGAGTTGTCTATTGTACATGGAGAACCTCCACATTCATCAATGTCTGTGGAAAGGATGAGACATTAAACATTTTTAAAACAAGAGTTGAAGTCAAGGGTTGGCTAAAAATTATGGAACCACAAGCCAACCTTGGGATAGAGACTAAAAAAACATAGCAATGCTTGTCTGTGAATGGTTAACAGTATACAAAAAAGCATGGTTTGAGGATAAACAGTTAATTCACTTCCCGAGGTATTGTAAGTTGACAAACGCTGAGGGAAAAAAAATAGTTTGTCAACTTTCAGTATCAATAGGGAATAAACAAAATAGAGTATGTTAAATTTGTTTTAATATACCTTGTATACATTCAGTTGGCAATAATTTGTAACTGCTGGAGCCTTCGGGAGAGAAACTCTTTATGGGTGAACCTAAGGGTTTTTCGCCTTTTTTTCACCCATCCCGTAAATCAGCAAAAGCCTTTAGCAAGAGCTAAACAGTTGAAAACTTAACTGTACATTGATTTAGTTGAGTAAATATTCTTGTATTTGTGGAAATATTTTTGTATGTGATTCATTTTTAATTAAAAATGTATTGAGGGCCCTATGGAAACCAGTTTTAAACTGTTTGGACACACCCTGGGTCAAGTAAATACACGGTCTCGTGTCAGAAGATGGGAATGACTATTTAGGAAGGTGTCTGTTGATGGACTTGATGACTGGTAGACCCAGTAATGTCAAGCGTGGAACGAGTGGATAGTACAGCTAAGACAAAAGGAACACACGATAAAATACACAATAAAAAAACACGGGTGATAAAAACTATGGCAACGAACAACGATGAAAATATTACCACGTGGACTTTCTTACCTTCACATCGTCCCATAGCATTCTTCCTGTATCCATCAAAGCAATCACACATGTAGCTGCCGACTGTGTTATTACATCGAGACGTTGATGAGTCACATGTGTCAAGATTCAGAGTACACTCGTCAAAATCTGCAGAAAACCATCGATCGATCATTATTTGGTATCTGTTAGAAGTATGGTGATTCATGAGTAGATTTGTACAGGTTTTCAAGCGGACCCAGGTAAAAAAAATAGGAGAATAGTATAAGATCAAAATTTCCATAAAAATAAAGTACAAAAGTGCAGGACCGGACTTTGCTTCATCTTACGATCTTTTCTGCTTTAAGAGGAATCTCAAATCCTACACTGCCAAAAATGGTTTTCTTAAAATGAGAAAATTATCTTATTTCAAGACAACTTTTCTTGTCTCACTCCCTAGAAAAGTTTTCTAGGGAGCGAGACAAGAACATTTTTCTTGAAATAAGAAATATTTTTTATATTAAGAAATTAAGAAAATCATTTTTGGCAGTGTACATTCTGCATCTTTGATCCTTGTTCTTTTTATAGCCCCGTACCTTGAGTGACTTTCAGTCTTACTCTGGCAAACTCACACAAAAGAATACATCAACGACTTTAAAACTGCTTTATCACACTTACACTAACTTCCATAGCTGTCTTTAAGGGCTAAACTAGCATATTTACCATTGCATTGTCGGCCAGTTTGGAGGTTTTCATCAGATACGTATCCATCTACGCAAGTACATACATAGCTCCCATCATTGTTGCTACACTCAGCAATGTCAGCTGCACAATCATTGGAACCTGTTTCACATTCATTCACATCTGCAGAGAACCGGGGGGAAAACAATGTATGTGCTGGAAATCTCTGATATCTTAAAACCCTTTAAAAGACTCTTGACTCTTGACTTTTGACTTTTGGGAGCTATTTTTATAAAGTCCCCTCTAGCCCACTGGTACCATTTGTCTTAAAGTCGTCGCTGAAGGCAGCAAAAAATCTGACGTCATAGGCCGTACTCCCCTTTTGTGTCTAGTACAGTGATGACTTTTAGAGAAATAGCCCCAGCGGGCTATGCTGCGCTAGAGGGGCAGAAATAATTGGCAATACGCAATCATTTTACAAGACGCAATCTATTTAAAACTACAACATGATGCAGACTTCTCTCAGTAATTAACATCATATTTAAAGGTAAGATATAGCAGCGGTAGAGCTGACAAACGTTTTCTATTTATTTCAACATATACATGAAGCAAAACCAGTGAAAGTTTCAGCTCAATCCGTCATCAGAGTCACAGGAAAATAGTGAAAAACTATTTTGTTTTAACCTTGATTTTGTGCACATCCATTATGTGCTAATTTCAATTGTTGAAATCAAAATATTATCACGGCATATTTCGAAGTATGCAAATATTTTTCTCAAAAATGACAGAGAGATTTAGAAGTACTGTAGTTTTGCACATAAATAATATTAAATCATTATTTGCCCTAGCCTCAATTTGGCAGGAAGCAAACAAAATGTTACTTTTGAAGAAAGAAAAGTGAAATGAAATGAATATAGCCGACCTTTTTAAACACCACAGCATTTCACACACATCACAATTTTTATTGGCACAATCAACAACGACAAAATAAAGCGAGTTTACCTGCACAGTACGTGCCGTTGCCCTGGTATCCTGGGTTACAGTCACATTGATAACTTCCCTCGGTATCCATGCATG
Source organism: Hippasteria phrygiana (assembly GCA_037893225.1). Classification (NCBI taxonomy): domain Eukaryota; kingdom Metazoa; phylum Echinodermata; class Asteroidea; order Valvatida; family Goniasteridae; genus Hippasteria; species Hippasteria phrygiana. The sequence goes on along the minus strand of JAZGUH010000511.1, from coordinate 1,077,416 downwards.
TTGCAAACAAGTGACAAATATCTGGAATCTCCCGACACTCGTCAATGTTCTCACATGAGGTAAAGCCGTCACCACGGAATCCATCATCACACATACAGAGGTAGCTACCTGGATTGTCTGTGCATGTACTGTTGGTTGCACATACAGAGTCACTACTCTGGCATTCATTGATATCTGGTGATTGCAAATAAATATTACACGTGTGAATGTAATTAATCCATCTTTCAAAAGTACAAAATGTGTAATCAATTTTGTAAACTTTAAATTCAGGTTTTTAGTAACCTAACTAAAATCAATGTATTATAATATCTTTACAAACTGGCAAATGAAGAGCAGATAAACAGCTCATCCCAACATATCCCAGAATTGGATCCTTTATGAACCTAATCAGGTTGTCATATGATAATGCGTCGATATTTGGATACCTACTTGTGCAAGTTTGTCCATCTCCTACGTATCCCATAGTGCAGTTGCATTGAAACCAGCCAATCAGATTGAAGCACATTGCCAGAGGATCACAGTTCGCGAAAGATTCATCAGCTTCAGGTAGAGCACATTCATTAACGTCTAAGGGGAAATTCCAAATATATAATGCAAGATATGTGTGAAATAGTAAGATGGGTGGGAGAATGGGTGGGAGAATGGGTGGGAGAATGGGTGGGAGAATGGGTGGGAGAATGGGTGGGAGAATGGGTGGGAGAATGGGTGGGAGAATGGGTGGGAGAATGGGTGGGAGAATGGGTGGGAGAATGGGTGGGAGAATGGGTGGGAGAATGGGTGGGAGAATGGGTGGGAGAATGGGTGGGAGAATGGGTGGGAGAATGGGTGGGAGAATGGGTGGGAGAATGGGTGGGAGAGGGAGGCAGAAATGGTCAGAGAAAGGGCCAATATTAAGTCTTTCATCACTCAACCTTAATGCAAGAGAAAATCAGGTCTATGCAGTAGTAGGCCTATTTTTTTCGTTTTTAATCTGTGCAACCTGGGATCTTATATCACCTGAGCTGGCATGTGGATTGGGATTTAAAATCCCAACCCGACTTTTCCTCAGAACATTCCTGGTTTTTCTTTTCCATTCTGAAACTTAACAAATCTGCATTGTATTCCCCCCACTGGTTTCTCCGGGTTTAGGAGCTACAATGGGTAGTTTTGTGGAATCCTAAATCTCATTACCAAAAAAACATTCACAAATACAATGTAATTTACCAAAACATTGCAGTCCGTTGCCTGTAAATCCATTTTTGCACTCGCAGGTGAAGGAACCGTTGTTATTGAGGCAGTTGGCATCGTTGTGGCAGTCATTCAAAGTATCATTCATACATTCATTGATATCTGGCAACAAAATAAACAGTCAAGAATATTATTCGAACCTAAAACTTAAATTAAAGTGACTGTACAGGAGTCAATTCAACATGATGCTCACCTGTGTATGAGACAATTTCAACATGACCCTCACCTGTGTAGGAGACCATTTCAACATGACCCTGATCACCTGTGTAGGAGACATTCCAACATGACCCTAACTTGTGCAGGAGACCATTTCAACATGACCCTCACCTGTGTAGGAGACCATTTCAACATGACCCTCACCTGTGTAGGAGACCAATTCAACATGACCCTCACCTGTGTAGGAGACCATTTTAACATGACCCTCACCTGTGTAGGAGACCATTTCAACATGACCCTCACCTGTGTAGGAGACCATTTTAACATGACCCTCACCTGTGTAGGAGACCAATTCAACATGACCCTCACCTGTGCAGGATCCGTTGGAGCTTAGGCTGCTGTAGCCTGGCTTGCAGTCACATATGAAGTAGGGTTCTTGGTTGAGACAGAGTTGGCTCATGTCGTCACAGTTGTTGGTTCCATCGTTACATTCATTCACATCTAGTAATCAGAAACGTCCACATGATGATTAAAGTAATAAATGAGGTAAACCACAGAACAACCTTAATGGACAACCTTAACATTACTTGCCAGAAAAATAGAATCTGAAAAACTTAGTTTGACTCTGCCCCTGGATGCTTCGTTGGCAATTTAAGGTGACTCAATGTTCAAAAATGAATTCATAAGTGGTGTCAATTAATCACTGTGGTCAGGATCTCGGGTGAAGCTATCATTATACAAAGACACTCATAACTACCTTCCAGATTATTACACTGTTTGGTTTCATTAATTGATTGACTCACCTGAACAGGTGCGTTGGTCACTATTGAGGGTGAAGCCATCATCACAAAGACACTCATAACCACCTACTAGGTCAATACACATTGAATCGGCTCCACAGCTGTGAGTTTGGTCCGTACACTCGTCAATGTCTGAAATCAATCATCATCACTTAGACACTGATTATTTTTAACCTTGAAGATTGAGTAGGTTATTTACTGCCCAGTTTCAGGAATATGTTGGTAGAGATAATGGTTTATAGTCATATGTCTGTGTGTCTAGTAGGTTAAAATGAACGGGGGTTAGGATTGGTTGGGGGCATCGTCAATATATCCCTTCACACACTCTCACCCACAATCTCATTCCCTGCATAACAGAGGCACATTTCCACACCATCGTTCCTATAGCAGTCACTGCGAGTACAATTAATTAAGGGTGGGGGTCTGGTATAGTACTTACCTTCACATACTGTGTCGTCACCCATTATCTCATACCCTGTATAACAGAGACACGTCTCCACATCATTGTTCATGTAGCAGTCACCGCGCGTACAATTTTTACTTGAACACACTTCATTGGCTATGGGAAAAAAATCATGCACAAATCAGACACTGTTGTCATCTCTTGTCTTCCAATAAACTCAAAAGATACAAAAAATAACATATTGATTAGGCTGATGAAACAACAGGCATCATAGGAATAGACAAACGTGTCCGGGAATAGACAAACGTGTCCGAGAGGCTAAACAATTCAAAATTTCTTTTTTTGAATCACAAACGCTGAAATAAATCACTATATGCAATATACATCACACACAATTTGGGAGCCAAAGGGAATGTTCTTGATAGCCAAATGCTCCGTTTAGCAGCGGTGTTTACAGAGAAATTATACTGGATATAAAAACTGATCAAATGTCTTACCAGTACAAACGCCATCTAAATCTTGGAAACCATCATTACACACACAATCAAACGATCCATCATTGTTGGTGCATACTTGCTGGCAATCATGAATTTCTAGAGCACATTCATCAATATCTGTTCAAAGGAAGAAGAATAAATATAAGAAATGGTCCTCCAGCAACCCTGTACGTAATGCACAATGTTTTCTGTAATTACATAATCATCCTAAAGATTTCATTCTTGTGCAGATGCCCAACATTAGAATAAGAAACACTGAAATCTTAATTGTTTAGGACGGTTACTGAATGTTCCATACGTAACACCAACACCCTAAAATGCATTGACTTTCCCATCAGTAATGCTTTAACACGAAGTACATAACAATCCTATCATAACTAACGTCTTATCTTAATTTTTCTTAAAGAAAATGTGCCAGTCTAAAACAAGGCTTTTGAGATCATTATCAAAATTTTGGGTAGATGAGTTATTGTCTTCAAAACATACTTGAATTACACTTCATTGACTCTTAGATAAACTCCTAATTAACTAGCCAAGAACCAAACCTTAAGCCCAGAGTAAATAAATCTAGGACATCCCACCTGAACAATCAACTCCATCCCCAGTGTATCCAGGCATACATTCGCAGTTGTAGCTACCGACCGTATTGGTGCATTTAGCATTGACGGAGCAATCGTTGCTTCCTTGACACTCATCAATATCTACAAGATCAAAAAGTTTGTTAGCAAAACCAAAGCAGAAGAGATCCCTTATACAGATTTAATGGAATGTTTACTTTCAAAGTGTCTTTAAAAATGTACACAATGTATTAAAAAAATAACGAAAAGAATAATCAATGTTTACTCAATGAAGACTCGACTGGAGGCCAAGGGATTGTAACCCCTCTAAATATTTATCATGCCCCCCAAAAAAGAACTAAAACAAACCCCAAATCCAAAAAATCTAAAACTTTGTCAGATTATTGCACATTGTAAATTTTTTAAGTTATACATCTGTTCATTTAGTCGTACTTTCCCAATAATTCAGAGTACAATGCTTTGTGTTTCCTATTGCTCCTTTAATACAACCCAACCCCATAGACTAAGCACGTATTTTTACTTCCGAGGACCGATTTCAACAAAAGACTGACTTGCGAGAGGACTGAAATTTCTTTTGTATTTTCTTTCTCCTCTTGTCCTCGGACGTATATACAGAACCTGTACAATTACATAAATCGATTCATGTTCAATTACCTTCACAAGTCCGACCATCCCCACTGTATCCAGACACACACTGACAGGTGTAGCTGCCTTCGGTGTTGGTACACTCACCAAGCACAGCATGACAATTGGCTTCACCCGTATTGCACTCATTCACATCTAGTAATTAACAACAATCATGAGACAATCAACTCATTAATATCTGCAGCAGCAAAAGCAACAACAGCGGAAACAACAGCAACAGCAACAGCAACAGCAGCAGCAGCAAACTTGGGAAAGTGACGTACTTACCCACACAGGACATCGGCATTCCGTTGCCAATGAAACCTGCTTTACACTGACAGGTGAAACTGCCTGGTGTGTCTGTGCATGCAGCATTGGAATCACAGACTGGTAGCAGACCTTCACATTCATTCACATTGATGCAGTTGGTACCGTCTCCAGACCAACCATCATTACATGCACAACTGAACGCTCCCACCGTGTTCATACACGTTGCTTCTGTGTGACAGTCATGAAGGTTTCTTGTGCATTCATTCACATCTGTGGAGAAATACAAAAGTTTAAATGAAGAAGCTCAAACTTCTCTACATGTCCTGTTTGAATTTAAGACGTACACTAGTAGGCCTAACTGGTTCATTAACACGTAAAAAGTTCGTTCTTTTTAGCCACCTTATAACAGGGGGATGGGGGTTTCCACCCCCCAGGTCCCATTAAACCAATGGACTTTTATGAAAATAAGTATGCAAATGAGGATACCTATGATAATTACTTGTGGAAAAATTCTTTTCATTTATTTATGTAGTTGTGATACATTATACATGACACACCGTGTTCTGTAGCTGCGTGGTTTTTATGTATGAGGTAGACTGAAGCAATCACGACAGTTTTCATCCACCGTCGGAAAAAGTTGCATTGTGCAAAAATGGTACCCCGCATTTTTATAAACAAATTGTGCGTAAATTAATTGTGCCTAAGACAATAGCTGTAAAATTCAGAAAAACTATGGGGGGTGGGGGGATCTGGAGATTCACCCTCCCTGGCTCTTAAATCTGACGCTATAAAAATGCCAATTTTGAAGTGCCTACCTGTGCATGTAACCCCACTGCCTTCATAACCATCATTGCATATGCACCGATATGAGCCTCTGGTGTTCTGACATTCAGCATTGACATCGCAGTCATTGTATGCATCATCACTACATTCATTGATATCTGAGAGATTAAAGAAATATCAGATTAGAAACATCCATTGTCAAAAAAAAATTTGAATTGTGTTCAAACAGCTGATTAACAAAAATTATTACAAAATGTGAAAATATGTCTAAAATTTAAAATTGATAAGTTAAGGGTCTGGTGTTTCGCTCCCAGAATTAATATTGGTTGTTTTAAGCTAATTGGCGTTATAGTTGACAATACTTCTAGTTGTCATGAACGGAAATGTAATTTCAAGTGAGAAAATTTAAAAGATTTTTGATGCAATCCTTGAGTCTACCCTCAAATCCATGAGAGCCCTTAAATTTCAAAATGCATAGTTAGCCAATAGAAACTGCCCACTGATAAGTAACTGATGAACTAAGTTTCAAATTTAGAAATAGGAGCATACTATTCTGCTTACATTGTTTATGTATAGGGCAATCTTCACGCACAGCAAAGAATAAAACCATATTCCGGGAAGACCAAATAAGCTTTATTTTCTTTCATTATTTGTTAACGGGAGAAATCCATTAAACGTTAAACTTAATTTAGAGCATGGACAAATCATCTTTGAGGGTAGTATACACAACATCTGCAAACAAAACTACTGAATTTTAACGAAATACCATAAATAGCAGTCTCGAGCATCCTGTAAAATCATGGCACCTGATTGAAGTTAACATTTATATCGTTTTCCCAATGATTGTCGGTCGACAATCTTTGGAAATGGTCTAATTCACTTACTTTTTAAATTGCTTTGTTTTGTCTAAAGTATGGTCAGGGAACCAGACTATTAGAACATTTTTCTCTCTCTGTTACAGGTCAGTGTTAGAGTATTTACTAGCACGCTATAAAATACTAACCACCAAATCCATTTATTTCTGAAAATTACAACAAAAAGAAGCAAATGTTGTATAGTACCTTTAAACAAATAACACGGATCTTCTGGCCACACCCTAGTTTATTTTTTTCTAGCCACGTCTCTCCTGATTCCTTTTTGCCATGTCTACATATTTTTAGCTCATACCTGTACAAGAAGTTCCATCTTGTAAATCATCTCTGAAGCCTGGGTTACAGCTGCACTCATAGCCACCCTGGGTATTGTTGCATGTAGCATCGTCTGCACAGTTGTCAGTCTGGAGGTCGCACTCATCAATATCTAGAATATTAAAAAAAGAAATGGAATAATTCTGATTTGGAGAGCCTGGCCTGTAACTTGCAAAGATAGCGTGGGGATTATCAGTGTAGGAAGACTGATAACCTTGGGAAAACAGGTAAAATCATTGTTTACAGCAAACCTTGAAAAATAACAAAATATAATTAGAAACACTGACTGTGTTTAGCATACCTATACATCTCCTTCTGTCGATAAACAATAAAAATCCAGACCTGCAGGTGCAGTTGTAGCTTGTGAGGATATTTGTACAGATTTGATCGCAACCGAGTCCGCCACTGCTGGCTGGCAGATCTCTGTACAGCTCACACTCATCAATGTCTGCAAGCAAAAACAATTCAATTAATACAGCATTGGTTGATATCCATCATCAATACGTGATCAAAAGAAATCAATCAGCAGAAGATTGGTTGAAATTCAGTGATAAAAACCTAGTATAAAGCAAGATATTCATTGAAATTGATCAATGCAAATCCATCAAGATTGGCTGGTCAAAGAAAACAAATAAGCAAAAAATTGGTTGAAATCTACTCTGAACAATGCTTAATAGGAGAATAGTCTCCATGGTAACCAGACAGCCAACATCTGAGACATAGAGCTCAGTAGTTCCATTGTATGTGAATGTTGTGCATGACTTGGATGCAGGCTGGGCATGGTATAAAGAAGTATGTGCAGCTTGGTTTGTGTACCGAGCAGCGCTTTATAGGCCTACGCTAGACAAGGGACGCGGCTAGCGCTAGAGAGGGGTCGATCAGTGTGACGTACCTGTGGCAGCAAGCTTGAAAGAGCTAGTAAGTGCTACTTTTTGTGTCCGTCCTCACGCTACAAGTTGTGCAGTGCTACATGGTGCAGTGCCAATTGGGTTTCCTGTATGTTATACGAGTTCCATCTGGTGTATAGTGCCACTTTGGTTTCCTGTATGTTGTATGAGTTCCGTCTGGTGTAGTGCCACTTGGGCTTCCTGTATGTTGTATGAGTTCCGTCTGGTGTAGTGCCACTTGGGTTTCCTGTAAATGTATGTTGTATGAGTTCCGTCTGGTGTAGTGCCACTTGGGTTTCCTGTAAATGTATGTTGTATGAGTTCCGTCTGGTGTAGTGCCACTTGGGTTTCCTGTATGTTGTATGAGTTCCGTCTGGTGTAGTGCCACTTGGGTTTCCTGTATGTTATATGAGTTCCGTCTGCTGTAGTGCCACTTGGGCTTCCTGTATGTTGTATGAGTTCCGTCTGGTGTGTAGTGCCACTTGGGTTTCCTGTACTGTATGTTGTATGAGTTCCGTCTGGTGTAGTGCCACTTGGGCTTCCTGTATGTTGTATGAGTTCCGTCTGGTGTAGTGCCACTTGGGTTTCCTGTATGTTGTATGAGTTCCGTCTGGTGTAGTGCCACTTGGGTTTCCTGTATGTTGTATGAGTTCCGTCTGGTGTAGTGCCACTTGGGTTTCCTGTATGTTGTATGAGTTCCGTCTGGTGTAGTGCCACTTGGGTTTCCTGTATGTTGTATGAGTTCCGTCTGCTGTAGTGCCACTTGGGCTTCCTGTATGTTGTATGAGTTCCGTCTGGTGTGTAGTGCCACTTGGGTTTCCTGTACTGTATGTTGTATGAGTTCCGTCTGGTGTAGTGCCACTTGGGCTTCCTGTATGTTGTATGAGTTCCGTCTGGTGCTGTGCTGGCTGTGTATGTATTGGCGATTCATGCTCAATGTTGCACACATTGCACAACAACCACTCAGCTACGTAGCTGATGAGTGGTTGTGTGCAATAAGAATGTGTGCAATATTGAGCTAGGCTACTGTGTGCATGCAGGGTGACATAGGCAATTAACACCAATGCTTTCTGTTCATTTGCGTGAAGTATATTGACCCACACAATGTGATATAGACAGTATTTTGTCCAAGGAACCGTGCTAGTGCGATATACTTGTGGTGTGATTTGATTGTGTACAGCGGTTCGGAACTGTAAAATGCGGAATATTCTTAAGGCTTACCATTGTTTGATTACAGGTTATAATAGACGTTATCCCAATACAATGAAGTCCAGTCAGTAATTGATTATTGAATGGGGACATGAGTGCATCCCAATAAACAAGATAAATGTGCTTCTGGTTATACTGTCACAATCTTGTCAGGTGTCTTTGTTTCTTGCCTAACTGTCTATCAGAGGGTTTCTTGCATAACTGTCTATTAGAGGGTTTAACGATCAATCACAATCGGTGGTATATTTCCTCTGAAACGGACCCCAACCTTAATTAGCCCAGCAATTGATCTGAGTCTTCTCTGGACCGAGAAAGAACCGAGTTTGGCTGGATAGTCTGGGACCACATTGAGGTAGAGACTTATCCTGTCCAAGCTTGGCCCGGGGATGCAAATCAATGTTACAAATCAATAAACACATGTTAAAATCCATCATAGATTGACACGCTAATAAATAGAAAAGTGCTCAACATCAATTATCTCCACTACGATAACACAAAGGTTATACATGAATTGACATCAACTATCAAAACTACACTGTAAAAAAGGCGTTTAGCTTTTAAACACTTTTCTTGTACCCACTTTTTTGACACGTTTAGCCCACGACATGTTTAGATTTAACGTTTAGCTTTTTGACACAACACGTTTAGCATTTAATTAAGCACCTAAGTGTTTAAATGCTAAACGTGTTGTGTCAAAAAGCTAAACGTTAAATCTAAACATGTCGTGGGCTAAACGTGTCAAAAAAGTGGGTACAAGAAAAGTGTTTAAAAGCTAAACGCCTTTTTTACAGTGTAGATTGACAGAAATCAGTATGGCATTAGTTGACATCCCTCATCCCACCTGATACAAACTCATACCATTCATGAGTTTTATAAAATCTCTGAAGTAGGATGTTGAGCCAAAGGTCCTGACATAACGTAGCAGGCCTTAAGTCAATCACACATTATTGGTTGAAATCCACTATTAACCCCTTGCGTACGGATGACGCCATATGGCGCAAAAAAACAGTGCCACCAGGCCGGATGACGCCGTTGGGCGCTGTTTGTGCAGTTTCAATCCATTGTTGGATTAAACAGTGCCACCAGGCCGGATGACGCCGTTGGGCGCTGTTTGTGCAGTTTCAATCCATTGTTGGATTATTGTGTATAGGTTACACTTGACTGCACAAACACATTGTGGCCGTTTCGCTTGGCTGCCAGAGCCGCTGCGGCACCCTGACGTCTCCCGTAAAATACCGTACTCATGGGGTTAACACTACATCAACACAAAACTTTCAGCAGGGCACTGGTTGACATTAACTAACAGCACAAGAATACAAATTAACCCGACAACATTTTTGTTGATTTTTTTCAAACTTTTGATAGCAACAGCACATAAGTCAAACAGCATAAAAGGTGACATCCACAACCAACAATAAATTGACACAAAACAACTGGTTGACGTCCCAAGCCACCCTTCCATAACCTAATCGAAATTGAGAATTGACCCCCGATTTCTGACGTACCCTGGCAGGTCCTGCCATCACCCTCCAGTCCATTTGGGCATGGTCCGCAGGAGCTGTTAAATGAAGGCGGGTCATCATCGAAGCAAGCGATGTCCATGAAACACGGGCTGTCTGCACAGGCATCGTAATTGACTTCACAGAACTCACCGGACCAGCCAGGCTGACACTGACACAACACCACCTGGTTAGAACATAAATGACATTAATAGAGACGCTATACAGATTTGTATTGAATTTAACCCAATAAATGAAGTCAAGACGGGCGATGCAACCACCACCAAAAGTATGTTTTAGTAAATCCCCTGGATGTGACCCGGGTTCGAATCCTGCTGGGGTCAACTTAGGGATTAGGTTTTTAATTTCTGCCCGATTCCGTGGGTTTCCAAGAATATAAATCTGGGGGTTTCTTCCCACCCTCTAAAACTCAGTATTTGTTTTCTTCTTCACAAGTTTCCATGGGATTGTGAGCTATAGTGCAATACATTGTACTTCGTTTCAGTAACAGAAATGAATATTATCAATAATGTGGAAAAATTTATTGGAAGCATAATAATCTGCTATCTTCATTTGAATATGAACAAGAACGTAACAATGAGCAAAAACGGACAAGAACTTGAGAAAATATTCTTGAAAATTACCAAGGCCCGATCCAAGGTGAAAAGGAGGGGAGTATCAAAATCAAAAGCACACAAAAAGTATGAAAACAAAAGGGTAAATTGTTGTATGTGGTTTCCAAAATAAGTTTGTTCGATTACTGTCACTTTTGATCCTTTATATTTGTAACACAAGTAAATGTTTTTCTGTATCAAGGAGTATTAATTATATATCTACGACAATTATTTTGACACTCACCCCAAATCGGTCTCGGACAAGATCTGTGCCGACCACAAACTGATCATATTGGCACATGCCGCCATTCTCACAACCACACAGCTGTACGATTGGTTCCAGAGTGGAATTAGCTTTGCCATCTGTTGCTAGTAAACCAACCGTGACTTTTGACCTGTCCACTGGTGTCCAAGTGAAGAGACCCCCTGTAAACCGATTCATTTAGGGCAGTTATAACAAAGATTTGTATTATTATGCATCATGATTGTTTGTAGTTCAACAGAGTATCCACTAAAATGTTAAAGGTTAAAATATAATCATATTTTGAATGATAGTGAGAGCATTAATATTTATTTTTCATTTCAGATAGAACCTAAATTATCATTGCAGAAATAATAATAATTACCTTGCTGATTGAATAGCAAAACATATAGCGGTGGACAGAAGAATAGCAAAATGAATAGCAAAGAGAACAGCATTCTAAGGTGGAATTTGCGTCGGGGCGATGTAAATTCAATATATGGGGTTTTGCCGCTCACCGACATACTTTATAAACACTGTATATACTCAGTGCTGTCCCGAGAGATTATTGGACAAAATTACTCGGGTGCTACTTGATGAACTCACGACCTCCTGCTTTCTAGTGCACCACTCGACCAAAGAGCTTGCCAGAGTCGGCTGGCTGGTTGGAATCTGATATAGTAGAAGAGTATTAGCAGAATAGCAAAAAGAATGGCAAGAATTAAGTAAGTTGTACATGCATGTACTGACCTTGTGGGGCGATGTAATTCGAACCAAACAAAACAAAACAATAGCTGGCGACAGAAGTATAGCAAAGAGAATAGTAAAACGCAAGCAGAATAGCAAAGTGGATAGCAAGTCTAGTAGTTAATGGTACATGCACTGACCTTGTGGTATGATGGCTACACCTTCCAGACTATCGAAATGAATAGCAAAGAGAATAGTAGAAAAGCAAGCAGAATAGCAAAGTGGATAGCAAGTCTAGTAGTTAATGGTACATGCACTGACCTTGTGGTATGATGGATACACCTTCCAGACTATCGAAATGAATAGCAAAGAGAATAGTAGAAAAGCAAGCAGAATAGCAAAGTGGATGGCAAGTCTAGTAGTTAATGGTACATGCACTGACCGTGTGGTATGATGGATACACCTTCCAGACTATCGAAATGAAAAGCAAAGAGAATAGTAGAACAGTAAGCAACAGAAAGTGGATAGCAAACAGTGATTTGTACTGACCTTGTGGTGTGATGGATGCACCTTCTACCGACTCAAGTAACGAATATGTGATCTCATCACCCTCTGGATCGAAGGCTTCCAGTTCTTCCATAAATTCCTCTCCCACTTTCACCTTAAAGGTCTCGATCAGTGTGATATTTGGTGGGAAATTGGCTGAAAATTAAACCGAACATCAAGTTTAATGAATGGTTGGAACTGCATAGAGTTTTTTCTTGAAGTGTTTGAAGTTTAATACTTTATGACGTGAATGAGCTTAGGCAATATTTACTTGCTGTATTTTGGAGTTCTGCGTTCAAAAACTGAGCATCATCACAGCTTGGTATAAGGTATGATTTAAGATGTGAATGAAGTGTTATTTTTAGGCAATATTTGCATGATGCATAATCAAGTTTTGCATTTAAGAAACCTGGCATCATTGTAACTTGGCGTGAGATTTGATGGTTTGAGAGGTGAATGAGCTATATATAAGGTTAGGCAAAACTTACTGGCTGCATTTTGGAGTTCTGTGTTTAATAAATGGTGTGAACTGCATAGAGGTTTTTAAAGGATGTGAAGTTTAATGCTTTAAGATGCGAATGAGGTTAGGAAATATTTTCCTGCTGCATCTTGGAGTTCTGTATTCAAGGAACTGTGAGCATCATTGTAGCTTGGCGTGAGATTGTATGGTTTGATAGTGAATGAGATATGAGGTTAGGCAATACTTACTGGCTGCATTTTGTTGATCTGTGTTCATTGAATCAAGCATCATCGTAGCTTGTCCGACATTTTCATCATCTAGGGCCAGTGTGTCAAACAAACACGCTTTGCTGTCTCCACAAACATCTTTCGCTCTTTGAAGTTTTTCTGGAGTGGCACTTGCTTCAAGATCTTCCAAGAAGTTTGGTTCGAATGACAGGTCATTTAACATACTCCAACTCTCATCAGGAGAAATGTAGTAGAAGAGAGAATCCTCCTCAGAGACACGCCCTGTAGGTCAAGGGTCATAGTTGTAACGACTCGTGGTTGATATGATCTAATCGAGATTTTTCGATCACGCAGTGCAATGCACATTGAGTCTTTATTAAATGAGAAGTGTTTGATGTAAACAACTGTGTACCGACAGTATTTATTGTACAAAATTGAACGAATTTTTGTATTAAATCTTTATTTTGACAAACAGGTTGCTTCTTCCATATTTGATTTGAATCGGCCAGCCGACCCCAGAAAGCTTGGTGTTTGAGTGGTTAAGATGTTTGCACAGATGGTCATGAGTTCAATCCCCCCTGATGAGTAAGCCTGCAAATATTTCCCACACAAATTTTTAATTTGTTTTTTGCAGGGGACAGTACACGGCAATAATTGTACACGATAATAGTACACGATAATAATTGTGAAGCGCTTTGAGACATTTGTATAAAGCGCTATATAAGCACCGCATTATATTATTATTATTATTATTATAATAATAAAATTCAGAAATCATACTTGATGTCACTCCAGACGTTTGGAAACCAAAATGTAATGTTGGACGCATTTGTTTCCTGCCATGCACACGTTTACATATCTTTTGTCTGTCTCTCCATGTAAAATATTAATGCACTAATTAACTGATATAAAAAGGTTAACAGTACTTCAAATGTGATTGTGGAACTTACAATTTTGTCCAAAATGGAAGAAGTCTTGTTCCAGCATCTCACCATCTGCTCCCGTTGCTTGTTGCAAAGTACCGTCACGTCTCAGAGCATCGTTGCTTGGATCACCATCCCAAGTACCTGTAGAACAAGAATCAATTGCAATGATTGTTTAAAGCCCCCACTTCTAGCAACCTTCATGAATCATCCAAAATGTTACCATTGTACAGTAAATCCAATGACACATCCTTTGTACTAAGATAATCAAGGGATTTGCCCCATGTAAAGTAAGAATAGTGGCTGGGCTCCACTGTTCAATGCTGCAAAACCATCCAAAACCTCATGGATTTGAAGGACTGGAAAGGTTTGGGTTGATATAACATATTGGGCTCTGACAGTCTGGTGCATAGGTTTATATTGTGTTACTATGATGTTTATGTACAGATAAGTTGTCACTTAAAGATCTTAATAATCACTCACACTTTCATTGTTTGATTTGGAGATAACTGCACCTGACACACACGCCTGTTATTTAAACAGTCTGAGTTTAACTCACCCAGTAACCCTCTGGTCCTGTTTCTATATCCTTGTCCAAACTGGACTGTTATGTCACCGATGCTGTTATTTAAACAGTCTGAGTTTAACTCACCCAGTAACCCTCTGGTCCTGTTTCTATATCCTTGTCCAAACTGGACTGTTATGTCACCGATGCTGTTATTCAAACAGTCCGAGTTTAACTCACCCAGTAACCCTCTGGTCATGTTTCTATATCCTTGCCCAAACTGGACTGTTATGTCACCGATGCTGTTATTCAAACAGTCTGAGTTTAACTCACCCAGTAACCCTCTGGTCCTGTTTCTATATCCTTGTCCAAACTGGACTGTTATGTCACCGATGCTGTTGTTTACTCCTACAGTAAGTTGGACATCATCTGGGAATATACTGACCACTTTGTATGGATCTTCCTGCCTTCTTACCGTGAAGTTGCCGATCAACAATCCTGGATAAAAAAACCAAGCACTTTAAAAAAAAAACAGTCTACAGGTTTTTGAAGTAGTAAATGTGACATGGCACCATAAATGAGTTTGAAAGTAGACAAAGTTGAAAGCTGATATTATGTTGGTGTTTCCTGAAAATACTTACATAAAGCTTTGATTTGATGTATTGTTTGTTGCTGTAGCTCATTCCTGGGACCACTATAACATTATGAAGTTGTTAAGAGTCTTGACTACGCTTGCACAACTCCAAAATGTTTGGAGTTGACTCCGACTCCAACCAGGAATCACGATTCAGAATGGAATCGACTTCTTACATCTTGCATAAAACGTGCGTCTGGGGCACCTCCCCCGAATTGGTGAGGTGTCGTGATTGATTAAATAGATGAAACAGCTAGCTCTATGGAGCTAGAGAATTGGCAACATTTAAATAATTGTTTTGGGTCGGCGAGTTTTAGAATTGTCAGGCAGTACCTGGACCTACTCCAATGAAGGAGTGATTGGCTTCTTCAAAAAGTTGACTTAAAGTTGACCCGCAAAAATGGAATCGCGATTCCTATTCCAATTGTTGTGTTGTCTAAAATACTGTACCGGGATCACGAGGGAAGAGTCAACTCAAGGAAGGAAACTCAAGAGAAAAAAAATCTTGGTCCCAAAAAATATTAACAAAATCAAACTCACATTTTGGAGAGGTTCATGCAAAGATAAAGAATATAGCGAGGTGGGGATTGTTGACGAGGACGGCAACATTACCCGTATATAAAGGCATTATTACATAACATAAAAGATAATTGACCTATCGCCGTTTACGAGTAAACCACGCCCCTCAGACAACCCTATGGGAATTTTGTGTGGTAATTTTGGTTTGTTCCACGTGGAATTATAATTGATGTGATTGGACAATAATTCATAAGCTGCGTTGACGCGATTCCACCGCGAAAGGTCAATCCCTCCACGGCTTTTAAAGTTGAAGTCGGGTAGTGTCGACTCCTACACGAAATCCCAAGCCTAGTCTTGTTCTGAGATAATAAACCCCAAAGTTCTGACCAATGCATACTACAACCTGGGTTCAAGGAGAAATCACCCATCAAAAATATTTTGAGACTGATATGAATTTAGTTTTTAACTTTTTGATTTTTTTTACTTGTTCAACTGTGCATGCTTGTATACATATATTTAAAACAGTAAGCCTTCCGTTTACAGAGATTTTTATTAAACATGACATTAGTGACATCGTTGGATAATAAGGTTTTTCCTCCTTTGTACGGATTGTTTCAGAGGGATTTGTTTGATAATAATGTATTGTCGGTCCTTGAAGCAAGCAATTTGCAATGGATTGGATGTGGACGACTTTTGTTGTCATGGTTTGTTGACTGGTGTGTTGGTGTGTTATAAGCAGCCCGTTCATTCGTCTCCAGCCTCTAACTTCATTGAAGGAGTCTTGAAGAAATTAGGATCCCTCTGGAAAACCATGCAGAATGATATTTGCATTTTTGAAAACGACATATGTGGAGATGATTTACCGGTATAAATATTCATGATGTTTGTCTTGAGTTTTTCTATCTCTTGGTTTTGTAGGCCGAGTTTCTCTGTGGTTTCATGTGACCTGACCTCAACTGCAGTCACTCTCATTCCCAGAGCTTCTAATGACTTCAATATCCGGTCAAGCTTCGTATTCATGAGAGTGGTACGTGTCATCTCTATGTGAACAAGTTTGACAGCCATCTTGGCCACGTTGATTCTCGTCATTCGAAGTTGACATCTTCTTTGAAACTATCATTTCTTAAATTCATCTGTGATTTTGTGCGTTTTGCATTGATATCACAGAATTAGGCTTTTCAAATGCACAAATGTTAAAATCAAAAAATTTACTTATTGGTGAAAAATAATTGTTTCTGCTTATAACTCCGAAAGCTACGATGCGCGTCACGAAAATTTGACGCCCAAAATGCCGATATACGTGGCATTCTGTAGGAAGTGACCTATCCCAGTTATGTATTGTTGATTGCTGTGTAAACAGAAACCCATGGGAAACCAATGCCTTACCTTCAGTTGTGGGTGTGACAACCTCCCCATTAACTGTCGTAATCAAATCTGTGGATTCCTCGTTCAGTTTGATCTCAACCTGAAATAAATACCGGATTCAATCATTCAAAATGAACTACTTCTTTCAAGGATCAAATGTTATGAGTGAGTGTCGGGGTGAGAGAAGAGCATATAGACATTTTAAAGATGTTAATTATACAGGTGAACATTAGAACTGCAGTCTATAGCTAGACGTCTGTGTTTGCAACTCTGCTTAAGTCAAATAATATTTGACTAAATACACAAAAGTGAATCATTACGAACCCTTGCTACTCCGACATACTCTGCAGCAAACCCAGAATAAAAGGTGGCGTCAGTAAGTTGGCCTGTTTCTGAGTTTGTAGCTCGCTGTGTCCGGCCTTGTAGTTCAAAAAGTCTCCCACCGCTGTCATCTTCAACGCGAGCCAGAGTGTATTCACCAAGTCCATTGAAGGTGTATGCCACACCATCCAGTGTTTTGATGTGCGGATCTCCCCAGAACCAGACTTTGAAAAAAGAAGAGGACACATAACTTATCTTTTAGATTCACGACTTAAAGGTGAGAAAACAAAATGAGAATCTAATGTTGTGTTCATGAAATCAGTAATTCACAGAGACAAGAAAACGAATAACACTTTAATTAAAGCAAAAAAAATAACACAAAACTACATCTCACAATGGTTGGCACATTTTTTTTTATAATCATACGTATTTCCATAGCTAAAACAGTATTTTTACCCACCTTAATATCATTCCATTATAGCTTGCTTACATTGTTTCTTTAAAATGATCCAACATTAACATTCTACCATGGAATGCCTCAAAACTTTGAGTCCTTTCCAATGCTTTCAGCAGGTACTTGTTCCATATGCATTGTTATAATAACTAGGGAGGGCGCTATTTACCAATGGTTTTTTATCCTTTTTTATCAACCTTTTATTGGGTACATCCTTGGTTAATTTTACGTGCAATCTTTTCTACCAAGAACTGTGAGAAAGTGGAAAAAGCTACCCCAAGATACCATTAATGCCCTTAATTACAACCAATTTAAATGCCTTCTTTAGTTTGAAACTCTCCAAGCCTCTGGGTCAGACTTCCATGAGAAGTTCTCAAGAGGATAACCACCAAGTGCCAAATAACTACCAAATATCACACTGATCAATAGTTCTCACTTCCCAAACAGCTGAGGCTACTTAAGAGAGATGCTAGAGACTCAAATGTGCTTAGTGTGATGTTTAATTTGACTTTCTGACTGTAGTAAGATTGCTTTGCTATGGTCATTATTCATTACTTACACCAAAATGGCGGGAAGTATCT
Source organism: Hippasteria phrygiana (assembly GCA_037893225.1). Taxonomy (NCBI): domain Eukaryota; kingdom Metazoa; phylum Echinodermata; class Asteroidea; order Valvatida; family Goniasteridae; genus Hippasteria; species Hippasteria phrygiana. The sequence goes on along the minus strand of JAZGUH010000511.1, from coordinate 1,059,219 downwards.
CCGGCAAGTCATAAGAGGTCTGTGCTGGATGTACAAGTGGCAGAGAGTAGACTTTTCGCAACAGTAATAACGAGCTAGTACTTCCTCATCTGTAACAAAATCATGGAATTTATCAGTGACTGAAGGTCAAAATACATACTGTAATATGTCTCCAGCAAACATTATGTTGATGCAGTTTGTTTACATTGGGAAAAGGAAAAACTTCATCCCTCAAATTATGGTTCCTGTTTAACTAAACGGCAGTTACATCACTCCCGGGGGAATGGTACGACAAACAAAGAGTGGAATAATGACTATGGGAGCTGGGGGACAAGTGCCTCCTCAAAAAAGTGCCCGCTATTAGGAGCAAAAATTTGTAAACTTAAATGCGATCTTTGGCAGAGTTGTATAGTGGAGTCCCTGCAAGTCCTTTCGCAAGTCCAGTCAGAAGTCCTTTCATAAAGCTGGTCACAAGTAACTGGATGAACAATGACAAATTAATGCCTTCATCAAAGCTCATTTGAATAACTTGTGATTGGAATTAGGACTGGAGGGTTTGTGATGGACTTGCAGGGACTTGTGATGGACTCAAATACATCCCTGATCTTTGGATAACCAAAGCTATATTAAACTGAGTGCATGATTCCTGAAGTGCCCCTGAGAAGATTTTGTTCCCCCACCACCTGCCCAAGTCAGAATGGTGTGGCAGTAGTTTTCACACCTTCCACCTCGGTCAGCACAATTAAAATTCTAACTCGGCACAGGGTTTACACTGCTCATTCACCCTGCATAGTGGCCCACAGCGCCACCACAAAGCTAATACGCATCGCTGATTGGCCCACAATAAAAATCTACACGATGACGTTGTGTCAAATCCAGCCGACTCCCTAGCTACCAATCTCTGTTAAAAGGTATGCTAAAAATCGTCAGTGTATTCGCCCTGGGGTCACCCCCCGAGATTGGTCTAGTGTGAAAAGGCCTTTTGTGTTATACCATATAGTACTTACTATACCACCGATGGAACAGAAATCGGCTGAAGAACAAAGGACTGAGCGGATATCTCTCCATGACAGATGCAACACCAGCACTCCTCACATCATAGAGAAGATCACAGGAGAATAGATTGTAGCAGCACTGGGGGCCAGGGGAACCCGGGAATTGGAACAAACGAACGTAACAGACGGCAACTAAAAAATATAACAGTATTGAATCAAATTAAATGCACAAACGATGACAAAAATAATAGAATGTGTGGATCAAAGGTTGCATTATTAGGGCAGGGTTACCACTCAAATTTGAAAACTGGAAAATGACCGCTGTAAAATTTCCAAGATTTCCCAAGGTAATGAAACACTAAGGCACGTTCACGAAGCGCTGTGATAAGCATTTTTCACATGCTCACTCCGTAACTTTTACACCAAAAATCCCAAGATCTTGGGAAAGATCTTGGAAAAAATCTTTTGAAAAAGCTTTGGAAAAAGGAGTGGCCATGCTGTAGGAGGAGGCACACTTATGCTTGTCAACTATCAGGGAAGTAGTTGAGTCCTAATCAGAGTCCGATGCAAAAATAGTCAAAAACCAGCTGAAATCTAAACTAGGGTAGAACCCGGGCTTAAACAAAGACTTGCAGCTGGATTCGAAAGTACTTTAGAATCCAGTGGATATATCAAGTGGATATCAAGTCAGGTTCTGTGCACTCAGATTTTTAACTCCATGAATAAATTAACTAAAAACAAATCATTTATAAACAAGATTACTCACTAAATCCTGGACGTCTTTCAGTTGGTAGGACATATGAGTACGTGATTGGAACAAATCTTCTGTCCAACTGTGCCATAAACAAACTGCATGGACAAGTGTCACGAAAAACGATAAAGGAGATAAAGAAGAAAAAGTCAAAACGCTGACGACTGTGCCAGTTCCGGCAGTTCAGACGTGGATAGATAAAGTTGGCTGGTAGCGTGTCAAGTTGGTTAACCCAACGTCCTCTCTTCTGGGAAGGCTGCAAGAAGACACTTCCAGGGCGGTAACGCGAGTCACTCGGTACGTCTACATAGACGTTCCTGCCTAACTCTCCGCATGTGTAGCCCTGTATGACACCTGGCAGAAATGTACCGTCCCATCTCATATTGCAAGGATCGTAGTTGAAGATGACATAGCCGTGAATGTTATCTGTCACAACGATGGCTTGGAAGGAGTTTGTATCCTGATAAATAAACAAAACGATGGAAATTGAAGTATGCCACATATAAGAACAAATTTGGAGGTTATGTAACATTTTGAGCGGTAAGGTTAAATGTGATTTTAAGCATCAATTGGAATGTGAGAACCATAAGAAATTCATTTAAAGTTTTTCAGTTAACAGCAATTGAAATAATCTTTTCTTGGATTAAGCTTGGGGTGAGTAAATATAGCAACGTTTATGACAATTTGTGTACTCTGTCTTCTCCTGATAAAGAACAATCCAAATATTTACTTGTCTCCCGGTTCTTTTAGAATCACAGTTCTTCCAAGAAGAAATTCCACACTGTTGTCTTTAAACACACGTATAATTATGTTTCTTAGGGTATATAGTTCTCCCTTCCTCCAGTCGAGCTGTTTGTACATTATTCTACATAGATACAGAAACAATACAAATGAAATAATTGCACTTTAGAGACTAGGGCATTTCTCAAACCTTGGCTTTTACATTGTAGGTCCTAAGATGTGGCTAAGATGGGGCACATTTTTTTATAAATGTATAACAGAGTCTTTTATTTTAAACCCAAAGGTGGAGCCTGTTTATTTTGTTCAAGTATTTAAGGCTTCAGATTGGCAATAGAGATGGGGGTATATCTGCAAGTTGAAGGCGCAGATCAAGCCTAACCCAAGGTTTGAGACATTGCCAAGTTATCAGTCAGCTGTAGATTAATTCAACTTCATATCCACTTACAGGGTTGGGTGTGAAGGTTTGTACGTTGTTCCAAGTAATAACCAAGGCCCAAGCTGCATTGAAGCTACCGTATCGAGCAGACACGATATCACTCAAAGTAGCCAACATATCTCGATTCACGAATGTATCGTACTCATCATACACCTGTCAAGACAAATGAATTTATGCTCGTCAATTATGCACCTGCAAGACAGCAATGGAGTTTAGGGAGAGAGAGAATGCATTGATAATCATGCTGCACAATGCCGACGTAATTTACAAATATAGGTACAAGAGTGAAATACACTTATAACATTGCAAACATTGCTGAATTGTACCACCACAGTATATCACGTCGGGTGGTGTGAGTTTGATCAGGGCATCGTACATGAACGTTGTTGGTATAATCATCAATCACAAATATAATCCATGGACTGTGAAAGAGACACTTCAACCATGGTGGGATGCAGGGAGATAAAACCCCCTAAATTCCCCAAAAGGTTTCCATTTTTCTTATTTTTTTAAAAAGAATCCATCAAGGTGGATGGTTCACTACTGAAAGCGCCGCCACTGAAAAATTGACACCTGACACCGGTGAATACAGCTAGCAGACAATAGAACATCTCCTCACGACGTACTCCCATTAGTAACCACATGCTCATGACCTGTCTGATGGGACAGACATTGCCTTTCAGTGTACCTACTGCTTGAGGATATACTGGTGGTCCAAAACAACTTTGCAGTGTATCTTTTAATGCAAAACTATAAGGTCAAAATCCTGCCCAAAAAAGTCACCCCAGACAGGTGTAATGGGACTTTCCGACCACTGGTGCTGTAATTTTCACTGCTGCTGGCTGAGCACCTGAAATAAGGTCTAATGCCTATTAAACTTACTAATGCTATGTTGGGGCGACACAGATTGCTACTTAAGAATCGGTTTGGGCGACTATCTCGGTTAGGGCGACAAAGTTGGTGTCGCCCCAATGTGAAAGTCGCCCCTTTGGAGTATTTTTTAGTAAGGTACGTAGGGAAAGTGCTATAAAAGGGCGACACCACTGTCGCCCTAATAATGATTATTTTAGCGAAGTCGCCCTATTATAGCAGTAATGATGATTATTATCATTATTATTATTATCATTATTATCTTTTTGGGGGTGCATAACCCTCTTTCAAGTTGGCCACGTGGATCTACCCTTGGAGAGATAGCATCTTATAGTATAGAGGTGATATGATGTTGATGACCACAACATTAAACGTCATTCCTGTACTTCATGTGAAATATAGACAATCAGTTGCATACCAAACCAACAAAATGAGTCGCCAGAGTTACTTTTGAGTTACAGGCTCGTAAACTCGACTTGAACTGTGGACATCAATAGGAAATATGAAGTTTGTTACCGATGTAATATCTGCATTTATCAAGATATAGAACTGAGTGATATATCAAAATAAATAGCCAAGTATACTCTTTCTAACAAGTCACAAAAACATCCTAGCTTAAGACTCATTTTTCGTAGGATCCGATCACATATTGCAAAAACTAAATGTACCTATGATAAGAGATTGAGGATTACAAAGTGATATACATATATTCTCAAGTCTTCTCAAGTCAAGTATGATATCAGTTTGTGAATCAGTTTGGAGATGAACAAGCAAGTTCAGCACAATAATTTAATGTACTCACCTGAAAGAAGATATTGTCTGTTGAAGAAAATGTGCTAATTTTGACATCAGCCCAAAACGGAGCAATCATTTTGTTACTGCCGATGAACTCGCTGCTTAAGGGACTGGGAAATGCTCGTTTGAAGAGACGTTGTTCATTGGAGAAGACAATTACCCCATTATCTGTAAACTAGGAAAACAAATCAAAAAGATATTTAATTTCTGAAATATTTCTAGCTTCAATGAGAATGTAAGATTTTGTAACATTCCCACACAATAGCCAATTAATTTTTGCGAGTTGTGCAGAGCTTACGAGTGTACAGAACTCTAGTTGTCTACATACTTACATACAACTTCTCGTAGAGCTGATCACAGAAAGGAAAGAAGTTTGGCGGAGTGAAGGTTGGTGAGATCAAATCTACATTGAACAGTCGTTGCTGTTAAGACAAGAAGAGAAAAACATTTCAAGTCAAAGCCAGATGGTCATGATAACAAGGACTTTATACACCAAGTATATCTAACTATACGGGAATTCGCCGAACAAAATTAGAAGCCAATTTTGCAGTGGTGCCACACTCGCGTGCAGGTTGCCCGCGTCCTTTAATGTGAGTCGCGTGCGCGATTTGGCAAGTTGTAAACACCCTGTTGGTCGAAGCTGCATCGAGCATGTGCGTAAAATACGCACGCGAGCGTGGTGCCACTGCAGTAAATGCTTCTAATTTTGGTCGCCGGATTAGTCTATAATATGGTGATCAAGATGCTTATTATTACTACCCCTACTCATCCAGTATGTATATAATTACTGTTCTGCAGCACAACATTAGATACAATTACATTTTTCAAATATATCACATACAACAGCATTACTTAGTAAGACTTACAGTTTTAAGAATGTTTTGGCAGAGTTTATCAGCATTTTCCTAACTGTTTTGAGGGTCAGAAGACTGAATTAGTCTGAAAATGTCTCTCTAATGTCACTTGTCTCCCTAAGGTACAAAAATAACTAAAACATGTCTCCTTAACCCTAACCACCCCAATCCTTGCAAACTCCAACAGCAGGTTTTGTCAAGTTTTGATGGGTTCAGTACTGCAGGGCCTTGGCACCATTACTTTACATGGAGCTATAATGCCCCAATTTGTCCGAGTCCAAAGAATGTGCCATAGGTATACTGCACAGTGTTGGATTTTGACAGGTTAAGGAAGCCTCCTAGTAAAAATGTCTAGGGGGTTAGGGTTAAGGGACCATTGACAGTTATTCTTTGATGAAATAATATATTTTACCTCATACACTTCAGACAGGCGAGAATCTCCAACTCCAACTCCAAATGGAACGAAATTCCCCTCTGTTTAGAAAAAGAGATAAAATGCAGTTTGGGAGGCAAGAATATGCTGCAATACTATGCTTCACTTACCCTGTTACATACATAAATCTGTTCTTCCTCTCGTCAGTGTTTGGTTTGCCTATTGAACAGGTTCATGTTCAAAGTAATTTCAAATCATCCGTTAATTATGACAAACAGTCAAGCTGTCCAACCAGGAATCTCACAGCAACCTTAACTGCAAAGGGTAGATATTAATTTCTACACATTTCTTACCATAGACATTAAATGAGAAGCTTTCTGATACTTCACAGCCTGCATTATTGGTGACTGAGCAGGTCACGGTGTGCAATCCAATCCCAAAGGTGTTACCTCCACTCAAAGACACAGGATTTCCCGCTTCAGTACAACTGATGGTTTGATCATTAGTGTCCGTTCCAGTAACAGTATCCCAAGACACTGCAACAGCATCCTCACCAAGATTGGTACAATAATCAGGAACGACAGGCACTGTTATAGAGGGTAAATCTGTTGGGACAAGGAAAGTAACAATTAAACCCTCTTGACAACGAAACTAAAAAAATTCTATAGTGTAACTTTTTAAGAGGGGTGCAGGATCTAAGGAAAGATTACAAAAGGATTAAAAATCTCTTGAGCAAAATCACTCCACAGATCTGAGGGTAAAAAAATTGGCAAGAGATTTCTACAGACATTTTTGTTGTCATTCAGAATGTAGAATGTTGACGACCTGTTACTCACCAGCGACATTAAATGAAAAGCTTGATGATGCTGTACAGCCTTGGTTGTTGGTAACAGAGCAGGAGATGGTATGCATTCCTGCTAAGAAGGAGTTTCCCCCAAAAAGAGGCACAAAGATTCCACTCAGCATACAGATGATTTGCTGGCTGTCGGTGTTGGTCCCAGTTACTGTAGTCCATGTCACTTGTAGATAGTGTAGTCCAGGGCTCAAACATTGAACAGGAACTGAAGGTACTGTAATAGAGGGTGATGCTGTACAGACAAAAAAACATCAATTACTCTTGAGCATACAGGAAAATGTTGTCATGCATTTTAGTATAGTGCACAATGCTCACACTCAACATCAACAGAGGTGTGGGTTTGATATAATATAATGAGTTAATGGCTCAAATAAAACAAAAACAACAATTCACAGAATATAGGCTCTCAAAAAGTGGCAGGAGGCCTCTATAAACAATGCAGAGCACAAAGCAAACTTGAACACTGACTTAAAGGTAGTATACAACATTTGCTTTTGCTGTAATTTTCAGAAATAAATGGATTTAGGAGTTTTATTTTATAGCGTGCTAGTAAATACTGTTGTGCACAGGAAAACAGAGAGAGAAAAACAATTTTTTTTTCTAGTAGTCTGGTTTCCTGATCCTACTTTAGACAAAATGGAGTAATTTATAGAGTCGGGGAATGATCAGGTCAGGGAATGATTGTCGGCCGACAATCGTTGGAAAGCGATACAAAGTTCCACTTTTCTTGAAAATGACAGCACACCAGGTGCCATGATATGAGACTGTTATTTACTTCAGTCTAGTATGGTATTTTGTAATAATTCAGTACTTTTGTTTTTTGATGTTTGCAAATGTTGTATACAGGAGTGTGAGTGACTACGTATAAAATGAGCTGAAAAAGCCGAAAGCAGCTGGCAAAAAGCTGAAATTTTGGAAAGCTCCTTTTGTACACAGCAAGTGTATAAAAAGAGCTGAAAGTCAAAACAAAAAAAGCTGAAATCAGCTTAAAAGCTGAACTCTCACACCCCTGTGTATACTACCTTTAAACAGAGTTGTATCACTCAGTTGTATAGTACTCAGTACCAACAACTACACAAAATAGGAGATTGAAATATGTCATGGTGCTTCCACAAATGTTTAACTTATTGTCAACCTCACCATGCAAAACTTGAAAACATAAACTTGTTCACTGTATGTACCAATTACTATCACGTTTTGGTATCAGAGCTGGTGATAGCATGAATGAAGGATCAGGTTGGCGTAGCAGCACTTTTCTTGCCTTCTACTGCTATAGCCTATGACCCCTGTTGGAATCCTGCCAGTGATCTACCCCTAAAACTATGGGGCTCGATCCCTCCAGGGGTACCCATGATCAGCGTGTGGATTGGGTTTTTCAGCCCATGCCTACCCGATTCCTTGGGTTTTCTCTAGCCCAGTATGGACTCCCTTTCCCGTCAGTCGTAGTGCAATGAAGACATCGTCCAACCTTGGCTAGGTTTTCTCCAGAAATGTTTTCTGGGATTTTCATCCCACATCTAAAACTATTAGTTACACCTTCTAAATATTCATGGTAGGGCTTACCAATTCATTGGTCAGTATACAAAATAGGGGGCCTAGGCCTAATGAATGTTTATGAGTGCGATGGTAAGAATAATTTCATGAGGTGAAAGATCGATTGTTCCATTCCACGAAGCCGAGTGGAATGGGACATTCCATCTGTCACCTCATGAAATTATTCTTAGGCCTACCATTGCACGAATGTGAAACATTCATTATTTGTTTTATACAACGCCTGAATAAATCCTCGACAGATTGCATGCATGGATTTCTTTAAAAGTTTTAGCCCTACAAATAGGACTGTAAATGGTTCCTTTTTTAACTTCTGGCTTTGACAGTAAAAAGCCAGAAGTTAAAAAAGGAACCATTTACAGCCCTATTTGTAGGGCTAGGATTTCTTTGTGTACAACGTGCCGTTCACCTAGGCTTGCCTTAGTTAAATCATGGAGGTATTAAGACCTCCATAGTCCATGGATGTAGTGTACACGATTGGTAATCCTCCAATTTGTTTTTACTGAATTAATTAGGCCCTATTACGAAATACCTTACTAGTAGTCTCAATCATCCTGTGAAATGATGGCACCAGGTGTGCTGTCGTTGTCAAGAAAAGTTTTCCAACGATTTCCAGCTGCAATCGTTGAAAAACTGCCCTGTAGCCTTTTTAGTCAAGGCGCGCGTGGCTACCCAGACCAGTGGCGCGCCCCGGACATGCTGCGCTGGCATTCGAGTCGCGTCACGCGAGGTAGCCACGCGCGCCTTATCATCCGCCCGACGGTTGAAAACGAGCGCCGTTATACTCCCCCTTTTTTTTCGCCATCCAACAACACAAAACTTTGAACAGGTCAGTGGAACGATATTTTCTATAAAATACTAACCCCCAAATCCGCCCATTTCTGAAAATTGCAACAATGACCAATCATGTACGTACTACCTTTCACAGTTTCAGTCCCGCATAAAACCGCGACAAAAAGTGGTCCAGTTCCGAATCAGTTAAAGCTTTAATTGTTGTTCCTGCGTGTCTTGCAAATTCCTCTAATCGTTTGACTGCATATTTCATTTGTCTCTTTGTGTTAGCAGCGTCAGCATCGCCTTCGTCGTCTGTATGGTAGAACCATTGATCCCCAATAATGGAGATCAATGGGTAGAACCATAATGGTAGAACAAACCGCGGTTCGGAAACACCGTCCGCCATTTTGTGTGAATGACAGCCTAGACTGGTTCCCGGTCCCCATATGTATATATAATATACATTTCCAAAGGACAATAGAGTACCTGGCTAAGTGATAACGTCAATCAATGCAATGTTTGGAACCAGAATACATTCTAAACTGCATGTGTTTGGATTGAACCAGTTGCCGCGGCAACTGACGTCAGACTTCGGTACTCTATAGACGAATCCGGCGACCAAAATTAGAAGCATTTACTGCGGTGGCATCACGCTCGCGTGCGTATTTTACGCACGCGCTCGATGCAGCTTCGACCAACAGGATGTTTACAACTTGCCAAAATGCGCGCGCGACTGAAATTAAAGAACGCGCGCAACCTGCACGCGAGCGTGGCCAGAGCAAAAATGGCTTCTAATTTTGTTCGGCGAATTCCCGTATATGGAGGGATCAGAAACCAGTTAGTTGTAGCGGCACGAACAGTGACCGTGAAATTAGGGAAGTTACATCGCACGCCCTACCGTGCGATGTAACTTCGCGCCGTGCGATGAGACGAATAATTAAATGCACGTGATCGACGATCCACCAATCGGATGGCGGGGATTTATTCAGGCGTTGTATAATCAAGAATGATGCAACCAAAACTAATTTAGCTGTTTTGAAAAAGGCCTATCTCCCGGGGTGTTATTTTTTACTGTTTTCCCTACAACCTCATCCCCGGAGACAAAATCCAATCATGTGCGTATTTTAATACATTTTCCCTACAACCTCACCCCGGAGTCAAAATCCAATCATATACGTATTTTCAAACATTCAGGTGCGCTGTCAAACACGGAACTGGACAATTTGCTGGGCAGGTTTTATGCTAATTCACGGAAGCAGAATAGATATTCAGAAGGTGCAATAAAACAAATACTACATGGTTTGTGTCGGGGGAAATAGAGCATCCATTTTTCCCTCGGTACTGGCTATACAGGCCTACCACTCTCACCCTCCGGGTTCGGAGTGGTAGGCCTGTAGCCAGTACCTCGGGAAAAATAGATTGCCATATTTCCCCTCTAACCATGTAGTATTTGTATACTGTAATTTCCTTCCCCATCTTCGACCATGAGACAGATGATCGGATAGCAAATAAATAACACATACAAATATTTATCTTAAGTCTGATTGCTTCACCTGTAACACTGAATGAGAATCTTGCTGTTCTTGTGCAACCATCCTTGGTAACTGTACAAGTCACCGTATAAGAACCGGCAGAAAAGCTGTCTCCCCCTAAAGCTACACCATTTCCATCAGCATCCATACACGTCACATTTTCACCATCAGCACCAGTTGCAGTAATTGGATCCCAGGACACAGCAGCAGTGGACTCGCCTACGTCGATACACTGATCACTCACAGTTGGTGTTGAAATTGTTAGTGTTGCTATCGAAAGTAAAAAAAAAGAAGGGTTCAATTTGAAACTTAGCCAGTTATGGTAAAACTCTAGACTTTGTAGCTTTTATGCTGAAGTGGTCGTGTTTGACAGTTACTGCCAAGCCACAAAAAAGACACTGCCTACCTATTATGCAGTTATGGGTTTATGCTTAAAAGATAGAACTCTTCAGTTGCTGGTAACATAGAAGAAACTCAGATCTTAGTTGCATTTTCAAATTGAATTGGTCAGCATTTTAGAGAAAATGCAGACATTTGTATACATTTCTATGGTTTTGCATGCAAATAGCTGCACGATTTAGTCGGAAATTACTCTTAATGTCTCCATATGAACTCAACATATTACGGCTAGCTCCAAAGATCATTACCAAAAAGATGAAAGATTACTTTTCGTGTGTATAGAACTTGCTCAGTAATGATCTGATTTCAGGTGATTGAAAGCTTGAGAAGCAGTACGTGGCATATGCAGTTCCTTTTTTAAGACTTGAAAGTGCAACCACTTCCCCACCTCTGCAAAAGGTCAAGACTTTACTGATGTCGGCAAGGGTAGAGTTAAGTAATTATTAATTTCCATAATGCAGTTTAGGCTAGCACTTGTCCATGACCTTGTGACCCGACTTTATCTTAAAGTTTTTCTCAAACGTTGTCTTTTTTCAACTCTTTTTAATGTGCTTTAGACCATTTTAAAGAAAATGAATATGACAATGAAAATAGTATACAAGTATTTACTGCTTCAAGTGGTGTAGTAAATCTAGCCTCCTGAGGTGATCCTTGGAGCATTCTATTTATACAATTTATAACACATCATCCACAGATTCTGTGTCTTGATTGGCCGAGAGCGATTCACATGGCATTTTCTATTTTTGCTATCTTCCTGTGCACGGCCAAAAGTACTATACCCATAGCAACCAAAGTACTATACCATTAGCAACCAAAGTAGTATACCCAATGGCGCGGTATTTGTGTGCAGATGCATGCGGGTGCGCGTTGAGCGTTGCGCGTACCGCGTATTGTTCCGAATTGCCAGCGCTACAGAGCTGGGTTCAAACATTTCGATGAGCAAATACATTTTCCACTAATTTTGTATTGAAATAGAAGTTCATTTTAACTGTATTTAGAATTTAAATAATGCTAACATTTTAAAATCAAGCAGAATATGTGGGTGAGGTGTTATAAAACAAATATTTACTGCTTTATCTCGTGGTATGGTAAAACTAGCTTCCCTCGGATATCCATGGAGCATTCTATTTTCCCTCAGCGAAATAGAATGCTCCATGGATCACCTCGGGAGCCTAGTTTTACTACACCACTTGAAGAAGTAAATATTTGTATAATAGATTTTAAAATTTTAATTTTCACTATTTTCTATTATTCCTTCCTCTATTATAGAATAATTTTGTATGCACAAAATATCTACTTTTTCAGAAATGATTAAACTTTGCTCCCATCACACAAAACACAGATATGCCACTTGAGAGAAGAGTACAGTGAACTCAAAAAATATTTACTGTACCTGTTACAGTGAATGTAAACTCTATTGATGCTGTGACACCACTCAAATTGGTAACTTCACAGGTCACTGTATGAGACCCTGCAGCAAAGACACCTCCATCTGGAGGTATATCAGCTCCTCCCAAAGAGTCAGTACAGCTGACAGACTGTCCATCAGCATCTGTTGCAGTCACTTCATTCCATGTCACAGAGACAGCTGCTTGGCCTTCTGGGATGCATGCATCAAGAACACTTGGTACTGTGAGAGATGGTGGCACTGTGTATACAAAGGAATTAAATTCATAACAACATTGCAAACACAAGGATACAATGCATATTTTTGACTATGCAGCTACTCTGGTTATTCACCCAGAGTATTAATTATGTGTAACAGTCATTGAGGTATATTTTAGTTTCTTAAAGTATGTAACAAAGAAAGCGTGAAAGGTCCCATGCCCATCTTAGGAAAACAAAGACCTTAGCCATGAAGATTGTCACTACGTACAAGGTCTATACAGCTGTTTCTATATAAAACCTGGTGACAGGTACGACCTGTCTGAAAAAGCTATAAAGTAAATGAAATCCAATAAGCTTTGCCTTTTCCTAAAGCCCCTACTCCTGTTTAACCCAAGAAGTTTAAAAGAAATTCGGGGGCATCACGTTTCAATTCTAGCAGAATCTTTCTCAAAGGCCAAATGACATAAGAACAGAACCTGACAAGCAGGACATCATACTAGTTCAGATGACAAAATGAAAAAACAAAGAGTCAGTTGGAAAAGCATGGGGGGCACACAAAAAATGTGAAGGAAAAGTGCGTAGGCAAGTTCTACTTACATTACCACTCTCCCTTCCTCTAACAGAAAAGAATATCAACATTAATCTTCTCCAGAGAGAGAGAATCAGCCATCAATCTACAACAATGTAATTTGTGTGTCACATTCAGATACGGGTACATTTCTAGTCTGGTATACTTAACATTACAGCTATATTCCTTTTAGGGGTAGCAATGGCTACCAGATGTGATGGTCTGTCGATCATTATCTAGAATGCACGAAACTTCAATAAATTATTTGCATACAGCTATTAGTTTTCCTACCCCTGAAATTTAGCAGCTCTAGAAATACTCCTTTGTGGAGAACGAAAGATATTCCAGACAGCAATGAATTTTTGTAGATAATATTCAAGTAGGAAAAACAAATTTGGGGGCAAATACAACTAACAATACAACCTTGATCTTATCGTAATTAGTTTTAGTATTTTTTATCTCAATAACAACGAACGTGAACAAAACTTACCAGGCGAGGTGGTTGTTCCAGGCGTGGTGGTTGTTCCAGGCGTGGTGGTTGTTCCAGGCGTGGTGGTTGTTCCAGGCGTGGTGGTTGTTCCAGGCGTGGTGATGGTTCTAGGCGTGGTGGTTGTTCGTGTGGTCGTTGTTCCAGGCGTGGTGGTTGTTCGCGTAGTCGTTGGCTCGGGAGTGGTCGTTGGCTCAGGAGTGGTCGTTGGTGTGGTTGTTGGTTCAGGAGTGGTTGTTAATTCAGGTGTGGTTGTTGGTTCGGGGGTGGTTGTTGGGTCGGGGGTGGTTGTTGGGTCGGGTGTTGTTTTTGGTTCAGGTGTGGTTGTTGGTTCAGGTGTGGTTGTTGGTTCGGATGTGGTTGTTGGTTCGGGTGTGGTTGTTGGTTCCGGGGTGGTTGTTGGGTCGGGTGTGGTTGTTGGTTTGGGTGTGGTTGTTGGATCGGGTGTGGTTGTTGGTTCGGGGGTGGTTGTTGGGTCGCGTGTGGTTGTTGGTTTAGGTGTAGTTGTTGGTTCGGGTGTGGTTGTTGGTTCGGGTGTGGTTGTTGGTTCGGGTGTGGTTGTTGGTTCAGGTGTGGTTGTTGGTTCAGGTGTGGTTGTTGGCTCGGGTGTGGTTGTTGTTGTTTCGGGTGTGGTTGTTGGGTCAGGTGTGGTTGTTGTTTCACGTGTGGTTGTTGGTTCAGGTGTGGTTGTTGGTTCTTGTGTGGTTGTTGGTTTAGGTGTGGTTGTTGGTTCAGGTGTAGTTGTTGGTTCAGATGTGGTTGTTGGTTCTTGTGTGGTTGTTGGTTCTTGTGTGGTTGTTGGTTCAGGTGTGGTTGTTGGTTCAGGTGTGGTTGTTGGTTCAGATGTGGTTGTTGGTTCTTGTGTGGTTGTTGGTTCTTGTGTGGTTGCTGGTTCAGGTGTGGTTGTTGGTTCAGATGTGGTTGTTGGTTCCGGTGTGGTTGTTGGTTCGGGGGTGGTTGTTGGTTCGGGGGTGGTTGTTGGTTCAAGTGTGGTTGTTAGTTCAGGTGTGGTTGTTGGGTCAGGTGTGGTTGTTGGTTCAGATGTGGTTGTTGGTTCTTGTGTGGTTGTTGGTTCTTGTGTGGTTGTTGGTTCAGGCGTGGTTGTTGGTTCAGATGTGGTTGTTGGTTCTTGTGTGGTTGTTGGTTCGGGGGTGGTTGTTGGTTCAGGTGTGGTTGTTGGTTCAGGTGTGGTTGTTGGTTCGGGTGTGGTTGTCGGTTCGGGTGTGGTTGTTGAATCGGGTGTGGTTGTTGGTTCGGGGGTGGTTGGTGGGTCGGGTGTGGTTGTTGGTTCAGGTGTGGTTGTTGTCTCGTGTGTGGTTGTTGGCTCAGGTGTGGTCGTAGGCTCAGGTGTGGTTGTTAATTCGGGTGTGGTTGTTGGTTCAGATGTGGTTGTTGGTTCGGGTGTGGTTGTTGGTTTGGGTGTGGTTGTTGGCTTGGGTGTGGTTGTTGGTTCAGGTGTGGTTGTTAATTCAGGTGTGGTTGTTCGTTCGGGTGTAGTGGTTGGCTCAGGAGTGGTTGTTGGCTTGGGTGTTGTTGTTGGGTCCGAAGTGGTTGTTGGGTCCGGAGTGGTTGTTGGTTCGGGGGTGGTTGTTGGTTCGGGTGTGGTTGTTGGTTCAGGGGTGGTTGTTGGGTCGGGTGTGGTTGTTGGTTTGGGTGTGGTTGTTGGATCGGGTGTGGTTGTTGGTTCGGGGGTGGTTGTTAATTCGGGTGTGGTTGTTGGTTCGGATGTGGTTGTTGGTTCGAGTGTGGTTGTTGGTTTGGGTGTGGTTGTTGGCTTAGGTGTGGTTGTTGGTTCAGGTGTGGTTGTTAATTCAGGTGTGGTTGTTGGTTCGGGGGTGGTTGTTGGGTTGGGGATGGTTGTTGGGTCGGGTGTGGTTTTTGGTTCAGGTGTGGTTGTTGGTTCAGGTGTGGTTGTTGGTTCGGATGTGGTTGTTGGTTCGGGTGTGGTTGTTGGTTCCGGTGTGGTTGTTGGGTCGGGTGTGGTTGTTGGTTTGGGTGTGGTTGTTGGATCGGGTGTGGTTGTTGGTTCGCGTGTGGTTGTTGGTTTAGGTGTAGTTGTTGGTTCGGGTGTGGTTGTTGGTTCGGGTGTGGTTGTTGGTTCAGGTGTGGTTGTTGGTTCAGGTGTCGTTGTTACCTCGGGGGTGGTTGTTGGTTTGGGGGTGGTTGTTGGTTCAGGTGTGGTTGTTGGTTCAGGTGTGGTTGTTGGTTCAGATGTGGTTGTTGGCTCGGGTGTGGTTGTTGTTGTTTTGGGTGTGGTTGTTGGGACAGGTGTGGTTGTTGTTTCAAGTGTGGTTGTTGGTTCAGGTGTGGGTGTTGGTTCTTGTGTGGTTGATGGTTCATATGTGGTTGTTGGTTCAAGTGTGGTTGTTGGTTCAGGTGTGGTTGTTAGGTCAGGTGTGGTTGTTGGTTCATGTGTGGTTGTTGGTTCAGGTGTGGTTGTTGGTTCAGATGTGGTTGTTGGTTCGGGTGTGGTTGTCGATTCGGGTGTCTTTGTTGGATCGGGTGTGGTTGTTGGTTCGGGTGTGGTTGTTGGGTCGGGTGTGGTTGTTGGTTCAGGTGTGGTTCTTGTCTCGGGTGTGGTTGTTGGCTCAAGTGTAGTCGTTGGCTCAGGTGTGGTTGTTAATTCGGGTGTGATTGTTGGTTCAGATGTGGTTGTTGGTTCGGGTGTGGTTGTTGGTTTGGGTGTGGTTGTTGGTTTGGGTGTGGTTGTTGGCTTAGGTGTGGTGGTTGGCTCAGGAGTGGTGGTTTGCTCAGGAATGGTCGTTGGCTCGGATGTGGTCATTGGCTTAAGTGTGGTCGTTGGCTCGGGTGTCGTCGTTGGCTCGGGAGTGGTCGTTGGCTCGGGAGTGGTCGTTGGCTTGGGTGTGGTTGTTGGGTCCGAAGTGGTTGTTGGGTCCGGAGTGGTTGTTGGTTCGGGGGTGGTTGTTGGGTCGGGTGTGGTTTTTGTTTCAGGAGTGGTTGTTGGTTCAGGTGTGGTTGTTGGTTCGGATGTGGTTGTTGGTTTGGGTGTGGTTGTTGGTTCAGATGTGGTTGTTGGTTCTTGTGTGGTTGTTGGTTCGGGTGTGGTTGTTGGATCAGGTGTGGTTGTTGGTTCGGGGGTGGTTGTTGGGTCGGGTGTGGTTGTTGGTTCAGGTGTGGTTGTTGGTTCAGGTGTGGTTGTTGGTTCAGGTGTGGTTGTTGGTTCAGGTGTGGTTGTTGGTTCAGGTGTGGTTGTTAATTCAGGTGTGGTTGTTGGTTCAGATGTGGTTGTTGGTTCGGGTGTGGTTGTTGGCTCGGGTGTGGTGGTTGGCTCAGGAGTGTAGGTTGGCTCAGGAGTGGTCGTTGGCTCGGATGTGGTCGTTGGCTCATATGTGGTCGTTGGCTCGGGTGTCGTCGTTGGCTCGGGAGTGGTCGTTGGCTTGGGTGTGGTTGTTGGGTCCGGAGTGGTTGTTGGGTCCGGAGTGGTTGTTGTTTCAGGTGTGGTTGTAGGTTCAGGTGTGGTTGTTGGTTCAGGTATGGTTGTTGGTTCAGATGTGGTTGTTGGTTCTTGTGTGGTTGTTGGTTGAGGTGTGGTTGTTGTGTCAGGTGTGGTTGTTGTTTCAGGTGTGGTTGTTGGTTCAGATGTGGTTGTTGGTTCTTGTGTGGTTGTTGGTTCGGGTGTGGTTGTTGGATCGGGTGTGGTTGTTGGTTCGGGGGTGGTTGTTGAGTCGGGTGTGGTTGTTGGTTCAGGTGTGGTTGTTGGTTCAGGTGTGGTTGTTGGTTCAGGTGTGGTTGTTGGTTTGGGTGTGGTTGTTGGCTCAGGTGTGGTCGTTGGCTCGGATGTGGTCGTTGGCTCAGGTGTGGTCGTTGGCTCGGGTGTCGTCGTTGGTTCTTGTGTGGTTGTTGGTTCGGGTGTGGTTGTTGGATCGGATGTGGTTGTTGGTTCGGGGGTGGTTGTTGAGTCGGGTGTGGTTGTTGGTTCAGGTGTGGTTGTTGGTTCAGGTGTGGTTGTTGGTTCAGGTGTGGTTGTTGGTTTGGGTGTGGTTGTTGACTCAGGTGTGGTCGTTGGCTCGGATGTGGTCGTTGGCTCAGGTGTGGTCGTTGGCTCGGGTGTCGTCGTTGGCTCGGGAGTTGTCGTTGGCTTGGGTGTGGTTGTTGGGTCCGGAGTGGTTGTTGGTTCAGGTGTGGTTGTTGGTTCAGATGTGGTTGTTGGTTCTTGTGTGGTTGTTGGTTCTTGTGTGGTTGTTGGTTCAGGTGTGGTTGTTGGTTCAGATGTGGTTGTTGGTTCGGGTGTGGTTGTTGGTTCAGGTGTGGTTGTTGGTTCAGGTGTTGTTGTTGGTTCAGATGTGGTTGTTGGTTCTTGTGTGGTTGTTGGTTCTTGTGTGGTTGTTGGTTCAGGTGTGGTTGTTGGTTCAGATGTGGTTGTTGGTTCTTGTGTGGTTGTTGGTACAGGTGTGGTTATTGGTTCGGGTGTGGTTGTTGTCTCGGGTGTGGTTGTTGGCTCAGGTGTGGTCGTTGGCTCAGGTGTGGTTGTTGGTTCAAGTGTGGTTATTGGTTCCGATGTGGTTGTTGGTTCGAGTGTGGTTGTTGGTTCGGGTGTGGTTGTTGGTTCGGGTGTGGTTGTTGGATCAGTTGTGGTTGTTGGTTCGGGGGTGGTTGTTGTGTCGGGTGTGGTTGTTGGTTCGGGTGTGGTTGTTGGGACGGGTGTGGTTGTTGGTTCAGGTGTAGTTGTTTGTTCAGGTGTGGTTGTTGGTTCGGGTGTGGTTGTTGGTTCGGGTGTGGTTGTTGGTTCGGGTGTGGTTGTTGGGTCGGGTGTGGTTGTTTGTTCTTGTGTGGTTGTTGGTTCGGGGGTGGTTGTTGGTTCAAATGTGGTTGTTGGTTCAGGTGTGGTTGTTGGTTTAGGTGTGGTTGTTGTCTCAGGTGTGGTTGTTGGTTCGGGTGTGGTTGTTGGTTCTTGTGTGGTTGTTGGTTCGGGTGTGGTTGTTGGTTCGCGTGTGGTTGTTGGATCGGGTGTGGTTGTTGGTTCGGGGGTGGTTGTTGGTTCGGGTGTGGTTGTTGGTTCGTGGGTGGTTGTTGGGTCAGGTGTGGTTGTTAGTTCAGGTGTGGTTGTTGGTTCGGGTGTGGTTGTTGGTTCAGATGTGGTTGTTGGTTCTTGTGTGGTTGTTGGTTCGTGTGTGGTTGTTGGGTCAGGTGTGGTTATTGGTTCAGGTGTGGTTGTTGGTTCAGATGTGGTTGTTGGTTCGGGAGTGGTTGTTGGTTCTTGTGTGGTTGTTGGTTCTTGTGTGGTTGTTGGTTCTTGTGTGGTTGTTGGTTCAGGTGTGGTTGTTGGTTCGAGGGTGGTTGTTGGGTCAGGTGTGGTTGTTGGTTCAGATGTGGTTGTTGGTTCTTTTGTGGTTGTTGGTTCAGGTGTGGTTGTTGGTTCGGGTGTGGTTGTTGTCTCGGGTGTGGTTGTTGGCTCAGGTGTGGTCGTTGGTTCCGGTGTGGTTGTTGGTTCGGATGTGGTTGTTGGTTCGGGTGTGGTTCTTGGTTCGGGGGTGGTTGTTGGGTCGGGTGTCGTTGTTTGTTTGGGTGTGGTTGTTGGATCGGGTGTGGTTGTTGGTTCGGGTGTGGTTGTTGGTTCGGGTGTGGTTGTTGGGTCGGGTGCGGTTGTTGGTTCTTGTGTGGTTGTTGGTTCTTGTGTGGTTGTTGGTTCGGGTGTGGTTGTTGGTTCAGGTGTGGTTGTTGGTTCAGGTGTGGTTGTTGGTTCAGGTGTGGTTGTTGGTTCAGATGTGGTTGTAATTGGTTCGGGTGTGGTTGTTGGTTCGGGTGTGGTTGTTGGATCGGGTGTGGTTGTTGGTTCGGGGGTGGTTGTTGGGTCGGGTGTGGTTGTTGGTTCAGGTGTGGTTGTTGGTTCAGGTGTGGTTGTTGGGTCAGGTGTGGTTGTTAGTTCAGGTGTCGTTGTTGGTTCAGGTGTGGTTGTTGGTTCAGATGTGGTTGTAATTGGTTCGGGTGTAGTTGTTGGTTCGGGTGTGGTTGTTGGATCGGGTGTGGTTGTTGGTTCGGGTGTGGTTGTTGGTTCGGGTGTGGTTGTTGGATCGGGTGTGGTTGTTGGTTCGGGGGTGGTTGTGTCGGGTGTGCTTGTTGGTTCGGGTGTGGTTGTTGGTTTGGGTGTGGTTGTTGGATCGGGTGTGGTTGTTGGTTCGGGTGTGGTTGTTGGGTCGGGTGTGGTTGTTGGTTCAGGTGTGGTTGTTGGTTCAGGTGTGGTTGTTACCTCGGGGGTGGTTGTTGGTTCGGGTGTGGTTGTTGTCTCAGGTGTGGTTGTTGTCTCAGGTGTGGTCGTTGGCTCAGGTGTGGTTGTTGGTTCGGGTGTGGTTGTTGGTTCGGGTGTAGTTGTTGGTTCGGGTGTGGTTGTTAGTTCGCGTGTGGTTGTTGGATCGGGTGTGGTTGTTGATTCGAGGGTGGTTGTTGGGTCAGGTGTGGTTGTTGGTTCGGGTGTGGTTGTTGGTTCTTGTGTGGTTGTTGGTTCTTGTGTGGTTGTTGGTTCGGGTGTGGTTGTTGGTTCGCGTGTGGTTGTTGGATCGGGTGTGGTTGTTGGTTCGGGGGTGGTTGTTGGTTCGGGTGTGGTTGTTGGTTCGTGGGTGGTTGTTGGGTCAGGTGTGGTTATTGGTTCAGGTGTGGTTGTTGGTTCAGATGTGGTTGTTGGTTCTTGTGTGGTTGTTGGTTCTTGTGTGGTTGTTGGTTCTTGTGTGGTTGTTGGTTCTTGTGTGGTTGTTGGTTCAGGTGTGGTTGTTGGTTCGAGGGTGGTTGTTGGGTCAGGTGTGGTTGTTGGTTCGGGTGTGGTTGTTGGTTCTTGTGTGGTTGTTGGTTCATGTGTGGTTGTTGGTTCGGGTGTGCTTGTTGGTTCGCGTGTGGTTGTTGGATCGGGTGTGGTTGTTGGTTCGGGGGTGGTTGTTGGGCCAGGTGTGGTTGTTGGTTCAGGTGTGGTTGTTGGTTCCTGTGTGGTTGGCTCAGGGGTGGTTGTTGATTCGGGTGTGGTTGTTGGTTCGGGTGTGGTTGTTGGATCGGGTGTGGTTGTTGGTTTGGGGGTGGTTGTTGTGTCGGGTGTGGTTGTTGGTTCGGGTGTGGTTGTTGGTTCGGGTGTGGTTGTTGGTTCAGGTGTGGTTGTTGGTTCAGATGTGGTTGTTGGTTCAGATGTGGTTGTTGGTTCTTGTGTGGTTGTTGGTTCAGGTGTGGTTGTTGGTTCGGGTGTGGTTGTTGTCTCGGGTGCGGTTGTTGGCTCTGGTGTGGTCGTTGGTTCCGGTGTGGTTGTTGGTTCGAATGTGGTTGTTGGTTCGGGTGTGGTTGTTGGTTCGGGGGTGGTTGTTGGGTCGGGTGTGGTTGTTTGTTTGGGTGTTGTTGTTGGATCGGGTGTGGTTGTTGGTTCGGGTGTGGTTGTTGGGTCTGGTGTGGTTGTTGGTTCAGGTGTAGTTGTTTGTTCAGGTGTGGTTGTTGGTTCGGGTGTGGTTGTTGGTTCGGGTGTGGTTGTTGGTTCTTGTGTGGTTGTTGGTTCTAGTGTGGTTGTTGGTTCTTGTGTGGTTGTTGGTTCGGGTGTGGGTGTTGGTTCAGGTGTGGTTGTTGGTTCAGGTGCGGTTGTTGGGTCAGGTGTGGTTGTTGGTTCAGATGTGGTTGTTGGTTCGGGTGTGGTTGTTGGTTCATGTGTGGTTGTTGGTTCGGGTGTGGTTGTTGGTTCGCGTGTGGTTGTTGGATCGGGTGTGGTTGTTGGTTCCGGGGTGGTTGTTGGGTCAGGTGTGGTTGTTGGTTCAGGTGTGGTTGTTGGTTCCTGTGTGGTTGGCTCAGGGGTGGTTGTTGATTCGGGTGTGGTTGTTGGTTCGGGTGTGGTTGTTGGATCGGGTGTGGTTGTTGGTTTGGGGGTTGTTGTTGTGTCGGGTGTGGTTGTTGGTTCGGGTGTGGTTGTTGGTTCAGGTGTGGTTGTTGGTTCAGATGTGGTTGTTGGTTCTTGTGTGGTTGTTGGTTCAGGTGTGGTTGTTGGTTCGGGTGTGGTTGTTGTCTCGGGTGTGGTTGTTGGCTCAGGTGTGTTCGTTGGTTCCGGTGTGGTTGTTGGTTCGGATGTGGTTGTTGGTTCGGGTGTGGTTGTTGGTTCAGATGTGGTTGTTGGTTCTTGTGTGGTTGTTGGTTCAGGTGTGGTTGTTGGTTCGGGTGTGGTTGTTGTCTCGGGTGTGGTTGTTGGTTCAGATGTGGTTGTTGGTTCTTGTGTGGTTGTTGGTTCTTGTGTGGTTGTTGGTTCTTGTGTGGTTGTTGGTTCTTGTGTGGTTGTTGGTTCAGGTGTGGTTGTTGGTTCGAGGGTGGTTGTTGGGTCAGGTGTGGTTGTTGGTTCGGGTGTGGTTGTTGGTTCTTGTGTGGTTGTTGGTTCTTGTGTGATTGTTGGTTCAGGTGTGGTTGTTGGTTCGAGGGTGGTTGTTGGGTCAGGTGTGATTGTTGGTTCGGGTGTGGTTGTTGGTTCTTGTGTGGTTGTTGGTTCTGGTGTGGTTGTTGGTTCAGGTGTGGTTGTTGGTTCGAGGGTGGTTGTTGGGTCAGGTGTGGTTGTTGGTTCGGGTGTGGTTGTTGGTTCTTGTGTGGTTGTTGGTTCTTGTGTGGTTGTTGGTTCGGGTGTGGTTGTTGGTTCTTGAGTGGTTGTTGGTTCATGTGTGGTTGTTGGTTCGGGTGTGGTTGTTGGTTCGCGTGTGGTTGTTGGATCGGGTGTGGTTGTTGGTTCCGGGGTGGTTGTTGGGTCAGGTGTGGTTGTTGGTTCAGGTGTGGTTGTTGGTTCCTGTGTGGTTGGCTCAGGGGTGGTTGTTGATTCGGGTGTGGTTGTTGGTTCGGGTGTGGTTGTTGGATCGGGTGTGGTTGTTGGTTTGGGGGTTGTTGTTGTGTCGGGTGTGGTTGTTGGTTCGGGTGTGGTTGTTGGTTCAGGTGTGGTTGTTGGTTCAGATGTGGTTGTTGGTTCTTGTGTGGTTGTTGGTTCAGGTGTGGTTGTTGGTTCGGGTGTGGTTGTTGGTTCGGGTGTGGTTGTTGGATCGGGTGTGGTTGTTGGTTTGGGGGTTGTTGTTGTGTCGGGTGTGGTTGTTGGTTCGGGTGTGGTTGTTGGTTCAGGTGTGGTTGTTGGTTCAGATGTGGTTGTTGGTTCTTGTGTGGTTGTTGGTTCAGGTGTGGTTGTTGGTTCGGGTGTGGTTGTTGTCTCGGGTGTGGTTGTTGGCTCAGGTGTGTTCGTTGGTTCCGGTGTGGTTGTTGGTTCGGATGTGGTTGTTGGTTCGGGTGTGGTTGTTGGTTCAGATGTGGTTGTTGGTTCTTGTGTGGTTGTTGGTTCAGGTGTGGTTGTTGGTTCGGGTGTGGTTGTTGTCTCGGATGTCGTTGTTGGTTCAGATGTGGTTGTTGGTTCTTGTGTGGTTGTTGGTTCTTGTGTGGTTGTTGGTTCTTGTGTGGTTGTTGGTTCAGGTGTGGTTGTTGGTTCGAGGGTGGTTGTTGGGTGAGGTGTGGTTGTTGGTTCGGGTGTGGTTGTTGGTTCTTGTGTGGTTGTTGGTTCATGTGTGGTTGTTGGTTCGGGTGTGGTTGTTGGTTCGGGTGTGGTTGTTGGATCGGGTGTGGTTGTTGCTTTGGGGGTGGTTGTTGTGTCGGGTGTGGTTGTTGGTTCGGGTGTTGTTGTTGGTTCAGGTGTGGTTGTTGGTTCAGATGTGGTTGTTGGTTCAGATGTGGTTGTTGGTTCTTGTGTGGTTGTTGGTTCAGGTGTGGTTGTTGGTTCGGGTGTGGTTGTTGTCTCGGGTGTGGTTCTTGGCTCAGGTGTGTTCGTTGGTTCCGGTGTGGTTGTTGGTTCGGATGTGGTTGTTGGTTCGGGTGTGGTTGTTGGTTCAGATGTGGTTGTTGGTTCTTGTGTGGTTGTTGGTTCAGGTGTGGTTGTTGGTTCGGGTGTGGTTGTTGTCTCGGGTGTCGTTGTTGGTTCAGATGTGGTTGTTGGTTCTTGTGTGGTTGTTGGTTCTTGTGTGGTTGTTGGTTCTTGTGTGGTTGTTGGTTCTTGTGTGGTTGTTGGTTCAGGTGTGGTTGTTGGTTCGAGGGTGGTTGTTGGGTCAGGTGTGGTTGTTGGTTCGGGTGTGGTTGTTGGTTCTTGTGTGGTTGTTGGTTCATGTGTGGTTGTTGGTTCGGGTGTGGTTGTTGGTTCGCGTGTGGTTGTTGGATCGGGTGTGGTTGTTGGTTCGGGGGTGGTTGTTGGGCCAGGTGTGGTTGTTGGTTCAGGTGTGGTTGTTGGTTCCTGTGTGGTTGGCTCAGGGGTGGTTGTTGATTCGGGTGTGGTTGTTGGTTCGGGTGTGGTTGTTGGATCGGGTGTGGTTGTTGGTTTGGGGGTGGTTGTTGTGTCGGGTGTGGTTGTTGGTTCGGGTGTGGTTGTTGGTTCAGGTGTGGTTGTTGGTTCAGATGTGGTTGTTGGTTCTTGTGTGGTTGTTGGTTCAGGTGTGGTTGTTGGTTCGGGTGTGGTTGTTGTCTCGGGTGTGGTTGTTGGCTCAGGTGTGGTCGTTGGTTCCGGTGTGGTTGTTGGTTCGGATGTGGTTGTTGGTTCGGGTGTGGTTGTTGGTTCGGGGGTGGTTGTTGGGTCGGGTGTGGTTGTTTGTTTGGGTGTGGTTGTTGGATCGGGTGTGGTTGTTGGTTCGGGTTTGGTTGTTGGGTCGGGTGTGGTTGTTGGTTCAGGTGTAGTTGTTTGTTTTGGTGTGGTTGTTGGTTCGGGTGTGGTTGTTGGTTCGGGTGTGGTTGTTGGGTCAGGTGTGGTTGTTGGTTCAGGTGTGGTTGTTGGTTTAGGTGTGGTTGTTGGTTCAGGTGTGGTTGTTGGTTCGGGTGTGGTTGTAGGTTCAGGTGTGGTTGTTGGGTCAGGTGTGGTTGTTGGTTCAGGTGTGGTTGTTGGTTTAGGTGTGGTTGTTGGTTCAGGTGTGGTTGTTGGATCGGGTGTGGTTGTTGGTTCGGGGGTGGTTGTTGTGTTGGGTGTGGTTGTTGGTTCGGGAGTGGTTGTTGGTTTGGGTGTGGTTGTCGGATCGGGTGTGGTTGTTGGTTCGGGTGTGGTTGTTGGTTCGGGTGTGGTTGTTGGATCGGGTGTGGTTGTTGGTTCGGGGGTGGTTGTTGTGTCGGGTGTGGTTGTTGGTTCGGGTGTGGTTGTTGGTTTGGGTGTGGTTGTTGGATCGGGTGTGGTTGTTGGTTCGGGTGTGGTTGTTGGGTCGGGTGTGGTTGTTGGTTCAGATGTGGTTGTTGGTTCAGGTGTGGTTGTTACCTCGGGGGTGGTTGTTGGTTCGGGTGTGGTTGTTGTCTCAGGTGTGGTTGTAGTCTCAGGTGTGGTCGTTGGCTCAGGTGTGGTTGTTGGTTCGGGTGTGGTTGTTGGTTCGGGTGTAGTTGTTGGTTCGGGTGTGGTTGTTAGTTCGGGTGTGGTTGTTGGATCGGGTGTGGTTGTTGATTCGAGGGTGGTTGTTGGGTCAGGTGTGGTTGTTGGTTCGGGTGTGGTTGTTGGTTCTTGTGTGGTTGTTGGTTCTTGTGTGGTTGTTGGTTCGGGTGTGGTTGTTGGTTCGCGTGTGGTTGTTGGATAGGGTGTGGTTGTTGGATAGGGTGTGGTTGTTGGTTCGGGGGTGGTTGTTGGTTCGGGTGTGGTTGTTGGTTCGTGGGTGGTTGTTGGGTCAGGTGTGGTTGTTAGTTCAGGTGTGGTTGTTGGTTCGGGTGTGGTTGTTGGTTCAGATGTGGTTGTTGGTTCTTGTGTGGTTGTTGGTTCAGGTGTGGTTGTTGGTTCGGGTGTGGTTGTTGTCTCGGGTGTGGTTGTTGGCTCAGGTGTGGTCGTTGGTTCCGGTGTGGTTGTTGGTTCGGATGTGGTTGTTGGTTCGGGTGTGGTTGTTGGTTCGGGGGTGGTTGTTGGGTCGGGTGTGGTTGTTTGTTTGGGTGTGGTTGTTGGATCGGGTGTGGTTGTTGGTTCGGGTGTGGTTGTTGGGTCAGGTGTGGTTGTTGGTTCAGGTGTAGTTGTTTGTTCAGGTGTGGTTGTTGGTTCGGGTGTGGTTGTTGGTTCGGGTGTGGTTGTTGGTTCTTGTGTGGTTGTTGGTTCTTGTGTGGTTGTTGGTTCTTGTGTGGTTGTTGGTTCGGGTGTGGTTGTTGGTTCAGGTGTGGTTGTTGGTTCAGATGTGGTTGTTGGTTCGGGTGTGGTTGTTGGTTCGGGTGTGGTTGTTGGTTCTTGTGTGGTTGTTGGTTCTTGTGTGGTTGTTGGTTCAGGTGTGGTTGTTGGTTCGAGGGTGGTTGTTGGGTCAGGTGTGGTTGTTGGTTCGGGTGTGGTTGTTGGTTCTTGTGTGGTTGTTGGTTCATGTGTGGTTGTTGGTTCGGGTGTGGTTGTTGGTTCTTGTGTGGTTGTTGGTTCAGGTGTGGTTGTTGGTTCGAGGGTGGTTGTTGGGTCAGGTGTGGTTGTTGGTTCGGGTGTGGTTGTTGGTTCGGGTGTGGTTGTTGGATCATGTGTGGTTGTTGGTTCGGGTGTGGTTGTTGGTTCGCGTGTGGTTGTTGGATCGGGTGTGGTTGTTGGTTCCTGTGTGGTTGGCTCAGGGGTGGTTGTTGATTCGGGTGTGGTTGTTGGTTCGGGTGTGGTTGTTCGTTCAGGTGTGGTTGTTGGTTCAGATGTGGTTGTTGGTTCTTGTGTGGTTGTTGGTTCAGGTGTGGTTGTTGGTTCGGGTGTGGTTGTTGTCTCGGGTGTGGTTGTTGGCTCAGGTGTGGCCGTTGGTTCCGGTGTGGTTGTTGGTTCGGATGTGGTTGTTGGTTCGGGGGTAGTTGTTGTGTCGGGTGTGGTTGTTGGTTCGGGTGTGGTTGTTGGTTCAGGTGTGGTTGTTGGTTCAGATGTGGTTGTTGGTTCTTGTGTGGTTGTTGGTTCGGGTGTGGTTGTTGGTTCAGGTGTGGTTGTTGGTTCAGGTGTGGTTGTTGGGTCAGGTGTGGTTGTTGGGTCAGATGTGGTTGTTGGTTCGGGTGTGGTTGTTGGTTCTTGTGTGGTTGTTGGTTCAGGGGTGGTTGTTGGTTCTTGTGTGGTTGTTGGTTCAGGTGTGGTTGTTGGTTCGAGGGTGGTTGTTGGGTCAGGTGTGGTTGTTGGTTCGGGTGTGGTTGTTGGTTCTTGTGTGGTTGTTGGTTCATGTGTGGTTGTTGGTTCGGGTGTGGTTGTTGGTTCGCGTGTGGTTGTTGGATCGGGTGTGGTTGTTGGTTCGGGGGTGGTTGTTGTGTCAGGTGTGGTTGTTGGTTCAGGTGTGGTTGTTGGCTCCTGTGTGGTTGGCTTAGGGGTGGTTGTTGATTCGGGTGTGGTTGTTGGATCGGGTGTGGTTGTTGGTTTGGGGGTGGTTGTTGTGTCGGGTGTGGTTGTTGGTTCGGGTGTGGTTGTTGGTTCAGGTGTGGTTGTTGGTTCAGATGTGGTTGTTGGTTCTTGTGTGGTTGTTGGTTCAGGTGTGGTTGTTGGTTCGGGTGTGGTTGTTGTCTCGGGTGTGGTTGTTGGCTCAGGTGTGGTCGTTGGTTCCGGTGTGGTTGTTGGTTCTGATGTGGTTGTTGGTTCTGGTGTGGTTGTTGGTTCAGATGTGGTTGTTGGTTCTTGTGTGGTTGTTGGTTCAGGTGTGGTTGTTGGTTCGGGTGTGGTTGTTGTCTCGGGTGTGGTTGTTGGATCAGGTGTGGTCGTTGGTTCCGGTGTGGTTGTTGGTTCGGATGTGGTTGTTGGTTCGGGTGTGGTTGTTGGTTCAGATGTGGTTGTTGGTTCTTGTGTGGTTGTTGGTTCGTGTGTGGTTGTTGGGTCAGGTGTGGTTATTGGTTCAGGTGTGGTTGTTGGTTCAGATGTGGTTGTTGGTTTGGGTGTGGTTGTTGGTTCTTGTGTGGTTGTTGGTTCTTGTGTGGTTGTTGGTTCTTGTGTGGTTGTTGGTTCAGGTGTGGTTGTTGGTTCGAGGGTGGTTGTTGGGTCAGGTGTGGTTGTTGGTTCGGGTGTGGTTGTTGGTTCGCGTGTGGTTGTTGGATCGGGTGTGGTTGTTGGTTCGGGGGTGGTTGTTGTGTCGGGTGTGGTTGTTGGTTTGGGTGTGGTTGTTGGTTTGGGTGTGGTTGTTGGATCCGGTGTGGTTGTTGGTTCGGGTGTGGTTGTTGGTTCGGGTGTGGTTGTTGGTTCGGGTGTGGTTGTTGGTTCGGGGGTGGTTGTTGTGTCGGGTGTGGCTGTTGGTTCGGGTGTGGTTGTTGGTTTGGGTGTGGTTGTTGGATCGGGTGTGGTTGTTGCTTCGGGTGTGGTTGTTGGGTCGGGTGTGGTTGTTGGTTCAGGTGTAGTTGTTTGTTCAGGTGTGGTTGTTGGTTCGGGTGTGGTTGTTGGTTCGGGTGTGGTTGTTGGTTCAGGTGTGGTTGTTGGTTCAGGTGTGGTTGTTACCTCGGGGGTGGTTGTTGGTTCGGGGGTGGTTGTTGGGTCAGGTGTGGTTGTTGTCTCAGGTGTGGTCGTTGGCTCAGGTGTGGTTGTTGGTTCTGGTGTGGTTGTTGGTTCGGGTGTAGTTGTTGGTTCGGGTGTGGTTGTTGGTTCGCGTGTGGTTGTTGGATCGGGTGTGGTTGTTGATTCGAGGGTGGTTGTTGTGTCAGGTGTGGTTGTTGGTTCGGGTGTGGTTGTTGGTTCGGGTGTGGTTGTTGGTTCTTGTGTGGTTGTTGGTTCGGGTGTGGTTGTTGGTTCGCGTGTGGTTGTTGGATAGGGTGTGGTTGTTGGTTCGGGGGTGGTTGTTGGTTCGGGTGTGGTTGTTGGTTTGTGGGTGGTTGTTAGGTCAGGTGTGGTTGTTAGTTCAGGTGTGGTTGTTGGTTCGGGTGTGGTTGTTGGTTCAGATGTGGTTGTTGGTTCTTGTGTGGTTGTTGGTTCGGGTGTGGTTGTTGGGTCAGGTGTGGTTATTGGTTCAGGTGTGGTTGTTGGTTCAGATGTGGTTGTTGGGTCAGGTGTGGTTGTTGGTTCGGGTGTGGTTGTTGGTTCTTGTGTGGTTGTTGGATCATGTGTGGTTGTTGGTTTGGGGGTGGTTGTTGTGTCGGGTGTGGTTGTTAGTTCGGGTGTGGTTGTTGGTTCAGGTGTGGTTGTTGGTTCAGATGTGGTTGTTGGTTCTTGTGTGGTTGTTGGTTCGGGTGTGGTTGTTGGGTCAGGTGTGGTTATTGGTTCAGGTGTGGTTGTTGGTTCAGATGTGGTTGTTGGGTCAGGTGTGGTTGTTGGTTCGGGTGTGGTTGTTGGTTCTTGTGTGGTTGTTGGATCATGTGTGGTTGTTGGTTTGGGGGTGGTTGTTGTGTCGGGTGTGGTTGTTAGTTCGGGTGTGGTTGTTGGTTCAGGTGTGGTTGTTGGTTCAGATGTGGTTGTTGGTTCTTGTGTGGTTGTTGGTTCAGGTGTGGTTGTTGGTTCGGGTGTGGTTGTTGTCTCGGGTGTGGTTGTTTGCTCAGGTGTGGTCGTTGGTTCCGGTGTGGTTGTTGGTTCGGATGTGGTTGTTGGTTCGGGTGTGGTTGTTGGTTCAGATGTGGTTGTTGGTTCTTGTGTGGTTGTTGGTTCAGGTGTGGTTGTTGGTTCGGGTGTGGTTGTTGTCTCGGGTGTGGTTGTTGGATCAGGTGTGGTCGTTGGTTCCGGTGTGGTTGTTGGTTCGGATGTGGTTGTTGGTTCGGGTGTGGTTGTTGGTTCAGATGTGGTTGTTGGTTCTTGTGTGGTTGTTGGTTCTTGTGTGGTTGTTGGTTCAGGTGTGGTTGTTGGTTCGGGTGTGGTTGTTGGTTTAGGTGTGGTTGTTGGTTCAGGTGTGGTTGTTGGATCGGGTGTGGTTGTTGGTTCGGGGGTGGTTGTTGTGTCGGGTGTGGTTGTTGGTTCGGGTGTGGTTGTTGGTTTGGGTGTGGTTGTCGGATCGGGTGTGGTTGTTGGTTCGGGTGTGGTTGTTGGTTCGGGGGTGGTTGTTGTGTCGGGTGTGGTTGTTGGTTCGGGTGTGGTTGTTGGTTTGGGTGTGGTTGTTGGATCGGGTGTGGTTGTTGGTTCGGGTGTGGTTGTTGGGTCGGGTGTGGTTGTTGGTTCAGGTGTGGTTGTTGGTTCAGGTGTGGTTGTTACCTCGGGGGTGGTTGTTGGTTCGGGGGTGGTTGTTGTCTCAGGTGTGGTTGTTGTCTCAGGTGTGGTCGTTGGCTCAGGTGTGGTTGTTGGTTCAGGTGTGGTTGTTGGTTCAGGTGTGGTTGTTGGTTCAGGTGTGGTTGTTGGTTCAGGTGTGGTTGTTGGTTCAGGTGTGGTTGTTGGTTCAGGGGTGGTTGTTGGTTCAGGTGTGGTTGTTGGGTCAGGTGTGGTTGTTGGTTGAGGTGTGGTTGTTGGTTCAGGTGTGGTTGTTGGTTCAGATGTGGTTGTTGGTTCAGGTGTGGTTGTTGGGTCGGGAGTAGTTGTTGGTTCGGGTGTGGTTGTTGTCTCAGTTGTGGTTGTTGGTTCGGGTGTGGTTGTTGGCTCAGGTGTGGTCGTTGGCTCAGCTGTAGTTGTTGGTTCAGGTGTGGTCGTTGGCTCAGGTGTGGTTGTTGGTTCAGGTGTGGTTGTTGGTTCAGGTGTGGTTGTTGGTTCAGGTGTGGTTGTTGGTTCAGGTGTGGTTGTTGGTTCAGGTGTGGTTGTTGGTTCAGGTGTGGTTGTTGGTTCAGGTGTGGTTGTTGGTTCAGGTGAGGTCGTTAGCTCGGGTGTGGTTGTTGGATCCGAAATGGTTGTTGGGTCCGGAGTAGTTGGTTCGGGTGTGGTTGTTGTCTCAGGTGTGGTTGTTGGCTCAGGTGTGGTCGTTGGCTCTTGTGTGGTTGTTGGTTCAGGTGTGGTTGTTGGTTCGGGTGTGGTTGTTGTCTCGGGTGTGGTTGTTGGCTCAGGTGTGTTCGTTGGTTCCGGTGTGGTTGTTGGTTCGGGTGTAGTTGTTGGTTCGGGTGTGGTTGTTAGTTCGGGTGTGGTTGTTGGTTCTTGTGTGGTTGTTGGTTCTTGTGTGGTTGTTGGTTCTTGTGTGGTTGTTGGTTCTTGTGTGGTTGTTGGTTCAGGTGTGGTTGTTGGTTCGAGGGTGGTTGTTGGGTCAGGTGTGGTTGTTGGTTCGGGTGTGGTTGTTGGTTCTTGTGTGGTTGTTGGTTCATGTGTGGTTGTTGGTTCGCGTGTGGTTGTTGGTTCGCGTGTGGTTGTTGGATCGGGTGTGGTTGTTGGTTCGGGTGTGGTTGTTGGGTCGGGTGTGGTTGTTGGTTCAGGTGTGGTTGTTGGTTCAGGTGTGGTTGTTACCTCGGGGGTGGTTGTTGGTTCGGGGGTGGTTGTTGTCTCAGGTGTGGTTGTTGTCTCAGGTGTGGTCGTTGGCTCAGGTGTGGTTGTTGGTTCAGGTGTGGTTGTTGGTTCAGGTGTGGTTGTTGGTTCAGGTGTGGTTGTTGGTTCAGGTGTGGTTGTTGGTTCAGGTGTGGTTGTTGGTTCAGGGGTGGTTGTTGGTTCAGGTGTGGTTGTTGGGTCAGGTGTGGTTGTTGGTTGAGGTGTGGTTGTTGGTTCAGGTGTGGTTGTTGGTTCAGATGTGGTTGTTGGTTCAGGTGTGGTTGTTGGGTCGGGAGTAGTTGTTGGTTCGGGTGTGGTTGTTGTCTCAGTTGTGGTTGTTGGTTCGGGTGTGGTTGTTGGCTCAGGTGTGGTCGTTGGCTCAGCTGTAGTTGTTGGTTCAGGTGTGGTCGTTGGCTCAGGTGTGGTTGTTGGTTCAGGTGTGGTTGTTGGTTCAGGTGTGGTTGTTGGTTCAGGTGTGGTTGTTGGTTCAGGTGTGGTTGTTGGTTCAGGTGTGGTTGTTGGTTCAGGTGTGGTTGTTGGTTCAGGTGTGGTTGTTGGTTCAGGTGAGGTCGTTAGCTCGGGTGTGGTTGTTGGATCCGAAATGGTTGTTGGGTCCGGAGTAGTTGGTTCGGGTGTGGTTGTTGTCTCAGGTGTGGTTGTTGGCTCAGGTGTGGTCGTTGGCTCTTGTGTGGTTGTTGGTTCAGGTGTGGTTGTTGGTTCGGGTGTGGTTGTTGTCTCGGGTGTGGTTGTTGGCTCAGGTGTGTTCGTTGGTTCCGGTGTGGTTGTTGGTTCGGGTGTAGTTGTTGGTTCGGGTGTGGTTGTTAGTTCGGGTGTGGTTGTTGGTTCTTGTGTGGTTGTTGGTTCTTGTGTGGTTGTTGGTTCTTGTGTGGTTGTTGGTTCTTGTGTGGTTGTTGGTTCAGGTGTGGTTGTTGGTTCGAGGGTGGTTGTTGGGTCAGGTGTGGTTGTTGGTTCGGGTGTGGTTGTTGGTTCTTGTGTGGTTGTTGGTTCATGTGTGGTTGTTGGTTCGGGTGTGGTTGTTGGTTCGCGTGTGGTTGTTGGATCGGGTGTGGTTGTTGGTTCGGGGGTGGTTGTTGGGCCAGGTGTGGTTGTTGGTTCAGGTGTGGTTGTTGGTTCCTGTGTGGTTGGCTCAGGGGTGGTTGTTGATTCGGGTGTGGTTGTTGGTTCGGGTGTGGTTGTTGGATCGGGTGTGGTTGTTGGTTTGGGGGTGGTTGTTGTCTCGGGTGTGGTTGTTGGTTCGGGTGTGGTTGTTGGTTCAGGTGTAGTTGTTGGTTCAGATGTGGTTGTTGGTTCAGATGTGGTTGTTGGTTCTTGTGTGGTTGTTGGTTCAGGTGTGGTTGTTGGTTCGGGTGTGGTTGTTGTCTCGGGTGTGGTTGTTGGCTCAGGTGTGTTCGTTGGTTCCGGTGTGGTTGTTGGTTCGGATGTGGTTGTTGGTTCGGGTGTGGTTGTTGGTTCAGATGTGGTTGTTGGTTCTTGTGTGGTTGTTGGTTCAGGTGTGGTTGTTGGTTCGGGTGTGGTTGTTGTCTCGGGTGTGGTTGTTGGTTCAGATGTGGTTGTTGGTTCTTGTGTGGTTGTTGGTTCTTGTGTGGTTGTTGGTTCTTGTGTGGTTGTTGGTTCAGGTGTGGTTGTTGGATCGGGTGTGGTTGTTGGTTCGGGGGTGGTTGTTGTGTCGGGTGTGGTTGTTGGTTCGGGTGTGGTTGTTGGTTCAGGTGTGGTTGTTGGTTCAGATGTGGTTGTTGGTTCTTGTGTGGTTGTTGGTTCAGGTGTGGTTGTTGGTTCGGGTGTGGTTGTTGTCTCGGGTGTGGTTGTTGGCTCAGGTGTGGTCGTTGGTTCCGGTGTGGTTGTTGGTTCGGATGTGGTTGTTGGTTCGGGTGTGGTTGTTGGTTCGGGGGTGGTTGTTGGGTCGGGTGTGGTTGTTTGTTTGGGTGTGGTTGTTCGATCGGGTGTGGTTGTTGGTTCGGGTTTGGTTGTTGGGTCGGGTGTGGTTGTTGGTTCAGGTGTAGTTGTTTGTTCAGGTGTGGTTGTTGGTTCGGGTGTGGTTGTTGGTTCGGGTGTGGTTGTTGGGTCAGGTGTGGTTGTTGGTTCAGGTGTGGTTGTTGGTTTAGGTGTGGTTGTTGGTTCAGGTGTGGTTGTTCGTTCGGGTGTGGTTGTTGGTTCAGGTGTGGTTGTTGGGTCAGGTGTGGTTGTTGGTTCAGGTGTGGTTGTTGGTTTAGGTGTGGTTGTTGGTTCAGGTGTGGTTGTTGGATCGGGTGTGGTTGTTGGTTCGGGGGTGGTTGTTGTGTCGGGTGTGGTTGTTGGTTCGGGTGTGGTTGTTGGTTTGGGTGTGGTTGTCGGATCCGGTGTGGTTGTTGGTTCGGGGGTGGTTGTTGTGTCGGGTGTGGTTGTTGGTTCGGGTGTGGTTGTTGGTTTGGGTGTGGTTGTTGGATCGGGTGTGGTTGTTGGTTCGGGTGTGGTTGTTGGGTCGGGTGTGGTTGTTGGTTCAGATGTGGTTGTTGGTTCAGGTGTGGTTGTTACCTCGGGGGTGGTTGTTGGTTCGGGTGTGGTTGTTGTCTCAGGTGTGGTTGTAGTCTCAGGTGTGGTCGTTGGCTCAGGTGTGGTTGTTGGTTCGGGTGTGGTTGTTGGTTCGGGTGTAGTTGTTGGTTCGGGTGTGGTTGTTAGTTCGGGTGTGGTTGTTGGATCGGGTGTGGTTGTTGATTCGAGGGTGGTTGTTGGGTCAGGTGTGGTTGTTGGTTCAGGTGTGGTTGTTGGTTCTTGTGTGGTTGTTGGTTCTTGTGTGGTTGTTGGTTCGGGTGTGGTTGTTGGTTCGCGTGTGGTTGTTGGATAGGGTGTGGTTGTTGGTTCGGGGGTGGTTGTTGGTTCGGGTGTGGTTGTTGGTTCGTGGGTGGTTGTTGGGTCAGGTGTGGTTGTTAGTTCAGGTGTGGTTGTTGGTTCGGGTGTGGTTGTTGGTTCAGATGTGGTTGTTGGTTCTTGTGTGGTTGTTGGGTCAGGTGTGGTTGTTAGTTCATGTGTGGTTGTTGGTTCGGGTGTGGTTGTTGGTTCAGATGTGGTTGTTGGTTCTTGTGTGGTTGTTGCTTCGGGTGTGGTTGTTGCTTCGGGTGTGGTTGTTGGGTCAGGTGTGGTTATTGGTTCAGATGTGGTTGTTGGTTCAGATGTTGTTGTTGGTTCGGGTGTGGTTGTTGGTTCTTGTGTGGTTGTTGGTTCTTGTGTGGTTGTTGGTTCTTGTGTGGTTGTTGGTTCAGGTGTGGTTGTTGGTTCGAGGGTGGTTGTTGGGTCAGGTGTGGTTGTTGGTTCGGGTGTGGTTGTTGGTTCTTGTGTGGTTGTTGGATCATGTGTGGTTGTTGGTTCGGGTGTGGTTGTTGGTTCGCGTGTGGTTGTTGGATCGGGTGTGGTTGTTGGTTCCTGTGTGGTTGGCTCAGGGGTGGTTGTTGATTCGGGTGTGGTTGTTGGTTCGGGTGTGGTTGTTGGATCGGGTGTGGTTGTTGGTTTGGGGGTGGTTGTTGTGTCGGGTGTGGTTGTTGGTTCGGGTGTGGTTGTTGGTTCAGGTGTGGTTGTTGGTTCAGATGTGGTTGTTGGTTCTTGTGTGGTTGTTGGTTCAGGTGTGGTTGTTGGTTCGGGTGTGGTTGTTGTCTCGGGTGTGGTTGTTGGCTCAGGTGTGGTCGTTGGTTCCGGTGTGGTTGTTGGTTCGGATGTGGTTGTTGGTTTGGGTGTGGTTGTTGGATCGGGTGTGGTTGTTGGTTCGGGTGTGGTTGTTGGGTCGGGTGTGGTTGTTGGTTCAGATGTGGTTGTTGGTTCAGGTGTGGTTGTTACCTCGGGGGTGGTTGTTCGTTCGGGTGTGGTTGTTGTCTCAGGTGTGGTTGTAGTCTCAGGTGTGGTCGTTGGCTCAGGTGTGGTTGTTGGTTCGGGTGTGGTTGTTGGTTCGGGTGTAGTTGTTGGTTCGGGTGTGGTTGTTAGTTCGGGTGTGGTTGTTGGATCGGGTGTGGTTGTTGATTCGAGGGTGGTTGTTGGGTCAGGTGTGGTTGTTGGTTCGGGTGTGGTTGTTGGTTCTTGTGTGGTTGTTGGTTCTTGTGTGGTTGTTGGTTCGGGTGTGGTTGTTGGTTCGCGTGTGGTTGTTGGATAGGGTGTGGTTGTTGGTTCGGGGGTGGTTGTTGGTTCGGGTGTGGTTGTTGGTTCGTGGGTGGTTGTTGGGTCAGGTGTGGTTGTTAGTTCAGGTGTGGTTGTTGGTTCGGGTGTGGTTGTTGGTTCAGATGTGGTTGTTGGTTCTTGTGTGGTTGTTGGGTCAGGTGTGGTTGTTAGTTCATGTGTGGTTGTTGGTTCGGGTGTGGTTGTTGGTTCAGATGTGGTTGTTGGTTCTTGTGTGGTTGTTGCTTCGGGTGTGGTTGTTGGGTCAGGTGTGGTTATTGGTTCAGATGTGGTTGTTGGTTCAGATGTTGTTGTTGGTTCGGGTGTGGTTGTTGGTTCTTGTGTGGTTGTTGGTTCTTGTGTGGTTGTTGGTTCTTGTGTGGTTGTTGGTTCAGGTGTGGTTGTTGGTTCGAGGGTGGTTGTTGGGTCAGGTGTGGTTGTTGGTTCGGGTGTGGTTGTTGGTTCTTGTGTGGTTGTTGGATCATGTGTGGTTGTTGGTTCGGGTGTGGTTGTTGGTTCGCGTGTGGTTGTTGGATCGGGTGTGGTTGTTGGTTCCTGTGTGGTTGGCTCAGGGGTGGTTGTTGATTCGGGTGTGGTTGTTGGTTCGGGTGTGGTTGTTGGATCGGGTGTGGTTGTTGGTTTGGGGGTGGTTGTTGTGTCGGGTGTGGTTGTTGGTTCGGGTGTGGTTGTTGGTTCAGGTGTGGTTGTTGGTTCAGATGTGGTTGTTGGTTCTTGTGTGGTTGTTGGTTCAGGTGTGGTTGTTGGTTCGGGTGTGGTTGTTGTCTCGGGTGTGGTTGTTGGCTCAGGTGTGGTCGTTGGTTCCGGTGTGGTTGTTGGTTCGGATGTGGTTGTTGGTTTGGGTGTGGTTGTTGGATCGGGTGTGGTTGTTGGTTCGGGTGTGGTTGTTGGGTCGGGTGTGGTTGTTGGTTCAGATGTGGTTGTTGGTTCAGGTGTGGTTGTTACCTCGTCTGTGGTTGTTCGTTCGGGTGTGGTTGTTGTCTCAGGTGTGGTTGTAGTCTCAGGTGTGGTCGTTGGCTCAGGTGTGGTTGTTAGTTCGGGTGTGGTTGTTGGTTCGGGTGTAGTTGTTGGTTCGGGTGTGGTTGTTAGTTCGGGTGTGGTTGTTGGATCGGGTGTGGTTGTTGATTCGAGGGTGGTTGTTGGGTCAGGTGTGGTTGTTGGTTCGGGTGTGGTTGTTGGTTCTTGTGTGGTTGTTGGTTCTTGTGTGGTTGTTGGTTCGGGTGTGGTTGTTGGTTCGCGTGTGGTTGTTGGATAGGGTGTGGTTGTTGGTTCGGGGGTGGTTGTTGGTTCGGGTGTGGTTGTTGGTTCGTGGGTGGTTGTTGGGTCAGGTGTGGTTGTTAGTTCAGGTGTGGTTGTTGGTTCGGGTGTGGTTGTTGGTTCAGATGTGGTTGTTGGTTCTTGTGTGGTTGTTGGGTCAGGTGTGGTTGTTAGTTCATGTGTGGTTGTTGGTTCGGGTGTGGTTGTTGGTTCAGATGTGGTTGTTGGTTCTTGTGTGGTTGTTGCTTCGGGTGTGGTTGTTGGGTCAGGTGTGGTTATTGGTTCAGGTGTGGTTGTTGGTTCAGATGTTGTTGTTGGTTCGGGTGTGGTTGTTGGTTCTTTTGTGGTTGTTTGTTCTTGTGTGGTTGTTGGTTCTTGTGTGGTTGTTGGTTCAGGTGTGGTTGTTGGTTCGAGGGTGGTTGTTGGGTCAGGTGTGGTTGTTGGTTCGGGTGTGGTTGTTGGTTCTTGTGTGGTTGTTGGATCATGTGTGGTTGTTGGTTCGGGTGTGGTTGTTGGTTCGGGTGTGGTTGTTGGTTCCTGTGTGGTTGGCTCAGGGGTGGTTGTTGATTCGGGTGTGGTTGTTGGTTCGGGTGTGGTTGTTGGATCGGGTGTGGTTGTTGGATCGGGTGTGGTTGTTGGTTTGGGGGTGGTTGTTGTGTCGGGTGTGGTTGTTGGTTCGGGTGTGGTTGTTGGTTCCGGTGTGGTTGTTGGTTCAGATGTGGTTGTTGGTTCTTGTGTGGTTGTTGGTTCAGGTGTGGTTGTTGGTTCGGGTGTGGTTGTTGTCTCGGGTGTGGTTGTTGGCTCAGGTGTGGTCGTTGGTTCCGGTGTGGTTGTTGGTTCGGATGTGGTTGTTGGTTCGGGTGTGGTTGTTGGTTCGGGGGTGGTTGTTGGGTCGGGTGTGGTTGTTTGTTTGGGTGTGGTTGTTGGATCGGGTGTGGTTGTTGGTTCGGGTGTGGTTGTTGGGTCTGGTGTGGTTGTTGGTTCAGGTGTAGTTGTTTGTTCAGGTGTGGTTGTTGGTTCGGGTGTGGTTGTTGGTTCGGGTGTGGTTGTTGGTTCGGGTGTGGTTGTTGGTTCGGGTGTGGTTGTTGGTTCTTGTGTGGTTGTTGGTTCGGGTGTGGTTGTTGGTTCAGGTGTGGTTGTTGGTTCAGATGTGGTTGTTGGTTCGGGTGTGGTTGTTGGTTCGGGTGTGGTTGTTGGTTCTTGTGTGGTTGTTGGTTCTTGTGTGGTTGTTGGTTCAGGTGTGGTTGTTGGTTCGAGGGTGGTTGTTGGGTCAGGTGTGGTTGTTGGTTCGGGTGTGGTTGTTGGTTCTTGTGTGGTTGTTGGTTCATGTGTGGTTGTTGGTTCGGGTGTGGTTGTTGGTTCTTGTGTGGTTGTTGGTTCAGGTGTGGTTGTTGGTTCGAGGGTGGTTGTTGGGTCAGGTGTGGTTGTTGGTTCGGGTGTGGTTGTTGGTTCGGGTGTGGTTGTTGGATCATGTGTGGTTGTTGGTTCGGGTGTGGTTGTTGGTTCGCGTGTGGTTGTTGGATCGGGTGTGGTTGTTGGTTCCTGTGTGGTTGGCTCAGGGGTGGTTGTTGATTCGGGTGTGGTTGTTGGTTCGGGTGTGGTTGTTCGTTCAGGTGTGGTTGTTGGTTCAGATGTGGTTGTTGGTTCTTGTGTGGTTGTTGGTTCAGGTGTGGTTGTTGGTTCGGGTGTGGTTGTTGTCTCGGGTGTGGTTGTTGTCTCAGGTGTGGCCGTTGGTTCCGGTGTGGTTGTTGGTTCGGATGTGGTTGTTGGTTCGGGGGTAGTTGTTGTGTCGGGTGTGGTTGTTGGTTCGGGTGTGGTTGTTGGTTCAGGTGTGGTTGTTGGTTCAGATGTGGTTGTTGGTTCTTGTGTGGTTGTTGGTTCAGGTGTGGTTGTTGGTTCGGGTGTGGTTGTTGTCTCGGGTGTGGTTGTTGGCTCAGGTGTGGTCGTTGGTTCCGGTGTGGTTGTTGGTTCGGATGTGGTTGTTGGTTCGGGTGTGGTTGTTGGTTCGGGGGTGGTTGTTGGGTCGGGTGTGGTTGTTTGTTTGGGTGTGGTTGTTGGATCGGGTGTGGTTGTTGGTTCGGGTGTGGTTGTTGGGTCTGGTGTGGTTGTTGGTTCAGGTGTAGTTGTTTGTTCAGGTGTGGTTGTTGGTTCGGGTGTGGTTGTTGGTTCTTGTGTGGTTGTTGGTTTGGGTGTGGTTGTTGGTTCTTGTGTGGTTGTTGGTTCGGGTGTGGTTGTTGGTTCGGGTGTGGTTGTTGGTTCGGGTGTGGTTGTTGGGTCAGGTGTGGTTGTTGGGTCAGATGTGGTTGTTGGTTCGGGTGTGGTTGTTGGTTCTTGTGTGGTTGTTGGTTCAGGGGTGGTTGTTGGTTCTTGTGTGGTTGTTGGTTCAGGTGTGGTTGTTGGCTCCTGTGTGGTTGGCTTAGGGGTGGTTGTTGATTCGGGTGTGGTTGTTGGATCGGGTGTGGTTGTTGGTTTGGGGGTGGTTGTTGTGTCGGGTGTGGCTGTTGGTTCGGGTGTGGTTGTTGGTTCAGGTGTGGTTGTTGGTTCAGATGTGGTTGTTGGTTCTTGTGTGGTTGTTGGTTCAGGTGTGGTTGTTGGTTCGGGTGTGGTTGTTGTCTCGGGTGTGGTTGTTGGCTCAGGTGTGGTCGTTGGTTCCGGTGTGGTTGTTGGTTCTGATGTGGTTGTTGGTTCTGGTGTGGTTGTTGGTTCAGATGTGGTTGTTGGTTCTTGTGTGGTTGTTGGTTCAGGTGTGGTTGTTGGTTCGGGTGTGGTTGTTGTCTCGGGTGTGGTTGTTGGATCAGGTGTGGTCGTTGGTTCCGGTGTGGTTGTTGGTTCGGATGTGGTTGTTGGTTCGGGTGTGGTTGTTGGTTCAGATGTGGTTGTTGGTTCTTGTGTGGTTGTTGGTTCGTGTGTGGTTGTTGGGTCAGGTGTGGTTATTGGTTCAGGTGTGGTTGTTGGTTCAGATGTGGTTGTTGGTTTGGGTGTGGTTGTTGGTTCTTGTGTGGTTGTTGGTTCTTGTGTGGTTGTTGGTTCTTGTGTGGTTGTTGGTTCAGGTGTGGTTGTTGGTTCGAGGGTGGTTGTTGGGTCAGGTGTGGTTGTTGGTTCGGGTGTGGTTGTTGGTTCTTGTGTGGTTGTTGGTTCATGTGTGGTTGTTGGTTCGGGTGTGGTTGTTGGTTCGCGTGTGGTTGTTGGATCGGGTGTGGTTGTTGGTTCGGGGGTGGTTGTTGGGTCAGGTGTGGTTGTTGGTTCAGGTGTGGTTGTTGGTTCCTGTGTGGTTGGCTCAGGGCTGGTTGTTGATTCGGGTGTGGTTGTTGGTTCGGATGTTGTTGTTGGATCGGGTGTGGTTGTTGGTTTGGGGGTGGTTGTTGTGTCGGGTGTGGTTGTTGGTTCGGGTGTGGTTGTTGGTTCAGGTGTGGTTGTTGGTTCAGATGTGGTTGTTGGTTCTTGTGTGGTTGTTGGTTCAGGTGTGGTTGTTGGTTCGGGTGTGGTTGTTGGTTCGGGTGTGGTTGTTGGTTCAGGTGTGGTTGTTGGTTCAGATGTGGTTGTTGGTTCTTGTGTGGTTGTTGGTTCAGGTGTGGTTGTTGGTTCGGGTGTTGTTGTTGTCTCGGGTGTGGTTGTTGGCTCAGGTGTGGTCGTTGGTTCCGGTGTGGTTGTTGGTTCGGGTGTGGTTGTTGGGTCGGGTGTGGTTGTTGGTTCAGGTGTAGTTGTTTGTTCAGGTGTGGTTGTTGGTTCGGGTGTGGTTGTTGGTTCGGGTGTGGTTGTTGGTTCGGGTGTGGTTGTTGGGTCAGGTGTGGTTGTTGGTTCAGGTGTGGTTGTTTGTTTAGGTGTGGTTGTTCGTTCAGTTGTGGTTGTTGGATCGGGTGTGGTTGTTGGTTCGGGGGTGGTTGTTGTGTCGGGTGTGGTTGTTGGTTTGGGTGTGGTTGTTGGTTTGGGTGTGGTTGTTGGATCCGGTGTGGTTGTTGGTTCGGGTGTGGTTGTTGGTTCGGGTGTGGTTGTTGGTTCGGGGGTGGTTGTTGTGTCGGGTGTGGCTGTTGGTTCGGGTGTGGTTGTTGGTTTGGGTGTGGTTGTTGGATCGGGTGTGGTTGTTGCTTCGGGTGTGGTTGTTGGGTCGGGTGTGGTTGTTGGTTCAGGTGTAGTTGTTTGTTCAGGTGTGGTTGTTGGTTCGGGTGTGGTTGTTGGTTCGGGTGTGGTTGTTGGTTCAGGTGTGGTTGTTGGTTCAGGTGTGGTTGTTACCTCGGGGGTGGTTGTTGGTTCGGGGGTGGTTGTTGGGTCAGGTGTGGTTGTTGTCTCAGGTGTGGTCGTTGGCTCAGGTGTGGTTGTTGGTTCTGGTGTGGTTGTTGGTTCGGGTGTAGTTGTTGGTTCGGGTGTGGTTGTTGGTTCGCGTGTGGTTGTTGGATCGGGTGTGGTTGTTGATTCGAGGGTGGTTGTTGGGTCAGGTGTGGTTGTTGGTTCGGGTGTGGTTGTTGGTTCGGGTGTGGTTGTTGGTTCTTGTGTGGTTGTTGGTTCGGGTGTGGTTGTTGGTTCGCGTGTGGTTGTTGGATAGGGTGTGGTTGTTGGTTCGGGGGTGGTTGTTGGTTCGGGTGTGGTTGTTGGTTTGTGGGTGGTTGTTAGGTCAGGTGTGGTTGTTAGTTCAGGTGTGGTTGTTGGTTCGGGTGTGGTTGTTGGTTCAGATGTGGTTGTTGGTTCTTGTGTGGTTGTTGGTTCGGGTGTGGTTGTTGGGTCAGGTGTGGTTATTGGTTCGGGTGTGGTTGTTGGTTCAGATGTGGTTGTTGGGTCAGGTGTGGTTGTTGGTTCGGGTGTGGTTGTTGGTTCTTGTGTGGTTGTTGGATCATGTGTGGTTGTTGGTTCGGGTGTGGTTGTTGGTTTGGGGGTGGTTGTTGTGTCGGGTGTGGTTGTTGGTTCGGGTGTGGTTGTTGGTTCAGGTGTGGTTGTTGGTTCAGATGTGGTTGTTGGTTCTTGTGTGGTTGTTGGTTCAGGTGTGGTTGTTGGTTCGGGTGTGGTTGTTGTCTCGGGTGTGGTTGTTGGCTCAGGTGTGGTCGTTGGTTCCGGTGTGGTTGTTGGTTCGGATGTGGTTGTTGGTTCGGGTGTGGTTGTTGGTTCAGATGTGGTTGTTGGTTCTTGTGTGGTTGTTGGTTCAGGTGTGGTTGTTGGTTCGGGTGTGGTTGTTGTCTCGGGTGTGGTTGTTGGATCAGGTGTGGTCGTTGGTTCCGGTGTGGTTGTTGGTTCGGATGTGGTTGTTGGTTCGGGTGTGGTTGTTGGTTCAGATGTGGTTGTTGGTTCTTGTGTGGTTGTTGGTTCTTGTGTGGTTGTTGGTTCAGGTGTGGTTGTTGGTTCGGGTGTGGTTGTTGGTTTAGGTGTGGATGTTGGTTCAGGTGTGGTTGTTGGATCGGGTGTGGTTGTTGGTTCGGGGGTGGTTGTTGTGTCGGGTGTGGTTGTTGGTTCGGGTGTGGTTGTTGGTTTGGGTGTGGTTGTCGGATCGGGTGTGGTTGTTGGTTCGGGTGTGGTTGTTGGTTCGGGGGTGGTTGTTGTGTCGGGTGTGGTTGTTGGTTCGGGTGTGGTTGTTGGTTTGGGTGTGGTTGTTGGATCGGGTGTGGTTGTTGGTTCGGGTGTGGTTGTTGGGTCGGGTGTGGTTGTTGGTTCAGGTGTGGTTGTTGGTTCAGGTGTGGTTGTTACCTC
This sequence comes from Hippasteria phrygiana, assembly GCA_037893225.1. Taxonomy (NCBI): domain Eukaryota; kingdom Metazoa; phylum Echinodermata; class Asteroidea; order Valvatida; family Goniasteridae; genus Hippasteria; species Hippasteria phrygiana. Next base: position 1,017,362 of record JAZGUH010000511.1, on the reverse strand, counting down.
GGGGGTGGTTGTTGGTTCGGGGGTGGTTGTTGTCTCAGGTGTGGTTGTTGTCTCAGGTGTGGTCGTTGGCTCAGGTGTGGTTGTTGGTTCGGGTGTGGTTGTTGGTTCGGGTGTAGTTGTTGGTTCGGGTGTGGTTGTTAGTTCGCGTGTGGTTGTTGGATCGGGTGTGGTTGTTGATTCGAGGGTGGTTGTTGGGTCAGGTGTGGTTGTTGGTTCGGGTGTGGTTGTTGGTTCTTGTGTGGTTGTTGGTTCTTGTGTGGTTGTTGGTTCTTGTGTGGTTGTTGGTTCGCGTGTGGTTGTTGGATAGGGTGTGGTTGTTGGTTCGGGGGTGGTTGTTGGTTCGGGTGTGGTTGTTGGTTCGAGGGTGGTTGTTAGGTCAGGTGTGGTTGTTAGTTCAGGTGTGGTTGTTGGTTCGGGTGTGGTTGTTGGTTCAGATGTGGTTGTTGGTTCTTGTGTGGTTGTTGGTTCGGGTGTGGTTGTTGGGTCAGGTGTGGTTATTGGTTCAGGTGTGGTTGTTGGTTCAGATGTGGTTGTTGGTTCGGGTGTGGTTGTTGGTTCTTGTGTGGTTGTTGGTTCTTGTGTGGTTGTTGGTTCTTGTGTGGTTGTTGGTTCAGGTGTGGTTGTTGGTTCGAGGGTGGTTGTTGGGTCAGGTGTGGTTGTTGGTTCGGGTGTGGTTGTTGGTTCTTGTGTGGTTGTTGGATCATGTGTGGTTGTTGGTTCGGGTGTGGTTGTTGGTTTGGGGGTGGTTGTTGTGTCGGGTGTGGTTGTTGGTTCGGGTGTGGTTGTTGGTTCAGGTGTGGTTGTTGGTTCAGATGTGGTTGTTGCTTCTTGTGTGGTTGTTGGTTCAGGTGTGGTTGTTGGTTCGGGTGTGGTTGTTGTCTCGGGTGTGGTTGTTGGCTCAGGTGTGGTCGTTGGTTCCGGTGTGGTTGTTGGTTCGGATGTGGTTGTTGGTTCGGGTGTGGTTGTTGGTTCAGATGTGGTTGTTGGTTCTTGTGTGGTTGTTGGTTCAGGTGTGGTTGTTGGTTCGGGTGTGGTTGTTGGTTCGGGTGTGGTTGTTGTCTCGGGTGTGGTTGTTGGATCAGGTGTGGTCGTTGGTTCCGGTGTGGTTGTTGGTTCGGATGTGGTTGTTGGTTCGGGTGTGGTTGTTGGTTCAGATGTGGTTGTTGGTTCTTGTGTGGTTGTTGGTTTGTGTGTGGTTGTTGGGTCAGGTGTGGTTATTGGTTCAGGTGTGGTTGTTGGTTCAGATGTGGTTGTTGGTTCGGGTGTGGTTGTTGGTTCTTGTGTGGTTGTTGGTTCTTGTGTGGTTGTTGGTTCTTGTGTGGTTGTTGGTTCAGGTGTGGTTGTTGGTTCGAGGGTGGTTGTTGGGTAAGGTGTGGTTGTTGGTTCGGGTGTGGTTGTTGGTTCTTGTGTGGTTGTTGGTTCATGTGTGGTTGTTGGTTCGGGTGTGGTTGTTGGTTCGCGTGTGGTTGTTGGATCGGGTGTGGTTGTTGGTTCGGGGGTGGTTGTTGGGTCAGGTGTGGTTGTTGGTTCAGGTGTGGTTGTTGGTTCCTGTGTGGTTGGCTCAGGGGTGGTTGTTGATTCGGGTGTGGTTGTTGGTTCGGGTGTGGTTGTTGGTTCGGGTGTGGTTGTTGGTTCAGGTGTGGTTGTTGGTTCAGATGTGGTTGTTGGTTCTTGTGTGGTTGTTGGTTCAGGTGTGGTTGTTGGTTCGGGTGTGGTTGTTGTCTCGGGTGTGGTTGTTGGCTCAGGTGTGGTCATTGGTTCCGGTGTGGTTGTTGGTTGGGATGTGGTTGTTGGTTCGGGTGTGGTTGTTGGTTCGGGGGTGGTTGTTGGGTCGGGTGTGGTTGTTTGTTTGGGTGTGGTTGTTGGATCGGGTGTGGTTGTTGGTTCGGGTGTGGTTGTTGGGTCGGGTGTGGTTGTTGGTTCAGGTGTGGTTGTTGGTTCGGGTGTGGTTGTTGGTTCGGGTGTGGTTGTTGGTTCAGGTGTGGTTGTTGGGTCAGGTGTGGTTGTTGGTTCAGGTGTGGTTGTTGGTTTAGGTGTGGTTGTTGGTTCAGGTGTGGTTGTTGGATCGGGTGTGGTTGTTGGTTCGGGGGTGGTTGTTGTGTCGGGTGTGGTTGTTGGTTCGGGTGTGGTTGTTGGTTTGGGTGTGGTTGTTGGATCGGGTGTGGTTGTTGGTTCGGGTGTGGTTGTTGGTTCGGGTGTGGTTGTTGGTTCGGGTGTGGTTGTTGGTTCGGGGGTGGTTGTTGTGTCGGGTGTGGTTGTTGGTTCGGGTGTGGTTGTTGGTTTGGGTGTGGTTGTTGGATTGGGTGTGGTTGTTGCTTCGGGTGTGGTTGTTGGGTCGGGTGTGGTTGTTGGTTCAGGTGTAGTTGTTTGTTCAGGTGTGGTTGTTGGTTCGGGTGTGGTTGTTGGTTCGGGTGTGGTTGTTGGTTCGAGTGTGGTTGTTGGTTCAGGTGTGGTTGTTGGTTCATGTGTGGTTGTTGGGTCCGGAGTGGTTGTTTGGTCCGGAGTAGTTGGTTCGGGTGTGGTTGTTGTCTCAGGTGTGGTTGTTGTCTCAGGTGTGGTCGTTGGCTCAGGTGTGGTTGTTGGTTCGGGTGTGGTTGTTGGTTCGGGTGTAGTTGTTGGTTCGGGTGTGGTTGTTGGTTCGCGTGTGGTTGTTGGATCGGGTGTGGTTGTTGATTCGAGGGTGGTTGTTGGGTCAGGTGTGGTTGTTGGTTCGGGTGTGGTTGTTGGTTCTTGTGTGGTTGTTGGTTCGGGTGTGGTTGTTGGTTCAGGTGTGGTTGTTGGTTCAGGTGTGGTTGTTGGTTCAGGGGTGGTTGTTGGTTCAGGTGTGGTTGTTGGTTCCTGTGTGGTTGGCTCAGGGGTGGTTGTTGATTCGGGTGTGGTTGTTGGTTCTTGTGTGGTTGTTGGTTCAGGTGTGGTTGTTGGTTCGGGTGTGGTTGTTGTCTCGGGTGTGGTTGTTGGCTCAGGTGTGGTCATTGGTTCCGGTGTGGTTGTTGGTTGGGATGTGGTTGTTGGTTCGGGTGTGGTTGTTGGTTCGGGGGTGGTTGTTGGGTCGGGTGTGGTTGTTTGTTTGGGTGTGGTTGTTGGATCGGGTGTGGTTGTTGGTTCGGGTGTGGTTGTTGGGTCGGGTGTGGTTGTTGGTTCAGGTGTGGTTGTTGGTTCGGGTGTGGTTGATGGTTCGGGTGTGGTTGTTGGTTCAGGTGTGGTTGTTGGGTCCGGTGTGGTTGTTGGTTCAGGTGTGGTTGTTGGTTTAGGTGTGGTTGTTGGTTCAGGTGTGGTTGTTGGATCGGGTGTGGTTGTTGGTTCGGGGGTGGTTGTTGTGTCGGGTGTGGTTGTTGGTTCGGGTGTGGTTGTTGGTTTGGGTGTGGTTGTTGGATCGGGTGTGGTTGTTGGTTCGGGTGTGGTTGTTGGTTCGGGTGTGGTTGTTGGTTCGGGTGTGGTTGTTGGTTCGGGGGTGGTTGTTGTGTCGGGTGTGGTTGTTGGTTCGGATGTGGTTGTTGGTTTGGGTGTGGTTGTTGGATTGGGTGTGGTTGTTGCTTCGGGTGTGGTTGTTGGGTCGGGTGTGGTTGTTGGTTCAGGTGTAGTTGTTTGTTCAGGTGTGGTTGTTGGTTCGGGTGTGGTTGTTGGTTCGGGTGTGGTTGTTGGTTCGAGTGTGGTTGTTGGTTCAGGTGTGGTTGTTGGTTCATGTGTGGTTGTTGGGTCCGGAGTGGTTGTTTGGTCCGGAGTAGTTGGTTCGGGTGTGGTTGTTGTCTCAGGTGTGGTTGTTGTCTCAGGTGTGGTCGTTGGCTCAGGTGTGGTTGTTGGTTCGGGTGTGGTTGTTGGTTCGGGTGTAGTTGTTGGTTCGGGTGTGGTTGTTGGTTCGCGTGTGGTTGTTGGATCGGGTGTGGTTGTTGATTCGAGGGTGGTTGTTGGGTCAGGTGTGGTTGTTGGTTCGGGTGTGGTTGTTGGTTCTTGTGTGGTTGTTGGTTCGGGTGTGGTTGTTGGTTCAGGTGTGGTTGTTGGTTCAGGTGTGGTTGTTGGTTCAGGGGTGGTTGTTGGTTCAGGTGTGGTTGTTGGGTCAGGTGTGGTTGTTGGTTGAGGTGTGGTTGTTGGTTCAGGTGTGGTTGTTGGTTCAGATGTGGTTGTTGGTTCAGGTGTGGTTGTTGGGTCTTGAGTAGTTGTTGGTTCGGGTGTGGTTGTTGTCTCAGTTGTGGTTGTTGGTTCGGGTGTGGTCGTTGGCTCAGGTGTGGTCGTTGGCTCAGCTGTAGTTGTTGGTTCAGGTGTGGTCGTTGGTTCAGGTGTGGTTGTTGGTTCTTGTGTGGTTGTTGGTTCAGGTGTGGTTGTTGGTTCAGGTGTGGTTGTTGGTTCAGGTGTGGTTGTTGGTTCAGGTGTGGTTGTTGGGTCAGGTGTGGTTGTTGGTTTAGGTGTGGTTGTTGGTTCAGGTGAGGTCGTTGGCTGGGGTGTGGTTGTTGGGTCCGGAGTGGTTGTTGGGTCCGGAGTAGTTGGTTCGGGTGTGGTTGTTGGCACATGTGTGGTTGTTGGATCGGGTGTGGTTGTTGGTTCTTGTGTGGTTGTTGGTTCTTGTGTGGTTGTTGGATCGGGTGTCGTTGTTAGTTCGGGTGTGGTTGATGGGTCAGGTGTGGTTGTTGGATCGGGTGTGGTTGTTGGTTCTGGTGTGGTTGTTGGTTCAGATGTGGATGTGGTTGTTGGTTCTTGTGTGGTTGTTGGTTCAGGTGTGGTTGTTGGTTCAGGTGTGGTTGTTGGTTCAGGTGTGGTTGTTGGGTCACATGTGGTTGTTGGTTGTTGTGTGTTTGTTGGTTGTTGTGTGGCTGTTGGTTGTTGTATGGATGTTGGTTGTTGTGTGGTTGTTGGTTGTTGTGTGGTTGTTGGATAAGGTGGGGTTGTTGGGTCACAAGTGGTTGTTGGTTGTTGTGTGGTTGTTCGTTGTTGTGTGGTTGTTGGTTCAGGTGTGGTTGTTGGTTCAGATGTGGTTGTTGGTTCAGGTGTGGTCGTTGGCTCAGGTGTGGTCGTTGGCTCAGCTGTAGTTGTTGGTTCAGGTGTGGTCGTTGGTTCAGGTGTGGTTGTTGGTTCTTGTGTGGTTGTTGGTTCAGGTGTGGTTGTTGGTTCAGGTGTGGTTGTTGGTTCAGGTGTGGTTGTTGGTTCAGGTGTGGTTGTTGGGTTAGGTGTGGTTGTTGGTTTAGGTGTGGTTGTTGGTTCAGGTGAGGTCGTTGGCTCGGGTGTGGTTGTTGGGTCCGGAGTGGTTGTTGGGTTCGGAGTAGTTGGTTCTTGTGTGGTTGTTGGCACAGGTGTGGTTGTTGGATCGGGTGTGGTTGTTGGTTCTTGTGTGGTTGTTGGTTCTTGTGTGGTTGTTGGATCGGGTGTCGTTGTTAGTTCGGGTGTGGTTGATGGGTCAGGTGTGGTTGTTGGATCGGGTGTGGTTGTTGGTTCTGGTGTGGTTGTTGGTTCAGCTGTGGTTGTTGTTTCAGGTGTGATTGTTGGTTCAGGTGTGGTTGTTGGATCGGGTGTGGTTGTTGGTTCAGGTGTGGTTGTTGGGTCAGATGTGGTTGTCCAAGTTGTTTCAGTGTTTGTTGTTGTTGTTGTCGTCTGGGTTGTTTGTACTGAAATGAAAACACAGAATTTGAAAATCAATATAAGATTATTACCTTCGCTAGACGATGTTTGGATAAATATCATAATTGGATATCCGACCTAATTAGATCATTTTACTGGAATCGAAAACATTTTTGGAAGAGCCTGTTGGAATATTTTACATGAAAAGATGACATTTAAGGATATGAATTACTTTTGGATTTCGACAGAGTTTTCCCGAAAAACCATTCAAACGTCATAGGTGTCTAAGCCAGGAAAAGGTTACATTTCTCTCTACTGAGTTTTTCATTCATTTTATTTTTAATCTATTTGATTCAAATATCATAAATTTAACCAGAAGGGAAATCAACTTAACGCAACATCCTGCCACTTGGAATCTGTTGCCTCATTAAGATGGGGCCAGTTTGGTATCTCAAAGGTGAAAGGTTATTCGGGATAAAATTGCTGACGTAATGTCACGCCATGTTACGCGAAGGCCCATTCTGACTGAATTTAAATGTAGTGTACATGATTGGTCATTGCTGCAATTTTCAGAAATGGGCGGATTTGGGGGATAGTATTTTATAGGAAATATCGTTTCACTGACCTGTTCAAAGTTTTGCGCTGTTGGATGGCGAAAAAAACGAGTGAAAACGGCGTTCGTTTTAAACCGTTACAGCGCCCTCTTGTAAAATAAGACAAATTTTTGTAAACCGGATCGTTTTCAATTGGTCACATAACTACGCGAGCCGACTGGTTACAACCAGTCGCTTCGGTACACTACCGTGCGCGACACACACTTATACCATATTTGCAACCTTGCGCCCGTTTTCGGATTGTTAACCCATTTTAGACGCAACGCGGACTAACTACATTCGATCAAAAGAGAGGGGTATTTTAAATATCCGTTATTTTTTCCAACGATTGTTACGCGGAACAATCATTGGAAAACGATATAAATTTCCACTTTTCTTAAAAACGACAGCACACCAGGTGCCATCATTTCACTGGATGATTGAGATTGTTATTAACTTACAGTCTAGTGAGGTATTTCGAAATAATTTAGTAAAGCAATATTTGGAGGATTACCAATCGTGTACACTACTTTTAACACGTGCGCGTTGTGTGACCACCTTTTGCGCTCATACGCGCGCGTTAGTTCAAGCTGGTCCGTTCGGGATAAAAATGTCATTGTGCACATGCGCAGTTGAAATTTGCACACACAATTGCAAAACGCTCAGGCTAACAGATCGATTGGGACTGCGGAACAATGTAACTAATAAAATCCGCACTAAGAAGAGTGAATACTATACCTAAGCCATAGAAGAATAAGCAATTCATCTATGCTATGAAAAAAACTAAAGGAGGTACTTCCTAAGAAACAGAAAATTGCTCCAAATTCTATCACTTCCCCAAATTGAGAAAATATTGACGATCCCACCGACATTGCTGATACATTAAATGAACACTTTTCTACAATAGTAAAACGTACAGCTGGAAATTGCCTCTTGCGTGAACTTGGAAACAATGATACCTACGCCTCTATCGTTGATTCTCTGCATGAACTTGAAGAATGCACTGTACCTAATATTACAGGAGAGTTCGTTCAAAAGCATCCATGTCGGTGGGAAAGCAACAGGTCCGGATGGAATCAGTGTTAAAATGATTAAAATTGCTTCCCCATATATTACTAAATTTTTAACTTATATTTTTAACCTCTCCATAAGATGCGAGCAATACCCTAAGGATTGGAAACACGCCTTGGTAACACCAATTCTCAAGGGAGGAGATAAATGTAGTACAGGTAATTATCAGCCTATTTCTATACTACCAATTATCTCTAAGATTCTAGAAAGATGGGTGCACTCGGCAGTATATAGCTACCTCGATGATAACAATTTGATACCTAGTTGCCAATCGGGATTTAGGCCCTAGCACTCAATTGAAAGCACTCTACACGATTTAACAAAAATGTGTTTTGAGGCTATGGAGCAAGGTGAAGTTACAGGTAGCGTGTTCATAGATCCCAGTAAAGCTTTTGATTGTGTGGATCATGTAATCCTACTAGGCAAATTGAAGAAGCTGAATATGTCATCTTCTGTAATTAATTGGTTTAAGTCGTACCTGGGCGGTCGTATCAGTCTGTAAATATTGAGGGCACAATATCGAATATCCTGCCCATAGACATAGGCGTTTCACAAGGGTCGATCTTAGGGCCACTTTTATTCATTGTTTATAGTAGTGATTTTCCATCTTGTAGGCCTATACCCCAAAATTGCAACTTATCTATGTATGCAGATGACTCCACGTTAACGTGTAGCTCCTCTAGTATTACCGTAATAGAAAGGAACTTGAATATACCTCTTGCTATATAGTATTCACAACTGGTGCCTAAGAAACAAACTAGCATTAAATGCCAACAAAACCAAATGTATGCTTAATGGTTCAAGGCAGTAAATATCCAACGTCGACCTGAACGTGTGCATTGCTGATAAGGTTATCGAAAAAGTGAAATCTTGTAAATGCTTGGGTATATAGTTGTTGATTAAACATTAAGTTGGGGTACACATGTTGAATACGTAAGGAAGACTGTTTCATCTAAATTGGGCGTGTTGAACAGAATTCGTGATTACGTTCCCCAAAGCAGCATGCACACACTCTTTGTAAGTTTAGTTATGCCATCTTTAGAGTATTGCTGTACGGTGTGGGGAGGAAGGTACCCTGATAGCAGAAACACGTAAAACTCACGTTTAAATCACGTCGTGTAAGACGTCTTTATGACGTTTTAAAATGACGTCTTTATGACGTACGGTAGATTTGCACAGATGTAAGACGTCATAAAGACGTTGTACGGTTTACGTGATTAGTACGTCTTACAGGTCAAAAATTTGACGTCTTCATCACGTGATCATAAAGTAATAATAACGTCTTTTTCACTTGATAATATTTTTACAATAACGTCTAAATGACGTGTTCCTGACGTGAAGATGACCAGTTTCTGGTGATACTCCTGTGTTTTTCTCCATAACTTTTTAACAATATGTAATTGAAATGACAAAGACAGCATATTCTGGTAATTCACGTTTATTTAACAACCAGAATGTTTATATCCAACAATAACATTACGTGTGTAATGCAAACAAAACAAAACAAAGGTCAATAAAATATTACACATTTAAGCTTGAGCCACTAAATAATTAAAGAGATCTTTAAAACGAGGCGTATATTTCTGAACGCGTGCAAAACGTTTGAACCTATTATTTTTGTACACGGCCTGAATTTCTCAAATTTAATATTCACTTAAGAATTACGTTAGGAAATATTGCAATCCCTATAGCCCGACTTCGGGAAAATTCGTTTTCTCTCCTTGGCATGCATGCACCAACCTTAATTAGGGCCCGTCGTGATTTTTAGGTGAAATACGTGCTGAAGTCAATGGTCGTAACTTTGTTGTCTGAGCGACGTGATTATCACGTCATATTCCAGTCAAAAAAATGGGGAAAATTTTGTAAAATATTGACGTGAAAATCACGTCATAATATGGTCAGCCAGAAACTTGCATTTGACGTTAAAACTCAATTCATGTAAAACGTAATTCTCACGTCATAATTACGTCAGTCATACGACGGACGATGAGATTACCAGTTGACGACGTCTTCACGACGTGAGTGATACGACGTACGACGAGATTACCAGTTGACGACGTCTTCACGACGTCGGTCTGCTATCAGGGTACATATCTCACGACAATACCCTCAACAAATGTCTAAAAAGAGCCGCACGGATAATCCTTAAATGTACCTCCCTCACCCCCTCAGCTGATATGTTTGCCAGACTAAATTGGATTCCTTTTAATGAAAGAGTTCAGTCCAAAAGGACTATCCTTGTTTTCAAAAGCCTTAACAAAATGACTCCTTTGTACATGACAAATCTGTTCACACCACTTACAGTGATTCGTGAAACACGACAATCGACCCAAATGGCACTGAAAGTTCCTTTCGCCAAAAAGGAATGCTACGTGACAAGTTTCGCTGTGAGTGGTGCCAGTATATGAAATAATCTGCTTGAACAAATGAGAACCATAAACTTCTTAAGTACATTTAAATCGGAGCTATGTAAAGCCATCCATCAGTGATATTTCTGCTGATCTGCGGAGTTATAAACTTCGTCAAACAATCCACAAGGGAAACTGACTAGGTAAATTTGAATACATCTTCAAAGTGAACAAGGAAACTGGCAGGAGCGGGATTCGAACCTGCGACCTCCGGGTTACCGCACCGGCGCTTCACCAACTGAGCTATCTTGTCCTATGTTGGCGGTCTCCCAAATTGTCAGTATATCTTTGTTCGGGTGGGCGCTAGTCAGAAGTCATAAACCCAGAATGCCATATAGCCAGGGATCACACCCAATTTTAAGATACAACCTGAGGATACAACCTCCCAGGTTGTATCGTAAAATTCGGTGTGATCCCTGTCTATACGGCATTCTGGGTCACAGGTTCGAATCCCGCTCTTGCCAGTTTCTTTGCTCACTTTGAAGATGTATATAAATTTACCTAGTCAGTTTCCCTTGTGGATTGTTTGACGAATTATAAGTTAAAAAGTCGTATCCTCATTGAGTGATCCCCACAATGTCGCTTCCCAGGTTGTATCGTAAAATTGGGTGTGATCCCTGGCTATACGGCATTCTGGGTTTATGACTTCCGACTAGCGCCCACCCGAACAAAGATATACTGACAATTTGGGAGACCGCCAACATAGGGCAAGATAGCTCAGTTGGTGGAGCGCCGGTGCGGTAACCCGGAGGTCGCAGGTTCGAATCCCGCTCCTGCCAGTTTCTTTGTTCACTTTGAAGAGTTATAAACTTGGTTGCTAAAATACTTTGGGGCCGGATGGGAATTTCCCCTTGTTTGTCACCCTAAAAGTTTTGTTTTCGCAGGTTTTTGCCCATCCCGTAAATCAGCAATAGGCTTCTACTGGAGAGTTGAAAAGTTAACCGAAAATGGATTTATTTGTTTAAATATTTTGTTTGAATGTGTAAATATTCAGTTTTAACTAATAATATGCAGGGCCCCAATGGAAACCAGTTTTAAACTGTTTGGGCACACCATTGAAAATGCGCCGTTTGTCTATGAATTGACGAAACTAGTTTGGTTCGGAAAAATCGGACCGTTGGAATTCAGAGTGGTGCCCTTGGCGTCATAAATATGGCCGTCAGAATAATAGAGTTTTGTATTAATATAATTTCATCTAAAGTTGACCTCATATTCAAATGATGTCATCAATGTGACCGGTTATGTTTCCACTTCCATTATTAATACCGCATTTTTAATAAAAGACTTCTACAAGCAAACTTTATCAAGATGACCAACATTGTATATAGTTTTTTGTAGTATATTTCCATACAAAGTTGTGCCAATGCCGTATGTTTTGGCAGGAAACCCTGACAACTTTACACTTTGGACCTCATGAATGACGTCGTCAAGACTGACAATGCCACGGTTAATATGGCGTAGTCGCTAACCGTATGCGGCCATCTATGGACCTTTTTCACATGTCGTCATGGACCGCATGGTGTAGTGATGCTAATGAAGTGCTTATTCAAGTAAACCAGTCAAGCGTGCCGCGTGCGCGCACGTGGTTTAACTTATCCCATACGTACGATGGTCACTCCAAAGCGGTCCAAACGTACTGGTTTTGTTTACACGTTGGTAAAAAGGTCTATAGGCCTACATGCACTTACTATAATGGCTTTAAAGATTATAATAATAATCATTATAATAATAATTTGGGAGGCTAATCATCCTTACTCGCAGCTGGGATGCTGAATTGCGAAGGACGAGGCTACAACGTGGTCGAGTAGCTGGCACGTAAAGGCGCCTCTGGCAGCCGGCCACATCGACCCATATTATGACCACGGAGCACAGCCAGAGATCGAATGATGCTGTGATGCTGTGCCCATGCTTATTAGGCATGGTACCTCAAAAATAAATTTTCAAATTGAATTGCTAATCTATTAGCATTAGATAAGTTATGAGCTTTCCAATGAGACATTCCACAAACAAATGACTGAGCATAAGTAATACAAGTTTGAAGTTTTTACAACAGGAATGGGAAAGTCTCGCATTCTTAGTACATGTATTAACGTATTGGGCAATCAGCGCGCATACATTTACGACCAAATAGACTGCAGAATGTATTTTTTCTTTAAAAAATACAGGTCTCCTGCATTGTTGGTTTGTAGGAGGAAATCCATTGACATTTTCAGCCAGAGCACGGGTATTGTAGCTTGAATGGCTTCTTTGAATTTTCACTATGTCCACTTTCATGTACAAGAAGTAACGAAGAACAGGTACTTGACGTGTGTCAGATGATTCAAATGAAGAATTGTCCTGATGCGTATTATCTCAAATGCCTCGGACACTCGATTCTTGACACCTCTTCAACTTAAAATCGTCAAACAAACCACAAGGGAAACTGACTATAGGTAATTTTGAATGAATTTTCAAAGTGAACAAAGAAAACTGGCAGGAGCAGGATTTGAACCCGCGACCTCCGGAATATTGTTGGGGGGGGGGGGGCTAGTTTAGCCAGGGATCACGCCCCAACTTTACCATACAACATGGGAAACGACATTGTGTGGATCACTCAATGATTTTTCATGGAAGTGCTGTGGCCTAGTGGTTTGGCACATTGAATTCAAGGTCTGTAGGTGATTCTGCAAGTTGTGGGTTCGAGCCCAGTCCTGGGCTATAGCACTTCTAAGCTTAATATGGGTAGAGGCATTATTAATGTCTTGCAGTGGACTAGTTACCCATCCCCACCCTATTCATACTGTGAAGAGATTCAGCTAGTTTTGTTTCAGTGTGAGGGGCTGGTTCTTCCTCACACCTCGAGTGCCATAGGGCTTGTGATAGGCGATTTGCATAATAAAAATTGGAAACTTCAACTTCGAACAGTTTTCAGTGTAGCGGCAGCGGTAGGCCTATGCGTTTCATCACCGAGGACGGAAATAAAACAAAACCGAAAAATGTACATGGTACCTACAAATTTTTCCTGTCGATTTCATTTGTGTCTGTTTGTAAAGATTTAAAACCACAACGCGGTTCTTTTTAGTTAAAATATAATAAATTCTTGGCTGATAATCGGTTTCCATGCTAAGCAGCCCTAAATTTGGCCCAAAATACGACATGTATACAAAGCCATCAGTAATGTTCTAATACTGAAAAAGGGAGACATTTCAAAAGAAAGGTGTTACTGCCAGGCTAGCCTTTTTGAGACACAATAGGAGGGCGCTATTTGATTCAGGTAAACATTTAGTGCCATACAAAAGGTTTACCCAATCAAATAGCCCCCTCCTATTGTGTCCGCCATATCCCCAAAAGGCTAATTGAGCCCGTCAAAATGGGCCACACCCGGCCAGCCCGCCATGCGCGTAGCGGGCTAGGCCCGGGAGTCCACCCAGTGCTGGGCTTCAAAATCCGGGCAAGAAGACACAATCGCGGTGGCCGTGTCCCCTCCGACCGAAAGTCCAAAAGTCTACGGATATCGTTCGATGTCATTCTGTAATATCGCGCAAGGCTCTCCCCTGCCGAAAGGCTGTGACAAGAAACGACGTTTCGGAAGAGCAGGGCCGTAGCCTGCCCTCATTTTCAAACAGTTATAAAGCCACGTGGACGAGTTATAACAGTGGTGTGATTTTTAATTGTGTTCATTCAACGATGTTCGGATATTGTACTGCCGTCGTTTAGTTTCGATAGGTTTAGAAAGTGCTCTAAGGTAACAACAGCTCAGTGGCCGAGTGGTTAAGCGAGTCGTTTATCGTTTCCTAAGCCGAGGATTCTATTCATAGATTTTCAGTATTTCCTCTTTTTTTCTCCAGAAATGTGATTGTCATTATTTATAAGAGAATTATTAATTTACCGTCTCCAAATACCAACTGTACAGTGGCTTGGTCGATAAGCGCAGTGCACTTTTTGCGCTTTTTGCAATTTTTTGAATTGCCAGTGAGACTATCCAGTTGCCGTTGACGTCACAGAGTCACCAAGTATTCAAGTGATAAACCCTAAGTTTAAGTCGAAGGCAAAGCTTATCTGCTCCAGGTGGGCAAAGTGTGAATTCCAATACTTCCCTGCAAAAAGGTAATGCGTCTTGAACAATAAAGGCAAAAGTTTGAATATAAATCGAGTATTACAATAATAAACATTTATATAGGCAGCGCTCCCTCGTTCCGCTTAACTACAAAGATTGGGCACTTGGTGAAATATTGGGAATTTCTAATCCTCGAAGAGGTGAGGCTGTCAAAATATTCCCACATTGTGCTTCTACAGACCATGGCAACCTTCTATCTACCAAACAGATGAGTTTTATGCAAATAATCATAACTTCCTTGTGCTACGGCGGAATCCATCATCATCATCAAGTGCCGTCTTCTCGCAGAAGGTTGGCTGCAATGGACTTCCATCTGTTTCTGTCCTGAGATGCCCTCGCACATTCCGTGTAGTTCGGGCCAGTCCAGTCTCTTACATTGTCAAACCACGATGTTCGTCTTCTTCCTCTTGGTCTTTTCCCCTCTATTTTGCCTTTCAAAAGAGTCTTCTGCGGCAATTGGTTTCTCTTCATGTGTCCAAAGTAATTCGTCTTCCTGAATTTTACTGCTTTTATGAGGGATTTCTTGGTCAGTGCTTTTTGAAGGACTTGTTTGTTGGTCATTTTGGCTGTCCATATGCTCAGCATTCTCCTGTATGTCCACATTTCGAATGCTGGAGTCGGTTGGTGGAATTCATGGGCATGGAAATCCAACAACAAATTCACATTGCAATTTAAAATAATTGTATGTCATAAAAATAATACCAGCTGTAAATATTTCTTAGACGTGCAAATGACAATTGACCGAAAGTTTCAATACAGATTAATTGGAAAATCTTGAATAACATCACTATTTTTCGCTTTATTTACCCTAAATGTAGATAAATATGAAAACAAGAGAGATTAATATCAGTATTCTTTTTCTTACCCCCCCCCCCCCCGGATGCGTCTCGATTTTGATTTTCGTCGCTAAAAATAGGGGAAACTTTTGGGTTTTTACTGTTGTAGTGAAATACATTGCTACAAACACAAAGGTGCAGCAAGCCGCGTACAGGAACAAAAGAATACCCCAATCCGTATATCACTGTTTAGGGCCTACAGTTGTGGTGGAGTGCGTCTCCAAATTCGGACCAATTTTACCATTTCGTAAAAATACTCTTTGCCCTCGAAACATTTGTAAAAGGGGGGGGGCTGTTATTGTGTCCGCTTTTTCTATAGCGCGCTTTCAATAGCTTCTATACATACTTCCAAATGGGACGCATATTTAACGTATAATATGGTGGGCCATTAACCTTTACCAGTTTGTGAAAAAAACATGAAGTAGGCCTACAGAAGTAAAAGTCAGGTCAGGGTAGTCATGTCGGTCACCGCTGTGACCTGGGTTCGAATCCCACCGGTGTCGACATATTGATTGTCGACATGTGGATTGGGTTTTCAGTCTTTACCTGATTCCGTGGGTTTTAAAAAATACTATTCGGGGTGGGGGCGGCGTTCCTCCCATCTCTACAACTAAACATTACCAGACTTCATCCTTTCCGGCTTTCGAGTGCAAGAACGAGAACTAACACATACAAATGGAGTCGAGTACATTTTCATGATAACCAATACGAGTAAAGAAACATATACTTGAGTACATGTGTAAGTATATAACACTGCACTGCGTATTAATACATACTTGTACAGGTCTGGAAAATCGTACCGACCACTTCAATGATAGCATCTTTTCTAGAGTTTAAAGTCCGGTTCAAATTTATTTCACGTCCGGATTTGCGCGAAATAGGTACAATTCATTATTATTATTATTATTATTAGCCTACCCTTGCTAGATCCGGCAATTGGATTAAAAGGGGGATCGACCACCCGTCGACCGCAAGTGTAAACGCGAGGTGGATCGGGGTCAATTTGACACAACCACATCCAGTATGTATGATGCAGTGGATTGTGGGAAGCTCGAAAAGTCCGCGAAAAATATTATTTACTGTGGAGAGGCGTGTACGCTGCGCTGGTTCCCACGCGGTTCATGTATACTGCAAATGCATAGTTGGTACTCCGTCTGCATCGTGTTATTCTCTCTCCTTCACGTGCGTGACAACGTCATCTGGGGAGTTCCTAATTCCCAAATATTATACAGCCTGTTTATATATTATAGGTCATTGTTGGTTCGTTGATTTGCCCCTACGTTCAGGCTATGATATTCCTGGTGCGAGTTCCGGTAATATTTCGGCAATTTGTATCCGAATAACAAGCTGAAAAGTGGTCAAAAGATTAGTTGTTTTCAGCTGTCGTTTCACGTTGAAAAACGACAAATGATGCAACAAAATAGAAAACGAACGACAAACATGTTCGTACGTTAGAAGCGCGAAAAAGATGACCGTAAGGTCGGCTATTGCTCACACTCAATGACCTTCCTTCCGCTGAAATGGTGGATCGAAGCCGGATCGGGATCTAGTGTAAATGCGGCACAGTATATTTGCGGTTAAGCTTCCCTGTGGTTTTATTACCCCGCAAATCCCGATCCACCTTTGCCGGATCTAGTGTAAACGCGGTCTACTGGTTCTACACTCAGCTATGACCCTGGGGGTTCCTATAATTCTACCAGCTGGTGTACCCATTACTTAACTAATATACAATGCTACGGTCTATCCATGTGCATAACTGCATGTATTCTAAGGAGTAGTCCCCAAAGTTTGGTAAAACACTAAGCGAAGGATATCATGTGTGTGATCTATCTGTATCTGTATCTCGTCCTCTAGCAAAACGGCTTCAGCCGCATCCCGCTAGAGTTGGCGTGGCGCGGGGCTAGAGGAGCTACGGGGTAATATTGGTGTTGAAGAGAAAGTCAGCGACAGTACTTTTAAATTGATCCAAATGAGGGGCATTGATGACTGAGTGGGGCAGGTTATTCCAGATTGGGATTGTAGATGGTTGGAAGCCAGTGCTGTAAATCTTACTTTTGGCATGGACACGATGATATGAAAATTGGTGAGACCTTCTGTAATCGAGTTCTTGTTTGCACAGTAAGAATGTTTATTTTTGACGTCTACCAACCCATGTGAAACTTTATAAAGCATGACCAGGCGTATCATGGCTCTTCTTGATTCAAGGAGTAGCCAACCAAAATCCTAAAGCATGGCGGTAACGCTAGTGATCCTGTCATAGTTATTACAGCAGATTATAGCCGCTGATCGCTGTATACAGTAACACTCAAGTTGATGTTTTTCTTGTTTGGTGTAGAGACTCGTAAAGACAGGATTTAACTTTTCGGCTGCATGATTTAAAATTTCGGCGAATACCGACAGTTTGTTTGGCATTAGTAGTAATTTTGTTGATGTGATGAGACCAGCCACAATCACTGCTTAGGATGAAGGATGGTTTGTAGCTGTTTGGAGAGGCTTCTTGTTGATGAGAAGAAAAGAACGATTTAGTACTTACAGAACAACTTAAGGATGGGAACGGATCGCTGAGTTCTGCTTTGACTACTATAGGATTGGAGCTTGAGGATATCTTCTGGTATGTTCACACATGGATGAAGGAATCTGTTTTCCTTCCTCCATGGTTCACACGATGATAGTTAATAGAATGGAATGAGCTGGTAGCTCAGGCTGACCACACTGTATGACCACACTGTTGGTGGCTGTTGCTAGGGCAACCATTTGGGCCTACCTTGAACCACTGACCTGATCTAATCTTAAAGGGACAGTGCACTGGTTACATAGATAAACAGGTGCGCAATGCTTACACAGAGTTCTAACATCATGATCATACATTCACAGCAGGTAAAAAAAAATGTTGATGCAGGTTTGTTGTGCTTGCACAGTGCATATGCGCTAAATACACTGCACAAGATAATGCAGAGAAACCTACATGTACCAATAATAAATCAGTAATAAATCTATAATCAATAACCAATCAAGCACGTGCACAATTCCAATATTCAGTTAAATGAGTTTAGTAACTTGAACTCATAATGTTTGGCCCGCTATGTTCAAGTTAGGGGACTATGTTTACATGTAGTTAATGTTTTAAACCTAAATGTTATATCATATACAGACTATAGAGTAGCTTCTATAATTAGGCTGAATTAGGGTTTCAGATAAACCTGCATGCTGTAGGCCTATTGACAATATTTCAAATTCAAAATGGGAGATCTCAGCTGTGCCTTTTCATACTGTTGACGTATTGCTATGGGGTAGAAAATGAGTGCATATTTCCCATACCTGTAAGCAACATGTATATATATCTCCCTCGAATGCCGTCACAGCCGAACTGATGACTTGATCACTCGACTCTGACATAAAGTATAGGGCCTACAGCTCTGCAGTCACGCTTGAGCTCATCCCATAGGACACAGATGAGATTGCAAAACCACCTACTGAATCGGTTTCCCAGCAGTTGCAGGGTTTAAGTTCAACTTGTCTAGAGTAGTAACCGAGCTACACCCACTCTTCATTTCTCCTTTTGAATACAATATCCAAAGGTACATGTCTGATGACTGAGTTTTAAACCAGTCATCAGACATGTACCTCAGGTTGTATTCAAAAGTCAACCAACCTTTCACCAAATAACTTAAAACCCCTTGAATCCGGTAATACCGGGTATTTCATGGGGGCATCGGGGCGCCAGGCCGGGTTATGCAGCCAAGTGAAACGGAAACAAAAGGTTTGTGCAGCCAAGCATAACGTACACAATACCTAAATAATGGATTGAAAATGCAAAAATTGGCACACGTAATAGACGTCAACCGATCAGGTGGCAATTTTCAATCTGCACATTGTGTCAACCGTACGCAAGGGGTTTTATAAGTGGTTTTGAAATTTCCAACGCCGAAATTTGCACTCTTGTAATGCACTTGTGGTTTTGTTGATTGGGGACTGGAATGCTAAAATTCAAATTACTTACCCCCCCCCCCCCCCCCCCCCACTTCACTCCTTTTACCCATGTGACTATAGGTAGCGCGGGGCTCGGACAACTCGACCGTTGGCCGACTCGACTCGAGACAACTCGACCGTCTTTGCGTCAAATGGGAAGACAAGTCATCCGTTGAGACAAGTCGACTCGCAGATAGGGGAATCGCTGGGGTTTCTCTGCGAGGGGGGGGGGGGGAGGAGGGTTCGCTGGGGATCATTGGTTGTGGAAGGGACGGCCGGCTGGGCTGGGCGTCGGTCTATGTTTTGTGTTGATGTGGGCCGGACAGCACTGTCGTTTTGGACGGGGCTGGGATACACAGGGGGCCGGGTTACGTGAATTGTGGTGCCGGTCTTTAGGGAGCTATGATGAAAGTACGAACGGCCAAGTTTTTCGAGTAAAATTAACTAGATACAACAAACTTATTTTCAACCAACGGTATGAGTGATTACAAATTATAAGAAAAACAAACTACGATTAAACCATGCACGACAAATTTGGAATCCACAAATTTAACACTTTGCCTCTACACGAACCATCATCAACTAAGATATTTAAGAATACCGGCTTATCACCGCATCGGTGCGGCGATAAATACCGGTGCGGCTGCTGCCTGCCCGTGCACCGAGCATGGTGCGCCGCGCCACCTGCACCGTGTACGCCGCGTCGCTCTGGCCTGGGTGCACCACACTAAATAGGCCAAAAATGGCTGCGCCAAGCTGATTAGCATAAATTGTAAACCCACAACTTTTTTTGAATAATACATTTTAGGGTTATGCAATTAATAGATTGTGTAATTATGATCAGCTATCATAACCTGGGGGTTCTGTGCTTCAACTTTTGTGCAGACTTGATAAATTGTGGCTTTAAAATTGGTCCTATTTGGCTTGGCAAGTGGAGGGATGCTGTATGGAAAATGGCAGCTAGCCGGTTTGCGAAAACCACATTTTTAGGGGTCGCAATCTTTGGGGACAATTAGCAAAAATTCCAAACGGCTACCCTACCAAAAATTTAAAGAATTTGACAGATTAAGATTCAAACTATAATTTTCAGTAGTGCAAAAACGTTTTTACTCACTTTGTCTTCAAGGTGGAGCTTCAATTCATCATTGTCTTTATTACTCATATTTCCCCCAATAAAAAATTCCTCCACTAAATATTATTACATTCCTACATGTGTAGTAAACTAGTAATCTTTTTTAAATATTAGTATACATATACTAATATTTAAAAAAGTAAACATGAAGAAGAGAAGTCTAAAATAGCAAGCCCAGCAAACCACTCAAATGCAGTGGATTTAAAATCAAAGTGGTTAACTTCACTCATATATTTTAATTCTTGAAGTAAACATAATTGTTCACTGGGTAAAATATATTTCTGTAAAGATTTTAAACCATTATTGCAAAGTTACATTTATGTTAATATATACTTAGGTTAGAACTGCCACAGATCATGTTTACACGATTGTCCGAAGGTTCGATAGTCCGAAGGTTCGATAGTCCGAAGGTTCGATAGTCCGAAGGGCACCATTAGTCCGAAAAAAGAATAAGGTTAAATAATCCGAAGGTTCGATAGTCCGAATAGACGATAGGGTTCGATAGTCCGAATTGACAATAAGGTTCTATAGTCCGAATTGACAATAAGCTTATTGCCGATTCGGACTATCGGACCTTATTGCCGATTCGGACTATCGGACCTTATTGCCGATTCGGACTATCGGACCTTATTGTCAATTCGGACTATCGAACCTTGTGTGCTTTCGGAATAATGAACCTTCGGACTATTGAACCTTATTTTCGTTTTGGACTTTTATGGGCTATTATGTACACATGTATCACCATCTTTTCTGATATGTTTTCCCGTGTATGAAAATTGTTGTTTTGAAAAAATAAATTGAAACAGATCAATTATGACGGTAATGACATCAATTTGTGATGTAGTTCTTTCAACCAATATACACCGGCTACTGCATGTATTTCTTCTATTATGTGTGGAAATTTGAAAATGTGAAAATGTGGAATAGTAAGCACGTAAACACACTGGCTGTCATCCAAGGTTATACTTTTAAATTTACATTCGGAAGTATTAAAATACCTCACATGTTCACTCATCAATCATCCTTCTCATTTTTTAAACACCGGTGTTGCCGTTTCTAAAAACCTAAAATTCTACTAGCAGAAAATGAGAAAATACGGTTGTCCACTTTTGACGCTCCATAAGTGCAGCTGAAGTTTATTTAGACATCAAATAAGTGTAAACGAAATATTTGTGCGATACTTGCCACAGACAAGTGAGAAGTATTTTCAAACTTCTTCAACATTAAAAAACTCAGTTTTCTGCTAGCAGAAATTTTGATTTTACTTTGACGACTATCTCGGCGCCTCGAAAGTAGACAACTAAAAATCTCAAATTCTTACTGACAAAAATCGTGATGCTCCAAAAGTGGAAAACCCCGTTTTCCCATTTCTTGCTAGCAGAGATTTAGATTTTAGAAGTAGCAACACCCGTTTTCAAAATTGTCGATTTTCTGCTAGCAGAAATTTGGGTTTTACTTTGCGACTTTTCTTGACGCCTAAAGAGTTGACAACTAAAAAATCCTTAATTTCTGTTAGTAAATATTCGGGTTTAATTCATTCGCTCTTGATCCAATATTTGTCAAACTTGGCCAGTTACATCTCTGGACCAAGCCTCAAATAGGGTGTAAACAAAATTTGACCTAATGGTCAGTAGGGGTCAGTAGGGGTGACCATTGGCCAAATTCTGTGTACAACCTATATCAGGCTTGATCCAGAGATGTAAATAATCAACTTTGACATTAAAACCCCTTGCGTACGGATGCCGCAAATGTGCGCAAAAAAACCAGTGCCACCAGGCCGGTTGACGCAATTGTCCGCTGTTTGTGCAGTTTCAATCCATTGTTGGATTAAACAGTGCCACCAGGCCGGATGACACCATTGGCCGCTGTTTGCAGTTTCAATCCATTGTTGGATTATTGTGTATAGGTTGCGCTTGACTGCACAAACACATTGTAGCGGTTCGCTTGGCTGCCATAACCGCCGCGGCACCCCGACGTCTCCCGTAAAATACCGTACTCAAGGGGTTAACTGGATCAAGACTGCATTGAAGAAGCATTTCGTATTTTGAAGAAAATGACCCCCTACTGACTATTAGGTGACCATTGGCAAAATTTCGTGTAGTGCTTGGTCCAGAGACATTAAGAGCGAATGAACCCGAATATTTACTAACAGAAATTACGGATTTTTTGTTGTCCACTTTTGAGGCTCCATACACTTTTGACGCTCCATACTGCACTACAGAAATCAGCTGCACTACAGATACTCCGCGGATTTTAACGACACGACGTGCCTGCACGTCAACTTAAAAAATATTTCCCACACACATGACAGACTAGGTCACGCGGATCGCGCAATCCTTCATCCAACGGTCGACGCGTCGGGCCCAGGCGCGGTGAACTTCAAATTTTCAGACAACACAACACACATGGGTGGTTCCATAAATGTGGGGCCAATGACTTTTGGTGTACCTCTTTACATTGTGATATTTGTTTCCCTTGTATTACCAACAGTGAAATATACATACAAATGACTTTAGTTGCTCAAATTATACTACTTGTACCTAAATATCTGCCGGCAGCAAAGGATGAAACATCGGACTAATTTCCTGACAGTAGGGCCTATGTCCTAAATAGTTCACGGTTTCACGTGTAAAAGGGACACCAAAGCTGCGACATTTTAAAAACTGCTGTTGAAATGCATTGTTTGGTTCTTAAATACTACCATGTGCACATATGTGTATGAAAAATTGCCCTTCATTATGTTAAAGCATGTTAATACTGCTGAAGAATGGCACCATATTTAAATGATTTAATAACTAGTTCACCGAGATTGACAGTGTGTTAGCCCAAATGTTTCACGTGAAAACAAGACCCAAATTTTTGGTGTCCCTTTTACACGTGAAATTTGTGTAATGTTTCTGAGAAATAGAAAGATAATTGGGTTCACTGGCAAATCAAAATCTATCACCATTAATTACATGTCCCACTTGATAAGTGTGAAATCATAACAAAGATTGCATGCTTTGACATTTTTAATTTTGGGCCATTTACTAGGTTTCACGTGTAAATGGGACACCAAATGGTGTCCCCAATACGCAATCATGCACCGAATTGTTATTTTAAGTCTAATCAAGTTATTTTCACAATAAACCTTGATGTTTTATCCTTGGTAAGACAAAAAATACATTTTAATATAAACACACCACATTGAGCATGAATTATCACAAAAATAGCAACAACAAATTTGGTGTCCCCTTTACACGTGAAACCGTGAATGGGTTTTGACATGATATTTTGGCATTTCTGGAGTAAATAATGTCTAATTTTGGCTACAATTAATAAGGAATGTCAATATCTCTAAGTTATACTAAAAATTATTAATAAATCCCCTGTCAATCAATTTTTCCATTTTGGGTCAAAATGTCACAAGTTGGCACCCTAATTTATGGAATAACCCACATACACAAAAAACCGCACCCAGGGTGATGACCGCACTGTCCTATTTAATCGTGCGTGGTCGCCAAGTTATGAATAATTCATTTATCAAGGTAAAACTCAATCGCTGATTGGGGGAGAATGATCGAAAGTCGGGGGAGAATGATCGAAAAAGTAGAGAAAACGTTAAGACCCGCTTGGAGGAATATCCAAGACCTTTGTGGAAGTAAAGAATCGAGCGAAGAACGGTAGAATCGATTCTTATCAGAGCGCATACTATAGAACATTTTAGAATCGAATACATTGCCGAGTCGATTTACTGAGAAACAGCGCCCTCGTTATTTTAGCGAAAGGAAAAAAAGGAACACGAAGGTCTTGGAACCAAGACTAATTCTGAAGCTGTACCGGTATGGACTTGCAACCATGGCCGCATTATTGCACTGTATGTAGTGTCCAATTCCAATGACCGAATGAGTCAAATTACTCAATATACTCATTTGAATCATCCAGGCCTATATACTCTGTGGAGCGCTGTGGTTTTTTTTAAATATAAAAGGCCATTATTATTCATTATTATTATAAATAGATATAATTTCCCTTGGAGCATGCAATCGCACAATTTTATAGCACATCACATTCTCCCCTGTAAGATGGCTTTGTTTCGTACAAGACTTCTAAACTTCTCTTTAAATCAATATGTTTCTATTTTTAACGTTTTTGTATGTTATTGCCAAGTTTGGTTTTGCTAAATAGGCCCTATTTCTTAATACGGTATTGTTTCGTAGGAGTTTTAATATGTTCGAATTATTTTGGTTTTTGTATCTTAAAAGCGTCATTATCGATGGTCCCTTTTATCTTTATGTATAAATGCCAGACTTGTATGACTCGTGACTCGGACTCGGACTCGGACTCGGACTCGAGTCCGACTCGACTCCCATTTTTCGTGACTCGGACTCGGACTCGAGTCACGATGACAAATGACTCGGACTCGGACTCGGACTCGGACTCGAACCTGTGGACTCGGACTCGGACTCGGACTCGGACTCGGACTCGGACTCGGACTCGGGCTCGAACTCGGACTCGGACTCGGACTCGGACTCGGACTCGGACTCGGACTCGGACTCGGACTCGGACTCGGACTCGGACTCGGACTCGGACTCGGACTCGACCTGCGTGACTTGTGACTCAACCCCAACAATACTATAAAGAACTCTTTTTAACAAGAAACTTGCAACTTCGTTGAGCAAGCGATACAGGCAGTGTACGCAGATCCGACGCATCTCCAGATCTCATGCGTGTGTGCGGTTGACTTGTTTCCGATATATTGATTAGGGAAATCAATGTATCGAAACATGTAGGCCTACCCTGGCGTCCACATGTGATACTGCATGAATACAAGTTGATATTGTCCGGTGTAGCGTGAAATTTTGTCACCATGAAATATTGTAGTATCCGTTCCAGGCACAGACTGGCGCCTTTCCAGGCAATACATGTAGCTTTGAATCATGTGTGTTGCTGTATGAAGCATCTATTTATTTATTACATTTCTTTACCCAGGGTGTGCCCAAACAGTTTAAAACTGGTTTCCATTGGGGCCCTTCATATTATTTGTTAAAACTGAATATTTACACATTCATACAAATTATTTAAACAAATACAATAATGTTTACACAAATGAATCTATTTTCGGTTAACTTTTCAACTATCCAGAAGCCTATTGCTGATTTACGGGATGGGCTAAAAACCCGCGAAAAACACTTTTAGGGTGAAAAACAAGGGGAAATTCCCATCCGGCTCCAAAGTATTTTGGCAACCAAGTTTATAACTAATTTTAAAAGTGAACAAAGACACTGACAGGAGCGGGATTCGAACCTGCGACCTCCGGGTTCCCGTACCGGCGCTCTACCAACTGAGCTATCTTGCCCTATGTTGGCGGTCTCCCAAATTGTCAGTATCTTTGTTCGGGTGGGCGCTAGTCAGAAGTCATAAACCCAGAATGCCGCATAGCCAGGGATCACACTCAATTTTACGATACAACCTGGGAAGCGACATTGTGGGGATCACTTAATGAGGATACGACTTTTTAACTTATAATTCGTCAAACAATCCACAAGGGAAACTGACTAGGTAAATTTGAATACATTTTAAAAGTGAACAAAGAAACTGGCAGGAGCGGGATTCGAACCTGCGACCTCCGGGTTACCGTACCGACGCGGTCTACCAACTGAGCTATCTTGCCCTATGTTGGCGGTCTCCCAAATTGTCAGTATCTTTGTTCGGGTGGGCGCTAGTCAGAAGTCATAAACCCAGAATGCCGTATAGCCAGGGATCACACCCAATTTTACGATACAACATGGGAAGCGACATTGTGGGGATCACTCAATGAGGATACGACTTTTTAACTTATAATTCGTCAAACAATCCACAAGGGAAACTGACTAGGTAAATTTGAATACATTTTAAAAGTGAACAGAGAAACTCCTGCCAGTTTCTTTGTTCACTTTTAAAATGTATTCAAATTTACCTAGTCAGTTTCCCCAGTGGATTGTTTGACGAGTTATAAGTTTATAACTCCGCAGATCAGCGCAAATGACCGAAATATCACTGATAGATGGCTTTACGTAGCTCCGATTTAAATGTACTTAAGGAGTTTATGGTTCTCATTTGTTCAGACAGATTATTCCATATACTGGCACCACTCACAGCAAAACTTGTCACGTAGCATTCCTTTTTGGCGAAAGGAACTTTCAGTGCCATTTGGGTCGATTGTCGTGTTTCACGAATCACTGTAAGTGGTGGGAACAGATTTGTCATGTACAAAGGAGTCATTTTGTTAAGGCTTTTGAAAACAAGGATATAGCCTTTTTGGACTGAACTCTTTCAAACCCTTGCCACCGGGTGGCGCTGGGGCACCAGGCCGGGTTATGCAGCCAAGCGAAACGGAAACAAGAGGCTTGTGCAGCCATGCATAACGTACACAATACCCCAATAATGGATTGAAAATGCAGAAATTGACGTGTATAGACGTCACCCGGCCAGGTGGCAATTTCAATCTGCACGTATTTGTGTCAACCGTACGCAAGGGGTTAAAATTAAAAGGAATCCAATTTAGTCTGGCAAACATATCAGCTGAGGGGGTGAGGGAGGTACATTTAAGGATTATCCGTGCGGCTCTTTTTAGACATTTGTTGAGGGTATTGTCGTGAGATATGTACCTTCCTCCCCACACCGTACAGCAATACTCTAAAGATGGCATAACTAAACTTACAAAGAGTGTGTGCAGGCTGTTTTGGGGAACGTAATCACGAATTATGTTTAACACGCCCAATTTAGACGAAACAGTCTTCCTTACGTATTCAAAATGTGTACCAACTTAATGTTTCATCAACAACTACACCCAAGCATTTACAAGATTTCACTTTTTCGATAACCTTATCAGCAATGCACACGTTCAGTGTTTTTAACGGGTTTCGGGATCCCTTTTAAATTCACATCTGCATATTCCGACGTTGAAGTCAGTTTGTCGTTTTTGTTTGAAAAGAGAAGGCCCCCGGACTTTATATTCTCCGGCAAAGACAAAAGCAAGTTTGAATTTTGCATCATGTATAGCAGCTCAATTTTTCTATACCGTGATACGGATTTCTCAAATTTACTTTGGCCAGAAAACGCTCTTTTTGCCCGCTCACAGTCTGGGCCGCTCTGTCTTCCCTCAGATTTCGGCCAAACGGCAACAGATTTATATGAAATTAAATATGCAAATCCATATGAAAATTTCATGCCTATTGATAAATGGATTTATGATTTACGCCGCGCCGTGTCCTGCGGATGCACAGTTTTAATGTAGAAGGTCACAAGCAATCTCCGCAGTTCAAGTTTCACCCCGCGTCGAAAAAACCTAAAATCGCCAAGGCTTATCACCGGCAAAAAACACTGCGACACAGGGCCAATCAGTAAAGTAAGTTTCGATGAGAGTTTGACATCAAGACACCGCTCACCTGCAAAGTTGAATTATTTGGTTCATAGAAGGATAGTAATTTCTTTTTACCTTGGACACCCACGGATGCAACTAACAGAAACAGGAGTGCCTTGAGAGTTGTCTGTAAGTTCCCACGACGACCCATCGTGCACGTCCCGGGTGTTTAGAATTCCCCTATCTTCCAAAAGGCGTATATCCAGTAATCTAACAGGAAACAAAATACTCATTCGCAATCAATGGCCTTTTCGTGTAAATGTTTCAGCCCGGTTCGTCTAGAGCGGACTTCACCTTCTCGAGTACACCCGCCTATTATTGGCCCATTCTTTCACGCTACGTTGATGTCAAGTGCAAGGCAGCATCCGTATTAATTTTCGTAGCGCATTCATATCAGTACACATTGTGTTCCTAAAACGTCGATGCATGACGGTGCCGGTGACATGACCTACCCGACTAAATCATGCTTTGTGAACCGTGAGGAGATAAAAGGGGGTTGGGGATTAATTTTCCGCATTCTTTAGAATTCCTTCTTTTGTTTACATTTGGTGTATTATTTGAGTATTATTCACACCACACCCAGTCCGCTTACGGATGGTGACAACGGGATGCAGGTATTTATTGGCTGAGTTAGGGGCCTAACATCGCAATATTTTGTTGAGCCAGGAATCATGTCTGTCCACAGACTGTATGGGCCTACCTTACCACGTGGTTTGAACGTTTTGGTTAAGAGCACAGACTGCCCTCATCCCCCAAATTTAATCTCTTTGGCAAATTTAATCTCTATTTCCAAGGTCTGAGTGTAAACATTATACCATAATGTGTCATATTTATGCAGAAGCTGTGGGAAAAACTCCAAGCATCGACATCCGGATATTCAAACTATAGCGCGCACATAGTGCAACCATGTATATACGCAACCAAAGCGTTAATTAGGGTAGACCCCTACCGGTAGTGTACAACATTTGCAAACATAAAAAAACAAAACTACTGAATTATTACGAAATACCGTACTAGGCTGTAAGTAAATAACAGTCTCAGGCATCCTGTGAAACTGGGGTGCTGTCGTTTTCAAGAAAAGTGGAAATTTATATCGTTTTCCAACGATTGTCGGCCGCCAATCGTTGGAAATAGTCTAGTTCCCCGACCTGATAATTCCCTGACTCTACAAATCGCTCCGATTTTTCTAAAGTAGGGTCAGGGAACCAGACTCCTGGAACATAAATTGTTTTCTCTCTGTTTTCCTAGCATCATGCACACAAAACTTTAAACAGTTTAGCGTTACAGTACACGCTATAAAATACTGACCCCCCAAATACATATATTTCTGAACAGCAAAAGCAAATGGTGTATACTTTTAATTGTATTTCTGTATATTATTGTTTTAACCTTTCTGTTCTTGTGTTTTGTTGTTTTACCATTTTATGTCTGGTGTACATTTTTAATAGTATATTTGAAATTCTATTTATGTTATATTTATTTTAATTATATTTCCCAGGGCCCCATGGAAGACCACAAGTTTATGTGAATGGGTCTCCCTGGTAAAACAAAGATAATAATAATAATAATACTATCAGGGCACCACTCTGAATTAGATATTGGATTAGATATTGACAGATTTGGGTCTTGCAGAGTTTGGAAAGGTTCCCGGTCCCACCACTGTCGTTTTGTATACCCAGCACGATATGGGGCAGAGGGGTACCCCCTTTTGTCTCTATACCCTAGACACTCTCCAGACTATTGTTACCTAACACATCCCCCCCCCCCCCTTATAGATCTGAAAAGAATTTCTGAGATTCCGAGAACACAATGGCCAACACAAAAGGAGGGGATTTCCCTCTGCCCCATATCGTGCATCATATGTCGTTTTACTTCGAATACGAGAAGCGGTAGCGGATTTATATATTATTTTTTCCCCGGTGCGTTCTAATTATGTACCCATAATGCATTGCGGTTTTCCCAACCGCTGCGAAAACTCGCAACCAATGTGCATTCGGAATGATAACTTTTATGATTCAAACTCGTAAACGAGCATGGAAACGGTATCAAACCTTTTAGGTGAAAAACTATTACAGCGCTTAAGTACACGATGGCCAACCAAAAAGTGCTATATCTGTACGATAGCTACCACTCCATGAACGTGGGGGCTGGTACACGGTTCAAGGCTCGTGTTGCCGTGTTGATTAATAGCTTGTCAAACCTTGTTCCGCAATCCTTGAGTCTCAAATCAATCAATTTCTGACCTTGATTGCACAGTAGTTTGGAAAGATCGTATCGTCTCGTAGGGCCAAAACAAATTGTTGTGTTGCCCTCGGACCGACCGACCGTAAAAGTAGGCTATTGACCATGTTCAATGTGTACAATACAATTATATGTGTTGGGGCCGGAGCTTAGTTTTTCAAAACGAGGTACAGATAATACAAAAATTACAAAAACAGATTTTTACATCCATTTCCCTTGTTCTTTATGCTTTGAAATACACTTGGACACAAGATAAAACATTCTTACATTATAACACTTGTTATTTTCACCCTTTTGTTGGCGTGGCCTAAATATGTAAAGCAGGGTGCGAATAAGAGTACTCTGATTCAAACAAGAAAAAAAAAGGATTTTCTGGCAAAACACAAGTTTCTGCATTGTTAACTTTGTTAATAGTGCACTGCAAAGATGATTTTGAAAAAGATTGTGTAAAAGTTCTTTTTCAATGAAAAATGACAGTGGTGTACATGGCATAAGAAACAAACACGTGGGGGACACACGTACATGTGGGAATGGATGGAGAAACATATAAGAGATAAAGAGCAAAGAGGGGAGAGGCACATCAAAGGGAGTAAGGAGTGGGGAAGTGACACAGACAGCAAGAATGTGGCTTGGGTGAGAATGGAGGGGAGGGGGCAAAGGAGAGGCAAAAAGGGGCCCGGAGGTGGTTAACAGGCAACGGAGGGAATAGAGGAAAGGGAAGACATGAAAGAAGGAAAGAAACCAAGGACGGATCCAGGAATTATTGCGGGGGGGGGGGGTGCAGGCCCGTCAGATTTTTGTTATGTACGATTGTTACGGACAGCCGGACATAATGCAGCACATTGTGACTGATGCCCTTACTATTAACGCTCACCACATACAGATAATAACCCCTGCAGAATTTTATCTTTTTGTATTATTACTGTAATTGTTATAATATATTTTGGGTCACGGCAGGAGGGATTTCGACCACTCCCTCCCCCCCCCCCCCCCCCCCTCCGGATCCGCCCCTGGAAACCCTGACAGTGACAGACCAGTATTGGAGTATAGGCGTCCCGTAACTTACGAGACCTGATTATTCGAGCTGGAGTCCCCACCATGGATGACCCTCTTCCCACCCAGCATGGTACATTTAAGTGCATAAGTTCCAGATTATTGGTTTGCCAGAATCACATACAGGAGTCTGACACCATTCAGATGACTTATTGCCTCCTTTAATGTCTTCCCCTTCCATTAACCCTTGCCACACTTATGTGTTCTTGCCACTCTCTTTGTCAGCCAGCCTTACCCCCCCCCCCCCCATCTCTTTCATCCTCGTCCATACAAAACTATTTTGTTCCTTGCGGGTCATTTCCCCTCCATTTGATGTTCACCTGTCGATCTCTCCTCTAGTCCTTAATCTTTCTTTTATATGCCCCGCACGTTATTCTTGTAAATGCAATTTTGAGTTTTGCCCTTCATTTGATAAATATAGTATTTTATAAACACTGTGTACAGGTTCTGTATATACTTCCGAGGACAAGAGGAGAAAGAAAATACGTCAAGTCTTTTGTTGAAATTGGTCCTCGCAAGTAAACATACGTGCTTAGTCTCTCGGGTTGGGTTATATTAAAGGAACAATAGGAAACACAAAGCATTGTCCTCGGAAGCAGTGGCGCACCCAAGGAGGGACCTCGGGGTTCTTCAGCCCTTTTAGGGTGAAAAACAAGGGAAAATTTCCATCCGGCTCCAAAGTATTTTGGAAACCAAGTTTATAACTCTTTTTCAAAGAGAATGCCGTGTAGCCAGGGATCACACCCAATTATCCTCATTGAGTGATCCCCACAATGTTGCTTCCCAGACTGACTGCGACCGCCTTGGTACGACATAAACCAATTAATTACAGAAGATGACATTTTCAGCTTCTTCAATTTGCCTATAGTAGGATTACATGATCCACACAATCAAAAGCTTTACTGAGATCTATGAACACGCTACCTGTAAATTCACCTTGCTCCATAGCCTCAAAACACTTGTTTGTTAAATCGTGTAGTGCTTTCAGTTGAGTGCCATTCATGATACCTGGAACTATGCCGAACATTTCCCAGTAGGTTTCATCGGGTTAACTCATCAGCTGGGCTAGCCCAATTTTGGGGGCCCTTTGTCATGGCCCTTATGGCCACACCCACCACAGTGTGATCGGCAGACGTCCATTTCCTTACATCGGCATGCATGTGGATCATTGCTATATACAATGTACATGGAAATTGATTAACTTTCCAGCTAGGCTGACCCCCCTGGGCTCCCGGTCTATAAGTGTAGATCGCTGCATGCGTTCAGTATGCTTGCATTGAATTATTGGCAGGAAAAGGCTACCGGGGAAAGTTTTACTCAAAAGGGGTCGAATGCGGGGACGCAACAGTATTAGATGAACCTCAAAAAATACAATCCGACGACCTACCCTCTTTTCCAATTTTTACCTGTCCGAGGGCAACACAACCATTTTTGTTCAGACTAATTTGCCCGTCCGCTTTCCTTTTTGGGGTCGTGTGGATGTTTTTTATCTTTTCCCCTAAACAATCTATAAAATTGCTAAAAATAGAGGAAATTTCTAAATCGATTTGGGGGCTCCACTGTTGCGGAAGCCTTTTTGAAAAAGAGGTGCGTCTATCTTGAAACAATACTGGTGGGATCTTCAAATATATGTGAAGAAAACGCCCACCTCCTTTCCTTTTTTTTGGAAAAAAGGCATGGGGCTGTACACGTATTTGTTGTTTGCCCTTAAGTATATGTGTTGCAGTGTGTATGAATCTCTGCTGCATAAAACTAGGTTTTATCACGGAAGGCATTCGAAATTTATGAAATAAATTGGAACGACATTCCCGTCTGTTATATATTTTTTTTAGTGTATATATAGTGTTTGTTACCACAATATCATAAACTTTTATGCACAGTTCTTCCACTTTCAAATTAAATACGAAATCTAAATTCCCCGCCTCTGATCGTTTTTTCCTCTTTATAAACTATGGCTCCTAAGCGCAGTCTGTAACCCAAAGAATGTAAATTCTGCGTGTATTAACGAACCATGGAGTTGTGGTTGGAGAATTTGTGGTGTCGATCCACAGAGTTTTGACAGCGCGGGGAGCAGTTGATTCAACTGAGCTCACTGATGCAAAACGGTCTGGGTTCGTACCACACAAAATTACACAAAAGATCCAAACTTGGGTGCCGCCCAAAAGTTGGCACGACAACTGGCTCCAACAAATATAGATTTAGAATTTTCCTTTGTTAACAGCCAGTCATGCAAACACGTTGACACAAAATAACAAAAGTACAGTTCCAAACATTGCATTGACGTCTCTCGGTACTCTATGGAACGCAACTGAATGGTTGGCTTACTGTATCCGGATATCATAGGCGTAGCAAGGTCATTCTTATTGGGGGGGGGGGGGGGGGTAAACGTGAAAAAAGGCACTCGGTACATCCATGCTGAGAGGTAGACAGGGATTTTTACATATCAATAAGGGAACGGAGACATAATTTTCCTACTGTTAAAAGTGGGCGCACATAATCATGTTTGCCATTAGTCTTGGTACTTTCGTAGTGGAACAGCGCGCGACTTGTAGGCCTATGCATAATTTAACAGGCAGGTCAAAAGAATAATGACGCTTGCGCACAGGAGGAAACTCTTGTACATATGATGCGCGATATGGGGCAGAGATAACCCCCCCCCCCCCCCCCCTCTTTTGTGTTGGTCATTGTGTTCCCGGAATCTCAGGAATTCTTTTCAGAGGTCTAGGGGGATGTGTTAGGTAACAATAGTCTGGAGAGTGTAGGGCCTATATGGTATAGGGACAAAAGGGGGGGGGGGGGGGTACCCCTCTGCCCCATATCGCGCTGGGTATACTTGTTTTAGTAATTTGCTGGCTAGTCAACGTACGTTCCTCAAAGAGCGGATTGCGGGGGCGGGGCCGGGGATTGTGCCGGGTGGAAAGTTAGATGCCAGAACAGACGTCACAATGTCTTCAGGAAAGCCTAGTCATCAGGGGCCGATGTCCGCGCGGCTGTTCGCAGTCGGCGCTGTATAATTTGCGGACGAGAATTTCTAACCTTCCAAAGTACATATGCATAGAGTTGCACATCAGTAAATCAACTTGCATGGCCCGCACCCCAATAATAAATACGCCGACATCCAAAATTCAGAGAAATTTCCTTCCAAAAATGATCCCCCTAAAAGTAGTCCCTTAGCCCATCGCCGGTCGGTCGGTCGGTCGGTCGGTCGGTCGGTCAGAATTGGAATCCCTATACTGCATGCCAGCGAATCAGGCAGATGATAAGGTAATCTATAGTATAATGATTCTATATATTGTGACATATTTAGACGATTGGATTTCAACAGAGGAACATTTACTTTTCGTTGCTTGTCTTGGCAATAATGTTCTGGTGATTAACCGGGTTCTGTATGTTAAACGACTGTAAAAAACTTATATGCAATCTTGCACGTGGTTGGATGAACATTATACTTCACCGTGCTGAAGTAACGGCCGAAAGAGACGTTGTGCGCCGTTAGGGTTTTGGATTTTAATGGGCGATGACAGTCTCCTAAATGTGGGTTTGAAAACTGCCAAAGGATTACAGTGCTTGTGTTCTTCCGCAAGACATTTTACCACATTGCTCTTCTACATTTAGAGGCGAATGGGTTCTTGCGAGGGGAGGGTAGTGCGATTGTTTTTAAACGACAAGGAATGCTGATGAAATGGTTCTTTGTGGACTGTGTATACAGTCCAGAAGAGTTTCCAAATAATGAAAATTTAAAGACAATTTCGAAAAAAATCTCTGCAGATCCCAAAGAAACTGAAATACCGTTGTCTATTTTGTATAAGAGGTCTATCAATGTTTCTTTCTTGCAACGTACTTCATGAAAGGAAGTGTACTGCTAATTGTGCTAGGTTGGTTACTTGAACTTTTATCTTGTGCAATAATTTATAGGCCAAGTGTTCCCACGCATGCTACCATACTATGTATACTTTCCAATCCTAGTTTTTGTCATGCGGAACACCTCTGAAAATTGGCCCTTTGAAAGTCAATGCCAGATTCAGCGGTTACACCCACAACGGGGTCGCATTTTGAGAGCACCGACTGCTTTCCTTTTTCTGAAAGG
Source organism: Hippasteria phrygiana (assembly GCA_037893225.1). Taxonomy (NCBI): domain Eukaryota; kingdom Metazoa; phylum Echinodermata; class Asteroidea; order Valvatida; family Goniasteridae; genus Hippasteria; species Hippasteria phrygiana. Next base: position 982,945 of record JAZGUH010000511.1, on the reverse strand, counting down.
AAAGTATTATAGAGATGGCGTGAAACATAAACATTTGAAATAAGCAACTGCCGATATACAAGTTGCATTCAGATTCGCATAGGCAGACTCTCATGTGTAAAGATATTTCACCATAAAGTGGCGTGCCTAATGGGGAAGGGACTTTTTGTGCTCGTGTAGTGTGTATTATCATTAGGGCCTATAAGAATTGACGTGCGGAAATAATGGTGGAAATATCCCAAATAAAATTAACAGTCAGAAAGCGTCGTACTCTCTAAAAAAAACTGTAGTTAGGTTTGATTGGAAAATAGTCCAAATTATACCCGGGTAGTCATCTGGGTGTATGTTTGAGTGTTTCGACTCCTTTCCAATCAAAAGTGACTACAGTTTTTGAGAGTGTAGACCCAATTTTCCAAACTATTTTACGTACGGGAATTCATTGGAGCGGTTTGTTAAACAAAAATATGACGAGCGCCAACCCCCAGCAAATCCTGAATGCTCCATTGCTCCACCGCCCCATCGTTGCTGCAATTTATGTTATTTTGTCGATTTTATTTTCTTGTCATATCCCACCTTTCCAATTCTCCTTTAGTCTTTGCCGATTTTCTTCATCCCTTCACATAAGGGCCCAATCCAGTTGCTGTGCTTACCGTAAGGAAAGAATAGCCCAAAGTGCGCTAATATTACGGTATTGCACGAGTTAGCAAGGAATTTTGAATTTTGCGAATGAGTGGAGCGATGCAGTAAATAAGGATTCTGTGTTATGGGATTTGGGCAGAATTTCTTTGGTAGCTTGGTTAAAGGAGAATTGTAGGCCCTAATCTTTCTCAAAAGATGAGAGGAATGTTCGTTAGGGAATACCAAATCACAGTTTTTGAATCGGATATTGTCCACTGTAAAAAAAACATGTTTGTAATATACCGAATAGAAATTAGCAGGTATTTTTATTTAAACTTTAAAATTTGTAATTTTTTAATTTGCCTGGAGCGTCGTATTTTTTAAAAATGTGTTCTTATTAATAGAATTGAAGGCGTCAGAGGACACATTATATGCATATTCGTTTGAATTTTATTTATTATTAAGGCAAAATGGTTCATCCTATGGTACAGGGTTTTTGTTGCAACTGTCTGCATTTCGTACACTTATTTTTGTTTTTGGGGGGCGTATCCCAAGGTATATTACTGAATTATATTTTCTCTGATAGACCTTACCCTTTCTTTAAATTTTTATGGGCGAAGTCCACTTTGAAGGACACTTGCTGTAAATGACAATGGAAATGCATATTCATAACCCATCCGTGCGTTGCCTGATGATAATACAACAGATGAAAATATTATTTCAACACCAATGACTTTGGTGTGCTGGGATAAAAAGAACCTACCTCAGTCAAAGTGAAAGAATTTATCAGAAGTCCGAAGAGCACTGGTCATTGTAGTGTCTTGCCTTCGAGAGACAAATGAGTTAGAAACAAAGAAATCTGGGAAGAAATTCTTAAAACCGAAGACGATTTGTGGCAGAGTGAGGGAATCAAAAGTTCCACGGCGACGCGGTGGCTGCTTGCAGCGGTGCGAGCAAAATGGAGCGACGTTGGCCGACGTCTTTGACCCGTCTAGTCTTACTGATGTTTGTATATTTGTTGCTCGGATCAATTACAAATATTGGCATGGGTAAGTTTCACAAAATATACTGAATTATTTGTCACGAAAACATTACCCCATAAACTGGAAAATGTTACTTTATATTAAAGTTAAGCAGTTTGATCCCGTTTAACACAATCATTCGTTGAAAGTTAAAACGAATTATTACTTTGAAAATTGATCAACAATATCTCAGTTTCCTGTGTGTGTAGTTTGGATATTTCTGCTAAAACTACTTTCCAACTGAAATTACTTGAAATATATAATTAATATTTTCCCCAAGGCTAACGCAAAACAGATATTGTCAGTTGTTGTGTACTATAGAGGGTTCGTTCTTCACGTGAACGCGAATGCGAAGCGAATAACGTCAACGCCAAATTTTCGTTTTCAACTTGTGCGAATCTTCACCGCGAATGTGACGTCAAATTCGTTTCCCGTTATTATGAGCCGGTGTCATATGAATATCCGACTCCAATGAAACTTGGGCTTCTCTTCCCTATTATTGGTTATCTTATGTTTATCTTACTATTCTATTTTCACTCTTTGAATGTGTTTACAAATTCTCTTTTAAACTTTTTAATTTTCTAGTTTAAGACATGTATTTGTTATTTTGTATTGTACAATTTTAGCGTTGTTTTATGTTTTTCACTTCCAGTTTTAACTTACTTTTTAGTTTATTTCACTTTAATTTATAGTGTATAATTCGTATTTTAAGCCTTTGTTTTTCATCCGGGGAGTGGTTCGAGATGAACTTTAGTTTTTTCCACAACCCTTGACAATGTCAGAAATTTGATAATAATAAATAATAATCAAACAAAAAAACTCTCACGTGAGCGGAAACTCTCCCAATTATCAATATTATCGATCAATAGGCGTGTGTAATACTACGGTACATCTTGGTGACTAAATTCACGCTACACCTGCCTTTAAGAAAGGCTTTGCTGGGATCGAAACGTCAGACCCTTCTAATATTATCAATGAATTATTGTTCTGTTATACAAGTAGTTTACTACCGGTATTAAGTTCTGGAACCAGAAAAATCGTAAGGGTGGCAGAGATGGCAACCTAAAAATGTAGCCAACCCTCCACCCCTATTACCTAAAGTTGCTTTTAGCCCTTGTAGGCCTATTGGGCGTCTTCCATAAAAAAACACACGCCCCAGCAGCTGTAGAATAGGTGGTGTGTACGGCACCTTGCGCTACAGGTCGGTTCATTCTGAACGCGAATGCGAACGTGAAACGAATTTGAACAAGCAGATTGGAACAAGTTAAAATGCGTTCAACTTTTGCAATTTCGCAGCGCGAATAGTTGGCGTTGATGTCATAATATCCTTCAAATTGGAAGTATTAACCGGACTTGTCTGCATGATCGTGAATTTTGGCTGACTCGAAATGACACAAGGCCGGTTCGTACATTTAATTTAATATAATTTAACATGTATTTCCATACTGCTGAAAAATCACGTTAACATCATGGAAAAGGTGTTGAAGTAGCTAATAAAAATGATACATAAAGCAAGTATAATAATAATGAATTGTATATTTCTCGCAAATCTGGACGTGAAATGAATTTGAACCGGACTTCAAATTCTAGAAAAGATGCTATCATTGAAGTGGTCGGCACGATTTTCCAGACCTGTACAAGTATTTATTAATACGCAGTGCAGTGTTACATACTTACACATATACTCACACTATGAACATCTAACAAAAGAAAAACGGTGCACTAACAATGGAAATCCATTGTTACTTGGCACTAAATCCATTGTTACGAGTTCACAGTGTCAAGTATATGTTTCTTTACTCGTATTGGTTATCATGAAAATGTACTCGACTCCATTTGTATGTGTTAGTTCTCGTTCTTGCACTCGAAAGCCGGAAAGGAGGAAGTCTGTTAATGTTTAGTTGTAGAGATGGGAGGAACGCCGCCCCCACCCCGATAGTATTTTTGAAAACCCACGGAATCAGGTAAAGACTGAAAACCTAATCCACGTGTCGGCAATCAATATGTCGACACCGGTGGGATTCAAACCCAGGTCACAGCGGTGACCGAGGAAACCCCACTAGACCAACATGACTACCCTGACCTGACTTTTACTTCTGTAGGCCTACTTCATGTTTTTTTCACAAACTGATAAAGGTTAATGGCCCACCATATTATACGTTAAATATGCGTCTCATTTGGAAGTATGTATAGAAGCTATTGAAAGCGCGCTATAGAAAAAGCGGACACAATAACAGCCACACCCCCCCCCCCACCCCCCCCCCACCCCTCTCCCCCGCTTTTACAAATATTTCGAGGGCAAAGAGTTTTGGGGAACATTTTTGACGAAATTGTAAAATTGGTCCGAATTTTGAGACGCACTCCACCACAAACAAAATTCTGCGTTCGTGGGCCTGTAGGCCCTAAACAGTGATATACGGATAAGGATATTCTTTTGTTCGTGTACGCGGCTTGCTGCACCTTTGTGTTTGTAGCGATGTATTTCACAACAACAGTAAAAACCCAAAAGTTTCCCCTATTTTGGGGGACAAAAATCAAAATCGTGGCGCATCCGGGGGACAAGAAAAAGAATACTGATATTAATCTCTCTTGTTTTCATATTTACACAAATGTATCTATATTTAGGGTAAATAAAGCGAAAAATAGTGATGTTATACAAGGTTTTCCAATAATCTGTTTTGAAGCTTTCCGGTCAATTGTCATTTGCACATCTAAGAAATAGTTACAGCTGGTATTATTTTTATGACATATAATTATTTTAAATTGCAATGTAAATTTGTTGTTGGATTTCCATGCCCATGAATTCCACCTTGCTGGACTCCGCTGTAGCGCAAGGAAGTTATGATTATTTGCATCAAACTCATCTGTTTGGTAGAAGGTTGCCGGGGTCTGTAGAAGCGCAATGTGGGAATATTTTGACAGCTTCACCTCTTCGAGGATTAGAAATTCCCATTATTTCACCAAGTGCCCAATCTTTGTAGTTAAGCGGAACGAGGGAGCGCTGCCTATATATAAATGTTTATTATTGTAATACTCGATTTATATTCAAACTTTTGCCGTTATTGTTCAAGACGCATTACCTTTTTGCAGGGAAGTATTGGAATTCACACTTTGCCCACCGGGAGCAGATTTAAGCTTTGCCTTCGACTTAAACTTAGGGTTTATCACTCTGTGACGTCAACGGCAACTGGATAGTCGCACTGGCAATTGGAAAAATTGCAAAAAGCGCAAAAAGTGCACTGCGCTTATCGACCAAGCCACTGTACAGTTGGTATTTGAAGACGGTAAATGAATAATTCTCTTATAAATAATGACAATCACATTTCTGGAGAGAAAAAAGGAAATACTGAACTGTTATTACCTTAGAGCACTTTTTAAACCTATCAACACCACACGACGGCAGTACAATACCCGAACATCGTTGAATGAACACAATTAAAGATCACACCACTGTTATAACTCGTCCCGTCTCTTTATAACTGTAAGTTTGAAAATGAGGGCAGGCGGCAGTCCTACTCTTCCGAAATGTTGTCGTTTCTTGTCACAGCCTTTCGGCAGGGGAGAGCCTTGCGCGATATTGCAGAATGACATCGAACGATATCCGTAGACTTTTGGACTTTCGGTGGGAGGGGACACGGCCACCGCGATTTTGTCTTCTTGCTGGGATTTTGAAGCCCAGGAGCGGGTGGACTCCCAGGCCTAGCCCGCTACGCGCATGGCGGGCTGGCCGGGTGTGGCCCATTTTGACGGGCTCAATTAGCCTTTTGGGGATATGGCGGATACATTAGCAGGGGGTGCTATTTGATTTGATGTATGGCACAAAATGTTTACCTGAATCAAATAGCGCCCTCCTATTGTGTCCCAAAAAGGCTAATAGATTCAAAGCCTGGCAGTAACACCTTCCTTTTGAAATGTCTCCCTTTTTCAGTATTAGAACGTCACTGATGGCTTTGTATGCGTGTCTTATTTTGGGCCAAATTTAGAGCTGCTTTGCATGGAAACCGATTATTAGCTAAGAATTTGTTCTATTTTAACTAAAAAGTAACCGCGTTGTGGTTTTAAATCTTTACAAACAGACACAAATGAAATCGACAGGAAAGAATTTGTACCATGTACATTTTTCGGTTTTGTTCTATTTCCGTCCTTGTCGAACATTAAACCCTTGCTGTGTGATGAAACGCATACCGCGGCCGCTACACTGAAAACTGTTCGAAGTTGAAGTTTTCAAGTGAACAATGAAAAGTCATTGAGTGATCCCCACAATGTCGTTTACCATGTTGTATGGTAAAGTTGGGGCGTGATCCCTGGGTTCAAATCCTGCTCCTGCAAGTTTTCTTTGTTCACTTGGAAAATTCATTCAAAATTACCTATAGTCAGTTTCCCTTGTGGTTTGTTTGACGATTTTAAGTTGAAGAGGTGTCAAGAATCGAGTGTCCGAGGCATTTGAGATAATACGCATCAGGACAATTCTTCATTTGAATCATCTGACACACGTCAAGTACCTGTTCTTCGTTACTTCTTGTACATGAAAGTGGACATAGTGAAAATTCAAAGAAGCCATTCAAGCTACAATACCCGTGCTCTGGCTGAAAATGTCAATGGATTTCCTTCTACAAACCAACAATGCAGGAGACCTGTATTTTTGAAAGAAAAAATACATTCTGCAGTCTATTTGGTTCTAAATTTATGCACGCTGATTGCCCAATACGTTAATACATGTACTAAGAATGCGAGACTTTTCCATTCCTGTTGTAAAAACTTCAAAATTGTGTTATTTATGCTCAGTCATTTGTTTGTGGAATGTCTCATTGGTGAGCTCATAACTTATCTAATGCTAATAGATTAGCAATTCAATTTGAAACTGTATTTTTGAGGTACCGCTACTACGCCTAATAAGCATGGGCACCGCATCTTTAAAGCCATTATACTTATAGTAAGTATAGACTCTTTCACTAATGTGTGAACAAAACAGTACGTTTTTGGACCGGTTTGGAGTGATCATCGTACGTATATCGTATGGGATAAGTTAAACCACGTGCGCGCACGCGGCACGCTTGACCGGTTTACTTGAATAAGCACTTCATTAGCATCACTACACCATGCGGTCCATGGCGACACGTGAAAAAGGTCTATAGATGTTGGCCGCATACGGTTAGCGACTACTCCATTAACTGTGGCATCGTCAGTCTTGACGACGCCATTCATTAGGTCCAAACTGTAAAGTTGTCAGGGTTTCCTGCCAAATTTATGTAGTAGTACTATTTCATTTAAAACATACGGCATTGGTACAACTTTGTATCAGGGGCGGATCTAGGTTTTACCCAAGGGGGGGGGGGGGGGGGGGGGGGGGGTGGGTTTACCTGAGGTGATTGGCCTACACACCCCAGCGTGCCGATTTTTCGACACCCGACACTGGTTTTTTTTTTTTTTTTCAGCCCAAGGGGGGGGGGGGTTTAAACCCCCAAACCCCCCCCCCCGTAGATCCGCCACTGTGTATGGAAATATACTACAAAAACTATATACAATGTTGGTCATCTTGATAAAGTTTGAGAACTGGTCTTTTTTTCGTAAAACAAATATCAAAATTAGCTTGTAGGAGTCTTTTATTTGAAATGCGGTATTAATAATGGAAATATAGTGGAAACATAAGCGGTCACATTGATGACATCATTTGAACATGAGGTCAACTTTAGATGAAAATATATTAATACAAAACTCTATTATTCTGACGGCCATATTTATGACGCCAAGGGCACCACTCTGAATTCCAAAGGTCCGATTTTTTCCGAACCAAACTAGTTTCGTCAATTCATAGACAAACGGCGCATTTTCAATGGATGGTCGTGAACATCGATATATTCTAATTTTGAATGATTTTTACAACCATAGCAATTTTAGGACGAACACTTTTCGTAGCCCAACTGGTGACCTCCAAGGCAAGTCTGTTTGTTGCTCTTTTAGTTTAAAAATGTATGGCTAGGTTTGTGTTTGACCACTGCCAGCACCCCGTCCCACGAAACCGTCGCACTGTACCTAGTAGATACAAAATATACCATTTGATCATTGTCGTCGACGTCAACAGCGGCGGCGATTTCTCGTCAAGGTTTGGGGGACAGAGGAAAAAGCACACAACTAACAATAATTGTTACGCGTTTTGTACTCGGTGTCTCTTGTGTATCTTGGGAAATTTTTGAAAATGTGTGCTGATCCTTTGTGTATTCTGGTGCATTCTGGTATATGTAAAAGCCAATGACCCATAAAATGCATATGACCATGGGGACATTATTGGGGAGGGGGACACTGCCATAGCCGTGCCCTCCCCCAAAATATTGGGGGGACATGTACTCCCGTCCCCCCCCCCCAGAACGCCGCCCATTGACATCATCATCGCCGTAGTTGTTGCTGTTGTTGCTGCTTCTGCTGTTATGTTGCTGCTGCAGTTGATGCAGTTGTTGCTGGTGGAGAAAATGAGCGGCATTTCTTTTCTTTAAAGAAAATTGATTACCAACTGCTTTCTGTTAGTGATTCCATAATAATATGCCAATGAGTGTGTCCAGGCTTGTTACTCAGAATAAGCCAGTTCAGTGTCGCACCCGTTTAGGTCGCAGCGGCAATTCAAGTGAGCCCCGTTTGAAAAACCCCAACCACTCGTAAAACCCAGAAAGAATTTAAATCAAGAAGTGTTAAATTCACAAGAAAATTTAATATGTACTAACAAATACTCACACACAAAAAGAAAGAATAATTGAATATTTAATTAATAATAATTACAATGCAATTAAAGTTACACACAGTGAATCTAGTCAACCAGGAGATGCAGTGAAAGATTAAACCCCTTTGAGTTGCTCAATTATGTATTCAATTTAAAACTACATGTAGGCCTCAAATGATTTAACTCATAGGCCTACGCTAGGAATGTTCGATCACCAAGCTATATCACTGAACACAAAAAGAGGAAGATCCAGTAAACTGAAATATATATTATATATATAATAAACTGAAATAGTCTGAAACCACAAATTGTACGTTAATCAATGATAATAGAAGTTTATAAATTGAAACCAACAACTTATATCTATAGTTACTTAAATCCCAATAAATAAATAAACAATAAAATATTCCGGAATATACCCTAATTTGGGTCCATCGCGGTTTTGTTGCTCAACCTGTGTCCTTTTGGCAAATCACAGAGAGTCCGGCGATCCCCTTGCGTCGGCCCTCTAGCTCATTTGTAGAGGGGTAGTTCAGCTCCGATGAGCGGCCACGTCGGGCGTGCTTCACAGTAGTCTAGGTTCCAAGACGTTCTTAGCGGTGCAACGTATAGCGCGCATGGCCGGCCGACAGCGCCCTCTCGCTACACACACACACGCCAAGGCCAAATCGCTAAGAACGTCTAGGGAATTTTGCAAGTTCCGCTCGCGAAATCGCGAGCAGAACTGTGTGACATTTGCATGCGCGTGTGACGTAGCTGTATTATCGCATGTAAATAGCCAACACTCACTAGTCTAGTTTCTGTACTCACGTCGGGTTTACGTGTACGTACGTATACGTGCAGCGCAGTACCAAGCCATTCGTTGTTTGTTGGGAAAAATGTCTGACCGCGTGGACCATACCAAGCGATCGATTTTACAGCAAACAAACTGGGCTTTGGAAAGCTGAAAAGTCATACGATCAGTGCCATTCATCAATTTGTACGTGGCCATGATTTGTTTGTTATTTTACCAACGGGATTTGGCAAGAGTGAAATTTGTCAAGCTGCTCCATTGGTCTTAGATTTCTTGAACGAAGCATGCAGGTGTTTCCTACCATGTTCCTACCTCCATGAACGAAGTAACCGAATGCAAACAGGAGAAAGCGCTGATTATTGTCGTCGTGCCATTGAAAGCTCTGGCCGTTGATCAGTTACATCGTGCTGAACATCTGGGACTGAAATTGGCAGAGATAACGTCAGATATTCCAGATCACATTTTTGGAACAATCCGAAGATTTCTCAATCCTGTTTGCCAGTCCAGAATCACTCTGCTCAGAACGTTACCTGACTAGTAAGTTATTACTTAAACATGAGTTTCCTCCAGTGCGCAAGCGCGATTATTCGTTTCACCCGCCTGTTAAATTATGCATAAGCAGGTCGCGCGCGCTGCCTTGCGAAATTCCCAAGACGTTCTTAGCGATTTGGCCTTGGCGTGTGTTTGTGTGTAGCTAGAGGGCGCTGCCGTGCGCGCTGTACGTCGCACCGCGCTAAGGACGTCTTGGAACCAAGACTAGCTTCACAGCTGATGTCAACGGCCTTGACTACTGTGCGGTGCTCCTGGCACCCGACTACACGGACCTGGCTCGTCTCGTGTTAATTCACTGTTACTGGCCTTACATCAACACCCAGCTAATGTGCCGTCTACAATGAGTGTCAAATATTGTAAAACCAATAAAGACCAATGAAAAATTACAATTTTCAAATCTCGTTCAGCATAATCTCATCCACGAAGGCAAATCTTTACTCAAATAATTCGTCTATATCGGGTCATTCAATGACAAGAAATTCTCTCCAAATTAATCCAAAATCACAAAATGCCTCAAGTTTATCAAAATCTTTTTTCGTTATCAGTAGAAGGGTAAATGAAAACTACCATGCATGTTTAAGTAATTTCCAAACCGCTTCTTATCACAAGAAAATCGTATATCTTATCATTAACAAAAGAATAGTCTGGTGGCCGATTAACAAGGCAAATCGGCCACCAGACTATTCTTTTGTTCAAACCTGGTTTCATTAGTAGGCCTACTTTCAAAATAACCGTAAAATTTGTCATAAAATCAATATACACAAGAATGATGAAAACAAAACCATACTTACAGCCAGACAGGGTATTGGGCCCCTAGATAACTGTCTCCTCTCGACCGATCCCGGTCTCAAATCAGCGAAAACGCTGCTCAAAATCAACGCAAATTGCGACAGACGATCTCTGGTTATTAGTTTCCGCGGGGATCTCTCTGTTTTCTATCACATGACTACGGCACTAATTGTACAAAACAACTAGACACAGAGACGGATATAACGTAACAAAAGTTTCCACGGCTTTATTCAAATATATCGTAAATATTCATATCCATGGTTCGCTAAACCTTTCAGCGCACCGGCTATGGATACGCGTTGTGTGCAAACACGGGCATTGTTCTCTACGTGTGAAGGCACACACAACACTAAACAAAATCTTTAAAAAAAATACTGACCTGACAAAGGAAAAGAAGTAAAGAAGGTGAATGCAGGGAAAATATCGGAAAGGAAAAGCGTAGAAGTGCTATAGCCCAGGACTGGGCTCGAACCCACAACCTGCAGAACCACCCACAGACCTTGAATTCAATGTGCCAAACCACTAGGCAAAAACTAGGCAAAGGTGGTCACACAACGCGCACGTGTTAAAAGTAGTGTATACGATTGGTAATCCTCCACATATTTCTTTTCTCAAAATTATTACGAAATACATCACTACACTGTAAGTTAATAACAATCTCAATCATCTCGTGAAATGATGGCACCTGGTGTGCTGTCGTTTTCAAGAAAAGATGTAATTTATATCGTTTTCTAACGATTGTTCCGCGTAACAATCGTTTGAAAAAATAACAGATTGTTTTAATACCGCCCTCTATTGACTGAATGTAGTTAGTCCGCGTTGCGTCTAAAATAGGTTAACAATCCGAAAACGGGCGCAAGGTTGCAATTATGGTAGAAGTGTGTGTCGCTTAGTGTACCGAAGCGACTGGTTGTAACCAGTCGGCTCGCGTAGTTAATGTGACCAATTGAAAACGATCCCGTTTACAAAAATTGGGCTTATTTTATAAGAGGGCGCTATAACAAATCCAGTTAACTGCCGCCCGACGGTTGAAAACGAACGCCGTTTTTCTCTCGTTTGTTTTCGCCATCCAAGAACGCAAAACTTTGAAGGTCATTGAAACGATATTCCCTATAAAATACTAAACCCCAAATCCACCCATCTCTGAAAATTAAAGCAATGACCAATCATGTTCGCGTAACATGGCGTGACATTACGTCAGCAATTTTATCCCGAATAGCCTTTCACCTTTGAGACACCGAACTGGCCCCAACTTTATATGGCAACGGATTGCAAGTGGCAGGATGCTCCGTTAAGTTGATTTCCCTTCTGGTTAACGTTATGATATTTGAATCAAATAGATTAAAAATAAAATGAATGAACAACTCAGTGGAGAGAAATGTAACCTTTTCCTGGCTTAGGCACGTATGACGTTTGAATGGTTTATTGGTAAAACTCTGTAGAAATCCAAAAGCAATTTATATCTGCAAATGTCATCTTTTCATGTCAAATATTCCAACAGGCTCCTCAAAAATTTTAGTCGTTTTCAATAAAATGATCTAATTAGGTCCGATATCCAAATATGATATTTATCCAAACATCGTCCAGCGAAGGTAATCATTTTAAATTGACTTTCAAATTCTGTGTTTTCATTTCAGGACAATCATCCGCTGAACCAACACCTGGACCAACATCAACACCCGAATCAACAACAAACACTGAACCAACAACTACATCCGGGCCAACCACAACAGTTGAACCAACAACAACACCTGCACCAACATCAACACCTGAACCAACAACAAACACTGAACCAACAACTACACCCGGGCCAACCACAACACTTGAACCAACCACAACACCTCAACCAACATCAACACCTCAACCAACAACAAACACTGAACCAACAACTACATCCGGGCCAACCACAACACTTAAACAAACCACAACACCTGAACCAACATCAACACCTGAAGCAACAACAAACACTGAACCAACCACTACACCAGGGCCAACCACAACACTTGAACCAACCACTACACCTGAACCAACAACCACGCCGGAACCAACGACAAACACTGAACCAACCACTACACCTGGGCCAACCACAACACTTGAACCAACCACAACACCTGAACCAACATCAACACCTGAACTAACAACAAACACTGAACCAACAACTACATCCGGGCCAACCACAACACCTGGGCCAACCACAACACCTGAACCAACCACTACACCTGAACCAACAACCACGCCGGAACCAACGACAAACACTGAACCAACCACTACACCCGGGCCAACCACAACTCATGAACCAACCACTACACCTGAACCAACATCAACACCTGAACCAACAACCACACCTGAACCAACAACCACACCTGAACCAACAACCACACAAGAACCAACAACCACATCTGAACCAACAACCACACCTGAACCAACAACCACACCCGAACCAACAACCACACCCGAACCAACAACCACACCTGAACCAACAACCACGCCGGAACCAACAACAAACACTGAACCAACCACTTCACCCGGGCCAACCACAACACCTGAACCAACATCAACACCTGAACCAACAACTACACTGCAACCAACAACACACACTGAACCCACAACTACACCCGGGCCAACCACAACACTTAAACAAACCACAACACCTGAACCAACATCAACACCTGAAGCAACAACAAACAATGAACCAACCACTACACCCGGGCCAACCACAACACTTGAACCAACCACTACACCTGAACCAACAACCACGCCGGAACCAACGACAAACACTGAACCAACCACTACACCTGGGCCAACCACAACACTTGAACCAACCACAACACCTGAACCAACATCAACACCTGAACTAACAACAAACACTGAACCAACCACTACACCCGGGCCAACCACAACTCATGAACCAACCACTACACCTGAACCAACATCAACACCTGAACCAACAACCACACCTGAACCAACAACCACACCTGAACCAACAACCACACAAGAACCAACAACCACATCTGAACCAACAACCACACCTGAACCAACAACCACACCCGAACCAACAACCACACCTGAACCAACAACCACACCTGAATCAACAACCACGCCGGAACCAACAACAAACACTGAACCAACCACTACACCCGGGCCAACCACAACACTTGAACCAACCACAACACCTGAACCAACATCAACACCTGAACCAACAACTACACTGCAACCAACAACAAACACTGAACCAACCACTACACCCGGGCCAACCACAACACTTGAACCAACCACTACACCTGAACCAACAACCACGCCGGAACCAACGACAAACACTGAACCAACCACTACACCTGGGCCAACCACAACACTTGAACCAACCACAACACCTGAACCAACATCAACACCTGAACTAACAACAAACACTGAACCAACAACTACATCCGGGCCAACCACAACACCTGGGCCAACCACAACACCTGAACCAACCACTACACCTGAACCAACAACCACGCCGGAACCAACGACAAACACTGAACCAACCACTACACCCGGGCCAACCACAACTCATGAACCAACCACTACACCTGAACCAACATCAACACCTGAACCAACAACCACACCTGAACCAACAACCACACAAGAACCAACAACCACATCTGAACCAACAACCACACCTGAACCAACAACCACCCCCGAACCAACAACCACACCTGAACCAACAACCACACCTGAACCAACAACCACGCCGGAACCAACAACAAACACTGAACCAACCACTACACCCGGGCCAACCACAACACTTGAACCAACCACAACACCAGGACCAACATCAACACCTCAACCAACAACAAACACTGAACCAACAACTACATCCGGGCCAACCACAACACTTGAACCAACCACAACACCTGAACCAACATCAACACCTGAACCAACAACAAACACCGAACCAACCACTACACCCGGGCCAACCACAACACCTGAACCAACCACTACACCTGAACCAACAACTACACCAGAACCAACAACAAACACTGAACCAACCACTACACCTGGGCCAACCACAACACTTGAACCAACCACAACACCTGAACCAACATCAACACCTGAACTAACAACAAACACTGAACCAACAACTACATCCGGGCCAACCACAACACCTGGGCCAACCACAACACCTGAACCAACCACTACACCTGAACCAACAACCACGCCGGAACCAACGACAAACACTGAACCAACCACTACACCCGGGCCAACCACAACTCATGAACCAACCACTACACCTGAACCAACATCAACACCTGAACCAACAACCACACCTGAACCAACAACCACACAAGAACCAACAACCACATCTGAACCAACAACCACACCTGAACCAACAACCACCCCCGAACCAACAACCACACCTGAACCAACAACCACACCTGAACCAACAACCACGCCGGAACCAACAACAAACACTGAACCAACCACTACACCCGGGCCAACCACAACACTTGAACCAACCACAACACCAGGACCAACATCAACACCTCAACCAACAACAAACACTGAACCAACAACTACATCCGGGCCAACCACAACACTTGAACCAACCACAACACCTGAACCAACATCAACACCTGAACCAACAACAAACACCGAACCAACCACTACACCCGGGCCAACCACAACACCTGAACCAACCACTACACCTGAACCAACAACTACACCAGAACCAACAACAAACACTGAACCAACCACTACACCCGGGCCAACCACAACACCTGAACCAACCACTACACCTGAACCAACAACTACACCAGAACCAACAACAAACACTGAACCAACCACTACACCCGGGCCAACCACAACACCTGAACCAACCACTACACCTAAACCAACAACTACACCAGAACCAACCACTACACCTGAACCAACAACAACACCGGACCCAACAACCACACCCGACCCAACAACCACACCCGAAGCAACAACCACACCCGTAGCAACAACCACACCCGAACCAACAACCACATTCGAACCAATAACCACACCTGACGCAACAACCACACCTGATCCAACAACCACACCCGAACCAACAACCACACCCGACCCAACAACCACACCCGAGCCAACATCCACACCCGAGCCAACAACCACACCCGACCCAACAACCACACCCGACCAAACAACCACAGCCGAACCAACAACCACACCCGAACCAACAACCACACCCGAACCAACAACCACACCCGAACCAACAACCACATCCAAACCAACAACCACACCCGACCCAACAACCACACCCGACCCAACAACCACACCCGAACCAACAACCACACCCGACCCAACAACCACATCCAAACCAACAACCACACCCGACCCAACAACCACACCTGAACCAACAACCACACCCGAACCAACAACCACACCTAAACCAACAACCACACCCGAGCCAACAACCACACCTGAACCAACAACCACACCTGACCCAACAACCACACAAGAACCAACAACCACCCCCGAACCAACAACCACACCCGAGCCAACAACCACACCCGAACCAACAACCACACCTGAACCAACAACCACACCCGAGCCAACAACCACACCCGAGCCAACAACCACATCCGACCCAACAACCACACCCGACCCAACAACCACACCCGACCCAACAACCACACCCGACCCAACAACCACACCCGAACCATCAACCACACCCGAACCAACAACCACACCCGAACCAACAACCACACCCGAACCAACGACCACATCCGAACCAACAACCACACCCGACCCAACAACCACACCCGAACCAACAACCACACCTGAACCAACAACCACACCTGAACTAACAACCACACCCGAGCAAACATCCACACCCGAGCCAACAACCACACCCGACCCAACAACCACACCCGACCAAACAACCACAGCCGAACCAACAACCACACCCGAACCAACAACCACACCCGACCCAACAACCACACCCGAACCAACAACCACACCCGAACCAACAACCACATCCAAACCAACAACCACACCCGAACCAACAACCACACCCGACCCAACAACCACACCCGAACCAACAACCACACCCGACCCAACAACCACATCCAAACCAACAACCACACCCGACCCAACAACCACACCTGAACCAACAACCACACCCGAACCAACAACCACACCTAAACCAACAACCACACCCGAGCCAACAACCACACCTGAACCAACAACCACACCTGACCCAACAACCACACAAGAACCAACAACCACCCCCGAACCAACAACCACACCCGAGCCAACAACCACACCCGAACCAACAACCACACCTGAACCAACAACCACACCCGAGCCAACAACCACATCCAAACCAACAACCACACCCGACCCAACAACCACACCCGACCCAACAACCACACCCGAACCAACAACCACACCCGACCCAACAACCACATCCAAACCAACAACCACACCCGACCCAACAACCACACCTGAACCAACAACCACACCCGAACCAACAACCACACCTAAACCAACAACCACACCCGAGCCAACAACCACACCTGAACCAACAACCACACCTGACCCAACAACCACACAAGAACCAACAACCACCCCCGAACCAACAACCACACCCGAGCCAACAACCACACCCGAACCAACAACCACACCTGAACCAACAACCACACCCGAGCAAACAACCACACCCGAGCCAACAACCACACCCGACCCAACAACCACACCCGACCCAACAACCACACCCGACCCAACAACCACACCCGAACCAACAACCACACCCGACCCAACAACCACACCCGAACCAACAACCACACCCGAACCAACAACCACACTCGACCCAACAACCACACCCGAACCAACAACCACACCTGACCCAACAACCACACCTGACCCAACAACAACACCCGAACCAACAACCACACCCGAACCAACAACCACACCCGAACCAACAACCACATCCGACCCAACAACCACACCCGACCCAACAACCACACCCGAACAAACAACCACACCTGAACCAACAACCACACCCGAGCCAACAACCACACCCGAGCCAACAACCACACCTGAAGCAACAACCACACCTGAACCAACAACCACACCCGACCCAACAACCACACCCGACCCAACATCCACACCCGAGCCAACAACCACACCCGAACCAACAACCACACCCGAACCAACAACCACACCCGACCCAACAACCACACCGGAACCAACAACCACACCCGAACCAACAACCACACCCGAACCAACAACCACACCCGAACCAACAACCACACCCGAACCAACAACCACACCTGACCCAACAACCACACCCGACCCAACAACCACACCCCAACTAACAACCACACCCGAGCCAACAACCACACCCGAGCCAACAACCACACCCGACCCAACAACCACACCCGACCCAACAACCACACCCAACCCAACAACCACACCCGAACCAACAACCACACCCGAACCAACAACCACATCTGAACCAACAACCACACCCGACCCAACAACCACACCCGACCCAACAACCACACCCGAGCCAACATCCACACCCGAGCCAACAACCACACCCGAACCAACAACCCCACCTCAACCAACAACCACACCCGACCCAACAACCACACCCGAACCAACAACCACACCCGAACCAACAACCACACCCGAACCAACAACCACACCCGAACCAACAACCACACCCGAACCAACAACCATACCTGACCCAACAACCACACTTGAACCAACAACCACACCCGAACCAACAACCACAACCGACCCAACAACCACACCCAACCCAACAACCACACCCGAACCAACAACCACACCCGAACCAACAACCACACCCGAACCAACAACCACACCCGAGCCAACATCCACACCCGAGCCAACAACCACACCCGAACCAACAACCACACCCGAACCAACAACCACACCCGACCCAACAACCACACCCCAACCAACAACCACACCCGAACCAACAACCACACCCGAACCAACAACCACACCCGAACCAACAACCACACCCGAACCAACAACCACACCCGAACCAACAACCACATCCGAACCAACAACCACACCCGACCCAACAACCACACCCGAACCAACAACCACACCTGAACCAACAACCACACCCGACCCAACAACCACACCCGACCCAACAACCACACCCGAACCAACAACCACTCCCGAACCAACAACCACTCCCGGCCCAACAACCACACCCGAACCAACAACCACACCCGAACCAACAACCACACCTGACCCAACAACCACACCTGAACCAACAACCACACCCGAACCAACAACCACACCCGAACCAACGACCACATCCGAACCAACAACCACACCTGACCCAACAACCACACCTGAACCAACAACCACACCTGAACCAACAACCACACCTGAACTAACAACCACACCTGACCCAACAACCACAACCGACCCAACAACCACACCCGAGCAAACATCCACACCCGAACCAACAACCACACCTGAGCCAACAACCACACCTGACCCAACAACCACACCTGAACCAACATCCACACCCCAGCCAACAACCACACCCGAACCAACAACCACATCCGACCCAACAACCACACCTGACCCAACAACCACACCTGAACCAACAACCACACCCGAACCAACAACCACACCCGAACCAACGACCACATCCGAACCAACAACCACACCTGACCCAACAACCACACCTGAACCAACAACCACACCTGAACCAACAACCACACCTGAACTAACAACCACACCTGACCCAACAACCACACCCGACCCAACAACCACACCCGAGCAAACATCCACACCCGAACCAACAACCACACCTGAGCTAACAACCACACCTGACCCAACAACCACACCTGAACCAACATCCACACCCCAGCCAACAACCACACCCGAACCAACAACCACATCCGACCCAACAACCACACCCGACCCAACAACCACACCCGAACCAACAACCACACCTGAACCAACAACAACACCCGAGCCAACAACCACACCCGAGCCAACAACCACACCCGAGCCAACAACCACACCCGACCCAACAACCACACCCGAACCAACAACCACACCTGAACCAACAACCACACCCAAGCCAACAACCACACCCGAGCCAACAACCACACCCGAGCCAACAACCACACCCGACCCAACAACCACACCCGACCCAACAACCACACCCAACCCAACAACCACACCTGAACCAACAACCACACCCGAAGCAACAACCACACCCAACCCAACAACCACACCCGAACCAACAACCACACCCGAACCAACAACCACACCCGACCCAACAACCACACCCCAACCAACAACCACACCCGAACCAACAACCACACCCGAACCAACAACCACACCCGAACCAACAACCACACCCGAACCAACAACCACACCCGAACCAACAACCACATCCGAACCAACAACCACACCCGACCCAACAACCACACCCGAACCAACAACCACACCTGAACCAACAACCACACCCGACCCAACAACCACACCCGAACCAACAACCACTCCCGAACCAACAACCACTCCCGGCCCAACAACCACACCCGAACCAACAACCACACCCGAACCAACAACCACACCTGACCCAACAACCACACCTGAACCAACAACCACACCCGAACCAACGACCACATCCGAACCAACAACCACACCTGACCCAACAACCACACCTGAACCAACAACCACACCTGAACCAACAACCACACCTGAACTAACAACCACACCTGACCCAACAACCACACCCGACCCAACAACCACACCCGAGCAAACATCCACAGCCGAACCAACATCCACACCCGAGCCAACAACCACACCCGAACCAACAACCCCACCTCAACCAACAACCACACCCGACCCAACAACCACACCCGAACCAACAACCACACCCGAACCAACAACCACACCCGAACCAACAACCACACCTGACCCAACAACCACACCTGAACCAACAACCACACCCGAACCAACAACCACACCCGAACCAACGACCACACCCGAACCAACAACCACACCCGAACCAACAACCACACCCGAGCCAACATCCACACCCGAGCCAACAACCACACCCCAGCCAACAACCACACCCGAACCAACAACCACATCCGACCCAACAACCACACCCGACCCAACAACCACACCCGAACCAACAACCACACCTGAACCAACAACCACTCCCGGCCCAACAACCACACCCGAACCAACAACCACACCCGAACCAACAACCACACCTGACCCAACAACCACACCTGAACCAACAACCACACCCGAACCAACAACCACACCCGAACCAACGACCACATCCGAACCAACAACCACACCTGACCCAACAACCACACCTGAACCAACAACCACACCTGAACCAACAACCACACCTGAACTAACAACCACACCTGACCCAACAACCACACCCGACCCAACAACCACACCCGAGCAAACATCCACACCCGAACCAACAACCACACCTGAGCCAACAACCACACCTGACCCAACAACCACACCTGAACCAACATCCACACCCCAGCCAACAACCACACCCGAACCAACAACCACATCCGACCCAACAACCACACCCGAACCAACAACCACACCCGAACCAACAACCACACCTGAACCAACAACCACACCCGAGCCAACAACCACACCCGAGCCAACAACCACACCCGAGCCAACAACCACACCCGACCCAACAACCACACCCGAACCAACAACCACACCTGAACCAACAACCACACCCAAGCCAACAACCACACCCGAGCCAACAACCACACCCGAGCCAACAACCACACCCGACCCAACAACCACACCCGACCCAACAACCACACCTGAACCAACAACCACACCCGAAGCAACAACCACACCCAACCCAACAACCACACCCGAACCAACAACCACACCCGAACCAACAACCACACCCGAACCAACAACCACACCCGAGCCAACATCCACACCCGAGCCAACAACCACACCCGAACCAACAACCACACCCGAACCAACAACCACACCCGACCCAACAACCACACCCCAACCAACAACCACACCCGAACCAACAACCACACCTGAACCAACAACCACACCCGAAGCAACAACCGCACCCGACCCAACAACCACACCCGAACCAACAACCACACCTGACCCAACAACCACACCTGACCCAACAACCACACCTGACCCAACAACCACACCCGAACCAACAACCACACCCGAATCAACAACCACATCGGAACCAACAACCACACCCGACCCAACAACCACACCCCAACCAACAACCACACCCGAACCAACAACCACACCCGAACCAACGACCACATCCGAACCAACAACCACACCCGACCCAACAACCACACCTGAACCAACAACCACATCCGAACCAACGACCACACCCGACCCAACAACCACACCCGAGCCAACATCCACACCCGAGCCAACAACCACACCCGAACCAACAACCCCACCTCAACCAACAACCACACCCGACCCAACAACCACACCCGAACCAACAACCACACCCGAACCAACAACCACACCCGAACCAACAACCACACCCGAACCAACAACCACACCCGAACCAACAACCACACTCGAACCAACAACTATACCTGACCCAACAACCACACTTGAACCAACAACCACACCCGAACCAACAACCACAACCGACCCAACAACCACACCCGAACCAACAACCACACCCGAACCAACAACCACACCCGAGCCAACATCCACACCCGAGCCAACAACCACACCCGAACCAACAACCACACCCGAACCAACAACCACACCCGACCCAACAACCACACCCGAACCAACAACCACACCCGAACCAACAACCACACCCGAACCAACAACCACACCCGAACCAACAACCACACCCGAACCAACAACCACACCCGAACCAACAACCACACCCGACCCAACAACCACACCCGAACCAACAACCACACCCCAACCAACAACCACACACCAACCAACAACCACACGCGAACCAACAACCACACCCGAACCAACAACCACACCCGAACCAACAACCACACCCGAAGCAACAACCGCACCCGACCCAACAACCACACCCGAACCAACAACCACACCTGACCCAACAACCACACCTGACCCAACAACCACACCTGACCCAACAACCACACCCGAACCAACAACCACACCCGAACCAACAACCACATCTGAACCAACAACCACACCCGACCCAACAACCACACCCCAACCAACAACCACACCCGAACCAACAACCACACCCGAACCAACGACCACATCCGAACCAACAACCACACCCGAACCAACAACCACACCTGAACCAACAACCACATCCGAACCAACGACCACACCCGACCCAACGACCACACCCGAGCCAACATCCACACCCGAGCCAACAACCACACCCGAACCAACAACCCCACCTCAACCAACAACCACACCCGACCCAACAACCACACCCGAACCAACAACCACACCCGAACCAACAACCACACCCGAACCAACAACCACACCCGAACCAACAACCACACCCGAACCAACAACCATACCTGACCCAACAACCACACTTGAACCAACAACCACACTTGAACCAACAACCACACCCGAACCAACAACCACAACCGACCCAACAACCACACCCGAACCAACAACCACACCCGAACCAACAACCACACCCGAGCCAACATCCACACCCGAGCCAACAACCACACCCGAACCAACAACCACACCCGAACCAACAACCACACCCGACCCAACAACCACACCCGAACCAAAAACCACACCCGAACCAACAACCACACCCGAACCAACAACCACACCCGAACCAACAACCACACCCGAACCAACAACCACACCTGACCCAACAACCACACCCGAACCAACAACCACACCCCAACCAACAACCACACACCAACCAACAACCACACGCGAACCAACAACCACACCCGAACCAACAACCACACCCGAACCAACAACCACACCCGAACCAACGACCACATCCGAACCAACAACCACACCCGAACCAACAACCATACCTGACCCAACAACCACACTTGAACCAACAACCACACTTGAACCAACAACCACACCCGAACCAACAACCACAACCGACCCAACAACCACACCCGAACCAACAACCACACCCGAACCAACAACCACACCCGAGCCAACATCCACACCCGAGCCAACAACCACACCCGAACCAACAACCACACCCGAACCAACAACCACACCCGACCCAACAACCACACCCGAACCAAAAACCACACCCGAACCAACAACCACACCCGAACCAACAACCACACCCGAACCAACAACCACACCCGAACCAACAACCACACCTGACCCAACAACCACACCCGAACCAACAACCACACCCCAACCAACAACCACACACCAACCAACAACCACACGCGAACCAACAACCACACCCGAACCAACAACCACACCCGAACCAACAACCACACCCGAACCAACGACCACATCCGAACCAACAACCACACCCGACCCAACAACCACACCTGAACCAACAACCACACCTGAACCAACAACCACACCTGAACTAACATCCACACCTGACCCAACAACCACACCCGACCCAACAACCACACCCGAGCCAACATCCACACCCGAACCAACAACCACACCTGAGCCAACAACCACACCTGACCCAACAAACACACCTGAACCAACATCCACACCCCAGCTAACAACCACACCAGAACCAACAACCACATCCGACCCAACAACCACACCCGACCCAACAACCACACCCGACCCAACAACCACACCTGACCCAACAACCACACCTGAACCAACATCCACACCCCAGCCAACAACCACACCCGGCCCAACAACCACACCCGAACCAACAACCACACCCGAACCAACAACCACACCCGAACCAACAACCACACCTGACCCAACAACCACACCTGAACCAAGAACCACACCCGAACCAACAACCACACCCGAACCAACGACCACATCCGAACCAACAACCACACCTGACCCAACAACCACACCTGAACCAACAACCACACCTGAACCAACAACCACACCTGAACTAACAACCACACCTGACCCAACAACCACACCCGACCCAACAACCACACCCGAGCCAACATCCACACCCGAACCAACAACCACACCTGAGCCAACAACCACACCTGACTCAACAACCACACCTGAACCAACAACCACACCTGAACCAACATCCACACCCCAGCCAACAACCACACTCGAACCAACAACCACATCCGACCCAACAACCACACCCGACCCAACAACCACACCCGAACCAACAACCACACCCGAACCAACAACCACACCCGAGCCAACAACCACACCCGAGCCAACAACCACACCCGAGCCAACAACCACACCCGAGCCAACAACCACACCCAACCCAACAACCACACCCAACCCAACAACCACACCCGAACCAACAACCACACCCGAACCAACAACCACACCCGACCCAACAACCACACCCGAACCAACAATCACACCTGACCCAACAACCACACCTGACCCAACAACCACACCCGAACCAACAACCGCACCCGAACCAACAACCACATCTGAACCAACAACCACACCAGACCCAAAAACCACACCCCAACCAACAACCACACCCGAACCAACAACCACACCCGAACCAACAACCACACCCGAGCCAACAACCACACCTGACCCAACAACCACACCTGAACCAACAAGCACACCTGACCCAACAACCACACCCGAACCAACAACCACACCCGAACCAACAACCACACCCGACCCAACAACCACACCCGAACCAACAACCACACCCGACCCAACAACCACACCCGAACCAACAACCACACCCGAACCAACAACCACACCCGACCCAACAACCACACCCGAACCAACAACCACACCTGACCCAACATCTACACCTGACCCAACAACCACACCCGAACCAACAACCACACCCGAACCAACAACCACATCCGAACCAACAACCACATCCGAACCAACAACCATACCCGACCCAACAACCACACCCCAACCAACAACCACACCCGAACCAACAACCACACCTGACCCAACAACCACACCTGAACCAACAACCACACCCGAGCCAACAACCACACCCGTCCCAACAACCACACCTGACCCAACAACCACACCCGACCCAACAACCACACCTGAACCAACAACCACACCTGACCCAACATCCACACCCGACCCAACAACCACACCCGAATCAACAACCACACCCGAACCAACAACCACACCCGAATCAACAAACACACCCGAACCAACAACCACACCCGAACCAACAACCACACCCGAACCAACAACCACACCCGAACCAACAACCACACGCGAACCAACATCCACACCTGAACCAACAACCACACCCGACCCAACAACCACCCCCGAGCCAACATCCACAGCCGACCCAACAACCACACCCGAACCAACAACCACACCCGAACAAACCACACCAGAACCAACAACGACACCCGAAACAACAACCACATCTGAACCAACAACGACACCTGACACAACAACCACACCTGAACCAACAACCACACCTGAACCAACAACCACACCCGAACCAACAACCACACCTGAACCAACAACCACTCCTGAACCAACAACTACACCCGAACCAACAACCACACCTGAGGCAACAACCACACCCGAACCAACAACCACACACGAACCAACAACCGCACAAGAACCAACAACCACACCCGAACTAACAACCACACCCGAACCAACAACCACACCTGAACCAACAACGACACCTGACACAACAACCACACCTGAACGAACAACCACACCTGAACCAACAACCACACCTGAACCAACAACCACACCCGAACCAACAACCACACCCGAATCAACAACCACACCCGAACCAACAACCACACCCGAACCAACAACCACACCCGAACCAACAACCACACCCGAACCAACAACTACACCCGAACCAACAACGACACCTGAACCAACAACGACACCTTACACAAAAACCACACCTGAACCAACAAACACACCCGAACCAACAACTACACCCGACCCAACAACCACACCTGAACCAACAACCACAACTGAATTAGCAACCACACCTGCATTAACATCCTCACCTGAACCAACAACCGCACCTGAACCAACAACCACACAAGAACCAACAACCTTACAAGAAGCAACAACCACACCCGAGCCAACAACCACAACCACAACCGAACCAACAACCACACCCGAACCAACAACCACTCCCGAACAAACCACACCAGAACCAACAACCACACCTGAACCAACAACGACACCTGACACAACAACCACACCTGAACCAACAACCACACCCGAACCAACCACCACACCTGAACCAACAACCACACCCGAACCAACAACTACACCCGACCCAACAACTACACCCGACCCAACAACCACACCTGAGGCAACAACCACACCCGAACCAACAACCACACAAGAACCAACAACCGCACAAGAACCAACAACCACACCCGAACGAACAACCACACCTGAACCAACAACCACACCTGAACCAACAACCACACCCGAACCAACAACCACACCCGAATCAACAACCACACCCGAACCAACAACCACACCCGAACCAACAACCACACCCGAACCAACAACCACACCCGAACCAACAACCACACCCGAGCCAACAACCACACCGGAGCCAACAACCACACCCGAGCCAACAACCACACCCAAACCAACAACTACACCCGAACCAACATCCACACCCGTGCCAACAACCACACCCGAGCTAACAACCACACCCGAACCAACAACCACACCTGAACCAACAACCACACCCGAACCAACAACCACACCCGAGCCAACAACCACAACCGAACCAACAACCACACCGGAACCAACAACCACACCTGAACCAACAACCACACCCGAACCAACAACCACACCTGAACCAACAACCACACCCGAACCAACAACTACACCCGACCCAACAACTACACCCGACCCAACAACCACACCTGAACCAACAACCACAACTGAACGAACAACCACACCTGAACCAACAACCACACCCGAACCAACCACCACACCTGAACCAACAACCACACCCGAACCAACAACTACACCCGACCCAACAACTACACCCGACCCAACAACCACACCTGAGGCAACAACCACACCCGAAGCAACAACCACACAAGAACCAACAACCGCACAAGAACCAACAACCACACCCGAACGAACAACCACACCCGAACCAACAACCACACCCGAACCAACAACCACACCCGAACCAACAACCACACCCGAATCAACAACCACACCCGAACCAACAACCACACCCGAACCAACAACCACACCCGAACCAACAACCACACCCGAACCAACAACCACACCCGAGCCAACAACCACACCCGAGCCAACAACCACACCCAAACCAACAACTACACCCGAACCAACATCCACACCCGAACCAACAACCACACCCGAGCTAACAACCACACCCGAACCAACAACCACACCTGAACCAACAACCACACCCGAACCAACAACCACACCCGAGCCAACAACCACAACCGAACCAACAACCACACCGGAACCAACAACCACACCTGAACCAACAACCACACCCGACCCAACAACCACCCCCGAGCCAACATCCACAGCCGACTTAACAACCACACAAGAGCCAACAACCACACCCGAACCAACAACCACACCCGAACAAACCACACCAGAACCAACAACCACACCTGAACCAACAGCGACACCTGACATAACAACCACACCTGAACCAACAACCACACCCGAACCAACAACCACACCTGAACCAACAACCACACCCGAACCAACAACTACACCCGACCCAACAACTACACCCGAACCAACAACCACACCTGAACCAACAACGACACCTGACACAACAACCACACCTGAACCAACAACCACACCCGAACCAACAACTACACCCGACCCAACAACCACACCTGAACCAACAACCACAACTGAATTAGCAACCACACCTGAACCAACAACCACACCTGAACCAACAACCACACAAGAACCAACAACTTTACAAGAACCAACAACCACACAAGAACCAACAACCACACAAGAACCAAGAACCACACAAGAACCAAGAACCACACAAGAACCAAGAACCACACAAGAACCAACAACCACACAAGAACCAACAACCACACAAGAACCAACAACCGCACAAGAACCAACAACCACACCCGAACTAACAACCACACCCGAACCAACAACCACACCCGAACCAACAACCACACCCGAATCAACAACCACACCCGAACCAACAACCACACTCGAACCAACAACCACACCTGAACCAACAACCACACCTGAACCAACAACCACACCTGAACCAACAACTACACCCGACTCAACAACCACACAAGAACCAACAACCGCACAAGAACCAACAACCACACCTGAACTAACAACCACACGCGAACCAACAACCACACCTGAACCAACAACGACACCTGACACAACAACCACACCTGAACGAACAACCACACCTGAACCAACAACCACACCTGAACCAACAACCACACCCGACCCAACATCCACCCCCGAGCCAACATCCACACCCGAACCAACAACCACACCCGAACCAACAACCACATCCGAACCAACAACCACACCTGAACCAACAACGACACCTGACACAACAACCACACCTGAACCAACAACCACACCCGAACCAACAACTACACCCGACCCAACAACCACACCTGAACCAACAACCACAACTGAATTAGCAACCACACCTGAACCAACAACCACACAAGAACCAACAACCTTACAAGAACCAACAACCACACAAGAACCAACAACCACACCCGAACCAAGAACCACACAAGAACCAAGAACCACACAAGAACCAAGAACCACACAAGAACCAACAACCACACCCGAACCAACAACCACACAAGAACCAACAACCGCACAAGAACCAACAACCACACCCGAACTAACAACCACACCCGAACCAACAACCACACCCGAACCAACAACCACACCCGAATCAACAACCACACCCGAACCAACAACCACACCCGAACCAACAACCACACCTGAACCAACAACCACACCTGAACCAACAACCACACCTGAACCAACAACCACACCTGAACCAACAACTACACCCGACCCAACAACCACACCTGAGGCAACAACCACACCCGAACCAACAACCACACAAGAACCAACAACCGCACAAGAACCAACAACCACACCTGAACTAACAACCACACCCGAACCAACAACCACACCTGAACCAACAACGACACCAGACACAACAACCACACCTGAACGAACAACCACACCTGAACCAACAACCACACCTGAACCAACAACCACACCCGACCCAACAACCACCCCCGAGCCAACATCCACACCCGAACCAACAACCACACCCGAACCAACAACCACATCCGAACCAACAACCACACCTGAACCAACAACGACACCTGACACAACAACCACACCTGAACCAACAACCACACCCGAACCAACAACTACACCCGACCCAACAACCACACCTGAACCAACAACCACAACTGAATTAGCAACCACACCTGCATTAACATCCACACCTGAACCAACAACCGCACCTGAACCAACAACCACACAAGAACCAACAACCTTACAAGAACCAACAACCACACAAGAACCAAGAACCACACAAGAACCAAGAACCACACAAGAACCAACAACCACACCTGAACCAACAACCACACCTGAACCAACAACCACACCTGAACCAACAACCACACCTGAACCAACAACCACACCTGAACGAACAACCACGCCTGAACCAACAACCACGCCTGAACCAACAACCACACCTGAACCAACAATCACACCTGAACCAACAACCACACCGGAACCAACAACCACGCCTGAACCACCAACCATACCTGAACCATCAACCACACCTGAACCAACAACCACACAAGAACCAACAACTTTACAAGAACCAACAACCACACAAGAACCAACAACCACACAAGAACCAAGAACCACACAAGAACCAAGAACCACACAAGAACCAAGAACCACACAAGAACCAACAACCACACAAGAACCAACAACCACACAAGAACCAACAACCGCACAAGAACCAACAACCACACCCGAACTAACAACCACACCCGAACCAACAACCACACCCGAACCAACAACCACACCCGAATCAACAACCACACCCGAACCAACAACCACACTCGAACCAACAACCACACCTGAACCAACAACCACACCTGAACCAACAACCACACCTGAACCAACAACTACACCCGACTCAACAACCACACAAGAACCAACAACCGCACAAGAACCAACAACCACACCTGAACTAACAACCACACGCGAACCAACAACCACACCTGAACCAACAACGACACCTGACACAACAACCACACCTGAACGAACAACCACACCTGAACCAACAACCACACCTGAACCAACAACCACACCCGACCCAACATCCACCCCCGAGCCAACATCCACACCCGAACCAACAACCACACCCGAACCAACAACCACATCCGAACCAACAACCACACCTGAACCAACAACGACACCTGACACAACAACCACACCTGAACCAACAACCACACCCGAACCAACAACTACACCCGACCCAACAACCACACCTGAACCAACAACCACAACTGAATTAGCAACCACACCTGAACCAACAACCACACAAGAACCAACAACCTTACAAGAACCAACAACCACACAAGAACCAACAACCACACCCGAACCAAGAACCACACAAGAACCAAGAACCACACAAGAACCAAGAACCACACAAGAACCAACAACCACACCCGAACCAACAACCACACAAGAACCAACAACCGCACAAGAACCAACAACCACACCCGAACTAACAACCACACCCGAACCAACAACCACACCCGAACCAACAACCACACCCGAATCAACAACCACACCCGAACCAACAACCACACCCGAACCAACAACCACACCTGAACCAACAACCACACCTGAACCAACAACCACACCTGAACCAACAACCACACCTGAACCAACAACTACACCCGACCCAACAACCACACCTGAGGCAACAACCACACCCGAACCAACAACCACACAAGAACCAACAACCGCACAAGAACCAACAACCACACCTGAACTAACAACCACACCCGAACCAACAACCACACCTGAACCAACAACGACACCAGACACAACAACCACACCTGAACGAACAACCACACCTGAACCAACAACCACACCTGAACCAACAACCACACCCGACCCAACAACCACCCCCGAGCCAACATCCACACCCGAACCAACAACCACACCCGAACCAACAACCACATCCGAACCAACAACCACACCTGAACCAACAACGACACCTGACACAACAACCACACCTGAACCAACAACCACACCCGAACCAACAACTACACCCGACCCAACAACCACACCTGAACCAACAACCACAACTGAATTAGCAACCACACCTGCATTAACATCCACACCTGAACCAACAACCGCACCTGAACCAACAACCACACAAGAACCAACAACCTTACAAGAACCAACAACCACACAAGAACCAAGAACCACACAAGAACCAAGAACCACACAAGAACCAACAACCACACCTGAACCAACAACCACACCTGAACCAACAACCACACCTGAACCAACAACCACACCTGAACCAACAACCACACCTGAACGAACAACCACGCCTGAACCAACAACCACGCCTGAACCAACAACCACACCTGAACCAACAATCACACCTGAACCAACAACCACACCGGAACCAACAACCACGCCTGAACCACCAACCATACCTGAACCATCAACCACACCTGAATTAACAACCACACTTGCATTAACAACCACACCTGAACCAACAACCACACCTGAACCAACCACACCTGAACCAACAACCACACCTGAACCGACAACCACACTCGAACCAACAGCCACACCTGACCCAACAACTACACCTGAACCAACAACCACACCTGAACCAACCACAGTGCCCGAACCAACCACAGTGCCCGAACCAACAACCGCAGCTGAATCAACAGCCACACCTCAACTAGCAACCACTCCTGAACCAACAATATTCACTGAACCAACAACTACAGCCGAACGAACCATAATGCTAGAACTGACAACATTACCTGAACCAACAAACACGCCGCAGGATACAAGTGTTATCCAGACAACAACACCCGCTGGTAAGTTGGCAGTAATGAATTCATTATATTTGTATCTTTTGATACTCGGTAAATATCATCTTTATCCAACAATTTTGTTTTCAAAGTAAAGGTGTTGCACTTAAGAACCACTTGAAAAATGTTAACGTATATGAAACACAACTTTAGGAGTGAACTTCATCGATGTTCATTGTCAGTCACGTATGTTGACGTTTTTTGCGGGTGTATCAGTTTAGTTTATTCACGGGCTGGTATGCTGCGCTCTCACAGTTTAAGCCGTTGCCCGGATCGGGTCTTTTGTGGCTACGGCTTCGAATTTGGCTATTGACAGGCTACGGTGAAGAGCCGTAGCCATTGATAATAATGTCTGTGAGATAGTCTTACATCGGGTTGCTAATATGCGTGTTGCCAAAATACTACACAAACGCTATAACAACACGAACCATTCAAATTGTCTCTTATCGGGGTTTTCTGTCAGATGTACCCCAGAAATATATGTGCACAAGAAGTATTCCAAGACACACATTATAAAATCAGGCGTGCTCGATCATTGATCATGGCTCCCTGCAGCTTAATTGGATTCAAAAGTAGCCTGCCTTATTCAGCAAGCTCAATTATTGCATTTTCTAGAAGTTTTGACCTGACATCCGGGGATCGTGGGTCAGTGTCCATAGCCTGTGTTGGCGTATTTGTCCACTCACGGACTGTCCTTCTGTTCTGGGATCCAGGAATAAGTTCTTTTACAATCGATGGGGATAGGTGGTAAACTAGTATGAAATAAGAAGCGTTGTAAAATAATTCGGAATAAAGCAGAAAACAATGACAATCAAGTTACAAGGTCGGGAAGGGTTTTTTAACTAAAGTTTTAAAAGGTTTTTCGTGTAATTTTTGGCTTAGAAATTTCGCAGAAAGGTAATGATGCCAAATTATTATGAATATTTACAGCCGAAAAAAATATCCAAATGAATTATGTTGTTTGTGATTTTTTTTTAATTCGGACACTTTAAGGGCATTACAATGTAAGGTACATTTGTTTTCAATAAACCAATAGAGGACAATAGGGTCCCCGATTGAGAAAGGTCCCCGTTTGGAAATGGTGTACAAAACCAATGAGGGCCCTTGACAAAAAGTTAAATATGAACAATATGAGGACAATAGGAGGTCCCCGATTGCAGGCGTTTTGTGTGTACATGTTCTGTATATATGTTCGAGGACAAGAGGAGAAAGAAAATACAAACTAGAGATCATTTGTGCTCGGAGAGCACGAACCTTAGTCGTCGGTCTGACCAAATTAGCATTTTCTGTGTTTTTCATGTAAGTGATTACTGACCACTGGCTGACTTTTCACATTAATCTATAATTTGTGTAAAGACGCCATCACGGGGCTGTCAAGAGAGGTGTAATTGACCATTTGTGCATTCATCGATCGACACAAATTATGGAAAAGAAGCATTTTCTGCATTTTTCATGGAAATGCCCGCTGCTGACCATGCCACTGAGTGAACCTTGGCCTAAATCTGCAAAAACAACACAATAGGCAACAAACTGACCAAGTCTTGTTGGAACAAACGTGAGAAAAGAGTATTTTGCACATTTGCCAGAAAATGACCACTACTGACCACTGAGTGACCTTTGACCCAAATCTGGAAAAGACCCTATAGGGCCTAGGGCTTGGAAAAGGAAGTTTTTGACCAAATACGGGTAAAATCGGCAGAAGAATGTCCCAGTTTGAAGGTGTTTACACACTTGTGTGCGTGTTTTTACCCACATTGATTACGCAATCACGATCACACACGCACGCAAGTGTGTAAATACCGGCAATCGCGGACTCCCTATTGTCCCTCTTTTGTTTGTACTTTTTCGGAAGGCCTCTCACATGTTTTGTACACGAATTTTAATCGTGGACGTTCGGTCAATCGTGGACCCTTTGCCTACGCCCTAACCCTTTTGTCCCTAGTCCACGATTGCCGGTATGTATACACCCAATCTTACACATACTTGGACACGGAATTGTTTTGCTGTTTTTTGCATTACTACCTCGTGCTGGGTGAGTGAGTTTATCTGAGGCTATACATGTATAAGGACATTAATTTCGTAGCGTCAGATTAATCTATGTGGGATATATATTTTTTTGTTTCGGTAAACTTTTTGACTCACCTATATTTTGAATTAATTGTCTTGCCACATGTGATTTGTTTAATCTCAAATAAGCACAGCTGCTTTATTCAGGCTCAAACCCCTTCCTTGCAAACAGTTTTGACTTTGATCTACTTATAAATGCCCTGATTGTCATTACATTTCCTTCATTGAATTCCACAATTTTATAAAGAATCGCATCATTGAACAAGATGATTTTTAAATTAATGAGAGTGAAGTCAAAACTTTCATTTCACGATTTGTTTAAGATAAATATCCATCTGCCAAGAAATTGCGCATTTTTATTCAGCAAATTCACAAAGTACTTCAGACACTAAATCTACAAATTTCCAATATAAATTTCTACTTATCCTGTAACTACATGTAAGTTGATATTTTGATACACTATTTGGATATTGACGGCTCAAAAAGCACTCACTTGACGATTTCTTTAATAAAACGCAAGCCCACGGCAATGCTATCGTGGTCCTGAAAGGACCGCAGATATTTGCGATGTCGCACATTTTATCGCACACTTCTGCGCAAATTTCTGCGATGTCGCACATTTTATCGCACATTTCTGCGCAGATTTCTGCAGATTTCTGCTAATAAGCTAATGCTGTATTTTCACTATCCAATCAGGGCACGAGTAAGGAGTTCCTATCCCAGAGATTATTATTAGAAACGAGGTTGAAAATAAAGTAAGCCTTGGGAACGAGGTTGAATTAGTCGCGGATTCAGCCGCAGAATCAAAATCTCAAACGCATCAAGTAAAAGGTGGTCAAGATAGAACCTGCAATAAAAATCTACTTTGGGGAAAGTGAGTGAGATACATTTACTTTTAAAGCGACAGTGTTGTCCACAAAATGCAGTTTTCTTCACTTTTTAATAAAAAGTTCTCATTAGCCCTTTAATTAGAAGCTATTGAGTGAACATTATCGGTCTTCTCTAAATTTTCAGCATGCAGAATATATTCGTTATTTAGACTGTGATTAAAAACGTGTAATTTTGATAAAACCTTAAACATTTTGTTGATCGAACCAAAAAAAACTTGTATAAAAGGCCCACTTTGTTTAATGCGTTTAAGATTTTGAGTCTGCGGCTAAATCCACAGCAGAAATCTGCGCATAAATGTTCGATGAAATGTGCGACATCAATACTATGCCGCTTTTTGTAGTTCAAACTTTTCAAGCTCACATAAAAATACATTGCGTATTTTATTTTTTAATAATAAAGATATTGGAATTTCTATTTTGTTTGGTTTTGAATTATCTATTTAGACATTTGATGCCAAATGTCCACAAACACGTTAGATAATCTCTGTATGAAATAATTTCATATTTATTACTCTTGATTGCAACTACTCATGATCCATGAAAGTTATCCATAATTATATTTTAGTTAGGGACTGTAATTCTTAAATGTTTGCATTAATTTTATTTCCACCCACCGTATGTAATAGATAAGTCTTTTCGTTATCTTTAGAAATGTCCTCATTTGAATGTTTTTTCCAATTATTTGATTTTCATTCAAACTTTCCTCCACTTTTCCCATTGTAAAAAACGGGATATGAACAAGTTGCAAACAACATCAATAATAACACTTTAAAAATCATCAACCACTCTGTATATATGTTTACCAAAAAAACCCAAACTAGACCTAAAATATTGTTGTGTTATGTAAATGCCATTCGTTGTTTGTCGTTTGTCTATGTCTCTCCGGGGCTTATGGGCGAAAAGCGAAATGATCCACCTTATATATCTAAATGTTGTCATCTTTTTGTTTATTGATCACAATTGTGTTGGTATATAGTTTAGATACAAAAATATCAACATTTATAAATGACAACAATCCCATGAAATTGTGCATTCGAAAAAATCACTATTATGGAAGGTTGTAACATGGTTTCCCTCTTTTGTCTATATTGAAATCACCCTATACAAGGCTAAAAGCAACTCTAGGTAAAGCGTTATCATCAGAGGTGCTAGGATGGGCGACATTTTGAATGACAAACTCCACCACCCTTACGGTTTTCCTCGGCACAAATCAAAATAGGGCATAATTCCAGAGAAATTATCCCAATATTTAGAGTCAGTTTTTATCAGCCCGAGACATGAAGCCAGGGTACAAAAGAGGAGAAAGATACGTCTCTGAGACATTCTAAGATAAAACAGGTCTGAAAAGCAAACAAACTTCTCCAGTCTTTATCACTTCTACAAAGATGTCAAACACCAAAGTCAAAGATGTCAAAGATGTTAAAATAAATTTCTGTTTCCTAGACGGGATATCAACGACTCAGGAGACAACATCCGAGTCAACATCAGCAGAATCAACTGCATCAGATGTACCAACTACAACAATCCCTGCGCAAACAACCACTCTAGACAACACAGCACCCCAGCCAACAACCACACCTAAGCCAACAACCACACCTGAGCCAACAACTACTCCTGAACCAACAACCACACCCGAACCAACAACCACACCCGAACCAACAACCACACCGGAACCAACAACCACACCGGAACCAACAACCACACCCGAACCAACAACCACACCCGAACCAACAACCACACCCGAACCAACAACCACACCCGAACCAACAACCACACCCGAACCAACAACCACACCCGAACCAACAACCACACCCGAACCAACAACCACACCTGAACCAACAACCACACCTGAACCAACAACCACACCCAAACCAACAACCACACCTGAACCATCAACCACAACCGAACCAACAACCACAGCTGAACCAACAACCACAGCTGAACCAACAACCATACCTCAACCAACAACCACACCTGAACCAACAACCACACCTGAACCTACAACCACACTTGAACCAACAACCACACCTAAACCAACAACCACAATTGAACCAACAAACACACCGGAACCAACAACCACACCCGAACCAACAACCACACCCGAACCAACAACCACACCCGAACCAACAACCACACCCGAATCAACAACCACAGCCGAACCAACAACCACACCCGAACCAACAACCACAGCTGAACCAACAACCACACCTGAACCAACAACCACACCTGAACCAACAACTACACCTGAACCAACAACCACACCCGAACCAACTACCACAACTGAACCAACAACTACACCTGAACCAACAACCACAGCTGAACCAACAACCACACCCAAACCAACAACCACACCCGAACCAACAACCACACCCGAACCAACAAACACACCCGAACCAACAACCACACCCGAACCAACAACCACACCCGAACCAACAACCACACCCGAACCAACAAACACACCCGAACCAACAACCACACCCGAACCAACAACCACACCCGAACCAACAACCACACCCGAACCAACAACCACACCCGAACCAATAACCACACCCGAACCAACAACCACAACCGAACCAACAACCACACCCGAACCAACAAGCACACCCGAACCAACAACCACACCCGAACCAACAACCACACCCGAACCAACAACCACACCCGAACCAACAACCACACCTGAACCAACAACCACACCTGAACCAACAACCACACCTGAACCAACAACCACATCTGAACCAACAACCACACCCGAACCAACTACCACAACTGAACCAACAACTACACCTGAACAAACAACCACAGCTGAACCAACAACCACACCTGAACCATCAACCACAACCGAACCAAAAACCACAGCTGAACCAACAACCATACCTCAACCAACAACCACACCTGAACCAACAGCCACACCTGAACCAACAACCACACTTGAACCAACAACCACACCTGAACCAACAACCACGACTGAACCAACAACCACACCTGAACCAACAACCAAACCTGAACCAACAACCACACCTGAACCAACAACCACACCTGAAGCAACAAGCACACCCGAACCAACAACCAAAACCGAACCAACAACCACACCCGAACCAACAACCACACCAGAACCAACAACCACACCAGAACCAACAACCACACCAGAACCAACAACCACACCAGAACCAACAACCACACCAGAACCAACAACCACACCAGAACCAACAACCATACCCGAACCAACAACCACAGCTGAACCAACAACCACAGCTGAACCAACAACCACGGCTGAACCAACAACCACACCCGAACCAACAACCACAGCTGAACCAACAACCACACCTGAACCAACAACCACACCTGAACCAACAACCACACCTGAACCAACAACCACACCCGAACCAACTACCACAACTGAACCAACAACTACACCTGAACCAACAACTCCACCCGAATCAACAACCACACCTGAACCAACAAACACACCTGAACCAACAACCACACCCGAACCAACAACCACACCCGAACCAACAACCACACCCGAACCAACAACCACACCCGAACCAACAACCACACCCGAACCAACAACCACACCCGAACCAACAACCACACCCGAACCAACAACCACACCCGAACCAACAACCACACCTGAACCAACAACCACACCTGAACCAACAACCACACCCAAACCAACAACCACACCTGAACCATCAACCACAACCGAACCAACAACCACAGCTGAACCAACAACCACAGCTGAACCAACAACCATACCTCAACCAACAACCACACCTGAACCAACAACCACACCTGAACCTACAACCACACTTGAACCAACAACCACACCTAAACCAACAACCACAATTGAACCAACAAACACACCGGAACCAACAACCACACCCGAACCAACAACCACACCCGAACCAACAACCACACCCGAACCAACAACCACACCCGAATCAACAACCACACCCGAACCAACAACCACACCCGAACCAACAACCACAGCTAAACCAACAACCACACCTGAACCAACAACCACACCTGAACCAACAACTACACCTGAACCAACAACCACACCCGAACCAACTACCACAACTGAACCAACAACTACACCTGAACCAACAACCACACCCGAACCAACAACCACACCTGAACCAACAACCACACCTAAACCAACAACCACACCTGAACCAACAACCACATCTGAACCAACAACCACACCCGAACCAACTACCACAACTGAACCAACAACTACACCTGAACAAACAACCACAGCTGAACCAACAACCACACCTGAACCATCAACCACAACCGAACCAAAAACCACAGCTGAACCAACAACCATACCTCAACCAACAACCACACCTGAACCAACAGCCACACCTGAACCAACAACCACACTTGAACCAACAACCACACCTGAACCAACAACCACGACTGAACCAACAACCACACCTGAACCAACAACCAAACCTGAACCAACAACCACACCTGAACCAACAACCACACCTGAAGCAACAAGCACACCCGAACCAACAACCAAAACCGAACCAACAACCACACCAGAACCAACAACCACACCAGAACCAACAACCACACCAGAACCAACAACCACACCAGAACCAACAACCACACCAGAACCAACAACCACACCAGAACCAACAACCATACCTGAACCAACAACCACAGCTGAACCAACAACCACAGCTGAACCAACAACCACGGCTGAACCAACAACCACACCCGAACCAACAACCACAGCTGAACCAACAACCACACCCGAACCAACTACCACAACTGAACCAACAACTACACCTGAACCAACAACTCCACCCGAATCAACAACCACACCTGAACCAACAAACACACCTGAACCAACAACCACACCTGAACCAACAACCACACCTGAACCATCAACCACAACCGAACCAACAACTACACCTGAACCAACCACCACAACCGAACCAACAACCACACCCGAACCAACAACCACACCTGAACCATCAACCACAACCGAACCAACAACCACACCTAAACCAACAACCACACTTGAACCAACAACCACACCTGAACCAATAACCACACCTGAACCAACAACCACAAATGAACCATCAACCACAAACGAACCAACAACTACACCTGAACCAACCACCACAACCGAACCAATAACCACACCTGAACCAACAACTCCACCCAAACCAACAACCACACCGGAACCAACAACCACATTTGAACCAACAACCACACCTGAACCAACAACCACACCTAAACCAACAACAGCTGGTCAAACAGCAACACAAGAACCAACAACAGCTGGTCAAACAGCAACACCAGAACCAGCAACAGCTGAACAAACGGCAACACAAGAACCAACAACCACAGCTGGTGAAACAGCAACACAAGAGCCAACAACAGCTGGTCAAACAGCAACACAAAAACCAACAACAGCTGGTCAAACAGAAACACAAGAACCAACAACAGCTGATGAAACAGCAACACCAGAACCAGCAACAGTTGGTCAAACAGCAACACAAGAACCAACAACAGCTGGTCAAACAGTAACAGAAGAACCAACAATAGCTGAACAAACTGCAACACAAGAACCAACAACCACAGCTGGTGAAACAGCAACACAAGAACCAACAACAGTTGGTGAAACAGCAACACAAGAACCAACAACAGCTGGTCAAACAGTAACAGAAGAACCTACAACAGCTGAACAAACGGCAACACAAGAACCAACAACCACAGCTGGTGAAACAGCAACACAAGAACCAACAACCACAGCTGGTCAAACAGTAACAGAAGAACCTACAACAGCTGAACAAACGGCAACACAAGAACCAACAACCACAGCTGGGCAAACAGTAACACAAGAACCAACAACAGCTGGTGAAACAGCAACACCAGAACCAACAACAGTTGGTCAAACAGCAACACAAGAACCAACAACAGCTGGTCAAACATTAACAGAAGAACCTACAACAGCTGAACAAACAGCAACACCTGAACCGACAACAGCTGGTCAAACAGCAACACAAGAACCAACAACAGCTGGTCAAACATTAACAAAAGAACCAACAACGACAGCTGGTCAAACAGAAACACAAGAACCATCAACAGTTCGACAAACAGGAACACAAGAACCAATAACCACAGCTGGTGAAACAGCAACACAAAAACCAACAACAGCTGTTCAAACAGCAACACAAGAACCAACAACAGTTGTTCAGACAGCAACACAAGAACCAACAACAGCTGGTCAAACAATAACAGAGGAACCTACAACAGCTGAACAAACAGCAACACAAGAACCAACAACCACAGCTGGTCAAACAGCAACACAAGAACCAACAACACCTGGTCAAACATTAACACAAGAACAAACAACAGTTGGTCAAACAGCAACACCAGAACCAACAACAGCTGGTCAAACATTAACAGAAGAACCAACAACAACAGCTGAACAAACAGCAACACCTGAACCGACAACAGCTGGTCAAACAGCAACACAAGAACCAACCACAGCTGGTGAAACAGCAACACAAGAACCAAAAACAGTTGTTCAGACAGCAACACAAGAACAAACAACAGCTGGTCAAACAATAACAGAGGAACCTACAACAGCTGAACAAACGGCAACACAAGAACCAACAACCACAGCTGGTCAAACAGCAACACAAGAACCAACAACAGCTGGTGAAACAGCAACACAAGAACCAACAACAGTTGTTCAGACAGCAACACAAGAACCAACAACAGCTGGTCAAACATTCACAGAAGAACCAACAACAACAGCTGAACAAACGGCAACACAAGAACCAACAACCACAGCTGGTCAAACAGCAACACAAGAACCAACAACAGTTGGTCAAACAGCAACACAAGAACCAACCACAGCTGGTCAAACAGCAACACCTGAACCGACAACAGCTGGTCAAACAGCAACACAAGAACCAACAACAGTTGGACAAACAGGAACACAAGAACCAACAACCACAGCTGGTCAAACAGCAACACCAGAACCAACAATAGTTGGTCAAACAGCGACACAAGAACCAACCACAGCTGGTCAAACAACAACACCTGAACCGACAACAGCTGGTCAAACAGTAACACAAGAACCAACAGCAGCTGGTCAAACAGCAACACAAGAACAAACAACAACAGCTGGTCAAACATTAACACAAGAACCAACAACCACAGCTGGTCAAACAGCAACACAAGAACCAACAACAGTTGGTCAAACAGCAACACAAGAACCAACCACAGCTGGTCAAACAGCAACACCTGAACCGACAACAGCTGGTCAAACAGCAACACAAGAACCAACAACAGTTGGACAAACAGGAACACAAGAACCAACAACCACAGCTGGTCAAACAGCAACACCAGAACCAACAATAGTTGGTCAAACAGCGACACAAGAACCAACCACAGCTGGTCAAACAACAACACCTGAACCGACAACAGCTGGTCAAACAGTAACACAAGAACCAACAGCAGCTGGTCAAACAGCAACACAAGAACAAACAACAACAGCTGGTCAAACATTAACACAAGAACCAACAACCACAGCTGGTCAAACAGCAACACAAGAACCAACCACAGCTGGTCAAACAGCAACACCTGAACCGACAACAGCTGGTCAAACAGCAACACAAGAACCAACAACAGTTGGACAAAAAGGAACACAAGAACCAACAACCACAGCTGGTCAAACAGCAACACCAGAACCAACAATAGTTGGTCAAACAGCTACACAAGAACCAACCACAGCTGGTCAAACAACAACACCTGAACCAACAACAGCTGGTCAAACAGTAACACAAGAACCAACAGCAGCTGGTCAAACAGCAACACAAGAACAAACAACAACAGCTGGTCAAACATTAACACAAGAACCAACAACCACAGCTGGTCAAACAGCAACACAAGAACCAACAACAGTTGGTCAAACAGCAACACAAGAACCAACCACAGCAGGTCAAACAGCAACACCTGAACCGACAACAGCTGGTCAAACAGCAACACAAGAACCAACCACAGCTGGTCAAACAGCAACACCTGAACCGACAACAGCTGGTCAAACAGCAACACAAGAACCAACAACAGTTGGACAAACAGGAACACAAGAACCAACAACCACAGCTGGTCAAACAGAAACACAAGAACCAACAACAGTTGGTCAAACAGCAACACAAGAACCGACAATAGCTGGTCAAACAGCAACACAAGAACCAACAACAGTTGGACAAACAGGAACACAAGAACCAACAACCACAACTGGTCAAACATTAATAGGAGAACCAACAACCACAGCTGGTCAAACAGCAACACAAGAACCAACAACACCTGGTCAAACATTAACACAAGAACAAACAACAGTTGGTCAAACAGCAACACCAGAACCAACAACAGTTGGTCAAACAGCAACACAAGAACCAACAACAGCTGGTCAAACATTTACAAAAGAACCAACAACAACAGCTGAACAAACAG
The DNA here is from genome assembly GCA_037893225.1 of Hippasteria phrygiana. Taxonomy (NCBI): domain Eukaryota; kingdom Metazoa; phylum Echinodermata; class Asteroidea; order Valvatida; family Goniasteridae; genus Hippasteria; species Hippasteria phrygiana. Next base: position 938,774 of record JAZGUH010000511.1, on the reverse strand, counting down.
CAACACCTGAACCGACAACAGCTGGTCAAACAGCAACACAAGAACCAACAACAGTTGGTCAAACAGCAACACAAGAACCAACCACAGCTGGTGAAACAGCAACACAAGAACCAACAACAGTTGTTCAGACAGCAACACAAGAAACAACCACAGCTGGTCAAACAGCAACACCAGAACCAACAACAGTTGGTCAAACACCAACACAAGAACCAACAACAGTTGGTAAAACAGCAACACAAGAACCAACCACAGCTGGTCAAACAGCAACACCTGATCCGACAACAGCTGGTCAAACAGCAACACAAGAACCAACAACAGTTCAACAAACAGGAACACAAGAACCAACAACCACAGCTGGTCAAACAGCAACACAAGAACCAACAACAGTTGTTCAGACAGCAACACAAGAACCAACAACAGCTGGTCAAACATTAACAGAAGAACCAACAACAACAGCTGAACAAACGGCAACACAAGAACCAACAACCACAGCTGTTCAAACAGCAACACAAGAACCAACAACAGTTGGTCAAACAGCAACACAAGAACCAACCACAGCTGGTCAAACAGCAACACCTGAACAGACAACAGCTGGTCAAACAGCAACACAAGAACCAACAACAGTTGGACAAACAGGAACACAAGAACCAACAACAGTTGGTCAAACAGCAACACAAGAACAAACAACAACAGCTGGTCAAACATTAACACAAGAACCAACAACCACAGCTGGTCAAACAGCAACACAAGAACCAACAACAGTTGGTCAAACAGCAACACAAGAACCAACCACAGCTGGTCAAACAGCAACACCTGAACCGACAACAGCTGGTCAAACAGCAACACAAGAACCAACCACAGCTGGTCAAACAGCAACACCTGAACCGACAACAACTGGTCAAACAGCAACACAAGAACCAACAACAGTTGGACAAACAGGAACACAAGAACCAACGACCACAGCTGGTCAAACAGCAACACAAGAACCAACAACAGTTGGTCAAACAGCAACACAAGAACCGACAATAGCTGGTCAAACAGGAACACAAGAACCAACAACAGTTGGACAAACAGGAACACAAGAACCAACAACCACAGCTGGTCAAACATTAATAGAAGAACCAACAACCACAGCTGGTCAAACAGCAACACAAGAACCAACAACACCTGGTCAAACATTAACACAAGAACAAACAACAGTTGGTCAAACAGCAACACCAGAACCAACAACAGTTGGTCAAACAGCAACACAAGAACCAACAACAGCTGGTCAAACATTTACAAAAGAACCAACAACAACAGCTGAACAAACAGCAACACCTGAACCGACAACAGCTGGTCAAACAGCAACACAAGAACCAACCACAGCTGGTCAAACAGCAACACCTGAACCGACAACAGCTGGTCAAACAGCAACACAAGAACCAACAGCAGTTGGACAAACAGGAACACAAGAACCAACAACCACAGCTGGTCAAACAGCAACACAAGAACCAACAACAGTTGTTCAGACAGCAACACAAGAACCAACAACAGCTGGTCAAACATTAACAGAAGAACCAACAACAACAGCTGAACAAACGGCAACACAAGAACCAACAACCACAGCTGTTCAAACAGCAACACAAGAACCAACAACAGTTAGTCAAACAGCAACACAAGAACCAACCACAGCTGGTCAAACAGCAACACCTGAACCGACAACAGCTGGTCAAACAGCAACACAAGAACCAACAATAGTTGGACAAACAGGAACACAAGAACCAACAACAGTTGGTCAAACAGCAACACAAGAACCGACAACAGCTGGTCAAACAGCAACACAAGAACCAACAACAGTTGGACAAACAGAAACACAAGAACCAACAACAGTTGGTCACACAGCAACACAAGAACCAACAACAGCTGGTGAAACAGCAACACCAGAACCAACAACAGTTGGTCAAACAGCAACACAAGAACCAACAACAGCTGGTCAAACATTAACAGAAGAACCTACAACAGCTGAACAAACGGCAACACAAGAACCAACAACCTCAGCTGGTCAAACAACAACACAAGAAGAACCAACAACAGCTGGTGAAACAGCAACACAAGAACCAACAACAGCTGGTCAAACATTAACAGAAGAACCTACAACAACAGCTGAACAAACAGCAACACCTGAACCGACCACAGCTGGTCCAACAGCAACACAAGAACCAACAACAGCTGATGAAACAGCAACACCAGAACCAGCAACAGTTGGTCAAACAGCAACACAAGAACCAACAACAGCTGGTAAAACATTAACACAAGAACCTACTACAGCGGAACAAACGGCAACACAAGAACCAACAACCACAGCTGGTCAAACAGCAACACAAGAACCAACAACAGCTGGTGAAACAGCAACTCCAGAGCCAACAACAGTTGGTCAAACAGCAACACAAGAACCGATAATCACAGCTGGTCAAACAGCAACACAAGAACCAACAACAGCTGGTCAAACATTAACAGAAGAACCTACAACAACAGCTGAACAAACGGCAACACAAGAACCAACAACCACAGCTGGTCAAACAGGAACACAAGAACGAACAACAGTTGGACAAACAGTAACACAAGAACCAACAACAGCTGGTCAAACAGGAACACAAGAACCAACAATAGTTGATCAAACAGCAACACAAGAACCAACAACAGTTGGACAAACAGCAACACAAGAACCAACAACCACAGCTGGTCAAATAGCAACACAAAAACCAACCACAGCTGGTCAAACAACAACACCTGAACCGACAACAGCTGGTCAAACAGTAACACAAGAACCAACAGCAGCTGGTCAAACAGCAACACAAGAACAAACAACAACAGCTGATCAAACATTAACACAAGAACCAACAACCACAGCTGGTCAAACAGCAACACAAGAACCAACAACAGTTGGTAAAACAGCAACACAAGAACCAACCACAGCTGGTCAAACAGCAACACCTGAACCGACAACAGCTGGTCAAACAGCAACACAAGAACCAACAACAGTTCAACAAACAGGAACACAAGAACCAACAACCACAGCTGGTCAAACAGCAACACAAGAACCAACAACAGCTGGTCAAACAGCAACACAAGAACCAACAACAGTTGTTCAGACAGCAACACAAGAACCAACAACAGCTGGTCAAACATTTACAGAAGAACCAACAACAACAGCTGAACAAACGGCAACACAAGAACCAACAACCACAGCTGGTCAAACAGCAACACAAGAACCAACAACAGTTGGTCAAACAGCAACACAAGAACCAACCACAGCTGGTCAAACAGCGACACCTGAACCGACAACAGCTGGTCAAACAGCAACACAAGAACCAACAACAGTTGGACAAACAGGAACACAAGAACCAACAACCACAGCTGGTCAAACAGCAACACAAGAACCAACAACAGTTGGTCAAACAGCAACACAAGAACCAACAACAGCTGGTCAAACAGCAACACAAGAACCAACAACAGTTGGACAAACAGGAACACAAGAACCAACAACCACAGCTGGTCAAACATTAATAGAAGAACCAACAACCACAGCTGGTGAAACAGCAACACAAGAACCAACAACAGCTGGTGAAACAGTAACACCAGAACCAACAACAGTTGGTCAAACAGCAACACAAGAACCAACAACAGCTGGTCAAACATTAACACAAGAACCAACAACCTCAGCTGGTCAAACAACAACACAAGAAGAACCAACAACAGCTGGTGAAACAGCAACACAAGAACCAACAACAGCTGGTCAAACATTAACAGAAGAACCTACAACAACAGCTGAACAAACAGCAACACCTGAACCGACCACAGCTGGTCCAACAGCAACACAAGAACCAACAACAGCTGATGAAACAGCAACACCAGAACCAGCAACAGTTGGTCAAACAGCAACACAAGAACCAACAACAGCTGGTAAAACATTAACACAAGAACCTACTACAGCGGAACAAACGGCAACACAAGAACCAACAACCACAGCTGGTCAAACAGCAACACAAGAACCAACAACAGCTGGTGAAACAGCAACTCCAGAACCAACAACAGTTGGTCAAACAGCAACACAAGAACCAACAACAGCTGGTAAAACATTAACACAAGAACCTACTACAGCGGAACAAACAGCAACACAAGAACCGATAATCACAGCTGGTCAAACAGCAACACAAGAACCAACAACAGCTGGTCAAACATTAACAGAAGAACCTACTACAACAGCTGAACAAACGGCAACACAAGAACCAACAACCACAGCTGGTCAAACAGGAACACAAGAACCAACAACAGTTGGACAAACAGTAACACAAGAACCAATAACAGCTGGTCAAACAGGAACACAAGAACCAACAACAGTCGGACAAACGGCAACACAAGAACCAACAACCACAGCTGGTCAAACAGCAACACAAGAACCAACAATAGTTGATCAAACAGCAACACAAGAACCAACAACAGCTGGACAAACAGCAACACAAGAACCAACAACCACAGCTGGTCAAACAGCAACACAAAAACCAACCACAGCTGGTCAAACAACAACACCTGAACCGACAACAGCTGGTCAAACAGTAACACAAGAACCAACAGCAGCTGGTCAAACAGCAACACAAGAACAAACAACAACAGCTGATCAAACATTAACACAAGAACCAACAACCACAGCTGGTCAAACAGCAACACAAGAACCAACAACAGTTCAACAAACAGGAACACAAGAACCAACAACCACAGCTGGTCAAACAGCAACACAAGAACCAACAACAGCTGGTCAAACAGCAACACAAGAACCAACAACAGTTGTTCAGACAGCAACACAAGAACCAACAACAGCTGGTCAAACATTAACAGAAGAACCAACAACAACAGCTGAACAAACAGCAACACAAGAACCAACAACAGCTGGTCAAACAGCAACACAAGAACCAACAACAGTTGTTCAGACAGCAACACAAGAACCAACAACAGCTGGTCAAACATTAACAGAAGAACCAACAACAACAGCTGGTCAAACAGCAACACAAGAACCAACAACAGTTCAACAAACAGGAACACAAGAACCAACAACCACAGCTGGTCAAACAGCAACACAAGAACCAACAACAGTTGGTCAAACAGCAACACAAGAACCAACCACAGCTGGTCAAACAGCGACACCTGAACCGACAACAGCTGGTCAAACAGCAACACAAGAACCAACAACAGTTGGACAAACAGGAACACAAGAACCAACAACCACAGCTGGTCAAACAGCAACACAAGAACCAACAACAGTTGGTCAAACAGCAACACAAGAACCGACAACAGCTGGTCAAACAGCAACACAAGAACCAACAACAGTTGGACAAACAGGAACACAAGAACCAACAACCACAGCTGGTCAAACATTAATAGAAGAACCAACAACCACAGCTGGTGAAACAGCAACACAAGAACCAACAACAGCTGGTGAAACAGCAACACCAGAACCAACAACAGTTGGTCAAACAGCAACACAAGAACCAACAACAGCTGGTCAAACATTAACAGAAGAACCTACAACAGCTGAACAAACGGCAACACAAGAACCAACAACCTCAGCTGGTCAAACATTAATAGAAGAACCAACAACCACAGCTGGTGAAACAGCAACACAAGAACCAACAACAGCTGGTGAAACAGCAACACCAGAACCAACAACAGTTGGTCAAACAGCAACACAAGAACCAACAACAGCTGGTCAAACATTAACAGAAGAACCTACAACAGCTGAACAAACGGCAACACAAGAACCAACAACCTCAGCTGGTCAAACAACAACACAAGAAGAACCAACAACAGCTGGTGAAACAGCAACACAAGAACCAACAACAGCTGGTCAAACATTAACAGAAGAACCTACAACAACAGCTGAACAAACAGCAACACCTGAACCGACCACAGCTGGTCCAACAGCAACACAAGAACCAACAACAGCTGATGAAACAGCAACACCAGAACCAGCAACAGTTGGTCAAACAGCAACACAAGAACCAACAACAGCTGGTAAAACATTAACACAAGAACCTACTACAGCGGAACAAACGGCAACACAAGAACCAACAGCCACAGCTGGTCAAACAGCAACACAAGAACCAACAACAGCTGGTGAAACAGCAACTCCAGAACCAACAACAGTTGGTCAAACAGCAACACAAGAACCAATAATCACAGCTGGTCAAACAGCAACACAAGAACCAACAACAGCTGGTCAAACATTAACAGAAGAACCTACAACAACAGCTGAACAAACGGCAACACAAGAACCAACAACCACAGCTGGTCAAACAGGAACACAAGAACCAACAGCAGTTGGACAAACAGTAACACAAGAACCAACAACAGCTGGTCAAACAGGAACACAAGAACCAACAACAGTTGGACAAACGGCAACACAAGAACCAACAACCACAGCTGGTCAAACAGCAACACAAGAACCAACAATAGTTGATCAAACAGCAACACAAGAACCAACAACAGCTGGACAAACAGCAACACAAGAACCAACAACCACAGCTGGTCAAACAGCAACACAAGAACCAACCACAGCTGGTCAAACAGCAACACCTGCACCGACAACAGCTGGTCAAACAGCAACACAAGAACCAACAACAGTTGGACAAACAGGAACACAAGAACCAACAACCACAGCTGGTCAAACAGCAACACAAGAACGAACAATAGTTGGTCAAACAGCTACACAAGAATCAACCACAGCTGGTCAAACAGCAACACCCGAACCGACAACAGCTGGTCAAACAGTAACACAAGAACCAACAGCAGCTGGTCAAACAGCAACACAAGAACATACAACAACAGCTGGTCAAACATTAACACAAGAACCAACAACCACAGCTGGTCAAACAGCAACACAAGAACCAACAACAGTTGGTAAAACAGCAACACAAGAACCAACCACAGCTGGTCAAACAGCAACACCTGAACCGACAACAGCTGGTCAAACAGCAACACAAGAACCAACAACAGATGGACAAACAGGAACACAACAATTAACAACCACAGCTGGTCAAACAGAAGCACAAGAACCAATAACAGCTGCTCAAACAGCAACACAAGAACTTACAACACCTGGTCAAGCAGCAACGGAAGAAGGAACAACAGCTGAACAAACAGCAACGCAAGAACCAATAACAACAGCTGGACAAACAGCAACACAAGGACCAACATCAACAGCTGGTCAAACAACAACACAAGGACCAACATCAACAGCTGGTCAAACAGCAACACAAGAACCAACAGTTGGAGAAACAGGATCACTCGAACCAACAACAGCTGGTCAAAGCGCGACACAAGAACCAACAACCACAGTTGGTCAAACAAGAACACAAGAACCAGTAACAACAGCTAGGCAAACAGGGACACAAGAACCAACAACCGTCGGACAGACAGGAACACAAGGACACACAACAACAGATGAACAAACAGGACTAACAGCAACACAAGAACCAGGAACCACACCGGCACAAACAGAAAAACAAGGACGAACCGCGACACCTGCTTCGACAGTGTCAGAGTCAACATCAACATTAGGGCCTACAACTACTGACCAATTAACAACAGCTACTGGTAAGATTTGTTGACAATAGCTAGTGCTACAGCTACGGCTACGTCACGCGTAGTTGTAATGGACTGTTCCCGAGGTGTTCCCTAGACAATAGCCATAGACAAGCGATTCGGACGCAGCCTAATAAAGGTGACAGCTAACCGTATTATATACATGTGATCTTAGAGTCACTATTGATTGGATTGAATGGATGAAACTTTTCGGAGACTTGACATTGGAAATGATTTCCAAGTATATAGGTCTATTAAAAATATAGGTCTATCAAAACTCGTTCATGCCTATGAGGTGAGACCATCGAGGCTGATTGGAGCCATACAAGTTCCTGTAAACATGTGAATGAGGAAATTGTTCCCTGGAATGTTAAAAACTTGGAGACACTCAAATGAATCGGGAAGCTGTCGCCGCTTGGTAATTAGTGAAAATAACCAAATAGATTTTTAACCCGCCAGCTACATAACAGCGTAGTCATTGTGATTGATTTATTGCAATACATTGCAAAGGTGTAGCGACGCCCGGATTGGGGTTCAGACCCTACCCCGCCATATGACCATAAAAGCCTGAGGAAGAAATAGAGGAAAAGAGGGGAGGAAAAGCCCGAGTGAAGAGTCAAAGTCAAAAGTCAGTGTAATATCTGGGGGGGGGGGGGGGGGGGGGGGGTACCCAACCCAAAATCACCCTTTTGGGTTTTTTCAAATCTCGAAAAAATTCCTTGTTATCTCCCTAGTGAAAATTTCTCGCTACAATGTGTTATTTGTATTAGCGTTGCATCGCTTTGGTGGCTTGGGCAATCGTGGTTTCGAACTAACATCCCCATCCCTGTCCAATCTTCTTTTAGCAACAATACAATAGTGTTAGTTTCAAGCTCTTAAAACAAGTCAATCTCCTAGTTGATCTTTCGAAAAGGAGTATGGGGATCTTATTAATGCACTACTAACATCGCGTCATATTAAAAGCTGTATCTTTGCTATCACCTTCTGACAAAGAACAGAGTGTGGGTTTACTAATCGGATGCGACTTTAGACGCTAACTGTCCAAATCACACCCCTTTGATTAACATCAGTGCTGGATTCGAATCAGCCAGCTGACCCCGGCAAGCTCGGTAGTCGAGTGGTCAAGACGTCTGCACTAGTAAGCAGAAGATCGCGGGTTCGAGTCCCACTCGAGTAAGCCTGTGAATGTTTTATACAGGCTCTCGGAAAACACTGAGTATACAGTGCTTCGTACACAACATGGGGACAAGGCAAACAAATCTCACTTTTAATATCACAGATATTAAATTAAAACCACCGCAGTCGGGAACTTCAAAATGTTCAAAATCAATACGACGATTGCCTAAATCACATTTAAACGGTTTTAGTTACCTCACTTTATGATTTTTTTCTTCAAACTGGCGATTTTGGCGCAGAATCCAAATATCATTACGTTTTGCAACACCCTGATTTTTTGGTTCACTGTTTCAACCCACATGTTGGTGGTCCAGTGAGTTCTTCTAAACCTGTAGATATCTTTGCTTAAATGTGCATCCCCATGTAGCTTTAAAGTTAGTTGTAGATTAATTTCAGGTTTGCATAGACCTTTTACACACATTATGTGACCGGATACGAAGAGCTTGAAATGTATACCAATTCACCACGTGTGGATCACCTTGATCATCGTACATGCGTTGTATGTCGCAGGTTGAAGCACGTTCGCGTACACACATGCTTGACTGGTTTACTTGAAGAGCACTCCATTAGCTTCACTGCACTATGCGGTCCGTGACGACACGTGAAAAGGGTCTATACATGTAAAGAGTCTTGCTTGCTTTGCAAGTTTATGCAGATGCATTAATGACCATGCGTAGAATAATGTGAGCCTGAATAATTCCGCCGTGCTTAAAATTAAATTAAACTGAAAAATTACTGTGTTTTCGATGCATGGATAGACTTGTGTGTGCGATATAATACATATAAAGCCACCAGTTGGGTTTATGATTGTAAGGAAATGTAAGGTTTTTATGTCAAAGGCAGAAATAAATACGGTAGGCAAATTCCTGGAAAATTCTTTGAATTGCTATTGTCAATAATAGTTTTTATATGGCTATGCTGAAATACAGTGTCCGAAAAGCATTTACGCTACAAAGAATTGGTGGCTAACAGACAAAAGTTGCGCAAAACTTAAAATCCAAAATCAGGAAAATTGTTAAGTATTTGAAATGAAATGTAAATGTGGAAAAAAACCTGTGTTTCGTCGACAGAGTGTCCACTAGGAACGTCTCTGGTTACGTGTACAGGTAAGACACTGCATATTTACACGGTGTTGATTCACAAAACATCAAACAATATTCCAACCTTATGCAGGAACGCAATCTCATCCGTGGATTTCATACCATCTTAAGAAACAAACAAACTTGACACAAAAAACATAAACTGCCAAACGACTTACGTTGTCATTTACGTTCAACTTTTACTTCGTGTTATTTTGTGTATTGTTAAACAAATTCATTTTCATTTTTCTCAATATTTAGTCTGCTCTTTGACCTGTCTGAACGGAGGAACTCTGGACAGTCAAACCTGCACTTGTAGCTGCGCACAGGCCTTCAATGGAACAACCTGTTCTAGTAAGATAAAATGAATTGTTATCCCTTAAACAGTGTTCCTTTTTAGGATGTCGAACTTGAATATGACTTTCTAAATATGTACACATATGATTTGTATCGTTGCACTTTCGTGAATGATGATAAAGATCTGTACCATTAAAATGCGGTAGGATTTAAAACGAATAAACAAATAGAAACAATTTTTTTTACAAAATCCCTACATAGAGGACACAATTCAATAAATGAATTTACCACAATGTGTACCTTCTTGATAGAGTTATATTGTTAATGTGGACAATCTAGCTCTTTTACAAACGAAAACAGCTCTAGATAAAAAGAAAACATGTATTAAGGAAAACATACAAAACAAAATGTAGCCTTCACCAAAAAGTTTCCCAAAAGGAGGTCATTGGAAGTTATTCTGCAAGATTTTGATGTATTTTAAAGCTTTAAATCTTAATTTGGAGAATCGATTTGTTAGAAATCCTTTGGCTGTTAAAGATAATTGCTGTTTACAACAAAACAGGTATTAAGGAAGATTTCCCTCCTTGAGAATGGCAAATCAAACAGTAGAAATTTACGGGAGATATGGAATAAAATAACCAAGGGAATTAAAATGATATCACCTGAATTTTCTTTATCATTTCAGATTGTCCCTTGGATTCAGCTTCGTGCTCAAATGGGCTAGATCTTGATGAAGGTAACTGTGAATGCATTTGTTCCGATGGAATGTCCGGAGTTAATTGTGGAGGTAAAATTATCTTTAAATTATCTGTAATTATAAATGAAACAAACAGAAATATTCCAGCGAAATCAATCTCAGGAGCAATCTTTCCTGTTTTGGGGAAAGGGTTTTTCCTTAAACCAAGTTAACAATGATATCAAAGTAGAACTAGTTTGACCAGTCATGAATAAAAAAGTACTATTTCTGCAAAGTGAACAAAGAAAACTGGCAGGAGCGGGATTCGAACCTGCGACCTCCGGAATACCGTACCGGCGCTCTTGCCCTATATTGGTGGTCTCCCAAATTGTCAGTATCTTTGTTCTGGTGGGCGCTAGTATCAGAAGTCATAATGCCGTATAGCCAGGGATCACGCCCAATTTTACGATATATACAACTTGGGGAGCGACATTGTGGGGATAATTCAATGAAGATACGACTTTTAAACCCTGGTTTGGCGAATTTTAAAAATACTAATTGTGTAATTGAAGACTACACGTGACATGATCATGTGTGGGGCTTTATGGAAAGCTCGTGAAGCAACACGTGCGCGTACTGCATTCGTTTGCACTGCAATTCTCCGTCCAAATGACGTCATACTCAGGAAGACGATACTGGACGAATGGTCACATATAGATACCGCATGGTGTTCATTTAGCATCATATAGTTTTTGCAGCTCTCCTACTAAGATAAACTGGGATAGTGCAGGTTGATGACGTCACTGCTAGTTGTGCCAAAAGCGCAGATAAATATAAAGGACTCGAATTAAAAGTGCAGGTGGTATGCACAAGCCTAGATGATACGGTTGCCATGTAGGGGCTGCATTCCTAAATGGCCGAGTCCTGATAAACTTGAATGGATAGAGATCAGGGGCGGCGATTTCTCGTCAAGGTTTGTGGGGGATGGAGGAAAAAGCTCGCAACCAACGATAATTGTTAAGCTATTTGAGCAAGGCCCATCACTATTGTTATCAACAACATATTACAATGGGATGCTAAAAAATGGTCAACTAATACTGGTGCATGAAAAATCCAATGACAGAAGGGAAATTATTTGGGGGAACTGCCATAGCTGTTCCCTCCCAAAAAAATATTGAGGAACGTGTCCTCCGTCCTATAGAGGTCCAAAAGTGGAAATCTGCTGTTAAAATAGCAGAAAAGTTGAACGTTTTGCCAAAATGCATTTTTCTACTTTTCTGCCCTACACTGCCGGTCTAAAAAGGGACATCTGCTTTTCTGCTTCAATACAACCAAAAAAGCCGATCGAACATTCCGAGCAAATCTATTTTACTACTTTTCTGCTTTCTGGGAGCCATGGCGGTTCAAAAGTGGCCATCTGCTTTTCTGCCAGCAGAAACTAAGCCGATTGAACGCTTTTAAGGCTTGTCGGCCGCTCATACCCGCCAAAAATGGAAGGTTCAGAGTGACTCCGCCTCCGGCTTACGTCATCATACTCTATGGTCGAATATTCGTCCAGTCAAAAGACCGTGTTTATACGTACGAACCAGGCAGGTAACAGATGTGGGAAGTTCATAATAAATCGAGGTTCAACTCCGCGGTAACGTGTAGTTTTAAGGTTTACCTCGCTGTGCATGGCACTCAAACCCCGTGAAACATCGAAGGCAGCATCGCGTTATCGATTCCTTAATTCTGCATCTCCCCCTAACGATTACGATGGTTAAAATTACTGATTACTTTATTACAGTGAACAATGAAGGGAGGAACCAAAAGTGTTAATGTACCATAGTTCATGATTCCTTTTGTAGTTGCGGATCCATGTGTAGCTGATCCATCCCTTTGCACGGGCACTGGTCAGTATTGCCTGTCTGACTCCTTCGTCAATGCAGATGGTTACACCTGCGAGTGTCGACTCTTGGACGGATACGTCGAGGAAAATGGTGCATGTACCAACAACAGTAAGTTATGCTTTCAGACGTCAGGGCCCAATTTCATGGAGCTACTCAGCACACATATTAGCTTATAATGATTGATTGTTTCATCCTTGGGGTGATGTTCGAACAAAAAACTTGATCATCCCCCACTTTTGAGAACGGATTTACGCCACTGTCATGAACTATTTAGTAAAGGCCAATTTGATAATGTGTAATGAAACAAAAGAACTTTCAAAATATGTTTTGACAAAATGTTCACAATGTCTTGTTATTTTCAGATGTATACACTTTTACAGTCGTGATACGTGTCCTTGGAGTGAACGGAACTGCTATTTTCTTTATCCCCGCTTTTACAAATCCAAATTCGGCGGCCTCCCGGGCATTCCTTTTGATAGTGAGCAATGTGGTAAGTGGAGGTCTTTCATTCCTTCATTCCTTCCTTCTTTCCGGCTGTGTGGGATACAATTTCTTACTCTTAAGAAACCTTATATCCACAGAGTACAGTGCCGGTATGTATAGTGTATCATTACTACAAAACGTTTTTGTTAATTGCAATGAAATTTTACATGGAAGTGTCATAAATATTTAGTTGTTTAGTTAAGATTTGAGGGGGGCTGAATGCGCCCCGCACTCACAGGGTGAAAACCTTGCCCTTTACAGATCGATCCGCTGACTGTAGTGTATGTCGGGTACCTGTACTGCACAGACAAGGACACGCACAATAACGCACGCATCGGTACGACTCTGACTCCAAATTGGGCGTGTCCGGGGTCTATACCCAGCACGATATGGAGCAGAGGGGTACCCCCTTTTTTCCCCTATGTCCTATACACTCTCCAGACTATTGTTACCTAACACATCCCCCCCTAGACATCTGAAAAGAATTCCTGAGATTCCGGGAACACAATGACCAACACAAAAGAGGAGGGGTTCCCTCTGCCCCATATCGTGCATCATATGCCGGGGTCAATTATAAATAAATTATGACGTCACACTGGCGTTTTCGATTTGGCAGCTGAATTCCAGCAAAGCAAGCGATCACAGTATAAAACACTTGTTTCATTCCTGTCAATCTAGCTGCGTCGACACCTGTTACTCGATCCTTTGACCAGAGCCACATCAAGTATTCAAGGTCAATATTTGCAGCGTGGTAGCGTCATTGTCACTGCTGTAGTTACAGCACCGCTCGAGTCGAACATAACAGCTAACATGGTCATGGACGTATTGAACGGGGACTTGAGCGAAAGACAAATACTCACTGATGGTCAAACCACTCTCAATGTGATTGATGAAGTCACTGCATTCGGTAAGTGTTGTTTCTTCAACGTCTGCGACGTTCTGCACAGCGTCTCAAAAGGCGGAACGCTTGGAACGTTCCGACGAGAACATGCCTGGGCCCAATTTCATGGCTCTGCTAACCACAGCTTTCCGCGCTTACGATCACCATTTTGCGCTAACAGCGCTAGCGGAAAAATTCTGCGCTAACCCTGTAAGCAGAGAATCCTTAGTTACGGGATGTACGCATGCTCAGGAGCAAAAATTCCCCGCTAACGCGTGAAATACGCTTGGCGTAAGCACAGAATTTTCTGCTACACTAAGCGGGGATTTTTCGCCAACGGTAAGCAGAGCCATGAAATTGGGCCCTGTTCACTCAAGAACACGAGCTGTTCCCATAGGAACAGCTTCAGAGCATGTGCCATCCCATATGGGAATGTGTGACTATATAGGGCCTATAGGGTGCACCACACTAATTCCAGCTCCATTGACAACAGTGTAAAATCAACAAAGTTCAGGGCCCAATAACCTGTACCCCAGCATCACTGGGGTCTACACAAACAAATGCCACTTATTGTCTGATCTTTTGTCTGTCCATTTCTTTTCTATTTTTAGGGGGTTAACCAATTACATTTTTTATTATTGACACAAAACAAACCCACCTCCAAAAAAGTCCTATTTCCCAAGCCGATCAACAGCCATTTTTAACATGGCATCCCTCCACTTTCTCGGGCAAATAGGACCCAGTTTTCAACAGTAATTTTATCAAGTCTGCACACAGATGGAAGCCCAGAAACCAGGGAGTTGATGCTGGGCTATGTTTACACAATCCCACAATTTTTGGAGGCACAAACTCTCCTTTTTCAAAAAAAGTTGTGGGTATACATTTTATGTTGATGAGCTGGCGCATAAATTCGGACATGAATTAGTGTAGTGCACCCCTATACGTGCACGCTTACCCGAGAACAGCCCGTTCCAGTTGAGAACACGCAAAGAACACGGCAAGCTCCCAACGGGGAATACACAATTTTCCTAAATGGAGCGTTCCATGGTTCCAATGAGGACAGGAACGTTCCGAGTTAGTTTAAGAGTAGGCCGTGCAATCGAAATGTGCTTCCGTGCCGTCCAAATAGTGGCCGCGCAAACGTCATAGAGTTCGCCTGTTTTTCCTTTCCACTCGCATGTATGACAATAAAACAAAGTTCTTGGCCTGGATTCAATGTTGTTGCAATCTATCTACGTCAATCACCATTAATCATTAATCGTAACTTTACAGTTAAGCTGAACGACCTCACGAACATCTTACAAGTTCTCTATTTGCTTGAACACCAAACTTTCAAACATCTGTGTTGTCTCCCCAGACTCAACTACGGAGTGCGCAGCTGATTTTTGCCAGAATGGAGGAACGTGCAATACAACTGGGCGATATCCAATCTTTACACACACCTGCAGGTACGGAGAGTTTGTGTCTTATGTCCTTTTCACACTATAGCCGTTCAACCCGGGTTGAACTCAACCCTGGGCGAACCCGGTGCCGCCTCGGGCGGGTTGAGTTTTGACCTATTTTTTAACCCCGCGTACGTCAACCCCGCGATTTTCCCCATTTGATTCGAACAGCTTAGGTGTATTCGAAACCCCGTTTTCGGTTAACCGGCGAACAGTGTTCTCAGGTTGCCGATTACAAACGCCAAAGTGCCGTTCAGAGTGCATCTGGGCGAAAATTCAAGATTGCAGCCACCGTATTAATACTCCGAATGAAAAGAAAGGAAAATTCACGATCTTACGAAAATAATTGAAATCCTGGAACAGCACATTATAATATGGAGGAGGTCCAGTGGAAAGAATGCACAATGCAGTATTCAGTTTGCAGTCGTCACTTCTTTGGTTGTGTACAAAGTATATGAAAAATGGCATGCATTTTCAAAGTACTTCCTAACAAAATTGGAAATGTTTCTCAGTCCCAGATTCATGTTTTTTCATAATTTTTGCGCTAACTGACATTTATTGAAATAATATATACATGATGAAATAAAGTGGCGTCCTGATGCAGCATTCTTTCCTCTACATTTTCTAAACCTATCAAAATGCTTAATACCTTAGGAATGCCCATTAAATTTTTGAACCAGCCTTTGATTACCCTAACAAACAAGTCATTAGTTTTCCCCGGATCACCCCACACTGTCCTGGCACACATCGCTCTGTGAGCAGACAATGCCAGACTGCCCGTCGTGAGACACAAGTGTTACGGCCCATTATGTCCGCATGGCCAATTATGTCCGCATGGCCCATTATGTCTGCACGCTTTTTGCGGACACAATGGGGCGAACATAATGGGCTTACGGACATAATGGGCTTGAAAAAGCGCGCGGACATAATGGGCCATGCGGACATGGGCCGTAACACACGGGCAAAACACATTTCCAATCTAGCATCGCACGCATTGGCCTTTTTGAGATATGGCGGACACAATTGGAGGGCGCTATTTGAATTGGGTAAACCTTTTTGTGCTATACAAAAGGTTTACCCAATTCAAATTGCGCCTTTCTATTGTTCCGCCATATCCCCAAAAGGCTAATGCAACACGGAACGCGGAACGGCGTACCAGATTGTTTTAAACCCGGGGCTAGCTAGAGGGTTGAAAAATCTCAACCCTAGTCTAGAGTGTGAAACGCCGCTTATTTTCAACCCCGCATCAAACCCGAGATTTGTCTAGTGTGAAAAGGGCTTATATAGGCTAGGCGTATCTAAGGTCACTCTTATTATGCTTGACATTCATCGCCAGCTGTTTTGTTGACGAAATAAAAAGTAATGAATAGCAAAAAGAAATAAACACAAAAAACTGGGCTGTGATTGTTTGTATTTTGTCAGTCATTCTGTGAAATTTGTTATAAATTAGACAATCTCTTGCAAATAGAGAAAACTGAACAGAATGAGCGTGCCGCGACCACACTCATTGTTTGTGACCGGACACACTTCCATGTACATGTAGTACATGGTGGTCGGTACATGCAAATGGCGAAAGTCAGATCTGCGAGACCTGGCGCACCCTCCATGACTTAGGATGTTCGTAGCAACTTTTTTAAATACATGTATACCTGAATTAATTGCAGATGACAAACGCATTTAAAATTGTCCAGGCCACAGTGGCTACTTGCAAACTGTCGATGTCAGTGTGTACAGAGATTGCAGTATAGCATACCTGTAACGGCCTAGTAATACAAATTTTGATTTGCCCAAAACGTTAAGTCCGTTTTATGACTTTTGACGGCTGAAATTAATTCATGGGTATATTTTCTTCCATTTCTACAAACATTAGTCTTTCGTGTAAATCACAACGTTTTAAAGGCAGGATCCGGCTAGGTCCGGGATCCGCCGATCCGCTTTTCACCAACTGCGAATTCCTTGTACACATGTGAGTGCGCAGAACTATGTAGACAGATTTACTTTAGAAGCAATCCTTTAAAAATCGTCTTTGTTGGATCTCCACAGCTGTGCAACAGGATATACAGGTGTCCGATGTGAATCGGAAATCATCGAGTTCACGACAGAAACAACAACTGTGGAGATCACAACGGCAGTTCCAGCAGGTGAGACGACAGACGTTTTCTTTTAATGCGATTACTTAGCTCTGAACAAGTTAGGAGGCCCTCAAGGTAGGCCGACTGGTCAATAGAACGAAAGGAACACGCAAAGAAGCAGAATATATGAATTGAGGTACCTCTTGAAGTGTAGTAGATCGTAGGATGAAGGGGGAAAGTTTGGTTACAGTCATTTCCATTATTTTATTCCGTTTCAGTTTTCATGATGAAGGTATAACAACGTCTTTAATAGTACTCCGAGAGCATGACTTTTGACACATTACCGCTGACGCAACGCAATCATAGTTCTGCCGATGTACATGCATTTTGCATTTTTATGTCTGTCTTATTCTTAAAGTTCCAGCAACATTAACCATCGTGCTGATAGTGCTGGGTGTTGGTGCGTTTCTCCTCACGCTGTTTGGCATTGGCGTATGTTGCTGTATCCTGGCGCGTAGACGGCAATACGACGACCGGAGACGACGTGCATACGACAAATACCAGCGCCGGATGGCCTACGGACGGCGCCGTAGCAACAGCATCGACGAGTACGACACGCGCTCTGCGGCTACTGGAAGTGTGTACAATGGGTCAGATCTGGATGACAGACGGATGGGTCATCTGGCCCAGGTCTTGGCACGGTCTCCTTACATGCAGCAGGTTTGTCACCCCTCAGCAGTCACATTAAGCCAGTTCGGTATCTCAAAGGTCAAAGGTTATTCGGGATAAAAATTGCTGGCGTAATGTCACGCCATGTTTATACGCGAACGCCCATTCAGATTGAATTTAACACGTGCGCGTTGTGCGACCACCTTTTGCGTTCACACGCGCGCGTTGGTCACGCGGGTTATTCTGGATAAAATGGCATTGTGCACATGCGCAGTTGAAATACCGAACTGGCTTACAGTCTAACGATTGCCTGATGATTCTTGATAAATCGTAGATGAGGTAACCGTCCGCCACGGTTAGAGATCACGACACGCAGTATCAGTCTGAATGACGTCATCAATAGCAACATCAAAAATTTACTCTTCCAAATCCCGTCTGCCAAATACCGAGTCCGGAAAATAAAGACTTACGTCCACTAGAAGTCCACAACTAGAACAAAAAGCTCAAATTGGACTTTTCTAGATCTCTGGCTCGAACGTAGACTTTATACTGGATTCCATATTAATGTTTAATTATCATAATGGTCTATGAAAACATACGTAGATTCGGCGAGTCCGGAATCGGCGAGTCCGGAATCCGGACAAGCGTCAAAACCCATTATGAAGTAAGCTGGAGTCCAGGGTTCTAGAGCCAGGCCTCAAGTCAAGATCAGATCTTGTTTTTCCCAGTTTTGGACTGAAATGGACTTTCATTCTACTTTTTCGCTGATATGATTGCCTAGGACTCGGATTAGGACTCGACTGCAACAATGTATGGCATTTTACTGAGGTGGAAATTTCAAATTATTGGAAAATTGTGAAATTCTGAGATTGCAACTCCAATAAAGTGATCACTGGCGCATTATTAATTGTATTATAGGCTATGTAAGAATTATTTATATTAATTTATTTATATATTTATAATTTATTTATATTAATAATTTATTATAATTATGGAAGACATTATATCATGTCGATCATACGAAAGCCCACTAGTGCCATGAAGTATATATTTTCAAAAAGTGAAGTATATTTTTCTAAATTCGTTTTTACGAGATATATATTTTCAGAGTTTGTTTTTACGAGATCTATTTTTAGAAACATTGTTTCTACGAGATCTATTTTTGGAAACAATCGTTTTTACGAGCTATATTTTTCCAAGTTCGTTTTTACGAGATATATTTTTCAATTTCGTTTTTATGAGATATATTTTTCAATTTCGTTTTTACGAGATATATTTTTCCAAGTTCGTTTTTACGAGAAATATTTTTTCAAAGTTCGTTTTTACGTGATATACTTTTTCCAACTTCGTTTTTTACGAGATAGTGTCGCGTCTGATAAATTTGTACAGTCATGCTCCAGGAAGAGATCGTTTTTACTTCAATTTAGGATTTAGTTATGATGAAATCATAGCTTCATTGTTGTCAAATCACAATACTATCACCAGTAAACGTCAACTGCATCGTAGCCTTCGAGGGCTCGGACTCTTTCGGCAAAAGAAATATTCTGAAATTTTGGATATAGCCTGCTTATTTGACGTGAGTTGGAGAAGTCTGGACAGCTCCATGAATACACCTAACTCGCGCCATATGACACGCACAGCGAACGTTAAACTTCACTCTTTCAGAAAATATTTATAACAACAAATCTGGTAGCCTAATATACATGTATACTTTTCTTTTTTCAAAACAATATATCTCGTAAAAACAAACATGAAAAATATATCTCGTAAAAACGAACTTTGAAAAAATATTTCTCGTGAAAACGAAATTGAAAAATATATCTCGTAAAAACGAAATTGAAAAACACATCTCGTAAAAACGAACTTGGAAAAATAACTCGTAAAAACGAACTTAGAAAAATATATCTCGTAAAACCGATTGTTTTCCAAAAATAGATCTCGTAAAAACAATGTTTCCAAAAATATATCTCGTAAAAACAAACTCTGAAAATATATATCTCGTAAAAACGAATTTTGAAAAATATACTTCACTTTTTGAAAATATATACTTCATGGCACTAGTGGGCTTTCGTACGATCATCAATGACAACGTCCTAATTTTAATGAAAATGTCGGACATTTTTGGAACAAGGATGAATTCTTCCATGTTTGATCACGTGACATCGGTGTCTCCCGACCGACGAATCGTCTGATTACAGAGATTTGACAGATCTGGTAACCAGGCTACAGTCTTACGAATGAAAATAAATGTTTAAATATGGCACTAATGCTCAAAGAAGACGTTGAAGACAAATATATTTAGTATTAGAAGTGCATGGGAAGAAAACCTGAGACATAATGTTCGAGAAAATTCGAAGAAACCGGGTAATAAGGGAGATTCGATGGATAGGGACTTACAAGTATATGGAATCGTTTGGAAACGACCTGGCGTCTATTTATCTTCATTACTGAATTAAAATCAGTATGTTTCATACTTCAAGCAGGTCTAAAAGAGCGGCAACCATCTTCAACTTTACACTTTATCTTTTACGTTCTTCAGAATCTGCACGGTGAGTTCGCAAGACCGTACGTGGCAACTGGACTGGAGGCCCTTTACTATGACCGGCGATTGGTAAGTTGACAAACCACGTAATTCAAGTATCAATCAACTCCTTTATTGAATTCAGGAGTGATTTTGTGTGATTTTGTGATTTAGCAGCCCACTGATAGCCCACATAGTGTGTCCCTTCTAGTTTTTGTCATTTTGTTTTTACCGCTACTGGTTTAATATGGGCCCAATTTCATAAAGTTGCTTAGCACGTGAATTTCTGCTAACGGAATTTCCGTCCATTTCATAGGGATCGTAAGCTTTAAGCTTAGGAAAAGGCCAGCTGACTTCACAGGCAGAATTTGATTAAAATAGTGGCAAGATTTGAAGGTTTGCATGGAAACTTTACTCTGTTTTGTCTGACGACGGACAGAGTATACTGACCGAACCATACAAAATCACAAAAAAAGAAAAAACGTTCCACACGGTGCTCCGCAAACCTTTACTTTATTAACAATAGTGACGTACATGCGCTATGTGGCACGCGCGCAGACGTTAGCACGGCCTGATCGTGAAATAGCGTCTATGGTAATAATTTTCGTGCTGTAGTTAGCTAAACCGATAAACAGTCATATAAAATTGGGCCCTGATTTCATTTCAAATCAGTAATACTTCTGAATATTAGGATCATTCTTACATTCCGCATTTAGGGCATATCCCTTTACAAGTTTACTTAGTGTAATTAGCGCAATTCGAGAATACTGCTGTTGCTTTCTATACTCCTGCCCTTCCCGTAAAATGTTTCGTAACTTCGGCTACATTTCCTAGTGCCGATTTTATGGGGTTGCTTAACGGTATAAACAGGAAATAGAACTAGTTTGCTAGCTCAAGCGTTCTTTCACGGCCAAGTCGTGCTGCTCACACCTGGATATTTATTTTTGTTGCGTCACTATGTTAAGAATGTATTGCCTCTTAATAAGTTACTGAGCTCTTTTTTGGACCCAATGTCATTGAATCCGAAACGCCGAATTATGCGTTAACCCCTTGAGTATAATGTGGGGCGCCTGGGTGCCATGCCGGCCTGTGCGATCAAGCAACACGGACACAAGAGGCTTGTGCAGCCAAGCGTAACATACACAATAATCCAACAATGGGTCGAAAATGCAGAGATTGCGTGTGTTGACGTCATCCGGCCAGGTGGTATTTTTTAAGGATTTTAACGGCCCGCAACAGAGTACCGAAGTCTGGCGTCAGTTGGCGTGACAACTGGCTCCAAACAAATTTCGACTGTTCCTTTGTTAAAAGCCAGTCATGCAAACACATTGACACAAAATAACAAAAGTATTCTGGTTCCAAACATTGCATTGACGTCATCGCTTCGGTAGTCTATAGACCTAAGACATAATGACGTCACGCTTTGTTTACATGTGCGCTTTCCTACGGGAGGCAGGTGGGGACGATTGTCTGGCGTCCCGACCTTGCTCCCATTGGGAAGCACACATGTAAACAAAGCCATTACGTCATTACGTCTTAGGTCGATTCTGTCCTAACCGAGCTACCAAAGAGATTCTGCGCTGAACCGTAAGCCTGAATCCTTAGTTATAAGCCGAAATTGCTGAACAGAATGTTCTCCTGTGGGCCCTGTGCTTAAAGCTTACGGTCTCTATGAAATGGATTGAGATTCCGTTAGCATAAAATGTGTGCTGATATAGAAACCCTGTGAAATTGCGTCCCAAGATTCTGTAACGCACTTAGAGAATGCTTGCTGTTTTTACATTCCTTCCTTCCTTCCTTGTAAAAACGTTCTGTAGTCTTATAGCCATGGTTCCCACTATTCACAGGCTATATCACTGTATCACTATATCATGTGTATTTTAATTGGTGGAAGAGAGGATAGTTAAAAATGGAACTGGTGCTGGAGCATTTCTATTTCCTTTCCTTCCCGCAAGCACAAAAATGTGCTTAGCATGACAACTTTTCCTTCGTAAGAATTGGACATGTGGACAGATTTATTCTTATTAATGTTTAATCATTCTTACACATGTATGTATGATTTATTGTTACATGTACTATAAAAATAAGTCACGCAATACAAACTTCAACTTTATTATCATCAAGTTGTAATTCTTTATTTTGATTTTCTTTTGACTTGTCCTTGAAACCTGATATTTCACTTAAACCTCCACAGGCGAACGATGATGCGGAGGATTCCAGTGCTACACCTCAACGAGTCCATCGGAATCGCTTCGTCTTCTAGACACCCCAGGACACCTCAGCTGCAACCAATTAGACCATCTGAATAATTATATGAAGTATATTTTCTACAAAGATATAGATTTTTTGGTAAACCTATATTATTATACTGTATATCAACCGTTTTTGTATTTCCTGATTAGAAGTTAATCGTTTTATTGTATTCATAGCTGTTCAGACTTGAGTCAAGTCTATTTCGCAGCCTATATAGCAAACAACTTTGAAAACGACTTTAGTCAAGACTACTTTGCAGCGACGAAGCAAACGATTTTAGAACGTATCAGTAAACTTATGATAGCAGTGTTATGATAGCAATATGGCAGTACAATTATTCAATAGACAAGGAGCTCTTTATTTTCACTATTATGATTTTGCTGACAACAATATACCAATGATTGATACTTTTAAGGGTGTTTTCAGAAGACTTTTGTTTTGTAAGTTTAATTGGCTAGGAAAAAACAAACAACAACGACAACGACGACGGAGGCGACGACGGCGACAACGACGACAACAATGTGTTCTTGTTGATGCAAGCTTGCTCCAGAACCACCAAAATGACATCGTCGCGCGCATCGCGCCTTTTGCCTTTTCAATAAGGCCTTGTGCCTATTCAATAAGGCCTAGTGCATTTTCAGTAATACATGACGTGGTTCTGGATAAGTGCTTACCGCTAGCTTGACCTGCATCACCATTAACATCAACCAATGCCTGACGAATCTGGAGAATTCACTCTTAGTTATTACGTGCATACATTTATTTATCTATGATATGGGACGGCCACTGGGGTAGTTTTCGTAGCCATCACTTTAATTCAAATAATAGTCTAGCCGGTATCTCCAATTTGTCCCCCGAGTCTGATTTTAATGCGAAGTTCCAATACCAAAAAGTTAGCTTGTTATTTAGATACAATCAGTACGCTAAACCAGAAAATCTCCATCTGTGTAGACCAAGGAAGATATCTTTTTAGATGAAACTAATTCTTTCATCGTAATCATGAAAACTCCACATTATCATCCGTAGCAGATATCTGGTTTTAGACTGTTGCAATGCTCGCCCAAGAAGGGTAACTAGTAGAAATGTCAGTTGGAATGGCTTATCAATTTTGTTACTGTTTTCAAAACAATAATAGTTATATCGATAAAAGAACATTTTTTACAGTTTGTATTTTCTTCAGGTTTCTTTTAATACTAATCTGATAAGTAGCAGTAAGTGATGTTTGTTTTAACGGAACATTAACCTTGTTCTTTAGTCGTGATGATTAACATCCCAAATGAACTGATCATGGTTTAATAAAATTGGCAAAGGCATCATTGTTTTCCAGATGTTTCTTCTTTTTCTGTTACTGCATAAGTAGATTTAGGGACAAACGGGTGGCAGTCTTATAGTATGATGTGAACAAGGTAACGTTCGGAACAGACGTGGAAAGTCACGACAGAGTCTTTAATCGTCTCTGCATGCACTCTTGTGGGTTTATTCTGAGCAATGTATGTCACCGTTTAATACAGTAGGCATTATGCCACCTGGTTGAGTGGCAGTAGCGTCTGTAGCTTTTTGTGCCAGGAAGGGCAAACAACGTCTGAATCGTCTTAAAATCGTCTTAAAAACACCATTTCTTTTGTTTTTTATGACGCCTCAAATGCCGCCAGGGGAGAAAGTTCCCCCTCCCACCCTCCCCGCTGGATACGCCACTGTGAAGCAGGCAAGATCATTATTCGAACAGACTTGGAAAGTCAGAAGACGGAGTTTTGATCGTTTCCTTTGTCCAAGCAACTCTTTTATTGAAATGTCCATTGACAATACCAGGCAGACAACAATTCATTCGGCCGTACGTGTTTATCGGGAGGCGTTTCCTCGTTTCCAATAGTAAGCCTGGGATGGGAACTCCTTACTCGTGCCCTGATTGGATAGTGAAAATACAGCTTATTAACATATAGAGAAATTAAAACCGTGCAGTTGGTGATTCCACTGTATTTCTTGATGAAAGTTTGTCGGCGCGCCAAAAGTGACACTTTTGTTTGTATTTTTTAACGTTAGTTACTTTTCTGTAGTATATATTCTCTGAAATTTCTGCAATGGCGACGCCCAGCCCCTCAAAAAATACACCCGTCAAATCTGATACTGTTCCAAAGGCGACAATCGTGAGACGCAGCACATCTGGAGAGTCAGTGGACAAAAAGAAATGCTTTCACCATAGCTTTCAACCTGAAAGCTAACTTATGCCTAGCGTACAGATTTTTTCCCCGAAATTTGGCAAAGTCCAGATACGCGCAAATACGCTCAAATTTGCGGCCAAAATCTGTCTCTCAACGAACTCCATCCCTGGCGTATAAGACGAATGCCCAACGAATGAGGAACGATTGCTGATCGTATAACTAGCGCCCATAGTAACGAATGACAGCGCATGCGTAGCGTCCATCCAACGAATGCTGAGCGTACACAACGAATGACCAGCGAATGCCCAACGTATGTCTAGCGTGCTGCGGCCGGTCACGTGACGTGTCTTGGCTGACCCACACTTCACCAAGATACCTCGTACAGTCAACATCTTCAGACCAGTTTCACTAGCTCTGAGTTCCAGGTCCAGTTTTAGCATGCCTCCCAAGAATTATAATGGCAAGAATATTCATGTTGATGAACGGCCAGAAGATATTGAATCCGGAGTCTCTGAGCATCCTCCATCGCTGATGACCAGCTGAGCAGAAAAGGAGCTACTCGCCGCCGCTGTGACGTCACAGACTGAAAAACGCTACCTGTACTGCAGCTGTACTGTGGACGCACGTTATTTTATCGGTAGACTAGCGTCAAGCACGTTAGATGGACGCCTTGTGAAAGTTGATGTAGGTCGGAATACGCTGTGTATTCGTTGACCATTCGTTAGCCATTCGTTAGACAAACGCTATGTATACGTTGTGCATTCGCTATGGCAAAGTTCCAGATGGGTTAGACGTATTAGTGATCCTTCGTTTTGAACGTACGTAGGACCGTAGCGACGTAAGGACCTCATTATCGCCCAATGAGAAGCTCTACACTATAGGCCCCACCCAATTGTGACCGTTGTCTTTATTGAGCTTCATAAATATGCATGTTATACAAAAGAGCTTTTCCAAGAGACGCATGCATGCACATGCCACCAGTCAATCTCGTACCACCGGTACATGACATTGTTCAACTGCAACGCGTAGCATTGTGTATCACAGATTAGGAATTTGGCGCGTAAAGAAATGTGATTTTAATATAGGTTTGGTTGAGTGGCTGTCGACACAAACCTGTTTATTTCTATTAGAGAAGAATAGACAAATAAGGTTTCACAGTTTAGGAGTGCAAGTTTTATCCGTTCTCAATTTAATCGTTATTCACAATTTGTTTTAAATTCATTGTTTAGTGGTATTTTTTTCATTTATTTTGAATAAGATTGTCAACCTAAGCCGACTGCAGACAAATTATGCCACCAAAAACTAATTCAAGCAAAGCAAGAGCATTTAAAAAAAAAAAGGAAACAAAAGGAAAGGAAAAAAAATAGAAGAATAAAAACAAGGACTGAAAAATAACCGCCTCAATTACAAAACCAATATAACTTTCTATTTTTAAATGGATGCTCACGGTGGATTTAGTGTGTTTTTTAATGTATTTTCATTTCTTTCGTTTTTTAGCTATATTTCTTTTTAACTAAAGAGCAGATGCAAATGTCATAATGCAAAAAATGTATGTGTGTCTCTGGGGCGGGGAGGGAGAGAGAGATGGGTCAGGCATATTAGGTCCGGCCTGACATCTGAACAATAGGCCTTTTCACACTAGACAAAATCTCGGGGGCGGCCCCGGGGCAACGCGGGGGTGAGAATGTGCGACGTTTCACACTAGCCATTCTCGCCACGGGGCCGCCCCCGAGATTGGTCTCGCCCCATGGCGAACTCGCCCCTGCTCCAGGCCAGGGGTGAGATTGTTCAACCCGGGGCGAGACCGATCTCGGGGGTGGCCCCGGGGCGAAATGGCTAGTGTGAAACGTCGCCCCGCATGCAGGGTTTCGTACAACCCGGTTGAGAAACAGGTGGTCTCGACAAAATAATTCCAAAGGTCCTGTCAAAGCTCAGCGCCATTATTCTGAAGCACAATATGTGGCAGAGGCACCCCGCCCCCCTCTTTTGTGCTGGTCATTGTGTTCCCGGAATCTCAGGAATTATTTTCAGCGAGGAGGAAGTTAGGAATTTACTGGCCATCTGGGGGTCGATTAAATACAAACTAGTGTGAAACGCTCATGCCCAACCCCGGGGCGAGCTCGCCCCGGGGTTGGCTGAGGTAGGTTTGCGCGAAACGAGTGTGAAACGACGCGGGGTTGAAACTCGGGGGTGAAAACGCCGGGGCGGCCCCGGGGCGGCCCCGGGGCAAGGGGTTCGGCGCTCCAGTGTGAAAAGGCCTTATGCCTGACAAGCAGGATGGTTATGACCAAACCAAATGTCACCTCAATGTGAACAAAACACCTGAATACCATCAACGCACTGCTTTCTATGACCAAATCAATTCTCATTTGAATCAATGTGAACACCACACCTGAATATTATCTACGGACTGCTTTCTATGATCAAACCAAATCTCATCTCAATGTGAACACCAACCTGAATACCATCACAGATTAGGAATTGAGCGCGTAAAGGAATGCCATTTGAATGTAGGTTGGGTTGGGTGGCCATTATGAAGCACGATATGGGGCAGAGGCCCCCCCCCCCCCCCTCCCCCTTTGTGTTGGTCATTGTGTTCCTGGAATCTCGGGAATTCTTTTCACAAATCTAGGGGATGCGTTAGGTATTAAACAATAGTCTGGAGTGTGTATAGGGTATAGGGACAAAAGGGGTACTCTATTGAAAGAATTATTATTTAACAAAGGTTAATGCGTTTTTTAGTTTGATGTAGCATGTCTTGTTCGAGGTTTACACCGATTCCAAAGCACTTTCAAAATGGACCACGTTC
The DNA here is from genome assembly GCA_037893225.1 of Hippasteria phrygiana. Taxonomy (NCBI): domain Eukaryota; kingdom Metazoa; phylum Echinodermata; class Asteroidea; order Valvatida; family Goniasteridae; genus Hippasteria; species Hippasteria phrygiana. The sequence goes on along the minus strand of JAZGUH010000511.1, from coordinate 910,749 downwards.
GCTCATTATCGATGGCATTTATATCACTTTCGTATCATTTCCTAACGCTGATAAGTATTCCACCATTTGGTAGCACAGTAGATGAGGAACTTGCCTCTCTTTGGAATGCGTTTGGTGGCTTGTTTCATGGTTTTCTGTGTTCAAGCATACTTGATTTACCTGCACCCAACCCAAGACTACACACTCTTATGTTTCCTGATTTGGTTGGTGATATTCAACTTAATCCAAGAAACCTGTTTGAAGATCTGGTGAGGGACCCGCCAAAGTTGTTTCGCCTGACAGGAGAAACACCGGAGTCAATGTTGATGATTACCCGTGATCTGCAGCCTTTCATCACAAACCAGGGACCAGGACGGAGACATCTTCATCGCCCCGTCAACAGAATCCTCATGGCTACGATATGGCTTCGTCAATACCCAACATATGATGTACTCTCTGCACTTTTTAACATGAGTGAGGCAGCTGTCACGAGAGACATTTATTCAATCATAACTTTACTTTGGTATTACTTTAAATCGACCATTTATTGGCCAAGAAGGGAAGAATGGCTCGCCATGAGAGGGCAGTGGGATGTAATCCCCAATGCAGTGGGGGCCATCGATGGGACCCTGCATGAAATACAGCGACCACAGACCGAAAACCAACAAGAGTTTTACAGCGGATATTCTCGTTATCACTGCATGAGCACTCGGGTAAGAGTTTTTAACTTTTTAACTTTCTTGTCAAGGTTACATTAGATGTCGTAATTTGGTTGTGCCATTCTACCGAAAGGAAATAAAAAGGTTTGTTTCTGATAAGGATATCCCCATCATCATCTCCCACCATCTCCCTGTCCTCACCTTCCATCATCCCCCATCATCATTTCCCCATCATCTCTTATGAATTCCTAATACATGTACTATCCGCCATCGTTTTCCATTGTCATTCATATTCCTCTTATTACTGAAAATCACCCGCTGCAAATATCGCTATTAAATGATGGAAAATGTTTGTTTTTTACACTTCCAGGTAATCATTGACAACAGAAAGAACATCCGCTATGTTCAGAGTGGTTTTCTTGGACATCAGAACGATGCCGGCCAGTATCATCTGATGCCCTCCATTGGTCCTGGTCTTGATTTGAACTTTCCAGATGAAGTATTTCTTCTTGGGGATAATGGCTATGCCAACAGGTATCCAGTGATGACTAAATACCGTATGGATCAGATCCAAAATGTGGCAGATGCTGATGAACGGGTGGTCATGGGTGTTTTTAACGAAGAGCATTCAAGATGCAGAATCTACGTTGAGCATGTCATGGCCTTCTTCAAGACATACCGAGCAGTGAAGGGTGTTTACCGACATCCAAGATGGATGATGCCCATCGTCGCGGAGCTCTGCGCCTGTCTAGCCCAGCGACATTTGAGATTGACAGAAAATATTCATTGATTGACTTTTAATTGATTTACTTTAAAGGCAGACCGTTAGTTGTTAAGTTAAAACAAAAGGGAAAACATCTTTTGTGAAGCAAGAGTGAAACTGCATACAAATACAACATTGTTTTTACGAGGCGTTGAAATTAATCGCAAAAGAAAATCCCTTTGGAGCATCCCAATCTTTTGAAAACTTGAAACTTAGAGTGATAAGAAAATACACCTACCGGGCAGAATACCTATTGTGTTACTCTTTATTATTTTACTCTTCATCATGTTGTTGAACTTGAGACGGTTTCAATAAACACACTGTAAATTACATCGGAAATATAACAGTTTCTATTTGTCACCCATCGCCACACATTTATTATAAACACACAGCAATCAGGCTCACCATGCAATTTTGTTCAAATTGTGTGCATGGGCGATTAGCTAAACTATACAATTTTGTGAAAGCTGTATCGTACACCTAGTCCAAAAACCAATGTTTCCATTTTCCCAAAAGCTTTTATGCCGAGCCATTTAAAAAAAAATCGAAGATGGCCGCCACAAATGCATTGTGGGAAATAAAAACATTGATTTTCCGATTGGTATACTATGCAGTTTCCAATAATGTATAGTCTTGCAAATTCTCAGTTTGAACTAAGGGTTATTCTGTTTCAAATCACCCCCCAAAATGGAAATTTAAACCCGACCCTCTTCAAATTGGTTCAAATTTGTTGCATGGGGTAATTGAGGCTGACGCTTTTTGCACGACACCTTTTTTGGCGATTTTGGCCAAAATTGGTACACCCATCAATTTCCAACTGACCACATCTCTTGCCAGCGGGCCAAATCTGTTGATATTGGTGTCTTTGGAAAGGTAACTGCATAAGCAATCTGGATTTGCCGTTAGTTCTTTTTATGTAGGAGCAATTTGTGGTTTGATGACCTTTTGACCTTTACTTTGACCTTGAATTAGACCTTTTGGATCACGTGACCTTAAGATGACCTTGGGTAAAAATTGTACCCAAAACTGATATATAAAACAATGCTTTGCTCTAGCTCTTCTCAAAGCATACTTGATGCAAAAATGTGATATCCGTATATGCAATTTACTATCAATTTATGCCCACAGATTTAGAGTAAATTGCATAGGGATCACATCTTTGCACAAGTATGCCAACTTTGAGAAAATTCGTCAAACAATCCACTTTGAGAAAAAGAACTTGGTTATAATTTTCAACTCAAGGTCACGTGATCTACAAGGTCAAAGTAAAGGTCAATAGGGCATCAAACCGCAAATTGTTCCTACATAAATAATTGCAAATTTGGATTGCTTATGCAATTACCTTTCCAAAGACACCAGTATCAACAGATTTGACACAATTGTTACAGAGATGGTCATTGGTGGGGGTGCCATTTTTGCCAAAATCGCCAAAACTGGTGTTTGTAGCGCGAAAACCCAACGGTTTTCGCGCTACGATGGGGCCAAAAATAGAAATTTCCGCTTTTTTTAGCCTGAATTGCCATTACACATGTACACCAAATTTGAGCCCAGCATAAAGAGGGTCGGGTTTAAACCATTGGGTGATCCGACACGGAATCACTTTTAAACATAATACTATGTACATAGTGGACCCGACTACGGGATTAAAATAACTACGGGAGAGTATCCTGTGGCATCTCTCATCTTACTCGGGAAAACTCAAATGTTAGATAAAATGGGTAGCCTAGTCCTCATGCGGGTTGTTTTCTTGCCGTGGTGGACCCGGCTGGACTTCTCCTTGCAGTATTCGCATGTATGCAGTAAACTCTCGCATCGACCGTCGGAAATCCCGCGTGACAAGTGGCAGAATGTTGATGACATAGTTATTGTAAGCAACGTGGCTTTGCCGTATAATCATGTGCAATGGCTGCCTTCCAAGTTCACCTATGGGGAGGGGGATGTCTTGGCCCACAGGACCATGTGGCAGACCATCTGCTGGGGGCTGGAGTCCCGGCTGCGGGGGCTGGAGTCCCGGCTGCGGGGGCTGGAGTCCCGGCTGCGGGGGCTGGAGTCCCGGCTGCGGGGGCTGGAGTCCCGGCTGCGGGGGCTGGAGTCCCGGCTGCGGGGGCTGGAGTCCCGGCTGCGGGGGCTGGAGTCCTGGCTGCGGGGGCTGGAGTCCCGGCTGCGGGGGCTGGAGTCCCGGCTGCGGGGGCTGGAGTCCCGGCTGCGGGGGCTGGAGTCCCGGCTGCGGGGGATGGAGTGCCGGCTGCGGGGGCTGGAGTGCCGGCGGCGGGGGCTGGAGTGCAGGCGGCGGGGGCTGGAGTGCGGGCTGCGGGGGCTGGAGTGCCGGCTGCGGGGGCTGGAGTCCCGGCTGCGGAGGCTGGAGTCCCGGCTGCGGGGGCTGGAGTCCCGGCTGCGGGGGCTGGAGTCCCGGCTGCGGGGGCTGGAGTCCCGGCTGCGGGGGCTAGAGTCCCGGTTGCGGGGGCTGGAGTCCCGGCTGCGGGGGCTGGAGTCCCGGCTGCGGGGGCTGGAGTGCCGGCTGCGGGGGCTGGAGTGCCGGCTGCGGGGGCTGGAGTGCCGGCTGCGGGGGCTGGAGTCCCGGCTGCGGGGGCTGGAGTGCAGGCTGCGGGGGCTGGAGTGCCGGCTGCGGGGGCTGGAGTGCAGGCTGTAGGGGCTGGAGTGCCGGTGGAAATAGTACCCGTGCCCTTCGCTGTGCAGGGTTTCCCCTTGCTGCATATCTCATTTCTCGAATCCGTTGGTCTTGCAGCCTTGAAGAAAATCAAACGATATACAACTTTGTAAACCTCACAATGTAATTAATTATGGACACTAAGATTGATTTATGGGCTTGCTAAATTGAATATACTCTTCAAATTATTGCCCTAAAAGGGGCCAATTGTTATAATAATAATAATCGTTTATAATGCTTATAGCATTAAATGGCTTTTTCCATCGGTTGTTATCTATGCTAAAAAAATATACTTTTAAGTCGTACCTTGCAACATCCCGTGTCATAGCTTCCCTCACCCTCCTCCTTAACTGTGCATTATTCCTTTGTTGATACAATTCGGCAATGGGACCTCGTGGGACAGCATTTCGTTGTACATAACTAACAACAAGGCCCCACCGAGGGCCATGGACGTTGTACCCTGCCAGGATAAGATGTCTTTCCTCTCCTGATATTTGTACACGAGCTGCATGATCCATTTTAAATTGTTCCAAGGTTCAGTACATTGTATACCACGATGAAATTGCGACTTCCATCAAATTCATTTGAATGTGAACACCGAAAGCGCCGAGCTGATGATATTCAGGTTGGTGTTCATATTCAAATGAGATTTGGTTTGGTCATTGAAAGCACCGAGCTGATGATATTCAGGTTGGTGTTCATATTCAAATGAGATTTGGTTTGGTCATTGAAAGTACCGAACTGATGATATTCAGGTTGGTGTTCACATTCAAATGAGATTTGGTTTGGTCATTGAAAGCACCGAACTGATGATATTCAGGTGTGGTGTTCACATTCAAATGAGATTTGGTTTGGTCATTGAAAGCACCGAACTGATGATATTCAGGTGTGGTGTTCACATTCAAATGAGATTTGGTTTGGTCATTGAAAGCACCGAACTGATGATATTCAGGTGTGGTGTTCATATTCAAATGAGATTTGGTTTGGTCATTGAAAGCACCGAGCTGATGATATTCAGGTTGGTGTTCACATTCAAATGAGATTTGGTTTGGTCATTGAAAGCACCGAGCTGATGATATTCAGGTTGGTGTTCACATTCAAATGAGATTTGGTTTGGTCATTGAAAGCACCGAGCTGATGATATTCAGGTTGGTGTTCACATTCAAATGAGATTTGGTTTGGTCATTGAAAGCACCGAACTGATGATATTCAGGTTGGTGTTCACATTCAAATGAGATTTGGTTTGGTCATTGAAAGCATGCACCGAGCTGATGATATTCAGGTTGGTGTTCACATTCAAATGAGATTTGGTTTGGTCATTGAAAGCACCGAACTGATGATATTCAGGTGTGGTGTTCACATTCAAATGAGATTTGGTTTGGTCATAGAAAGCACCGAGCTGATGATATTCAGGTGTGGTGTTCACATTCAAATGAGATTTGGTTTGGTCATTGAAAGCACCGAACTGATGATATTCAGGTGTGGTGTTCACATTCAAATGAGATTTGGTTTGGTCATAGAAAGCACCGAGCTGATGATATTCAGGTGTGGTGTTCACATTCAAATGAGATTTGGTTTGGTCATTGAAAGCACCGAACTGATGATATTCAGGTTGGTGTTCACATTCAAATGAGATTTGGTTTGGTCATTGAAAGCACCGAGCTGATGATATTCAGGTTGGTGTTCACATTCAAATGAGATTTGGTTTGGTCATTGAAAGCATGCACCGAGCTGATGATATTCAGGTTGGTGTTCACATTCAAATGAGATTTGGTTTGGTCATTCAAAGCATGCACCGAGCTGATGATATTCAGATTCAAATGAGATTTGGTTTGGTTAGAGAAAGCATGTATAGGGCGTTGATGATATTCAGGTTGGTGTTAACATTGAGATGAGATTTTGTTTGGTCATAGAAAGCAGTGCGTTGATGGTGTTCAGGTGTTTTGTTCACATTGAGGTGACATTTGGTTTGGTCATAACAACCCTGCTGGTCAGGCATAAGGCCTTTTCACACTAGAGCGCCGAACCCCTCGCCCCGGGGCCGCCCCGGCGTTTTCACCCCCGATTTCAACCCCGCGTCGTTTCACACTCGTTTCGCGGAAACCTACCTCAGCCTACCCCGGGGCGAGCTCGCCCCGGGGTTGGGCATGAGCGTTTCACGCTAGTTTGTATTTAATCGACCCCCAGATGGCCAGGAAATTCCTAACTTCCTCCTCGCTGAAAATAATTCCTGAGATTCCGGGAACACAATGACCAGCACAAAAGAGGGGGGGGGGGTGCCTCTGCCACATATCAATTGTGCTTCAGAATAATGGCGCTGAGCTTTGACAGGACCACCTGTTTCTCAACCGGGTTGTACGAAACCCTGCATGCGGGGCGACTTTTCACACTAGCCATTTCGCCCCGGGGCCACCCCCGAGATCGGTCTCGCCCCGGGTTGAAAAATCTCACCCCTGGCCTGGAGCAGGGGCGAGTTCGCCCTGGGGCGAGACCAATCTCGGGGGCGGCCCCGTGGCGAAAATGGCTAGTGTGAAACGTCGCACATTCTCACCCCCGCGTTGCCCCGGGGCCGCCCCCGAGATTTTGTCTAGTGTGAAAAGGCCTATTGTTCAGATGTCAGGCCGGACCTAATATGCCTGACCCATCTCTCTCTCCCTCCCCGCCCCAGAGACACACATACATTTTTTGCATTATGACATTTGCATCTGCTCTTTAGTTAAAAAGAAATATAGCTAGAAACGAAACAAATGAAAATACATTAAAAAAAAAACACTAAAGCCACCGTGAGCATCCATTTAAAAATAGAAAGTTATATTGGTTTTGTAATTGAGGCGGTTATTTTTCAGTCCTTGTTTTTATTCTTCTATTTCTTTTCCTTTCCTTTTGTTTCCTTTTAAAAAAAAAATGCTCTTGTTTTGCTTGAATTAGTTTTTGGTGGCATAATTTGTCTGCAGTCGGCTTAGGTTGACAATCTTATTCAAAATAAATGAAAAAGATACCACTAAACAATGAATTTAAAACAAATTGTGGATAACGATTAAATTGAGAACGGATAAAACTTGCACTCCTAAACTGTGAAACCTTATTTGTCTATTCTTCTCTAATGAAAATAGACAGGTTCGTGTCGACAGCCACTCAACCAAACCTATATTCAAATCACATTCGCCAAATTCCTAATCTGTGATACACAATGCTACGCGTTGCAGTTGAACAATGTCATGTACCGGTGGTACGAGATTGACTGGTGGCATGTGCATGCGTCTCTTGGAAAAGCTCTTTTGTATAACATGCATATTTATGAAGCTCAATAAAGACAACGGTCACAATTGGGTGGGGCCTATGGTGTAGAGCTTCTCATTGGGCGATAATGAGGTCCTTACGTCGCTACGGTCCTACGTACGTTCAAAACGAAGGATCACTACTGGGACCTCGTGGGACAGCATTTCGTTGTACATAACTAACAACAAGGCCCCACCGAGGGCCATGGACGTTGTACCCTGCCAGGATAAGATGTCTTTCCTCTCCTGATATTTGTACACGAGCTGCATGATCCATTTTAAATTGTTCCAAGGTTCAGTACATTGTATACCACGATGAAATTGCGACTTCCATCAAATTCATTTGAATGTGAACACCGAAAGCGCCGAGCTGATGATATTCAGGTTGGTGTTCATATTCAAATGAGATTTGGTTTGGTCATTGAAAGCACCGAGCTGATGATATTCAGGTTGGTGTTCATATTCAAATGAGATTTGGTTTGGTCATTGAAAGCACCGAACTGATGATATTCAGGTTGGTGTTCACATTCAAATGAGATTTGGTTTGGTCATTGAAAGCACCGAACTGATGATATTCAGGTGTGGTGTTCACATTCAAATGAGATTTGGTTTGGTCATTGAAAGCACCGAACTGATGATATTCAGGTGTGGTGTTCACATTCAAATGAGATTTGGTTTGGTCATAGAAAGCACCGAGCTGATGATATTCAGGTGTGGTGTTCACATTCAAATGAGATTTGGTTTGGTCATTGAAAGCACCGAACTGATGATATTCAGGTGTGGTGTTCATATTCAAATGAGATTTGGTTTGGTCATTGAAAGCACCGAGCTGATGATATTCAGGTTGGTGTTCATATTCAAATGAGATTTGGTTTGGTCATTGAAAGCACCGAACTGATGATATTCAGGTTGGTGTTCACATTCAAATGAGATTTGGTTTGGTCATTGAAAGCACCGAGCTGATGATATTCAGGTTGGTGTTCACATTCAAATGAGATTTGGTTTGGTCATTGAAAGCACCGAACTGATGATATTCAGGTTGGTGTTCACATTCAAATGAGATTTGGTTTGGTCATTGAAAGCACCGAGCTGATGATATTCAGGTTGGTGTTCACATTCAAATGAGATTTGGTTTGGTCATTGAAAGCACCGAACTGATGATATTCAGGTTGGTGTTCACATTCAAATGAGATTTGGTTTGGTCATAGAAAGCACCGAGCTGATGATATTCAGGTGTGGTGTTCACATTCAAATGAGATTTGGTTTGGTCATTGAAAGCACCGAACTGATGATATTCAGGTGTGGTGTTCACATTCAAATGAGATTTGGTTTGGTCATAGAAAGCACCGAGCTGATGATATTCAGGTGTGGTGTTCACATTCAAATGAGATTTGGTTTGGTCATTGAAAGCACCGAACTGATGATATTCAGGTGTGGTGTTCATATTCAAATGAGATTTGGTTTGGTCATTGAAAGCACCGAGCTGATGATATTCAGGTTGGTCTTCATATTCAAATGAGATTTGGTTTGGTCATTGAAAGCACCGAACTGATGATATTCAGGTTGGTGTTCACATTCAAATGAGATTTGGTTTGGTCATTGAAAGCACCGAGCTGATGATATTCAGGTTGGTGTTCACATTCAAATGAGATTTGGTTTGGTCATTGAAAGCACCGAACTGATGATATTCAGGTTGGTGTTCACATTCAAATGAGATTTGGTTTGGTCATTGAAAGCACCGAGCTGATGATATTCAGGTTGGTGTTCACATTCAAATGAGATTTGGTTTGGTCATTGAAAGCACCGAACTGATGATATTCAGGTTGGTGTTCACATTCAAATGAGATTTGGTTTGGTCATAGAAAGCACCGAGCTGATGATATTCAGGTGTGGTGTTCACATTCAAATGAGATTTGGTTTGGTCATTGAAAGCACCGAACTGATGATATTCAGGTGTGGTGTTCACATTCAAATGAGATTTGGTTTGGTCATAGAAAGCACCGAGCTGATGATATTCAGGTGTGGTGTTCACATTCAAATGAGATTTGGTTTGGTCATTGAAAGCACCGAACTGATGATATTCAGGTGTGGTGTTCATATTCAAATGAGATTTGGTTTGGTCATTGAAAGCACCGAGCTGATGATATTCAGGTTGGTGTTCATATTCAAATGAGATTTGGTTTGGTCATTGAAAGCACCGAACTGATGATATTCAGGTTGGTGTTCACATTCAAATGAGATTTGGTTTGGTCATTCAAAGCATGCACCGAGCTGATGATATTCAGATTCAAATGAGATTTGGTTTGGTTAGAGAAAGCATGTATAGGGCGTTGATGATATTCAGGTTGGTGTTAACATTGAGATGAGATTTTGTTTGGTCATAGAAAGCAGTGCGTTGATGGTGTTCAGGTGTTTTGTTCACATTGAGGTGACATTTGGTTTGGTCATAACAACCCTGCTGGTCAGGCATAAGGCCTTTTCACACTAGAGCGCCGAACCCCTCGCCCCGGGGCCGCCCCGGCGTTTTCACCCCCGATTTCAACCCCGCGTCGTTTCACACTCGTTTCGCGGAAACCTACCTCAGCCTACCCCGGGGCGAGCTCGCCCCGGGGTTGGGCATGAGCGTTTCACGCTAGTTTGTATTTAATCGACCCCCAGATGGCCAGGAAATTCCTAACTTCCTCCTCGCTGAAAATAATTCCTGAGATTCCGGGAACACAATGACCAGCACAAAAGAGGGGGGGGGGGTGCCTCTGCCACATATCAATTGTGCTTCAGAATAATGGCGCTGAGCTTTGACAGGACCACCTGTTTCTCAACCGGGTTGTACGAAACCCTGCATGCGGGGCGACTTTTCACACTTGCCATTTCGCCCCGGGGCCACCCCCGAGATCGGTCTCGCCCCGGGTTGAAAAATCTCACCCCTGGCCTGGAGCAGGGGCGAGTTCGCCCTGGGGCGAGACCAATCTCGGGGGCGGCCCCGTGGCGAAAATGGCTCGTGTGAAACGTCGCAAATTCTCACCCCCGCGTTGCCCCGGGGCCGCCCCCGAGATTTTGTCTAGTGTGAAAAGGCCTATTGTTCAGATGTCAGGCCGGACCTAATATGCCTGACCCATCTCTCTCTCCCTCCCCGCCCCAGAGACACACATACATTTTTTGCATTATGACATTTGCATCTGCTCTTTAGTTAAAAAGAAATATAGCTAGAAACGAAACAAATGAAAATACATTAACAAAAAACACTAAAGCCACCGTGAGCATCCATTTAAAAATAGAAAGTTATATTGGTTTTGTAATTGAGGCGGTTATTTTTCAGTCCTTGTTTTTATTCTTCTATTTCTTTTCCTTTCCTTTTGTTTCCTTTTTTAAAAAAAATGCTCTTGTTTTGCTTGAATTAGTTTTTGGTGGCATAATTTGTCTGCAGTCGGCTTAGGTTGACAATCTTATTCAAAATAAATGAAAAAGATACCACTAAACAATGAATTTAAAACAAATTGTGGATAACGATTAAATTGAGAACGGATAAAACTTGCACTCCTAAACTGTGAAACCTTATTTGTCTATTCTTCTCTAATGAAAATAGACAGGTTCGTGTCGACAGCCACTCAACCAAACCTATATTCAAATCACATTCGCCAAATTCCTAATCTGTGATACACAATGCTACGCGTTGCAGTTGAACAATGTCATGTACCGGTGGTACGAGATTGACTGGTGGCATGTGCATGCATGCGTCTCTTGGAAAAGCTCTTTTGTATAACATGCATATTTATGAAGCTCAATAAAGACAACGGTCACAATTGGGTGGGGCCTATGGTGTAGAGCTTCTCATTGGGCGATAATGAGGTCCTTACGTCGCTACGGTCCTACGTACGTTCAAAACGAAGGATCACTATTGAAACCATTCGTCATCACTTCATTACATGTCAAAACAGTCACAAAGGTAGCAAGGGGATGGCGATACACCTAGTTCATGTTTTTAAAGCCCTGCAGTTTTTTTCTCTGAATGGAAAAACAATCTTTGAGGAGGTGGAAGGTCAATAAACCAAACTTATTATTGAGAGGGGGGGGGAATACCACAGATCCAATGGACCATTCAATTATGGATGTATTGTGTCTTAATCGGTCTCCAGTTCCGAAATATATTCTAGTTTAAGAAACTTAATTTATGAGATTTAGATGCCAAGGGTTACTATTTGCGTTAAGATCTATGTTCATGTGCAAACTCCACTTCTTGATCTGCATATTATTCAAACGATGTTGCCATGCTTTGCCACTGTATTAAAAGTGGCCTATGGTTTTCACTTTTCACATGGGGTCACCATGGTGTTTCGAGAGGTCATCAGGCTTCCCCATCGGCCCCCGTGGAATCCCTGTGGCGAGAAGTTCTGAGCAAGCGCACTACTGATGAGAACAATCGAACTGACCGGTATGTCTGTTGCCACCAGCGTCTTAAAAGTCTCCCATTGTATTTACAAAACCCTATGGCGTTCGTATGGTGTTCAATTTTTCACGACAATAATTGTGGTCTCAAAGGACATTAATGTTGTGGGAGTGACCCACGGTAAGATTGCCTGTCTAATGCACTGATAGCTCATTGACCGTTAAGCCCGGTTCATACTTCATGCGAATGCGAATGCGAATGCGAAGCGAATTTATGACGCCAACGCCAAATATTCGCGCTGCGAATTCGCAAAAGTTGAACACATTTCAACTTGTGCGAATGTTCGCTGCGAATGTTTCATGACGTCAAATTCGTTTCGCATACGCATTCGCATGAAGTATGAACCGGGTTTTACGCGCTGTGCGAAAACCGGTAAGCCAACAACAGAATTGATTGGGTAGAAAATAGAAAATAGAGTTTTAGGAATGTTGCGGTACGTGCCGGATGAAAAGCACTCCCAACTAAGGCTATGAAAGGCATGAATGCTAGCTTTAGAAATCGAATGGGCGTTTCTATGTTAAACTTTGAACTCGACTGTAAGCTGCTTTTGTTGCCTTGTGCAAATTCTCCCGGGAAATTGATAAACAGAAAATCGTTCTATTCAAATCTGGAGGCCGTTATAACTTCCAGTGTAGCTTTAATGTAAATGCAAGCTGGCAAACCGTTAAAATTTTAAAGTTTTTGCTTCCGGCTAGTTCAGTCCAAACATGCAGTTTATCAGGTCTAAATGTTATAGTTTTAATACAATTTTTGTGGTTAAGTTTTTAATTAAAAAAATGTTAAAGTTTGTAATTGTTACATGCGTGTTCCAGTATATAATATGTACATGCGCTGTACATACAATTGCAATTTTCGGAGAGCACATTTGGGTGATGTGGGGTGGGGTAGGGTGGGGTGATGTGGGGTGGGGTGATGTGGGGTGGGGTGATGTGGGGTGGGGTGGTGATGTGGGGTGGGGTGATGTGGGGTGGGGTGATGTGATGTCGGGTGGGGTGGGGTGGGGTGATGTGGGGTGGGGTTGGGTGAGTTCGTATATGCCGGCAATCGTGGACCTAGGACAAAAGAATTCGAGCGTAGACAAAGGGGTCCACGTTTGACCTAACGTCCACGATTGAAAATCGTGTACAAAACCAATGGGAGGCCTTCCGAAAACGTTAGAGTATAAACAAAAAAGGAACAATGGGAGGTCCACGATTGCACCCGTTGACATGACTGTGTGGTGTGGGATGGGGTGGGGTGATGTGGGATGGGGTGATGTAATGTGGGATGGGGTGATGTAATGTGGGATGGGGTGATGTAATGTGGGATGGGGTGATGTAATGTGGGATGGGGTGATGTGGGATGATGTGTTGTGGGGTGGGGTGATGTTGGGCGGGGTGGGATGGGGTGATGTTGGGCGGGGTGGGGTGATGTTGGGTCGGGTGGGGTGGGGTGATGTTGGGTGGGGTGGGATGATATTGGGTGGGGTGGGGGTGGGATGATGTACAATGTATGGTACAGGTAATTGGGTGACCTATTGGTATTGACATAAAAAGCTGACACACTCCACCATAATGCCCTTTTACCTTAGGGCCTACCCAATCTGACGCTAAATATTTCAAATTTGTCATATTGTTTATTCAAATGGATAGAATGAGATTCGGGTGGAGATGTGATGGGATTAATTAATTAATATTGGTTGTAGTGAGGGTGGAGGGGTGGTGTTGGGCCTCTTCTCCCACCTTTGGCAGCGAGCCATGGCAGCTTTGCTGTTCTAGTTTTCCTTTGAGGATAAGTGCTTACCGCTTGCTTGACCTGCATCACCATTAACATCAACCAATGCCTGACGAATCTGGAGAATTCACTCTTAGTTATTACGTGCATACATTTATGTATCTATGATATGGGACGGCCACTGGGGTAGTTTTCGTAGCCATCCCTTTAATTCCAATGATAGTCTAGCCGGTATCTCCAATTTGTCCCCCGAGTCTGATTATAGGCAGACAACAATTCATTCGGCTGTACGTGGTTATTGGGAGGCGTTGCATCGAAACGATTTAATACCAAACGGTGAGTTGACATGTTAAATATTTAACCAAAGGAATTTTTCCTTGAATTCAAATTTCCAACGACAAACATCGGCAGGGATACAGTATCTAAGAAGTTCATATCCCAGTGGTCTCACCATAGTATAACCAGTGGGTTTTCAACTTTCAGTATCCTGAAAACGCACAGAAAACTCTGTTAAAAACGTCAAGACTTTATGTCACCTTCGGCTCTTATCAGAGCCAACACTTCCTCAAAAAGAGGTGTTATACGGTACAGACTCTAAACGTAGTGGGGAATATGCCGTTCCGTTGTTGTTTGTTATTTATTTTTTTAAATTTTTTTTTACTACTCTGTATAGCAACACGCGCGCGTTCTCCATTCGTCTACACTGCGCTTCCTGAAAATAAACCCAAATGCATGAGATTCCTGTTTATTATAATAGGCAGGCCATACAACCATGGGCGTAAATCCCGGGGTTGGGGTTGTATCCCTCCCACTTTATGAGCTGGGAGATAGACCATAGTATCAACCCTCAGAAACTTCACTGCATCAACAATGTAAGCTAGCCTATTTTCAAAGGGAAAACGCCAAAACTTACATTATTAATGCAATAAGTGCGTACATGTTCATAGCACACTAGAGCGCCGAACTCGGGGGCGAACTCGCCCAGGCGGCCCCGGGGCCGCCCCGGCGTTTTAAACCCCGTTTTCAACCCCGCGTCGTTTTTTCACACTCGTTTCGCGCAAACCTTTCTCAGCCAACCCCACAGGCGAGCTCGCCCCAGGGTTGGGCATGAACGTTTCACACTAACCAGCTTTATTTTCTTCACTACTGTCTCCTACTTTATTATTAAACTGTACGACTATGCAAATTACCCGCGGTGCACTGCACTTTTGGCCAAGCTGTACAATTAACAATAGCGCTTGCTTTGATATGATATGTGGTCTTCTTTTGTAAATTACGTCGATACCACCTGTTTCTCAACCAGGGTTGTACGAAACCCCACACGCGGGGGTGAGAATATGAGACGTTTCACACTAGCTATTTTCGCCCCGGGGCCACCCCCAAGATCGGTCTCGTCCCCGGGTTGAAACATCTCACCCCTGGCCTGAGCAGGGGTGAGTTCGCTCCTGGGGCTAAAATGGCTAGTGTGAAACGTCGCACATTCTCACCCCCGCGTCGCCGCCCCGGGGTCACCCCCGAGATTTTGTCTAGTGTGATGTGAGAGGCCTATAATGGCAGGCGCGGATCCGGGGGGGGGGTTTGTAGGGGCCTACGCCTAAAGTTGCAAACAAGAAATACAGAAACCCTACAGGTCTTATTTTGCCTATGGGTAAGAACAAAACAAAGAGGTTAAATGGCGCTACCAACGGTGAGAAAGTGTGTCAGCCCCACCCCCTCCCCCTCCCCACCCCCACCCCCTCCCCACCCCCACCCCCCCCCCGCTTGTAATTTTTTTCACAGACAAAACATTCTGGGAGTCACCTTTCTAGGCACATTTCAGAACCCCCCCCCCCCCCTGCAAAAAATCCTAGATCCGCCCCTGAATGGTGTACCTGTTTTGAACAGCGCTTTCTTTTATCCTAATGAGTACAAAAAGAATTGTAACATTTGTTCAACAAGCGTTTTCAACGAATAAAGACAGTAAGTGCGTATTAAGATAAAAACATCTCGGTGACCATGATACGTGGTAAAACCTGGCGTTTTAAATGGGGGAAAGGCGTCCCCAAAGATATTTTGCCTTTTTTTTTATTAAAAGGGCCACCACTTCACAAACGGAGCTACCCCACTTTTCAAAATATTTTTACAAGGCAAACGAAAATATTGAGCTCTTTTTAGAAACACGTTCATTTTAACTGTTGATTTTCATGTTTGCCTTTTTAAAGATATAAGATCAAAATGTGGCTACTTTTTTGTAAAAATGTAAAAAAAGTCTTGGCTAAAAATCGATATCATGCAATGTAGCCTCAAATTTGGCACCAAATAAGACATGCATGCAAAACCACGAGTAACCTAACAATAGAAAAGTATTTATGAAAAACGGCAGTTAAATATGAACGTGTTCAGAACATTTTACAATTTTGCTCAGTTTCAAAACCTGGATACGGTGGAGGAACAACACCTCTTTGGGTACAAAATTCTTATTTCTGTTTCTAATTCCTCAATAAGAATGATTAAATGAGAAAATTTGATTCAATATAACTTACAGCCCTGAGAAGTTCTTTGTGGTTGATGGTACTGTAATGTTTTCCAATGTTTATCAGTAACATATTTAGCTGTAACATATTTAATTATTACGTATTGTTCATAGGGTTTGTCTATTAAGTTATTAGCACAATTACCCGTGCACATTGTAACCTGTATGTTCTGCGCATGACACGATTTGTTTGACCAATCACAGACTGGGCGAAACCGCAACCCCTGCGGTGCAGCCCGCTACAAGTAAAATAGCTAATCCGCCGAATTCCAGTCTGGTAGTCTGCCGTCGTGTTGTTATCGCCTGTATTGGTTTCTTAGCGAGTGATATCGAAGTTTCTTTACGAATTTCAAGGTAAAGCGATCACGGCGAGCAAGATGCGTCGCCGAAGGTGGGCGGGGATACTCCTCTGCCTTCTTTTGTTTCTCTTTGTAATGGCCCCGACTGTTTCCGGTGAGTTTAATTATCTACCTTTGTTTTTATCTACTTGAATGGGTTTCTTCCTTCTCACACTGATTGCACTGCGGCCCAGCCTGATCCCAAACCTAACTACCCACCTGTGCGCCCCAGGTAAATTAGGTCTATACGTGAAAAAATCCAAAGGTTGAACATGTTGACTATTGTACCAACGTTGGGTAATGTTTGCCTAACTTTCTAATAGTGTAGATAAACGCCCGATCAATTCTAAATAAAAATGAAGACAACACTCGAAAGTACGGAAGCATAGAAGGGCCACAGAAAAGTAAAAACAAATGTGTTACTATCTCGCCGCGGCGTGTTACTATCTCGCCGCGGATTCGGACCGTTGGTACACGCCCGCTCTCGGTCGAGAGGCCGGTGGTGCGAAGCTACCATCCGAGAGGCGAGAGATTACCTTATACAAAAATGTGGGAACACAATTGGGGATTTTATGGAAAACATGGGAACACCATTGGGATTTTGTTATTTTTTAACCAAACGTTTTCTGTTGAACAAGCACAGCAAGCCACAAAAAGTGTCCCATAAAAATCCGCACTTGGGTGCATTGAGAATTCTGCATGGGACAATTCCTATGGAGTGCATTGGACAATCCCCATGGGGTGCATGGGACAATCCCCATGGGGTGCATTAGATAAATCCCATGGCGTACTTAGGAAAGTTCCATGGAAACATTTGGAATCCTTTGGGAAATGACATGGGATTCTACAATAATATTTTTGAAAACTCCATGGGAAAAATCCTCTTGGGAAAAATATCATGCTACATGGTGGCCAATTCACCATTTAATTACCATGGGAAAATTTGCCATGGGAATAACATGGGAGATTTTCGTAACGGTACGGCTGAAGTCGGAATCTCTGCCGGTGCGCGGCGACACCGCCGGCGTCCCGCCCGAGGGCGGCCCGTATCGCTGCGACACTTTCTGTTAGGGGCCGGGCCGATCCTGCAGACTCCACCCGCGGTCACCCAAGCCGGCGGTCGCGAGCCAGCGTGCGGAACCTGCACCGCCGTATCGAGAGGGATGCCAGATGACTTGTAGACGACTTGGGTATGAATCGGGGTGTCGTGCCCAGTAGAGCAGCCGCTTCGCTGCGATCTGCTGAAACTAAATCTTCGATCCGAGGGATTTGCCCGCGCCGCAAACGGGCGAATCTTTCGGCCGAGGGGAGAGAAGAGAAGATGAGAGAGACAGACTACACACAGTTACCTGATACCCCGTTGCTGTGGGGGAGATTCTGCTGTGGGCAGCGCAAGTCAGGCGCGAAGAGAGGAGAGTTCTTCTCCGTCTCCAGGAGGGGGAAGGGACCGGGCGTTATGCTTCGAGAGACCGGGAGAGGCCCCTCTGCCGGACTGTGGCCCGCAAGAGAAAGGAGGCCCCCACCACCTCGACGGGTGGCGGGCCCATGGAGATGGGACCAAGTCCGGAGACAGAAAAAGTGCAAGTCGGGCCTGTAGGACTTACACCCGATTTTGTTTTAGCCCGGAAAGTGTCGCGGCGAGGCGCTGACGCGGGCCTCTCTCGGGTGGGACGCCGGCGGCGTCGCCATGCACCAGCAGAGATTCCGACTTAGAGGCGTTCTGCCGTACCCTGACGAAAATCTCCCATGTTATTCCCATGTTATGAGAAATTTTCCTATACACTGTAAAAAAATCCTGTATTTTTACGGTGAAAAGCATGTAAATATCACGGTGAATAACCGTAAATGGACTGCGCGCTTCATTTTACGGGAAAACACGTAGCAATTTCACGACCAATTAGAACTGAGGAAATTTGTGTTCACAAAAGTCAGGTTAAATTGCCGTGTTTGGTCAAAAAGTACACTTTCTTGACCATAATATGTTTTATTTAAACAATTCATCACCATTTTCACGAAGAGACACGCATGTCAAAAATGACAATTTGTTCGATTTCGATTTTTGTTCACTATTTTGCTTTAAAACACTGTACTTAACCATTTTGACATGCTTCTGCAAGCAAAACATCAATAATTTCCAAATTACATTGATGATGCAAGGGGCAGGCATCTCGATAATTGCATTTTGCGTTTTCACGAAGAGACGCGAACGGGTACAAAACGGCACGGCGGTAAGGCGTAAAAGTAGTTCAACTGAGATTTTCCTTTTCACGCGAAGGGACGCGCATCTTTGTTACAAATCCTGTAAAGACATTTTACGGGAAATTCCCGTAAATTTTACGGTTTTTCGCTGGCAACCCGTTTTACTGGGAATTTACCGTAAAATTACGAGCACTTTTTTACATTGTGGGAATTATTACATGGTAAATAAGCCATGTAGCATGGGATTTTTCCCATGGGGATTTTTCCCATGAAGTTTTTCCAATGAATGATTTCAGAATTCCATGTCATTTCCCAAAGGATTCCAAATTTTCCCATGGAACTTTCCAACGTACGCCATGGGATTTATCCCATACACCCCATGGGGATTGCCCCATGCACCATATGGGAATGCATGCACCCCGTGAGGCTTGTTCCATGCACCCATTAACCTTTTAGAGGAATGGAAGACACAATAGGAGGGCGCTATTTAATTTGGTAAACCTTTTGTATGGCACAAAAGGTATACCCAAATCAAATAGCGCCCTCCTATTGTGTCCGCCATACCTCTAAAAGGCTAATGGGGATTGTCTCATGCACTCGATTGTCCCATGCACCCCGTGGAGATTGTCCAATGCACTCCATGGGAATTGTCCAATGCAGACTTCTCATTGCACCGCATGCTGATTTTCAGGGGATAATTTTTGTGGTTTCCTGTGTGCTTGTTCAACAGAAAACTATAACAAAATCCCAGTGGTGTTCCCATGGTGTCCATAAAATCCCCATGGTGCTTCCATGGTGTCCATAAAAGCCCCATGGTGTTTCCATGGTGTCCATAAAATCCCCATGGTGTTCCCATAATCCCATTGGTGTCTATAACATCCCCATTGTGTTCCCATGGTGTCATAAAATCCCCATGGTGTTCCCATGGTGTTCTTACATTTTTGTAAGCGTAATCTCTCCGATGGTAGCTTCGCACTACCGGCCTTTAGACCGAGAGCGAGCGTGTACCAACGGTCCGAATCCGCGGGGAGATAGTAACTCGCCGCGGCGAGATATTAACTCGCCGCGGCGAGATTGTAACACAATTTTGTTTTATTTTCCTGTGACCTTTCTACGCTTCCGTACTAAAGACTGTGTGTGTGGGGGGGGGGGGGGGTGGGGGGGGGGGGGGGTGGGGGGGGGGGGGGGTGGGGGGGGGGTGGGGGGGGGGTGATCGGGTGTATAGGCCTAAGCCGGATCCTGATGATTGAAAAGAACTAGCGAGCAAACGCATGAATGCTAGCTTTAGAAATCGGATGGGCGTTTCTATGTTAAACTTTGAACTCAATTTAAGCTGCTTTTGTTGCTTTATACAAATTCTCGTGGTGGACCTGACAAAGACAAATTCGTTCGATTCAAATCTGGAGGTAGTTATATCTTCCAGTAAACCTGTTACTGCGCTACCGTTTCATGTAATCCATTGCTTTCCGTGTACTTTCAGTTTTACGCAGTACCTACGCCTAAAATATGGACAGATGGATTTAGTCTGCTTCCTGTAAGATATTTGAATGCTTTATCAACCAACAGCTTCTCAGTCACCTTGAGGACAATGAGCTTCTTATGCTGACTGTCAGTATGGCTTTCGCCATTCCCACTACACTTTATCACTGATCCTTTTAATAGGGCCCCAAAAAACAAAACAAATTTGTATTTTTTGTTTAACTGACGTCGCATAAAGGCAGCCACTGCGTACACCCACATACAAAAAACCAAAGTAAAAGAAAGGGAAGCAAGAACCCACTGTTTTATCTGTGATTTGTGCACGTTTTTCTTTTTTTACCCCTTTTTCAGGGAAAATTATTTTTGGCCCCCCCCAAAAAAACAATTGTGTTCTGGATCCGCCCTTGATTAGGGGTGAGGATCGTATAGGTCTGGACATATCCAAGGCTTTTCACAAAGTTTGACATAATGATGGCCCTCTGCACAAGCTAGCTTGGTGTGTTTGGTAGAAGGCTGTCTATCTCCGCTTCCTTTCCAACCGCAAGTTAAAAGTGGTTCTTGAAGGGCAATCATCTTCTACTTGTTCTGTCAATTCTGTTGTTCTTTAGGCCCTGTCGGTATCGCTTATCACAAGGCCAAAAGGCCACCCCCCCCCCCCCCTCCCCCTAAATAATGTTATCCTTGTATACATTTTATTGTATACAATTTTAGTCATTGGCTTTTACATGCACAGTATGCAGTACACATTTTCAAAATTTTCCCAGGATACACAAGGGACACCGAGTAAACAATTTTTAACAATTGTTGTTGGTTGTGTGCTTTTTCCTCCGTCCCCCCAACCTTGATGAGAAATCGCCGCCGCTGGTTACCTCATGAAATTATTCTTACCATTGCACTCACAAACATTCATTAATTGTATATTAAACACTTTCCGAGTGAATGGTGTTGCCGAACTTTCGGTGATATACCCTTTTGTCAGGGATGTAGTAGCAGAAGCCAGCAGGGCTTCTGCCATAACATCCCCGACAAAGGTGTATCATTTAATACTAACAGCTTGGTAATACCATTTGTGACCTGTTCACACGAAATGGGTGAGAAAGGGCAAAATTGAAAATTAAGATTACGGTATTTCCGCAAAGTACAGGTTAAAAGCTTTTATACTGTGTGTTGTGGTACCTCATTCCTAGCCCCGATACAACCTTTTGAAGATGTAAGAGTCTTCACCCCTTGGTTTGAGAAAACGAAGCTCAAAGTTTCGGATCTGTGCACACTCTAACCCGAGTTCAGAAATATTTCTAGGGTTTTCAAATACAGTTGTTAACATCCCAAAATTGACTTTTCAGTGAACAAAATTGATTTTTCTGCTTGTAACTCATAGTGCGAATTTCCGCTTATTTTGTTCTGCCATGTAACATTTACGGAGGCACTGCATTTTTTTTTTATTGTGAAATTGTAAAGCTTTAAGAATTTTGAAGTGGCCAAAACCTGGTGATTGAAAAGCTCTTCCATGAATCTGAATTGCTGAATGCTAGCTTTAGAAATCGGCTGTGCGGTTTCTATATTAAACTTTGAACTCGAATGTAAGCTGCTTTTGTTGCCTTGTGCAAATTCTCCCGGGGGACTTGAAAAACAGAAATTCGTTCTATTCAAATCTGACTGAAGTTAAACTTCCAGTGTGGCTTTAATGTAAACGCAAGCTGGTCAACCGTATATGCAAAGAACCATGATGATGGATACTTGTCGTTATTAAAACACTTGTTGACAATGGGTATAAAAACACTTGTAAATGGAATTGAAGTTCATTTCCCATAAATTGCTATACTGGAGATTCTCTTATAGCCAACACGCACTTTATTTTCTCAAAATTATCTTCAGGTAGTTTTCAAATATTAATAATTTCACATTTCCAAAAGTCACGGTCTTTTAAAAGAACCTACTTTTGACTACACTACATTCAATTAGTAAGCTGAGGTACATTCGTTTTACATCCGTTTCCTTTGAGGCGATTTCAAAATCGTGTATTTTTTCGCGATAGTGTCGCATTGTTTTTTCGAAAAGTTTTTTTCGGCTTGACCTACCGCAGTCGCAAGGTGATACTTTCCAAAATCGCTTCAATTCCCCTGTAAATAGAAACCATGCATTGAGCTACATGGAATCACTTGAGGGCCAACTCGCCGTATGGAGTGAAGCCTGGGCGGCATCCATGTTTGTTTACAAACCAAAAACATCTGTCTATTTGTATATATGCATTTTTACTGATTTTGATGCGTTAAAAAAAAAAAGATCGTTGACCCCCCCCCCCCCCAGTATTCTTAAATGTTCTCTTATTGATTTTTGTTTTTACTTAGATCCCCGTTTTTATGATTTTTTATATTGTAATGATTTTAACATAGTACTCAGTACTCTTGCAAACCTCTCTTGTATTTTAACTTAGCGTTCAATTTTAACTTTTGTCTAGGTTTTATATCAAATTTTACTTCTAATTCCAATTTAATTTCATATTGTTTTATACTGCACAACTTCTTTTTAATTTTGCACTTTATATTTTCTGATTTGTTTTGTGTCAAGTCTTGTCGTTTATAGTTCCAACTACTATTTTGTTTGTTTGTTTTGTAATCTTTGTAAATACTGTTTACTTGTTAGTTCATATATTCTTTTTATTGGTTTTACATAATACTACTTTTCATAATTAAGGCATTTTCACACTAGACAAAATCTCGGGGGTGACCCCGGGGCGATTACATCACCTCACACTCACCTATCCTCTTCGGGCCTAGTGGCCCATAAGGCTGCAGTGCACTCTCTCCAGTTTGCTCTGATTTTGACCACAGGTTTGGCTTCGTTCCAAGACTTCCATCCTAGCTGCTTCCTTTCCTTCTCTACAGTACGCCTCCACGTTGTTCTCGGGCGTCCTACTTTCCTCCTGCCCTCAGGAACCCATGTCATTGCTGTCCTGCAGTGGCTGTTATCTTCCATTCTTAGAACGTGACCAGTTCACTTCCATCTTCTAGCCTTCACTTCATCACTGATTCTCTTTAATTTGGTTCTATTGAGTATTTATTCATTTGACACGACATAAGGCCATCTTATTTTCAAGATTCTTCTGAGGCATTTGAATTGAAATGTGTCCAGCTTCTTATTGTCACTTTCATTGATCTTCCACGTTTCGCAACCATACAGTAACACTGATCGTATGAGTGAGTTGAACAGTCTAATTTTGGTTTTCACTGAATACTTATTTAAATTCCAAATTACATCAGGGGGAAGCTTATCCCAGATCTTTACAACGACTGGTATAGGAAGCTCCTGTCATAATTCAGCAGGGTCTGGGCTCTTCTAACGCCAGGAGGGAGTGGATACTGTGGGATGCACTGCTGTGGAGGAACGAAGTGCTTGACGACGGTTGTTGGGAATGACAGCTCGAGCAGGAAGACGACTTCTCAGAAGTGACGGGCATGAAGCCAAGTGAATTTTAGAGATGCAGGCTGCGGCAGTGACTATACGCCAGTGAAAAGGGGGTTGAAGGTTATATATAGCTTCCTGATCACCTGGTACAACACATATAATTGCCATGGACCTCTCTTGGGTGTGGTCAAAGATGTCAAGGTAGGAGTCAGCAGAGGGGTGCATACTCCATCTCACTACGTATATATGATTCGAAGAGGACTACCTGGTCCCGGGTTGACATAGCCAATGCTGTTCTGAGAATGAATAACTTCTGGCGAGCTGCATTAGCCACTGACGTGATGTGTTTCTTCAGCTCATAGAGCAGGAAGTGTGACCCCGGGAAGCTTGAGCTCATCAACTTCTTCAAGAATGTGGGTGGATGGTTTCGATTGATTTTCCTAGATATCACTATACTCTGTGTCTTGGAAGCCTCAAAGATCACCTTTCACTGCATTCCCCAAAAAGAAGCAGCTTCCAGATCGATGTTAAGTTGTGCTGCAAGCTCGCCTCTAGACATCAGTGAGCCATCCTCACACACAGGCTGATTATGCAGAGTGATGTCATCAGCATATGACCATCTCACTGTGTCTGATAGAATAAGCAATGTCATTGATGTAGACAAGAAAAAGGGTGGGCCCGAGAAATGCTTCCTTGTGGTACACCAGTGTTGATAAATTTCAGGCTTGAACACTGACCAGCTACGACCAGACGAATTGAGCGTCTACTGAGTTAGGATGTTTGAGCCTGAAACACGGCTTTCCACCTGTTCCTACCAATATAGCTGTACAGATGTACACCTAAAAGATATGCGAATGACTTTTTCCCCTTGTCATTTGTATCCAGTTTTTTAGAGTGTTTTTTTTTCACCCATCGCTTCTGACTGTAATTACAATATGGCCGCCTTGTGTACTTCCCTGTGTGGTATTCTGATACTCTTGATCCTTCAACAGTTTACCCTACAAGGTACTCATCAGGATACTGACAATAGCCAGCATACAGTTCATAGTAGTACACTCCCTGTGCTATTTTCAGCAAAGGTGCACAGAACATTAGCCCCTGCTGGTCATAGACTTAAAACGTACCGGTATGGGATTAAATGGTCCAAGCATGGACTGACATGTGTGTATACTGCTGAGCATGAACCACCCCTGGACATCACTATTTTCATGAACATTGCAATTAATCCAGGACCGAAAATCTGCAAAAAAACTACCCGTCTCCCTTATGGCTTGGCTAGACCAATGTGTTATTCCCATAAAACATGCAGTGCTTATCAATCTGACAGTGACATTACACGTAGCAACAGGTGCAGGTACACATATTCACGGAATGACCTGCTCTCTATACGGCATGGGCTCACATCTTCTCGTCTGATCACACATGCAACGCTTCAGAATCTGAAAGTTCTTGGCATCCTGAGAACAAGAGGTAAACGTGCAAGGCGTCTTAACCGAAACTTGCAATCCCTGTGATGATCGGCAATCGCCCGATTTCCTTCACTCAACATAGCCCCAGCAGACGCTCAGTGGATACACACCTTGGAATACATCGCAATGAATCATTCATTAGAACTACTGGTCCTATTTTCAACAACCCATCTGATGAATGTTCTCCACGATTGTATCATCCTCGGACATCAAGAACATTAAAGGCATTAAATCTTTGCACCTGAATTGGCAATCTCTCTTCAACAAGTTAGACGAGATACGTCTACTTGTTCTGGAAAGTAATCCCGACATTCTCGGGATCTCTGAAACTTGGCTCTACGACAAGATTGACGATTCCGAGATCCATCTTCCGAATTTTAACTTGCTACGCAAGAATAGAGATGACAGACATGGCGGATGGGCAATCTACGTCCACAACAGATTATGTATCAATGAAATTCATCTGCCCAACCTTCAACTCAGTTTCATCCATAATGTTTCAACTTTACTGAGTCTTCCAAATACTCGCCCTATCTATACTGGCATTATTTGTTTATGGACCGAATGTTTGTAACGAGTTCTTCGAGAATCTTGAAGCTGTGCTTGATGAGATAATGGGACACGGTGCTGCATCAAGAAGACATGGAGAAATCATCTGCTTAGGGGACTTTAATTGCGACTCTCTTAAACCAAATGATTGGAAATGGAAAAAACTATATGGATTAATGTCAGCAAGACAATTAACACAAGTCATCTCCAAACCTACAAGGGTTACCTGTATCTCAGAAACTCTGACTGACCATGTCTGGACTACCCATCCTAACATGTATTCATGGAATGGTGTTTTATCACTGACCATTAGTAACCATTCTTTAATGTATGCAGCTCGCAAGGGGTTAAAGCTTCCCAAGGGGCCTGCACGTAACATCAGAGCTCGGTCATATCGTACTTTTAATGAAACTCATTTTATCTATGATCTTGACCACATTTCCTGGATTGATGTTGAAACTTCCGGTAGTCCGAACATGGCCTGGAGAGATTTTGAAAACATTTTTATTCAACTTTGTGACCAAACATGCTCCTTTTAAGCAAATTAAAATTCCTAACAGGACTCCTAATTGGTTCAGTGACGAGTACCTTGTTCTTAGAAAAGAACTGGAACAAACTAAAACTCGTGCTCAAACTACCAAATGTCAAACTGATTGGGATGTATTTCGTCAATTGAGAAACGGGATTAATAATTTAGCTAAAAAGTTAAAACGTGAATTTCATGATTCTTCTATCAGAGATGCCGAGTCTGATTCAGGAAAACTTTGGAAGATAATTAAAACCATTCTGCCCTCTAATAAGAATGGTCATATAGGCAATGTTAGATCTGGTAATGAAATATTGACTAATGGATCTGCAATTGCTATAATGCCTTTAATAAAAAAAATTGCTGGTATAGGTATTGACTACATGGACCGGAAAAATATTTTAACTGATAACCAGTCGGGCTTCAGGCCAATGCACTCTACCCAAACTTGTCTTTTGAACGTATCTGATCACTTATTAGAAAACATGAACTCTGGGTATTTCACTGGTGCCGTCTTCCTTGATTTAAAGAAGGCGTTTGACACCGTTCACCACAATCGTCTTATTGACAAACTTAACAATATTGGAGTTTGTGGCCTTGAGCTTGACTGGTTCTCTTCATACTTATATGGTCGGCAGCAGGTGACCAAAATTGGGGAAAACTATTCTAACTGGAGTGCCCCAGGAAACAACATTAGGTCCACTTCTTTTTACTTTGTACATTAATGATTTTATAAATATTATTTACCCAGACTCTCTGATGTTTTTATATGCTGATGATACGGCTAGTTTTATTCGTTCCAAATGATGGTATTAACATATAGCTCCTAACAGGGAAATGGCTGAAATCTCTAAATGGTTGCATGTGAATTTTTTAACCCTGAATACCAATAAAACTAGAAGTATGTTGTTTGGTACTCAAGCCAAATTAAGTCGAAGCGAGGACAATTTAGCCTACATGTTCAGATCAATAATATTGCCATTGATAATGGTTTTCAGTTTAAGTATCTAGGTGTTTGGTTGGATCCATCTCTAACATGGAATGTGCACATTGACAAACTTGTTAAGAAAGTTATCAAGCTTGTGGGCGTTCTGCCGGAGAGTCAGAAATGTTCTTCCTCAGCATACATTGAATTTGTTATGCAAAACCCTGATTCTCCCACAGTTTGATTATTGCGATGCTGTCTGGGGCAATGCTTCAAAAATGTCCCTCAACAAGCTTGACAAACTCCAGAGCAGTGCTGGACGGGTCATCCTGGGACTTCCCAGGAGATCCCCCACAGATAATGTCTTATCGGCTTTGGGGTGGAATATTTTAGAAGAAAGGCGTACCTTTCATTAATAAATACCCAGGTCTATAAAAGTCTTAGTCTGAAATTGCCTGAACAACTATGTAACTGCTTTACTCATACCGTTAATGCACACATAACACTAGGTCTGGTTCTCATGGCAATCTTGTTCCCCCATTTAGCAAATCTAAATAGGGTAAACGTAAATTTGTGGTTCGTGGAGCCTATGCATTTTTAACGCCCTCCCTACATCTCTTAAATGCTATTTGCCTGCTACTGTAGCCAGCTTCAAAAACATACAAAAACTTGCTTTATTAATGTATGTATGAGTGTTTTTCCGTTTTCCCAGTGTTTATTAATTTTATGTGATTGCTTGTTTTTTATTGACTGTTGAAGGTTATATTTTCTTATTGTATAGTTTCATGCACCTCCGTGTTTTTATGTGCCGCTTACTGCTTTGTACTGTTTTTACACTTTTTAGTGTTTTAATTTCCTTTTTTGAATAATTGTTTTATCTGTCAGTAATTGTAATTTTAATGAGTTGTATTGTAATTGATGGGCACCTGTGGAAAACAGTGTTTCACTGAGAGGTTTCCCCAGGGTAAACAAGAAATAAATAAAAATGTATTTCAATGTAATTATTTGCCTGCTGCATGTTTCCCTTTATCTTGCGATCTTTGCTGCTTTAAGAGGAATCTTGCATCTTTGACTCATTTTTTTGGGGACTCATTTTTCTTTTTTTTTAGCTATGTTCGGGGCGAACTTGCATTAAAAAAAACGCTTTTGAATTTAATGTTCTGGATGTTCACTGACGCACGCGAAGGACATTCTGGAGAGCGGCCACGCAAAGAAGTTTTAAGATAATTACAATAACAGCGAGCGAAGGGTTGTAGTGATATCCTGCATTGACACTGAGGAATATAATTATCGTTGGTGCAAAATGATTTGAAAAGCACTATCACTATGAACATCTAACAACAGAAAACCCACGCAGTCCTTTGTTACAAACAAAGGACTGCGTGGGTTTTCTTTTGTTAGATGTTCATAGTGTTTACGGTCGATCCACAACGGTGCCGAATTCTTATTATCTATTCGGCAATGGATTATAATCTATAATAAGGAAGTGAAGTACCGACATGGAGTGAATGGTGTTGTATATTGCTGGATCTACAGCTTCGTCATGGCTGGTAAACTGTATAACAAAACTGAATACGTTTAACTTTATCGTGCAAACAAACTCTTCTGGGTTAATGTTCTGCGCATGACACGATTTGTTTGACCAATCACAGACTGGGCGGAACCGCAACCCGCAACCCCAAGTAAAATAGCTAATCCGCCGAATTCCAGTCTGGTAGTCTGCCGTCGTGTTGTTATCGCCTGTATTGGTTTCTTAGCGAGTGATATCGAAGTTTCTTTACGAATTTCAAGGTAAAGCGATCACGGCGAGCAAGATGCGTCGCCGAAGGTGGGCGGGGATACTCCTCTGCCTTCTTTTGTTTCTCTTTGTAATGGCCCCGACTGTTTCCGGTGAGTTTAACTACCTACCTTTGTTTTTATCTACTTGAATGGGTTTCTTCCTTCTCACACTGATTGCATACTGCGGCCCAGCCTGATCTCAAACCTAACTACCCACCTGTGCGCCCCAGGTAAATTAGGCCTATACGTGAACAATTCCAAAGGTTGAACATGTTGACTATTGTACCAACGTTGGGTAATTTTTGCCCAACTTTCTAACAGTGTAAATAAACGCCAGATCAATTCTAAATAAAAATAACAATGGCTTTTCCGAAAAATTCGAAAAAAGCCAATGAAGACTACACTCCAAAGTACGGAAGCGTAGAAGGGCCACGGGAAAGTAAAACAAAAGTGTTACTATTTCGCCGCGGCGAGTTAATATCTCGCCGCGGCGAGTTACTATCTCGCCGCGGAGACCGTTGGTACACGCTCGCTCTCGGTCGAGAGGCCGGTGGTGCGAAGCTACCATCCGAGAGGCGAGAAATTACCTTATATACAAAAAGGTGGGAACACCATTGGGATTGTATGGACAACATGGGAACACCATTGTGATTTTGTTATTTTTTAACCAAACGTTTTCTGCCGACTGTACCCGCGGTCACCCAAGCCGCGGTCGCGAGCCAGCGTGCGGAACCTGCACCGCCGTATCGAGAGGGATGCCAGATGACTTGAAGACGACTTGAGTATGAATCGGGGTGTCGTGCCCAGTATAGTAGAGCAGCCGCTTCGTTGCGATCTGCTGAAACTAAATCTTCGATCCGAGGAATTTGCCTGCAAACGGGCGAATCTTTCGGCCGAGGGGAGAGAAGAGAAGATGAGAGAGACAGACTACACACAGTTACCTGATACCCCGTTGCTGTGGGGGCGATTCTGCTGTGGGCAGCGCAAGTCAGGCGCGAAAGAGAGGAGAGTTCTTCTCCGTCTCCAGAAGGGGGAGAGGGACCGGGCGTTATGCTTCGAGAGACCGGGAGAGGCCCCTCTGCCGGACGGTGGCCCGCAAGAGAAAGGAGGCCCCCACCACCTCGACGGGTGGCGGGCCCATGGAGATGGGACCAAGTCCGGAGACAGAAAAAGTGCAAGTCGGGCCTGTAGGACTTTGTTTAGCCCGGAAAGTGTCACGGCGAGGCGCTGACGCGGGCCTCTCGCGGGCGGGACGCCGGCGGCGTCGCTGTGTACCGGCAGAGATTCCGACTTCTTAGAGGCGTTCAGCCGTACCCTGACAAAAATCTCCCCTGTTATTCCCATGTTATGAGAATTTTTCCCATGCACTGTAAAAATAATTCCCGTATTTTTACGGTGAAAAGCATGTAAATATCACGGTGAATAACCGTAAATGGACTGCGCGCTGCATTTTACGGGGAAAACCGTAGCAATGTCACGACCAATCAGAACTGAGGAAATTTGTGTTCACAAAAGTCTAGTTAAATTGCCGTGTTTGCTCCAAAAAATACACTTTCTTGACCATAGTATGTTTTATTCAAACAATTCATCACCATTTTTACGAAGAGACACGCATGTCGATTTGTTTTCACTATTTTGCTTTAAAACACTGTACTTAACCATTTTGACATGCTTCTCCAAGCAAAACATCATTAATTTTCAAATTATATTGATGATGCAAGGGGCAGGCATCTCGATAATTGCATTTTGCGTTTTCACGAAGAGACGCGAACGCGTACAAAACGGCACGGCGGAAAGGCGTAAAAGTAGGTCAACTGAGATTTTCCTTTTCACGCGAAGGGACGCGCATCTTTGTTACAAATCTTGTAAAATTAATTTACTGTGGACTTCCCGTTTTTGCTTTAACCCTAGAGAAATTTTAAGATAAACTCCCGTAAATTTTACGGTCATTCGCTGGCAACCCGTTTTACTGGGAATTTACCGTAAAATTACGGGAATTTTTTTTACATTGTGGGAATTACATGGTGAATTGGCCATGTAGCATGTGATTTTTCCCATGGGGATTTTTCCCGTGGAGTTTTTCCAATGAATGATTTCAGAATTCCATGTCATTTCCCAAGGGATTCCAAATTTTCCCATGGAACTTTCCCACGTACGCCATGGGATTTATCCCATGCACCCCATGGGGATTTTCCCTGCACCATGTGGGAATGCATGCACACTATGAGGCTTGTTCCATGCACCCATGGGGATTGTCTCATGCACTCGATTGTCCCATGTACCCCGTGGAGATTGTCCAATGCACTCCATGGGAATTGTCCAATGCAGACTTTTCATTGCACCGCATGCGGATTTTTAGGGAAGTTTTTGTGGTTTCCTGTGTGCTTGTTTAACAGAAAACTATAAAAAAAAATCCCAGTGGTGTTCCCATGGTGTCCATAAAATCCCCATGGTGTTCCCATGGTGTCCATAAAATCCCATTGGTGTCTATAACATCCCCAATTTTTTTAACTTTCCTGTGGCCCTTCTACGCTTCCGTACTAAAGACTAAAAACAAAACAAATTTGTAATAATTTTTTAAAACTGACGTCTTGAATCTTGAATCTCTATACGGCATGGGCTCACATCTTCTAATCACACATGCAACGCTTCAGAATCTGACAGTTCTTGGCATCCTGAGAACAAGAGGTAAACATGCAGGGCGTCGTAACCGAAACTTGCCAATCCCTGTGATGATCGGCAATCGCCCGATTTCCTTCACTCAACATAGCCCCAGCAGACGCTCAGTGGATACACACCTTGGAATACATCGCGATGAATCATTCATTAGAACTACTACTGGTCCTATTTTCAACAACCCATCTGGTTAATGTTCTCCGACGATTTTATCATCCTCGGACATCAAGAACATTAAAGGCATTACATTTTTGCACCTGAATTGCCAATCTCTCTTTAACATGTTGGACGAGATACGTCTACTTGTTCTGGAAAGTAATCCCGACATTCTCAGGATCTCTGAAACTTGGCTCTACGACGAGATTGATGATTCCGAGATCCCTATTCCGAATTTAACATAATGCATCAATAATAACATAATGCATCTATCAAATCCATTTGAATTTTATCAACAAAAGATGGGTAGATTAAAATAATTTCCAGCCCGACATGTAAAACATGCTCCAAGTGATTAGAGTGGATATAACTTAAAATGACACAGAATGATATGAAATGTTTGCGTAACATGGCGTGACATTACGTCAGCAATTTTATCCCGAATAACCTTTCACCTTTGAGATACCGAACTAGCCCCAACTTTATGAGGTAACAGATTGCAAGTGGCAGGATGTTCCGTTAAGTTGATTTCCCTTCTGGTTAGCTTCATAATATTTGAATAAAATAGATTAAAAATAAAATGAATGAAAAACTCAGTGGAGAGAAATGTAACCTTTCCCTGGCTTAGACACCTATGACGTTTGAATGGTTTATCGGGGAAAATTCTGTAGAAATCCAAAAGTAATTTATATCTTTTAATGTCATCTTTTCATGTGAAATATTCCAACAGGCTCCTCAAAAAATTTCGTCGTTTACAATAAAATTATTTAATTAGGTCCGATATCCAATTATAATATTTATCCAAACATCGTCTAGCGAAGGTAATAATCTTATATTGACTTTTAAATTCTGTGTTTTAATTTCAGGACAAACAACCACGACAGGACAAACAACCACGACGGAACCAACAACAAACACTGAACCAACCACACCCGGGCCAACCACGACACCTGGTAAGTTTTGTTCACATTCGTTGTTATTGAGATACAAAATAATAAAACTAATTGAGATAAAAGATTGAGGATGTTGTGTTAATGTTATTTGCCCAAAATTGTATTCTTCCTACTTGACTATTATCTACACAAATTACTTTTCAGTGGAAATAAATTCATTACAATCTGGAATGTCTTCCGTTCTCCACAAATGAGCATTTCTAGAGCTGCTAAATTTCAGGGGCAGGAAAACTTAGCTGTATGCAAATCATTTAGTGAGGTTTCGTGCATTCTAAATAATGATCAACAGACCATCGCGTCTGGTAGCCATTGCTACCCCTGAAAGGAATATATATGTAATGTTGATAAGTATACCAGTCTACAAATGTACCCGTATCTGAATGTGTAACAAAAATTACATTGTTGTAGATTGATGGCTGATTCTCTCTCTCTCTCTCTCTCTCTCTCCCCCTCTTAGATAAAGGGAGAGTCTTCCTTCACTTCCTTTGTGTGCCCCCCCCCCCCCCCCCCAGGCTTTTTCAAATGACTCTTTTTTTTCATGTTGTCATCTGAACTAGTATGATGCCCTGCTTGTCAGGTTCTGTTCTTATGTCATTTGGCCTTTGAGAAAGATTCTGCTAGAATTGAAACGTCATGCCCCCTAACTTTAATAATTTCTTTTAAACTTCTTGTGTTAAACAGGAGTAGGTACTTTGGGAAAAGGCAAAGCTTATTGGATTGCATTTACGTCGTACATGTATCTTTTTAAGACAGGTCTTTCCTCTCACTAGGTATACGTAGTGACCATCTTCATGGCTAAGATGAGCATGGTAAACTGTTCACGCTTTCTTTGTTACATACATTAAGAAACAACAGTATACCTCAATGACTGTTACGCATAAGGTCAATTAATACTCAGGGTGAATAACCAGAGTAGCTGCATAATCAAAAGAATCCATTGTATAATATTTGTGTTGACCAAGTGACCTGTGAACATGTTGAATTAACATAAGTTAAAGCAACATGTTGCCTTGGTGGCGGAAGAAGCATTCATCCTCAAATTACTATGGTTAGAAATAACATTAAAAAGTCAAATATAATCACGTACATGACCATCCCTTGAAAATGCGCCATTTGTCTGAAAATCATTGATGAAAAACTACCTGTACTTTGGGTTTCCAGCGGTCCAACTTTTTCAAACCAAACTTTCATCTCCGAAAGTATTTTGGTCAATGATGCTCAGACAGATCGCACATTTTAAAGGAATGGTCGTGTATATTCTACTTTGTAATGTTCTTTCCAACCTTAATAATGGTGTTTTATAGCCCAGTTGGTCACTGCCAAAGCAGTGTGTTCCTTTAGCAACAAAATGCCACTGTTTGTGACTTCAATATTGTTTATATATTCCTTGATGATGATGCATATTCTCAGTCATCCAGTTGCAAACCAGAAAAGCAGAAACCCTACACAACACAGGTCTTATTTTGCCAATGTGTAAGAACAAAACAAAGAGGTTAAATGGTGCCACCAACTGTGTCAGCCCCCCCCCCCCCCCCCAACTTGTAATATTGTTTTTTGGGATTCACCTTTCTGGGCAAATTTCAGAACCCCCCCCCCCCCCCCCCTCCCCCTGCAAAAGATCCTGGATCCGCCCCTGAACCGTCAATCACTGATTGCATTGTTGAAGGTGAAGGGGAAATAAAATAGTGTGTAGGCATAATAGACTGGTTCCCGGTCCGCTCATGTAAATGGGACCGGTAGCTAGCACTCATATAAAGCTTCTGATTGGACCACTTCCGCGCGTGCGCAGTAAGCATTTTCTATTTTTAGAGATGATGTTTACATTTTCGTGCAGAATCGACATCTCGAGCACAATGTACAAGTACAGTATCGGAAAACTACGAATAATGCAGCGTAGCCAATGATTCACCGACTTGAAAGGCAGCAGACACGATGAAATTCTTGGAAAACTTGCTGAAATATGGTAGAATACAAGTGTTGGAAGGAGTAATATGTAAGCTAAGTAAAAGGCACGCGAATTTAGGGACGTATTCGAACGTACGTGTGCGCCAGCAGCCAAAAAATCAAAAAAAAATTACATGTAGGCCTACACAAAAATCCTGGGAACTGCACACAAGCCCCAACATTTTGTTCCCACATTTTTATAAGGGTAATCTCTCCGATGGTAGCTTCGCACCACCGGCCTCTCGACCGAGAGCGAGCGTGTATACCAACGGTCCGAATCCGCGGCGAGATAGTAACTCGCCGCGGCGAGATATTAACACAATTTGTTTTTACTTTCCTGTGGCCCTTCTACGCTTCCGTACTAAAGACTGTGTGAAATCTTTGAATTTGTTTTTTGGGGGGGGGGGGGGGGTGGTCGGGTGTTATATAGGCCTAAGCCGGATTGAAAAGATGATTGAAAAGAACTAGCGAGGAAACGCATGAATGCTAGCTTTAGAAATCGGATGGGCGTTTCTATGTTAAACTCTGAACTCAATTTAAGCTGCTTTTGTTGCTTTATACAAATTCTCGTGGTGGACCTGACAAAGACAAATTCGTTCGATTCAAATCTGGAGGTAGTTATATCTTCCAGTAAACCTGTTACTGCGCTACCGTTTCATGTAATCCATTGCTTTCCGTGTACTTTTAGTTTTACGCAGTACCTACTACGCCTAAAATATAGACAGATGGATTTAGTCCGCTTCCTGCAAGATATTTGAATGCTTTATCAACCAACAGCTTCTCAGTCACCTTGAGGACAATGAGCTTCTTATGCTGACTGTCAGTATGGCTTTCGCCATTCCCACTACACTTTATCACTGATCCTTTTAATAGGGCTTTGGGCATTAAGGGAAACGGCGGATAAAGGGGGCCAAATTAGGGGCCATGGCCCCCAAAAAACAAAACAAATTTGTATCTATTTTTTCAAACTGACGTCGCAAAAAGGCAGCCACTGCGTACACCCACATTCAAAAAACCAAAGTAAAAGAAAGGGAAGCAAGAACCCTCCGTTTTATCTGTGATTTGTGCACGTTTTTTTCCGGAAAATTATTTTTGACCCCCCCCCCCCCCCCAAACAAAATTGTGTTCTGGATCCGCCCTTGATTAGGGGTGACGCTCGTATAGGTCTGGACATATCCAAGGCTTTTCACAAAGTTTGATATAATGAGGGCCCTCTGCACAAGCTAGCTTGGTGTGTTTGGTTGAAGGCTGTCTATATATCTCAGCTTCCTTTCCAACCGCAAGTTAAAGGTGGTTCTTGAAGGGCAATCATCTTCTACTTGTTCTGTCAATTCTGTAGTTCTTTAGGCCCTATCGGTATCGCTTATCAGGCCCCCTCCCCCCCTAAATAATTTTCTCCTTATATACATTTTATGAGTCATTGGCTTTTACATGTACAGTATGCAATACACATTTTCAACATTTTCACAGGATACACAAGGGACACAGAGTAAACAATTGTTGTTGGTTGTGTGCTTTTTCCTTCGTCCCCACCCCCCCCCCCCCCCCCCCCCCCCCCTCCAACCTTGATGAGAAATCGCCGCCGCTGGTCACCTCATTCTTACCATTGCACTCACAAACATTCATTAATTGTATATTATACAACACCTGAATAAATCCCAGCCATCCGATTGGTGGATCGTCGATCACGTGCATTTAATTATTCGACCCATCACACGACGCGAACCCGCACCGCCCAAAACGTTCTATCACATGGTTCTATCAAACGGTGCGCGCGCATTGATAGAACCAAAAGAACTTCCCTAATTTCACGGTCACTATGGTGGCAATACAACAGGGAGCAAGTTCGGGTGCTGCTGACCTAGTCCTTTTTGTCAATTTGCTATTTAAAAAACGCATGCGTGGTCTGTCCTTCACTCGAACGCATCTAGTCGATCGACTACGTCAAATCTAGTTAGTGTGCAGCAACAACAAACTGCAAAGAATGTCGTCTGCTAGTTGTTAACGAAGCAAATGTTTGCATGTCATTTCTATTTTCCATTATATATTTCTATTATTTTCTCTACTTAACTTTGGTGCAATAAATAATTTATTATCTTATTGCAAAGAGTTATTATCATTGGACAAAACCAACAAAATATCGTAAACGTTTGCAAAACTTGCCCAGTTTACCGATCCTCCATCTTGAAACTGTGATGTAACTCGCGAGTGACTAGAGAAACCATGGTCCGGAGCTAGGTTGATCCAGTTGCACTAGCTAGTCAAACCGCGCAGCGTTCGGGTGACATCTATCGACTATGGTTAAGTCTAGTCACTCTAGTTGCCCAACCGAACTTGCTTAGGGCTGTCATTCACACAACAAGGCGGCCGAGTTTCTAGTCTTGGTTCCAAGACGTCCTTAGCGCGGTGCGACGTACAGCGCGCACGGCAGCGCCCTCTAGCAACACACAAACACACGCCAAGGCCAAATCGCTAAGCGATTTGGTCTTGGCGTGTGTGTGTGTAGCGAGAGGGCGCTGTCGACCGGCCGTGCGCGCTATACGTCGCACCGCTAAGAACGTCTTGGAACCTAGACTACCGAGTTTCCCGAACTGCCGCGGTTTGTTCTCCCATGGAGGAAGGAAACCTTCCTCCATGGTTCTCCTAACAGACGACGAAATATTGGAACTCGTAGGCGATGCTGACGCTCCAAATACAAAGAGACAAATCAAATATGCAGTGAAACGATTAGATGAATTTGCAAGACACGCAGGAACAACAATTGAAGCTTTAACTGATTCGGAACTCGACAATTTTTTGTCGCGGTTTGATGCGGGATTGAGGGTAAACGGCACGTTGTAACGTTACACCAAGAAATCCATGCATGCAATCTGTCGGATTTATTCAGGCGTTGTATAAAACAAATAATGAATGTTTCACATTCGTGCAATGGTAAGAATAATTTCATTCGGTGACAGATGAAATGTCTCATTCCACTCGGCTTCGCCTCGTGGAATATGGAACATTTAATCTGTCACCTCATGAAATTATTCTTACCATCACACTCATAAACATTCATTATTTGTATACTAACAGCTTGGCAATACCATTTTTGAGCTGTTCACACGAAATGGGTGTAAAAGGGCAAAATTGAAAATTAAGATTACGGTATTTCTGCAAAGTTGTTGTGACATTTATTTCAATGTTGTCATTCATTACAATATTTACAATCATATAGAAATTACCAAGGAATTTAATAATATATTTGATAGAGACTATGTATACAGTAAGTTAAATAAATAAAGAAGCAACAAATTAAGTGACAACATTTAGGTATAAGGTTAAGCGTAAAACGCTTTTGTGCCCTAACCTATGGACAGACAAACATACAACCATGGAACCAGACAAAGGACAACAAAACACAACGTACGTAGAGACAAACTGGTGTGAGACAAGGCAAAATGATTAGTTCACTAATAAGAATAAGATTACAAGTACGACTCGAGGAATCGAGCTTTTAAATTGTTAACAAAGACCGACAGAGATGGTGATGTTTTGAGATAATTTTCTAAACTATTCCAGTGTGAGATGCCTCGATGAACAACACTATCTTTAGACATTGACGTTCTATTGAAATGGACGAACAAATTTCCCCTAGCACTACTTTGAGTATTATATACATGAACATTAGATGTTAAAGTAAAACAACAATTAAAACAGGGAGGGAGTGCATTATGCGTAAATTTATACATGAATTTTCCCAAATTAAGCTGGTATAAGTCATTATATTGTAATAAATTTAATTTGGCAAATAATGGAGCAGAGTGATCACGGTAACCAGCATTTAAAATTACACGAACCGCTCTTTTTTGTAAAATTAGTAATTTGTTACATTTAGATGAGGAACTGGCCCAAGTCAAGATTGAATAATTTAAATATGGCAAAACAAATGAATTATATAATGTTAATAAAATCCTGCTGGGGAGGTAATATTTTAACCGATTCATTATTCTAATATTCATGGATATTTTTGTTGCTAGCTCATCAATAATGACTTTTCCAAGTAAGATTTTCATCAATAGTTACCCCAAGGAATTTAGTTTTTTTTAACTTGACTAAGCCTTGCATTATTTAGAATCAGAGGAACAGGTTGTATATACTTGTATTGACTAGCACAAAAAATCATGTAATTTGATTTAAGAACATTAATACATAATTTGTTTGCTAAAGTACAGGTTAAAAGCTTTTATACTGTGTGTTGTGGTACCTCATTCCTAGCCCCGATACAACCTTTTGAAGATGTAAGAGTCTTCACCCCTTGGTTTGAGAAAACGAAGCTCAAAGTTTCGGATCTGTGCACACTCTAACCCGAGTTCAGAAATATTTCTAGGGTTTTCAAATACAGTTGTTAAAATCCCAAAATTGACTTTTCAGTGAAAAAAAATTGTTATTTCTGCTCGTAACTCATAGTGCGAATTTCCGCTCATTTTGTTCTGCCATGTAACATTTACGAAGGCGCTGCATTTTTTGTTATTATTGTAAAATTGTAAAGCTTTAGGAATTTGGGAGTGTGGCCAAATCCTGAAGTGCATGAATGCTAGCTTTAGAAATCGGCTGTGCGGTTTCTATAAACTTTGAACTCGAATGTAAGCTGCTTTTGTTGCCTTATGCAAATTCTCCCGGGGGACTCGAAAAACAGAAATTCGTTCTATTCAAATCTGACTGAAGTTAAACTTCCAGTGTGGCTTTAATGTAAACGCAAGCTGGTCAACCGTATATGCAAAGAACCATGATGATGGATACATGTCGTTATTAAAACACTTGTTGACAACGGGTATAAAAACACTTGTAAATGGAATTGAAGTTCATTTCCCATAAATTGCTACACTGGAGATTCTCTTATAGCCAACACGCACTTTATTTTCTCAAAATTATCTTCAGGTAGTTTTCAAATATTAATAATTTCACATTTCCAAAAGTCACGGTCTTTCAAAAGAACCTTCTTTTGACTACACTGCATTCAATTAGTAAGCTGAGGTACATTTGTTTTACATCCGTTTCCTTTGAGGCGATTTCAAAATCGTGTATTTTTTCGCGATAGTGTCGCATTGTTTTTTTGAAAAGTCTTTTTCGGCTTGACCTACCGCAGTCGCAAGGTGATACTTTTCAAAATCGCTTCAATTACCCTGTAAATAGAAACCATGCATTGAGCTACATGGAATCACTTGAGGGCCAACTCGACGTATGGAGTGAAGCCTGGGCGGCATCCATGTTTGTTTACAAACCAATGAAAAACCTCGACATCTGTCTATTTGTATATATGCATTTTTACTGATTTTGATGCGTTAAAAAACAAAAGATCGTTGACCCCCCCCCCTTCCCAGTATTCTTAATCGTTCTCTTATTGATTATTTGTTTAAACTTATTAGATCCCCGTTTTTATGATTTTTTATATTGTAATGATTTTAACATAGTACTCAGTACTCTTGCAAACCTCTCTTGTATTTTAACTTAGCATTCAATTTTAACTTTTGTCTAGGTTTAATATTAAATTTTACTTTTAATTCCAATTTAATTTCATATTGTTTTATACTGCACAACTTCTTTTTAATTTTGCACTTTTTATTTTCTGATTTGTTTTGTGTCAAGTCTTGTCGTTTATAGTTCCAACTACTATTTGTTTTGTTTTGTAATCTTTGTAAATACTGTTTACCTGGTAGTTCATATATTCTTTTTATTGGTTTTACATAATACTACTTTTCATAATTAAGGCATTTTCACACTAGACAAAATCTCGGGGGTGACCCCGGGGCGATTACATCACCTCGCACTCACCTATCCTCTTCGGGCCGAGTGGCCCATAAGGCTGCAGTGCACTCTCTCCAGTTTGCTCTGATTTTGGGCACAGGTTTGGCTTCGTTCCAAGACTTCCATCCTAGCTGCTTCCTTTCCTTCTCTACAGTACGCCTTCACGTTGTTCTCGGGCGTCCTACTTTCCTCATGCCCTCAGGAACCCATGTCATTGCTGTCCTGCAGTGGCTGTTATCTTCCATTCTTAGAACGTGACCAATCCACTTCCATCTTCTAGCCTTCACTTCATCACTGATTCTCTTTAATTTGGTTCTATTGAGTATTTATTCATTTGACACGACATAAGGCCATCTTATTTTCAAGATTCTTCTGAGGCATTTGAATTGAAATGTGTCCAGATTCTTATTGTCACTTTCATTGATCTTCCACGTTTCGCAACCATACAGTAACACTGATCGTATGAGTGAGTTGAACAGTCTAATTTTGGTTTTTACTGAATACTTATTTGAATTCCAAATTACATCAGGGGGAAGCTTATCCCAGATCTTTACAACGACTGGTATAGGAAGCTCCTGTCATAATTCAGCAGGGTCTGGGCTCTTCTAACGCCAGGAGGGAGTGGATACTGTGGGATGCACTGCTGTAGAGGAACGAAGTGCTTGACGACGGTTGTTGGGAATGACAGCTCGTGCAGGAAGACGACTTCTCAGAAGTGACGGGCATGAATCCAAGTGAATTTTAGAGATGCAGGCTGCGGCAGTGACTATACGCCAGTTAAAAGGGGGTTGAAGGTTATATATAGCTTCCTGATCACCTGATCACCTGGTACAACACATATAATTGCCATGGACCTCTCTTGGGTGTGGTCAAAGATGTCAAGGTAGGAGTCAACAGAGGGGTGCATACTCCATCTTACTACGTAGATATGATTCGAAGAGGACTACCTGGTCCCGGGTTGACATAGCCAATGCTGTTCTGAGAATGAATAACTTCTGGCGAGCTGCTTTAGCCACTGACGTGATGTGTTTCTTCAGCTCATAGAGCAGGAAGTGTGACCCCGGGAAGCTTGAGCTCATCAACTTCTTCAAGAATGTGGGTGGATGGTTTCGATTGATTGTCCTAGATATCACTATACTCTGTGTCTTGGAAGCCTCAAAGATCACCTTTCACTGCATTCCCCAAAAAGAAGCAGCTTCCAGATCGATGTTAAGTTGTGCTGCAAGCTCGCCTCTAGACATCAGTGAGCCATCCTCACACACAGGCTGATTATGCAGAGTGATGTCATCAGCATATGACCATCTCACTGTGTCTGATAGAATAAGCAATGTCATTGATGTAGACAAGAAAAAGGGTGGGCCCGAGAAATGCTTCCTTGTGGTACACCAGTGTTGATAAATTTCAGGCTTGAACACTGACCAGCTACGACCAGACGAATTGAGCGTCTACTGAGTTAGGATGTTTGAGCCTGAAACACGGCTTTCCACCTGTTCCTACCAATATAGCTGTACAGATGTACACCTAAAAGATATGCGAATGACTTTTTCCCCTTGTCATTTGTATCCAGTTTTTTAGAGTGTTTTTTTTTTCACCCATCGCTTCTGACTGTAATTACAATATGGCCGCCTTGTGTACTTCCCTGTGTGGTATTCTGATACTCTTGATCCTTCAACAGTTTACCCTACAAGGTACTCATCAGGATACTGACAATAGCCAGCATACAGTTCATAGTAGTACACTCCCTGTGCTATTTTCAGCAAAGGTGCACAGAACATTAGCCCCTGCTGGTCATAGACTTAAAACGTACCGGTATGGGATTAAATGGTCCAAGCATGGACTGACATGTGTGTATACTGCTGAGCATGAACCACCCCTGGACATCACTATTTTCATAGACATTGCAATTAATCCAGGACCGAAAATCTGCAAAAAAACTACCCGTCTCCCTTATGGCTTGGCTAGACCAATGTGTTATTCCCATAAAACATGCAGTGCTTATCAATCTGACAGTGACACTACACATAGCAACAGGTGCAGGTACACATATTCACGGAATGACCTGCTCTCTATACGGCATGGGCTCACATCTTCTCGTCTGATCACACATGCAACGCTTCAGAATCTGAAAGTTCTTGGCATCCTGAGAACAAGAGGTAAACGTGCAAGCCGTCTTAACCGAAACTTGCCAATCCCTGTGATGATCGGCAATCGCCCGATTTCCTTCACTCAACATAGCCCCAGCAGACGCTCAGTGGATACACACCTTGGAATACATCGCGATGAATCATTCATTAGAACTACTGGTCCTATTTTCAACAACCCATCTGATGAATGTTCTCCACGATTGTATCATCCTCGGACATCAAGAACATTAAAGGCATTAAATCTTTGCACCTGAATTGGCAATCTCTCTTCAACAAGTTAGACGAGATACGTCTACTTGTTCTGGAAAGTAATCCCGACATTCTCAGGATCTCTGAAACTTGGCTCTTTCGTTGATTCTCTGAATGAACTTGAAGAATGCACTGTACCTAATATTACAGAAGAGTTCGTTCAAAAACAAATATCATCCATGTCGGTTGGGAAAGCAACAGGTCCGGATGGCATCAGTGTTAAAATGATTAAAATTGCTTCCCCTTATATTACTAAATCTTTAACTTATATTTTTAACCTCTCCATAAGATGCGAGCAATACTCTAAAGATTGGAAACACGCCTTGGTAACACCAATTCACAAGGGAGGAGATAAATGTAGTACAAGTAATTATCGG
This sequence comes from Hippasteria phrygiana, assembly GCA_037893225.1. NCBI lineage: Eukaryota > Metazoa > Echinodermata > Asteroidea > Valvatida > Goniasteridae > Hippasteria > Hippasteria phrygiana. Next base: position 867,778 of record JAZGUH010000511.1, on the reverse strand, counting down.
CCTATTTCTATACTGCCAATTATCTCTAAGATTCTAGAAAGATGGGTGCACTCGGCAGTATATAACTACCTCGATGATAACAATTTGTTACCTAGTTGCCAATCGGGATTTAGACCCTTACACTCAACTGAAAGCACTCTACACGATTTAACAAACAAGTGTTTTGAGGCTATGGAGCAAGGTAAAGTTACAGGTAGCGTGTTCATAGATCTCAGTAAAGCTTTTGATTGTGTGGATCATGTAATCCTACTAGGCAAATTGAAGAAGCTGAATTTGTCATCTTCTGTAATTAATTGGTTTAAGTCGTACCTAGGCGGTCGTAGTCAGTCTGTAAATATTAAGGGCACAATATCGAAGGTCTTGCCCATAGACATAGGCGTTCCACAAGGGTCGATCTTAGGGCCACTTTTATTCATTGTTTATAGTAGTGATTTTCCATCTTGTATACCCCAAAATTGCAATTTATTTATGTATGCAGATGACTCCACGTTAACGTGTAGCTCCTCTAGTATTAACGAAATAGAAAGGAACTTAAATGTAGCTCTTGCTAGTATTCACAACTGGTGCCTAAGAAACAAACTAGCATTAAATGCCAACAAAACCAAATGTATGCTTATTGGTTCAAGGCAGAAAATATCCAACGTCGACCTGAACGTGTGCATTGCTGATAAGGTTATCGAAAAAGTGAAATATTGTAAATGCTTGGGTGTAGTTGTTGATGAAACATTAAGTTGGGGTACACATGTTGAATACGTAAGGAAGACTGTTTCGTCTAAATTGGGTGTGTTAAACAGAATTCGTGATTACGTTCCCCAAAGCAGCCTGCACACACTCTTTGTAAGTTTAGTTATGCCATCTTTAGAGTATTGTTGTACGGTGTGGGGAGGAAGGTACATATCTCACGACAATACCCTCAACAAATGTCTAAAAAGAGCCGCACGGATAATCCTTAAATGTACCTCCCTCACCCCCTCAGCTGATATGTTTGCCAGACTAAATTGGATTCCTTTTAAAGAAAGAGTTCAGTCCAAAAAGGCTATCTTTGTTTTTAAAAGCCTTAACAAAATGACTCCTTTGTACATGACAAATCTGTTCACACCACTTACAGTGATTCGTGAAACACGACAATCGACCCAAATGGCACTGAAAGTTCCTTTCGCCAAAAAGGAAAGCTACGTGACAAGTTTCGCTGTGAGTGGTGCCAGTATATGGAATAATCTGCCTGAACAAATGAGAACCATAAACTCCTTAAGTACATTTAAATCGGAGCTACGTAAAGCCATCTATCAGTGATATTTCTGTCATTTACGCTGATCTGCGGAGTTATAAACTTGGTTGCCAAAATACTTTGGAGCCGGATGGGAATTTCCCCTTGTTTTTCACCCTTGAAGGTTTTTTCGCGGGTTTTTCGCCCATCCCGTATATCAGGAATAGGCTTCTGGAGAGTTGAAAAGTTAACAGAAAATTGATTTATTTGTGTAAACATTATTGTATTTGTTTAAATATTTTGTATGAATGTGTAAATATTCAGTTTTAACTAATAATATGCAGGGCCCCAATGGAAACCAGTTTTAAACTGTTTGGGCATACCCTGGGTAAAGAAATGTAATAAATAAATAAATAAATAAATTGACGATTCCGAGATCCATATTCCGAATTTTAACTTGCTATGCAAGGATAGAGATGACAGACATGGCGGATTATGTATCAATGAAATTCATCTTTCCAACCTTCAACTCAGTTTCATCCATAATGTTTCAACTTTACTGAGTCTTCCAAATACTCGCCCTATCTATACTGGCATTATTTGTTTATGGACCGAATGTTTGCAACGAGTTCTTCGAGAATCTTGAAGCTGTGCTTGATGAGATAATGGGACACGGTGCTGCATCAAGAACACATGGAGAAATCATCTGCTTAGGGGACTTTAATTGCGACTCTCTTAAACCAAATGATTGGAAATGGAAACAACTATATGGATTAATGTCAGCAAGACAATTAACACAAGTCATCTCCAAACCTACAAGGGTTACGTATATCTCAGAAACTCTGACTGGCCATGTCTGGACTACCCATCCTAACATGTATTCATGGAATGGTGTTTTATCACTGACCATTAGTAACCATTCTTTAATGTATGCAGCTCGTAAGGGGTTAAAGCTTCCCAAGGGGCCTGCACGTAACATCAGAGCTCGGTCATATCGTACTTTTAATGAAACTCATTTTATCTATGATCTTGACCACATTTCCTGGATTGATGTTGAAACTTCCGGTAGTCCGAACATGGCCTGGAGAGATTTTGAAAACATTTTTATTTAACTTTGTGACCAAACATGCTCCTTTTAAGCAAATTAAAATTCCTAATAGGACTCCTAATTGGTTCAGTGACGAGTACCTTGTTCTTAGAAAAGAACTGGAACAAACTAAAACTCGTGCTCAAACTACCAAATGTTAAACTGATTGGGATGTATTTCGTCAATTGAGAAACGGGATTAATAATTTAGCTAAAAAGTTAAAACGTGAATTTTATGATTCTTCTATCAGAGATGCCGAGTCTGATTCAGGAAATCTTTGGAAGATAATTAAAACCATTCTGCCCTCTAATAAGAATGGTCATATAGGCAATGTTAGATCTGGTAATGAAATATTGACTAATGGATCTGCAATTGCTATAATGCCTTTAATCAAAAAATTGCTAGTATAGGTATTGACTACATGGACCGGAAAAATATATTTTAACTGATAACCAGTCGGGCTTCAGGCCAATGCACTCTACCCAAACTTGTCTTTTGAACGTATCTGATCACTTATTAGAAAACATGAACTCTGGGTATTTCACTGGTGCCGTCTTCCTTGATTTAAAGAAGGCGTTTGACACCGTTCACCACAATCGTCTTATTGACAAACTTAACAATATTGGAGTTTGTGGCCTTGAGCTTGACTGGTTCTCTTCATACTTATATGGTCGGCAGCAGGTGACCAAAATTGGGGAAAACTATTCTAACTGGAGTGCCCCAGGGAACAACATTAGGTCCACTTCTTTTTACTTTGTACATTAATGATTTTATAAATATTATTTCCCCAGACTCTCTGATGTTTTTATATGCTGATGATACGGCTAGTTTTATTCGTTCCAAATCTATTGATGGTATTAACATATAGCTCCTAACAGGGAAATGGCTGAAATCTCTAAATGGTTGCATGTGAATGTTTAACCCTGAATACCAATAAAACTAGAAGTAGGGCCTATGTTGTTTGGTACTCAAGCCAAATTAAGTCGAAGCGAGGACAATTTAGCCTACATGTTCAGATCAATAATATTGCCATTGATAATGGTTTTCCGTTTAAGTATCTAGGTGTTTGGTTGGATCCATCTCTAACATGGAATGTGCACATTGGCAAACTTGTTAAGAAAGTTATCAAGCTTGTGGACGTTCTGCCGGAGAGTCAGAAATGTTCTTCCTCAGCATACATTGAATTTGTTATACAAAACCCTGATTCTCCCACAGTTTGATTATTGCGATGCTGTCTAAGGCAATGCTTCAAAAATGTCCCTCAACAAGCTTGACAAACTCCAGAGCAGTGCTGGACGGGTCATCCTGGGACTTCCCAGGAGATCCCCCACAGATAATGTCTTATCGACTTTGGGGTGGAATATTTTAGAAGAAAGGCGTACCTTTCACTAATAAATACCCAGGTCTATAAAAGTCTTAGTCTGAAATTGCCTCAACAACTATGTAACTGCTTTACTCATACCGTTAATGCACACATAACACTAGGTCTGGTTCTCATGGCAATCTTGTTCCCCCTTTAGCAAATCTAAATCGGGTAAACATAAATTTGTGGTTCGTGGAGCCTATGCATTTAACGCCCTCCCTACATCTCTTAAATGCTATTTGCCTGCTACTGTAGCCAGCTTCAAAAACATACAAAAACTTGCTTTATTAATGTATGTATGAGTGTTTTTCCGTTTTCCCAGTGTTTATTAATTTTATGTGCTTGCTTGTTTTTTATTGGCTGTTGAAGGTTTTATTTTCTTATTGTATAGTTTCATGCACCTCCGTGTTTTTATGTACCGCTTACTGCTTTGTACTGTTTTTACACTTTTTAGTGTTTTAATTTCCTTTTTTGAATAATTGTTTTATCTGTCAGTAATTGTACTTTTAATGAGTTGTATTGTAATTGATGGGCACCTGTGGAAAACAGTGTTTCACTGAGAGGTTTCCCCAGGGTAAACAAGAAATAAATAAAAATGTATTTCAATGTAATTATTTGCCTGCTGCATGTTTCCCTTTATCTTGCGATCTTTGCTGCTTTAAGAGGAATCTTGCATCTTTGACTCGTTTTTTTTGGGACTCATTTTTCTTTTTTTTAGCTATGTTCGGGGCGAACTTGCATTAAAAAAGGGAAACGGCGGATAAAGGGGGCCAAATTAGGGGCCATGGCCACCAAAAAACAAAACAAATTTGTATCTATTTTTTCAAACTGACGTCGCAAAAAGGCAGCCACTGCGTACACCCACATACAAAAAAACAAAGTAAAAGAAAGGGAAGCAAGAACCCTCCGTTTTATCTGTGATTTGTGCACGTTTTTTCCCGGAAAATTATGTTTGACCCCCCCCCCCCCAAAAAAAATTGTGTTCTGGATCCGCCCTTGATTAGGGGTGACGCTCGTATAGGTCTGGACATATCCAAGGCTTTTCACAAAGTTTGACATAATGAGGGCCCTCTGCACAAGCTAGCTTGGTGTGTTTGGTAGAAGGCTGTCTATCTCAGCTTCCTTTCCAACCGCAAGTTAAAGGTGGTTCTTGAAGGGCAATCATCTTCTACTTGTTCTGTCAATTATGTTGTTCTTTAGGCCCTATCGGTATCGCTTATCAGGCCCCCTCCCCCCTAAATAATTTTCTCCTTGTATACATTTTATGAGTCATTGGCTTTTACATGCACAGTATGCAATACACATTTTCAACATTTTCCCAGGATACACAAGGGACACCGAGTAAACAATTTTTAACAATTGTTGTTGGTTGTGTGTTTTTTCCTCCGTCCCCCCAACCTTGATGAGAAATCGCCGCCGCTGGTCACCTCATGAAATTATTCTTACCAGTGCACTCACAAACATTCATTAATTGTATATTAAACACTTTCCGAGTGAATGGTGTTGCCGAACTTTCGGTGATATACCCTTTTGTCAGGGATGTAGTAGCAGAAGCCAGCAGGGCTTCTGCCATAACATCCCCGACAAAGGTGTATCATTTAATACTAACAGCTTGGTAATACCATTTGTGACCTGTTCACACGAAATGGGTGAGAAAGGGCAAAATTGAAAATTAAGATTACGGTATTTCCGCAAAGTACAGGTTAAAAGCTTTTATACTGTGTGTTGTGGTACCTCATTCCTAGCCCCGATACAACCTTTTGAAGATGTAAGAGTCTTCACCCCTTGGTTTGAGAAAACGAAGCTCAAAGTTTCGGATCTGTGCACACTCTAACCCGAGTTCAGAAATATTTCTAGGGTTTTCAAATACAGTTGTTAACATCCCAAAATTGACTTTTCAGTGAACAAAATTGATTTTTCTGCTTGTAACTCATAGTGCGAATTTCCGCTTATTTTGTTCTGCCATGTAACATTTACGGAGGCACTTTTTTTTTTTTTATTGTGAAATTGTAAAGCTTTAAGAATTTTGAAGTGGCCAAAACCTGGTGATTGAAAAGCTCTTCCATGAATCTGAATTGCTGAATGCTAGCTTTAGAAATCGGCTGTGCGGTTTCTATATTAAACTTTGAACTCGAATGTAAGCTGCTTTTGTTGCCTTGTGCAAATTCTCCCGGGGGACTTGAAAAACAGAAATTCGTTCTATTCAAATCTGACTGAAGTTAAACTTCCAGTGTGGCTTTAATGTAAACGCAAGCTGGTCAACCGTATATGCAAAGAACCATGATGATGGATACTTGTCGTTATTAAAACACTTGTTGACAATGGGTATAAAAACACTTGTAAATGGAATTGAAGTTCATTTCCCATAAATTGCTATACTGGAGATTCTCTTATAGCCAACACGCACTTTATTTTCTCAAAATTATCTTCAGGTAGTTTTCAAATATTAATAATTTCACATTTCCAAAAGTCACGGTCTTTTAAAAGAACCTACTTTTGACTACACTACATTCAATTAGTAAGCTGAGGTACATTCGTTTTACATCCGTTTCCTTTGAGGCGATTTCAAAATCGTGTATTTTTTCGCGATAGTGTCGCATTGTTTTTTCGAAAAGTTTTTTTCGGCTTGACCTACCGCAGTCGCAAGGTGATACTTTCCAAAATCGCTTCAATTCCCCTGTAAATAGAAACCATGCATTGAGCTACATGGAATCACTTGAGGGCCAACTCGCCGTATGGAGTGAAGCCTGGGCGGCATCCATGTTTGTTTACAAACCAAAAACATCTGTCTATTTGTATATATGCATTTTTACTGATTTTGATGCGTTAAAAAAAAAAAGATCGTTGACCCCCCCCCCCCCCCCCCCAGTATTCTTAAATGTTCTCTTATTGATTTTTGTTTTTACTTAGATCCCCGTTTTTATGATTTTTTATATTGTAATGATTTTAACATAGTACTCAGTACTCTTGCAAACCTCTCTTGTATTTTAACTTAGCGTTCAATTTTAACTTTTGTCTAGGTTTTATATCAAATTTTACTTCTAATTCCAATTTAATTTCATATTGTTTTATACTGCACAACTTCTTTTTAATTTTGCACTTTATATTTTCTGATTTGTTTTGTGTCAAGTCTTGTCGTTTATAGTTCCAACTACTATTTTGTTTGTTTGTTTTGTAATCTTTGTAAATACTGTTTACTTGTTAGTTCATATATTCTTTTTATTGGTTTTACATAATACTACTTTTCATAATTAAGGCATTTTCACACTAGACAAAATCTCGGGGGTGACCCCGGGGCGATTACATCACCTCGCACTCACCTATCCTCTTCGGGCCGAGTGGCCCATAAGGCTGCAGTGCACTCTCTCCAGTTTGCTCTGATTTTGACCACAGGTTTGGCTTCGTTCCAAGACTTCCATCCTAGCTGCTTCCTTTCCTTCTCTACAGTACGCCTCCACGTTGTTCTCGGGCGTCCTACTTTCCTCCTGCCCTCAGGAACCCATGTCATTGCTGTCCTGCAGTGGCTGTTATCTTCCATTCTTAGAACGTGACCAGTTCACTTCCATCTTCTAGCCTTCACTTCATCACTGATTCTCTTTAATTTGGTTCTATTGAGTATTTATTCATTTGACACGACATAAGGCCATCTTATTTTCAAGATTCTTCTGAGGCATTTGAATTGAAATGTGTCCAGCTTCTTATTGTCACTTTCATTGATCTTCCACGTTTCGCAACCATACAGTAACACTGATCGTATGAGTGAGTTGAACAGTCTAATTTTGGTTTTCACTGAATACTTATTTGAATTCCAAATTACATCAGGGGGAAGCTTATCCCAGATCTTTACAACGACTGGTATAGGAAGCTCCTGTCATAATTCAGCAGGGTCTGGGCTCTTCTAACGCCAGGAGGGAGTGGATACTGTGGGATGCACTGCTGTGGAGGAACGAAGTGCTTGACGACGGTTGTTGGGAATGACAGCTCGAGCAGGAAGACGACTTCTCAGAAGTGACGGGCATGAAGCCAAGTGAATTTTAGAGATGCAGGCTGCGGCAGTGACTATACGCCAGTGAAAAGGGGGTTGAAGGTTATATATAGCTTCCTGATCACCTGGTACAACACATATAATTGCCATGGACCTCTCTTGGGTGTGGTCAAAGATGTCAAGGTAGGAGTCAGCAGAGGGGTGCATACTCCATCTCACTACGTAGATATGATTCGAAGAGGACTACCTGGTCCCGGGTTGACATAGCCAATGCTGTTCTGAGAATGAATAACTTCTGGCGAGCTGCATTAGCCACTGACGTGATGTGTTTCTTCAGCTCATAGAGCAGGAAGTGTGACCCCGGGAAGCTTGAGCTCATCAACTTCTTCAAGAATGTGGGTGGATGGTTTCGATTGATTTTCCTAGATATCACTATACTCTGTGTCTTGGAAGCCTCAAAGATCACCTTTCACTGCATTCCCCAAAAAGAAGCAGCTTCCAGATCGATGTTAAGTTGTGCTGCAAGCTCGCCTCTAGACATCAGTGAGCCATCCTCACACACAGGCTGATTATGCAGAGTGATGTCATCAGCATATGACCATCTCACTGTGTCTGATAGAATAAGCAATGTCATTGATGTAGACAAGAAAAAGGGTGGGCCCGAGAAATGCTTCCTTGTGGTACACCAGTGTTGATAAATTTCAGGCTTGAACACTGACCAGCTACGACCAGACGAATTGAGCGTCTACTGAGTTAGGATGTTTGAGCCTGAAACACGGCTTTCCACCTGTTCCTACCAATATAGCTGTACAGATGTACACCTAAAAGATATGCGAATGACTTTTTCCCCTTGTCATTTGTATCCAGTTTTTTAGAGTGTTTTTTTTTCACCCATCGCTTCTGACTGTAATTACAATATGGCCGCCTTGTGTACTTCCCTGTGTGGTATTCTGATACTCTTGATCCTTCAACAGTTTACCCTACAAGGTACTCATCAGGATACTGACAATAGCCAGCATACAGTTCATAGTAGTACACTCCCTGTGCTATTTTCAGCAAAGGTGCACAGAACATTAGCCCCTGCTGGTCATAGACTTAAACGTACCGGTATGGGATTAAATGGTCCAAGCATGGACTGACATGTGTGTATACTGCTGAGCATGAACCACCCCTGGACATCACTATTTTCATGAACATTGCAATTAATCCAGGACCGAAAATCTGCAAAAAAACTACCCGTCTCCCTTATGGCTTGGCTAGACCAATGTGTTATTCCCATAAAACATGCAGTGCTTATCAATCTGACAGTGACATTACACGTAGCAACAGGTGCAGGTACACATATTCACGGAATGACCTGCTCTTTATACGGAATGGGCTCACATCTTCTCGTCTGATCACACATGCAACGCTTCAGAATCTGAAAGTTCTTGGCATCCTGAGAACAAGAGGTAAACGTGCAAGGCGTCTTAACCGAAACTTGCAATCCCTGTGATGATCGGCAATCGCCCGATTTCCTTCACTCAACATAGCCCCAGCAGACGCTCAGTGGATACACACCTTGGAATACATCGCAATGAATCATTCATTAGAACTACTGGTCCTATTTTCAACAACCCATCTGATGAATGTTCTCCACGATTGTATCATCCTCGGACATCAAGAACATTAAAGGCATTAAATCTTTGCACCTGAATTGGCAATCTCTCTTCAACAAGTTAGACGAGATACGTCTACTTGTTCTGGAAAGTAATCCCGACATTCTCGGGATCTCTGAAACTTGGCTCTACGACAAGATTGACGATTCCGAGATCCATCTTCCGAATTTTAACTTGCTACGCAAGAATAGAGATGACAGACATGGCGGATGGGCAATCTACGTCCACAACAGATTATGTATCAATGAAATTCATCTGCCCAACCTTCAACTCAGTTTCATCCATAATGTTTCAACTTTACTGAGTCTTCCAAATACTCGCCCTATCTATACTGGCATTATTTGTTTATGGACCGAATGTTTGTAACGAGTTCTTCGAGAATCTTGAAGCTGTGCTTGATGAGATAATGGGACACGGTGCTGCATCAAGAACACATGGAGAAATCATCTGCTTAGGGGACTTTAATTGCGACTCTCTTAAACCAAATGATTGGAAATGGAAAAAACTATATGGATTAATGTCAGCAAGACAATTAACACAAGTCATCTCCAAACCTACAAGGGTTACCTGTATCTCAGAAACTCTGACTGACCATGTCTGGACTACCCATCCTAACATGTATTCATGGAATGGTGTTTTATCACTGACCATTAGTAACCATTCTTTAATGTATGCAGCTCGCAAGGGGTTAAAGCTTCCCAAGGGGCCTGCACGTAACATCAGAGCTCGGTCATATCGTACTTTTAATGAAACTCATTTTATCTATGATCTTGACCACATTTCCTGGATTGATGTTGAAACTTCCGGTAGTCCGAACATGGCCTGGAGAGATTTTGAAAACATTTTTATTCAACTTTGTGACCAAACATGCTCCTTTTAAGCAAATTAAAATTCCTAACAGGACTCCTAATTGGTTCAGTGACGAGTACCTTGTTCTTAGAAAAGAACTGGAACAAACTAAAACTCGTGCTCAAACTACCAAATGTCAAACTGATTGGGATGTATTTCGTCAATTGAGAAACGGGATTAATAATTTAGCTAAAAAGTTAAAACGTGAATTTCATGATTCTTCTATCAGAGATGCCGAGTCTGATTCAGGAAAACTTTGGAAGATAATTAAAACCATTCTGCCCTCTAATAAGAATGGTCATATAGGCAATGTTAGATCTGGTAATGAAATATTGACTAATGGATCTGCAATTGCTATAATGCCTTTAATAAAAAAAATTGCTGGTATAGGTATTGACTACATGGACCGGAAAAATATTTTAACTGATAACCAGTCGGGCTTCAGGCCAATGCACTCTACCCAAACTTGTCTTTTGAACGTATCTGATCACTTATTAGAAAACATGAACTCTGGGTATTTCACTGGTGCCGTCTTCCTTGATTTAAAGAAGGCGTTTGACACCGTTCACCACAATCGTCTTATTGACAAACTTAACAATATTGGAGTTTGTGGCCTTGAGCTTGACTGGTTCTCTTCATACTTATATGGTCGGCAGCAGGTGACCAAAATTGGGGAAAACTATTCTAACTGGAGTGCCCCAGGAAACAACATTAGGTCCACTTCTTTTTACTTTGTACATTAATGATTTTATAAATATTATTTACCCAGACTCTCTGATGTTTTTATATGCTGATGATACGGCTAGTTTTATTCGTTCCAAATCTATTGATGGTATTAACATATAGCTCCTAACAGGGAAATGGCTGAAATCTCTAAATGGTTGCATGTGAATTTTTTAACCCTGAATACCAATAAAACTAGAAGTATGTTGTTTGGTACTCAAGCCAAATTAAGTCGAAGCGAGGACAATTTAGCCTACATGTTCAGATCAATAATATTGCCATTGATAATGGTTTTCAGTTTAAGTATCTAGGTGTTTGGTTGGATCCATCTCTAACATGGAATGTGCACATTGACAAACTTGTTAAGAAAGTTATCAAGCTTGTGGGCGTTCTGCCGGAGAGTCAGAAATGTTCTTCCTCAGCATACATTGAATTTGTTATGCAAAACCCTGATTCTCCCACAGTTTGATTATTGCGATGCTGTCTGGGGCAATGCTTCAAAAATGTCCCTCAACAAGCTTGACAAACTCCAGAGCAGTGCTGGACGGGTCATCCTGGGACTTCCCAGGAGATCCCCCACAGATAATGTCTTATCGGCTTTGGGGTGGAATATTTTAGAAGAAAGGCGTACCTTTCATTAATAAATACCCAGGTCTATAAAAGTCTTAGTCTGAAATTGCCTGAACAACTATGTAACTGCTTTACTCATACCGTTAATGCACACATAACACTAGGTCTGGTTCTCATGGCAATCTTGTTCCCCCATTTAGCAAATCTAAATAGGGTAAACGTAAATTTGTGGTTCGTGGAGCCTATGCATTTTTAACGCCCTCCCTACATCTCTTAAATGCTATTTGCCTGCTACTGTAGCCAGCTTCAAAAACATACAAAAACTTGCTTTATTAATGTATGTATGAGTGTTTTTCCGTTTTCCCAGTGTTTATTAATTTTATGTGATTGCTTGTTTTTTATTGACTGTTGAAGGTTATATTTTCTTATTGTATAGTTTCATGCACCTCCGTGTTTTTATGTGCCGCTTACTGCTTTGTACTGTTTTTACACTTTTGAGTGTTTTAATTTCCTTTTTTGAATAATTGTTTTATCTGTCAGTAATTGTAATTTTAATGAGTTGTATTGTAATTGATGGGCACCTGTGGAAAACAGTGTTTCACTGAGAGGTTTCCCCAGGGTAAACAAGAAATAAATAAAAATGTATTTCAATGTAATTATTTGCCTGCTGCATGTTTCCCTTTATCTTGCGATCTTTGCTGCTTTAAGAGGAATCTTGCATCTTTGGCTCATTTTTTTTGGGACTCATTTTTCTTTTTTTTTAGCTATGTTCGGGGCGAACTTGCATTTAAAAAAACGCTTTTGAATTTAATGTTCTGGATGTTCACTGACGCACGCGAAGGACATTCTGGAGAGCGGCCACGCAAAGAAGTTTTAAGATAATTACAATAACAGCGAGCGAAGGGTTGTAGTGATATCCTGCATTGACACTGAGGAATACAATTATCGTTGGTGCAAAATGATTTGAAAAGCACTATCACTATGAACATCTAACAACAGAAAACCCACGCAGTCCTTTGTTACAAACAAAGGACTGCGTGGGTTTTCTTTTGTTAGATGTTCATAGTGTTTACGGTCGATCCACAACGGTGCCGAATTCTTATTATCTATTCGGCAATGGATTATAATCTATAATAAGGAAGTGAAGTACCGACATGGAGTGAATGGTGTTGTATATTGCTGGATCTACAGCTTCGTCATGGCTGGTAAACTGTATAACAAAACTGAATACGTTTAACTTTATCGTGCAAACAAACTCTTCTGGGTTAATGTTCTGCGCATGACACGATTTGTTTGACCAATCACAGACTGGGCGGAACCGCAACCCGCAACCCCAAGTAAAATAGCTAATCCGCCGAATTCCAGTCTGGTAGTCTGCCGTCGTGTTGTTATCGCCTGTATTGGTTTCTTAGCGAGTGATATCGAAGTTTCTTTACGAATTTCAAGGTAAAGCGATCACGGCGAGCAAGATGCGTCGCCGAAGGTGGGCGGGGATACTCCTCTGCCTTCTTTTGTTTCTCTTTGTAATGGCCCCGACTGTTTCCGGTGAGTTTAACTACCTACCTTTGTTTTTATCTACTTGAATGGGTTTCTTCCTTCTCACACTGATTGCATACTGCGGCCCAGCCTGATCTCAAACCTAACTACCCACCTGTGCGCCCCAGGTAAATTAGGCCTATACGTGAACAATTCCAAAGGTTGAACATGTTGACTATTGTACCAACGTTGGGTAATTTTTGCCCAACTTTCTAACAGTGTAAATAAACGCCAGATCAATTCTAAATAAAAATAACAATGGCTTTTCCGATAAATTCGAAAAAAGCCAATGAAGACTACACTCCAAAGTACGGAAGCGTAGAAGGGCCACGGGAAAGTAAAACAAAAGTGTTACTATTTCGCCGCGGCGAGTTAATATCTCGCCGCGGCGAGTTACTATCTCGCCGCGGAGACCGTTGGTACACGCTCGCTCTCGGTCGAGAGGCCGGTGGTGCGAAGCTACCATCCGAGAGGCGAGAAATTACCTTATATACAAAAAGGTGGGAACACCATTGGGATTGTATGGACAACATGGGAACACCATTGTGATTTTGTTATTTTTTAACCAAACGTTTTCTGTTGAACAAGCACAGAAAGCCACAAACATTGTCCCATGAAAATCCTGAAGTCTGCATTTGACAATTCCCATGGAGTGCATTGGACAATCCCCATGGGGTGCATGGGACAATCCCCATGTGGTGCATGGGATAAATCCCATGGAGTACATGGGAAAGTTCCATGGGAAAATTTGGAATCCTTTGGGAAATGACATGGGATTCTGAAATAATTTATTAGAAAACTCCATGGGAAAAATCCCCATGGGAAAAATATCATGCTACATGGTGGCCAATTCACCATTTAATTTCCATGGGAAAATTTCTCATGGGAATAACATGGGAGATTTTCGTAAGGGTACGGCTTAAGTCGGAATATCTGCCGGGGCTAAAGTCAGGATATCTGCCGGTGCGCGGCGACACCGCCGGCGTCCCGCCCGAGGGCGGCCCGCCTCGCTGCGACACTTTCTGTGGGGGGGGGGGGGGGGGGGGGGGGGGAGGGCGATCCTGCCGACTGTACCCGCGGTCACCCAAGCCGCGGTCGCGAGCCAGCGTGCGGAACCTGCACCGCCGTATCGAGAGGGATGCCAGATGACTTGAAGACGACTTGAGTATGAATCGGGGTGTCGTGCCCAGTAGAGCAGCCGCTTCGTTGCGATCTGCTGAAACTAAATCTTCGATCCGAGGAATTTGCCTGCAAACGGGCGAATCTTTCGGCCGAGGGGAGAGAAGAGAAGATGAGAGAGACAGACTACACACAGTTACCTGATACCCCGTTGCTGTGGGGGCGATTCTGCTGTGGGCAGCGCAAGTCAGGCGCGAAAGAGAGGATAGTTCTTCTCCGTCTCCAGAAGGGGGAGAGGGACCGGGCGTTATGCTTCGAGAGACCGGGAGAGGCCCCTCTGCCGGACGGTGGCCCGCAAGAGAAAGGAGGCCCCCACCACCTCGACGGGTGGCGGGCCCATGGAGATGGGACCAAGTCCGGAGACAGAAAAAGTGCAAGTCGGGCCTGTAGGACTTTGTTTAGCCCGGAAAGTGTCACGGCGAGGCGCTGACGCGGGCCTCTCGCGGGCGGGACGCCGGCGGCGTCGCTGTGTACCGGCAGAGATTCCGACTTCTTAGAGGCGTTCAGCCGTACCCTGACAAAAATCTCCCCTGTTATTCCCATGTTATGAGAATTTTTCCCATGCACTGTAAAAATAATTCCCGTATTTTTACGGTGAAAAGCATGTAAATATCACGGTGAATAACCGTAAATGGACTGCGCGCTGCATTTTACGGGGAAAACCGTAGCAATGTCACGACCAATCAGAACTGAGGAAATTTGTGTTCACAAAAGTCTAGTTAAATTGCCGTGTTTGCTCCAAAAAATACACTTTCTTGACCATAGTATGTTTTATTCAAACAATTCATCACCATTTTTACGAAGAGACACGCATGTCGATTTGTTTTCACTATTTTGCTTTAAAACACTGTACTTAACCATTTTGACATGCTTCTCCAAGCAAAACATCATTAATTTTCAAATTACATTGATGATGCAAGGGGCAGGCATCTCGATAATTGCATTTTGCGTTTTCACGAAGAGACGCGAACGCGTACAAAACGGCACGGCGGAAAGGCGTAAAAGTAGGTCAACTGAGATTTTCCTTTTCACGCGAAGGGACGCGCATCTTTGTTACAAATCTTGTAAAATTAATTTACTGTGGACTTCCCGTTTTTGCTTTAACCCTAGAGAAATTTTAAGATAAACTCCCGTAAATTTTACGGTCTTTCGCTGGCAACCCGTTTTACTGGGAATTTACCGTAAAATTACGGGAATTTTTTTTACATTGTGGGAATTACATGGTGAATTGGCCATGTAGCATGTGATTTTTCCCATGGGGATTTTTCCCGTGGAGTTTTTCCAATGAATGATTTCAGAATTCCATGTCATTTCCCAAGGGATTCCAAATTTTCCCATGGAACTTTCCCACGTACGCCATGGGATTTATCCCATGCACCCCATGGGGATTTTCCCTGCACCATATGGGAATGCATGCACACTATGAGGCTTGTTCCATGCACCCATGGGGATTGTCTCATGCACTCGATTGTCCCATGTACCCCGTGGAGATTGTCCAATGCACTCCATGGGAATTGTCCAATGCAGACTTTTCATTGCACCGCATGCGGATTTTTAGGGAAGTTTTTGTGGTTTCCTGTGTGCTTGTTTAACAGAAAACTATAAAAAAAAATCCCAGTGGTGTTCCCATGGTGTCCATAAAATCCCCATGGTGTTCCCATGGTGTCCATAAAATCCCATTGGTGTCTATAACATCCCCAATTTTTTTAACTTTCCTGTGGCCCTTCTACGCTTCCGTACTAAAGACTAAAAACAAAACAAATTTGTAATAATTTTTTTAAACTGACGTCTTGAATCTTGAATCTCTATACGGCATGGGCTCACATCTTCTAATCACACATGCAACGCTTCAGAATCTGACAGTTCTTGGCATCCTGAGAACAAGAGGTAAACATGCAGGGCGTCGTAACCGAAACTTGCCAATCCCTGTGATGATCGGCAATCGCCCGATTTCCTTCACTCAACATAGCCCCAGCAGACGCTCAGTGGATACACACCTTGGAATACATCGCGATGAATCATTCATTAGAACTACTACTGGTCCTATTTTCAACAACCCATCTGGTTAATGTTCTCCGACGATTTTATCATCCTCGGACATCAAGAACATTAAAGGCATTACATTTTTGCACCTGAATTGCCAATCTCTCTTTAACATGTTGGACGAGATACGTCTACTTGTTCTGGAAAGTAATCCCGACATTCTCAGGATCTCTGAAACTTGGCTCTACGACGAGATTGATGATTCCGAGATCCCTATTCCGAATTTAACATAATGCATCAATAATAACATAATGCATCTATCAAATCCATTTGAATTTTATCAACAAAACATGGGTAGATTAAAATAATTTCCAGCCCGACATGTAAAACATGCTCCAAGTGATTAGAGTGGATATAACTTAAAATGACACAGAATGATATGAAATGTTTGCGTAACATGGCGTGACATTACGTCAGCAATTTTATCCCGAATAACCTTTCACCTTTGAGATACCAAACTAGCCCCAACTTTATGAGGTAACAGATTGCAAGTGGCAGGATGTTCCGTTAAGTTGATTTCCCTTCTGGTTAGCTTCATAATATTTGAATAAAATAGATTAAAAATAAAATGAATGAAAAACTCAGTGGAGAGAAATGTAACCTTTCCCTGGCTTAGACACCTATGACGTTTGAATGGTTTATCGGGGAAAATTCTGTAGAAATCCAAAAGTAATTTATATCTTTTAATGTCATCTTTTCATGTGAAATATTCCAACAGGCTCCTCAAAAAATTTCGTCGTTTACAATAAAATGATTTAATTAGGTCCGATATCCAATTATAATATTTATCCAAACATCGTCTAGCGAAGGTAATAATCTTATATTGACTTTTAAATTCTGTGTTTTAATTTCAGGACAAACAACCACGACAGGACAAACAACCACGACGGAACCAACAACAAACACTGAACCAACCACACCCGGGCCAACCACGACACCTGGTAAGTTTTGTTCACATTCGTTGTTATTGAGATACAAAATAATAAAACTAATTGAGATAAAAGATTGAGGATGTTGTGTTAATGTTATTTGCCCAAAATTGTATTCTTCCTACTTGACTATTATCTACACAAATTACTTTTCAGTGGAAATAAATTCATTACAATCTGGAATGTCTTCCGTTCTCCACAAATGAGCATTTCTAGAGCTGCTAAATTTCAGGGGCAGGAAAACTTAGCTGTATGCAAATCATTTAGTGAGGTTTCGTGCATTCTAAATAATGATCAACAGACCATCGCGTCTGGTAGCCATTGCTACCCCTGAAAGGAATATATATGTAATGTTGATAAGTATACCAGTCTACAAATGTACCCGTATCTGAATGTGTAACAAAAATTACATTGTTGTAGATTGATGGCTGATTCTCTCTCTCTCTCTCTCTCTCTCTCCCCCTCTTAGATAAAGGGAGAGTCTTCCTTCACTTCCTTTGTGTGCCCCCCCCCCCAGGCTTTTTCAAATGACTCTTTTTTTTCATGTTGTCATCTGAACTAGTATGATGCCCTGCTTGTCAGGTTCTGTTCTTATGTCATTTGGCCTTTGAGAAAGATTCTGCTAGAATTGAAACGTCATGCCCCCTAACTTTAATAATTTCTTTTAAACTTCTTGTGTTAAACAGGAGTAGGTACTTTGGGAAAAGGCAAAGCTTATTGGATTGCATTTACGTCGTACATGTATCTTTTTAAGACAGGTCTTTCCTCTCACTAGGTATACGTAGTGACCATCTTCATGGCTAAGATGAGCATGGTAAACTGTTCACGCTTTCTTTGTTACATACATTAAGAAACAACAGTATACCTCAATGACTGTTACGCATAAGGTCAATTAATACTCAGGGTGAATAACCAGAGTAGCTGCATAATCAAAAGAATCCATTGTATAATATTTGTGTTGACCAAGTGACCTGTGAACATGTTGAATTAACATAAGTTAAAGCAACATGTTGCCTTGGTGGCGGAAGAAGCATTCATCCTCAAATTACTATGGTTAGAAATAACATTAAAAAGTCAAATATAATCACGTACATGACCATCCCTTGAAAATGCGCCATTTGTCTGAAAATCATTGATGAAAAACTACCTGTACTTTGGGTTTCCAGCGGTCCAACTTTTTCAAACCAAACTTTCATCTCCGAAAGTATTTTGGTCAATGATGCTCAGACAGATCGCACATTTTAAAGGAATGGTCGTGTATATTCTACTTTGTAATGTTCTTTCCAACCTTAATAATGGTGTTTTATAGCCCAGTTGGTCACTGCCAAAGCAGTGTGTTCCTTTAGCAACAAAATGCCACTGTTTGTGACTTCAATATTGTTTATATATTCCTTGATGATGATGCATATTCTCAGTCATCCAGTTGCAAACCAGAAAAGCAGAAACCCTACACAACACAGGTCTTATTTTGCCAATGTGTAAGAACAAAACAAAGAGGTTAAATGGTGCCACCAACTGTGTCAGCCCCCCCCCCCCCCCCCCAACTTGTAATATTGTTTTTTGGGATTCACCTTTCTGGGCAAATTTCAGAACCCCCCCCCCCCCCCTCCCCCTGCAAAAGATCCTGGATCCGCCCCTGAACCGTCAATCACTGATTGCATTGTTGAAGGTGAAGGGGAAATAAAATAGTGTGTAGGCATAATAGACTGGTTCCCGGTCCGCTCATGTAAATGGGACCGGTAGCTAGCACTCATATAAAGCTTCTGATTGGACCACTTCCGCGCGTGCGCAGTAAGCATTTTCTATTTTTAGAGATGATGTTTACATTTTCGTGCAGAATCGACATCTCGAGCACAATGTACAAGTACAGTATCGGAAAACTACGAATAATGCAGCGTAGCCAATGATTCACCGACTTGAAAGGCAGCAGACACGATGAAATTCTTGGAAAACTTGCTGAAATATGGTAGAATACAAGTGTTGGAAGGAGTAATATGTAAGCTAAGTAAAAGGCACGCGAATTTAGGGACGTATTCGAACGTACGTGTGCGCCAGCAGCCAAAAAATCAAAAAAAAATTACATGTAGGCCTACACAAAAATCCTGGGAACTGCACACAAGCCCCAACATTTTGTTCCCACATTTTTATAAGGGTAATCTCTCCGATGGTAGCTTCGCACCACCGGCCTCTCGACCGAGAGCGAGCGTGTATACCAACGGTCCGAATCCGCGGCGAGATAGTAACTCGCCGCGGCGAGATATTAACACAATTTGTTTTTACTTTCCTGTGGCCCTTCTACGCTTCCGTACTAAAGACTGTGTGAAATCTTTGAATTTGTTTTTTTGGGGGGGGGGGGGGGGGGGGGTGGTCGGGTGTATATAGGCCTAAGCCGGATTGAAAAGATGATTGAAAAGAACTAGCGAGGAAACGCATGAATGCTAGCTTTAGAAATCGGATGGGCGTTTCTATGTTAAACTCTGAACTCAATTTAAGCTGCTTTTGTTGCTTTATACAAATTCTCGTGGTGGACCTGACAAAGACAAATTCGTTCGATTCAAATCTGGAGGTAGTTATATCTTCCAGTAAACCTGTTACTGCGCTACCGTTTCATGTAATCCATTGCTTTCCGTGTACTTTTAGTTTTACGCAGTACCTACTACGCCTAAAATATAGACAGATGGATTTAGTCCGCTTCCTGCAAGATATTTGAATGCTTTATCAACCAACAGCTTCTCAGTCACCTTGAGGACAATGAGCTTCTTATGCTGACTGTCAGTATGGCTTTCGCCATTCCCACTACACTTTATCACTGATCCTTTTAATAGGGCTTTGGGCATTAAGGGAAACGGCGGATAAAGGGGGCCAAATTAGGGGCCATGGCCCCCAAAAAACAAAACAAATTTGTATCTATTTTTTCAAACTGACGTCGCAAAAAGGCAGCCACTGCGTACACCCACATTCAAAAAACCAAAGTAAAAGAAAGGGAAGCAAGAACCCTCCGTTTTATCTGTGATTTGTGCACGTTTTTTTCCGGAAAATTATTTTTGACCCCCCCCCCCCCAAACAAAATTGTGTTCTGGATCCGCCCTTGATTAGGGGTGACGCTCGTATAGGTCTGGACATATCCAAGGCTTTTCACAAAGTTTGATATAATGAGGGCCCTCTGCACAAGCTAGCTTGGTGTGTTTGGTTGAAGGCTGTCTATATATCTCAGCTTCCTTTCCAACCGCAAGTTAAAGGTGGTTCTTGAAGGACAATCATCTTCTACTTGTTCTGTCAATTCTGTAGTTCTTTAGGCCCTATCGGTATCGCTTATCAGGCCCCCTCCCCCCCTAAATAATTTTCTCCTTATATACATTTTATGAGTCATTGGCTTTTACATGTACAGTATGCAATACACATTTTCAACATTTTCACAGGATACACAAGGGACACAGAGTAAACAATTGTTGTTGGTTGTGTGCTTTTTCCTTCGTCCCCACCCCCCCCCCCCCCCCCCTCCAACCTTGATGAGAAATCGCCGCCGCTGGTCACCTCATTCTTACCATTGCACTCACAAACATTCATTAATTGTATATTATACAACACCTGAATAAATCCCAGCCATCCGATTGGTGGATCGTCGATCACGTGCATTTAATTATTCGACCCATCACACGACGCGAACCCGCACCGCCCAAAACGTTCTATCACATGGTTCTATCAAACGGTGCGCGCGCATTGATAGAACCAAAAGAACTTCCCTAATTTCACGGTCACTATGGTGGCAATACAACAGGGAGCAAGTTCGGGTGCTGCTGACCTAGTCCTTTTTGTCAATTTGCTATTTAAAAAACGCATGCGTGTTCTGTCCTTCACTCGAACGCATCTAGTCGATCGACTACGTCAAATCTAGTTAGTGTGCAGCAACAACAAACTGCAAAGAATGTCGTCTGCTAGTTGTTAACGAAGCAAATGTTTGCATGTCATTTCTATTTTCCATTATATATTTCTATTATTTTCTCTACTTAACTTTGGTGCAATAAATAATTTATTATCTTATTGCAAAGAGTTATTATCATTGGACAAAACCAACAAAATATCGTAAACGTTTGCAAAACTTGCCCAGTTTACCGATCCTCCATCTTGAAACTGTGATGTAACTCGCGAGTGACTAGAGAAACCATGGTCCGGAGCTAGGTTGATCCAGTTGCACTAGCTAGTCAAACCGCGCAGCGTTCGGGTGACATCTATCGACTATGGTTAAGTCTAGTCACTCTAGTTGCCCAACCGAACTTGCTTAGGGCTGTCATTCACACAACAAGGCGGCCGAGTTTCTAGTCTTGGTTCCAAGACGTCCTTAGCGCGGTGCGACGTACAGCGCGCACGGCAGCGCCCTCTAGCAACACACAAACACACGCCAAGGCCAAATCGCTAAGCGATTTGGTCTTGGCGTGTGTGTGTGTAGCGAGAGGGCGCTGTCGACCGGCCGTGCGCGCTATACGTCGCACCGCTAAGAACGTCTTGGAACCTAGACTACCGAGTTTCCCGAACTGCCGCGGTTTGTTCTCCCATGGAGGAAGGAAACCTTCCTCCATGGTTCTCCTAACAGACGACGAAATATTGGAACTCGTAGGCGATGCTGACGCTCCAAATACAAAGAGACAAATCAAATATGCAGTGAAACGATTAGATGAATTTGCAAGACACGCAGGAACAACAATTGAAGCTTTAACTGATTCGGAACTCGACAATTTTTTGTCGCGGTTTGATGCGGGATTGAGGGTAAACGGCACGTTGTAACGTTACACCAAGAAATCCATGCATGCAATCTGTCGGATTTATTCAGGCGTTGTATAAAACAAATAATGAATGTTTCACATTCGTGCAATGGTAAGAATAATTTCATTCGGTGACAGATGAAATGTCTCATTCCACTCGGCTTCGCCTCGTGGAATATGGAACATTTAATCTGTCACCTCATGAAATTATTCTTACCATCACACTCATAAACATTCATTATTTGTATACTAACAGCTTGGCAATACCATTTTTGAGCTGTTCACACGAAATGGGTGTAAAAGGGCAAAATTGAAAATTAAGATTACGGTATTTCTGCAAAGTTGTTGTGACATTTATTTCAATGTTGTCATTCATTACAATATTTACAATCATATAGAAATTACCAAGGAATTTAATAATATATTTGATAGAGACTATGTATACAGTAAGTTAAATAAATAAAGAAGCAACAAATTAAGTGACAACATTTAGGTATAAGGTTAAGCGTAAAACGCTTTTGTGCCCTAACCTATGGACAGACAAACATACAACCATGGAACCAGACAAAGGACAACAAAACACAACGTACGTAGAGACAAACTGGTGTGAGACAAGGCAAAATGATTAGTTCACTAATAAGAATAAGATTACAAGTACGACTCGAGGAATCGAGCTTTTAAATTGTTAACAAAGACCGACAGAGATGGTGATGTTTTGAGATAATTTTCTAAACTATTCCAGTGTGAGATGCCTCGATGAACAACACTATCTTTAGACATTGACGTTCTATTGAAATGGACGAACAAATTTCCCCTAGCACTACTTTGAGTATTATATACATGAACATTAGATGTTAAAGTAAAACAACAATTAAAACAGGGAGGGAGTGCATTATGCGTAAATTTATACATGAATTTTCCCAAATTAAGCTGGTATAAGTCATTATATTGTAATAAATTTAATTTGGCAAATAATGGAGCAGAGTGATCACGGTAACCAGCATTTAAAATTACACGAACCGCTCTTTTTTGTAAAATTAGTAATTTGTTACATTTAGATGAGGAACTGGCCCAAGTCAAGATTGAATAATTTAAATATGGCAAAACAAATGAATTATATAATGTTAATAAAATCCTGCTGGGGAGGTAATATTTTAACCGATTCATTATTCTAATATTCATGGATATTTTTGTTGCTAGCTCATCAATAATGACTTTTCCAAGTAAGATTTTCATCAATAGTTACCCCAAGGAATTTAGTTTTTTTTAACTTGACTAAGCCTTGCATTATTTAGAATCAGAGGAACAGGTTGTATATACTTGTATTGACTAGCACAAAAAATCATGTAATTTGATTTAAGAACATTAATACATAATTTGTTTGCTAAAGTACAGGTTAAAAGCTTTTATACTGTGTGTTGTGGTACCTCATTCCTAGCCCCGATACAACCTTTTGAAGATGTAAGAGTCTTCACCCCTTGGTTTGAGAAAACGAAGCTCAAAGTTTCGGATCTGTGCACACTCTAACCCGAGTTCAGAAATATTTCTAGGGTTTTCAAATACAGTTGTTAAAATCCCAAAATTGACTTTTCAGTGAAAAAAAATTGTTATTTCTGCTCGTAACTCATAGTGCGAATTTCCGCTCATTTTGTTCTGCCATGTAACATTTACGAAGGCGCTGCATTTTTTGTTATTATTGTAAAATTGTAAAGCTTTAGGAATTTGGGAGTGTGGCCAAATCCTGAAGTGCATGAATGCTAGCTTTAGAAATCGGCTGTGCGGTTTCTATAAACTTTGAACTCGAATGTAAGCTGCTTTTGTTGCCTTATGCAAATTCTCCCGGGGGACTCGAAAAACAGAAATTCGTTCTATTCAAATCTGACTGAAGTTAAACTTCCAGTGTGGCTTTAATGTAAACGCAAGCTGGTCAACCGTATATGCAAAGAACCATGATGATGGATACATGTCGTTATTAAAACACTTGTTGACAACGGGTATAAAAACACTTGTAAATGGAATTGAAGTTCATTTCCCATAAATTGCTACACTGGAGATTCTCTTATAGCCAACACGCACTTTATTTTCTCAAAATTATCTTCAGGTAGTTTTCAAATATTAATAATTTCACATTTCCAAAAGTCACGGTCTTTCAAAAGAACCTTCTTTTGACTACACTGCATTCAATTAGTAAGCTGAGGTACATTTGTTTTACATCCGTTTCCTTTGAGGCGATTTCAAAATCGTGTATTTTTTCGCGATAGTGTCGCATTGTTTTTTTGAAAAGTCTTTTTCGGCTTGACCTACCGCAGTCGCAAGGTGATACTTTTCAAAATCGCTTCAATTACCCTGTAAATAGAAACCATGCATTGAGCTACATGGAATCACTTGAGGGCCAACTCGACGTATGGAGTGAAGCCTGGGCGGCATCCATGTTTGTTTACAAACCAATGAAAAACCTCGACATCTGTCTATTTGTATATATGCATTTTTACTGATTTTGATGCGTTAAAAAACAAAAGATCGTTGACCCCCCCCCCCTTCCCAGTATTCTTAATCGTTCTCTTATTGATTATTTGTTTAAACTTATTAGATCCCCGTTTTTATGATTTTTTATATTGTAATGATTTTAACATAGTACTCAGTACTCTTGCAAACCTCTCTTGTATTTTAACTTAGCATTCAATTTTAACTTTTGTCTAGGTTTAATATTAAATTTTACTTTTAATTCCAATTTAATTTCATATTGTTTTATACTGCACAACTTCTTTTTAATTTTGCACTTTTTATTTTCTGATTTGTTTTGTGTCAAGTCTTGTCGTTTATAGTTCCAACTACTATTTGTTTTGTTTTGTAATCTTTGTAAATACTGTTTACCTGGTAGTTCATATATTCTTTTTATTGGTTTTACATAATACTACTTTTCATAATTAAGGCATTTTCACACTAGACAAAATCTCGGGGGTGACCCCGGGGCGATTACATCACCTCGCACTCACCTATCCTCTTCGGGCCGAGTGGCCCATAAGGCTGCAGTGCACTCTCTCCAGTTTGCTCTGATTTTGGGCACAGGTTTGGCTTCGTTCCAAGACTTCCATCCTAGCTGCTTCCTTTCCTTCTCTACAGTACGCCTTCACGTTGTTCTCGGGCGTCCTACTTTCCTCATGCCCTCAGGAACCCATGTCATTGCTGTCATGCAGTGGCTGTTATCTTCCATTCTTAGAACGTGACCAATCCACTTCCATCTTCTAGCCTTCACTTCATCACTGATTCTCTTTAATTTGGTTCTATTGAGTATTTATTCATTTGACACGACATAAGGCCATCTTATTTTCAAGATTCTTCTGAGGCATTTGAATTGAAATGTGTCCAGATTCTTATTGTCACTTTCATTGATCTTCCACGTTTCGCAACCATACAGTAACACTGATCGTATGAGTGAGTTGAACAGTCTAATTTTGGTTTTTACTGAATACTTATTTGAATTCCAAATTACATCAGGGGGAAGCTTATCCCAGATCTTTACAACGACTGGTATAGGAAGCTCCTGTCATAATTCAGCAGGGTCTGGGCTCTTCTAACGCCAGGAGGGAGTGGATACTGTGGGATGCACTGCTGTAGAGGAACGAAGTGCTTGACGACGGTTGTTGGGAATGACAGCTCGTGCAGGAAGACGACTTCTCAGAAGTGACGGGCATGAATCCAAGTGAATTTTAGAGATGCAGGCTGCGGCAGTGACTATACGCCAGTTAAAAGGGGGTTGAAGGTTATATATAGCTTCCTGATCACCTGATCACCTGGTACAACACATATAATTGCCATGGACCTCTCTTGGGTGTGGTCAAAGATGTCAAGGTAGGAGTCAACAGAGGGGTGCATACTCCATCTTACTACGTAGATATGATTCGAAGAGGACTACCTGGTCCCGGGTTGACATAGCCAATGCTGTTCTGAGAATGAATAACTTCTGGCGAGCTGCTTTAGCCACTGACGTGATGTGTTTCTTCAGCTCATAGAGCAGGAAGTGTGACCCCGGGAAGCTTGAGCTCATCAACTTCTTCAAGAATGTGGGTGGATGGTTTCGATTGATTGTCCTAGATATCACTATACTCTGTGTCTTGGAAGCCTCAAAGATCACCTTTCACTGCATTCCCCAAAAAGAAGCAGCTTCCAGATCGATGTTAAGTTGTGCTGCAAGCTCGCCTCTAGACATCAGTGAGCCATCCTCACACACAGGCTGATTATGCAGAGTGATGTCATCAGCATATGACCATCTCACTGTGTCTGATAGAATAAGCAATGTCATTGATGTAGACAAGAAAAAGGGTGGGCCCGAGAAATGCTTCCTTGTGGTACACCAGTGTTGATAAATTTCAGGCTTGAACACTGACCAGCTACGACCAGACGAATTGAGCGTCTACTGAGTTAGGATGTTTGAGCCTGAAACACGGCTTTCCACCTGTTCCTACCAATATAGCTGTACAGATGTACACCTAAAAGATATGCGAATGACTTTTTCCCCTTGTCATTTGTATCCAGTTTTTTAGAGTGTTTTTTTTTTCACCCATCGCTTCTGACTGTAATTACAATATGGCCGCCTTGTGTACTTCCCTGTGTGGTATTCTGATACTCTTGATCCTTCAACAGTTTACCCTACAAGGTACTCATCAGGATACTGACAATAGCCAGCATACAGTTCATAGTAGTACACTCCCTGTGCTATTTTCAGCAAAGGTGCACAGAACATTAGCCCCTGCTGGTCATAGACTTAAAACGTACCGGTATGGGATTAAATGGTCCAAGCATGGACTGACATGTGTGTATACTGCTGAGCATGAACCACCCCTGGACATCACTATTTTCATAGACATTGCAATTAATCCAGGACCGAAAATCTGCAAAAAAACTACCCGTCTCCCTTATGGCTTGGCTAGACCAATGTGTTATTCCCATAAAACATGCAGTGCTTATCAATCTGACAGTGACACTACACATAGCAACAGGTGCAGGTACACATATTCACGGAATGACCTGCTCTCTATACGGCATGGGCTCACATCTTCTCGTCTGATCACACATGCAACGCTTCAGAATCTGAAAGTTCTTGGCATCCTGAGAACAAGAGGTAAACGTGCAAGCCGTCTTAACCGAAACTTGCCAATCCCTGTGATGATCGGCAATCGCCCGATTTCCTTCACTCAACATAGCCCCAGCAGACGCTCAGTGGATACACACCTTGGAATACATCGCGA
The DNA here is from genome assembly GCA_037893225.1 of Hippasteria phrygiana. Classification (NCBI taxonomy): domain Eukaryota; kingdom Metazoa; phylum Echinodermata; class Asteroidea; order Valvatida; family Goniasteridae; genus Hippasteria; species Hippasteria phrygiana. The sequence continues at coordinate 840,640 of JAZGUH010000511.1, read as the reverse complement.
TGAATCATTCATTAGAACTACTGGTCCTATTTTCAACAACCCATCTGATGAATGTTCTCCACGATTGTATCATCCTCGGACATCAAGAACATTAAAGGCATTAAATCTTTGCACCTGAATTGGCAATCTCTCTTCAACAAGTTAGACGAGATACGTCTACTTGTTCTGGAAAGTAATCCCGACATTCTCAGGATCTCTGAAACTTGGCTCTTTCGTTGATTCTCTGAATGAACTTGAAGAATGCACTGTACCTAATATTACAGAAGAGTTCGTTCAAAAACAAATATCATCCATGTCGGTTGGGAAAGCAACAGGTCCGGATGGCATCAGTGTTAAAATGATTAAAATTGCTTCCCCTTATATTACTAAATCTTTAACTTATATTTTTAACCTCTCCATAAGATGCGAGCAATACTCTAAAGATTGGAAACACGCCTTGGTAACACCAATTCACAAGGGAGGAGATAAATGTAGTACAAGTAATTATCGGCCTATTTCTATACTGCCAATTATCTCTAAGATTCTAGAAAGATGGGTGCACTCGGCAGTATATAACTACCTCGATGATAACAATTTGTTACCTAGTTGCCAATCGGGATTTAGACCCTTACACTCAACTGAAAGCACTCTACACGATTTAACAAACAAGTGTTTTGAGGCTATGGAGCAAGGTAAAGTTACAGGTAGCGTGTTCATAGATCTCAGTAAAGCTTTTGATTGTGTGGATCATGTAATCCTACTAGGCAAATTGAAGAAGCTGAATTTGTCATCTTCTGTAATTAATTGGTTTAAGTCGTACCTAGGCGGTCGTAGTCAGTCTGTAAATATTAAGGGCACAATATCGAAGGTCTTGCCCATAGACATAGGCGTTCCACAAGGGTCGATCTTAGGGCCACTTTTATTCATTGTTTATAGTAGTGATTTTCCATCTTGTATACCCCAAAATTGCAATTTATTTATGTATGCAGATGACTCCACGTTAACGTGTAGCTCCTCTAGTATTAACGAAATAGAAAGGAACTTAAATGTAGCTCTTGCTAGTATTCACAACTGGTGCCTAAGAAACAAACTAGCATTAAATGCCAACAAAACCAAATGTATGCTTATTGGTTCAAGGCAGAAAATATCCAACGTCGACCTGAACGTGTGCATTGCTGATAAGGTTATCGAAAAAGTGAAATATTGTAAATGCTTGGGTGTAGTTGTTGATGAAACATTAAGTTGGGGTACACATGTTGAATACGTAAGGAAGACTGTTTCGTCTAAATTGGGTGTGTTAAACAGAATTCGTGATTACGTTCCCCAAAGCAGCCTGCACACACTCTTTGTAAGTTTAGTTATGCCATCTTTAGAGTATTGTTGTACGGTGTGGGGAGGAAGGTACATATCTCACGACAATACCCTCAACAAATGTCTAAAAAGAGCCGCACGGATAATCCTTAAATGTACCTCCCTCACCCCCTCAGCTGATATGTTTGCCAGACTAAATTGGATTCCTTTTAAAGAAAGAGTTCAGTCCAAAAAGGCTATCTTTGTTTTTAAAAGCCTTAACAAAATGACTCCTTTGTACATGACAAATCTGTTCACACCACTTACAGTGATTCGTGAAACACGACAATCGACCCAAATGGCACTGAAAGTTCCTTTCGCCAAAAAGGAAAGCTACGTGACAAGTTTCGCTGTGAGTGGTGCCAGTATATGGAATAATCTGCCTGAACAAATGAGAACCATAAACTCCTTAAGTACATTTAAATCGGAGCTACGTAAAGCCATCTATCAGTGATATTTCTGTCATTTACGCTGATCTGCGGAGTTATAAACTTGGTTGCCAAAATACTTTGGAGCCGGATGGGAATTTCCCCTTGTTTTTCACCCTTGAAGGTTTTTTCGCGGGTTTTTCGCCCATCCCGTATATCAGGAATAGGCTTCTGGAGAGTTGAAAAGTTAACAGAAAATTGATTTATTTGTGTAAACATTATTGTATTTGTTTAAATATTTTGTATGAATGTGTAAATATTCAGTTTTAACTAATAATATGCAGGGCCCCAATGGAAACCAGTTTTAAACTGTTTGGGCATACCCTGGGTAAAGAAATGTAATAAATAAATAAATAAATAAATTGACGATTCCGAGATCCATATTCCGAATTTTAACTTGCTATGCAAGGATAGAGATGACAGACATGGCGGATTATGTATCAATGAAATTCATCTTTCCAACCTTCAACTCAGTTTCATCCATAATGTTTCAACTTTACTGAGTCTTCCAAATACTCGCCCTATCTATACTGGCATTATTTGTTTATGGACCGAATGTTTGCAACGAGTTCTTCGAGAATCTTGAAGCTGTGCTTGATGAGATAATGGGACACGGTGCTGCATCAAGAACACATGGAGAAATCATCTGCTTAGGGGACTTTAATTGCGACTCTCTTAAACCAAATGATTGGAAATGGAAACAACTATATGGATTAATGTCAGCAAGACAATTAACACAAGTCATCTCCAAACCTACAAGGGTTACGTATATCTCAGAAACTCTGACTGGCCATGTCTGGACTACCCATCCTAACATGTATTCATGGAATGGTGTTTTATCACTGACCATTAGTAACCATTCTTTAATGTATGCAGCTCGTAAGGGGTTAAAGCTTCCCAAGGGGCCTGCACGTAACATCAGAGCTCGGTCATATCGTACTTTTAATGAAACTCATTTTATCTATGATCTTGACCACATTTCCTGGATTGATGTTGAAACTTCCGGTAGTCCGAACATGGCCTGGAGAGATTTTGAAAACATTTTTATTTAACTTTGTGACCAAACATGCTCCTTTTAAGCAAATTAAAATTCCTAATAGGACTCCTAATTGGTTCAGTGACGAGTACCTTGTTCTTAGAAAAGAACTGGAACAAACTAAAACTCGTGCTCAAACTACCAAATGTTAAACTGATTGGGATGTATTTCGTCAATTGAGAAACGGGATTAATAATTTAGCTAAAAAGTTAAAACGTGAATTTTATGATTCTTCTATCAGAGATGCCGAGTCTGATTCAGGAAATCTTTGGAAGATAATTAAAACCATTCTGCCCTCTAATAAGAATGGTCATATAGGCAATGTTAGATCTGGTAATGAAATATTGACTAATGGATCTGCAATTGCTATAATGCCTTTAATCAAAAAATTGCTAGTATAGGTATTGACTACATGGACCGGAAAAATATATTTTAACTGATAACCAGTCGGGCTTCAGGCCAATGCACTCTACCCAAACTTGTCTTTTGAACGTATCTGATCACTTATTAGAAAACATGAACTCTGGGTATTTCACTGGTGCCGTCTTCCTTGATTTAAAGAAGGCGTTTGACACCGTTCACCACAATCGTCTTATTGACAAACTTAACAATATTGGAGTTTGTGGCCTTGAGCTTGACTGGTTCTCTTCATACTTATATGGTCGGCAGCAGGTGACCAAAATTGGGGAAAACTATTCTAACTGGAGTGCCCCAGGGAACAACATTAGGTCCACTTCTTTTTACTTTGTACATTAATGATTTTATAAATATTATTTCCCCAGACTCTCTGATGTTTTTATATGCTGATGATACGGCTAGTTTTATTCGTTCCAAATCTATTGATGGTATTAACATATAGCTCCTAACAGGGAAATGGCTGAAATCTCTAAATGGTTGCATGTGAATGTTTAACCCTGAATACCAATAAAACTAGAAGTAGGGCCTATGTTGTTTGGTACTCAAGCCAAATTAAGTCGAAGCGAGGACAATTTAGCCTACATGTTCAGATCAATAATATTGCCATTGATAATGGTTTTCCGTTTAAGTATCTAGGTGTTTGGTTGGATCCATCTCTAACATGGAATGTGCACATTGGCAAACTTGTTAAGAAAGTTATCAAGCTTGTGGACGTTCTGCCGGAGAGTCAGAAATGTTCTTCCTCAGCATACATTGAATTTGTTATACAAAACCCTGATTCTCCCACAGTTTGATTATTGCGATGCTGTCTAAGGCAATGCTTCAAAAATGTCCCTCAACAAGCTTGACAAACTCCAGAGCAGTGCTGGACGGGTCATCCTGGGACTTCCCAGGAGATCCCCCACAGATAATGTCTTATCGACTTTGGGGTGGAATATTTTAGAAGAAAGGCGTACCTTTCACTAATAAATACCCAGGTCTATAAAAGTCTTAGTCTGAAATTGCCTCAACAACTATGTAACTGCTTTACTCATACCGTTAATGCACACATAACACTAGGTCTGGTTCTCATGGCAATCTTGTTCCCCCTTTAGCAAATCTAAATCGGGTAAACATAAATTTGTGGTTCGTGGAGCCTATGCATTTAACGCCCTCCCTACATCTCTTAAATGCTATTTGCCTGCTACTGTAGCCAGCTTCAAAAACATACAAAAACTTGCTTTATTAATGTATGTATGAGTGTTTTTCCGTTTTCCCAGTGTTTATTAATTTTATGTGCTTGCTTGTTTTTTATTGGCTGTTGAAGGTTTTATTTTCTTATTGTATAGTTTCATGCACCTCCGTGTTTTTATGTACCGCTTACTGCTTTGTACTGTTTTTACACTTTTTAGTGTTTTAATTTCCTTTTTTGAATAATTGTTTTATCTGTCAGTAATTGTACTTTTAATGAGTTGTATTGTAATTGATGGGCACCTGTGGAAAACAGTGTTTCACTGAGAGGTTTCCCCAGGGTAAACAAGAAATAAATAAAAATGTATTTCAATGTAATTATTTGCCTGCTGCATGTTTCCCTTTATCTTGCGATCTTTGCTGCTTTAAGAGGAATCTTGCATCTTTGACTCGTTTTTTTTGGGACTCATTTTTCTTTTTTTTAGCTATGTTCGGGGCGAACTTGCATTAAAAAAGGGAAACGGCGGATAAAGGGGGCCAAATTAGGGGCCATGGCCACCAAAAAACAAAACAAATTTGTATCTATTTTTTCAAACTGACGTCGCAAAAAGGCAGCCACTGCGTACACCCACATACAAAAAAACAAAGTAAAAGAAAGGGAAGCAAGAACCCTCCGTTTTATCTGTGATTTGTGCACGTTTTTTCCCGGAAAATTATGTTTGACCCCCCCCCCCCCCAAAAAAATTGTGTTCTGGATCCGCCCTTGATTAGGGGTGACGCTCGTATAGGTCTGGACATATCCAAGGCTTTTCACAAAGTTTGACATAATGAGGGCCCTCTGCACAAGCTAGCTTGGTGTGTTTGGTAGAAGGCTGTCTATCTCAGCTTCCTTTCCAACCGCAAGTTAAAGGTGGTTCTTGAAGGGCAATCATCTTCTACTTGTTCTGTCAATTATGTTGTTCTTTAGGCCCTATCGGTATCGCTTATCAGGCCCCCTCCCCCCTAAATAATTTTCTCCTTGTATACATTTTATGAGTCATTGGCTTTTACATGCACAGTATGCAATACACATTTTCAACATTTTCCCAGGATACACAAGGGACACCGAGTAAACAATTTTTAACAATTGTTGTTGGTTGTGTGTTTTTTCCTCCGTCCCCCTAACCTTGATGAGAAATCGCCGCCGCTGGTCACCTCATGAAATTATTCTTACCAGTGCACTCACAAACATTCATTAATTGTATATTAAACACTTTCCGAGTAAATGGTGTTGACGAACTTTCGGTGATACCCTTTTGTCAGGGATGTAGTAGCAGAAGCCAGCAGGGCTTCTGCCATAACAGCCCCGACGAAGGTGTATCATTTAATACTAACAGCTTGACAATACCATTTGTGACCTGTTCACACGAAATGGGTGAAAAAGGGCAAAATTGAAAATTAAGATTACGGTATTTCCGCAAAGTACAGGTTAAAAGCTTTTATACTGTGTGTTGTGGTACCTCATTCCTAGCCCCGATACAACCTTTTGAAGATGTAAGAGTCTTCACCCCGTGGTTTGAGAAAACGTTTCGTATCTTTGCACACTCTAACCCGAGTTCAGAAATATTTCTAGGGTTTTCAAATACAGTTGTTAAAATCCCAAAATTGACTTTTCAGTGAAAACAATTTGTTATTTCTGCTTGTAACTCATAGTGCGAATTTCCGCTCATTTTGTTCTGCCATGTAACATTTACGGAGGCACTGCATTTTTGTTATTGTGAAATTGTAAAGCTTTAAGAATTTGGAAGTGGCCAAAACCTGGTGATTGAAAAGCTCTTCCATGAATCTGAATTGCATGAATGCTAGCTTTAGAAATCGAATGGGCGTTTCTATGTTAAACTTTGAACTCGAATGTAAGCTGCTTTTGTTGCCTTATGCAAATTCTCCCGGGGGAATTGATAAACAGAAATTCGTTCTATTTAAATCTGACTGAAGTTAAAGGGACACATTGCCTTCAAATGTCATGAAATTTTGCTGTTTGGAAATGTTCCTTATCTTTTATAAGAGTTGTTCATGCAAAAAACACGTATAATGAATGTGTTGTAATTAGTCAGTAGTGATTACAAAACAAAAAATTGGCCTCTGACCCCTGACATCTGACCCGTGAAACATAGACTTATTTCCAGTAGTAAATACCACCGGCTAAATAATGCGCAAAATACGCTGCAATATTTTTTTAGGCTGGCGCCGCAGCCAGTGGCCTTGTAAACCTATCAGATGATCGCCAGGTACCGGTTCTCTACCTCGCGAAACATATCGCCAGTGCTGCGCGCCGTGCCACAGTACATAAAAATGGATCAACAGATCATACTTCAACCAGCTGCGACTGGAAATACGACTGGTGAACACGGTCCGCCATTTTGTGGAGTCAAAAATTTGGTTCTACAAAATGGCGGACCGTTATTTGTTACGAAATTAAATAAAAACCATGTAATTTGAATTGATAGTTATGTGAATCTCTATATTCTACTTTTAGAAAAGCTTCCCAACCATATCCATTTCAATTTTATAGCCCAAATCGCAAAATCCAAAGCAATGTGTCCCTTTAAACTTCCAGTGTGGCTTTAATGTAAACGCAAGCTGGTAAACCGTATATGCAAAGAACCATGATGATGGATACTTGTCGTTATTAAAACACTTGTTGACAACGGGTATAAAAACACTTGTAAATGGAATTGAAGTTCATTTCCCATAAATTGCTATACTGGAGATTCTCTTATAGCCAACACGCACTTTATTTTCTCAAAATTATCTTCAGGTAGTTTTCAAATATTAATAATTTCACATTTCCAAAATTCACGGTCTTTTAAAAGAACCTACTTTTGACTACACTACATTCAATTAGTAAGCTGAGGTACATTTGTTTTACATCCGTTTCCTTTGAGGCGATTTCAAAATCGTGTATTTTTTCGTATCTCAGAAACTCTGACTGACCATGTCTGGACTACCCATCCTAACATGTATTCATGGAATGGTGTTTTATCACTGACCATTAGTGACCATTCTTTAATTTATGCAGCTCGCAAGGGGTTGAAGCTTCCCAAGGGGCCTGCACGTAACATCAGAGCTCGGCCATATCGTACTTTTAATGAAACTCATTTTATCTATGATCTTGACCACATTTCCTGGATTGATGTTGAAACTTCCGGTAGTCCGAACATGGCCTGGAGAGATTTTGAAAACATTTTTATTCAACTTTGTGACCAAACATGCTCCTTTTAAGCAAATTAAAATTCCTAATAGGACTCCTAATTGGTTCAGTGACGAGTACCTTGTTCTTAGAAAAGAACTGGAACAAACTAAAACTCGTGCTCAAACTACCAAATGTCAAACTGATTGGAATGTATTTCGTCAATTGAGAAACAGAATTAATAATTTTGCTAAAAAGTTAAAACGTGAATTTTATGATTCTTCTATCAGAGATGCCGAGTCTGATTCAGGAAAAGTTTGGAAGATAATTAAAACCATTCTGCCCTCTAATAAGAATGGTCATATAGGCAATGTTAGATCTGGTAATGAAATATTGACTAATGGATCTGCAATTGCTATAATGCCTTTAATCAAAAAATTGCTAGTATAGGTATTGACTACATGGACCGGAAAAATATTTTAACTGATAACCAGTCGGGCTTCAGGCCAATGCACTCTACCCAAACTTGTCTTTTGAACGTATCTGATCACTTATTAGAAAACATGAACTCTGGGTATTTCACTGATGCCGTCTTCCTTGATTTAAAGAAGGCGTTTGACACCGTTCACCACGGTCGTCTTATTGACAAACTTAACAATATTAGAGTTTGTGGCCTTGAGCTTGACTGGTTCTCTTCATACTTATATGGTCGGCAGCAGGTGACCAAAAATGGTGAAAACTATTCTAACTTAGACGGAGTAAATTTTGGAGTGCCCCAAGAGAACAACATTAGGTCCACTTCTTTTTACTTTGTGCATTAATGATCTTATAAATATTATTTCCCCAGACTCTCTGATGTTTTTATATGCTGATGATACAGCTAGTTTTATTCGTTCCAAATCTATTGATGGTATTAACATATAGCTCCTAACAGGGAAATGGCTGAAATCTCTAAATGGTTGCATGTGAATTTTTTAACCCTGAATACCAATAAAACTAAAAGTATGTTGTTTGGTACTCAAGCCAAATTAAGTCGAAGCGAGGACAATTTACATGTTTAGATCAATAATATTGCCATTGATAATGGTTTTCAGTTTAAGTATCTAGGTGTTTGGTTGGTTCCATCTCTAACATGGAATGTGCACATTGACAAACTTGTTAAGAAAGTTAACAAGCGTGTGGGCGTTCTGCCGGAGAGTCAGAAATGTTCTTCCTCAGCATACATTGAATTTGTTATACAAAACCCTGATTCTCCCACAGTTTGATTATTGCGATGCTGTCTAAGGCAATGCTTCAAAAATGTCCCTCAACAAGCTTGACAAACTCCAGAGCAGTGCTGGACGGGTCATCCTGGGACTTCCCAGGAGATCTCCCACAGATAATGTCTTATCGACTTTGGGGTGGAATATTTTAGAAGAAAGGCGTACCTTTCATTAATAAATACCCAGGTCTATAAAAGTCTTAGTCTGAAATTGCCTCAACAACTATGTAACTGCTTTACTCATTCCGTTTATGCACACACATATAACACTAGGTCTGCTTCTCATGGCAATCTTGTTCCCCCATTTAGCAAATCTAAATAGGGTAAACGTAAATTTGTGGTTCGTGGAGCCTATGCATTTAACGCCCTCTCTACATCTCTTAAATGCTATTTGCCTGCTACTGTAGCCAGCTTCAAAAACACATACAAAAACTTGCTTTATTAATGTATGTATGAGTGTTTTTCCGTTTTCCCAGTGTTTATTAATTTTATGTGCTTGCTTGTTTTTTATTGGCTGTTGAAGGTTTTATTTTCGTATTGTATAGTTTCATGCACCTCCGTGTTTTTATGTACCGCTTACTGCTTTGTACTGTTGTTTAACTTTTTGGTATTTTAATTTCTTTTTTTGAATAATTGTTTTATCTGTCAGTAATTGTAATTTTAATAAGTTGTATTGTAATTGCTGGACACCTGTGGAAATCAGTGTTTCACTGAGAGGTTTCCCCAGGGTAAAGAAGAAATAAATAAAAATGTATTTCATTGTAATTATTTGCCTGCTGCATGTTTCCCTTTATCTTGCGATCTTTGCTGCTTTAAGAGGAATCTTGCGTCTTTGACTCATTTTTTTTGGGACTCATTTTTCTTTTTTTTAGCTATGTTAACTTGCATTAAAAACAAATTAATGTTCTGGATGTTCACTGACGCACGCGAAGGACATTATTGAGAGCGGCCACGCAAAGAAGTTTTAAGATAATTACAATAACGAGCGAAGGGTTGTAGCGATATCGATCCTGCATTGACACTGAGGAATATACTTATATCATTGGTGCAAAATGATTTGAAAAGCACTATACGGTCGATCCACAACGGTGCCGAATTCTTATTATCTATTCGGCAATGGATTATAATTTATAATAAGGAAGTGAAGTACCGACATGGAGTGAATGGTGTGGTATATTGCTAGATCTACAGCTTCGTCATGGCTGGTAAACTGTATTCTGCAGGTTTCTTTCGCTTTTGTTACCAAGAAACATTACAAGGACACGTACTGATTTATTATAACAAAACTGAATACGTTTAACTTTATCGTGCAAACAAACTCTTCTGGGTTAATGTTCTGCGCATGACACGATTTGTTTGACCAATCACAGACTGGGCTGCACCGCAACCCCGGCGGTGCAGCCCGCTACTAGTAAATTAGCTAATCCGCCGAATTCCAGTCTCGTAGTCTGCCGTCGTGCTATTATCGCCTGTATTGGTTTCTTAGGGAGTGATATCAAAGTTTCTTTACGAATTTTAAGGTAAAGCGATCACGGCGAGCAAGATGCGTCGCCGAAGGTGGGCGGGGATACTCCTCCGCCTTCTTTTGTTTCTCTTTGTAATGGCCCCGACATTGGGGGAGACTGTTTCCGGTGAGTTTAATTACCTACCTTTGTTTTTATATACTTGAATGGGTTTCTTCCTTTTCACACTGATTGCATACTGCGGCCCAGCCTGATCCCAAACCTAACTACCCACCTGTGCGCCCCAGGTAAATTAGGCGTATATACGTGAAACATTTCAAAGGTTGAACATGTTGACTATTGTACCAACGTTGGGTAATGTTTACCCAACTTTCTAACAGTGTAAATAAACGATCAATTCTAAATAAAAATAACAATGGCTTTTCCGAAAAATTCGAAAAAATGTTATTTTTTAACCAAACGTTTTCTGTTGAACAAGCACAGCAAGCCACAAAAATTGTCCCATGAAAATCCTGAAGTCTGCATTTGACAATTCCCATGGAGTGCATTGGACAATCCCCTTGGGGTGCATGGGACAATCCCCATGTGGTGCATGGGATAAATCCCATGGAGTACATGTAAAGTTCCATGGGAAAATTTGGAATCCTTTGGGAAATGACATGGAATTCTGAAATCATTTATTGGAAAACTCCATGGGAAAAATCGCCATGGGAAAAATATCATGCTACATGGTAGCCAATTCACCATTTAATTTCCATGGGAAAATTTCTAATGGGAATAACATAGGAGATTTTCGTAAGGGTATGGCTGAAGTCGGAATATCTGCAGGGGCTGAAGTCGGAATATCCGTGCCGGTGCGCGGCGACACCGCCGGCGTCCCGCCCGAGGGCGGCCCGCCTCGCCGCGACACTTTCTGTGGGGGGGGGGGGGGGGGGGGGGGGGCGGGCCGATCCTGCCGACTCCACCCGCGGTCACCCAAGCCGCGGTCGCGAGCCAGCGTGATGCCAGATGACTTGAAGACGACTTGGGTATGAATCGGGGTGCCGTGCCCAGTAGAGCAGCCGCTTCGTTGCGATCTGCTGAAACTAAATCTTCGATCGGAGGGATTTGCCTGCGCCGCAAACGGGCGAATCTTTCGGCCGAGGGGAGAGAAGAGAAGATGAGAGAGACAGACTACACACGGTTGCCTGATACCCCGTTGCTGTGGGGGCGATTCTGCTGTGGGCAGCGCAAGTCAGGCGCGAAGAGAGGAGAGTTCTTCTCCGTCTCCAGGAGGGGGAGAGGGACCGGGCGTTATGCTTCGGGAGACCGGGAGAGGCCCCTCTGTCGGACGGTGGCCCGCAAGAGAAAGTAGGCCCTCCCCCCTCGACGGGTGGCGGACCCATGGAGATGGGACAAAGCCCGGAGAGAGAAAAAGTGCAAGTCGGGCATGTAGGACTTTTTTTTAGCCCGGAAAGTGTCGCGGCGAGGCGCTGACGCGGGCCTCTCTCGGGCGGGACGCCGGCGGCGTCGCTGTGCACCGGCAGAGATTCCGACTTAGAGGCGTTCAGCCGTACACTGACGACTAAATCTCCCATGTTATTCCCATGCACTGTAAAAAATAATTCCCGTATTTTTACGGTGAAAAGCATGTAAATATCACGGTGAATAACCGTAAATGGACTGCGCGCTGCATTTTACGGGGAAAACCGTAGCAATTTCACGACCAATCAGAACTGAGGAAATTTGTGTTCACAAAAGTCTAGTTAAATTGCCGTGTTTGGTCCAAAAAATACACTTTCTTGACCATAATATGTTTTATTCAAACAATTCATCACCATTTTCACGAAGAGACACGCATGTCGATTTTTTTCACTATTTTGCTTTAAAACACTGTACTTAACCATTTTGACATGCTTCTCCAAGCAAAACATCATTAATTTCCAAATTACATTGATGATGCAAGGGGCAGGCATCTCGATAATTGCATTTTGCGTTTTCACGAAGAGACGCGAACGCGTTCAAAACGGCACGGCGGAAAGGCGTAAAAGTAGGTCAACTGAGATTTTCCTTTTCACGCGAAGGGACGCGCATCTTACAGAAAACTATAACAAAATCCCAGTGGTGTCCATAAAATCCCCATGGTGCTTCCATGGTGTATATAAAAGCCCCATGGTGTTTCCATGGTGTCAATAAATAACCATGGTGATCTCATGGTGTCCATAAAATCTCCATGGTGTTCCCATGGTGTTCCCACATTTTTGTAAGGGTAATCTCTCAGATGGTAGCTTCGCACCACCAGCCTCTCGACCGAGAGCGAGCGTGTACCAACGGTCCGAATCCGCGGCGAGATAGTAACTAGCCGCGGCGAGATATTAACACAATTTTTTTAACTTTCCTGTGGCCCTTCTACGCTTCCGTACTAAAGACTAAAAACAAAACAAATTTGTTTTAATTTTTTTTAAACTGACGTCGCAAAAAGGCAGCCACTGCGTACACCCACATAAAAAAAAAAAGTAAAAGAAAGGTAAGCAAGAACCCTCCGTTTTATCTGTGATTTGTGCACGTTTTTTTTACTTTTTCGGGAAAAAATATTTTTGCCCCCCAAAAAATAAAAAATTGTGTTCTGGATCCGCCCTTGATTAGGGGTGAGGATCGTATAGGTCTGGACATATCCAAGGCTTTTCACAAAGTTTGACATGATGAGGGCCCTCTGCACAAGCTAGCTTGGTGTGTTTGGTAGAAGGCTGTCTATCTCCGCTTCCTTTCCAACCGCAAGTTAAAGGTGGTTCTTGAAGGGCAATCATCTTCTACTTGTTCTGTCAATTCTGTAGTTCTTTAGGCCCTGTCGGTATCGCTTATCACAAGGCCAAAAGGCCACCCCCCAGCTTTGATCAGATATAAAAACACGAAGGAAGAAACATCATCTTTTATACAACACCTGAATAAATCCCCGCCATCCGATTGGTGGAGAGTCGATCACGTGCATTGAATTATTCGACCCATCACACGACGCGAACCCGCACCGCCCGATTCGTTCTATCACATGGGTCTATCACATGGTGCGCGCGCATTGATAGAACCAAAAAACTTTTCTAATTTCACGGTCACTTGGTGGCGCTACAACAGCGCTGTCATTCACACAACATGGCGGCCGAGTTTCCCGAACTGCTGCGGTTTGTTCTCCTAACAGACGACGAAATATTTGAACTCGTAGGCGATGCTTACGCTGCTAACACAAAGAGACAAATGAAATATGCAATCAAATGATTAGAGGAATTTGCAAGACACGCAGGAACGACAATTAAAGCTTTAACTGATTCGGAACTAGACCACTTTTTGTCACGGTTCTATGCGAGACTGAAGGTAAACGGCACGTTGTAACGTTACACCAAGAAATCCATGCATGCAATCTGTCGCAGTGTCGGATTTATTCAGGCGTTGTATAAAACAAATAATGAATGTTTCACATTCGTACAATGGTAAGAATAATTTCATTCGGTGACAGATGGAATGTCCCATTCCACTCGGCTTCGCCTCGTGGAATAGGACATTCAATCTGTCACCTCATGAAATTATTCTTACCATCGCACTCATAAACATTTATTATTTGTATAACAACGACTGCCTTCGTCTTTGCTAGGCCTGAATGTACAATTAAAGCGTAGCAAGAATTCCTCTTTTTCGCCAAAAACGCTTAGCAAATGCTTTATTGTAATGTCCTTCAAACTTTCAAAAGATGAAGTAACGTTTGTATATAATCACAATACATCTTTGAAATGCAAATAAGGGTGTTTGAGATCGAGAGAGTAAAATTCTATAGACCTATTTAAATTCTCCCTAAGTCATGCATCAAAATATACCCAATCAAGTACGCACTGTAGACTGGCATGCATGATTTTTACACGAATGTCAACTTCAAAAGGGGTATTATGTGGCTTCGACTTCAAGAATTTCGGAAGTTGTTGACAAAATTTACTTGTGACTTGAATTAAAAAAATAATTGATTTGGTAAAAAAGTTGGCTGCAACACTGGCCACCACGTGGGTATAGTAGACCATTCCTCCATATGGGTGCATGATCTGAGTGGCGGCGATATTATGACAGAGAGCTTTGGTGGTGTTAATTTTTTTAAAAGTTGTTTAGGCCTACGCGTTTCACAACATTTTTATAATGCCGTAATTTGTAGACGATTTTATTGCCATATCGGCGATACAGCGGGAACAAATATCGACTACGAAAAAAATCAGTATCACCAGCGGTCGTCATGGGGGCACGTGTTAAAGTGGGTGAGACCCACAGCTGCATCACACTGTCATGAAACTGGGCATTTTATTATGTATTTGTATAATTGAATGGAAAATCATTATTTTAAGATCGAAAATTGGGGTGGGGAGGTGGGTCAAACAAATTTCGAAAACAAATCAAAATTTTAAAACATTGAACATTTTGAATGGCCCCTTAGGATGTTTGAGCCTGAAACTCGGCTTTCCACCTGTTCCTACCAATATGGCTTTTTCCCTTGTCATGTATCCATTTTTTTAATTTAGAGCGGTTTTTTTCTTCACCCATCGCTTCTTACTGTAATTACAATATGGCCGCCTTGTGTACTTCCCTGTGTGGTATTCTGATACTCTTGATCCTTCAACCGTTTACCCTGCAAGGTACTCATCAGGATACCGACAATAGCTAGCATACAGTTCATACTTAACTAAGAAAGGAAACCCAACTCGCGTTAATTGGAAACAAGCACAAGAACTCGCCTTTAATACTTTGAAATGTCGCTTAGAGTCGTCACCTATTCTGCACTTACCTGATCACAGCCGCTCGTATATTTTGAGAACGGACGCTTCGGACATTGGAATCGGTGCTGTGTTACTACAGGAAGATGAAGCCCAGCAGCTATTTCCTATCACATACGCCAGTCGTAAGTTACAACCCCGTGAGAAAGCATACGCAGTTATTGAACGTGAATGTCTTGCATTAGTTTGGGGCATCGCAAAGTTTCACGTGTATTTGTACGGAAAGCAATTTCTTGTAGAGACTGACCATCACTCTCTGGCCTACCTTACTACTGCGAAAGTGAACAATAGCAGATGCATGCGATTGGCTTTGGCGCTACAGCAATACAGATTCATTGTCAAGGCCATTAAAGGCTCAGAGAATATAGGAGCAGATTTCCTGAGCAGATGTCCAGGCAAAGACTAAGATGTGAAGCACAGTGTAATCCTGTTGGCAGATATTGAGTACCTGTAGTAAGAACTAGTAACTGAAAATTCATATTTGTGACCTGCTCTGTAACAATGGTTATGTTGCAAAAATCGAAAAAATGAGTTATAAGATGTGTTGACATTTGTGTATAGTTACTCATATTTTCAAATGTTACGAAGTGCGTTTGGAGAAGTGGCCCTTTGGACACGAAAGGTGCAAATAAATCACTTATTTTTGTATTGCATTAATAATTGGTGCTCACGATTGTAACTACTGAATACCTATAAACAATATGCATTCAATTGTGACAGTCAAGCATGAATTTATGAAAGAGTAATTCGCTAGTGAGAGGTCGTGTCACGGAGTGACTTTATTTTAATAAAAACGAATTTACTCTTATTGGTTGTAGAAACAAGTTATAATTTTATGTGGCCTGAATCTAGTAGTTAGAATACGTATTATGTGGAGAGTAACATAATTCATTTTTATAGAGGCTCTCGCACCCAAGATTCCTGGGATAGGTGGGCTGACCGAACCGTGTTTTGTTGAGCCTGTGACGTTAGCCACACCTAGTTTTTCATTGGCCAATATACGTATAGTACAATACTAAAGGTGAATTTTGAATAGGCAGAGGAGCCTGAGTGGACAGAATAAAACCGAACCATTTTAAATTATGCATATATGAATAATCTCACTTTGGGGTAAAAAGCATAAGCAAATGTCAGAGCAAGGACTTGCTGAGAGAAATACCGAGTAGAGGGCAGTGGCCAGACTCGATGACCAACGTAGTTATTATTAATATAAGCCAAAGGAGAGGGCATAGCCGGCCTATGGCAGAGCTAATGAGAGCTCATCAGAAAATTGAGTCTTGTGATTTTCCCTGTGCTATTTTCAGCAAAGGTGCACATGTACAGAACATTAGCCCCTGCTGCATGGTCATAGACTTAAAACATATAGGATTAAATGGACCAAGCATGGACTGACATGTGTGTATATACTGCTGAGCATGAACCACCCTACCCCTAGAACTATGGGGTTCGAAACCCCATAGTTTTAGGGGTAGAACCACCCTTGGACATCACTATTTTCATGGACATTGCAATTTATCCAGGACCGAAAATCTGCAAAAAAACTACCCGTCTCGCTTATGGCTTGGTTAGACCAATGTGTTATTCCCATAAAACATGCAGTGCTCAATCTGACAGTGACACTACACATAGCAACAGGTGCAGGTACACATATTCACAAAATGACCTGCTCTCTATACGGCATGGGCTCACATCTTCTAATCACACATAGCAACGCTTCAGAATCTGAAAGTTCTTGGCATCCTGAGAACAAGAGGTAAACGTGCAGGGCGTCGTAACCGAAACTTGCCAATCTCTGTGATGATCGGCAATCGCCCGATTTCCTTCACTCAACATAGCCCAAGCAGACGCTCAGTGGATACACACCTTGGAATACATCGCGATGAATCATTCATTAGAACTACTACTGGTCATATTTTCAACAACCCATCTGATGAATGTTCTCCGACGATTGTATCATCCTCGGACATCAAGAACATTAAAGGCATTACATTTTTGCACCTGAATTGCCAATCTCTCTTCAACATGTTGGACGAGATACGTCTAGTTACTTGTTCTGGAAAGTAATCCCGACATTCTCGGGATCTCTGAAACTTGGCTCTACGACGAGATTAATGATTCCGAGATCCATATTCCGAATTGAACATAATGCATCAATAATAACATAATGCATCTATCAAATCCATTTGAATTTTATCAACAAAAGATGGGTAGATTACAATAATTTCAAGCCAGACATGTAAAACATGATCCAAGTGATTAGAGTGGATATAACTTAAAATGACACAGAATGATATGAAATGTTCGCGTAACATGGCGTGACATTACGTCAGCAATTTTATCCCGAATAACCTTTCACCTTTGAGATACCGAACTAGCCCCAACTTTATGAGGCAACAGATTGCAAGTGGCAGGATGTTCCGTTAAGTTGATTTCCCTTCTGGTTAGCTTTATGATATTTAAATAAAATGGATTAAAAATAAAATGAATGAAAAACTCAGTGGAGAGAAATGTAACCTTTCTCTGGCTTAGACACCTATGACGTTTGAATGGTTTATCGGGGAAAATTCTGTAGAAATCCAAAAGTAATTTATATCTTTAAAAGTCATCTTTTCATGTGAAATATTCCAACAGGCTCCTAAAAAAATTTCGTCGTTTACAATAAAATGATCTAATTAGGTCCGATATCCAATTATATTATTTATCCAAACATCGTCTAGCGAAGGTAACAATCCTATATTGACTTTCAAATTCTGTGTTTTCATTTCAGGACAAATACCCACACCCGGGCCAACCACCACACCTGGTAAGTTTTGTTCACAAATTTCTTTTCAGTGGAAATAAATTCATTACAATCTGGAATGTCTTCCTTTCTCCACAAAGGAGCATTTCTGATGTGTTTCTTCAGCTCATAGAGCAGGTGAATGTGACCCCGGGAAGCTTGAGCTCATCAATTTCTTCAAGAATGTGGGTGGATGGTTTCGATTGATTTTCCTAGATATCAGCATACTCTGTGTCTTGGAAGCCTCAAAGATCACCTTCCACTGCATTCCCCAAGAAGAAGCAGCTTCCAGATCGATGTTAAGTTGTGCTGCAAGCTCGCCTCTAGACATCAGTGAGCCATCCTCACACACAGGCTGATTATGCAGAGTGATGTCATCAGCATATGACCGTCTCACTGTGTCTGATAGAATAAGCAATGTCATTGATGTATACAAGAAAAAGGGTGGGCCCGAGAAATGCTTCCTTGTGGTACACCAGCGTTGATAAATTTCAGGCTTGAACACTGACCAGTTACGACCACACGAATTGAGCGTCTGCTGAGTTAGGGGCCATTCAAAATTTTCAATGTTTTAAAATTTCGATTTCTTTTCGAAAATGTGGGTGGGTGGGTCAAGGAAATTTATTGAAAATCGAAATTTACTTTTTAATAAAAAACATAAAGGAAAACTAGACATGCTATGTGTTTGTCACGTTATGACAAACACAGGGCTGTTTCGGGGTTGTTTTGTTATTTTGGATGTGTAATATGCTTATAATAGTTAAAGGTGTTTGTTAGTTAAAGACGGAGGGGTTAGGATGTTGTTGTTGGGAGGAACATAAAATTTACAAAATAAAAAAAAATAAAAAATTAGCCGATGACGTCATCATGACGTCACTTCGGCTGCCGCATGCTGGTGGCACACTATCTACATACCCACCAATTTTTATGACGATTGGACCTACCCTTATATGTGTTTTTTAAAAAGCATATTTTTGATGTCGTCATGATGACGTCACACATTTTCTCATTTATGTGAAAGAATATAGGAGCTAACAAAGCTATTACAAAAAGAATTTTGAATTTAGCATGTTCTGGTGATGAGATATGGGTTTAAGAAACTTTAAGGTTAAAAAACTTAAAAATTACTATAAAATCGTATGATGACGTCATCATGACGTCATCATGACGTCACCTCAATTTTCATCTATAACACGTACTTGTCTACCACCATAGCAGGTTTGAATGCAATCGGACCTACGGTTCTCTAGATATGTGCCCTTGAAAAATGCACCTTTAAGATGACGTCACATGACAAGTGATGACGTCATCATGACGTCACTCTTCGGCATACATTCTTAGCTTAGGGTCTCTGTTTGAGTTAAACCTGATTAAGATCTGAGGTTGTTTAGTGACCAAAGTGGCTCTTACAAAATTCGTGTACAAAGTCTATGGGATTTGGGATAAAACTAAAAAGTCATAGAAAATCAGCTGATGACGTCATCATGACGTCACTTTGGATTTTACATGCTAGTGGCACTATCTACCTACCCACCAATTTTCTTGACGATCGGACCTATCCTTATATGTGTTTTAAAAAAGCACATTTTTGATGACGTCATCATGACGTCACACATTTTTTCCCTTTTAGGGCATATCTTTGAGACCTACCAAAGCTATAACAAAAAGAATTTTGAAACTATCTTGTTTTGTTTGCGAGATATATTTAAAAGAATGTTGCGATTTCAAAATTTCAAAAAATCATAACAAATCACGTGATGACGTCATCATGACGTCACTTCGGCTTCTGCATCCTAGTGACAGTATCTACCTACCCACCAATTTTTATGACGATCGGACATATCCTTATATGTGTTTTAAAAAAGCACATTTTTGATGATGTCATCATGACGTCACACATTTTCTCCCTTTCAGGGCATATCTTTGAGACATACCAAAGCTATAACAAAAAGAATTTTGAAAATATCTTGTTTTGTTCGCTAGATATATTGAAAAGAATGTTACGATTTTAAAATTTTGAAAAATTCATAAAAAATCATGTGATGACGTCATCATGACGTCACTTTGGATTCAGCATCCTAGTGACAGTATCTACCTACCCACCAATTTTCATGACGATCGGACCTATCCTTATATGTGTTTTAAAAAAGCACATTTTTGATGATGTCATCATGACGTCACACATTTTCTCCCTTTCAGGGCATATCTTTGAGACATACCAAAGCTATAACAAAAAGAATTTTGAAAATATCTTGTTTTGTTCGCTAGATATATTGAACAGAATTTTACGATTTTGAAATTTCAAAAATTCATAAAAAATCACGTGATGACGTCATCATGACGTAAATGTTCGGCATACATTCTGAGCAGTTAGTCTAAGTGTCTGCCAAGTTTAAAGCCAATCGGCAGCATAAAAGTAGCCAAAGTGCCGGTAAGAAAGAAAACGTGTACAAATGCTAGGGGCATTTGGCTGAAAAAGAAAAACAAAAATAAACTAGACATGCTATGTGTTTGTCACGTTATGACAAACACAGGGCTGTTTCGGGGTTGTTTTGTTATTTTGGATGTGTAATATGCTTATAATAGTAAAAGGTGTCTGTTAGTTAAAGACGGAGGGGTTAGGATGTTGTTGTTGGGAGGAACATAAAATGTACAAAATAAAAAAAATCATAGAAAATTTGCCGATGACGTCATCATGACGTCACTTCGGCTGCCGCATGCTTGTGGCACACTATCTACATACCCACCAATTTTTATGACGATTGGACCTACCCTTATATGTGTTTTTTTTTTAATATATTTTTGATGTCGTCATGATGACGTCACACATTTTCTCATTTATGTGAAAGAATATAGAAGCTAACAAAGCTATTACAAAAAGAATTTTGAATTTAGCATGTTCTGGTGATGAGATATGGGTTTAAGAAACTTTAAGGTTAAAAAACTTAAAAATTACTATAAAATCGTATGATGACGTCATGATGACGTCATGATGACGTCACCTCAATTTTCATCTATAACACGTACTTGTCTACCACCATAGCAGGTTTGAATGCAATCGGACCTACGGTTCTCTAGATATGTGCCCTTGAAAAATGCACCTTTAAGATGGCGTCACATGACAAGTGATGACGTCATCATGACGTCACTCTTCGGCATACATTCTTAGCTTAGGGTCTCTGTTTGAGTTAAACCTGATTAAGATCTGAGGTTGTTTAGTGACCAAAGTGGCTCTTACAAAATTCGTGTACAAAGTCTATGGGATTTGGGATAAAACTAAAAAGTCATAGAAAATCAGCTGATGACGTCATCATGACGTCACTTTGGATTTTACATGCTAGTGGCACTATCTACCTTCCCACCAATTTTCATGACGATCGGACATATCCTTATATGTGTTTTAAAAAAGCACATTTTTGATGATGTCATCATGACGTCACACATTTTCTCCCTTTCAGGGCATATCTTTGAGACATACCAAAGCTATAACAAAAATAATTTTGAAAATATCTTGTTCTGTTTGCTAGATATATTGAAAAGAATGTTACGATTTTAAAATTTTGAAAAATTCATAAAAAATCATGTGATGACGTCATCATGACGTCACTTTGGATTCAGCATCCTAGTGACAGTATCTACTTACCCACCAATTTTCATGACGATCGGACCTATCCTTATATGTGTTTTAAAAAAGCACATTTTTGATGATGTCATCATGACGTCACACATTTTCTCCCTTTCAGGGCATATCTTTGAGACATACCAAAGCTATAACAAAAAGAATTTTGAAAATATCTTGTTTTGTTCGCTAGATATATTGAACAGAATTTTACGATTTTGAAATTTCAAAAATTCATAAAAAATCACGTGATGACGTCATCATGACGTAAATGTTCGGCATACATTCTGAGCAGTTGGTCTAAGTGCCTGCCAAGTTTAAAGCCAATCGGCACCATAAAAGTAGCCAAAGTG
Organism: Hippasteria phrygiana; assembly: GCA_037893225.1. NCBI lineage: Eukaryota > Metazoa > Echinodermata > Asteroidea > Valvatida > Goniasteridae > Hippasteria > Hippasteria phrygiana. The sequence continues at coordinate 818,835 of JAZGUH010000511.1, read as the reverse complement.
CCAGTAAGAAAGAAAACGTGTACAAATGCAATGGGCATTTGGCTGAAAAAGAAGAAAAAAAAAAAGAAAAAAAAAAGAAAAAAAAAAAAATCTTAACGAAAACAAGGGCTGTTTCGGAAAAGTTTCCGAAACAGCCAAATAGAGGCATGAGGTTGGTGTTTGTGGACAAACACAGGGCTGTTTCGTTTTTGTTTTTTAGTTTGGATGTGAAATGTGAATACAATAATTTAAGTTTGTCAAACAATCGCGCTGCTGCCAGTTTTCTTTGTTAATTTTGAAATTAATTAAAGTTGTTTGTAGTAGTAACATGTGATGACGTCATCATAACGTCACATACATTTTCATCTATAAACTTGCTGACCTACCTAGATATAACTTTTCAACTTAATCGGACTTGTACTTTTGTTTATATATGGCTTCAAAAACTGCCCCTTTAAGATGACGTCACGTGACATGTGATGACGTCATCATCATGTCATGTCAATTTTCATCTATAAACCTACTGGGCTACCTAGATATTACTTTTAAACTTAATCGGACATGTACTTCTGTAGATATGCGCCTTCAAAAACTGCCCCTTTAAGATGACGTCACATGTGATGATGTCATCATGACGTCATGTCAATTTTCATTTATAAAACTACTGGAATACCTAGATATTACATTTTAACTTAATCGAAATTGTACTTTTGTAGATATATGGCTTCGAAAAATGCCCCTTTAAGATGACGTCACGTGACATGTGATGACGTCATTATGACGTAAAAGTTCGGCACACATTGTGAGCAGTTGGGGTAAGTGTCTGCCAAGTTTAAAATTAGGTAAAGTGGCCGGTAAGAAAGAAAACGTTTACAAATGCTATGGGCAATATTCTAGCGACTTGAAAAAATTTTTTTTTTGATGACGTCATCATGACGTCGCACAATTTTCGCTTTTTAGGGCATATCTTTGAGACATACCAAAGCTATAACAAAAAGAATTTTGAAAATTTCTTGTTTTGTTCGCTAGATATATTGAAAAGAATGTTACGATTTACACAATTTTAAAATTCAGCGACTTGAACCAAGACTACAAATCAACCTTTTTATAAACAGCATGCACATTTAAGCCATGGTTATCTGCCCTTCCCAGAATTCCTTTGTGTTATATTGAATTTGGTAAAAAAATTTAAATGGCTGTTATTTCTTACTTGAGTGAGCCACGATCATGAAATTTTGGAATTAGGGAGAGGAAAATTCAATATATACATTTTTGTAATCGGATTTACCCTTACATGCATTTAAAAAAAAAAACATTTTTGATGACGTCATCATGACGTCACACAATTTTTGCTTTTTAGGGCATATCTTTGAGACATACCAAAGCTATAACAAAAAGAATTTCGAAAATATCTTGTTTTGTTCGCTAGATATATTGAAAAGAATTTTACGATTTTGAAATTTCAAAAATTCATAAAAAATCACGTGATGACGTCATCATGACGTAAATGTTCGGCATACATTCTGAGCAGTTAGTCTAAGTGTCTGCCAAGTTTAAAGCCAATCGGCAGCATAAAAGTAGCCAAAGTGCCGGTAAGAAAGAAAACGTGTACAAATGCTATGGGCATTTGGCTGAAAAAGAAAAAAAAAAAGAAACTAGACATCTGGTACAGTGTTTGTGGACAAACACAGGGCTGTTTTGCTTTTTTGTGTAAAATTGTGATTAAAATGAAATTTCAAAAATTTCAAAAATCATATATAAAATTGACGATGACGTCATCATGACATCATTTCAGATTTTGCATGCTAGTGACAGTATCTACCTCCCCACTACTTTTCATGACGATCGGACCTATCCTTATATGTGTTTAAAAAAAGCACATTTTTGATGACGTCATCATGACGTCACACATTTTGTTCCCTTTTAGGGCATATCTTTGAGACCTACGAAAGCTATAACAAACAGAATTTTGAAACTATCTTGTTTTGTTTGCGAGATATATTTAAAAGAATGTTACAAATTTGAAAATTTCAAAAATTCATAACAAATCATGTGATGACGTCATCATGACGTCACTTTGGCTTCTGCATCCTAGTGACAGTATCTACCTACCCACCAATTTTCATGACGATCGGACCTATCCTTATATGTGTTATTAAAAAGCACATTTTTGATGATGTCATCATGACGTCACACATTTTTTCCCTTTTAGGGCATATCTTTGAGACATACCAAAGCTATAACAAAAGAAATTTTGAAAATATCTTGTTTTGTTCGCTAAATATATTGAAAAGAATGTTACAAATTTGAAAATTTCAAAAATTCATACAAAATCACGTGATGACGTCATTATGACGTCACTTTGGATTTTGCATCCTAGTGACAGTATCTACCTACCCACCAATTTTCATGACGATCGAACCTATCCTTATATGTGTTTTACAAAAGCACATTTTTGATGATGTCATCATGACGTCACACATTTTCTCCCTTTTAGGGGATATCTTTGAGACATACCAAAGCTATTACAAAAAGAATTTTGAAAATATCTTGTTTTGTTCGCCAGATATATTGAAAAGAATTTTACGATTTTGAAATTTCAAAAATTCATAAAAAATCACGTGATGACGTCATCATAACGTAAATGTTCGGCATAAATTCTGAGCAGTTAGTCTAAGTGTCTGCCAAGTTTAAAGCCAATCGGCGACATAAAAGTAGCCAAAGTGCCAGTAAGAAAGAAAACGTGTACAAATGCAATGGGCATTTGGCTGAAAAAGAAGAAAAAAAAAAAGAAAAAAAAAAGAAAAAAAAAAAAATCTTAACGAAAACAAGGGCTGTTTCGGAAAAGTTTCCGAAACAGCCAAATAGAGGCATGAGGTTGGTGTTTGTGGACAAACACAGGGCTGTTTCGTTTTTGTTTTTTAGTTTGGATGTGAAATGTGAATACAATAATTTAAGTTTGTCAAACAATCGCGCTGCTGCCAGTTTTCTTTGTTAATTTTGAAATTAATTAAAGTTGTTTGTAGTAGTAACATGTGATGACGTCATCATAACGTCACATACATTTTCATCTATAAACTTGCTGACCTACCTAGATATAACTTTTCAACTTAATCGGACTTGTACTTTTGTTTATATATGGCTTCAAAAACTGCCCCTTTAAGATGACGTCACGTGACATGTGATGACGTCATCATCATGTCATGTCAATTTTCATCTATAAACCTACTGGGCTACCTAGATATTACTTTTAAACTTAATCGGACATGTACTTCTGTAGATATGCGCCTTCAAAAACTGCCCCTTTAAGATGACGTCACATGTGATGATGTCATCATGACGTCATGTCAATTTTCATTTATAAAACTACTGGAATACCTAGATATTACATTTTAACTTAATCGAAATTGTACTTTTGTAGATATATGGCTTCGAAAAATGCCCCTTTAAGATGACGTCACGTGACATGTGATGACGTCATTATGACGTAAAAGTTCGGCACACATTGTGAGCAGTTGGGGTAAGTGTCTGCCAAGTTTAAAATTAGGTAAAGTGGCCGGTAAGAAAGAAAACGTTTACAAATGCTATGGGCAATATTCTAGCGACTTGAAAAAATTTTTTTTTTGATGACGTCATCATGACGTCGCACAATTTTCGCTTTTTAGGGCATATCTTTGAGACATACCAAAGCTATAACAAAAAGAATTTTGAAAATTTCTTGTTTTGTTCGCTAGATATATTGAAAAGAATGTTACGATTTACACAATTTTAAAATTCAGCGACTTGAACCAAGACTACAAATCAACCTTTTTATAAACAGCATGCACATTTAAGCCATGGTTATCTGCCCTTCCCAGAATTCCTTTGTGTTATATTGAATTTGGTAAAAAAATTTAAATGGCTGTTATTTCTTACTTGAGTGAGCCACGATCATGAAATTTTGGAATTAGGGAGAGGAAAATTCAATATATACATTTTTGTAATCGGATTTACCCTTACATGCATTTAAAAAAAAAAACATTTTTGATGACGTCATCATGACGTCACACAATTTTTGCTTTTTAGGGCATATCTTTGAGACATACCAAAGCTATAACAAAAAGAATTTCGAAAATATCTTGTTTTGTTCGCTAGATATATTGAAAAGAATTTTACGATTTTGAAATTTCAAAAATTCATAAAAAATCACGTGATGACGTCATCATGACGTAAATGTTCGGCATACATTCTGAGCAGTTAGTCTAAGTGTCTGCCAAGTTTAAAGCCAATCGGCAGCATAAAAGTAGCCAAAGTGCCGGTAAGAAAGAAAACGTGTACAAATGCTATGGGCATTTGGCTGAAAAAGAAAAAAAAAAAGAAACTAGACATCTGGTACAGTGTTTGTGGACAAACACAGGGCTGTTTTGCTTTTTTGTGTAAAATTGTGATTAAAATGAAATTTCAAAAATTTCAAAAATCATATATAAAATTGACGATGACGTCATCATGACATCATTTCAGATTTTGCATGCTAGTGACAGTATCTACCTCCCCACTACTTTTCATGACGATCGGACCTATCCTTATATGTGTTTAAAAAAAGCACATTTTTGATGACGTCATCATGACGTCACACATTTTGTTCCCTTTTAGGGCATATCTTTGAGACCTACGAAAGCTATAACAAACAGAATTTTGAAACTATCTTGTTTTGTTTGCGAGATATATTTAAAAGAATGTTACAAATTTGAAAATTTCAAAAATTCATAACAAATCATGTGATGACGTCATCATGACGTCACTTTGGCTTCTGCATCCTAGTGACAGTATCTACCTACCCACCAATTTTCATGACGATCGGACCTATCCTTATATGTGTTATTAAAAAGCACATTTTTGATGATGTCATCATGACGTCACACATTTTTTCCCTTTTAGGGCATATCTTTGAGACATACCAAAGCTATAACAAAAGAAATTTTGAAAATATCTTGTTTTGTTCGCTAAATATATTGAAAAGAATGTTACAAATTTGAAAATTTCAAAAATTCATACAAAATCACGTGATGACGTCATTATGACGTCACTTTGGATTTTGCATCCTAGTGACAGTATCTACCTACCCACCAATTTTCATGACGATCGAACCTATCCTTATATGTGTTTTACAAAAGCACATTTTTGATGATGTCATCATGACGTCACACATTTTCTCCCTTTTAGGGGATATCTTTGAGACATACCAAAGCTATTACAAAAAGAATTTTGAAAATATCTTGTTTTGTTCGCCAGATATATTGAAAAGAATTTTACGATTTTGAAATTTCAAAAATTCATAAAAAATCACGTGATGACGTCATCATAACGTAAATGTTCGGCATAAATTCTGAGCAGTTAGTCTAAGTGTCTGCCAAGTTTAAAGCCAATCGGCGACATAAAAGTAGCCAAAGTGCCAGTAAGAAAGAAAACGTGTACAAATACTATGGGACTTTTGGCTGAAAAAGAAGAAAAAAAAAAAGAAACTAGAGGCATGAGGTTGGTGTTTGTGGACAAACACAGGGCTGTTTCGTTTTTGTTTTTTTAGTTTGGATGTGAAATGTGAATACAATAATTTAAGTTTGTCAAAGAATCGCGCTGCTGCCAGTTTTCTTTGGTAATTTTGAAATTAATTAAAGTTGTTTGTAGTAGTAACATGTGATGACGTCATCATAACGTATCTATAAACTTGCTGACCTACCTAGATATTACTTTTCAACTTAATCGGACTTATACTTTTGTTTATATATGGCTTCATAAACAGCCCCTTTAAGATGACGTCACGTGACATGTGATGACATCATCATAATGTCAAGTCACTTTTCATATATAAACCTATATGTACTGGGCTACCTAGATATTACTTTTCAAATTAATCGGACTGATACTTTTGTTTTCATATGGCTTAAAAAACTGTCCCTTTAAGATGACGTCATGTGGCATGTGATGACGTCATCATCATGTCATGTCAATTTTCATCTATAAACCAACTGGCCTACCTAGGTATTTTTAAAAAACTTAATCGGAATTGTACCTTTGTCTATATATGGCTTCAAAAACTGCCCCTTTAAAATGACGTCACGGACATGTGATGACGTCATCATAATGTCAAGTCAAATTTCATCTATAAACCTACTGGGCTACCTAGATATTACTTTTCAACTTAATCGGACTTGTACTTTTGTTTATATATGGCTTCGAAAAATGCCCCTTTAAGATGACGTCACGTGACATGTGATGACGTCATCATGACGTAAACGTTCGTTACACATTGTGAGCAGTTGGGGTAAGTGTCTGCCAAGTTTAAAAGTAGCCAAAGTGGCCGGTAAGAAAGAAAACGTTTACAAATGCTATGGGCAATATTCTAGCGACTTGAAAAACATATTTTTTTATGACGTCATCATGACGTCACACAATTTTCGCTTTTTAGGGCATATCTTTGAGACATACCAAAGCTATAACAAAAAGCATTTTGAAAATATCTTGTTTTGTTCGCTAGATATATTGAAAAGAATGTTACGATTAAAATTGTTTTATAATTTAGCGACTTGAAAAAAGACTACAAATCAACCCTTTTTATAAACAGCATGCACATTTAAGCCATGGTAACCTGCCCTTCCCAGAATTCCTTTGTGTTATATTGAATTTGGTCTAAATTTTGAAATGGCTGTTATTTCTTACTTGAGTGAGCCACGATCATGAAATTTTGGAATTAGGTACAGAAAAATTCAATGTATACATTTTTGTAATCAGATTGACCCTTACATGCGTTTAAAAAAAAAATGTTTGATGACGTCATCATGACCTCACACAATTTTCGCCTTTTAGGGCATATCTTTGAGACATACCAAAGCTATAACAAAAAGAATTTTCAAAATATCTTGTTTAGATATATTGAAAAGAATGTTACGATTAAAATTGTTTTATAATTTAGCGACTTGAAAAAAGACTACAAATCAACCCTTTTTATAAACAGCATGCACATTTAAGCCATGGTTACCTGCCCTTCCCAGAATTCCTTTGTGTTATATTGAATTTGGTCTAAATTTTGAAATGGCTGTTATTTCTTACTTGAGTGAGCCACGATCATGAAATTTTGGAATTAGGTACAGAAAAATTCAATGTATACATTTTTGTAATCAGATTGACCCTTACATGCGTTTAAAAAAAAATTTTTTGATGACGTCATCATGACCTCACACAATTTTCGCCTTTTAGGGCATATCTTTGAGACATACCAAAGCTATAACAAAAAGAATTTTCAAAATATCTTGTTTTTTTCGTTAGATATATTAAAAAGAATGTTACGATTTTCAAAATTCAAAAATTCATAAAAAATCACGTGATGACGTCATCATTACGTAAAAGTTCGGCAGACATTCTGAGCAGTTGGTCTAAGTGTCTGCCAAGTTTAAAGCCAATCGGCTGCTTAAAAGTGGCCAAAATGCCGGTTAGAAAGAAAACGTGCACAAATGCTATGGGCATTTGGCTGAAAAAGAAAAAAAAAAAGAAACTAGATATCTGGTGCAGTGTTTGTGGACAAACACAGGGCTGTTTTGTTTTTTTGTGTAAAATTATGTGATTTAAATGAAATTTCAAAAATGAAAAAAATCATAGAAAATTGACGATGACGTCATCATGACATCATTTCAGATTTTGCATGCTAGTGACAGTATCTACCTACCCACCAATTTTCATGACGATCGGACCTATCCTTATATGTGTTTTAAAAAAGCACATTTTTGATGATGTCATCATGACGTCACACATTTTTTTCCTTTTTAGGGCATATCTTTGAGACATACCAAAAGCTGTATCAAAAAGAATTTTGAAAATATCTTGTTTTGTTTGCCAGATATATTTAATTAAAAGAATGTTACGATTTCAAAATTTCAAAAATTCATAACAAATCACGTGATGACGTCATCATGACGTCACTTTGGATTTTGCATCCTAGTGACAGTATCTACCTACCCACCAATTTTCATGACGATCGGACCTATCCTTATATGTGTTTTAAAAAAGCAAATTTTTGATGATGTCATCATGACGTCACACATTTTTTTCTTTTTTAGGGCATATCTTTGAGACCTACCAAAGCTATAACAAAAAGAATTTTGAAAATATCTTGTTTTGTTTGCCAGATATATTTAAAAGAATGTTACGATTTTCAAAATTTCAAAAATTCATAACAAATCACGTGATGACGTCATCATGACGTCACTTTGGATTTTGCATCCTAGTGCCAGTATCTACCTACCCACCAATTTTCATGACGATCGGACCTATCCTTATATGTGTTTTAAAAAAGCACATTTTTGATGATGTCATCATGACGTCACACAATTTTTACTTTTTAGGGCATATCTTTGAGACATACCAAAGCTATAACAAAAAGAATTTTGAAAATATCTTGTTTTGTTCGCTAGATATATTGAAAAGAATTTTACGATTTTGAAATTTCAAAAATTCATAAAAAATCACGTGATGACGTCATCATGACGCAAATGTTCGGCATACATTCTGAGCAGTTGGTCTAAGTGTCTGCCAAGTTTAAAGCCAATCGGCACCATAAAAGTAGCCAAAGTGCCAGTAAGAAAGAAAACGTGTACAAATGCTATGGGCATTTGGCTGAAAAAGAAGAAAAAAAAACTAGAGGCAAGTGTTTGTGGACAAACACAGGGCTGTTTCGATTTTTTTTATTGTTAGTTTGGATGTCAAATGTGTATGCAATATTTAAAGTTGTTTGTTAGTTAGCAATGACGGAGGGATGAAGATGTTGTTATTGGATGTGTGAAGGATTGGTTTAAAAAAAGGAATCGTGTACAAATGCTATGGGAAATAGCCTAGCGAATGCCCCTTTAAGATGACATCACATAACATGTAATGACTTCATCATAACGTCATAGTCAATTTTCATCTATGACACCGGGTGGCATACCTAAATGGTGTGTTTCAACTGAATCGGACTTGTACATTTGTAGATATATGGCTTCGAAAAATGCCCCTTTAAGATGACGTCACGTGACATGTGATGACGTCATCATGACGTAAAAGTTAGGCACACATTCTGAGCAGTTGGGGTAAGTGTCTGCCAAGTTTAAAAGTAGCCAAACTGGCCGGTAAGAAAGAAAACGTTTACAAATGCTATGGGCAATAATCTAGCGAGTGCCCCTTTAAGATGACACCACGTGACATGTTATGACTTGATCATAACGTCATGTCAATGTTCATCTATAACACCCGGTGGCATACCTAGATATTACGTTCCAACTTAATCGGACTTGTACTTTTGTAGATATATGGCTTCGAAAAATGCTCCTTTAAGATGACGTCACATGACATGTGATGACGTCATCATGACGTAAAGGTCCGGCACACATTGTGAGCAGTTGGAGTAAGTGTCTGCTAAGTTTAAAAGTAGCCAAAGTGGCCGGTAAGAAAGAAAAAGTTTACAAATGCTATGGGCAATATTCTAGCGACTTGAAAAAATATTTTTTGTTATGACGTGATCATGACGTCACACAATTTTCGCTTTTTAGGGCATATCTTTGAGACATACCAAAGCTATAACAAAAAGAATTTTGAAAATATCTTGTTTTGTTCGCTAGATATAGTGAAAAGAATGTTACGATTATAAAACTTCAAGAATTCAGCGACTTGAAAAAAGACTACAAATCAACCCCTTTTATAAACAGCAAGCTCATAATAGCCATGGTTATCAGCCCGTCCCAGAATTCCTTTGTGTTATATTGAATTTGGTCTAAATTTTGAAATGGCTGTCATTTCTTACTTGAGTGAGCCACGATCATGAAATTTTGGAATTGGGTACAGAAAAATACAATGTATACATTTTTGTAATCGGATTGACCCTTACATGCGTTAAAAAAAAAAATATTTTTGATGACGTCATCATGACGTCACACAATTTTCGCCTTTTAGGGCATATCTTTGAGACATACCAAAGCTATAACAAAAAGAATTTTGAAAATATCTTGTTTTGTTCGCTAGATATATTGAAAAGAATGTTACGATTTTAATACTTCAAAAATTCAGCGACTTGAAAAAAGACTAGAAATCAACCCCTTTTATAAACAGCAAGCTCATAATAGCCATGGTTATCAACCCGTCCCAGAATTCCTTTGTGTTATATTGAATTTGGTCTAAATTTTGAAATGGCTGTCATTTCTTACTTGAGTGAGCCACGATCATGAAATTTTGGAATTGGGTACAGAAAAATACAATGTATACATTTTTGTAATCGGATTGACCCTTACATGCGTTAAAAAAAAAAATATTTTTGATGACGTCATCATGACGTCACACAATTTTCGCCTTTTAGGGCATATCTTTGAGACATACCAAAGCTATAACAAAAAGAATTTTGAAAATATCTTGTTTTGTTCGCTAGATATATTGAAAAGAATGTTACGATTTTAATACTTCAAAAATTCAGCGACTTGAAAAAAGACTAGAAATCAACCCCTTTTATAAACAGCAAGCTCATAATAGCCATGGTTATCAACCCGTCCCAGAATTCCTTTGTGTTATATTGAATTTGGTCTAAATTTTGAAATGGCTGTTATTTCTTACTTGAGTGAGCCACGATCATGAAATTTTGGAATTGGGTACAGCAAAATTCAATATATACATTTTTGTAATCAGATTGACCCTTACATGCGTTAAAAAAAAAAAGCATTTTTGATGACGTCATCATGACGTCACACAATTTTCGCTTTTTAAGGCATATCTTTGAGACATATCAAAGCTATAAGAAAAAGAATTTTGAAAATATCTTGTTTTGTTCGCTAGATATAATTTAATGAATGTTACGATTTTCAAAATTCAAAAATTCATAAAAAATCACGTGATGACGTCACCATGACGTAAAAGATCGGCATGCATCCTGAGCAGTTGGTCTAAGTGTCTGTTAAGTTTAAAGGCAATCGGCTGCATAAAAGTAGCCAAAGTGCCTGGCAGAACGAAAACGTGTACAAAGTCTATGGGCCAAAAGTCTGAAAAAGAAGAAAAACTAGACATGTTATGTGTTTGTCCCGTGGACAAACACAGGGCTGTTTCGTGTTTTTTTTATTGTGTTAGTTAGTCAAATGTTTATACAATAATTAACGTTATTGGATGTGTGAAGGATTGGTTTAAAGAAAGAAATCGAGTACAAAATGTTATGGGGAATAGTGTAGCGAATGCCCCTTTAAAATGACATCACGTGACATGTGATCACTTCATAACGTCAAGTCAATGTTCACCTATAACACCCGGTGGCATACCTAGATACATGTTTCAACTTAATCGGACTTGTACTTTTGTTTATATATGGCTTCAAAAACTGCACCTTTAAGATGACGTCACGTGACGTGTGATGACATCATCATCATAATGTCATGTCAATTTTCGTCCATAAACCTGCAGACCTACCTGGATATTACATTTCACCTTAATCAAACTTGTACTTTTGTTTATATATGGCTTCAAAAACTGCCCCTTTAAGATGACGTCACGTGACATGTGATGACGTAATCATAACATCATGTCAATGTTCATCTATAACACCCGGTGGCATACCTAGATATTACGTTTCAACTTAATCGGACTTGTACTTTTGTAGATATATGGCTTCGAAAAAATGCCCCTTTAAGATGACGTCACGTGACATGTGATGACGTCATCATGACGTAAAAGTTCGCCACACATTGTGAGCAGTTGGTGTAAGTGTCTGCCAAGTTTAAAAGTAGCCAAAGTGGCCGGTAAGAAAGAAAACGTTTACAAATGCTATGTGCAATATTCTAGCGACTTGAAAAAAGAATTTTTTTCATGACGTCATCATGACGTCACACAATTTGCGCTTTTTATGGCATATCTTTGAGACATACCAAAGCTATAACAAAAATAATTTTTTAAATATCTTGTTTTGTTCGCTAGATATATTGAAAAGAATGTTACGATTCTAAAACTTCAAAAATTTAGCGACTTGAAAAAAGATTAGAAATCAACCCGTTTTATAAACAGCAAGCACATAATACCCATGGTTATCAGCCCTTCCCAGAATTCCTTTGTGTTATATTGAATTTGGTCTAAATTTTGAAATGGCTCCTATTTCACACTTGAGTGAGCCACGATCATGAAATTTTGGAATTAGGTACAGGAAAATTCAACGAATACATTTTTGTAATCGGATTGACCCTTACATGCGTTTAAAAAAAAAAGTTTGTTGATGACGTCATCATGACGTCACACAATTTTCGCCTTTTAGGGCATATCTTTGAGACATACCAAAGCTATAACAAAAAGAATTTTGAAAATATCTTGTTTTGTTGGCTAGATATATTGAAAAGAATGTTACGATTTTAATACTTCAAAAATTCAGCGACTTGAAAAAAGACTAGAAATCAACCCCTTTTATAAACATCAAGCACATAATAGCCATGGTTATCTGCCCGTCAAAGAATTCCTTTGTGTTATATTGAATTTGGTCTAAATTTTGAAATGGCTGTCATTTCTTACTTGAGTGAGCCACGATCATGAAATTTTGGAATTGGGTACAGGAAAATTCAATGTATACATTTTTGTAATCGGATTGACCCTTACATGCGTTAAAAAAAAAACATATTTTTGATGACGTCATCATGACGTCACACAATTTTCGCTTTTTAGGGCATATCTTTGAGACATACCAAAGCTATAACAAAAAGAATTTTTAAAATGTCTTGTTTTGTTCGCTAGATATATTGAAAAGAATGTTACGATTTAAAAAAATCAAAAATTCAGCGACTTGAAAAAAGACTAGAAATCAACCCCTTTTATAAACAGCATGCACATAATAGCCATGGTTATCTGCCCGTCCCAGAATTCCTTTGTGTTATATTGAATTTGGTCTAAATTTTCAAATGGCTGTCATTTCTTACTTGAGTGAGCCACGATCATGAAATTTTGGAATTACGTACAGAAAAATTCAATGTATACATTTTTGTAATCGGATTGACCCTAACATGAGTTTAAAAAAAAAAATTGTTTGATGACGTCATCATGACGTCACACAATTTTTGCCTTTTAGGGCATATCTTTGAGACATACCAAAGCTATAACAAAAATAATTTTGAAAATATCTTGTTTTGTTCGCTAGATATAGTGAAAAGAATGTTACGATTTTATAACTTCAAAAATTCAGCGACTTGAAAAAAGACTAGAAATCAACCGCTTTTATAAACAGCTAGCACATTTAAGCCATGGTTATCTGTCCTTCCCAGAATTCCTTTGTGTTATATTGAATTTGGTCTAAATTTTGAAATGGCTGTTATTTCTTACTTGAGTGAGCCACGATCATGAAATTTTGGAATTGGGTACAGGAAAATTCAATATATACATTTTTGTAATCGGATTGACCCTTACATGCGTTAACAAAAAAACACATTTTTGATGACGTCATCATGACGTCACACAATTTTCGCAATTTAGGGCATATCTTTGAGACATACCAAAGCTATAAGAAAAAGAATTTTGAAAATATCTTGTTTTGTTCGCTAGATATAATTTAATGAATGTTACGATTTTCAAAATTCAAAAATTCATAAAAAATCACGTGATGATGTCACCATGACGTAAAAGATCGGCATGCATCCTGAGCAGTTGGTCTAAGTGTCTGTTAAGTTTAAAAGCAATCGGCTGCATAAAAGTAGCCAAAGTGCCTGGCAGAAAGAAAACGTGTACAAATGCTATGAGCAAAAGTCTGAAAAAGAAAAAAAAAAAAAACTAGACATGTTATGTGTTTGTCCCGTGGACAAACACAGGGCTGTTTCGTGTTTTTTTTATTGTGTTAGTTAGTCAAATGTTTATACAATAATTAACGTTATTGGATGTGTGAAGGATTGGTTTAAAGAAAGAAATCGAGTACAAATGTTATGGGGAATAGTGTAGCGAATGCCCCTTTAAAATGACATCACGTGACATGTGATCACTTCATAACGTCAAGTCAATGTTCACCTATAACACCCGGTGGCATACCTAGATACATGTTTCAACTTAATCGGACTTGTACTTTTGTAGATATATGGCTTTGAAAAATGCCTCTTTAAGATGACGTCACGTGACATGTGATGATGTCATCATGACGTAAAAGTTCGACACACATTCTGAGCAGTTGGTCTAAGTGTCTGCCAATTTGAAAAGTACCCAAAGTGCCAATAAGAAAAAAGTGTACAAATGCTATGGGCAATAGTCTAGCGAATGCTCCTTTAAGATGACATCACGTGACATGTGATGTCATCATAACGTTATGTCAACTTTCATCTATAACACACCGTGTAGCATACTTAGATATTACGTTTCAACTTAATCGGACTTGTACTTGTGTAGATACACAATGTATGGCTACGAAAAATGCCCCTTTAAGATGACGTCAAGTTGACATGTGATGACGTCATCATGACATAAAAGTTCGACACACATTCTGAGCAATTCTGCCAATTTTAAAAGTACCCAAAGTGCCAGTAAGAAAAAAACATGTACAAATGCAATATAGTCTAGCGAATGCCCCTTTAAGATGACATCACGTGACATGTGATGACATCATGATAATGTCATGTCAATTTCCATCTATAAACCTACTGGCCTACCTAGATATTACGTTTCAACTTAATTGAACTTGTACTTTTGTTGATATATGGCTTCCAAAACTGCCCCTTTAAGATGACGTCACGTGACATGTGATGACGTCGTCCTATTGTCATGTTTATTTTCATCTATGAACCTGCAGACCTACCTGGATATTACATTTCAACTTAATCGAATTTGTACTTTTGTAGATATATGGCTTCAAAACTGCCCCTTTAAGATGACGTCACGTGACATGTGATGACATCAATCATGATAATGTCATGTCAATTTTCAGCTATAAACCTACTGGGCTACCTAGATATTACTTTTCAACTTAATCGAACTTGTACTTTTGTAGATATATAGCTTCAAAAACTGCCCCTTTAAGATGACGTCACGTGGCATGTGATGACGTCATCATGTATGTCTGTAATTCAAAAAGAATGTTATAAGACGGCTGATTGTTTGTGTGCTTTTCACTGAATGCACTTGTTAAATACAACTTTTTCTCTTCAACATTTTGTTTTCAGCCTTGTATTGGAGTAACTTGCCTCTCAAATTTGAATCTTTATTAATATTATGTGATATGTTCTTGATAAAAATGCATGTTGACATTGTGGCACGTAGGAAGCAATAAAAAGAATTCTTTGAAAACAAGACCTTTGAATGAAGAGAGTTATTTAATGAAGTCTTACTGGTATATTTTTATTACAGTATATAATTGAAAGAAAATACGGTCTTATTAACCCTAATAGTCCTGAATTCTCAAATTTTAATATGATTTTCCACACACCCTAGGGAGGTACAGTTAAATGCAAAGAAAGTCCGACATAATCTTGCTGGTCAAAAGTTTCTCTGCCACAATTGACAAACCTGTCAACTTTTTAGCGCAAGAGGGCGGTAGTACTTACAAAAATACTCCTGGTTGTGTTTAGTGAATTGTAGAGGGCAGCATACGAGTTTACTGGTAAAAATTCATTCACGGATTTTGTCCGGTGGCGCCTAGCACTGTATACCAAACTTAACTAACAATTTAAGGCAAACAAACACATAGAGCGGTGGGTGAGACC
Source organism: Hippasteria phrygiana (assembly GCA_037893225.1). Classification (NCBI taxonomy): domain Eukaryota; kingdom Metazoa; phylum Echinodermata; class Asteroidea; order Valvatida; family Goniasteridae; genus Hippasteria; species Hippasteria phrygiana. The sequence goes on along the minus strand of JAZGUH010000511.1, from coordinate 803,164 downwards.
GAAGCATACCCCCTGTAGTGTTTGAAGACGGAAAACCAGAAATTAACGCAACACACCTTAAAGAATGCACGACTGAAACAAACTTTATTTGAGCAGTAGAAAATCACAGAACGCATTTGTTTTAATACATTGGGAATTATAAACTGGAAATTAAATGTAAGGTAATCCAAATGACGATTGAGACAACATTTACTTGAGTGGAACAAAATACAACAATTATTTTTGAAAATTATGTTAAATCCTCCCAAATCACAGAACGCAAAACTTGTTTACCTATGACGTAAAAAACATATTTCAAAAAGAATTACAATAAGAATTTGGAAAGAATGTTATAAGACGCATGATTGTTTCTGTGCTTTTCACTGAATGCACTTGTTAAATACACAACTTTTTCTCTTCAACATTTTGTTTTCAGGCTTGTATTGGAGTAACTTGCCTCTCAAATTTGAATCTTTATTAATATTATGTGATATGTTCTTGATAAAAATGCATGTTGACATTGTGGCACGTAGGAAGCAATAAAAAGAATTCTTTGAAAACAAGACCTTTGAATAAAGAGAGTTATTTAATGAAGTCTTACTAGTATATTTTTATTACAGTATATAATTGAAAGAAAATACGGTCTTATTAACCCTAATAGTCCTGAATTCTCCAATTGTAATATGATTTTCCACACACCCTAGGGAGGTACAGTTAAATGCAAGGAAAGTTCGACATAATCTTACTGGTCAAAAGTTTCTCTGCCACAATTGACAAACCTGTCAACTTTTTAGCGCAAGAGGGCGGTAGTACTTAAAAAAATACTCCTCTGGTTGTGTTTAGTGAACTGTAGAGGGCAGCATACGAGTTTACTGGTAAAAATTCATTCACGGATTTTGTCCGGTGGCGCCTAGCACTGTATACCAAACTTAACTAACAATTTAAGGCAAACACACACATAGAGCGGTGGGTGAGAGCGAAGCATAACCCATGTAGTGTTTGAAAACGGAAAACCAGTAATTAACGCAACACACCTTAAAGAATAGACGGCTGAAACAAACTTTATTTGAGCAGTAGAAAATCACAGAACGCATTTTGTTTAATACATTGGGAATTATAAACTGGAAATTAAAAGTAAGGTAATCCAAAATACGATTGAGACAACATTTACTTGAGTGGAACAAAATACAACAACTATTTTTGAAAATTATGTTAAATCCTCCCAAATCACAGAACGTAAAACTTGTTTACCTAAACAACCTATTTCAAAAAGAATTACAATAAGAATTTCGAAATTAGCATGTTCAGTTGATGAGATAGGCCTTATAGCTTAAAGATTCAAAAGTAAAACAATTACTCTAAAATCATATGATGACGTCACCACAACGTCGCATCAATTTTCATATATAACACATGCCGGCCTACAAGCATTCCTGACACAAAATTGTTTAAGATAATCTACTGGGCTACCTAGATATTACTTTTCAACTTAATCTGACTTCTACTTCGGTAAAAATATGGCTTCGAAAAATGCCCCTTTCAGATGACGTCACGTGGCATGTGATGACGTCATCATGACGTAAAAGTTCGGCACATATTGTGAGCAGTTGGGGTAAGTGTCTGCCAAGTTTAAAAGTAGCCAAACTGGCCGGTAAGAAAGAAAACGTTTACAAATGCTATGGGCAATAATCTAGCGAGTGCCCCTTTAAGATGACACCACGTGACATGTTATGACTTGATCATAACGTCATGTCAATGTTCATCTATAACACCCGGTGGCATACCTAGATATTACGTTCCAACTTAATCGGTCTTGTACTTTTTGTGTGACGATATGGCTTCGAAAAATGCCCCTTTAAGATGACGTCACGTGACATGTGATGACGTCATCATGACGTAAAGGTTCGGCACACATTGTGAGCAGTTGGGGTAAGTGTCTGCCAAGTTTAAAAGTAGCCAAAGTGGCCGGTAAGAAAGAAAAAGTTTACAAATGCTATGGGCAATATTCTAGCGACTTAAAAAAAAGAATTTTTTTATGACGTCATCATGACGTCACACAATTTTCGCCATTTAGGGCATATCTTTGAGACATACCAAAGCTGTAACAAAAATAATTTTGAAAATATCTTGTTTTGTTCGCTAGATATATTGAAAAGAATGTTACGATTTTAAAACTTCAAAAATTCAGCGACTTGAAAAAAGACTAGAAATCAACCCCGTTTATAAACAGCAAGCTCATAATAGCCATGGTTATCAGCCCATCCCAGAATTCCTTTGTGTTATATTGAATTTGGTCTAAATTTTGAAATGGCTGTCATTTCTTACTTGAGTGAGCCACGATCATGAAATTTTGGAATTGGGTACAGAAAAATACAATGTATACATTTTTGTAATCGGATTGACCCTTACATGCGTTAAAAAAAAAAAGATTTGTTGATGACGTCATCATGACGTCACACAATTTTCGCTTTTTAGGGCATATCTTTGAGACATACCAAAGCTGTAACAAAAATAATTTTGAAAATATCTTGTTTTGTTCGCTAGATATATTGAAAAGAATGTTACGATTTTAATACTTCAAAAATTTGGCGACTTGAAAAAAGACTAGAAATCAACCCTTTTATAAACAGCAAGCACATAATACCCATGGTTATCAGCCCTTCCCAGAATTCCTTTGTGTTATATTGAATTTGGTCTAAATTTTGAAATGGCTCCTATTTCATACTTGAGTGAGCCACGATCATGAAATTTTGGAATTGGGTACAGGAAAATTCAATATATACATTTTTGTAATCGGATTGACCCTTACATGCGTTAACAAAAAAACACATTTTTGATGACGTCATCATGACGTCACACAATTTTCGCAATTTAGGGCATATCTTTGAGACATACCAAAGCCATAAGAAAAAGAATTTTGAAAATATCTTATTTGGTTCGCTAGATATAATTTAATGAATGTTACGATTTTCAAAATTCAAAAATTCATAAAAAATTACGTGATGACGTCATCATGACGTAAAAGTTCGGCATGCATCCTGAGCAGTTGGTCTAAGTGTCTGTTAAATTTAAAGGCAATCGGCTGCATAAAAGTAGCCAAAGTGCCTGGCAGAAAGAAAACGTGTACAAATGCTATGGGCAAAAAGTCTGAAAAAGAAAAAAAAAAAAAAAAAAAAAAAAAAAAGAAAAAAAAAAAAATCTTAACGAAAACAAGGGCTGTTTCGAAAAACTTTCGAAACAGCCAAAAAAAAAAAAAAGAAAAAAAAAAAAATCTTAACGAAAACAAGGGCTGTTTCGAAAAACTTTCGAAACAGCCAAAAAAAAAAAAAAGAAAAAAAAAAAAATCTTAACGAAAACAAGGGCTGTTTCGTAAAACTACGAAACAGCCAAAAAAAGAAAAAAAAAAAAAAAAAAAGAAAAAAAAAAAAATCTTAACGAAAACAAGGGCTGTTTTGGAAAAGTTTCCGAAACAGCCAAAAAAAAAGAAACTAGACATCTGGTACAGTGTTTGTGGACAAACACAGGGCTGTTTTTTTTTTTTGTGTAAAATTTTGTGATTAAAATGAAATTTCAAAAATTTCAAAAATCATAAAAAAAATTCCTGATGACGTCATAATGACATCATTTCAGATTTTACATGCTAGTGACAGTATCTACCTACCCACCAATTTTCATGACGATCGGACCTATCCTTATATGTGTTTTTAAAAAAGCACATTTTTCATGATGTCATCATGACGTCACACATTTTCTCGCTTTTAGGGGATATCTTTGAGATATACCAAAGCTATAACAAAAATAATTTTGAAAATATCTTGTTTTGTTAGCTAGATATATTGAAAAAAATGTTACGATTTTAAAATTTGTAAAATTCATAAAAAATCACGTGATGACATCATCATGACCTCATTTCAGATTTTGCATGCTAGTGACAGTATGTACCTACCCACCACTTTTCATGACGATCGGACCTATCCTTATATGTGTTTTAAAAAAGCACATTTTTGATGACGTCATCATGACATCACACATTTTTTTCCCTTTTAGTGCATATCTTTGAGACATACCAAAGCTATAACAAAAAGAATTTTGAAAATATCTTGTTTTGTTCGCTAGATATATTGAAAAGAATTTTACAATTTTCAAATTTCAAAAATTCATAAAAAATCACGTGATGACGTCATCATGACGTAAATGTTCGGCATACATTCTGAGCAGTTGGTCTAAGTGTCTGCCAAGTTTAAAGCCAATCGGCAGCATAAAAGTAGCCAAAGTGCCAGTAAGAAAGAAAACGTGTACAAATGCTATAGGCATTTGGCTGAAAAAGAAAAAAAAAAAAAAAAAAAAAAAAAAAAATCTTAACGAAAACAAGGGCTGTTTTGGAAAAGTTGAAAACAGCCAAAAAAAAAAAAAAAAAAAAAATCTTAACGAAAACAAGGGCTGTTTTGGAAAAGTTTCCAAAACAGCCAACTAGACATCTGGTACAGTGTTTGTGGACAAACACAGGGCTGTTTTGTTTTTTTGTGTAAAATTTTGTGATTAAAATGAAATTTCAAAAATTTCAAAAATCATAAAAAAAATTGCCGATGATGTCATCATGACATCATTTCAGATTTTGCATGCTAGTGACAGTATCTACCTACCCACCAATTTTCATGACGATCGGACCTATCCTTATATGTGTTTTAAAAAAGCACATTTTTGATGTCATCATGACGTCACACATTTTTTTCCTTTTTAGGGCATATCTTTGAGACCTACCAAAGCTATAACAAAAAGAATTTTGAAAATATCTTGTTTTGTTCGCTAGATATATTGAAAAGAATGTTACGATTTCAAAATTTCAAAAATTCATAAAAAATCACGTGATGACGTCATCATGACGTCACTTTGGATTCAGCATCCTAGTGACAGTATCTACCTACCCACCAATTTGCATGACGATCGGACCTATCCTTATATGTGTTTTAAAAAAGCACATTTTTTATGATGTCATCATGACATCACACATTTTTTTCCCTTTTAGTGCATATCTTTGAGACATACCGAAGCTATAACAAAAAGAATTTTGAAAATATCTTGTTTTGTTCGCTAGATATATTGAAAAGAATGTTACGATTTTAAAATTTCAAAAATTCATAAAAAATCACGTGATGACGTCATCATGACCAAAAAGTTCGGGACACATTCTGAGCAGTTTGTCTAAGTGTCTGCCAAGTTTAAAGTCAATCGGGTGCACCAAAGTAGCCAAAGTGCCGGTAAGAAAGAAAACGTGCACAAATGCTATGGGCAAAAAGTCTGAAAAGGAAGCACAAAAAAAAAAAAAAACTAGACATCTGGTACAGTGTTTGTGGACAAACACAGGGCTGTTTTGTTTTTTTGTGTAAAATTTTGTGATTAAAATGAAATTTCAAAAATTTCAAAAATCATAAAAAAAATTGCCGATTACGTCATCGTGACATCATTTAAGATTTTGCATGCTAGTGACAGTATCTACCTACCCACCAATTTTCATGACGATCGGACCTATCCTTATATGTGTTTTTAAAAAGCACATTTTTGATGACGTCATCATGACGTCACACATTTTTTTCCTTTTTAGGGCATATCTTTGAGACATACCAAAGCTATAACAAAAAGAATTTTGAAAATATCTTGTTTTGTTTGCGAGATATATTTAAAAGAATTTTACGATTTCAAAAATTCAACAATTCATAACAAATCACGTGATGACGTCATCATGACGTCATTTCAGATTTGGCATGCTGGTGGCAGTATCTACCTACCCACCAATTTTCATGACGATCGGACTCATCCTTATGTGTTTTAAAAAAGCACATTTTTGATGACGTCATCATGACGTCACACATTTTTTTCCTTTTTAGGGCATATCTTTGAGACATACCAAAGCTATAACAAAAAGAATTTTGAAAATATCTTGTTTTGTTCGCCAGATATATTGAAAAGAATGTTACGATTTTCAAATTTTGAAAAATTCATAAAAAATCACGTGATGACGTCATCATGACGTCACTTCGGATTCAGCATCCTAGTGACAGTATCTACCTACCCACCGATTTTCATGACGATCGGACCTATCCTTATATGTGTTTTAAAAAAGCACATTTTTGATGATGTCATCATGACGTCACACATTTTTTTCTTTTTTAGGGCATATCTTTGAGACATACCAAAGCTATAACAAAAAATTTTTTCAAAATATCTTGTTTTGTTTGCCAGATATATTGAAAAGAATGTTACGATTTTCAAAATTTCAAAAATTCATAACAAATCACGTGATGACGTCATCATGACCTCACTTTGGATTTTGCATCCTAGTGCCAGTATCTACCTACCCACCAATTTTCATGACGATCGGACCTATCCTTATATGTGTTTTAAAAAAGCACATTTTTGATGATGTCATCATGACGTCACACATTTTTTTCTTTTTTAGGGCATATCTTTGAGACCTACCAAAGCTATAACAAAAAGAATTTTGAAAATATCTTGTTTTGTTCGCTAGATATATTTAAAAGAATGTTACGATTTTCAAATTTTGCAAAATTCATAACAAATCACGTGATGACGTCATCATGACGTCACTTTGGATTCAGCATCCTAGTGCCGGTATCTACCTACCCACCAATTTTCATGACGATCGGACCTATCCTTATATGTGTTTTAAAAAAGCACATTTTTGATGATGTCATCATGACGTCACACATTTTCTCCCTTTTAGGGCATATCTTTGAGACATACCAAAGCTATAACAAAAAGAATTTTGAAAATATCTTGTTTTGTTCCCTAGATATATTGAAAAGAATGTTACGATTTTCAAATTTCAAAAATTCATAAAAAATCACGTGATGACGTCATCATGACCAAAAAGTTCGGGACACATTCTGAGCAGTTTGTCTAAGTGTCTGCCAAGTTTAAAGGCAATCGGGTGCACCAAAGTAGCCAAAGTGCCGGTAAGAAAGAAAACGTGCACAAATGCTATGGGGAAAAAGTCTGAAAAGGAAGCACAAAAAAAAAAAAAAACTAGAGGCATGAGGTTGGTGTTTGTGGACAAACACAGGGCTGTTTCGTTTTTTTTTTTTAGTTTGGATGTGAAATGTGAATACAACAATTAAAGTTTGTCAAACAATCGCACTACTGCCACTTTTCTTTGTTAATTTTGAAATTAATTAAAGTTGTTTGTAATAGTGACGTGATGACGTCATCATAAAGTCACATAAATTTTCATCTATAAACTTGCTGACCTACCTAGATATAACTTTTCAACTTAATCGGACTTGTACATTTGTATATATATGGCTTCAAAAACTGGCTCTTTAAGATGACGTCACGTGACATGTGATGAAGTCATAATGTCATGTCAATTTTCATCTATGAACCTGCAGACCTGCCTGGATATTACATTTCAACTTAATCGAACTTGTACTTTTGTTTATATGTGGCTTCAAAAACTGCCCCTTTAAGATGACGTCACGTAACATGTGATGACAACATGATAATGTCATGTCAATTTTCAACTATAGACCTATTGGGCTACCTAGATATTACTTTATAACTTAATTGGACTTGTACTTCTGTAGATATGGACCTTCAAAAACTGCCCCTTTAAGATGACGTCACGTGACATGTTCTGACTTATAATCATAACGTCATGTCAATTTTCATCTATAACACCCGGTGGCATACCTAGATATCACGTTCCAACTTAATCGGACTTGTACTTTTGTAGATATATGGCTTCGAAAAATGCCCCTTTAAGATGACGTCACGTGACATGTGACGACGTCATCATGACATAAAATTCGGCACACATTGTGAGCAGTTGGGGTAAGTGTCTGTCAAGTTTAAAAGTAGCCAAAGTGGCCGGTAAGAAAGAAAACGTTTACAAATGCTATGGGCAATAGTCTAGCGACTTGAAAAAAGACTACAAATCAACCCTTTTTATAAACAGCATGCACATTTGAGCCATGGTTATCTGCCCTTCCCAGAATTCCTTTGTGTTATATTGAATTTGGTCTAAATTTTGAAATGGCTGTTATTTCTTACTTGAGTGAGCCACAATCATGACATTTTGGAATTAGGGAGAGGAAAATTCAATATATACATTTTTGTAATCGGATTGACGCTTACATGCGTTAAAAAAAAAAAACATTTTTGATGACGTCATCATGACGTCACACAATTTTCGCCTTTTAGGGCATATCTTTGAGACATACCAAAGCTATCACAAAAAGAATTTTGAAAATATCTTGTTTTGTTTGCTAGATATATTCAAACAAATGTTACGATTTTCAAAATTCAAAAATTCATAAAAAATCACGTGATGATGTCATCATGACGTAAAAGTTCGGCACACATTCTGAGCAGTTGCTTTAAGTGTTTGCTAAGTTTAAAGACAATCGGCTGCATAAAAGTAGCCAAAGTGCCGGTAAAAAGGAAAACGTGTACAAATGCTATGGGCAATAGTCTGAAAGAGAAAAAGAAAAAAACTAGATGTATGGTGCAGTGTTTGTGGACAAACACAGGGCTGTTTTGTTTTTTTGTGTAAAATTATGTGATTTAAATGAACTTTCAAAAATGAAACAAATTATAGAAAATTAGCCGATAACGTCATTATGACGTCACATAAATTTTCATCTAACACATGCTGGCATAACTAAATACCACGTTTTAACTTAATCTGACTTGTACTTTTGTAGATATATGGTTTCCAAAAATGCCCCTTTAAGATGACGTCACGTGACATGTGATGATGTCATCATGACGTAAAAGTTCGGCGCACATTCTGAGCAGTTGGTGTAAGTGTCTGCCTACGACTTGTCTAACGACTTGAAAAAAAGACTAGAGATCAACTCTTTATAGACAGCATGCCACATGAAAGCCATGGTTTCTGTCCTTCCCAGAATTCCTTTGTGTTATATTGAATTTGGTCACAATTTTCAGATGCCTGTTATTTCTTAATACTTGAGTGAGCCACGATCACGAAATTGTTGAATTAGGTAGAGAAAAATTCAATGTATACATTTTTTTAATCGGACCGACCCTTACATGCGTTAAAAAAAAAAATTGATGACGTCATTATGACGTCACACAATTTTCGCCTTTTAGGGCATATCTTTGAGACATACCAAAAGCTGTATCAAAAAGAATTTTGAAAATATCTTGTTTTGTTTGCGAGATATATTTAAAAGAATGCATGTTGCGATTTCAAAATTTCAAAAATTCATAACAAATCACGTGATGACGTCATCATGACGTCACTTTGGATTTTGCATGCTAGTGCCAGTATCTACCTACCCACCAATTTTCATGACGATCGGACCTATCCTTATATGTGTTTTAAAAAAGCACATTTTTGATGATGTCATCATGACGTCACACATTTGTTTCCTTTTTAGGGCATATCTTTGAGACCTACCAAAGCTATAACAAAAAGAATTTTGAAAATATCTTGTTTCGTTTGCCAGATATATTTAAAAGAATGTTACGATTTTCAAAATTTCAAAAATTCATAACAAATCACGTGATGACGTCATCATGACGTCACTTTGGATTTTGCATCCTAGTGCCAGTATCTACCTACCCACCAATTTGCATGACGATCGGACCTATCCTTATATGTGTTTTAAAAAAGCACATTTTTGATGATGTCATCATGACGTCACACATTTTATTTCTTTTAGGGCATATCTTTGAGACATACCAAAGCTATAACAAAAAGAATTTTGAAAATATCTTGTTTCGTTCGCTAGATATATTGAAAAGAATTTTACGATTTTCAAATTTCAAAAATTCATAAAAAATCACGTGATGACGTCATCATGACCAAAAAGTTCGGGACATATTCTGAGCAGTTGGTCTAAGTGTCTGCCAAGTTTAAAGGCAATCGGGTGCACCAAAGTAGCCAAAGTGCCGGTAAGAAAGAAAACGTGCACAAATGCTATGGGAAAAAGTCTGAAAAGGAAGCAAACAAAAACTAGACATCTGGTGCAGTGTTTGTGGACAAACACAGGGCTGTTTTTTTTTTTTGTGTACAATTATGTGATTTAAATGAAATTTCAAAAATGAAAAAATCATAGAAAATTAGCCGATGACGTCATCATGACGTCACATACATTTTCATCTAACACATGCTGGCATAACTAAATACCACGTTTTAACTTAATCTGACTTGTACTTTTGTAGATATATGGTTTCCAAAAATGCCCCTTTAAGATGACGTCACGTGACATGTGATGACGTCATCATGACGTAAAAGTTCGGCGCACATTCTGAGCAGTTGGTGTAAATATCTGCCTACGACTTGTCTAACGACTTGAAAAAAAGACTAGAGATCAACTCTTTATAGACAGCATGCCACATGAAAGCCATGGTTTCTGTCCTTCCAAGCCATGGTTTCTGTCCTTCCCAGAATTCCTTTGTGTTATATTGAATTTGGTCACAATTTTCAGATGCCTGTTATTTCTTAATACTTGAGTGAGCCACGATCACGAAATTGTTGAATTAGGTGGAGAAAAATTCAATGTATAAATTCTTTTAATCGGACCGACCCTTACATGCGTAAAAAGAAAAACAATTGATGACGTCATTATGACGTCACACAATTTTCGCCTTTTAGGGCATATCTTTGAGACATACCAAAAGCTGTATCAAAAAGAATTTAGAAAATATCTTGTTTTGTTTGCGAGATATATTTAAAAGAATGTTACGATTTCAAAATTTCCAAAATTCATAACAAATCACGTGATGACGTCATCATGACGTTACTTTGGATTTTGCATCCTAGTGCCAGTATCTACCTACCCACCAATTTTCATGACGATCGGACCTATCCTTATATGTGTTTTAAAAAAGCACATTTTTGATGATGTCATCATGACGTCACACATTTTTGTCCTTTTTAGGGCATATCTTTGAGACCTACCAAAGCTATAACAAAAAGAATTTTGAAAATATCTTGTTTTGTTTGCCAGATATATTTAAAAGAATGTTACGATTTTCAAAATTTCAAAAATTCATAACAAATCACGTGATGACGTCATCATGACGTCACTTTGGATTTTGCATCCTAGTGCCAGTATCTACCTACCCACCAATTTTCATGACGATCGGACCTATCCTTATATGTGTTTTAAAAAAGCACATTTTTGATGATGTCATCATGACGTCACACATTTTCTCCGTTTTAGGGCATATCTTTGAGACATACCAAAGCTATAACAAAAAGAATTTTGAAAATATCTTGTTTTGTTCGCTAGATATATTGAAAAGAATTTTACGATTTTCAAATTTCAAAAATTCATAAAAAATCACGTGATGACGTCATCATGACCAAAAAGTTCGGGACACATTCTGAGCAGTTTGTCTAAGTGTCTGCCAAGTTTAAAGTCAATCGGGTGCACCAAAGTAGCCAAAGTGCCAGTAAGAAAGAAAACGTGTACAAATGCTATGGGAAAAAAGTCTGAAAAGGAAGCACAAAAAAAAAAAAAAACTAGAGATCAACTCTTTATAGACAGCATGCCACATGAAAGCCATGGTTTCTGTCCTTCCCAGAATTCCTTTGTGTTATATTGAATTTGGTCACAATTTTTTAGATGCCTGCTATTTCTTAATACTTGAGTGAGCCACGATCACGAAATTGTTGAATTAGGTAGAGAAAAATTCAATGTATAAATTTTTAATCGGACCGACCCTTACATGCGTTAAAAAAAAAAATTGATGACGTCATTATGACGTCACACAATTTTTGCCTTTTAGGGCATATCTTTGAGACATACCAAAAGCTGTATCAAAAAGAATTTTGAAAATCTCTTGTTTTGTTTGCGAGATATATTTAAAAGAATGTTACGATTTCAAAATTTCAAAAATTCATAACAAATCACGTGATGACGTCATCATGACGTCACTTTGGATTTTGCATCCTAGTACCAGTATCTACCTACCCACCAATTTTCATGACGATCGGACCTATCCTTATATGTGTTTTAAAAAAGCACATTTTTGATGATGTCATCATGACGTCACACATTTTTTTCCTTTTTAGGGCATATCTTTGAGACCTACCAAAGCTATAACAAAAAGAATTTTGGAAATATCTTGTTTTGTTTGCCAGATATATTTAAAAGAATGTTACGATTTTCAAAATTTCAAAAATTCATAACAAATCACGTGATGACGTCATCATGACGTCACTTTGGATTTTGCATCCTAGTGCCAGTATCTACCTACCAACCAATTTTCATGACGATCGGACCTATCCTTATATGTGTTTTAAAAAAGCACATTTTTGATGATGTCATCATGACGTCACACACTTTTTTCCTTTTTAGGGCATATCTTTGAGACCTACCAAAGCTGTAACAAAAAGAATTTTGAAAATATCTTGTTTTGTTCGCTAGATATATTGAAAAGAATTTTACGATTTTCAAATTTCAAAAATTCATAACAAATCACGTGATGACGTCATCATGACCAAAAAGTTCGGGACACATTCTGAGCAGTTTGTCTAAGTGTCTGCCAAGTTTAAAGTCAATCGGGTGCACCAAAGTAGCCAAAGTGCCGGTAAGAAAGAAAACGTGTACAAATGCTATGGGAAAAAAGTCTGAAAAGGAAGCACAAAAAAAAAAAAAAAAAAAAAAAGAGGCATGAGGTTGGTGTTTGTGGACAAACACAGGGCTGTTTCGTTTTGTTTTTTTTAGTTTGGATGTGAAATGTGAATACAACAATTAAAGTTTGTCAAACAATCGTACTACTGCCAATTTTCTTTGTTAATTTTGAAATTAATTAAAGTTGTTTGTAATAGTGACATGTGATGACGTCATCATAAAGTCACATAAATTTTCATCTATAAACTTGCTGACCTACCTTTTCAACTTAATCGGACTTGTACTTTTGTATATATATGGCTTCAAAAACTGCCCCTTTAAGATGACGTCACGTGACATGTGATGAAGTCATAATGTCATGTCAATTTTCATCTATGAACCTGCAGACCTGCCTGGATATTACATTTCAACTTAATCGAACTTGTACTTTTGTTTATATGTGGCTTCAAAAACTGCCCCTTTAAGATGACGTCACGTAACATGTGATGACATCATGATAATGTCATGTCAATTTTCAACTATAAACCTACTGGGCTACCTAGATATTACTTTTCAACTTAATCGGACTTGTACTTTTGTTTATATATGGCTTTAAAAACTGCCCCTTTAAGATGACGTCACGTGACATGTGATGACGTCATCATAATGTCAAGTCAATTTTCATCAATAAACCTACTGGGCTACCTAGATATTACTTTATAACTTAATTGGACTTGTACTTCTGTAGATATGGACCTTCAAAAACTGCCCCTTTAAGATGACGTCACGTGACATGTGATGACGTCATCATAACGTCATGTCAATTTGTATTTATAAACCTACTGGGCTACCTGGATATTTTTTTTCAACTTAATCGAATTTGTACTTTTGTAGATAAATGGCTTCAAAAACTGCCCCTTTAAGATGACGTCACGTGACATGTTTTGACTTAATCATAACGGCATGTCAATTTTCATCTATAACACCCGGTGGCATACCTAGATATCACGTTCCAACTTAATCGGACTTGTACTTTTGTAGATATATGGCTTCGAAAAATGCCCCTTTAAGATGACGTCACGTGACGTGATGACGTCATCATGACGTAAAATTCGGCACACATTGTGAGCAGTTGGGGTAAGTGTCTGTCAAGTTTAAAAGTAGCCAAAGTGGCCGGTAAGAAAGGAAACGTTTACAAATGCTATGGGCAATAGTCTAGCGACTTTAAAAAAAGACTACAAATCAACCCTTTTTATAAACAGCATGCACATTTGAGCCATGGTTATCTGCCCTTCCCAGAATTCCTTTGTGTTATATTGAATTTGGTCTAAATTTTGAAATGGCTGTTATTTCTTACTTGAGTGAGCCACGATCATGACATTTTGGAATTAGGGAGAGGAAAATTCAATATATATATTTTTGTAATCGGATTGACCCTTACATGCGTAAAAAAAAAAACATTTTTGATGACGTCATCATGACGTCACACAATTTTCGCCTTTTAGGGCATATCTTTGAGACATACCAAAGCTATCACAAAAAGAATTTTGAAAATATCTTGTTTTGTTCGCTAGATATATTGAAACAAATGTTACGATTTTCAAAATTCAAAAATTCATAAAAAATCACGTGATGACGTCATCATGACGTAAAAGTTCGGCACACATTCTGAGCAGTTGCTTTAAGTGTTTGCTAAGTTTAAAGACAATCGGCTGCATACAAGTAGCCAAAGTGCCGGTAAAAAGGAAAACGTGTACAAATGCTATGGGCAATAGTCTGAAAGAGAAAAAGAAAAAAAAAAGAAAACTAGATATCACGTTCCAACTTAATCGGACTTGTACTTTTGTAGATATATGGCTTCGAAAAATGCCCCTTTAAGATGACGTCACGTGACATGTGACGACGTCATCATGACATAAAATTCGGCACACATTGTGAGCAGTTGGGGTAAGTGTCTGTCAAGTTTAAAAGTAGCCAAAGTGGCCGGTAAGAAAGAAAACGTTTACAAATGCTATGGGCAATAGTCTAGCGACTTGAAAAAAGACTACAAATCAACCCTTTTTATAAACAGCATGCACATTTGAGCCATGGTTATCTGCCCTTCCCAGAATTCCTTTGTGTTATATTGAATTTGGTCTAAATTTTGAAATGGCTGTTATTTCTTACTTGAGTGAGCCACAATCATGACATTTTGGAATTAGGGAGAGGAAAATTCAATATATACATTTTTGTAATCGGATTGACGCTTACATGCGTTAAAAAAAAAAAACATTTTTGATGACGTCATCATGACGTCACACAATTTTCGCCTTTTAGGGCATATCTTTGAGACATACCAAAGCTATCACAAAAAGAATTTTGAAAATATCTTGTTTTGTTTGCTAGATATATTGAAACAAATGTTACGATTTTCAAAATTCAAAAATTCATAAAAAATCACGTGATGATGTCATCATGACGTAAAAGTTCGGCACACATTCTGAGCAGTTGCTTTAAGTGTTTGCTAAGTTTAAAGACAATCGGCTGCATAAAAGTAGCCAAAGTGCCGGTAAAAAGGAAAACGTGTACAAATGCTATGGGCAATAGTCTGAAAGAGAAAAAGAAAAAAAAAAGAAAACTAGATATAACTTTTCAACTTAATCGGACTTGTACTTTTGTATATATATGGCTTCAAAAACTGGCTCTTTAAGATGACGTCACGTGACATGTGATGAAGTCATAATGTCATGTCAATTTTCATCTATGAACCTGCAGACCTGCCTGGATATTACATTTCAACTTAATCGAACTTGTACTTTTGTTTATATGTGGCTTCAAAAACTGCCCCTTTAAGATGACGTCATGTAACATGTGATGACAACATGATAATGTCATGTCAATTTTCAACTATAAACCTACTGGGCTACCTAGATATTACTTTTCAACTTAATCGGACTTGTACTTTTGTTTATATATAGCTTTAAAAACTGCCCCTTTAAGATGACGTCACGTGACATGTGATGACGTCATCATAATGTCAAGTCAATTTTCATCTATAGACCTATTGGGCTACCTAGATATTACTTTATAACTTAATTGGACTTGTACTTCTGTAGATATGGACCTTCAAAAACTGCCCCTTTAAGATGACGTCACGTGACATGTTCTGACTTATAATCATAACGTCATGTCAATTTTCATCTATAACACCCGGTGGCATACCTAGATATCACGTTCCAACTTAATCGGACTTGTACTTTTGTAGATATATGGCTTCGAAAAATGCCCCTTTAAGATGACGTCATCATGACGTAAAATTCGGCACACATTGTGAGCAGTTGGGGTAAGTGTCTGTCAAGTTTAAAAGTAGCCAAAGTGGCCGGTAAGAAAGAAAACGTTTACAAATGCTATGGGCAATAGTCTAGCGACTTGAAAAAAGACTACAAATCAACCCTTTTTATAAACAGCATGCACATTTGAGCCATGGTTATCTGCCCTTCCCAGAATTCCTTTGTGTTATATTGAATTTGGTCTAAATTTTGAAATGGCTGTTATTTCTTACTTGAGTGAGCCACGATCATGACATTTTGGAATTAGGGAGAGGAAAATTCAATATATACATTTTTGATGACGTCATCATGACGTCACACAATTTTCGCCTTTTAGGGCATATCTTTGAGACATACCAAAGCTATCACAAAAAGAATTTTGAAAATATCTTGTTTTGTTCGCTAGATATTTTGAAACAAATGTTACGATTTTCAAAATTCAAAAATTCATACAAAATCACGTGATGACGTCATCATGACGTAAAAGTTCGGCACACATTCTGAGCAGTTGCTTTAAGTGTTTGCTAAGTTTAAAGACAATCGGCTGCATAAAAGTAGCCAAAGTGCCGGTAAAAAGGAAAACGTGTACAAATGCTATGGGCAATAGTCTGAAAGAGAAAAAGAAAAAAAAAAGAAAACTAGATATCACGTTCCAACTTAATCGGACTCGTACTTTTGTAGATATATGGCTTCGAAAAATGCCCCTTTAAGATGACGTCACGTGACATGTGATGACGTCATCATGACATAAAATTCGGCACACATTGTGAGCAGTTGGGGTAAGTGTCTGTCAAGTTTAAAAGTAGCCAAAGTGGCCGGTAAGAAAGAAAACGTTTACAAATGCTATGGGCAATAGTCTAGCGACTTGAAAAAAGACTACAAATCAACCCTTTTTATAAACAGCATGCACATTTGAGCCATGGTTATCTGCCCTTCCCAGAATTCCTTTGTGTTATATTGAATTTGGTCTAAATTTTGAAATGGCTGTTATTTCTTACTTGAGTGAGCCACGATCATGACATTTTGGAATTAGGGAGAGGAAAATTCAATATATACATTTTTGTAATCGGATTGACCCTTACATGCGTTAAAAAAAAAACACATTTTTGATGACGTCATCATGACGTCACACAATTTTCGCCTTTTAGGGCATATCTTTGAGACATACCAAAGCTATCACAAAAAGAATTTTGAAAATATCTTGTTTTGTTCGCTAGATATATTGAAACAAATGTTACGATTTTCAAAATTCAAAAATTCATAAAAAATCACGTGATGACGTCATCATGACGTAAAAGTTCGGCACACATTCTGAGCAGTTGCTTTAAGTGTTTGCTAAGTTTAAAGACAATCGGCTTCATAAAAGTAGCCAAAGTGCCGGTAAATAGGAAAACGTGTACAAATGCTATGGGCAATAGTCTGAAAGAGAAAAAGAAAAAAAAAAGAAAAAAAAAAAAATCTTAACGAAAACAAAGGCTGTTTCGGAAAACTTCCGAAACAGCCAAAAAAAAAGAAAAAAAAAAAAATCTTAACGAAAACAAGGGCTGTTTTGGAAAAGTTTCCAAAACAGCCAAAAAAACTAGAGGCATGAGGTTGGTGTTTGTGGACAAACACAGGGCTGTTTCGTTTTTGTTTTATTTTTTGGATGTGAAATGAGAATACAATAATTTAAGTTTGTCAAACAATCGCGCTGCTGCCAGTTTTCTTTGTTAATTTTAAAATTAATTAAAGTTGTTTGTAGTAGTAACATGTGATGACGTCATCATAACGTCACATAAATTTTTATCTATAAACTTGCTGACCTACCTAGATATAATTTTTCAACTTAATCGGACTTGTACTTTTGTTTATATATGGCTTCATAAACAGCCCCTTTAAGATGACGTCACATGACATGTGATGACGTCATCATAATGTCAAGTCACTTATCATATATAAACCTATATGTACTGGTCTACCTAGATATTACTTTTCAACTTAATCGGACTGATACTTTTGTTTATATGGCCTTAAAAACTGCCCCTTTAAGATGACGTCACGTGACATGTGATGACGTCATCATAATGTCAATTCAATTTTTATATATAAACCTATATGTACTGGGCTACCTAGATATTACTTTTCAACTTAATCGGACTTGTAATTTTGTTTATATATGGCTCCAAAAACTGTCCCTTTAAGATGACGTCATGTGGCATGTGATGACGTCATCATCATGTCATGTCAATTTTCATCTATAAACCTACTGGGCTACCTAGATATTACTTTTCTACTTAATCGGACTTGTACTTTTGTTTATATATGGCTTCAAAAACTGCCCCTTTAAAATGACGTCAAGGACATGTGATGACGTCATCATAATGTCAAGTCAAATTTCATCTATAAACCTACTGGGCTACCTAGGTATTATTTTTCAACTTAATCGGACTTGTACTTTTGTTTATATATGGCTTCGAAAAATGCCCCTTTAAGATGACGTCACGTGACATGTGATGACGTCATCATGACGTAAACGTTCGGCACACATTGTGAGCAGTTGGGGTAAGTGTCTGCCAAGTTTAAAAGTAGCCAAAGTGGCCGGTAAGAAAGAAAACGTTTACAAATGCTATGGGCAATATTCTAGCGACTTGAAAAAAAGATTTTTGTTATGACGTCATCATGACGTCACACAATTTTCGCTTTTTAGGGCATATCTTTGAGACATACCAAAGCTATAACAAAAAGCATTTTGAAAATATCTTGTTTTGTTCGCTAGATATATTGAAAAGAATGTTATGATTGAAATTTTTTATAATTTAGCGACTTGAAAAAAGACTACAAATCAACCCTTTTTATAAACAGCATGCACATTTAAGCCATGGTTATCTGCCCTTCCCAGAATTCCTTTGTGTTATATTGAATTTGGTCTAAATTTTGAAATGGCTCCTATTTCTTACTTGAGTGAGCCACGATCATGAAATTTTGGAATTAGGTACAGGAAAATTCAATGTATACATTTTTGTAATCAGATTGACCCTTACATGCGTTTAAAAAAAAAATATTGTTGATGACGTCATCATGACGTCACACAATTTTCGCCTTTTAGGGCATATCTTTGAGACATACCAAATCTATAACAAAAAGAATTTTGAAAATATCTTGTTTTGCTCGCTAGATATAGTGAAAAGAATGTTACGGTTTTAATACTTCAAAAATTCAGCGACTTGAAAAAAGACTAGAAATCAACCCCTTTTTATAAACAGCATGCACATTTAAGCCATGGTTATCAGCCCTTCCCAGAATTCCTTTGTGTTATATTGAATTTGGTCTAAATTTTGAAATGGCTCCTATTTCTTACTTGAGTGAGCCACGATCATGAAATTTTGGAATTAGGTACAGGAAAATTCAATATATACATTTTTGTAATCGGATTAACCCTTACATGCGTTAAAAAAAAAACACATTTTTGATGACGTCATCATGACGTCACACAATTTTCGCTTTTTAGAGCATATCTTTGAGACATACCAAAGCTTTAACAAAAAGAATTTCGAAAATATCTTGTTTTGTTCGCTAGATATATTGAAAAGAATTTTACGATTTTCAAATTTCAAAAATTCATAAAAAATCACGTGATGACGTCATTATGACGTGAATGTTCGGCATACATTCTGAGCAGTTGGTCTAAGTGTCTGCCAAGTTTAAAGCCAATCGGCAACATAAAAGTAGCCAAAGTGCCAGTAAGAAAGAAAACGTGTACAAATGCTATGGGCATTAGTCTGAAAAAGAAAAAAAAGAAAAAACTAGATGTATGGTGCAGTGTTTGTGGACAAACACAGGGCTGTTTTTTTTTTTGTGTAAAATTATGTGATTTAAATGAAATTTCAAAAATGAAAAAAATTATAGAAAATTAGCCGATGACGTCATCATGACGTCACATAAATTTTCATCTAACACATGCTGGCATAACTAAATACCACGTTTTAACTTAATCTGACTTGTACTTTTGTAGATATATGGCTTCAAAAAATGCACCTTTAAGATGACGTCACATGACATGTGATGACGTCATCATGACGTAAATGTTCGGCGCACATTCTGAGCAGTTGGTGTAAGTGTCTCCCTACGACTTGTCTAACGACTTGAAAAAAAGACTAGAGATCAACTCTTTATAGACAGCATGCCACATAAAAGCCATGGTTTCTGTCCTTCCCAGAATTCGTTTGTGTTATATTGAATTTGGTCACAATTTGCAGATGCCTGTTATTTCTTAATACTTGAGTGAGCCACGATCACGAAATTGTTGAATTAGGTGGAGAAAAATTCAATGTATAAATTTTTTTAATCGGACCGACCCTTACATGCGTAAAAAGAAAAAAATTGATGACGTCATTATGACGTCACACAATTTTCGCCTTTTAGGGCATATCTTTGAGACATACCAAAAGCTGTATCAAAAAGAATTTTGAAAATATCTTGTTTTGTTTGCGAGATATATTTAAAAGAATGTTACGATTTTCAAATTTTCAAAAATTCATAAAAAATCACGTGATGACGTCATCATGACGTCACTTTGGATTCAGCATCCTAGTGACAGTATCTACCTACCCACCAATTTTCATGACGATCGGACCTATCCTTATATGTGTTTTAAAAAAGCACATTTTTGATGATGTCATCATGACGTCACACATTTTCTCCCTTTTAGGGAATATCTTTGAGACATACCAAAGCTATAACAAAAAGAATTTAGAAAATATCTTGTTTTGTTCGCTAGATATATTGAAAAGAATGTTACGATTTCAAAATTTTGAAAAATTCATAAAAAATCACGTGATGACGTCATCATGACGTCATTTTGGATTCAGCATCCTAGTGACAGTATCTACCTACCCACCAATTTTCATGACGATCGGACCTATCCTTATATGTGTTTTAAAAAAGCACATTTTTGATGATGTCATCATGACGTCACACATTTTCTCCCTTTTAGGGAATATCTTTGAGACATACCAAAGCTATAACAAAAAGAATTTAGAAAATATCTTGTTTTGTTCGCCAGAAATATTGAAAAGAATTTTACGATTTTGAAATTTCAAAAATTCATAAAAAATCACGTGATGACGTCATCATTACGAAAATGTTCGGCATACATTCTGAGCAGTTAGTCTAAGTGTCTGCCAAGTTTAAAGCCAATCGGCAACATAAAAGTAGCCAAAGTGCCGGTAAGAAAGAAAACGTGTACAAATGCTATGGGCAAAAAGTCTGAAAAGGAAAAAAAAAAAAAACTAGACATCTGGTGCAGTGTTTGTGGACAAACACAGGGCTGTTTTGTTTTTTTGTGTAAAATTATGTGATTTAAATGAAATTTCAAAAATGAAAAAAATCATAGAAAATTAGCCGATGACGTCATCATGACGTCACATACATTTTCATCTTACACATGCTGGCATAACTAAATACCACGTTTTAACTTAATGTGACTTGTACTTTTATAGATATATGGTTTCCAAAAATGCCCCTTTAAGATGACGTCACGTGACATGTGATGACGTCATCATGACCTAAAAGTTCGGCGCACATTCTGAGCAGTTGGTGTAAGTATCTGCCTACGACTTGTCTAACGACTTGAAAAAAAGACTAGAGATCAACTCTTTATAGACAGCATGCCACATGAAAGCCATGGTTTCTGTCCTTCCCAGAATTCCTTTGTGTTATATTGAATTTGGTCACAATTTTTTAGATGCCTGTTATTTCTTAATACTTGAGTGAGCCACGATCACGAAATTGTTGAATTAGGTAGAGAAAAATTCAATGTATAAATTTTTAATCGGAACGACCCTTACATGCGTAAAAAAAAAAAAATTGATGACGTCATTATGACGTCACACAATTTTCGCCTTTTAGGGCATATCTTTGAGACATACCAAAAGCTGTATCAAAAAGAATTTTGAAAATCTCTTGTTTTGTTTGCGAGATATATTTAAAAGAATGTTACGATTTCAAAATTTCAAAAATTCATAACAAATCACATGATGACGTCATTATAACGTCACTTTGGATTTTGCATCTTAGTACCAGTATCTACCTACCCACCAATTTTCATGACGATCGGACCTATCCTTATATGTGTTTTAAAAAAGCACATTTTTGATGATGTCATCATGACGTCACACATTTTTTTCCTTTTTAGGGCATATCTTTGAGACCTACCAAAGCTATAACAAAAAGAATTTTGAAAATATCTTGTTTTGTTTGCCAGATATATTTAAAAGAATGTTACGATTTTCAAAATTTCAAAAATTCATAACAAATCACGTGATGACGTCATCATGACGTCACTTTGGAATTTGCATCCTAGTGCCAGTATCTACCTACCCACCAATTTTCATGACGATCGGACATATCCTTATATGTGTTTTAAAAAAGCACATTTTTGATGATGTCATCATGACGTCACACATTTTCTCCCTTTTAGGGCATATCTTTGAGACCTACCAAAGCTATAACAAAAAGAATTTTGAAAATATCTTGTTTTGTTTGCCAGATATATTGAAAAGAATTTTACGATTTAAAAATTTCAAAAATTCATAAAAAATCACGTGATGACGTCATCATGACGTAAATGTTCGGCATACATTCTGAGCAGTTAGTCTAAGTGTCTGCCAAGTTTAAAGCCAATCGGCACCATAAAAGTAGCCAAAGTGCCAGTAAGAAAGAAAACGTGTACAAATGCTATGGGCATTTTGGCTGAAAAAGAACAAAAAAAAGAAAAACTAGAGGTCTATGTTCTGTTTGATGAACAGAACATAGGGCTTTTCCGTATTATTTTGTATGATGTCACTTCGACTTTTGCTTACTATTGACAAATCTAAGCACCAAGTTTCATGGCGATTAGACCTACCCTGATGTCTTTCAAGAAATCATGCCTTTGATGACGTCATTATGACGTCACAATTTTTGTATTCATTTAAAAATATATATGACCTAACAGACCTGTTACGAAAAGAATTTCGAATTTAGCATGTTCCGTTAATGAGATATTGGCTTAAATGTGCAAAAAAAAAAAAAAAATTATAAAATCGTATGATGATGTCATCATGACGTCACGTAAATTTTCAACTATACCACATGCTGGCCTACCTGCATAGCAACTTTGAAGTCAATCGGCCCCTACGGTTCTTAAGATATGGGCCCTTCAAAAATGTTCCTTTAAGATGACGTCACGTAGCCTATTATGACGTCATCAATAGGGCGCTTGTGAAAGCAAACTTTCGCAATGTGGTCTTGTTCTGTGTCAAGATTGGAGTCAATCTGATCAATGACAGTGTCAAATTTGGAGAGTACATTGAAATTTGAAACATTGAAAAATTCATAGAAAATCAGCCGCTGACGTCACAATGACGTCACTTCGGATTTTGCATGCTATTGACAATATCTACCTACCCACCCATTTTCATGACGATCTATGACCTAACAAACCTATTGCAAAAAGAATTTCGAAATTAGCATGTTCCGTTGATGAGATATGGCTCAAAGGTCCAAAAACTGAAACATTACAATAAAATCGCATGATGACGTCATCATGACGTCACGTCAATTTTCATCTATAACACATGCCTGCCTACCCACATAGAAATTTTGAAGTCAATCGGACATACGGTTCTCTAGATATGGGCCCTTCAAAAACGTACCTTCAAAATGACGTCACGTGAACCCTGGTGAAGTCATCATGACGTCTATGTTCGGGACACATCTTCATTATGAGGTCTTCACATAGGTTAAGTTTTATGGGAATACGACTTTGTTTTCTGTTAAAAGTACATGTACGAAGGAAACACTTTGTTGGAAATACTTTGTTGTGGTTCGGCAGATAAGTTAATAAGCAGATAAGTATTTTAAAAATGGAAATATTCAAGGATCAAATGATGAGGTTATTATGAGTTACCCTATTTTTAATACGTTCCCTGTTTTTTAACAGATATAATACGTTCCTGTCTGTATACAACTAAAACTATCAACCCGATCCCAGTTTTAGTTCTAGTGATATAGGACTTTGAAAATTGCAGCTTTAAGATGACGTCATATGACATTCGATGACGTAATGATGATGTCACTTCATATTTGGCATATAGTAATCATACTTTAGCTGCACACCGATTTTTATTACAATCGCATCTTGTTTATGTGTATTAAAAAACACCACAATTTTGATTACGTCAAGATGACGTCACGCAAATGACCCAACTTGGTGCATATCTATGTCACATACCAAAGGTATAAACAAAACAATTTAGAAAATACCTTGTTTCGTTCGCTAGATATCTTGAAAAAAAGGTTAAAAATGCAAAAATTCAATATTTAAAAAATCATCAAATGATGACGTCATCGTGACGTCACCCAATTTTTCACATGTAACACATCCTTGTCTTTATATAAACAAAACTTCAGTCCGAAATGAAATCCCACATTTACTTCGGGAGGTATTGGACTTTAAAAATTGCACCTTTAAGTTGACGTCACGTGACACACGATGACGTCATGATGACGTCACTCTGCGGCACACATCTATGCTATGTCTATGTGTATGCTAACTGACTAAGATCCAAAGTTTGTTGATGACCAAAGTGCCGTCTAGAAAGTCTATGCGCGAAGTCTGTGGAATTTCAGTTAGAACTAAAATAAGAAAAAGAAGAAACAAATGATAACAAAAACAAACGTTTTTTTTCTGCAATTTTGCGGAAAAGCCAAAAATTGCTGAAGAAAAAACATAAAAAGATGTGGAGAAAACAATCCCTTCCCTTGCGAGGATCGAACTCAGAACCCTGTGGTCGGGAGTCACATGCTCTATCCACTAGGCTATACAGTAGTTCGGATAGGGCGCGCGTCGGTCATCACAAATGATATCCGAGATGGTTTCTCCGATTGCGGACAACGCCACACATAGGTTTACGTCACATAAATGCACTGCTACCCTGACTTCGCTCGTATAGCTTGTATTGTAGGATAAATAAAGAACGTGCAACATGATACCCACGGTTACACTGCCTTCCCAGAATTCCTTTGTTATCATATTGTTTTGGGGCAAAATATTGAAATGGGTATATTTTGACGCTGGAGTGAGCTATGATCATGAGAACTTGGAATTAGGTACACAAAAATACAGTGTATAAAACTTCTGAAGATTTTTGTCATAAGAGATTGCTAAATATACCAAATATTAACTTGAATTTAATGACCTCTAGATGACGTCATGATGACGCCATCATGACGTCACATCAATTTTTTGTATCTGTAACAAATCCTGGTCTTTAAGCATTAAAACTGCACCAAATCCGACCTACAGTTCTCTAGATATAGGACCTTAAAGTGTGCAACTTTAAGATGACGTCACGTGACCCATGATGACGTCATCACAACGGTACTTGCCAAAGCAAACATTTCCAACGTGGTCTTGGCCTGGGTCGAGTTTGGAGTCAATCTGATCAATGACAGTGTCAAATTTGGAGAGTACATTGAAATTTGAAACCTTGAAAAATTCATAGAAAATCAGCCGATGACGTCACAATGACGTCACTTCGAATTTTGCATGCTATTGACAATATCTACCTACCCACCCATTTTCATGACGATCGGACCTACCCTTATACGTGTTTCAAAAAAGCGCATTTTTGATGACGTCATCATGACGTCACACACTTTTCACATTTATATGTATGTATCTATGACCTAACAAACCTATTGCAAAAAGAATTTCGAAATTAGCATGTTCCGTTGATGAGATATAGCTTAAAGGTCCAAAAACTTAAACATTAATATAAAATCGCATGATGACGTCATCATGACGTCACGTCAATTTTCATCTATAACACATGCCCGTCTACCCACATAGAAATGTTGAAGTCAATCGGACGTACGGTTCTCTATATATAGGCCCTTCAAAAACGCACCTTTAAGATGACGTCACGTGACCCCTGATGACGTCATCATGACGTCATTGTTCTACATACATCTATGCTATGAGGTCTTCATCTATGTTAAGTTTTATGGGAATACGACTTTGTTTTCTGTTAAAAGTACAGGGCAGAAGGAACCATGTACAAAGTCTATGGGATTGGGTACCCAAAAAGAAAAAGAAAAAAGAAAAAAAAAAATCTTAACAGAAACAAAGGCTTTTCCGCAACTTTGCGGAAAAGCCAAAAAAAAAAAAAGAAAAAAAAAAAAATCTTAACGAAAACAAGGGCTGTTTTGGAAAAGTTTCCAAAACAGCCAAAAAAAAAAAAAAATTAAAATGAAATTTCAAAAATTTCAAAAATCATAAAAAAAATTGACGATGACGTCATCATGACATCATTTCAGATTTTGCATGCTAGTTACAGTTTCTACCTACCCACCAATTTTCATGACGATCGGACCTATCCTTATGTGTTTTTAAAAAGCACATTTTTGATGATGTCATCATGACGTCACACATTTTGTTCCTTTTTAGGGCATATCTTTGAGACCTACCAAAGCTATAACAAAAAGAATTTTGAAAATATCTTGTTTTGTTCGCTAGATATATTGAAAAGAATGTTACGATTTTCAAATTTTGAAAAATTCATAAAAAATCACGTGATGACGTCATCATGACGTCACTTTGGATTCAGCATCCTAGTGACAGTATCTACCTACCCACCAATTTTCATGACGATCAGACCTATCCTTATATGTGTTTTAAAAAAGCACATTTTTGATGATGTCATCATGACGTCACACATTTTCTCCCTTTTAGGGCATATCTTTGAGACATACCAAAGCTATAACAAAAAGAATTTTGAAAATATCTTGTTTTGTTCGCTAGATATATTTAAAAGAATTTTACGATTTCAAAGTTTCAAAAATTCATAACAAATCACGTGATGACGTCATCATGACGTCATTTCAGATTTGGCATGCTGGTGGCAGTATCTACCTACCCACCAATTTTCATGACTATCGGACCTATCCTTATATGTGTTTTAAAAAAGCACATTTTTGATGATGTCATCATGACGTCACACATTTTCTCCCTTTTAGGGCATATCTTTGAGACATACCAAAGCTATAACAAAAAGAATTTTGAAAATATCTTGTTTTGTTCGCTAGATATATTGAAAAGAATGTTACGATTTTCAAATTTTGAAAAATTCATAAAAAATCACGTGATGACGTCATCATGACGTCACTTTGGATTCAGCATCCTAGTGACAGTATCTACCTACCCACCAATTTTCATGACGATCAGACCTATCCTTATATGTGTTTTAAAAAAGCACATTTTTGATGATGTCATCATGACGTCACACATTTTCTCCCTTTTAGGGGATATCTTTGAGACATACCAAAGCTATAACAAAAAGAATTTTGAAAATATCTTGTTGTGTTCGCCAGAAATATTGAAAAGAATTTTACGATTTTGAAATTTCAAAAATTCATAAAAAATCACGTGATGACGTCATCATGACGAAAATGTTCGGCATACATTCTGAGCAGTTAGTCTAAGTGTCTGCCAAGTTTAAAGCCAATCGGGTGCACCAAAGTAGCCAAAGTGCCGGTAAGAAAGAAAACGTGTACAAATGCTATGGGCAAAAAAGTCTGAAAAGGAAAAAAAAAAAAAAAAAAAAAAAATCTTAACGAAAACAAGGGCTGTTTTGGAAAAGTTTCCAAAACAGCCAACTGGAGGTTTGTGTCTGTTTGAAACAGAACACAAGGCTTTTCCTCTTTTTTTGTTTTCCACCCTAAAACTTCAGCTTACGTTCTATGTTTGTGTTAAGTTTGATTAAGATCTGATGTTTATAGTGAGTAAAGTGGCTTGTACAAAATTCGTGTACAAAGTCTATGGGATTTTGGATAGAACTAAAACATTCATAGACAATTAGCCGATGACGTCATCATGACTTCACTTCGGATGTTACATTCTACTGGCACTATCTACCTTCCCACAAATTTTTATGATACTCAGACCTATTCTTATATATGTTATTAAAAAAACACATTTTGATGACGTCATGATGACGTCACACATTTTCACATTTACGTGAAAGAATATAGGAGCTAACAAAGCTATTCCAAAAAGAATTTTGAATTTAGCATGTTCTGTTGATGAGATATGGCTTTAAGAAACTTTTACGGTTCAAAAACTTTAAAATTACTATAAAATCGTATGTGACGTCATCATGACGTCACCTCAATGTTCATCTATAACACGTGGTGGCCCACCAACATACCAGGTTTAAAGGCAATCGGACATACGGTTCTCTAGATATGGGCCCTTGAAAAATGCACGTTTAGGATGACGTCACGTGACACGTGATGATGTCATCATGACGTCACGTTTCGGCATACATTTTCAGCTTAGGGTCTTTGTTTGTGTTAAGCCTGATTAAGATCTGAGGTTGTTTAGTGACTAAAGTGCCACTTACAAAATTCGTCTACAAAGTCTATGGGATTTGGGATAGAACTAAAAATTTCATAGAAAATCAGCCGATGACGTCATCATGACGTCACTTTGGATTTTACATGCTAGTAGCATTATCTACCTACCCAGCAATTTTTATGACGATCGAACGTACCCTTATATGTGTTTCAAAAAAGAACACTTTTGATGACGTCATGATGACGTCACACATTTTCCCATTTATGTGAAAGAATATAGGAGCTAACAAAGCTATTCCAAAAAGAATTTTGGATTTAGCATGTTCTGTTCATGAGATATGGCTTTAAGAAACTTTAATGTTCAAAAACTTTAAAATTACTATAAAATCGTATGATGACGTCATCATGACGTCACGTAAATGTTCATCTATAACACGTGGTGGTCTACCAACATACCGGGTTTAAAGGCAATCGGACCTACGGCTCTCTAGATATGGGCCCTTGCAAAATCATCTTTAAGATGACGTCACGTGACATGTGATGACGTCATCATGACGTAAAAGGTCGGCACACATTGTGAGCAGTTGGGGTAAGTGTCTGCCAAGTTTAAAAGTAGCCAAAGTGGCCGGTAAAAAAGAAAACGTTTACAATGCTATGGGCACTATTCTAGCGACTTGAAAACAGATTTATTTTATTACGTCATCATGACGTCACACAATTTTCGCTTTTTAGGGCATATCTTTGAGACATACCAAAGCTATAACAAAAAGAATTTTGAAAATATCTTGTTTTGTTCGCTAGATATATTGAAAAGAATGTTACGATTTTAAAACTTCAAAAATTCAGCGACTTGAAAAAAGACTAGAAATGAACCCCTTTTATAAACAGCAAGCACATAATACCCATGGTTATCTGCCCGTCCCAGAATTCCTTTGTGTTATATTGAATTTGGTCTAAATTTTGAAATGGCTGTTATTTCTTACTTGAGTGAGCCACGATCATGAAATTTTGGAATTAGGTACAGAAAAATTCAATGTATACATTTTTGTAATCGAATTGACACTTACATGCGTTAAAAAAACAACTAATTTTTGATGACGTCATCATGACGTCACACAATTTTCGCTTTTTAGGGCATATCTTTGAGACATACCAAAGCTATAACAAAAAGAATTTTGAAAATATCTTGTTTTGTTCGCTAGATATATTGAAAAGAATGTTACGATTTTCAAAATTCAAAAAATCATAAAAAATCACGTGATGACGTCATCATGACGTCACTCTTCGGCATACAATTTCAGGCTCGGGTCTATGTTTGTGTTAAGTTTAATTAAGATCTGAGATTGTTTAGTGACCAAAGTGGCTGTCATAAAATTCGTGTACAAAGTCTATGGGATTTAGGATAGAACTAAAGTAAGAAGAAGAAGAAGAAGAAGAAATAAAAAAAAAAAAAAAAATCAGAACAAAAACAAAGCCTTTTCCGACGGATTGTCGGAAAAGCCAAAAAAAAAAATCAGAACAAAAACAAAGCCTTTTCCGACGGATTGTCGGAAAAGCCAAAAAAAAGAAAAACTAGAGATCTATGTCCGTTACAAGAACAGAACATAGGGCTTTTCCGCATTTTTTTATTACATCACTTCGAATTTTGCATACGTTGTTCACATTTATATTTAAGTATATGTGACCAAACAAACGTTTTAATAAAAGAATTTCGACATTTGCATGTTCCGTTAAAGAGATATGGCTTAAAAGTTGGAAAAATTAAACAAAGCTATAAAATTGTATGATCATGTCATCGTGACGTCACATCAATTTTTATCTGTAATCCTAGTTTGCCTACCAGCATACCAAGAATGGATGCAATCTTAAGTACAGTTCTCTAGATATAGGACCTTAAAATATGCACCTTTAAGATGATGTCATGTGACCCATGATGACGTCATCACGACGGCACTTGTCAAAGCGAATATTTGCAACGTGGCCTATGTCAAGTTTGGAGTCAATCTGATCAACAACTGTATACAATTTAAATAGCACAATGAAATTTGAAACATTTAAAAATTCATAGAAAATTATCCAATGATGTTATCATGACGTCACCTGGGATTTTACATGCTAGTGGCACTGTCTACCTACCCACCAATTTTTATGACGATCGGACTTACCCTTATATGTGTTTCTATAAAGCACTTTTTTGATGACGTCATGATGACGTCACACATTTTTTATATTTATGTGAAAGAATATCGGAGCTAACAAAGCTATTACAAACAGAATTTTGAATTTAGCATGTTCTGTTGAGATATGGCTTCAAGAAACTTTAAGATTCAAAAACTTAAACATTACCATAAAATCGTATGATGACGTCATCATGACGTCACCTCAATTTTCATCTATAACACGTGGTGGCCCACCAACATACCAGGATTTAAGGCAATCGGACCTACGGTTCTCTAGATATGGGGCCTTGAAAAATGCACCTTTATGATGACGTCATCATGACGTCACTCTTCGGCATACATTTTCAGCTAAGGGTCTTTGTTTGTGTTAAGTCTCATTAAGATTTGAGGTTGGTTAGTGACCAAAGTGCCACTTACAAAATTCGTGTACAAAGTCTAAGGAATTTGGGATAGAACAACAACATTCATATAAAATCAGCCGATGACGTCATCATGACGTCACTTTGGATTTTACATGCTAGTAGTATTATCTACCCACCCACCAATTTTTATGACGATCGGAGGTACCCTTATATGTGTTTCAAAAAAGTACATTTTTGATGACGTCATGATGACGTCACAAATTGTTTCCATTGATGTGAAAGAATATAGGAGCTAACAAATCTATTCCAAAAAGAATTTTGAATTTAGCATGTTCTGTTGATGAGATATGACTTTAAGAAACTTGAAGGTTCAAAAACTTTAAAATTACTATAAAATCGTATGGTGACGTCATCATGACGTCACCTCAATTTCCATCGATAACACGTGGTGGCCCAGCAACATACCAGGTTTAAAGGCAATCCGAACTACGGTTCTCTAGATATGGGCCCTTGAAAAATTACCTTTAAGATGACGTCACGTGACATGTGATGACGTCATCATAACGTCATGTCAATTTCCATCTATAACACCCGGTGGCATACCTAGATATTACGTTTCAACTTAATCGAACTTGTACTTTTGTAGATATATGGCTTCAAAAACTGCCCCTTTAAGATGACGTCACGTGACATGTGATGACGTCATCATGACGTAAAAGTTTGGCACACATTGTGAGCAGTTGGGGTAAGTGTTTGCCTCGTTTAAAAGTAGCCAAAGTGGACGGTAAGAAAGAAAACGTTTACAAATGCTATGGGCAATAGTCTAGCGACTTGAAAAAAGACTAGAAATCAACCCTTTTTATAAACAGCATGCACATTTAAGCCATGGTTATCCGCCCTTCCCAGAATTCCTTTGTGTTATATTGAATTTGGTCTAAATTTTGAAATGGCTGGTATTTCTTACTTGAGTGAGCCACGATCATGAAATTTTGGAATTAGGTACAGATAAATTCAATGTATACATTTTTGTAATCGGATTGCCCCTTACAAGCATTTAAAAAAAAAAATTGTTTGATGACGTCATCATGACGTCACACAATTTTCGCTTTTTAGGACATATCTTTGAGACATACCAAAGCTATAACAAAATAAAATTTTGAAAAAATCTTGTTTTGTTCGCTAGATATATTTAAAAGAATGTTACGATTTTAGCAATTCAAGAATTCAGCGACTTGAAAAAAGACTAGAAATCAACCCCTTTTATAAACAGCATGCTCTTTTAAGCCATGGTTATCTGACCTTCCCAGAATTCCTTTGTGTTATATTGAATTTGGTCTAAATTTTGAAATTGCTGTTATTTCTTACTTGAGTGAGCCACGATGATGAAATTTTGGAATTAGGTACAGCTAAATTCAATGTATACATTTTTGTAATCGGATTGACCCTTACAAGCATTTAAGAAAAACCACATTTTTGATGACGTCATCATGACGTCACACAATTTTCGATTTTTAGAGCATATCTTTGAGACATACCAAAGCTATAACAAAAAGAATTTTGAAATTATCTTGTTTTGTTCGCTAGATATATTGAATAGAATGTTACGATTTTAAGAATTCAAAAATTCATAAAAAATCACGTGATGACGTCATCATGACGTCACTCTTCGGCATACAATTTCAGGTTAGGGTTTATGTTTGTATTAAGTTTGATTAAGATCTGAGATTGTTTAGTGACCAAAGTGCCACCTATAAAATTCGTGTACAAAGTCTATGTGATTTGGGATGGAACTAAAGTAAGAAGAAAAAGAAATAAAAAAAAAAAAATCAGAACAAAAACAATGCCTTTTCCGACTGGTTGTCGGAAAAGCCAAAAAAAAAATCTTAACGAAAACAAGGGCTGTTTTGGAAAAGTTTCCAAAACAGCCAAAAAACTAGACATATGGTACAGTGTTTGTGGACAAACACAGGGCTGTTTTGTTTTTTTGTGTAAAATTTTGTGATTAAAATGAAATTTCAAAAATTTCAAAAATCATAAAAAAAATTGCCGATGACGTCATCATGACATCATTTCAGATTTTGCATGCTAGTGACAGTATCTACCTACCCACCAATTTTCATGACGATTGGACCTATCCTTATATGTGTTTTAAAAAAAGCACATGTTTGATGACGTCATCATGACATCACACATTTTTTTTTCTTTTAGGGCATATCTTTGAGACCTACCAAAGCTATAACAAAAAGAATTTTGAAAATATCTTGTTTTGTTTGCCAGATATATTTAAAAGAATGTTACGATTTTCAAAATTTCAAAAATTCATAACAAATCACGTGATGACGTCATCATGACATCATTTTGGATTTTGCATCCTAGTGCCAGTATCTACCTACCCACCAATTTTCAGACGATCGGACCTATCCTTATATGTGTTTTAAAAAAGCACATGTTTGATGACGTCATCATGACATCACACATTTTTTTTTCTTTTAGTGCATATCTTTGAGACATACCAAAGCTATAACAAAAAGAATTTTGAAAATATCTTGTTTTGTTCGCTAGATATATTAAAAAGAATATTACGATTTTAAAATTTCAAAAATTCATAAAAAATCACGTGATGACGTCATCATGACGTAAATGTTCGGCATACATTCTGAGCAGTTAGTCTAAGTGTCTGCCAAGTTTGAAGTCAATCGATAACATAAAAGTAGCCAAAGTGCCGGTAAGAAAGAAAACGTGTACAAATGCTATGGGAACTAGACATCTGGTACAGTGTTTGTAGACAAACACAGGGCTGTTTTGCTTTTTTGTGTAAAATTTTGATTAAAATGAAATTTCAAAAATTTCAAAAATTATAAAAAAAAATTACGATGACGTCATCATGACATCATTTCAGATTTTGCATGCTAGTGACAGTATCTACCTACCCACTACTTTTCATGACGATCGGACCTATCCTTATATGTGTTTTAAAAAAGCACATTTTTGATGACGTCATCATGACGTCACACATTTTCTTCCCTTTTAGGGCATATCTTTGAGACCTACCAAAGCTATAACAAAAAGAATTTTGAAACTATCTTGTTTTGTTTGCGAGATATATTTAAAAGAATTTTACGATTTCAAAATTTCAAAAATTCATAACAAATCACGTGATGACGTCATCATGACGTCATTTCAGATTTGGCATGCTGGTGGCAGTATCTACCTACCCACCAATTTTCATGACGATCGGACCTATCCTTATATGTGTTTAAAAAAAAGCACATTTTTAATGACGTCATCATGACGTCACACATTTTTTTCTTTTTTAGGGCATATCTTTGAGACATACCAAAGCTATAACAAAAAGAATTTTGAAAATATCTTGTTTTGTTCGCCAGATATATTGAAAATAATGTTACGATTTTCAAATTTTGAAAAATTCATAACAAATCACGTGATGACGTCATCATGACGTCACTTCGGATTCAGCATCCTAGTGACAGTATCTACCTACCCACCAATTTTCATGACGATCGGACCTATCCGTATATGTGTTTTAAAAAAGCACATTTTTGATGATGTCATCATGACGTCACACATTTTCTTTTCTTTTAGGGCATATCTTTGAGACATACCAAAGCTATAACAAAAAGAATTTTGAAAATATCTTGTTTTGTTCGCCAGAAATATTGAAAAGAATTTTACGATTTTGAAATTTCAAAAATTCATAACAAATCACATGATGACGTCATCATGACGAAAATGTTCGGCATACATTCTGAGCAGCTAGTCTAAGTGTCTGCCAAGTTTAAAGCCAATCGGCAGCATAAAAGTAGCCAAAGTGCCGGTAAGAAAGAAAATGTGTACAAATGCTATGGGCAAAAAAGTCTGAAAAGGAAAAAAAACAAAAAAAAACTAGAGGTTTGTGTCTGTTTGAAACAGAACACAAGGCTTTTCCTCTTTTTTTGTTTTCTACCCTAAAACTTCAGCTTACGTTCTATGTTTGTGTTAAGTTTGATTAAGATCTGATGTTTATAGTGAGTAAAGTGGCTTGTACAAAATTCGTGTACAAAGTCTATGGGATTTTGGATAGAACTAAAACATTCATAGACAATTAGCCGATGACGTCATCATGACTTCACTTAGGATGTTACATTCTACTGGCACTATCTACCTTCCCACACGTTTTTATGATACTCAGACCTATTCTTATATATGTTATTAAAAAAAACATTTTGATGACGTCATGATGACGTCACACATTTTCACATTTACGTGAAAGAATATAGGAGCTAACAAAGCTATTCCAAAAAGAATTTTGAATTTAGCATGTTCTGTTGATGAGATATGGCTTTAAGAAACTTTTACGATTCAAAAACTTTAAAATTACTATAAAATCGTATGGTGACGTCATCATGACGTCACCTTAATTTTCATCTATAACACGTGGTGGCCCACCAACATACCAGGTTTAAAGGCAATCGGACATACGGTTCTCTAGATATGGGCCCTTGAAAAATGCACGTTTAGGATGACGTCACGTGACGACGTCATCATGACGTCACGTTTCGGCATACATTTTCAGCTTAGGGTCTTTGTTTGTGTTAAGCCTGATTAAGATCTGAGGTTGTTTAGTGACCAAAGTGCCACTTACAAAATTCGTCTACAAAGTCTATGGGATTTGGGATAGAACTAAAAATTTCATAGAAAATCAGCCGATGACGTCATCATGACGTCACTTTCGATTTTACATGCTAGTAGCATTATCTACCTACCCAGCAATTTTTATGACGATCGAACGTACCCTTATATGTGTTTCAAAAAAGAACACTTTTGATGACGTCATGATGACGTCACACATTTTCCCATTTATGTGAAAGAATATAGGAGCTAACAAAGCTATTCCAAAAAGAATTTTGGATTTAGCATGTTCTGTTCATGAGATATGGCTTTAAGAAACTTTAATGTTCAAAAACTTTAAAATTACTATAAAATCGTATGATGACGTCATCATGACGTCACGTAAATTTTCATCTATAACACGTGGTGGTCTACCAACATACCGGGTTTAAAGGCAATCGGACCTACGGCTCTCTAGATATGGGCCCTTGAAAAATCATCTTTAAGATGACGTCACGTGACATGTGATGACGTCATCATGACGTAAAAGGTCGGCACACATTGTGAGCAGTTGGGGTAAGTGTCTGCCAAGTTTAAAAGTAGCCAAAGTGGCCGGTAAGAAAGAAAACGTTTACAATGCTATGGGCACTATTCTAGCGACTTGAAAACAGATTTATTTTATTACGTCATCATGACGTCACACAATTTTCGCTTTTTAGGGCATATCTTTGAAACATACCAAAGCTATAACAAAAAGAATTTTGAAAATATCTTGTTTTGTTCGCTAGATATATTAAAAAGAATGTTACCATTTAAACAATTTAGAAATTCAGCGACTTGAAAAAAGACTACAAATCAATTCTTTTTATAAACAGCATGCACTTTTAAGCCATGGTTATCTGCCCTTCCCAGAATTCCTTTGTGTTATATTGAATTTGGTCTAAATTTTGAAATGGCTGCTATTTCTTACTTGGGTTAGCCACGATCATGAAATTTTGGAATTAGGTAGAGACAAATTCAATGTATACATTTTTGTAATCGAATTGACACTTACATTCGTTTAAAAAAAAAAAAATTTGGGATGACGTCATCATGACGTCACACAATTTTCGCTTTTTAGGGCATATCTTTGAGACATACCAAAGCTATAACAAAAAGAATTTTGAAAATATCTTGTTTTGTTCGCTAGATATATTGAAAAGAATGTTACGATTTTCAAAATTCAAAAAATCATAAAAAATCACGTGATGACGTCATCATGACGTCACTCTTCGGCATACAATTTCAGGTTCGGGTCTATGTTTGTGTTAAGTTTAATTAAGATCTGAGATTGTTTAGTGACCAAAGTGGCTGTCATAAAATTCGTGTACAAAGTCTATGGGATTTGGGATAGAACTAAAATAAGAAGAAGAAGATATAAAAATTATGTGTTTGTCCCGTGGACAAACACAGGGCTGTTTCGTGTTTTTTTTATTGTGTTAGTTAGTCAAATGTTTATACTATAATTAACGTTATTGGATGTGTGAAGGATTGGTTTAAAGAAAGAAATCGAGTACAAATGTTATGGGGAATAGTGTAGCGAATGCCCCTTTAAAATGACATCACGTGACATGTGATCACTTCATAACGTCAAGTCAATGTTCACCTATAACACCCGGTGGCATACCTAGATACATGTTTCAACTTAATCGGACTTGTACTTTTGTTTATATATGGCTTCAAAAACTGCACCTTTAAGATGACGTCATGTGACATGTGATGATATCATAATAATGTCATGTCAATTTTCATCTAGAAACCTATTGGGCTACCTAGATATTACTTTTCAACTTAATCGAACTTGTACTTTTGTTTATATATGGCTTCAAAAACTGCCCCTTTAAGATGACGTCACGTGACATGTGATGACGTAATCATAACATCATGTCAATGTTCATCTATAACACCCGGTGGCATACCTAGATATTACGTTTCAACTTAATCGGACTTGTACTTTTGTAGATATATGGCTTCGAAAAAATGCCCCTTTAAGATGACGTCACGTGACATGTGATGACGTCATCATGACGTAAAAGTTCGCCACACATTGTGAGCAGTTGGTGTAAGTGTCTGCCAAGTTTAAAAGTAGCCAAAGTGGCCGGTAAGAAAGAAAACGTTTACAAATGCTATGTGCAATATTCTAGCGACTTGAAAAAAGAATTTTTTTCATGACGTCATCATGACGTCACACAATTTGCGCTTTTTATGGCATATCTTTGAGACATACCAAAGCTATAACAAAAAGAATTTTTAAAATATCTTGTTTTGTTCGCTAGATATATTGAAAAGAATGTTACGATTTTAAAACTTCAAAAATTCAGCGACTTGAAAAAGACTAGAAATCAACCCCTTTTATAAACAGCAAGCTCATAATAGCCATGGTTATCAGCCCTTCCCAGAATTCCTTTGTGTTATATTGAATTTGGTCTAAATTTTGAAATGGCTGTTATTTCTTACTTGAGTGAGCCACGATCATGAAATTTTGGAATTGGGTACAGAAAAATACAATGTATACATTTTTGTAATCAGATTGACCCTTACATGCGTTTAAAAAAAAATATATTGTTGATGACGTCATCATGACGTCACACAATTTTCGCCATTTAGGGCATATCTTTGAGACATACCAAAGCTGTAACAAAAATAATTTTGAAAATATCTTGTTTTGTTCGCTAGATATATTGAAAAGAATGTTACGATTTTAAAACTTCAAAAATTCAGCGACTTGAAAAAAGACTAGAAATCAACCCCTTTTATAAACAGCAAGCTCATAATAGCCATGGTTATCAGCCCGTCCCAGAATTCCTTTGTGTTATATTGAATTTGGTCTAAATTTTGAAATGGCTGTCATTTCTTACTTGAGTGAGCCACGATCATGAAATTTTGGAATTGGGTACAGAAAAATACAATGTATACATTTTTGTAATCGGATTGACCCTTACATGCGTTAAAAAAAAATATATATTTTTGATGACGTCATCATGACGTCACACAATTTTCGCCTTTTAGGGCATATCTTTGAGACATACCAAAGCTATAACAAAAAGAATTTTGAAAATATCTTGTTTTGTTCGCTAGATATATTGAAAAGAATGTTACGATTTTAATACTTCAAAAATTCAGCGACTTGAAAAAAGACTAGAAATCAACCCCTTTTATAAACAGCAAGCTCATAATAGCCATGGTTATCAGCCCGTCCCAGAATTCCTTTGTGTTATATTGAATTTGGTCTAAATTTTGAAATGGCTGTCATTTGTTACTTGAGTGAGCCACGATCATGAAATTTTGGAATTGGGTACAGAAAAATACAATGTATACATTTTTGTAATCAGATTGACCCTTACATGCGTAAAAAAAAAAAAGCATTTTTGATGACGTCATCATGACGTCACACAATTTTCGCTTTTTAAGGCATATCTTTGAGACATACCAAAGCTATAAGAAAAAGAATTTTGAAAATATCTTGTTTTGTTCGCTAGATATAATTTAATGAATGTTACGATTTTCAAAATTCAAAAAATCATACAAAATCACGTGATGACGTCATCATGACGTAAAAGTTCGGCATGCATTCTGACCAGTTGGTCTAAGTGTCTGTTAAGTTTAAAGGCAATCGGTTGCTTAAAAGTAGCCAAAGTGCCGGTCAGAAAGAAAACGTGTACAAATGCTATGGGCAATAGTCTGAAAAGGAAAAAAAAGAAAAAAAAAAAAAAAAGAAAAAAAAAAAAATCTTAACGAAAACAAAGGCTGTTTCGAAAAACTTTCGAAACAGCCAAAAAAAAAATCAGAACAAAAACAAAGCCTTTTCCGACTGGTTGTCGGAAAAGCCAAAAAAAAAAAATCTTAACGAAAACAAGGGCTGTTTCGGAAAACTTCCGAAACAGCCAAAAAAAAGAAAAAAAAAAAAATCTTAACGAAAACAAGGGCTGTTTTGGAAAAGTTTCCGAAACAGCCAATTAAAAGAAATGCTCTTTTGACTTGCCAATTCCACTCCCGCATTTCGATTTAATGGTTGTAACTTGCTTGTAAATATCGTACGTACAACTCCGTACGTGCGGCACTTCACGCACGCACGGCCGATGTTCGTATAGTAGTGCGCCCTCGCATGACTAGTTTTGGCTATTCAATTCACTACGGAGGAGCTTATAGGACATCACAAAGCTAATGAAGCCAGTTTGTGTGTATACACCTCTGGTTTTATGCCGCTCGTAAACTTATGCTACCGTGGAACGACCGTTATTGAAGGAAAAAATTGTTGTGAAACTTATTTCACTTGGAACAATGGCAATCACAATTTTGAAGAAGAACAAGTTACCGGTACAATGGTGCATCATAAAATTGTGAGAAAAAGTACAACTGACGCTCCATTTGGTGAGACGGAGGTTGATATAAAATATTTGTTAGAGCTCCGAAAAAGATATAAACCTGGAAAATAATATTTTGTACGTGTGGGAACATTGCGTTCTGGTCACAATGGTTGTTCACAGAGTAAATCACGCTCTAATATTGCCTGCAGAAAAGTACAAAAAGTACACCTGACGCACCCCGTTTTGCATTATTTTCGCGTCCAAATAGTGAGCCGGAGGTTGATGTAAAATATTTGTTACAGCTCCAAAACCATATAAACCTGAAAAATGATACTTTGTACATGTGGAAACATTGCGTTCTGGTCAAAATGATTGTTGACAGTTTTGTGTTAGAAGGAAATCGGGCGCTTAAATTGCCCGCAGAAAAGTAAAACAAGTACATCTGACTCTCCGTTTTGCATTATTTTCGCGTCCAAATAGTGAGCCGGAGGTTGATGTAAAATAGTTGTTACCCCTCTAAAACCATACAAACCTGAAAAATGATACTTTGTACATGTGGAAACATTGCGTTCTGGTCAAAATGATTGTTCACAGTTCTGTTTTGAAAGGAAATTATGCGCTATTATTGCCCCCAGAAAAGTACAAAAAATTACTGACGCTCCGTTTTGCATTATTTTCGAGTCCAAATAGTGAGCCAGAGGTTGATGTAAAATATTTGTTACAGCTCTAAAACCATATAAACCTGAAAAATGATACTTTGTACATGTGGAAACATTGCGTTCTGGTCAAAGTGATTGTTCACAGTTCTGTTTTGAAAGGAAATTATGCGCTATTATTGCCCCCAGAAAAGTACACAAAATTACTGACACTCCGTTTTGCAATTTGTTCGCGTCCAAATAGTGAGCCGGATGTTGATGTAAAATATTTGTTACAGCTCTAAAACCATATAAACCTGAAAAATGATACTTTGTACATGTGGGAACATTGCGTTCTGGTCAAAATGATTGTTGACAGTTCTGTGTTAGAAGGAAATCAGGCGCTAAAATTGCCCGCAGAAAAGTACAACTGACACTTCGTTTTGCATTATTTTTGCGTCCAAATAGTGAGCCGGAGGTTTAAGCTCCCCCAATCGGCCCTTGAATATATCGGCCCGTTTGTTTCACACAGATCTGGTTCGCTCCATCTAATATAGTCCACGGTAAGAATTGACCTGAAAAATGCCCAACCCTGACATTTTACTTCACGGAATTTCTACTCATAAACCGTTATAATGGTTGCCCTGAACACACACACAAAATTCAAATGCCGATTTCTACATACATGCGAATGTGTTATTACCCAATTCCTGATACCCAAATTGGAACAATGATTAGCCAATAGACCGTGTAAGTCTCGCGCATAAAGGTCACGATTAAACTTCCGGGCACCTCCGAGCCGCCGGCTGTAGGACTTTTACGTGTGGTTGATTTTGTTTTCTATAATACTTTGTTTTAACGAAGATCTGAACCATGAAACGGCCATATGGAAGATAAATTCAAAATTAATTTTACAACATATGAAAACATGCACGACTGTCTAAATTATTGAAGAAAAGTAAGAAAAAATGTTTGACTTGAGCGTCAGGTTGCAACGTGATTGGCTTGTTGTTGGGAAGAGAGAGCCCGGCCCCCAAAACCCCTGTACTGTCCACGCTGCGGACGTAAGTGAACGTACAAACATTATGCGACGACCGCCTAATATACTGCATATGCTACGCCATTAAGACTGGCGCATGAACCACCAGAACAATTGGGAATGATGTACGTTTGACGTGCGAGACTTTTTCGTTGTCCTTTTCCCTAATTTGATATATCGTTCACATTTTGTAAATTGAAATGAAAAATAATATGTTTATACAAGTTTGTATTTACTTTTCAGTAAAAAGAACAGCGTCAAAACAAATTATTTCAAGAAAACTACTCGCTTTACACGTTGAAGCTCCTATTCCAGGTGCCCGGAAGTTCGGTTTCTCGTAAACTCTCGTACGTTCTCGGGGTCAACTTACACGCTCTATACAGGAATTCGCCGACGCCATTTTTACAGTGGTGCCGCGCTCGCGTGCAGGTTGCGCGCGTTCTTTAATTTCAGTGATACCACCGCAGTAAATGCTTCTAATTTTGGTCGCCGTATTCGTCTATAGACTAATCCGGCGACCAAAATTAGAAGCATTTACTGCGGTGGCGAGGCACTCGCGTGCGTGTTAGACGCACGCGCTTGATGCAGCTTCGACCAACAGGGTGTTTACAACTTGCCAAAATGCGCACGCGAATCAAATTAAAGAACGCGGGCAGCCTGCACGCGAGCGCGGCACCACTGTAAAAATGGCGTCGGCGAATTCCTGTATACAGGCTCATCGGCATAAGTTGGTCAGAATCCAATATGGGATACTTTTATTTAATCGATCACAGACTCACTTATTGCCACATTTTAACCGAACTGATGTTATTAACCGGATTGATATTATTTTGCAGCCAGATAAAATAACTTGCCGACAAAATTTGTCCTTAGTTGATGTCTGATTGTAGGTTTTTTGTGCGATTTTTAGGGAAAAGTTCACATTTCTGTGAAAAAGAATTACCCTCAATACGGCTAATTCCACAAAGTTTTACCCCGATTCTTTGCTGCAATTAATGAGTTTTAACAATAAAAAATGTATTTCTTTCTCCCAAATTTATAATGATGATGGGGTAGGATGGGAAGCACAAGTGGTGGAGGGGAAAAGGCCTCAATGGCGGAGGGGGCGTGTCACAATGCCCCCGTACCAATTACACCACTCTAAAACGGTATTAGGATGAGTAATTTAAATAATTGTTTCAATATCTATTAGGGCCATCTCTTCCCGAAAATCTTGAAGAATTTTTAGGGCAGAAGCCGTTTGGTACTTTGATGATGATGACAATAATTATGCAATGACGACGAAGACGTCCTTAAAATACTCTTTTCTCATAATAATTTTGGTCAAAATCTTCATTAAGTTTTCTCATTTGCCATTTTGTATTAATTTGAGTTGAACATTTGCAATGACCCTTTCCCAATCTTTAAAAGGGTATGATTTAGCTTAGGAAATACATGCCTATCAATATCAATTGTACATCCCTTTTGTTTTCAATTAATTAACATATTTCCCTAAGGTTGACTTTGGTTGAATTTTTATGTGAGGTAGCTAGAGTCCCAATAAATACCCTGCCACTAAAATTTGCCTGTTAACCAACATGTCATGGTCCTCGTCAATTCTTACTGGACTAATAGGCGGGAGTCTGGTGTGTCAACCAACGATAAGTCACTGATCGAGATCCCGATCTGTGTGAAACAATTTAACAGGACCTATACCGGTATACGCCGGTTCACACTTTACGCGAATGCGAATTGAATTGGAACAAGAAACATTTTGGGCGAAATTCGCCGGCCTTGAAATGTGTTCAATTACCGCAGCGAGAGTTCTTGTCATGACGTCACAAATTAATTATGAACCGGTATGAACCGGTATTATCATCTCTGTCGAAATATAGTTCTATGCCATTAAATTAACCCTTTCACAAAAATCTCCAGAAAACAAATTATTATGATTACTCCTGATGTCTCAAATGAAGTATGCTTAATTCTTGAAACTCGCTTAATTTCAGAAACATTCCAAGAACAACAATGGGTCAGTTCTGCAAAAAAGTTGAATGTTTAAAAAAGGCACTTGTCCGGTGCAACCTAATTTTGTTCACAAACCCAAAATAGCAGACAAACTTTGCTGTTTAATTGTATAACATAAACATTTGAATTCACTTTGCACTTTTCATAAAGGTAAACTACTTTCCACGTTTTGAAAACGAATGCGTTGTTCACAGTATCACGGATGTTCCTTGAGGATGCATTTCTGGCACACTCAGTGACTATTATCCAACGACTGTATGCAAACTCCACTCTGAAATGCCTTGAATATGCAGCCAGTCTAACCCCTACAGAACGCTGTGGCATAGTATAAGCATGTGTAGACCATGTCGCCTCTATCAAACTCCTTTAATTAGTGACATTCATCATGTACGAAATTATGTTGCAGCCGCTCTTTGGAGGTTGTCGAGGTACATTGGAGGAGGACACATTTGTCGATGTTAAACCCCTGTAAATTGTTTGAGGATCACAGCGCCGCCACTGTATATAGGGCCTAACTAGAGATTTTGTGTTCTTTTCAACATTAAATGTGATTGAGAGAAACTAGGTAGCGTGTGATAAAATGTGGAACGTTGTTTTTTTTCTTGTGATGTGGGCCCCTATCAAGCACTGTGGCCCCCTTATGCCTGGAGCTGGTGACTAGGCCTGCCACAGTCCCAGCATGGACAACGGTACCGCGCCACAGTGGTGTTTGGCGGGACAAAATATAAGAGTTAAAAGAGAGTGAACTACCTCCCT
The DNA here is from genome assembly GCA_037893225.1 of Hippasteria phrygiana. Taxonomy (NCBI): domain Eukaryota; kingdom Metazoa; phylum Echinodermata; class Asteroidea; order Valvatida; family Goniasteridae; genus Hippasteria; species Hippasteria phrygiana. The sequence continues at coordinate 758,964 of JAZGUH010000511.1, read as the reverse complement.
CGCTGGTTTTGTAGAAGTCTAAAATATCGGGAAATAAAATCGATCACAGAAAGAATATTGACAAGATAAAGTGAAATACATGTACATGGATGGGAATAGCCTTTTTAGAGGAAAAATATAACAAATAAAACAAGGATGCGGCTTAAAAAGGAACTGGGTTCTTTTTACTTGGCACTATATAGGCCTCAGTAAAAGTTTCATGTTGTGTAACATAGAGATGTTACACAATGTCTAGCAGTGTCCCCCAATAATTTCGCTCTTGTAATATACATTTAAGGGTCATTGGCTTTCACATACACCAGTACTATGCATACCGTAGAGACACTGTGTGCAACTTTTCCGATAAGACGTCTGCCCTAGTAAGCAGGAAGTCGTGGGTTCGAGTCCCGCCCGAGTAAGCCTGTGATTTTTTTCCACACAGGCTTTCGGAAAGCACCGAGTATACAGCACTTCATACATTACGTCGGGACAGAGCAAAAACAGAAAATCTATGTTTTAATTTACAATACAGCTGTAGAAACTGAAGTTGTGTTTCAAGTTCGATGTGTGATCTGGATGCCTCCATTTGGTCAGCAGTTACAATCTGGCAATCTTTGCCAGCAGGATGAAGAATCTGTCGTAGTCCTCTCGGCCAAGGGTCTCGTGTCCCTATATACTCAGTCGGTGTCTCATATATAGCCTTATGTAAAGGTTTATAAAGTGCAATGTTGAAACAAAGACTTCAAATAAAAGTTGCCGTGTGCACGGGTTACATAAACGGTGTATAACAAAGTTACAATAAGACTGCAACCCTGGAGGACGCTATAAAACCAAGCGGATTTCTCGTCAAGGTTGAGGGGTGGGGGAGGGGGGGGGGGGGGTGGAGAGGAAAAAGCACACAGTCAATTAACCAACAATAGTTGTTTCTATTTCAACCAGATATTGCAATGGGGATGCTCAAAATGGGTCAACTTACCTGTATATACCCGGCTCTGCAAAAAGGAGTATGATGTCGCAAAATTTGAAAAATGAGTTATGTACATAGTTGGATTTGTCACATATTTAGCTTTAATTTAGTGTAGGTTTGATCCCTGTGGCATTTTGTGTTCTCGAGATATCTTTACATTTGTATACTCCTATAGTTTTCAATTTAACGGAAGTGCGTTTAGAGATATAGGCCTTTAAACACAAAAAGTGCAAAGAAATAAGATAGAAGTAATTTTTCTCAACATTTATTTGTTCATCTTTATTCATCAAGATTAATGTTTCTGAAAGTAAATCAGGAAAATATCGATGTAATAGAAGCCAACAAACCAAAAACAAAAACGGAATCACTTATGTGAACATCTTTTTCACCCGCTTCACATACAGCCCTTTGTGTGTTTTCACATAGTGCGACATAAACCCCTTTTTGTGGAGCGGGTCACCTATAGTTTTGATTTTGCCAAAAAAAAAAAAAAGCACTACGTTTGAATGATCTTGTTAAAGGGGGGGGGGGGGGGGGGGGGGGTTAGCCCATTATTAGTTTTGTCCGCCAAAACTATATAGAGGGTGGGAACATAATCTCCCGTTCCCAAGATTGCAGGCCACTCATTCAACACCAAAGAAAACTTTTTCAAAGTGAACAAAGAAACTGGCAGGAGCAGGATTCGAACCTACGACCTCCGGGTTACCGTACCAGCGATCTACCAACTGAGCTATCTTGCCCTACGTTGGCGGTCTCCCAATTTGTCAGTATCTTTGTTCGGGTGGGCGCTAGTCAGAAGTCATAAACCCAGAATGCCGTATAGCCACGGATCACACCCAATTTTACGATACAACCTGGGAAGCGACATTGTGGGGATCACTCAATGATGATACGACTTTTTAACTTATAATTCGTCAAACAATCCACAAGGGAAACTGACTAGCGCCCACCCGAACAAAGATACTGACAATTTGGGAGACCACCAACGTAGGGCAAGACACTCAGTTGGTAGATCGCCGGTACGGTAATCCGGAGGTCGCAGGTTCGAATCCCGATCCTGCCGGTTTCTTTGTTTACTTTAAAAATGTTTTTCAAAAATGTACCTAGTCAGTTTCCCTTGTGGATTGTTTGACGAACTAAAGAAAACTAAACGACAAATGTTGGAGATTGCACTAATAATTCAACCTGTATTAAAAGTTTAATACATGTTACCGGAAAATTTGCAATCGGTGTCTTTACGGTATGCAAATTACTGGTGCATGTGAAAGCCAATGGTTTTCCAAACTCTAACAAATAGGCCTATCAACCTCCGGCTCACTATTTGGACGCGAAAATAATGCAAAACGGAGCTGCGTCGGATGTACTTTTTGTACTTTTCTGCGGGCAATATTAGCGCCTGATTTCCTCCTAACACAGAACTGTAAATAATCATTTTGACCAGAACGCAATGTTCCCACATGTACAAAGTATCATTTCCAAGGTTTATATGTTAAAAGTTGTACTTTTTCTCACAATTTTATGATGCACAAGTGTACCGGTAACTTTTTCTTCTTTAAAATTGTGATTGCCATTGTTCCAAGTGAAATAAGTTTCACAATAATTGTTTCCTTCAATAACGGTCGTTTCACGGTTGCATAAGTTTACGAGCGGCATAAAACCAGATGTGCATACACACAAACTGGCTTCATTAGCTTTGTGATGTCCTATAAGCTCCTCCGTAGTAAATATAATAGCCAAAACTAGTCAAGCGAGGGCGCAGTACTATACGAACATCGGCCGCACGTACGGAGTTGTACGTACGATATTTACAAGCAAGTTACAACCATTAAATCGGCGAAACCCGGAGGAATCGGACAACTTTGAAATGGCAGATAAAAAGGCATTTTTTTGTCAGTAGAAAGCTAATAATAAAATATTATTAACAGGTAACCATTTTTAGGGCTTGCAAACGTTGTATAAATTGTGTATAAAGCTACCTCCGGCCGGCTAGCTCCGGCTACCTCGACTTTTACCAACACCCCCATGTGGAGTGTCTGCAGGATTTTTATTACAGCTTGTGATATTGCATTGTTAAAATGTTATAATTATATGAATTGCTTGTTTACACAGCATCACCCAATGTGATTGTGCTAGGCCAGGCCAGCGCGCGCTGGGCGCGCGCTTGCTCGTAAATAGAGAACAAGCTTGCTTGATCAAGGCTAGCACACTGCCGTCGTGTCCGTTACCGTCCGCACGCGCATCGCGCGCATCGATCACTGCGTACGTACTGGGTACATGTATAATGTACGCTGTACGTAGTGATCGATGCGATGCGGACGGGACACGACGGCAGAGTGTAGCAGTACATGCAGGGCGCGCGCGCCCATTTTCGACTCCAAACTCGAACCCAAACCAACTCGAACCCAAACCAACTCGAACCCAAACCAACTCGAACCCAAACCAACTCGAACCCAAACCAACTCGAACCCAAACCAACTCGAACCCAAACCAACTCGAACCCAAACCAACTCGAACCCAAACCAACTCGGACCCAAACCAACTCGGACCTACGACCAACTCGGGGGTGCACTACACTAATTCATGTCCGAATTTATGCGCCAGCTCATCAACATAAAATGTATACCCACAACTTTTTTTGAAAAAGGAGAGTTTGTGCCTCCAAAAATTGTGGGATTGTGTAAACATAGCCCAGCATCAACTCCCTGGTTTCTGGGCTTCCATCTGTGTGCAGACTTGATAAAATTACTGTTGAAAAATGGGTCCTATTTGCCCGAGAAAGTGGAGGGATGCCATGTTAAAAATGGCTGTTGATCGGCTTGGGAAATAGGACTTTTTTGGAGGTGGGTTTGTTTTGTGTCAATAATTAAAAATGTAATTGGTTAACCCCCCAAAAATAGAAAAGAAATGGACAGACAAAAGATCAGACAATAAGTGGCATTTGTTTGTGTAGACCCCAGTGATGCTGGGGTACAGGTTATTGGGCCCTGAACTTTGTTGATTTTACACTGTTGTCAATGGAGCTGGAATTAGTGTGGTGCACCCTCGGACCCACGACCAACTCGGACCCACGTCCAACTCTGGCCCGACCAAGTCGGACCCACATCCAACTTGGACCCACGACCAACTCGGACCCAAGCATGACCCAACAAAGAATGAATCAGCATCGCGAACGCGTACTACAGCTGTCCGTGTTTTTGGAATCTTGACTGCATACGCTCGTTTGCAGTAAAAATTCCGGAACGAACGGTAGTGCTGGTTGAAATTGGCAGGTTCGCATTCGCGCATTTATTTGTGATTGGGATACAATTTAAACTTTTCAGCATAAATTTTTTTTCCCAGTTCACAGATGGTGAAGTTGAGCGCAATCTTCAAAGGCGCGCATTTAAAAAAAAATGCGCACTGCGCAATTTTTGAACACGAAAATTGAGTTGGCTTGCGTAAATTAAAAATTTGCGCATTATAGATGGAGCGCAATTTTTGAAAATCACGCAATCTTTATTATTCAAACAGTAAATAAACGGGGTTGCACACGAACTGTAAGTTCTCAATTTCTTGTGACAAAGCGCTTGAAAAGGGATGCTGGGATCCGGGGCTGGGTTACAATTCAAGCCTGAGGTTTGGCAAAAGTATGGAAAACCATGGGAAATCCAGTAGAAAAGTGTAAAACAAAAACAGAATAAGAAAACTTCGTAAAAATGCTAGAAAATATATAAAACAGTGTTCAATCTATTAGGAACAAGCAAATAAATTGCAAAGTTCGAACGCGTACGTGAGGGGTGCACCATCATGACCAGCATGTGACAACATAATCTCCCACTATACTGACCTATATAAGTTATTTCATAGAAGAAAAAAATCTTATCCAGTAGTCTCTCAGTTGCTGCATGGTTGCTGTGTGAAGAATGCAAATTATACATTGCTTCTTAATCTGCCATTTTCTTTTAAATGTTGGGAAGTTAGCCGATCAGACCCAGAGGTTTAGATCATTTCCCAATGAAAAAAACACCGAAAATTTATCCCCCCCCCCCCCCGACGGCGCCTTAATGTCACGCGAAGGCAACTTGTCAAGCCAAACATGACCCAATTGCTTCATAAAGATAGAAGCACAGAATCTCAGGTGATAATATACAAATAATGAATGTTTATGAGTGCGATGGTAAGAATAATTTCATGAGGTGACAGATGTTCCATTGAATGGGAAATTCCATCTGTCACCGAATGAAATTATTATTCTCAGTCCCGCATAAAACCGCGACAAAAAATTGTCGACTTCCGAATCAGCGATTGTTGTTCCTGCGTGTCTTGCAAATTCATCTAATCGTTTCACTGCATATTTGATTTGTCTCTTTGTATTTGGAGCGTCAGCATCGCCTACTAGTTCCAATATTTCGTCGTCTGTTAGGAGAACCATGGGAGAACAAACCGCGGCAGTTGTGTGAATGGCAGCCCTGTTGTAGCGCCACTAATAGTGACCGTGAAATTAGGGAAGTTCTTTTGGTTCTATCAATGCGCGCGCACCGTTTGATAGAACCGTGTGATAGAACGTTTTGGGCGGTGCGGGTTCGCGTCGTGTGATGGGTCGAATAATTCAATGCACGTGATCGACGATCCACCAATCAGATGGCTGGGATTTATTCAGGTGTTGTATAATTACAGATGATAAATTGAAGGTCAATTCAACAGATGATATATTGATATGACATCACCACAAAGATATGCGACAAAGTATGCAATACAATTCACATCGTAAACTTTATTCGCTTATACAAAATATAGTTCACAAACAATGTCAACATATTTGCAAATCAAATAAATAAATGCTACACACACATTGTAATATATGAATTTGCAAATATTCACGACATCGTGTAGCTCAAGAGCTGGAAAACTCAAAACTTGAAACCCTCTCCTCTTCACAAAATTTTTGAAAGTATAGTCGTAGGACTGGGAGACAGTTCCAACCTCTTCGAGAACGCTATAATTGTTTTCTGTAGAGGAGTCGGATACAAAATACCCTCTATCTACAGATAACTCGTCAAAATGCCTACTGCCGATTATGGAACGGCCGCCATGCGTCTGACGCCGATGTAAAATTCATGTCTATTATCTAGTTCGTATCAGATATCGTGCCCGAGTTGTTGTCCGAAGCGCGAATTAAAAATTTGCGCGCGCATACTTTAACAACAAAAAAACCACGCGCATTTTTTTAAAATTGCGCGCGCAAATTTCAAAAATGCGCGTCTTTAAAAATTGCGCTCAACAGTGACATTATAATATCAAATGCTCTTGAATAATTCGGACAAGTTTACTGATTTTAAACATAAGTGCTTTAACATTATTCCAACGTTTACTAAGGGAATAAATATGTGCTGGGCCGGTTTTAAACGTACCTTTAAAACCGCCTTGGGGCCTGGGCGCTTGATAATGACCCGAGCTGAAGGCGAGGGTCGATCATTATCAGCGTCCAGACCCCAAGGCGGTTTTAAACGTACGATTAAAACCGGTCCAGCACATATTTATTCCCATTCATAAAATACCTTTTGTATAATTAAGCAAAAACCACCGACAATTATACATTTCCAATGATTTTGTTCAATTTTTTTCCCTTGGTTTGTAAAACACCCCTCAGCTATTTAATGGTTCGTGCCACGCGCGAGTGGTGGTAAACATGTCCTTATAATGGAAATTGACCCGCGCGCGACGCGCTCGCCAGGTGGTATAGAGTTATATATAAAGACTTTATATATAACTCTATGTGCAGAACGCAGCAGTGCCGGTGTAGCGTGAAATTACGGACTCTGACGCATCGGTAGTATTGCGCTTGCGTTATTAGGAGAGTGACGGGGCGCTCGATCGAGTGTTCAACCAATAAAATGGACCAGATTTTGTAGGACTCTACATTTCGTGTGACACCGAAAAAAATGTTTAAAACCGCGGCGCAGCTAGCCGGCCGCATCCTCGACTCCATGGGCGCGTGTGCGTTCCTTCACTAGGATCGAGCAAGGCATGGTGGGAAAACATGGCGCCGCAAGATCGTGCCCATGGTAACGAGGTTGAGCCGGCCGTGTTTAAACAACCGTTTAAACACACCCACGTGACAAGCTCTCGACCAATAGGAATAGTGAAACTCGCTGAGGCATTTATGAATGATTCTTTCATGGAACTTGAATTTTCTACTCACAAAACATAGTTTTCAAAACATCACAAAAACAAACAGGTGGTAATATTTTAATGACGTTTTTTATATTACTTTAGCCAACTTTGAAACATCGGTTTTGAGGATGGTTAAATCGGAACTTTTTGTGGCTTGGCAGTAACTGTTAAAGTTACATGACCCCTTCACCCTAGTCCGAGTAACTTGGACCCTTCATATCGCCTTTTTTAACATTTGGACATGATCTGGCGATAGTAGGGTCCAAGTCGATTGCACAATAGAGAATGGCCAAAAATTCAATCCCCCAAAAAAACATCAGAATTCAACCTTACAACGGCCACCAAAATACTAGATACGCAACCACCTGACCAAGTGGAGTTCCATGATCAGATGAATGTACCAAGGTTTACTTAACATCCAAATAAAAAGTGAAATTTTACCGTTTAATTCCCAGAGACCCCCGCAGAACATGTCTTTTCGCTTTTTTGAAGTTCAAAAAGTGACTCCTCCATCTTGCATGACGTACGTCACCCTGATGCGCAGCGCCCGCATGAACCGCCCGACAACCTGCCGGCGACTGTTTCGCGAGTGGTAAAACGGTCGCTGTACGTGTTCGTGTGTAGATCATAGAGTTATACATGTAGCATGTGTAGATATTGATTCGAGGTTGCACGCGCGTCATGAGGTAGGAAATTCTTCACGAAACAGTCGCCGGCATAAACAGGTTGTCGCGCGGTGCATGCTAGTCTTGGTTCCAAGACGTCCTTAGCGCGGTGCGACGTACAGCGCGCACGGCAGCGCCCTCTAGCTACACAAACACAAACACACGCCTTGGCGAGAGGGCGCTGTCGGCCGGCCGTGCGCGCTATACGTCGCACCGCTAAGAACGTCTTGTAACCTAGACTAGGTGCATGCAGGACTACTATAATATGGAAAGATATTGCGTTTTTGGTTAACATTTAACCTATTTTACTACGTATTTCATTCGAATGCTTGTATTAGACGCCCTGTATGGTCAGACCAGTTGATCGCTGAAAGGTTTGCTGACCGAGAAACCCATGACTTTGTCAGCTTTTTTTTCTATTATAAGTTTCCAAATCATATGATATAGTATTTCACCGTTTCTCTCATTTGACAAATACAGATGACGAAAGCCCAGTGCTCACCTGCCCTTCTAATGTGACTGGCATAGGAACCGACTCGGGAGTTAATAACACTGCTGTAATTTGGTCACAAATACCATCAGCTACTGATAATGTCGACACTATAGATGCTTCCAGTATTTCATGTCAAGATGACGAAACGAGTTCGGTGGTGTCATCAGGTGATCCGTTTGGCTTAGGCACAACCACTGTGACTTGCAGTGTATCTGATGCTGCCGGCAATCCAGGTTCCTGCACATTTACCATAGAAATAGTCGGTAAGTATTTTGTTTGCGATTTCTAAAAAAGAATTTGAATAGGAAGAAATAAGTTATGAATTAGTCAAAGCATTGTTAAAAACAAGGAATGCAGCTTGACTCTGTCAGAGACGATTGGTGGAGATGAACAGTGAAGTCAAACAGAAGAAAACTGGGATGGATAGGTTCTCCCGGTCATGGTCCAGTAGGCCTATTATAATATGGAAAGATATTGAATTTTTGGTTAACGTTTAACCTATTTTACTAGGTATTTCATTCGAATGCTTGTATTAGACGCCCTGTATGGTCAGACCAGTTGATCGCTGAAAGAGGCTTGCTGACCGAGAAACCCATGACTTTGTCAGCTTTTTTTTCTATTATAAGTTTCCAAATCATATAGTATTTCACCGTTTCTCTCATTTGACAAATACAGATAACGAAAGCCCAGTGCTCACCTGCCCTTCTAATGTGACTGGCATAGGAACCGACTCGGGAGTTAATAACACTGCTGTAATTTGGTCACAAATACCATCAGCTAATGATAATGTCGACACTATAGATGCTTCCAGTATTTCATGTCAAGATGACGAAACGAGTTCGGTGGTGTCATCAGGTGATCCGTTTGGCTTAGGCACAACCACTGTGACTTGCAGTGTATCTGATGCTGCCGGCAATCCAGGTTCTTGCACATTTACCATAGAAATAGTCGGTAAGTATTTTGTTCGCCATTTTTAACAAAATATTTTGAATAGGAAGAAATAAGTTATGAATTAGTCCAAGCATTGTTAAAAACAAGGAATGCAGCTTGACTCTGTCAGAGAAGATTGGTGGAGATGAACAGTGAAGTCAAACAGAAGAAAACTGGGATGGATAGGTTCTCCCGTTCATGGTCCAGTAGGCCTATTATAATATGGAAAGATATTGCATTTTTGGTTAACGTTTAACCTATTTTACTACGTATTTCATTCGAATGCTTGTATTAGACGCCCTGTATGGTCAGACCAGTTGATCGCTGAAAGAGGCTTGCTGACCGAGAAACCCATGACTTTGTTAGCTTTTTTTTCTATTATAAGTTTCCAAATCATATAGTATTTCACCGTTTCTCTCATTTGACAAATACAGATGACGAAAGCCCAGTGCTCACCTGCCCTTCTAATGTGACTGGCATAGGAACCGACTCGGGAGTTAATAACACTGCTGTAATTTGGTCACAAATACCATCAGCTACTGATAATGTCGACACTATAGATGCTTCCAGTATTTCATGTCAAGATGACGAAACGAGTTCGGTGGTGTCATCAGGTGATCCGTTTGGCTTAGGCACAACCACTGTGACTTGCAGTGTATCTGATGCTGCCGGCAATCCAGGTTCCTGCACATTTACCATAGAAATAGTCGGTAAGTATTTTGTTTGCCATTTCTAAAAAAGAATTTGAATAGGAAGAAATAAGTTATGAATTAGTCAAAGCATTGTTAAAAACAAGGAATGCAGCTTGACTCTGTCGGAGAAGATTGGTGGAGATGAACAGTGAAGTCAAACAGAAGAAAACTGGGATGGATAGGTTCTCCCGGTCATGGTCCAGTAGGCCTATTATAATATGGAAAGATATTGCATTTTTAACCTGTTTTACTACGTATTTCATTCGAATGCTTGTATTAGACGCCCTGTATCTTCAGACCAGTTGATCGCTGAAAGGTTTGCTGACCGAGAAACCCATGACTTTGTCAGCTTTTTTCTATTATAAGTTTCCAAATCATATAGTATTTCACCGTTTCTCTCATTTGACAAATACAGATGACGAAAGCCCAGTGCTCACCTGCCCTTCTAATGTGACTGGCATAGGAACCGACTCGGGAGTTGATAATAACACTGCTGTAATTTGGTCACAAATACCATCAGCTACTGATAATGTCGACACTATAGATGCTTCCAGTATTTCATGTCAAGATGACAAAACGAGTTCGGTGGTGTCATCAGGTGATCCGTTTGGCTTAGGCACAACCACTGTGACTTGCAGTGTATCTGATGCTGCCGGCAATCCAGGTTCCTGCACATTTACCATAGAAATAGTCGGTAAGTATTTTGTTTGCGATTTCTAAAAAAGAATTTGAATAGGAAGAAATAAGTTATGAATTAGTCAAAGCATTGTTAAAAACAAGGAATGCAGCTTGACTCTGTCAGAGACGATTGGTGGAGATGAACAGTGAAGTCAAACAGAAGAAAACTGGGATGGATAGGTTCTCCCGGTCATGGTCCAGTAGGCCTATTATAACATGGAAAGATATTGAATTTTTGGTTAACGTTTAACCTATTTTACTAGGTATTTCATTCGAATGCTTGTATTAGACGCCCTGTATGGTCAGACCAGTTGATCGCTGAAAGAGGCTTGCTGACCGAGAAACCCATGACTTTGTCAGCTTTATTTTCTATTATAAGTTTCCAAATCATATAGTATTTCACCGTTTCTCTCATTTGACAAATACAGATGACGAAAGCCCAGTGCTCACCTGCCCTTCTAATGTGACTGGTATAGGAACCGACTCGGGAGTTAATAACACTGCTGTAATTTGGTCACAAATACCATCAGCTACTGATAATGTTGACACTATAGATGCTTCCAGTATTTCATGTCAAGATGACGAAACGAGTTCGGTGGTGTCATCAGGTGATCCGTTTGGCTTAGGCACAACCACTGTGACTTGCAGTGTATCTGATGCTGCCGGCAATCCAGGTTCCTGCACATTTACCATAGAAATAGTCGGTAAGTATTTTGTTTGCCATTTCTAAAAAAGAATTTAAATAGGAAGAAATAAGTTATGAATTAGTCCAAGCATTGTTAAAAACAAGGAATGCAGCTTGACTCTGTCAGAGAAGATTGGTGGAGATGAACAGTGAAGTCAAACAGAAGAAAACTGGGATGGAAAGGTTCTCCCGGTCATGGTCCAGTAGGCCTATTATAATATGGAAAGATATTGCATTTTTGGTTAACGTTTAACCTATTTTACTACGTATTTCATTCGAATGCTTGTATTAGACACCCTGTATGGTCAGACCAGTTGATCGCTGAAAGAGGCTTGCTGACCGAGAAACCCATGACTTTGTCAGCTTTATTTTCTATTATAAGTTTCCAAATCATATAGTATTTCACCGTTTCTCTCATTTGACAAATACAGATGACGAAAGCCCAGTGCTCACCTGCCCTTCTAATGTGACTGGCATAGGAACCGACTCGGGAGTTAATAACACTGCTGTAATTTGGTCACAAATACCATCAGCTACTGATAATGTCGACACTATAGATGCTTCCAGTATTTCATGTCAAGATGACGAAACGAGTTCGGTGGTGTCATCAGGTGATCCGTTTGGCTTAGGCACAACCACTGTGACTTGCAGTGTATCTGATGCTGCCGGCAATCCAGGTTCTTGCACATTTACCATAGAAATAGTCGGTAAGTATTTTGTTCGCCATTTTTAACAAAATATTTTGAATAGGAAGAAATAAGTTATGAATTAGTCCAAGCGTTGTTAAAAACAAGGAATGCAGCATGATTCTGTCAGAGAAGATTGGTGGAGATGAACAGTGAAGTCAAACAGAAGAAAACTGGGATGGATAGGTTCTCCCGGTCATGGTCCAGTAGGCCTATTATAATATGGAAAGATATTGCGTTTTTGGTTAACGTTTAACCTATTTTACTACGTATTTCATTTGAATGCTTGTATTAGACGCCCTGTATCTTCAGACCAGTTGATCGCTGAAAGGTTTGCTGACCGAGAAACCCATGACTTTGTCAGCTTTTTTTTCTATTATAAGTTTCCAAATCATATAGTATTTCACCGTTTCTCTCATTTGACAAATACAGATGACGAAAGCCCAGTGCTCACCTGCCCTTCTAATGTGACTGGCATAGGAACCGACTCGGGAGTTAATAACACTGCTGTAATTTGGTCACAAATACCATCAGCTACTGATAATGTCGACACTATAGATGCTTCCAGTATTTCATGTCAAGATGACGAAACGAGTTCGGTGGTGTCATCAGGTGATCCGTTTGGCTTAGGCACAACCACTGTGACTTGCAGTGTATCTGATGCTGCCGGCAATCCAGGTTCCTGCACATTTACCATAGAAATAGTCGGTAAGTATTTTGTTTGCCATTTCTAAAAAAGAATTTGAATAGGAAGAAATAAGTTATGAATTGGTCCAAGCATTGTTAAAAACAAGGATTGCAGCTTGACTCTGTCAGAGACGATTGGTGGAGATGAACAGTGAAGTCAAACAGAAGAAAACTGGGATGGATAGGTTCTCCCGGTCATGGTCCAGTAGGCCTATTATAATATGGAAAGATATTGCATTTTTGGTTAACGTTTAACCTATTTTACTACGTATTTCATTCGAATGCTTGTATTAGACACCCTGTATGGTCAGACCAGTTGATCGCTGAAAGAGGCTTGCTGACCGAGAAACCCATGACTTTGTCAGCTTTATTTTCTATTATAAGTTTCCAAATCATATAGTATTTCACCGTTTCTCTCATTTGACAAATACAGATGACGAAAGCCCAGTGCTCACCTGCCCTTCTAATGTGATTGGCATAGGAACCGACTCGGGAGTTAATAACACTGCTGTAATTTGGTCACAAATACCATCAGCTACTGATAATGTCGACACTATAGATGCTTCCAGTATTTCATGTCAAGATGACAAAACGAGTTCGGTGGTGTCATCAGGTGATCCGTTTGGCTTAGGCACAACCACTGTGACTTGCAGTGTATCTGATGCTGCCGGCAATCCAGGTTCTTGCACATTTACCATAGAAATAGTCGGTAAGTATTTTCTTTGCCATTTTTAAAAAAGATTTTGAATAGGAAGAAATAAGTTATGAATTAGTCCAAGCATTGTTAAAAACAAGGATTGCAGCTTGACTCTGTCAGAGAAGATTGGTGGAGATGAACAGTGAAGTCAAACAGAAGAAAACTGGGATGGATAGGTTCTCCCGGTCATGGTCCAGTAGGCCTATTATAATATGGAAAGATATTGCATTTTTAACCTGTTTTACTACGTATTTCATTCGAATGCTTGTATTAGACGCCCTGTATCTTCAGACCAGTTGATCGCTGAAAGGTTTGCTGACCGAGAAACCCATGACTTTGTCAGCTTTTTTCTATTATAAGTTTCCAAATCATATAGTATTTCACCGTTTCTCTCATTTGACAAATACAGATGACGAAAGCCCAGTGCTCACCTGCCCTTCTAATGTGACTGGTATAGGAACCGACTCGGGAGTTAATAACACTGCTGTAATTTGGTCACAAATACCATCAGCTACTGATAATGTTGACACTATAGATGCTTCCAGTATTTCATGTCAAGATGACGAAACGAGTTCGGTGGTGTCATCAGGTGATCCGTTTGGCTTAGGCACAACCACTGTGACTTGCAGTGTATCTGATGCTGCCGGCAATCCAGGTTCCTGCACATTTACCATAGAAATAGTCGGTAAGTATTTTGTTTGCCATTTCTAAAAAAGAATTTGAATAGGAAGAAATAAGTTATGAATTAGTCCAAGCATTGTTAAAAACAAGGAATGCAGCTTGACTCTGTCAGAGAAGATTGGTGGAGATGAACAGTGAAGTCAAACAGAAGAAAACTGGGATGGATAGGTTCTCCCGGTCATGGTCCAGTAGGCCTATTATAATATGGAAAGATATTGCATTTTTTGTTAACGTTTAACCTATTTTACTACGTATTTCATTCGAATGCTTGTATTAGACACCCTGTATGGTCAGACCAGTTGATCGCTGAAAGAGGCTTGCTGACCGAGAAACCCATGACTTTGTCAGCTTTATTTTCTATTATAAGTTTCCAAATCATATAGTATTTCACCGTTTCTCTCATTTGACAAATACAGATGACGAAAGCCCAGTGCTCACCTGCCCTTCTAATGTGACTGGCATAGGAACCGACTCGGGAGTTAATAACACTGCTGTAATTTGGTCACAAATACCATCAGCTACTGATAATGTCGACACTATAGATGCTTCCAGTATTTCATGTCAAGATGACGAAACGAGTTCGGTGGTGTCATCAGGTGATCCGTTTGGCTTAGGCACAACCACTGTGACTTGCAGTGTATCTGATGCTGCCGGCAATCCAGGTTCCTGCACATTTACCATAGAAATAGTCGGTAAGTATTTTGTTTGCCATTTCTAAAAAAGAATTTGAATAGGAAGAAATAAGTTATGAATTAGTCCAAGCATTGTTAAAAACAAGGATTGCATCTTGACTCTGTCAGAGACGATTGGTGGAGATGAACAGTGAAGTCAAACAGAAGAAAACTGGGATGGATAGGTTCTCCCGGTCATGGTCCAGTAGGCCTATTATAATATGGAAAGATATTGCATTTTTGGTTAACGTTTAACCTATTTTACTACGTATTTCATTCGAATGCTTGTATTAGACACCCTGTATGGTCAGACCAGTTGATCGCTGAAAGAGGATTGCTGACCGAGAAACCCATGACTTTGTCAGCTTTATTTTCTATTATAAGTTTCCAAATCATATAGTATTTCACCGTTTCTCTCATTTGACAAATACAGATGACGAAAGCCCAGTGCTCACCTGCCCTTCTAATGTGATTGGCATAGGAACCGACTCGGGAGTTAATAACACTGCTGTAATTTGGTCACAAATACCATCAGCTACTGATAATGTCGACACTATAGATGCTTCCAGTATTTCATGTCAAGATGACAAAACGAGTTCGGTGGTGTCATCAGGTGATCCGTTTGGCTTAGGCACAACCACTGTGACTTGCAGTGTATCTGATGCTGCCGGCAATCCAGGTTCTTGCACATTTACCATAGAAATAGTCGGTAAGTATTTTCTTTGCCATTTTTAAAAAAGATTTTGAATAGGAAGAAATAAGTTATGAATTAGTCCAAGCATTGTTAAAAACAAGGATTGCAGCTTGACTCTGTCAGAGAAGATTGGTGGGGATGAACAGTGAAGTCAAACAGAAGAAAACTGGGATGGATAGGTTCTCCCGGTCATGGTCCAGTAGGCCTATTATAATATGGAAAGATATTGCATTTTTAACCTGTTTTACTACGTATTTCATTCGAATGCTTGTATTAGACGCCCTGTATCTTCAGACCAGTTGATCGCTGAAAGGTTTGCTGACCGAGAAACCCATGACTTTGTCAGCTTTTTTCTATTATAAGTTTCCAAATCATATAGTATTTCACCGTTTCTCTCATTTGACAAATACAGATGACGAAAGCCCAGTGCTCACCTGCCCTTCTAATGTGACTGGTATAGGAACCGACTCGGGAGTTAATAACACTGCTGTAATTTGGTCACAAATACCATCAGCTACTGATAATGTTGACACTATAGATGCTTCCAGTATTTCATGTCAAGATGACGAAACGAGTTCGGTGGTGTCATCAGGTGATCCGTTTGGCTTAGGCACAACCACTGTGACTTGCAGTGTATCTGATGCTGCCGGCAATCCAGGTTCCTGCACATTTACCATAGAAATAGTCGGTAAGTATTTTGTTTGCCATTTCTAAAAAAGAATTTGAATAGGAAGAAATAAGTTATGAATTAGTCCAAGCATTGTTAAAAACAAGGAATGCAGCTTGACTCTGTCAGAGAAGATTGGTGGAGATGAACAGTGAAGTCAAACAGAAGAAAACTGGGATGGATAGGTTCTCCCGGTCATGGTCCAGTAGGCCTATTATAATATGGAAAGATATTGCATTTTTTGTTAACGTTTAACCTATTTTACTACGTATTTCATTCGAATGCTTGTATTAGACACCCTGTATGGTCAGACCAGTTGATCGCTGAAAGAGGCTTGCTGACCGAGAAACCCATGACTTTGTCAGCTTTATTTTCTATTGTAAGTTTCCAAATCATATAGTATTTCACCGTTTCTCTCATTTGACAAATACAGATGACGAAAGCCCAGTGCTCACCTGCCCTTCTAATGTGACTGGCATAGGAACCGACTCGGGAGTTAATAACACTGCTGTAATTTGGTCACAAATACCATCAGCTACTGATAATGTCGACACTATAGATGCTTCCAGTATTTCATGTCAAGATGACGAAACGAGTTCGGTGGTGTCATCAGGTGATCCGTTTGGCTTAGGCACAACCACTGTGACTTGCAGTGTATCTGATGCTGCCGGCAATCCAGGTTCCTGCACATTTACCATAGAAATAGTCGGTAAGTATTTTGTTTGCCATTTCTAAAAAAGAATTTGAATAGGAAGAAATAAGTTATGAATTAGTCCAAGCATTGTTAAAAACAAGGATTGCATCTTGACTCTGTCAGAGACGATTGGTGGAGATGAACAGTGAAGTCAAACAGAAGAAAACTGGGATGGATAGGTTCTCCCGGTCATGGTCCAGTAGGCCTATTATAATATGGAAAGATATTGCATTTTTGGTTAACGTTTAACCTATTTTACTACGTATTTCATTCGAATGCTTGTATTAGACACCCTGTATGGTCAGACCAGTTGATCGCTGAAAGAGGATTGCTGACCGAGAAACCCATGACTTTGTCAGCTTTATTTTCTATTATAAGTTTCCAAATCATATAGTATTTCACCGTTTCTCTCATTTGACAAATACAGATGACGAAAGCCCAGTGCTCACCTGCCCTTCTAATGTGATTGGCATAGGAACCGACTCGGGAGTTAATAACACTGCTGTAATTTGGTCACAAATACCATCAGCTACTGATAATGTCGACACTATAGATGCTTCCAGTATTTCATGTCAAGATGACAAAACGAGTTCGGTGGTGTCATCAGGTGATCCGTTTGGCTTAGGCACAACCACTGTGACTTGCAGTGTATCTGATGCTGCCGGCAATCCAGGTTCTTGCACATTTACCATAGAAATAGTCGGTAAGTATTTTCTTTGCCATTTTTAAAAAAGATTTTGAATAGGAAGAAATAAGTTATGAATTAGTCCAAGCATTGTTAAAAACAAGGATTGCAGCTTGACTCTGTCAGAGAAGATTGGTGGGGATGAACAGTGAAGTCAAACAGAAGAAAACTGGGATGGATAGGTTCTCCCGGTCATGGTCCAGTAGGCCTATTATAATATGGAAAGATATTGCATTTTTAACCTGTTTTACTACGTATTTCATTCGAATGCTTGTATTAGACGCCCTGTATCTTCAGACCAGTTGATCGCTGAAAGGTTTGCTGACCGAGAAACCCATGACTTTGTCAGCTTTTTTCTATTATAAGTTTCCAAATCATATAGTATTTCACCGTTTCTCTCATTTGACAAATACAGATGACGAAAGCCCAGTGCTCACCTGCCCTTCTAATGTGACTGGTATAGGAACCGACTCGGGAGTTAATAACACTGCTGTAATTTGGTCACAAATACCATCAGCTACTGATAATGTTGACACTATAGATGCTTCCAGTATTTCATGTCAAGATGACGAAACGAGTTCGGTGGTGTCATCAGGTGATCCGTTTGGCTTAGGCACAACCACTGTGACTTGCAGTGTATCTGATGCTGCCGGCAATCCAGGTTCCTGCACATTTACCATAGAAATAGTCGGTAAGTATTTTGTTTGCCATTTCTAAAAAAGAATTTGAATAGGAAGAAATAAGTTATGAATTAGTCCAAGCATTGTTAAAAACAAGGAATGCAGCTTGACTCTGTCAGAGAAGATTGGTGGAGATGAACAGTGAAGTCAAACAGAAGAAAACTGGGATGGATAGGTTCTCCCGTTCATGGTCCAGTAGGCCTATTATAATATGGAAAGATATTGCATTTTTGGTTAACGTTTAACCTATTTTACTACGTATTTCATTCGAATGCTTGTATTAGACGCCCTGTATGGTCAGACCAGTTGATCGCTGAAAGAGGCTTGCTGACCGAGAAACCCATGACTTTGTTAGCTTTTTTTTCTATTATAAGTTTCCAAATCATATAGTATTTCACCGTTTCTCTCATTTGACAAATACAGATGACGAAAGCCCAGTGCTCACCTGCCCTTCTAATGTGACTGGCATAGGAACCGACTCGGGAGTTAATAACACTGCTGTAATTTGGTCACAAATACCATCAGCTACTGATAATGTCGACACTATAGATGCTTCCAGTATTTCATGTCAAGATGACGAAACGAGTTCGGTGGTGTCATCAGGTGATCCGTTTGGCTTAGGCACAACCACTGTGACTTGCAGTGTATCTGATGCTGCCGGCAATCCAGGTTCTTGCACATTTACCATAGAAATAGTCGGTAAGTATTTTGTTTGCGATTTCTAAAAAAGAATTTGAATAGGAAGAAATAAGTTATGAATTAGTCCAAGCATTGTTAAAAACAAGGAATGCAGCTTGACTCTGCCAGAGAAGATTGGTGGAGATGAACAGTGAAGTCAAACAGAAGAAAACTGGGATGGATAGGTTCTCCCGGTCATGGTCCAGTAGGCCTATTATAATATGGAAAGATATTGCATTTTTGGTTAACGTTTGACCTATTTTACTACGTATTAATTTGAATGCTTGTATTAGACACCCTGTATGGTCAGACCAGTTGATCGCTGAAAGAGGCTTGCTGACCGAGAAACCCATGACTTTGTCAGCTTTCTTTTCTATTATAAGTTTCCAAATCATATAGTATTTCACCGTTTCTCTCATTTGACAAATACAGATGACGAAAGCCCAGTGCTCACCTGCCCTTCTAATGTGATTGGCATAGGAACCGACTCGGGAGTTAATAACACTGCTGTAATTTGGTCACAAATACCATCAGCTACTGATAATGTCGACACTATAGATGCTTCCAGTATTTCATGTCAAGATGACGAAACGAGTTCGGTGGTGTCATCAGGTGATCCGTTTGGCTTAGGCACAACCACTGTGACTTGCAGTGTATCTGATGCTGCCGGCAATCCAGTTTCCTGCACATTTACCATAGAAATAGTCGGTAAGTATTTTGTTTGCCATTTCTAAAAAAGAATTTGAATAGGAAGAAATAAGTTATGAATTGGTCCAAGCATTGTTAAAAACAAGGATTGCAGCTTGACTCTGTCGGAGACGATTGGTGGAGATGAACAGTGAAGTCAAACAGAAGAAAACTGGGATGGATAGGTTCTCCCGGTCATGGTCCAGTAGGCCTATTATAATATGGAAAGATATTGCATTTTTGGTTAACATTTAACCTATTTTACTACGTATTTCATTCGAATGCTTGTATTAGACACCCTGTATGGTCAGACCAGTTGATCGCTGAAAGAGGCTTGCTGACCGAGAAACCCATGACTTTGTCAGCTGTATTTTCTATTATAAGTTTCCAAATCATATAGTATTTCACCGTTTCTCTCATTTGACAAATACAGATGACGAAAGCCCAGTGCTCACCTGCCCTTCTAATGTGACTGGCATAGGAACCGACTCGGGAGTTAATAACACTGCTGTAATTTGGTCACAAATACCATCAGCTACTGATAATGTCGACACTATAGATGCTTCCAGTATTTCATGTCAAGATGACGAAACGAGTTCGGTGGTGTCATCAGGTGATCCGTTTGGCTTAGGCACAACCACTGTGACTTGCAGTGTATCTGATGCTGCCGGCAATCCAGGTTCTTGCACATTTACCATAGAAATAGTCGGTAAGTATTTTGTTTGCCATTTTTAACAAAAGAATTTGAATAGGAAGAAATAAGTTATGAATTAGTCCAAGCATTGTTAAAAACAAGTATTGCAGCTTGACTCTGTCTGAGAAGATTGGTGGAGATGAACAGTGAAGTCAAACAGAAGAAAACTGGGATGGATAGGTTCTCCCGGTCATGGTCCAGTAGGCCTATTATAATATGGAAAGATATTGCATTTTTGGTTAACATTTAACCTATTTTACTACGTATTTCATTCGAATGCTTGTATTAGACGCCCTGTATCTTCAGACCAGTTGATCGCTGAAAGGTTTGCTGACCGAGAAACCCATGACTTTGTCAGCTTTATTTTCTATTATAAGTTTCCAAATCATATAGTATTTCACCGTTTCTCTCATTTGACAAATACAGATGACGAAAGCCCAGTGCTCACCTGCCCTTCTAATGTGACTGGCATAGGAACCGACTCGGGAGTTAATAACACTGCTGTAATTTGGTCACAAATACCATCAGCTACTGATAATGTCGACACTATAGATGCTTCCAGTATTTCATGTCAAGATGACGAAACGAGTTCGGTGGTGTCATCAGGTGATCCGTTTGGCTTAGGCACAACCATTGTGACTTGCAGTGTATCTGATGCTGCCGGCAATCCAGGTTCTTGCACATTTACCATAGAAATAGTCGGTAAGTATTTTGTTTGCGATTTCTAAAAAAGAATTTGAATAGGAAGAAATAAGTTATGAATTAGTCCAAGCATTGTTAAAAACAAGGAATGCAGCTTGACTCTGTCAGAGAAGATTGGTGGAGATGAACAGTGAAGTCAAACAGAAGAAAACTGGGATGGATAGGTTCTCCCGGTCATGGTCCAGTAGGCCTATTATAATATGGAAAGATATTGCATTTTTGGTTAACGTTTAACCTATTTTACTACGTATTTCATTCGAATGCTTGTATTAGACGCCCTGTATGGTCAGACCAGTTGATCGCTGAAAGAGGCTTGCTGACCGAGAAACCCATGACTTTGTCAGCTTTTTTTTCTATTATAAGTTTCCAAATCATATAGTATTTCACCGTTTCTCTCATTTGACAAATACAGATGATGAAAGCCCAGTGCTCACCTGCCCTTCTAATGTGACTGGCATAGGAACCGACTCGGGAGTTAATAACACTGCTGTAATTTGGTCACAAATACCATCAGCTACTGATAATGTCGACACTATAGATGCTTCCAGTATTTCATGTCAAGATGACGAAACGAGTTCAGTGGTGTCATCAGGTGATCCGTTTGGCTTAGGCACAACCACTGTGACTTGCAGTGTATCTGATGCTGCCGGCAATCCAGGTTCCTGCACATTTACCATAGAAATAGTTGGTAAGTATTTTGTTTGCGATTTCTAAAAAATAATTTGAATAGGAAGAAATAAGTTATGAATTAGTCAAAGCATTGTTAAAAACAAGGAATGCAGCTTGACTCTGTCGGAGAAGATTGGTGGAGATGAACAGTGAAGTCAAACAGAAGAAAACTGGGATGGATAGGTTCTCCCGGTCATGGTCCAGTAGGCCTATTATAATATGGAAAGATATTGCATTTTTGGTTAACGTTTGACCTATTTTACTACGTATTAATTTGAATGCTTGTATTAGACACCCTGTATGGTCAGACCAGTTGATCGCTGAAAGAGGCTTGCTGACCGAGAAACCCATGACTTTGTCAGCTTTCTTTTCTATTATAAGTTTCCAAATCATATAGTATTTCACCGTTTCTCTCATTTGACAAATACAGATGACGAAAGCCCAGTGCTCACCTGCCCTTCTAATGTGATTGGCATAGGAACCGACTCGGGAGTTAATAACACTGCTGTAATTTGGTCACAAATACCATCAGCTACTGATAATGTCGACACTATAGATGCTTCCAGTATTTCATGTCAAGATGACGAAACGAGTTCGGTGGTGTCATCAGGTGATCCGTTTGGCTTAGGCACAACCACTGTGACTTGCAGTGTATCTGATGCTGCCGGCAATCCAGTTTCCTGCACATTTACCATAGAAATAGTCGGTAAGTATTTTGTTTGCCATTTCTAAAAAAGAATTTGAATAGGAAGAAATAAGTTATGAATTGGTCCAAGCATTGTTAAAAACAAGGATTGCAGCTTGACTCTGTCGGAGACGATTGGTGGAGATGAACAGTGAAGTCAAACAGAAGAAAACTGGGATGGATAGGTTCTCCCGGTCATGGTCCAGTAGGCCTATTATAATATGGAAAGATATTGCATTTTTGGTTAACATTTAACCTATTTTACTACGTATTTCATTCGAATGCTTGTATTAGACACCCTGTATGGTCAGACCAGTTGATCGCTGAAAGAGGCTTGCTGACCGAGAAACCCATGACTTTGTCAGCTGTATTTTCTATTATAAGTTTCCAAATCATATAGTATTTCACCGTTTCTCTCATTTGACAAATACAGATGACGAAAGCCCAGTGCTCACCTGCCCTTCTAATGTGACTGGCATAGGAACCGACTCGGGAGTTAATAACACTGCTGTAATTTGGTCACAAATACCATCAGCTACTGATAATGTCGACACTATAGATGCTTCCAGTATTTCATGTCAAGATGACGAAACGAGTTCGGTGGTGTCATCAGGTGATCCGTTTGGCTTAGGCACAACCACTGTGACTTGCAGTGTATCTGATGCTGCCGGCAATCCAGGTTCTTGCACATTTACCATAGAAATAGTCGGTAAGTATTTTGTTTGCCATTTTTAACAAAAGAATTTGAATAGGAAGAAATAAGTTATGAATTAGTCCAAGCATTGTTAAAAACAAGTATTGCAGCTTGACTCTGTCTGAGAAGATTGGTGGAGATGAACAGTGAAGTCAAACAGAAGAAAACTGGGATGGATAGGTTCTCCCGGTCATGGTCCAGTAGGCCTATTATAATATGGAAAGATATTGCATTTTTGGTTAACATTTAACCTATTTTACTACGTATTTCATTCGAATGCTTGTATTAGACGCCCTGTATCTTCAGACCAGTTGATCGCTGAAAGGTTTGCTGACCGAGAAACCCATGACTTTGTCAGCTTTTTTCTATTATAAGTTTCACTATTATATAGTATTTCACCGTTTCTCTCATTTGACAAATACAGATGATGAAAGCCCAGTGCTCACCTGCCCTTCTAATGTGACTGGCATAGGAACCGACTCGGGAGTTAATAACACTGCTGTAATTTGGTCACAAATACCATCAGCTACTGATAATGTCGACACTATAGATGCTTCCAGTATTTCATGTCAAGATGACGAAACGAGTTCGGTGGTGTCATCAGGTGATCCGTTTGGCTTAGGCACAACCACTGTGACTTGCAGTGTATCTGATGCTGCCGGCAATCCAGGTTCCTGCACATTTACCATAGAAATAGTCGGTAAGTATTTTGTTTGCGATTTCTAAAAAAGAATTTGAATAGGAAGAAATAAGTTATGAATTAGTCAAAGCATTGTTAAAAACAAGGAATGCAGCTTGACTCTGTCAGAGACGATTGGTGGAGATGAACAGTGAAGTCAAACAGAAGAAAACTGGGATGGATAGGTTCTCCCGGTCATGGTCCAGTAGGCCTATTATAATATGGAAAGATATTGAATTTTTGGTTAACGTTTAACCTATTTTACTAGGTATTTCATTCGAATGCTTGTATTAGACGCCCTGTATGGTCAGACCAGTTGATCGCTGAAAGAGGCTTGCTGACCGAGAAACCCATGACTTTGTCAGCTGTATTTTCTATTATAAGTTTCCAAATCATATAGTATTTCACCGTTTCTCTCATTTGACAAATACAGATGACGAAAGCCCAGTGCTCACCTGCCCTTCTAATGTGACTGGCATAGGAACCGACTCGGGAGTTAATAACACTGCTGTAATTTGGTCACAAATACCATCAGCTACTGATAATGTCGACACTATAGATGCTTCCAGTATTTCATGTCAAGATGACGAAACGAGTTCGGTGGTGTCATCAGGTGATCTGTTTGGCTTAGGCACAACCACTGTGACTTGCAGTGTATCTGATGCTGCCGGCAATCCAGGTTCTTGCACATTTACCATAGAAATAGTCGGTAAGTATTTTGTTCGCCATTTTTAACAAAATATTTTGAATAGGAAGAAATAAGTTATGAATTAGTCCAAGCGTTGTTAAAAACAAGGAATGCAGCTTGACTCTGTCAGAGAAGATTGGTGGAGATGAACAGTGAAGTCAAACAGAAGAAAACTGGGATGGATAGGTTCTCCCGGTCATGGTCCAGTAGGCCTATTATAATATGGAAAGATATTGCGTTTTTGGTTAACGTTTAACCTATTTTACTACGTATTTCATTTGAATGCTTGTATTAGACGCCCTGTATCTTCAGACCAGTTGATCGCTGAAAGGTTTGCTGACCGAGAAACCCATGACTTTGTTAGCTTTTTTTTCTATTATAAGTTTCCAAATCATATAGTATTTCACCGTTTCTCTCATTTGACAAATACAGATGACGAAAGCCCAGTGCTCACCTGCCCTTCTAATGTGACTGGCATAGGAACTGACTCGGGAGTTAATAACACTGCTGTAATTTGGTCACAAATACCATCAGCTACTGATAATGTCGACACTATAGATGCTTCCAGTATTTCATGTCAAGATGACGAAACGAGTTCGGTGGTGTCATCAGGTGATCCGTTTGGCTTAGGCACAACCACTGTGACTTGCAGTGTATCTGATGCTGCTGGCAATCCAGTTTCCTGCACATTTACCATAGAAATAGTCGGTAAGTATTTTGTTTGCCATTTCTAAAAAAGAATTTGAATAGGAAGAAATAAGTTATGAATTGGTCCAAGCATTGTTAAAAACAAGGATTGCAGCTTGACTCTGTCAGAGACGATTGGTGGAGATGAACAGTGAAGTCAAACAGAAGAAAACTGGGATGGATAGGTTCTCCCGGTCATGGTCCAGTAGGCCTATTATAATATGGAAAGATATTGCGTTTTTGGTTAACGTTTAACCTATTTTACTATGTATTTCATTCGAATGCTTGTATTAGACACCCTGTATGGTCAGACCAGTTGATCGCTGAAAGAGGCTTGCTGACCGAGAAACCCATGACTTTGTCAGCTTTATTTTCTATTATAAGTTTCCAAATCATATAGTATTTCACCGTTTCTCTCATTTGACAAATACAGATGACGAAAGCCCAGTGCTCACCTGCCCTTCTAATGTGACTGGCATAGGAACCGACTCGGGAGTTAATAACACTGCTGTAATTTGGTCACAAATACCATCAGCTACTGATAATGTCGACACTATAGATGCTTCCAGTATTTCATGTCAAGATGACGAAACGAGTTCGGTGGTGTCATCAGGTGATCCGTTTGGCTTAGGCACAACCACTGTGACTTGCAGTGTATCTGATGCTGCCGGCAATCCAGGTTCTTGCACATTTACCATAGAAATAGTCGGTAAGTATTTTGTTTGCCATTTTTAACAAAAGAATTTGAATAGGAAGAAATAAGTTATGAATTAGTCCAAGCATTGTTAAAAACAAGTATTGCAGCTTGACTCTGTCTGAGAAGATTGGTGGAGATGAACAGTGAAGTCAAACAGAAGAAAACTGGGATGGATAGGTTCTCCCGGTCATGGTCCAGTAGGCCTATTATAATATGGAAAGATATTGCATTTTTGGTTAACATTTAACCTATTTTACTACGTATTTCATTCGAATGCTTGTATTAGACGCCCTGTATGGTCAGACCAGTTGATCGCTGAAAGAGGCTTGCTGACCGAGAAACCCATGACTTTGTCAGCTGTATTTTCTATTATAAGTTTCCAAATCATATAGTATTTCACCGTTTCTCTCATTTGACAAATACAGATGACGAAAGCCCAGTGCTCACCTGCCCTTCTAATGTGACTGGCATAGGAACCGACTCGGGAGTTAATAACACTGCTGTAATTTGGTCACAAATACCATCAGCTACTGATAATGTCGACACTATAGATGCTTCCAGTATTTCATGTCAAGATGACGAAACGAGTTCGGTGGTGTCATCAGGTGATCCGTTTGGCTTAGGCACAACCACTGTGACTTGCAGTGTATCTGATGCTGCCGGCAATCCAGGTTCCTGCACATTTACCATAGAAATAGTCGGTAAGTATTTTGTTTGCGATTTCTAAAAAAGAATTTGAATAGGAAGAAATAAGTTATGAATTAGTCAAAGCATTGTTAAAAACAAGGAATGCAGCTTGACTCTGTCAGAGACGATTGGTGGAGATGAACAGTGAAGTCAAACAGAAGAAAACTGGGATGGATAGGTTCTCCCGGTCATGGTCCAGTAGGCCTATTATAATATGGAAAGATATTGAATTTTTGGTTAACGTTTAACCTATTTTACTAGGTATTTCATTCGAATGCTTGTATTAGACGCCCTGTATGGTCAGACCAGTTGATCGCTGAAAGAGGCTTGCTGACCGAGAAACCCATGACTTTGTCAGCTGTATTTTCTATTATAAGTTTCCAAATCATATAGTATTTCACCGTTTCTCTCATTTGACAAATACAGATGACGAAAGCCCAGTGCTCACCTGCCCTTCTAATGTGACTGGCATAGGAACCGACTCGGGAGTTAATAACACTGCTGTAATTTGGTCACAAATACCATCAGCTACTGATAATGTCGACACTATAGATGCTTCCAGTATTTCATGTCAAGATGACGAAACGAGTTCGGTGGTGTCATCAGGTGATCTGTTTGGCTTAGGCACAACCACTGTGACTTGCAGTGTATCTGATGCTGCCGGCAATCCAGGTTCTTGCACATTTACCATAGAAATAGTCGGTAAGTATTTTGTTCGCCATTTTTAACAAAATATTTTGAATAGGAAGAAATAAGTTATGAATTAGTCCAAGCGTTGTTAAAAACAAGGAATGCAGCTTGACTCTGTCAGAGAAGATTGGTGGAGATGAACAGTGAAGTCAAACAGAAGAAAACTGGGATGGATAGGTTCTCCCGGTCATGGTCCAGTAGGCCTATTATAATATGGAAAGATATTGCGTTTTTGGTTAACGTTTAACCTATTTTACTACGTATTTCATTTGAATGCTTGTATTAGACGCCCTGTATCTTCAGACCAGTTGATCGCTGAAAGGTTTGCTGACCGAGAAACCCATGACTTTGTTAGCTTTTTTTTCTATTATAAGTTTCCAAATCATATAGTATTTCACCGTTTCTCTCATTTGACAAATACAGATGACGAAAGCCCAGTGCTCACCTGCCCTTCTAATGTGACTGGCATAGGAACTGACTCGGGAGTTAATAACACTGCTGTAATTTGGTCACAAATACCATCAGCTACTGATAATGTCGACACTATAGATGCTTCCAGTATTTCATGTCAAGATGACGAAACGAGTTCGGTGGTGTCATCAGGTGATCCGTTTGGCTTAGGCACAACCACTGTGACTTGCAGTGTATCTGATGCTGCTGGCAATCCAGTTTCCTGCACATTTACCATAGAAATAGTCGGTAAGTATTTTGTTTGCCATTTCTAAAAAAGAATTTGAATAGGAAGAAATAAGTTATGAATTGGTCCAAGCATTGTTAAAAACAAGGATTGCAGCTTGACTCTGTCAGAGACGATTGGTGGAGATGAACAGTGAAGTCAAACAGAAGAAAACTGGGATGGATAGGTTCTCCCGGTCATGGTCCAGTAGGCCTATTATAATATGGAAAGATATTGCGTTTTTGGTTAACGTTTAACCTATTTTACTACGTATTTCATTCGAATGCTTGTATTAGACACCCTGTATGGTCAGACCAGTTGATCGCTGAAAGAGGCTTGCTGACCGAGAAACCCATGACTTTGTCAGCTTTATTTTCTATTATAAGTTTCCAAATCATATAGTATTTCACCGTTTCTCTCATTTGACAAATACAGATGACGAAAGCCCAGTGCTCACCTGCCCTTCTAATGTGACTGGCATAGGAACCGACTCGGGAGTTAATAACACTGCTGTAATTTGGTCACAAATACCATCAGCTACTGATAATGTCGACACTATAGATGCTTCCAGTATTTCATGTCAAGATGACGAAACGAGTTCGGTGGTGTCATCAGGTGATCCGTTTGGCTTAGGCACAACCACTGTGACTTGCAGTGTATCTGATGCTGCCGGCAATCCAGGTTCTTGCACATTTACCATAGAAATAGTCGGTAAGTATTTTGTTTGCCATTTTTAACAAAAGAATTTGAATAGGAAGAAATAAGTTATGAATTAGTCCAAGCATTGTTAAAAACAAGTATTGCAGCTTGACTCTGTCTGAGAAGATTGGTGGAGATGAACAGTGAAGTCAAACAGAAGAAAACTGGGATGGATAGGTTCTCCCGGTCATGGTCCAGTAGGCCTATTATAATATGGAAAGATATTGCATTTTTGGTTAACATTTAACCTATTTTACTACGTATTTCATTCGAATGCTTGTATTAGACGCCCTGTATGGTCAGACCAGTTGATCGCTGAAAGAGGCTTGCTGACCGAGAAACCCATGACTTTGTCAGCTGTATTTTCTATTATAAGTTTCCAAATCATATAGTATTTCACCGTTTCTCTCATTTGACAAATACAGATGACGAAAGCCCAGTGCTCACCTGCCCTTCTAATGTGACTGGCATAGGAACCGACTCGGGAGTTAATAACACTGCTGTAATTTGGTCACAAATACCATCAGCTACTGATAATGTCGACACTATAGATGCTTCCAGTATTTCATGTCAAGATGACGAAACGAGTTCGGTGGTGTCATCAGGTGATCTGTTTGGCTTAGGCACAACCACTGTGACTTGCAGTGTATCTGATGCTGCCGGCAATCCAGGTTCTTGCACATTTACCATAGAAATAGTCGGTAAGTATTTTGTTCGCCATTTTTAACAAAATATTTTGAATAGGAAGAAATAAGTTATGAATTAGTCCAAGCGTTGTTAAAAACAAGGAATGCAGCTTGACTCTGTCAGAGAAGATTGGTGGAGATGAACAGTGAAGTCAAACAGAAGAAAACTGGGATGGATAGGTTCTCCCGGTCATGGTCCAGTAGGCCTATTATAATATGGAAAGATATTGCGTTTTTGGTTAACGTTTAACCTATTTTACTACGTATTTCATTTGAATGCTTGTATTAGACGCCCTGTATCTTCAGACCAGTTGATCGCTGAAAGGTTTGCTGACCGAGAAACCCATGACTTTGTCAGCTTTTTTTTCTATTATAAGTTTCCAAATCATATAGTATTTCACCGTTTCTCTCATTTGACAAATACAGATGACGAAAGCCCAGTGCTCACCTGCCCTTCTAATGTGACTGGCATAGGAACCGACTCGGGAGTTAATAACACTGCTGTAATTTGGTCACAAATACCATCAGCTACTGATAATGTCGACACTATAGATGCTTCCAGTATTTCATGTCAAGATGACGAAACGAGTTCGGTGGTGTCATCAGGTGATCCGTTTGGCTCAGGCACAACCACTGTGACTTGCAGTGTATCTGATGCTGCCGGCAATCCAGGTTCTTGCACATTTACCATAGAAATAGTCGGTAAGTATTTTGTTGGCCATTTTTAACAAAATATTTTGAATAGGAAGAAATAAGTTATGAATTAGTCCAAGCGTTGTTAAAAACAAGGAATGCAGCTTGACTCTGTCAGAGAAGATTGGTGGAGATGAACAGTGAAGTCAAACAGAAGAAAACTGGGATGGATAGGTTCTCCCGGTCATGGTCCGGTAGGCCTATTATAATATGGAAAGATATTGCGTTTTTGGTTAACGTTTAACCTATTTTACTACGTATTTCATTTGAATGCTTGTATTAGACGCCCTGTATCTTCAGACCAGTTGATCGCTGAAAGGTTTGCTGACCGAGAAACCCATGACTTTGTCAGCTTTTTTTTCTATTATAAGTTTCCAAATCATATAGTATTTCACCGTTTCTCTCATTTGACAAATACAGATGACGAAAGCCCAGTGCTCACCTGCCCTTCTAATGTGACTGGCATAGGAACCGACTCGGGAGTTAATAACACTGCTGTAATTTGGTCACAAATACCATCAGCTACTGATAATGTCGACACTATAGATGCTTCCAGTATTTCATGTCAAGATGACGAAACGAGTTCGGTGGTGTCATCAGGTGATCCGTTTGGCTTAGGCACAACCACTGTGACTTGCAGTGTATCTGATGCTGCCGGCAATCCAGGTTCCTGCACATTTACCATAGAAATAGTCGGTAAGTATTTTGTTTGCCATTTTTAGAAAAGAATTTGAATAGGAAGAAATAAGTTATGAATTAGTCAAAGCATTGTTAAAAACAAGGATTGCAGCTTGACTCTGTCGGAGAAGATTGGTGGAGATGAACAGTGAAGTCAAACAGAAGAAAACTGGGATGGATAGGTTCTCCCGGTCATGGTCCAGTAGGCCTATTATAATATGGAAAGATATTGCATTTTTTGGTTGACGTTTAACCTATTTTACTACGTATTTCATTTGAATGCTTGTATTAGACGCCCTGTATCTTCAGACCAGTTGATCGCTGAAAGGTTTGCTGACCGAGAAACCCATGACTTTGTCAGCTTTTTTCTATTATAAGTTTCCAAATCATATAGTATTTCACCGTTTCTCTCATTTGACAAATACAGATGACGAAAGCCCAGTGCTCACCTGCCCTTCTAATGTGACTGGCATAGGAACCGACTCGGGAGTTAATAACACTGCTGTAATTTGGTCACAAATACCATCAGCTACTGATAATGTCGACACTATAGATGCTTCCAGTATTTCATGTCAAGATGACGAAACGAGTTCGGTGGTGTCATCAGGTGATCCGTTTGGCTTAGGCACAACCATTGTGACTTGCAGTGTATCTGATGCTGCCGGCAATCCAGGTTCCTGCACATTTACCATAGAAATAGTCGGTAAGTATTTTGTTTGCGATTTCTAAAAAAGAATTTGAATAGGAAGAAATAAGTTATGAATTAGTCAAAGCATTGTTAAAAACAAGGATTGCAGCTTGACTCTGTCGGAGAAGATTGGTGGAGATGAACAGTGAAGTCAAACAGAAGAAAACTGGGATGGATAGGTTCTCCCGGTCATGGTCCAGTAGGCCTATTATAATATGGAAAGATATTGCATTTTTTGGTTGACGTTTAACCTATTTTACTACGTATTTCATTTGAATGCTTGTATTAGACGCCCTGTATCTTCAGACCAGTTGATCGCTGAAAGGTTTGCTGACCGAGAAACCCATGACTTTGTCAGCTTTTTTCTATTATAAGTTTCCAAATCATATAGTATTTCACCGTTTCTCTCATTTGACAAATACAGATGACGAAAGCCCAGTGCTCACCTGCCCTTCTAATGTGACTGGCATAGGAACCGACTCGGGAGTTAATAACACTGCTGTAATTTGGTCACAAATACCATCAGCTACTGATAATGTCGACACTATAGATGCTTCCAGTATTTCATGTCAAGATGACGAAACGAGTTCGGTGGTGTCATCAGGTGATCCGTTTGGCTTAGGCACAACCATTGTGACTTGCAGTGTATCTGATGCTGCCGGCAATCCAGGTTCCTGCACATTTACCATAGAAATAGTCGGTAAGTATTTTGTTTGCGATTTCTAAAAAAGAATTTGAATAGGAAGAAATAAGTTATGAATTAGTCAAAGCATTGTTAAAAACAAGGAATGCAGCTTGACTCTGTCGGAGAAGATTGGTGGAGATGAACAGTGAAGTCAAACAGAAGAAAACTGGGATGGATAGGTTCTCCCGGTCATGGTCCAGTAGGCCTATTATAATATGGAAAGATATTGCATTTTTGGTTAACGTTTGACCTATTTTACTACGTATTAATTCGAATGCTTGTATTAGACGCCCTGTATGGTCAGACCAGTTGATCGCTGAAAGAGGCTTGCTGACCGAGAAACCCATGGCTTTGTCAGCTTTCTTTTCTATTATAAGTTTCCAAATCATATAGTATTTCACCGTTTCTCTCATTTGACAAATACAGATGACGAAAGCCCAGTGCTCACCTGCCCTTCTAATGTGACTGGCATAGGAACCGACTCGGGAGTTAATAACACTGCTGTAATTTGGTCACAAATACCATCAGCTACTGATAATGTCGACACTATAGATGCTTCCAGTATTTCATGTCAAGATGACGAAACGAGTTCGGTGGTGTCATCAGGTGATCCGTTTGGCTTAGGCACAACCACTGTGACTTGCAGTGTATCTGATGCTGCCGGCAATCCAGGTTCTTGCACATTTACCATAGAAATAGTCGGTAAGTATTTTCTTTGCCATTTTTTAAAAAGATTTTGAATAGGAAGAAATAAGTTATGAATTAGTCCAAGCATTGTTAAAAACAAGGATTGCAGCTTGACTCTGTCAGAGAAGATTGGTGGAGATGAACAGTGAAGTCAAACAGAAGAAAACTGGGATGGATAGGTTCTCCCGGTCATGGTCCAGTAGGCCTATTATAATATGGAAAGATATTGCATTTTTAACCTGTTTTACTACGTATTTCATTCGAATGCTTGTATTAGACGCCCTGTATCTTCAGACCAGTTGATCGCTGAAAGGTTTGCTGACCGAGAAACCCATGACTTTGTCAGCTTTTTTCTATTATAAGTTTCCAAATCATATAGTATTTCACCGTTTCTCTCATTTGACAAATACAGATGACGAAAGCCCAGTGCTCACCTGCCCTTCTAATGTGACTGGTATAGGAACCGACTCGGGAGTTAATAACACTGCTGTAATTTGGTCACAAATACCATCAGCTACTGATAATGTCGACACTATAGATGCTTCCAGTATTTCATGTCAAGATGACGAAACGAGTTCGGTGGTGTCATCAGGTGATCCGTTTGGCTCAGGCACAACCACTGTGACTTGCAGTGTATCTGATGCTGCCGGCAATCCAGGTTCTTGCACATTTACCATAGAAATAGTCGGTAAGTATTTTGTTGGCCATTTTTAACAAAATATTTTGAATAGGAAGAAATAAGTTATGAATTAGTCCAAGCGTTGTTAAAAACAAGGAATGCAGCTTGACTCTGTCAGAGAAGATTGGTGGAGATGAACAGTGAAGTCAAACAGAAGAAAACTGGGATGGATAGGTTCTCCCGGTCATGGTCCGGTAGGCCTATTATAATATGGAAAGATATTGCGTTTTTGGTTAACGTTTAACCTATTTTACTACGTATTTCATTTGAATGCTTGTATTAGACGCCCTGTATCTTCAGACCAGTTGATCGCTGAAAGGTTTGCTGACCGAGAAACCCATGACTTTGTCAGCTTTTTTTTCTATTATAAGTTTCCAAATCATATAGTATTTCACCGTTTCTCTCATTTGACAAATACAGATGACGAAAGCCCAGTGCTCACCTGCCCTTCTAATGTGACTGGCATAGGAACCGACTCGGGAGTTAATAACACTGCTGTAATTTGGTCACAAATACCATCAGCTACTGATAATGTCGACACTATAGATGCTTCCAGTATTTCATGTCAAGATGACGAAACGAGTTCGGTGGTGTCATCAGGTGATCCGTTTGGCTTAGGCACAACCACTGTGACTTGCAGTGTATCTG
The DNA here is from genome assembly GCA_037893225.1 of Hippasteria phrygiana. NCBI lineage: Eukaryota > Metazoa > Echinodermata > Asteroidea > Valvatida > Goniasteridae > Hippasteria > Hippasteria phrygiana. The sequence continues at coordinate 725,124 of JAZGUH010000511.1, read as the reverse complement.
ATGCTGCCGGCAATCCAGGTTCCTGCACATTTACCATAGAAATAGTCGGTAAGTATTTTGTTTGCCATTTTTAGAAAAGAATTTGAATAGGAAGAAATAAGTTATGAATTAGTCAAAGCATTGTTAAAAACAAGGATTGCAGCTTGACTCTGTCGGAGAAGATTGGTGGAGATGAACAGTGAAGTCAAACAGAAGAAAACTGGGATGGATAGGTTCTCCCGGTCATGGTCCAGTAGGCCTATTATAATATGGAAAGATATTGCATTTTTTGGTTGACGTTTAACCTATTTTACTACGTATTTCATTTGAATGCTTGTATTAGACGCCCTGTATCTTCAGACCAGTTGATCGCTGAAAGGTTTGCTGACCGAGAAACCCATGACTTTGTCAGCTTTTTTCTATTATAAGTTTCCAAATCATATAGTATTTCACCGTTTCTCTCATTTGACAAATACAGATGACGAAAGCCCAGTGCTCACCTGCCCTTCTAATGTGACTGGCATAGGAACCGACTCGGGAGTTAATAACACTGCTGTAATTTGGTCACAAATACCATCAGCTACTGATAATGTCGACACTATAGATGCTTCCAGTATTTCATGTCAAGATGACGAAACGAGTTCGGTGGTGTCATCAGGTGATCCGTTTGGCTTAGGCACAACCATTGTGACTTGCAGTGTATCTGATGCTGCCGGCAATCCAGGTTCCTGCACATTTACCATAGAAATAGTCGGTAAGTATTTTGTTTGCGATTTCTAAAAAAGAATTTGAATAGGAAGAAATAAGTTATGAATTAGTCAAAGCATTGTTAAAAACAAGGATTGCAGCTTGACTCTGTCGGAGAAGATTGGTGGAGATGAACAGTGAAGTCAAACAGAAGAAAACTGGGATGGATAGGTTCTCCCGGTCATGGTCCAGTAGGCCTATTATAATATGGAAAGATATTGCATTTTTGGTTAACGTTTGACCTATTTTACTACGTATTAATTCGAATGCTTGTATTAGACGCCCTGTATGGTCAGACCAGTTGATCGCTGAAAGAGGCTTGCTGACCGAGAAACCCATGGCTTTGTCAGCTTTCTTTTCTATTATAAGTTTCCAAATCATATAGTATTTCACCGTTTCTCTCATTTGACAAATACAGATGACGAAAGCCCAGTGCTCACCTGCCCTTCTAATGTGACTGGCATAGGAACCGACTCGGGAGTTAATAACACTGCTGTAATTTGGTCACAAATACCATCAGCTACTGATAATGTCGACACTATAGATGCTTCCAGTATTTCATGTCAAGATGACGAAACGAGTTCGGTGGTGTCATCAGGTGATCCGTTTGGCTTAGGCACAACCACTGTGACTTGCAGTGTATCTGATGCTGCCGGCAATCCAGGTTCTTGCACATTTACCATAGAAATAGTCGGTAAGTATTTTCTTTGCCATTTTTTAAAAAGATTTTGAATAGGAAGAAATAAGTTATGAATTAGTCCAAGCATTGTTAAAAACAAGGATTGCAGCTTGACTCTGTCAGAGAAGATTGGTGGAGATGAACAGTGAAGTCAAACAGAAGAAAACTGGGATGGATAGGTTCTCCCGGTCATGGTCCAGTAGGCCTATTATAATATGGAAAGATATTGCATTTTTAACCTGTTTTACTACGTATTTCATTCGAATGCTTGTATTAGACGCCCTGTATCTTCAGACCAGTTGATCGCTGAAAGGTTTGCTGACCGAGAAACCCATGACTTTGTCAGCTTTTTTCTATTATAAGTTTCCAAATCATATAGTATTTCACCGTTTCTCTCATTTGACAAATACAGATGACGAAAGCCCAGTGCTCACCTGCCCTTCTAATGTGACTGGTATAGGAACCGACTCGGGAGTTAATAACACTGCTGTAATTTGGTCACAAATACCATCAGCTACTGATAATGTCGACACTATAGATGCTTCCAGTATTTCATGTCAAGATGACAAAACGAGTTCGGTGGTGTCATCAGGTGATCCGTTTGGCTTAGGCACAACCACTGTGACTTGCAGTGTATCTGATGCTGCCGGCAATCCAGGTTCCTGCACATTTACCATAGAAATAGTCGGTAAGTATTTTGTTTGCCATTTTTATAAATGAATTTGAATAGGAAGAAAGGTTTGAATTAGTCAAAGCATTGTTAAAAACAAGGAATGCAGCTTGACTCTGTCAGAGACGATTGGTGGAGATGAACAGTGAAGTCAAACAGAAGAAAACTGGGATGGATAGGTTCTCCCGGTCATGGTCCAGTAGGCCTATTATAATATGGAAAGATATTGCATTTTTGGTTAACGTTTAACCTATTTTACTAGGTATTTCATTCGAATGCTTGTATTAGACACCCTGTATGGTCAGACCAGTTGATCGCTGAAAGGTTTGCTGACCGAGAAACCCATGACTTTGTCAGCTTTTTTTTCTATTATAAGTTTCCAAATCGTATAGTATTTCACCGTTTCTCTCATTTGACAAATACAGATGACGAAAGCCCAGTGCTCACCTGCCCTTCTAATGTGACTGGCATAGGAACCGACTCGGGAGTTAATAACACTGCTGTAATTTGGTCACAAATACCATCAGCTACTGATAATGTCGACACTATAGATGCTTCCAGTATTTCATGTCAAGATGACGAAACGAGTTCGGTGGTGTCATCAGGTGATCCGTTTGGCTTAGGCACAACCACTGTGACTTGCAGTGTATCTGATGCTGCCGGCAATCCAGGTTCTTGCACATTTACCATAGAAATAGTCGGTAAGTATTTTGTTTGCCATTTTTAACAAAATATTTTGAATAGGAAGAAATAAGTTATGAATTAGTCCAAGCGTTGTTAAAAACAAGGAATGCAGCTTGACTCTGTCAGAGACGATTGGTGGAGATGAACAGTGAAGTCAAACAGAAGAAAACTGGGATGGATAGGTTCTCCCGGTCATGGTCCAGTAGGCCTATTATAATATGGAAAGATATTGCGTTTTTGGTTAACGTTTAACCTATTTTACTACGTATTTCATTTGAATGCTTGTATTAGACGCCCTGTATCTTCAGACCAGTTGATCGCTGAAAGGTTTGCTGACCGAGAAACCCATGACTTTGTCAGCTTTTTTCTATTATAAGTTTCCAAATCATATAGTATTTCACCGTTTCTCTCATTTGACAAATACAGATGACGAAAGCCCAGTGCTCACCTGCCCTTCTAATGTGACTGGCATAGGAACCGACTCGGGAGTTAATAACACTGCTGTAATTTGGTCACAAATACCATCAGCTACTGATAATGTCGACACTATAGATGCTTCCAGTATTTCATGTCAAGATGACGAAACGAGTTCGGTGGTGTCATCAGGTGATCCGTTTGGCTTAGGCACAACCACTGTGACTTGCAGTGTATCTGATGCTGCCGGCAATCCAGGTTCCTGCACATTTACCATAGAAATAGTCGGTAAGTATTTTGTTTGCCATTTTTAGAAAAGAATTTGAATAGGAAGAAATAAGTTATGAATTTTAGTCAAAGCATTGTTAAAAACAAGGATTGCAGCTTGACTCTGTCGGAGAAGATTGGTGCAGATGAACAGTGAAGTCAAACAGAAGAAAACTGGGATGGATAGGTTCTCCCGGTCATGGTCCAGTAGGCCTATTATAATATGGAAAGATATTGCATTTTTGGTTAACGTTTGACCTATTTTACTACGTATTAATTCGAATGCTTGTATTAGACGCCCTGTATGGTCAGACCAGTTGATCGCTGAAAGAGGCTTGCTGACCGAGAAACCCATGACTTTGTCAGCTTTTTTTTCTATTATAAGTTTCCAAATCATATAGTATTTCACCGTTTCTCTCATTTGACAAATACAGATGACGAAAGCCCAGTGCTCACCTGCCCTTCTAATGTGACTGGCATAGGAACCGACTCGGGAGTTAATAACACTGCTGTAATTTGGTCACAAATACCATCAGCTACTGATAATGTCGACACTATAGATGCTTCCAGTATTTCATGTCAAGATGACGAAACGAGTTCGGTGGTGTCATCAGGTGATCCGTTTGGCTTAGGCACAACCACTGTGACTTGCAGTGTATCTGATGCTGCCGGCAATCCAGGTTCTTGCACATTTACCATAGAAATAGTCGGTAAGTATTTTGTTTGCGATTTCTAAAAAAGAATTTGAATAGGAAGAAATAAGTTATGAATTTTAGTCAAAGCATTGTTAAAAACAAGGAATGCAGCTTGACTCTGTCAGAGACGATTGGTGGAGATGAACAGTGAAGTCAAACAGAAGAAAACTGGGATGGATAGGTTCTCCCGGTCATGGTCCAGTAGGCCTATTATAATATGGAAAGATATTGCATTTTTGGTTAACGTTTGACCTATTTTACTACGTATTAATTCGAATGCTTGTATTAGACGCCCTGTATGGTCAGACCAGTTGATCGCTGAAAGAGGCTTGCTGACCGAGAAACCCATGACTTTGTCAGCTTTTTTTTCTATTATAAGTTTCCAAATCATATAGTATTTCACCGTTTCTCTCATTTGACAAATACAGATGACGAAAGCCCAGTGCTCACCTGCCCTTCTAATGTGACTGGCATAGGAACCGACTCGGGAGTTAATAACACTGCTGTAATTTGGTCACAAATACCATCAGCTACTGATAATGTCGACACTATAGATGCTTCCAGTATTTCATGTCAAGATGACGAAACGAGTTCGGTGGTGTCATCAGGTGATCCGTTTGGCTTAGGCACAACCACTGTGACTTGCAGTGTATCTGATGCTGCCGGCAATCCAGGTTCTTGCACATTTACCATAGAAATAGTCGGTAAGTATTTTGTTTGCCATTTTTAGAAAAGAATTTGAATAGGAAGAAATAAGTTATGAATTAGTCAAAGCATTGTTAAAAACAAGGATTGCAGCTTGACTCTGTCGGAGAAGATTGGTGGAGATGAACAGTGAAGTCAAACAGAAGAAAACTGGGATGGATAGGTTCTCCCGGTCATGGTCCAGTAGGCCTATTATAATATGGAAAGATATTGCATTTTTTGGTTGACGTTTAACCTATTTTACTACGTATTTCATTTGAATGCTTGTATTAGACGCCCTGTATCTTCAGACCAGTTGATCGCTGAAAGGTTTGCTGACCGAGAAACCCATGACTTTGTCAGCTTTTTTCTATTATAAGTTTCAAAATCATATAGTATTTCACCGTTTCTCTCATTTGACAAATACAGATGACGAAAGCCCAGTGCTCACCTGCCCTTCTAATGTGACTGGCATAGGAACCGACTCGGGAGTTAATAACACTGCTGTAATTTGGTCACAAATACCATCAGCTACTGATAATGTCGACACTATAGATGCTTCCAGTATTTCATGTCAAGATGACGAAACGAGTTCGGTGGTGTCATCAGGTGATCCGTTTGGCTTAGGCACAACCATTGTGACTTGCAGTGTATCTGATGCTGCCGGCAATCCAGGTTCCTGCACATTTACCATAGAAATAGTCGGTAAGTATTTTGTTTGCGATTTCTAAAAAAGAATTTGAATAGGAAGAAATAAGTTATGAATTTTAGTCAAAGCATTGTTAAAAACAAGGAATGCAGCTTGACTCTGTCGGAGAAGATTGGTGGAGATGAACAGTGAAGTCAAACAGAAGAAAACTGGGATGGATAGGTTCTCCCGGTCATGGTCCAGTAGGCCTATTATAATATGGAAAGATATTGCATTTTTGGTTAACGTTTGACCTATTTTACTACGTATTAATTCGAATGCTTGTATTAGACGCCCTGTATGGTCAGACCAGTTGATCGCTGAAAGAGGCTTGCTGACCGAGAAACCCATGACTTTGTCAGCTTTTTTTTCTATTATAAGTTTCCAAATCATATAGTATTTCACCGTTTCTCTCATTTGACAAATACAGATGACGAAAGCCCAGTGCTCACCTGCCCTTCTAATGTGACTGGCATAGGAACCGACTCGGGAGTTAATAACACTGCTGTAATTTGGTCACAAATACCATCAGCTACTGATAATGTCGACACTATAGATGCTTCCAGTATTTCATGTCAAGATGACGAAACGAGTTCGGTGGTGTCATCAGGTGATCCGTTTGGCTTAGGCACAACCACTGTGACTTGCAGTGTATCTGATGCTGCCGGCAATCCAGGTTCTTGCACATTTACCATAGAAATAGTCGGTAAGTATTTTGTTTGCGATTTCTAAAAAAGAATTTGAATAGGAAGAAATAAGTTATGAATTAGTCAAAGCATTGTTAAAAACAAGGAATGCAGCTTGACTCTGTCGGAGAAGATTGGTGGAGATGAACAGTGAAGTCAAACAGAAGAAAACTGGGATGGATAGGTTCTCCCGGTCATGGTCCAGTAGGCCTATTATAATATGGAAAGATATTGCATTTTTGGTTAACGTTTGACCTATTTTACTACGTATTAATTCGAATGCTTGTATTAGACGCCCTGTATGGTCAGACCAGTTGATCGCTGAAAGAGGCTTGCTGACCGAGAAACCCATGACTTTGTCAGCTTTCTTTTCTATTATAAGTTTCCAAATCATATAGTATTTCACCGTTTCTCTCATTTGACAAATACAGATGACGAAAGCCCAGTGCTCACCTGCCCTTCTAATGTGACTGGCATAGGAACCGACTCGGGAGTTAATAACACTGCTGTAATTTGGTCACAAATACCATCAGCTACTGATAATGTCGACACTATAGATGCTTCCAGTATTTCATGTCAAGATGACGAAACGAGTTCGGTGGTGTCATCAGGTGATCCGTTTGGCTTAGGCACAACCACTGTGACTTGCAGTGTATCTGATGCTGCCGGCAATCCAGGTTCTTGCACATTTACCATAGAAATAGTCGGTAAGTATTTTCTTTGCCATTTTTAAAAAAGATTTTGAATAGGAAGAAATAAGTTATGAATTAGTCCAAGCATTGTTAAAAACAAGGATTGCAGCTTGACTCTGTCAGAGAAGATTGGTGGAGATGAACAGTGAAGTCAAACAGAAGAAAACTGGGATGGATAGGTTCTCCCGGTCATGGTCCAGTAGGCCTATTATAATATGGAAAGATATTGCATTTTTAACCTGTTTTACTACGTATTTCATTCGAATGCTTGTATTAGACGCCCTGTATCTTCAGACCAGTTGATCGCTGAAAGGTTTGCTGACCGAGAAACCCATGACTTTGTCAGCTTTTTTCTATTATAAGTTTCCAAATCATATAGTATTTCACCGTTTCTCTCATTTGACAAATACAGATGACGAAAGCCCAGTGCTCACCTGCCCTTCTAATGTGACTGGTATAGGAACCGACTCGGGAGTTAATAACACTGCTGTAATTTGGTCACAAATACCATCAGCTACTGATAATGTCGACACTATAGATGCTTCCAGTATTTCATGTCAAGATGACAAAACGAGTTCGGTGGTGTCATCAGGTGATCCGTTTGGCTTAGGCACAACCACTGTGACTTGCAGTGTATCTGATGCTGCCGGCAATCCAGGTTCCTGCACATTTACCATAGAAATAGTCGGTAAGTATTTTGTTTGCCATTTTTATAAATGAATTTGAATAGGAAGAAAGAAGGTTTGAATTAGTCAAAGCATTGTTAAAAACAAGGAATGCAGCTTGACTCTGTCAGAGACGATTGGTGGAGATGAACAGTGAAGTCAAACAGAAGAAAACTGGGATGGATAGGTTCTCCCGGTCATGGTCCAGTAGGCCTATTATAATATGGAAAGATATTGCATTTTTAACCTGTTTTACTACGTATTTCATTCGAATGCTTGTATTAGACGCCCTGTATCTTCAGACCAGTTGATCGCTGAAAGGTTTGCTGACCGAGAAACCCATGACTTTGTCAGCTTTTTTCTATTATAAGTTTCAAAATCATATAGTATTTCACCGTTTCTCTCATTTGACAAATACAGATGATGAAAGCCCAGTGCTCACCTGCCCTTCTAATGTGACTGGCATAGGAACCGACTCGGGAGTTAATAACACTGCTGTAATTTGGTCACAAATACCATCAGCTACTGATAATGTCGACACTATAGATGCTTCCAGTATTTCATGTCAAGATGACGAAACGAGTTCGGTGGTGTCATCAGGTGATCCGTTTGGCTTAGGCACAACCACTGTGACTTGCAGTGTATCTGATGCTGCCGGCAATCCAGTTTCCTGCACATTTACCATAGAAATAGTCGGTAAGTATTTTGTTTGCCATTTCTAAAAAAGAATTTGAATAGGAAGAAATAAGTTATGAATTAGTCCAAGCATTGTTAAAAACAAGGAATGCAGCTTGACTCTGTCAGAGAAGATTGGTGGAGATGAACAGTGAAGTCAAACAGAAGAAAACTGGGATGGATAGGTTCTCCCGGTCATGGTCCAGTAGGCCTATTATAATATGGAAAGATATTGAATTTTTGGTTAACGTTTAACCTATTTTACTACGTATTTCATTCAAATGCTTGTATTAGACGCCCTGTATGGTCAGACCAGTTGATCGCTGAAAGAGGCTTGCTGACCGAGAAACCCATGACTTTGTCAGCTGTATTTTCTATTATAAGTTTCCAAATCATATAGTATTTCACCGTTTCTCTCATTTGACAAATACAGATGACGAAAGCCCGGTACTCACCTGCCCTTCTAATGTGACTGGCATAGGAACCGACTCGGGAGTTAATAACACTGCTGTAATTTGGTCACAAATACCATCAGCTACTGATAATGTCGACACTATAGATGCTTCCAGTATTTCATGTCAAGATGACGAAACGAGTTCGGTGGTGTCATCAGGTGATCCGTTTGGCTTAGGCACAACCACTGTGACTTGCAGTGTATCTGATGCTGCCGGCAATCCAGGTTCTTGCACATTTACCATAGAAATAGTCGGTAAGTATTTTGTTTGCCATTTCTAAAAAAGAATTTGAATAGGAAGAAATAAGTTATGAATTGGTCCAAGCATTGTTAAAAACAAGGATTGCAGCTTGACTCTGTCAGAGACGATTGGTGGTGATGAACAGTGAAGTCAAACAGAAGAAAACTGGGATGGATAGGTTCTCCCGGTCATGGTCCAGTAGGCCTATTATAATATGGAAAGATATTGCATTTTTGGTTAACGTTTAACCTATTTTACTACGTATTTCATTCGAATGCTTGTATTAGACACCCTGTATGGTCAGACCAGTTGATCGCTGAAAGAGGCTTGCTGACCGAGAAACCCATGACTTTGTCAGCTTTATTTTCTATTATAAGTTTCCAAATCATATAGTATTTCACCGTTTCTCTCATTTGACAAATACAGATGACGAAAGCCCAGTGCTCACCTGCCCTTCTAATGTGACTGGCATAGGAACCGACTCGGGAGTTAATAACACTGCTGTAATTTGGTCACAAATACCATCAGCTACTGATAATGTCGACACTATAGATGCTTCCAGTATTTCATGTCAAGATGACGAAACGAGTTCGGTGGTGTCATCAGGTGATCCGTTTGGCTTAGGCACAACCACTGTGACTTGCAGTGTATCTGATGCTGCCGGCAATCCAGGTTCCTGCACATTTACCATAGAAATAGTCGGTAAGTATTTTGTTTGCCATTTCTAAAAAAGAATTTGAATAGGAAGAAATAAGTTATGAATTAGTCCAAGCATTGTTAAAAACAAGGAATGCAGCTTGACTCTGTCAGAGAAGATTGGTGGAGATGAACAGTGAAGTCAAACAGAAGAAAACTGGGATGGATAGGTTCTCCCGTTCATGGTCCAGTAGGCCTATTATAATATGGAAAGATATTGCATTTTTGGTTAACGTTTAACCTATTTTACTACGTATTTCATTCGAATGCTTGTATTAGACGCCCTGTATGGTCAGACCAGTTGATCGCTGAAAGAGGCTTGCTGACCGAGAAACCCATGACTTTGTTAGCTTTTTTTTCTATTATAAGTTTCCAAATCATATGGTATTTCACCGTTTCTCTCATTTGACAAATACAGATGACGAAAGCCCAGTGCTCACCTGCCCTTCTAATGTGACTGGCATAGGAACCGACTCGGGAGTTAATAACACTGCTGTAATTTGGTCACAAATACCATCAGCTACTGATAATGTCGACACTATAGATGCTTCCAGTATTTCATGTCAAGATGACGAAACGAGTTCGGTGGTGTCATCAGGTGATCCGTTTGGCTTAGGCACAACCACTGTGACTTGCAGTGTATCTGATGCTGCCGGCAATCCAGGTTCTTGCACATTTACCATAGAAATAGTCGGTAAGTATTTTGTTCGCCATTTTTAACAAAATATTTTGAATAGGAAGAAATAAGTTATGAATTAGTCCAAGCGTTGTTAAAAACAAGGAATGCAGCTTGACTCTGTCAGAGAAGATTGGTGGAGATGAACAGTGAAGTCAAACAGAAGAAAACTGGGATGGATAGGTTCTCCCGGTCATGGTCCAGTAGGCCTATTATAATATGGAAAGATATTGCGTTTTTGGTTAACGTTTAACCTATTTTACTACGTATTTCATTTGAATGCTTGTATTAGACGCCCTGTATCTTCAGACCAGTTGATCGCTGAAAGGTTTGCTGACCGAGAAACCCATGACTTTGTCAGCTTTTTTTTCTATTATAAGTTTCCAAATCATATAGTATTTCACCGTTTCTCTCATTTGACAAATACAGATGACGAAAGCCCAGTGCTCACCTGCCCTTCTAATGTGACTGGCATAGGAACCGACTCGGGAGTTAATAACACTGCTGTAATTTGGTCACAAATACCATCAGCTACTGATAATGTCGACACTATAGATGCTTCCAGTATTTCATGTCAAGATGACGAAACGAGTTCGGTGGTGTCATCAGGTGATCCGTTTGGCTTAGGCACAACCACTGTGACTTGCAGTGTATCTGATGCTGCCGGCAATCCAGTTTCCTGCACATTTACCATAGAAATAGTCGGTAAGTATTTTGTTTGCCATTTCTAAAAAAGAATTTGAATAGGAAGAAATAAGTTATGAATTAGTCCAAGCATTGTTAAAAACAAGGATTGCAGCTTGACTCTGTCAGAGACGATTGGTGGTGATGAACAGTGAAGTCAAACAGAAGAAAACTGGGATGGATAGGTTCTCCCGGTCATGGTCCAGTAGGCCTATTATAATATGGAAAGATATTGCATTTTTGGTTAACGTTTAACCTATTTTACTACGTATTTCATTCGAATGCTTGTATTAGACACCCTGTATGGTCAGACCAGTTGATCGCTGAAAGAGGCTTGCTGACCGAGAAACCCATGACTTTGTCAGCTTTATTTTCTATTATAAGTTTCCAAATCATATAGTATTTCACCGTTTCTCTCATTTGACAAATACAGATGACGAAAGCCCAGTGCTCACCTGCCCTTCTAATGTGACTGGCATAGGAACCGACTCGGGAGTTAATAACACTGCTGTAATTTGGTCACAAATACCATCAGCTACTGATAATGTCGACACTATAGATGCTTCCAGTATTTCATGTCAAGATGACGAAACGAGTTCGGTGGTGTCATCAGGTGATCCGTTTGGCTTGGGCACAACCACTGTGACTTGCAGTGTATCTGATGCTGCCGGCAATCCAGGTTCCTGCACATTTACCATAGAAATAGTCGGTAAGTATTTTGTTTGCCATTTCTAAAAAAGAATTTGAATAGGAAGAAATAAGTTATGAATTAGTCCAAGCATTGTTAAAAACAAGGAATGCAGCTTGACTCTGTCAGAGAAGATTGGTGGAGATGAACAGTGAAGTCAAACAGAAGAAAACTGGGATGGATAGGTTCTCCCGTTCATGGTCCAGTAGGCCTATTATAATATGGAAAGATATTGCATTTTTGGTTAACGTTTAACCTATTTTACTACGTATTTCATTCGAATGCTTGTATTAGACGCCCTGTATGGTCAGACCAGTTGATCGCTGAAAGAGGCTTGCTGACCGAGAAACCCATGACTTTGTTAGCTTTTTTTTCTATTATAAGTTTCCAAATCATATAGTATTTCACCGTTTCTCTCATTTGACAAATACAGATGACGAAAGCCCAGTGCTCACCTGCCCTTCTAATGTGACTGGCATAGGAACCGACTCGGGAGTTAATAACACTGCTGTAATTTGGTCACAAATACCATCAGCTACTGATAATGTCGACACTATAGATGCTTCCAGTATTTCATGTCAAGATGACGAAACGAGTTCGGTGGTGTCATCAGGTGATCCGTTTGGCTTAGGCACAACCACTGTGACTTGCAGTGTATCTGATGCTGCCGGCAATCCAGGTTCTTGCACATTTACCATAGAAATAGTCGGTAAGTATTTTGTTCGCCATTTTTAACAAAATATTTTGAATAGGAAGAAATAAGTTATGAATTAGTCCAAGCGTTGTTAAAAACAAGGAATGCAGCTTGACTCTGTCAGAGAAGATTGGTGGAGATGAACAGTGAAGTCAAACAGAAGAAAACTGGGATGGATAGGTTCTCCCGGTCATGGTCCAGTAGGCCTATTATAATATGGAAAGATATTGAATTTTTGGTTAACGTTTAACCTATTTTACTAGGTATTTCATTCGAATGCTTGTATTAGACGCCCTGTATGGTCAGACCAGTTGATCGCTGAAAGAGGCTTGCTGACCGAGAAACCCATGACTTTGTCAGCTGTATTTTCTATTATAAGTTTCCAAATCATATAGTATTTCACCGTTTCTCTCATTTGACAAATACAGATGACGAAAGCCCAGTGCTCACCTGCCCTTCTAATGTGACTGGCATAGGAACCGACTCGGGAGTTAATAACACTGCTGTAATTTGGTCACAAATACCATCAGCTACTGATAATGTCGACACTATAGATGCTTCCAGTATTTCATGTCAAGATGACGAAACGAGTTCGGTGGTGTCATCAGGTGATCCGTTTGGCTTAGGCACAACCACTGTGACTTGCAGTGTATCTGATGCTGCCGGCAATCCAGGTTCTTGCACATTTACCATAGAAATAGTCGGTAAGTATTTTGTTTGCGATTTCTAAAAAAGAATTTGAATAGGAAGAAATAAGTTATGAATTAGTCAAAGCATTGTTAAAAACAAGGAATGCAGCTTGACTCTGTCGGAGAAGATTGGTGGAGATGAACAGTGAAGTCAAACAGAAGAAAACTGGGATGGATAGGTTCTCCCGGTCATGGTCCAGTAGGCCTATTATAACATGGAAAGATATTGAATTTTTGGTTAACGTTTAACCTATTTTACTACGTATTTCATTCGAATGCTTGTATTAGACGCCCTGTATGGTCAGACCAGTTGATCGCTGAAAGAGGCTTGCTGACCGAGAAACCCATGACTTTGTCAGCTGTATTTTCTATTATAAGTTTCCAAATCATATAGTATTTCACCGTTTCTCTCATTTGACAAATACAGATGACGAAAGCCCAGTGCTCACCTGCCCTTCTAATGTGACTGGCATAGGAACCGACTCGGGAGTTAATAACACTGCTGTAATTTGGTCACAAATACCATCAGCTACTGATAATGTCGACACTATAGATGCTTCCAGTATTTCATGTCAAGATGACGAAACGAGTTCGGTGGTGTCATCAGGTGATCCGTTTGGCTTAGGCACAACCACTGTGACTTGCAGTGTATCTGATGCTGCCGGCAATCCAGGTTCTTGCACATTTACCATAGAAATAGTCGGTAAGTATTTTGTTCGCCATTTTTAACAAAATATTTTGAATAGGAAGAAATAAGTTATGAATTAGTCCAAGCGTTGTTAAAAACAAGGAATGCAGCTTGACTCTGTCAGAGAAGATTGGTGGAGATGAACAGTGAAGTCAAACAGAAGAAAACTGGGATGGATAGGTTCTCCCGGTCATGGTCCAGTAGGCCTATTATAATATGGAAAGATATTGCGTTTTTGGTTAACGTTTAACCTATTTTACTACGTATTTCATTTGAATGCTTGTATTAGACGCCCTGTATCTTCAGACCAGTTGATCGCTGAAAGGTTTGCTGACCGAGAAACCCATGACTTTGTCAGCTTTTTTTTCTATTATAAGTTTCCAAATCATATAGTATTTCACCGTTTCTCTCATTTGACAAATACAGATGACGAAAGCCCAGTGCTCACCTGCCCTTCTAATGTGACTGGCATAGGAACCGACTCGGGAGTTAATAACACTGCTGTAATTTGGTCACAAATACCATCAGCTACTGATAATGTCGACACTATAGATGCTTCCAGTATTTCATGTCAAGATGACGAAACGAGTTCGGTGGTGTCATCAGGTGATCCGTTTGGCTTAGGCACAACCACTGTGACTTGCAGTGTATCTGATGCTGCCGGCAATCCAGTTTCCTGCACATTTACCATAGAAATAGTCGGTAAGTATTTTGTTTGCCATTTCTAAAAAAGAATTTGAATAGGAAGAAATAAGTTATGAATTGGTCCAAGCATTGTTAAAAACAAGGATTGCAGCTTGACTCTGTCAGAGACGATTGGTGGTGATGAACAGTGAAGTCAAACAGAAGAAAACTGGGATGGATAGGTTCTCCCGGTCATGGTCCAGTAGGCCTATTATAATATGGAAAGATATTGCATTTTTGGTTAACGTTTAACCTATTTTACTACGTATTTCATTCGAATGCTTGTATTAGACACCCTGTATGGTCAGACCAGTTGATCGCTGAAAGAGGCTTGCTGACCGAGAAACCCATGACTTTGTCAGCTTTATTTTCTATTATAAGTTTCCAAATCATATAGTATTTCACCGTTTCTCTCATTTGACAAATACAGATGACGAAAGCCCAGTGCTCACCTGCCCTTCTAATGTGACTGGCATAGGAACCGACTCGGGAGTTAATAACACTGCTGTAATTTGGTCACAAATACCATCAGCTACTGATAATGTCGACACTATAGATGCTTCCAGTATTTCATGTCAAGATGACGAAACGAGTTCGGTGGTGTCATCAGGTGATCCGTTTGGCTTAGGCACAACCACTGTGACTTGCAGTGTATCTGATGCTGCCGGCAATCCAGTTTCCTGCACATTTACCATAGAAATAGTCGGTAAGTATTTTGTTTGCCATTTCTAAAAAAGAATTTGAATAGGAAGAAATAAGTTATGAATTGGTCCAAGCATTGTTAAAAACAAGGATTGCAGCTTGACTCTCTCTGAGAAGATTGGTGGAGATGAACAGTGAAGTCAAACAGAAGAAAACTGGGATGGATAGGTTCTCCCGTTCATGGTACAGTAGGCCTATTATAATATGGAAAGATATTGAATTTTTGGTTAACGTTTAACCTATTTTACTACGTATTTCATTCGAATGCTTGTATTAGACGCCCTGTATGGTCAGACCAGTTGATCGCTGAAAGAGGCTTGCTGACCGAGAAACCCATGACTTTGTTAGCTTTTTTTTCTATTATAAGTTTCCAAATCATATAGTATTTCACCGTTTCTCTCATTTGACAAATACAGATGACGAAAGCCCAGTGCTCACCTGCCCTTCTAATGTGACTGGCATAGGAACCGACTCGGGAGTTAATAACACTGCTGTAATTTGGTCACAAATACCATCAGCTACTGATAATGTCGACACTATAGATGCTTCCAGTATTTCATGTCAAGATGACGAAACGAGTTCGGTGGTGTCATCAGGTGATCCGTTTGGCTTAGGCACAACCACTGTGACTTGCAGTGTATCTGATGCTGCCGGCAATCCAGGTTCTTGCACATTTACCATAGAAATAGTCGGTAAGTATTTTCTTTGCCATTTTTAAAAAAGATTTTGAATAGGAAGAAATAAGTTATGAATTAGTCCCAAGCATTGTTAAAAACAAGGATTGCAGCTTGACTCTGTCAGAGAAGATTGGTGGAGATGAACAGTGAAGTCAAACAGAAGAAAACTGGGATGGATAGGTTCTCCCGGTCATGGTCCAGTAGGCCTATTATAATATGGAAAGATATTGAATTTTTGGTTAACGTTTAACCTATTTTACTACGTATTTCATTCGAATGCTTGTATTAGACGCCCTGTATGGTCAGACCAGTTGATCGCTGAAAGAGGCTTGCTGACCGAGAAACCCATGACTTTGTCAGCTGTATTTTCTATTATAAGTTTCCAAATCATATAGTATTTCACCGTTTCTCTCATTTGACAAATACAGATGACGAAAGCCCAGTGCTCACCTGCCCTTCTAATGTGACTGGCATAGGAACCGACTCGGGAGTTAATAACACTGCTGTAATTTGGTCACAAATACCATCAGCTACTGATAATGTCGACACTATAGATGCTTCCAGTATTTCATGTCAAGATGACGAAACGAGTTCGGTGGTGTCATCAGGTGATCCGTTTGGCTTAGGCACAACCACTGTGACTTGCAGTGTATCTGATGCTGCCGGCAATCCAGTTTCCTGCACATTTACCATAGAAATAGTCGGTAAGTATTTTGTTTGCCATTTCTAAAAAAGAATTTGAATAGGAAGAAATAAGTTATGAATTGGTCCAAGCATTGTTAAAAACAAGGATTGCAGCTTGACTCTGTCTGAGAAGATTGGTGGAGATGAACAGTGAAGTCAAACAGAAGAAAACTGGGATGGATAGGTTCTCCCGTTCATGGTCCAGTAGGCCTATTATAATATGGAAAGATATTGAATTTTTGGTTAACGTTTAACCTATTTTACTACGTATTTCATTCGAATGCTTGTATTAGACGCCCTGTATGGTCAGACCAGTTGATCGCTGAAAGAGGCTTGCTGACCGAGAAACCCATGACTTTGTTAGCTTTTTTTTCTATTATAAGTTTCCAAATCATATAGTATTTCACCGTTTCTCTCATTTGACAAATACAGATGACGAAAGCCCAGTGCTCACCTGCCCTTCTAATGTGACTGGCATAGGAACCGACTCGGGAGTTAATAACACTGCTGTAATTTGGTCACAAATACCATCAGCTACTGATAATGTCGACACTATAGATGCTTCCAGTATTTCATGTCAAGATGACGAAACGAGTTCGGTGGTGTCATCAGGTGATCCGTTTGGCTTAGGCACAACCACTGTGACTTGCAGTGTATCTGATGCTGCCGGCAATCCAGGTTCTTGCACATTTACCATAGAAATAGTCGGTAAGTATTTTGTTTGCCATTTCTAAAAAAGAATTTGAATAGGAAGAAATAAGTTATGAATTAGTCCAAGCATTGTTAAAAACAAGGAATGCAGCTTGACTCTGTCAGAGAAGATTGGTGGAGATGAACAGTGAAGTCAAACAGAAGAAAACTGGGATGGATAGGTTCTCCCGGTCATGGTCCAGTAGGCCTATTATAATATGGAAAGATATTGAATTTTTGGTTAACGTTTAACCTATTTTACTACGTATTTCATTCGAATGCTTGTATTAGACGCCCTGTATGGTCAGACCAGTTGATCGCTGAAAGAGGCTTGCTGACCGAGAAACCCATGACTTTGTCAGCTGTATTTTCTATTATAAGTTTCCAAATCATATAGTATTTCACCGTTTCTCTCATTTGACAAATACAGATGACGAAAGCCCAGTGCTCACCTGCCCTTCTAATGTGACTGGCATAGGAACCGACTCGGGAGTTAATAACACTGCTGTAATTTGGTCACAAATACCATCAGCTACTGATAATGTCGACACTATAGATGCTTCCAGTATTTCATGTCAAGATGACGAAACGAGTTCGGTGGTGTCATCAGGTGATCCGTTTGGCTTAGGCACAACCACTGTGACTTGCAGTGTATCTGATGCTGCCGGCAATCCAGGTTCTTGCACATTTACCATAGAAATAGTCGGTAAGTATTTTGTTCGCCATTTTTAACAAAATATTTTGAATAGGAAGAAATAAGTTATTAATTAGTCCAAGCGTTGTTAAAAACAAGGAATGCAGCTTGACTCTGTCAGAGAAGATTGGTGGAGATGAACAGTGAAGTCAAACAGAAGAAAACTGGGATGGATAGGTTCTCCCGGTCATGGTCCAGTAGGCCTATTATAATATGGAAAGATATTGCGTTTTTGGTTAACGTTTAACCTATTTTACTACGTATTTCATTTGAATGCTTGTATTAGACGCCCTGTATCTTCAGACCAGTTGATCGCTGAAAGGTTTGCTGACCGAGAAACCCATGACTTTGTCAGCTTTTTTTTCTATTATAAGTTTCCAAATCATATAGTATTTCACCGTTTCTCTCATTTGACAAATACAGATGACGAAAGCCCAGTGCTCACCTGCCCTTCTAATGTGACTGGCATAGGAACCGACTCGGGAGTTAATAACACTGCTGTAATTTGGTCACAAATACCATCAGCTACTGATAATGTCGACACTATAGATGCTTCCAGTATTTCATGTCAAGATGACGAAACGAGTTCGGTGGTGTCATCAGGTGATCCGTTTGGCTTAGGCACAACCACTGTGACTTGCAGTGTATCTGATGCTGCCGGCAATCCAGTTTCCTGCACATTTACCATAGAAATAGTCGGTAAGTATTTTGTTTGCCATTTCTAAAAAAGAATTTGAATAGGAAGAAATAAGTTATGAATTGGTCCAAGCATTGTTAAAAACAAGGATTGCAGCTTGACTCTGTCTGAGAAGATTGGTGGAGATGAACAGTGAAGTCAAACAGAAGAAAACTGGGATGGATAGGTTCTCCCGTTCATGGTCCAGTAGGCCTATTATAATATGGAAAGATATTGCATTTTTGGTTAACGTTTAACCTATTTTACTACGTATTTCATTCGAATGCTTGTATTAGACGCCCTGTATGGTCAGACCAGTTGATCGCTGAAAGAGGCTTGCTGACCGAGAAACCCATGACTTTGTTAGCTTTTTTTTCTATTATAAGTTTCCAAATCATATAGTATTTCACCGTTTCTCTCATTTGACAAATACAGATGACGAAAGCCCAGTGCTCACCTGCCCTTCTAATGTGACTGGCATAGGAACCGACTCGGGAGTTAATAACACTGCTGTAATTTGGTCACAAATACCATCAGCTACTGATAATGTCGACACTATAGATGCTTCCAGTATTTCATGTCAAGATGACGAAACGAGTTCGGTGGTGTCATCAGGTGATCCGTTTGGCTTAGGCACAACCACTGTGAC
The DNA here is from genome assembly GCA_037893225.1 of Hippasteria phrygiana. Lineage (NCBI taxonomy): Eukaryota > Metazoa > Echinodermata > Asteroidea > Valvatida > Goniasteridae > Hippasteria > Hippasteria phrygiana. The sequence goes on along the minus strand of JAZGUH010000511.1, from coordinate 705,933 downwards.
TTGCAGTGTATCTGATGCTGCCGGCAATCCAGGTTCTTGCACATTTACCATAGAAATAGTCGGTAAGTATTTTGTTCGCCATTTTTAACAAAATATTTTGAATAGGAAGAAATAAGTTATTAATTAGTCCAAGCGTTGTTAAAAACAAGGAATGCAGCTTGACTCTGTCAGAGAAGATTGGTGGAGATGAACAGTGAAGTCAAACAGAAGAAAACTGGGATGGATAGGTTCTCCCGGTCATGGTCCAGTAGGCCTATTATAATATGGAAAGATATTGCGTTTTTGGTTAACGTTTAACCTATTTTACTACGTATTTCATTTGAATGCTTGTATTAGACGCCCTGTATCTTCAGACCAGTTGATCGCTGAAAGGTTTGCTGACCGAGAAACCCATGACTTTGTCAGCTTTTTTTTCTATTATAAGTTTCCAAATCATATAGTATTTCACCGTTTCTCTCATTTGACAAATACAGATGACGAAAGCCCAGTGCTCACCTGCCCTTCTAATGTGACTGGCATAGGAACCGACTCGGGAGTTAATAACACTGCTGTAATTTGGTCACAAATACCATCAGCTACTGATAATGTCGACACTATAGATGCTTCCAGTATTTCATGTCAAGATGACGAAACGAGTTCGGTGGTGTCATCAGGTGATCCGTTTGGCTTAGGCACAACCACTGTGACTTGCAGTGTATCTGATGCTGCCGGCAATCCAGTTTCCTGCACATTTACCATAGAAATAGTCGGTAAGTATTTTGTTTGCCATTTCTAAAAAAGAATTTGAATAGGAAGAAATAAGTTATGAATTGGTCCAAGCATTGTTAAAAACAAGGATTGCAGCTTGACTCTGTCTGAGAAGATTGGTGGAGATGAACAGTGAAGTCAAACAGAAGAAAACTGGGATGGATAGGTTCTCCCGTTCATGGTCCAGTAGGCCTATTATAATATGGAAAGATATTGAATTTTTGGTTAACGTTTAACCTATTTTACTACGTATTTCATTCGAATGCTTGTATTAGACGCCCTGTATGGTCAGACCAGTTGATCGCTGAAAGAGGCTTGCTGACCGAGAAACCCATGACTTTGTTAGCTTTTTTTTCTATTATAAGTTTCCAAATCATATAGTATTTCACCGTTTCTCTCATTTGACAAATACAGATGACGAAAGCCCAGTGCTCACCTGCCCTTCTAATGTGACTGGCATAGGAACCGACTCGGGAGTTAATAACACTGCTGTAATTTGGTCACAAATACCATCAGCTACTGATAATGTCGACACTATAGATGCTTCCAGTATTTCATGTCAAGATGACGAAACGAGTTCGGTGGTGTCATCAGGTGATCCGTTTGGCTTAGGCAATACCACTGTGACTTGCAGTGTATCTGATGCTGCCGGCAATCCAGGTTCTTGCACATTTACCATAGAAATAGTCGGTAAGTATTTTCTTTGCCATTTTTAAAAAAGATTTTGAATAGGAAGAAATAAGTTATGAATTAGTCCCAAGCATTGTTAAAAACAAGGATTGCAGCTTGACTCTGTCAGAGAAGATTGGTGGAGATGAACAGTGAAGTCAAACAGAAGAAAACTGGGATGGATAGGTTCTCCCGGTCATGGTCCAGTAGGCCTATTATAATATGGAAAGATATTGAATTTTTGGTTAACGTTTAACCTATTTTACTAGGTATTTCATTCGAATGCTTGTATTAGACGCCCTGTATGGTCAGACCAGTTGATCGCTGAAAGAGGCTTGCTGACCGAGAAACCCATGACTTTGTCAGCTGTATTTTCTATTATAAGTTTCCAAATCATATAGTATTTCACCGTTTCTCTCATTTGACAAATACAGATGACGAAAGCCCAGTGCTCACCTGCCCTTCTAATGTGACTGGCATAGGAACCGACTCGGGAGTTAATAACACTGCTGTAATTTGGTCACAAATACCATCAGCTACTGATAATGTCGACACTATAGATGCTTCCAGTATTTCATGTCAAGATGACGAAACGAGTTCGGTGGTGTCATCAGGTGATCCGTTTGGCTTAGGCACAACCACTGTGACTTGCAGTGTATCTGATGCTGCCGGCAATCCAGGTTCTTGCACATTTACCATAGAAATAGTCGGTAAGTATTTTCTTTGCCATTTTTAAAAAAGATTTTGAATAGGAAGAAATAAGTTATGAATTAGTCCCAAGCATTGTTAAAAACAAGGATTGCAGCTTGACTCTGTCAGAGAAGATTGGTGGAGATGAACAGTGAAGTCAAACAGAAGAAAACTGGGATGGATAGGTTCTCCTGGTCATGGTCCAGTAGGCCTATTATAATATGGAAAGATATTGAATTTTTGGTTAACGTTTAACCTATTTTACTAGGTATTTCATTCGAATGCTTGTATTAGACGCCCTGTATGGTCAGACCAGTTGATCGCTGAAAGAGGCTTGCTGACCGAGAAACCCATGACTTTGTCAGCTGTATTTTCTATTATAAGTTTCCAAATCATATAGTATTTCACCGTTTCTCTCATTTGACAAATACAGATGACGAAAGCCCAGTGCTCACCTGCCCTTCTAATGTGACTGGCATAGGAACCGACTCGGGAGTTAATAACACTGCTGTAATTTGGTCACAAATACCATCAGCTACTGATAATGTCGACACTATAGATGCTTCCAGTATTTCATGTCAAGATGACGAAACGAGTTCGGTGGTGTCATCAGGTGATCCGTTTGGCTTAGGCACAACCACTGTGACTTGCAGTGTATCTGATGCTGCCGGCAATCCAGGTTCTTGCACATTTACCATAGAAATAGTCGGTAAGTATTTTGTTCGCCATTTTTAACAAAATATTTTGAATAGGAAGAAATAAGTTATTAATTAGTCCAAGCGTTGTTAAAAACAAGGAATGCAGCTTGACTCTGTCAGAGAAGATTGGTGGAGATGAACAGTGAAGTCAAACAGAAGAAAACTGGGATGGATAGGTTCTCCCGGTCATGGTCCAGTAGGCCTATTATAATATGGAAAGATATTGCGTTTTTGGTTAACGTTTAACCTATTTTACTACGTATTTCATTTGAATGCTTGTATTAGACGCCCTGTATCTTCAGACCAGTTGATCGCTGAAAGGTTTGCTGACCGAGAAACCCATGACTTTGTCAGCTTTTTTTTCTATTATAAGTTTCCAAATCATATAGTATTTCACCGTTTCTCTCATTTGACAAATACAGATGACGAAAGCCCAGTGCTCACCTGCCCTTCTAATGTGACTGGCATAGGAACCGACTCGGGAGTTAATAACACTGCTGTAATTTGGTCACAAATACCATCAGCTACTGATAATGTCGACACTATAGATGCTTCCAGTATTTCATGTCAAGATGACGAAACGAGTTCAGTGGTGTCATCAGGTGATCCGTTTGGCTTAGGCACAACCACTGTGACTTGCAGTGTATCTGATGCTGCCGGCAATCCAGTTTCCTGCACATTTACCATAGAAATAGTCGGTAAGTATTTTGTTTGCCATTTCTAAAAAAGAATTTGAATAGGAAGAAATAAGTTATGAATTGGTCCAAGCATTGTTAAAAACAAGGATTGCAGCTTGACTCTGTCTGAGAAGATTGGTGGAGATGAACAGTGAAGTCAAACAGAAGAAAACTGGGATGGATAGGTTCTCCCGGTCATGGTCCAGTAGGCCTATTATAATATGGAAAGATATTGCATTTTTGGTTAACATTTAACCTATTTTACTACGTATTTCATTCGAATGCTTGTATTAGACGCCCTGTATCTTCAGACCAGTTGATCGCTGAAAGGTTTGCTGACCGAGAAACCCATGACTTTGTCAGCTTTTTTCTATTATAAGTTTCCAAATCATATAGTATTTCACCGTTTCTCTCATTTGACAAATACAGATGATGAAAGCCCAGTGCTCACCTGCCCTTCTAATGTGACTGGTATAGGAACCGACTCGGGAGTTAATAACACTGCTGTAATTTGGTCACAAATACCATCAGCTACTGATAATGTCGACACTATAGATGCTTCCAGTATTTCATGTCAAGATGACGAAACGAGTTCGGTGGTGTCATCAGGTGATCCGTTTGGCTTAGGCACAACCACTGTGACTTGCAGTGTATCTGATGCTGCCGGCAATCCAGGTTCCTGCACATTTACCATAGAAATAGTCGGTAAGTATTTTGTTTGCCATTTCTAAAAAAGAATTTGAATAGGAAGAAATAAGTTATGAATTAGTCCAAGCATTGTTAAAAACAAGGAATGCAGCTTGACTCTGTCAGAGAAGATTGGTGGAGATGAACAGTGAAGTCAAACAGAAGAAAACTGGGATGGATAGGTTCTCCCAGTCATGGTCCAGTAGGCCTATTATAATATGGAAAGATATTGAATTTTTGGTTAACGTTTAACCTATTTTACTACGTATTTCATTCGAATGCTTGTATTAGACGCCCTGTATGGTCAGACCAGTTGATCGCTGAAAGAGGCTTGCTGACCGAGAAACCCATGACTTTGTCAGCTGTATTTTCTATTATAAGTTTCCAAATCATATAGTATTTCACCGTTTCTCTCATTTGACAAATACAGATGACGAAAGCCCAGTGCTCACCTGCCCTTCTAATGTGACTGGCATAGGAACCGACTCGGGAGTTAATAACACTGCTGTAATTTGGTCACAAATACCATCAGCTACTGATAATGTCGACACTATAGATGCTTCCAGTATTTCATGTCAAGATGACGAAAAGAGTTCGGTGGTGTCATCAGGTGATCCGTTTGGCTTCGGCACAACCACTGTGACTTGCAGTGTATCTGATGCTGCCGGCAATCCAGGTTCTTGCACATTTACCATAGAAATAGTCGGTAAGTATTTTGTTTGCCATTTTTAACAAAATAATTTGAATAGGAAGAAATAAGTTATGAATTAGTCCAAGCGTTGTTAAAAACAAGGAATGCAGCTTGACTCTGTCAGAGAAGATTGGTGGAGATGAACAGTGAAGTCAAACAGAAGAAAACTGGGATGGATAGGTTCTCCCGGTCATGGTCCAGTAGGCCTATTATAATATGGAAAGATATTGCGCTTTTGGTTAACATTTAACCTATTTTACTACGTATTTCATTCGAATGCTTGTATTAGATGCCCTGTATGGTCAGACCAGTTGATCGCTGAAAGAGGCTTGCTGACTGAGTGAGAAACCCATGACTTTGTCAGCTTTTTTCTATTATAAGTTTCCAAATCATATAGTATTTCACCGTTTCTCTCATTTGACAAATACAGATGATGAAAGCCCAGTGCTCACCTGCCCTTCTAATGTGACTGGCATAGGAACCGACTCGGGAGTTAATAACACTGCTGTAATTTGGTCACAAATACCATCAGCTACTGATAATGTCGACACTATAGATGCTTCCAGTATTTCATGTCAAGATGACAAAACGAGTTCGGTGGTGTCATCAGGTGATCCGTTTGGCTTAGGCACAACCACTGTGACTTGCAGTGTATCTGATGCTGCCGGCAATCCAGGTTCCTGCACATTTACCATAGAAATAGTCGGTAAGTATTTTGTTTGCCATTTCTAAAAAAGAATTTGAATAGGAAGAAATAAGTTATGAATTAGTCCAAGCGTTGTTAAAAACAAGGAATGCAGCTTGACTCTGTCAGAGAAGATTGGTGGAGATGAACAGTGAAGTCAAACAGAAGAAAACTGGGATGGATAGGTTCTCCCGGTCATGGTCCAGTAGGCCTATTATAATATGGAAAGATATTGCATTTTTGGTTAACATTTAACCTATTTTACTACGTATTTCATTCGAATGCTTGTATTAGACACCCTGTATGGTCAGACCAGTTGATCGCTAAAAGAGGCTTGCTGACCGAGAAACCCATGACTTTGTCAGCTTTATTTTCTATTATAAGTTTCCAAATCATATAGTATTTCACCGTTTCTCTCATTTGACAAATACAGATGACGAAAGCCCAGTGCTCACCTGCCCTTCTAATGTGACTGGCATAGGAACCGACTCGGGAGTTAATAACACTGCTGTAATTTGGTCACAAATACCATCAGCTACTGATAATGTCGACACTATAGATGCTTCCAGTATTTCATGTCAAGATGACGAAACGAGTTCGGTGGTGTCATCAGGTGATCCGTTTGGCTTAGGCACAACCACTGTGACTTGCAGTGTATCTGATGCTGCCGGCAATCCAGGTTCTTGCACATTTACCATAGAAATAGTCGGTAAGTATTTTGTTTGCCATTTTTAACAAAATAATTTGAATAGGAAGAAATAAGTTATGAATTAGTCCAAGCGTTGTTAAAAACAAGGAATGCAGCTTGACTCTGTCAGAGAAGATTGGTGGAGATGAACAGTGAAGTCAAACAGAAGAAAACTGGGATGGATAGGTTCTCCCGGTCATGGTCCAGTAGGCCTATTATAATATGGAAAGATATTGCGCTTTTGGTTAACATTTAACCTATTTTACTACGTATTTCATTCGAATGCTTGTATTAGATGCCCTGTATGGTCAGACCAGTTGATCGCTGAAAGAGGCTTGCTGACTGAGTGAGAAACCCATGACTTTGTCAGCTGTTTTTTCTATTATAAGTTTCCAAATCATATAGTATTTCACCGTTTCTCTCATTTGACAAATACAGATGATGAAAGCCCAGTGCTCACCTGCCCTTCTAATGTGACTGGCATAGGAACCGACTCGGGAGTTAATAACACTGCTGTAATTTGGTCACAAATACCATCAGCTACTGATAATGTCGACACTATAGATGCTTCCAGTATTTCATGTCAAGATGACAAAACGAGTTCGGTGGTGTCATCAGGTGATCCGTTTGGCTTAGGCACAACCACTGTGACTTGCAGTGTATCTGATGCTGCCGGCAATCCAGGTTCCTGCACATTTACCATAGAAATAGTCGGTAAGTATTTTGTTTGCCATTTCTAAAAAAGAATTTGAATAGGAAGAAATAAGTTATGAATTAGTCCAAGCGTTGTTAAAAACAAGGAATGCAGCTTGACTCTGTCAGAGAAGATTGGTGGAGATGAACAGTGAAGTCAAACAGAAGAAAACTGGGATGGATAGGTTCTCCCGGTCATGGTCCAGTAGGCCTATTATAATATGGAAAGATATTGCATTTTTGGTTAACATTTAACCTATTTTACTACGTATTTCATTCGAATGCTTGTATTAGACACCCTGTATGGTCAGACCAGTTGATCGCTAAAAGAGGCTTGCTGACCGAGAAACCCATGACTTTGTCAGCTTTATTTTCTATTATAAGTTTCCAAATCATATAGTATTTCACCGTTTCTCTCATTTGACAAATACAGATGACGAAAGCCCAGTGCTCACCTGCCCTTCTAATGTGACTGGCATAGGAACCGACTCGGGAGTTAATAACACTGCTGTAATTTGGTCACAAATACCATCAGCTACTGATAATGTCGACACTATAGATGCTTCCAGTATTTCATGTCAAGATGACGAAACGAGTTCGGTGGTGTCATCAGGTGATCCGTTTGGCTTAGGCACAACCACTGTGACTTGCAGTGTATCTGATGCTGCCGGCAATCCAGGTTCTTGCACATTTACCATAGAAATAGACGGTAAGTATTTTGTTTGCCATTTTTAACAAAATATTTTGAATAGGAATAAATAAGTTATGAATTAGTCCAAGCGTTGTTAAAAACAAGGAATGCAGCTTGACTCTGTCAGAGACGATTGGTGGAGATGAACAGTGAAGTCAAACAGAAGAAAACTGGGATGGATAGGTTCTCCCGGTCATGGTCCAGTAGGCCTATTATAATATGGAAAGATATTGCGTTTTTGGTTAACGTTTAACCTATTTTACTACGTATTTCATTTGAATGCTTGTATTAGACGCCCTGTATCTTCAGACCATTTGATCGCTGAAAGGTTTGCTGACCGAGAAACCCATGACTTTTGTCAGCTTTTTTTTCTATTATAAGTTTCCAAATCATATAGTATTTCACCGTTTCTCTCATTTGACAAATACAGATGACGAAAGCCCAGTGCTCACCTGCCCTTCTAATGTGACTGGCATAGGAACCGACTCGGGAGTTAATAACACTGCTGTAATTTGGTCACAAATACCATCAGCTACTGATAATGTCGACACTATAGATGCTTCCAGTATTTCATGTCAAGATGACGAAACGAGTTCGGTGGTGTCATCAGGTGATCCGTTTGGCTTAGGCACAACCACTGTGACTTGCAGTGTATCTGATGCTGCCGGCAATCCAGGTTCTTGCACATTTACCATAGAAATAGTCGGTAAGTATTTTGTTTGCCATTTCTAAAAAAGAATTTGAATAGGAAGAAATAAGTTATGAATTGGTCCAAGCATTGTTAAAAACAAGGATTGCAGCTTGACTCTGTCTGAGAAGATTGGTGGAGATGAACAGTGAAGTCAAACAGAAGAAAACTGGGATGGATAGGTTCTCCCGGTCATGGTCCAGTAGGCCTATTATAATATGGAAAGATATTGAATTTTTGGTTAACGTTTAACCTATTTTACTACGTATTTCATTCAAATGCTTGTATTAGACGCCCTGTATGGTCAGACCAGTTGATCGCTGAAAGAGGCTTGCTGACCGAGAAACCCATGACTTTGTCAGCTTTTTTCTATTATAAGTTTCAAAATCATATAGTATTTCACCGTTTCTCTCATTTGACAAATACAGATGATGAAAGCCCAGTGCTCACCTGCCCTTCTAATGTGACTGGCATAGGAACCGACTCGGGAGTTAATAACACTGCTGTAATTTGGTCACAAATACCATCAGCTACTGATAATGTCGACACTATAGATGCTTCCAGTATTTCATGTCAAGATGACGAAACGAGTTCGGTGGTGTCATCAGGTGATCCGTTTGGCTTAGGCACAACCACTGTGACTTGCAGTGTATCTGATGCTGCCGGCAATCCAGGTTCTTGCACATTTACCATAGAAATAGTCGGTAAGTATTTTGTTTGCCATTTCTAACAAAATATTTTGAATAGGAAGAAATAAGTTATGAATTAGTCCAAGCGTTGTTAAAAACAAGGAATGCAGCTTGACTCTGTCAGAGACGATTGGTGGAGATGAACAGTGAAGTCAAACAGAAGAAAACTGGGATGGATAGGTTCTCCCGGTCATGGTCCAGTAGGCCTATTATAATATGGAAAGATATTGCGTTTTTGGTTAACGTTTAACCTATTTTACTACGTATTTCATTTGAATGCTTGTATTAGACGCCCTGTATCTTCAGACCATTTGATCGCTGAAAGGTTTGCTGACCGAGAAACCCATGACTTTGTCAGCTTTTTTTTCTATTATAAGTTTCCAAATCATATAGTATTTCACCGTTTCTCTCATTTGACAAATACAGATGACGAAAGCCCAGTGCTCACCTGCCCTTCTAATGTGACTGGCATAGGAACCGACTCGGGAGTTAATAACACTGCTGTAATTTGGTCACAAATACCATCAGCTACTGATAATGTCGACACTATAGATGCTTCCAGTATTTCATGTCAAGATGACGAAACGAGTTCGGTGGTGTCATCAGGTGATCCGTTTGGCTTAGGCACAACCACTGTGACTTGCAGTGTATCTGATGCTGCCGGCAATCCAGGTTCTTGCACATTTACCATAGAAATAGTCGGTAAGTATTTTGTTTGCCATTTCTAACAAAATATTTTGAATAGGAAGAAATAAGTTATGAATTAGTCCAAGCGTTGTTAAAAACAAGGAATGCAGCTTGACTCTGTCAGAGAAGATTGGTGGAGATGAACAGTGAAGTCAAACAGAAGAAAACTGGGATGGATAGGTTCTCCCGGTCATGGTCCAGTAGGCCTATTATAATATGGAAAGATTTTGCGTTTTTGGTTAACGTTTAACCTATTTTACTACGTATTTCATTTGAATGCTTGTATTAGACGCCCTGTATCTTCAGACCAGTTGATCGCTGAAAGGTTTGCTGACCGAGAAACCCATGACTTTGTCAGCTTTTTTCTATTATAAGTTTCAAAATCATATAGTATTTCACCGTTTCTCTCATTTGACAAATACAGATGATGAAAGCCCAGTGCTCACCTGCCCTTCTAATGTGACTGGCATAGGAACCGACTCGGGATTTAATAACACTGCTGTAATTTGGTCACAAATACCATCAGCTACTGATAATGTCGACACTATAGATGCTTCCAGTATTTCATGTCAAGATGACGAAACGAGTTCGGTGGTGTCATCAGGTGATCCGTTTGGCTTAGGCACAACCACTGTGACTTGCAGTGTATCTGATGCTGCCGGCAATCCAGGTTCCTGCACATTTACCATAGAAATAGTCGGTAAGTATTTTGTTTGCCATTTCTAACAAAATATTTTGAATAGGAAGAAATAAGTTATGAATTAGTCCAAGCGTTGTTAAAAACAAGGAATGCAGCTTGACTCTGTCAGAGAAGATTGGTGGAGATGAACAGTGAAGTCAAACAGAAGAAAACTGGGATGGATAGGTTCTCCCGGTCATGGTCCAGTAGGCCTATTATAATATGGAAAGATATTGCGTTTTTGGTTAACGTTTAACCTATTTTACTACGTATTTCATTTGAATGCTTGTATTAGACGCCCTGTATCTTCAGACCAGTTGATCGCTGAAAGGTTTGCTGACCGAGAAACCCATGACTTTGTCAGCTTTTTTCTATTATAAGTTTCAAAATCATATAGTATTTCACCGTTTCTCTCATTTGACAAATACAGATGTTGAAAGCCCAGTGCTCACCTGCCCTTCTAATGTGACTGGCATAGGAACCGACTCGGGATTTAATAACACTGCTGTAATTTGGTCACAAATACCATCAGCTACTGATAATGTCGACACTATAGATGCTTCCAGTATTTCATGTCAAGATGACGAAACGAGTTCGGTGGTGTCATCAGGTGATCCGTTTGGCTTAGGCACAACCACTGTGACTTGCAGTGTATCTGATGCTGCCGGCAATCCAGGTTCCTGCACATTTACCATAGAAATAGTCGGTAAGTATTTTGTTTGCCATTTCTAACAAAATATTTTGAATAGGAAGAAATAAGTTATGAATTAGTCCAAGCGTTGTTAAAAACAAGGAATGCAGCTTGACTCTGTCAGAGAAGATTGGTGGAGATGAACAGTGAAGTCAAACAGAAGAAAACTGGGATGGATAGGTTCTCCCGGTCATGGTCCAGTAGGCCTATTATAATATGGAAAGATATTGCGTTTTTGGTTAACGTTTAACCTATTTTACTACGTATTTCATTTGAATGCTTGTATTAGACGCCCTGTATCTTCAGACCAGTTGATCGCTGAAAGGTTTGCTGACCGAGAAACCCATGACTTTGTCAGCTTTTTTCTATTATAAGTTTCAAAATCATATAGTATTTCACCGTTTCTCTCATTTGACAAATACAGATGACGAAAGCCCAGTGCTCACCTGCCCTTCTAATGTGACTGGCATAGGAACCGACTCGGGAGTTAATAACACTGCTGTAATTTGGTCACAAATACCATCAGCTACTGATAATGTCGACACTATAGATGCTTCCAGTATTTCATGTCAAGATGACGAAACGAGTTCGGTGGTGTCATCAGGTGATCCGTTTGGCTTAGGCACAACCACTGTGACTTGCAGTGTATCTGATGCTGCCGGCAATCCAGGTTCTTGCACATTTACCATAGAAATAGTCGGTAAGTATTTTGTTTGCCATTTCTAAAAAAGAATTTGAATAGGAAGAAATAAGTTATGAATTAGTCCAAGCGTTGTTAAAAACAAGGAATGCAGCTTGACTCTGTCAGAGAAGATTGGTGGAGATGAACAGTGAAGTCAAACAGAAGAAAACTGGGATGGATAGGTTCTCCCGGTCATGGTCCAGTAGGCCTATTATAATATGGAAAGATATTGCGTTTTTGGTTAACGTTTAACCTATTTTACTACGTATTTCATTCGAATGCTTGTATTAGACGCCCTGTATGGTCAGACCAGTTGATCGCTGAAAGAGGCTTGCTGACCGAGAAACCCATGACTTTGTCAGCTGTTTTTTCTATTATAAGTTTCCAAATCATATAGTATTTCACCGTTTCTCTCATTTGACAAATACAGATGACGAAAGCCCAGTGCTCACCTGCCCTTCTAATGTGACTGGCATAGGAACCGACTCGGGAGTTAATAACACTGCTGTAATTTGGTCACAAATACCATCAGCTACTGATAATGTCGACACTATAGATGCTTCCAGTATTTCATGTCAAGATGACGAAACGAGTTCGGTGGTGTCATCAGGTGATCCGTTTGGCTTAGGCACAACCACTGTGACTTGCAGTGTATCTGATGCTGCCGGCAATCCAGGTTCTTGCACATTTACCATAGAAATAGTCGGTAAGTATTTTGTTTGCCATTTCTAAAAAAGAATTTGAATAGGAAGAAATAAGTTATGAATTGGTCCAAGCATTGTTAAAAACAAGGATTGCAGCTTGACTCTGTCTGAGAAGATTGGTGGAGATGAACAGTGAAGTCAAACAGAAGAAAACTGGGATGGATAGGTTCTCCCGTTCATGGTCCAGTAGGCCTATTATAATATGGAAAGATATTGCATTTTTGGTTAACGTTTAACCTATTTTACTACGTATTTCATTCGAATGCTTGTATTAGACGCCCTGTATGGTCAGACCAGTTGATCGCTGATAGAGGCTTGCTGACCGAGAAACCCATGACTTTGTCAGCTTTTTTTTCTATTATAAGTTTCCAAATCATATAGTATTTCACCGTTTCTCTCATTTGACAAATACAGATGACGAAAGCCCAGTGCTCACCTGCCCTTCTAATGTGACTGGCATAGGAACCGACTCGGGAGTTAATAACACTGCTGTAATTTGGTCACAAATACCATCAGCTACTGATAATGTCGACACTATAGATGCTTCCAGTATTTCATGTCAAGATGACGAAAAGAGTTCGGTGGTGTCATCAGGTGATCCGTTTGGCTTCGGCACAACCACTGTGACTTGCAGTGTATCTGATGCTGCCGGCAATCCAGGTTCTTGCACATTTACCATAGAAATAGTCGGTAAGTATTTTGTTTGCCATTTTTAACAAAATAATTTGAATAGGAAGAAATAAGTTATGAATTGGTCCAAGCGTTGTTAAAAACAAGGATTGCAGCTTGACTCTGTCTGAGAAGATTGGTGGAGATGAACAGTGAAGTCAAACAGAAGAAAACTGGGATGGATAGGTTCTCCCGGTCATGGTCCAGTAGGCCTATTATAATATGGAAAGATATTGAATTTTTGGTTAACGTTTAACCTATTTTACTACGTATTTCATTCAAATGCTTGTATTAGACGCCCTGTATGGTCAGACCAGTTGATCGCTGAAAGAGGCTTGCTGACCGAGAAACCCATGACTTTGTCAGCTTTTTTCTATTATAAGTTTCAAAATCATATAGTATTTCACCGTTTCTCTCATTTGACAAATACAGATGATGAAAGCCCAGTGCTCACCTGCCCTTCTAATGTGACTGGCATAGGAACCGACTCGGGAGTTAATAACACTGCTGTAATTTGGTCACAAATACCATCAGCTACTGATAATGTCGACACTATAGATGCTTCCAGTATTTCATGTCAAGATGACGAAACGAGTTCGGTGGTGTCATCAGGTGATCCGTTTGGCTTAGGCACAACCACTGTGACTTGCAGTGTATCTGATGCTGCCGGCAATCCAGGTTCTTGCACATTTACCATAGAAATAGTCGGTAAGTATTTTGTTTGCCATTTCTAACAAAATATTTTGAATAGGAAGAAATAAGTTATGAATTAGTCCAAGCGTTGTTAAAAACAAGGAATGCAGCTTGACTCTGTCAGAGACGATTGGTGGAGATGAACAGTGAAGTCAAACAGAAGAAAACTGGGATGGATAGGTTCTCCCGGTCATGGTCCAGTAGGCCTATTATAATATGGAAAGATATTGCGTTTTTGGTTAACGTTTAACCTATTTTACTACGTATTTCATTTGAATGCTTGTATTAGACGCCCTGTATCTTCAGACCATTTGATCGCTGAAAGGTTTGCTGACCGAGAAACCCATGACTTTGTCAGCTTTTTTTTCTATTATAAGTTTCCAAATCATATAGTATTTCACCGTTTCTCTCATTTGACAAATACAGATGACGAAAGCCCAGTGCTCACCTGCCCTTCTAATGTGACTGGCATAGGAACCGACTCGGGAGTTAATAACACTGCTGTAATTTGGTCACAAATACCATCAGCTACTGATAATGTCGACACTATAGATGCTTCCAGTATTTCATGTCAAGATGACGAAACGAGTTCGGTGGTGTCATCAGGTGATCCGTTTGGCTTAGGCACAACCACTGTGACTTGCAGTGTATCTGATGCTGCCGGCAATCCAGGTTCTTGCACATTTACCATAGAAATAGTCGGTAAGTATTTTGTTTGCCATTTCTAACAAAATATTTTGAATAGGAAGAAATAAGTTATGAATTAGTCCAAGCGTTGTTAAAAACAAGGAATGCAGCTTGACTCTGTCAGAGAAGATTGGTGGAGATGAACAGTGAAGTCAAACAGAAGAAAACTGGGATGGATAGGTTCTCCCGGTCATGGTCCAGTAGGCCTATTATAATATGGAAAGATTTTGCGTTTTTGGTTAACGTTTAACCTATTTTACTACGTATTTCATTTGAATGCTTGTATTAGACGCCCTGTATCTTCAGACCAGTTGATCGCTGAAAGGTTTGCTGACCGAGAAACCCATGACTTTGTCAGCTTTTTTCTATTATAAGTTTCAAAATCATATAGTATTTCACCGTTTCTCTCATTTGACAAATACAGATGATGAAAGCCCAGTGCTCACCTGCCCTTCTAATGTGACTGGCATAGGAACCGACTCGGGATTTAATAACACTGCTGTAATTTGGTCACAAATACCATCAGCTACTGATAATGTCGACACTATAGATGCTTCCAGTATTTCATGTCAAGATGACGAAACGAGTTCGGTGGTGTCATCAGGTGATCCGTTTGGCTTAGGCACAACCACTGTGACTTGCAGTGTATCTGATGCTGCCGGCAATCCAGGTTCCTGCACATTTACCATAGAAATAGTCGGTAAGTATTTTGTTTGCCATTTCTAACAAAATATTTTGAATAGGAAGAAATAAGTTATGAATTAGTCCAAGCGTTGTTAAAAACAAGGAATGCAGCTTGACTCTGTCAGAGAAGATTGGTGGAGATGAACAGTGAAGTCAAACAGAAGAAAACTGGGATGGATAGGTTCTCCCGGTCATGGTCCAGTAGGCCTATTATAATATGGAAAGATATTGCGTTTTTGGTTAACGTTTAACCTATTTTACTACGTATTTCATTTGAATGCTTGTATTAGACGCCCTGTATCTTCAGACCAGTTGATCGCTGAAAGGTTTGCTGACCGAGAAACCCATGACTTTGTCAGCTTTTTTCTATTATAAGTTTCAAAATCATATAGTATTTCACCGTTTCTCTCATTTGACAAATACAGATGTTGAAAGCCCAGTGCTCACCTGCCCTTCTAATGTGACTGGCATAGGAACCGACTCGGGATTTAATAACACTGCTGTAATTTGGTCACAAATACCATCAGCTACTGATAATGTCGACACTATAGATGCTTCCAGTATTTCATGTCAAGATGACGAAACGAGTTCGGTGGTGTCATCAGGTGATCCGTTTGGCTTAGGCACAACCACTGTGACTTGCAGTGTATCTGATGCTGCCGGCAATCCAGGTTCTTGCACATTTACCATAGAAATAGTCGGTAAGTATTTTGTTTGCCATTTCTAAAAAAGAATTTGAATAGGAAGAAATAAGTTATGAATTAGTCCAAGCGTTGTTAAAAACAAGGAATGCAGCTTGACTCTGTCAGAGAAGATTGGTGGAGATGAACAGTGAAGTCAAACAGAAGAAAACTGGGATGGATAGGTTCTCCCGGTCATGGTCCAGTAGGCCTATTATAATATGGAAAGATATTGCGTTTTTGGTTAACGTTTAACCTATTTTACTACGTATTTCATTCGAATGCTTGTATTAGACGCCCTGTATGGTCAGACCAGTTGATCGCTGAAAGAGGCTTGCTGACCGAGAAACCCATGACTTTGTCAGCTGTTTTTTCTATTATAAGTTTCCAAATCATATAGTATTTCACCGTTTCTCTCATTTGACAAATACAGATGACGAAAGCCCAGTGCTCACCTGCCCTTCTAATGTGACTGGCATAGGAACCGACTCGGGAGTTAATAACACTGCTGTAATTTGGTCACAAATACCATCAGCTACTGATAATGTCGACACTATAGATGCTTCCAGTATTTCATGTCAAGATGACGAAACGAGTTCGGTGGTGTCATCAGGTGATCCGTTTGGCTTAGGCACAACCACTGTGACTTGCAGTGTATCTGATGCTGCCGGCAATCCAGGTTCTTGCACATTTACCATAGAAATAGTCGGTAAGTATTTTGTTTGCCATTTCTAAAAAAGAATTTGAATAGGAAGAAATAAGTTATGAATTGGTCCAAGCATTGTTAAAAACAAGGATTGCAGCTTGACTCTGTCTGAGAAGATTGGTGGAGATGAACAGTGAAGTCAAACAGAAGAAAACTGGGATGGATAGGTTCTCCCGTTCATGGTCCAGTAGGCCTATTATAATATGGAAAGATATTGCATTTTTGGTTAACGTTTAACCTATTTTACTACGTATTTCATTCGAATGCTTGTATTAGACGCCCTGTATGGTCAGACCAGTTGATCGCTGATAGAGGCTTGCTGACCGAGAAACCCATGACTTTGTCAGCTTTTTTTTCTATTATAAGTTTCCAAATCATATAGTATTTCACCGTTTCTCTCATTTGACAAATACAGATGACGAAAGCCCAGTGCTCACCTGCCCTTCTAATGTGACTGGCATAGGAACCGACTCGGGAGTTAATAACACTGCTGTAATTTGGTCACAAATACCATCAGCTACTGATAATGTCGACACTATAGATGCTTCCAGTATTTCATGTCAAGATGACGAAAAGAGTTCGGTGGTGTCATCAGGTGATCCGTTTGGCTTCGGCACAACCACTGTGACTTGCAGTGTATCTGATGCTGCCGGCAATCCAGGTTCTTGCACATTTACCATAGAAATAGTCGGTAAGTATTTTGTTTGCCATTTTTAACAAAATAATTTGAATAGGAAGAAATAAGTTATGAATTAGTCCAAGCGTTGTTAAAAACAAGGAATGCAGCTTGACTCTGTCAGAGAAGATTGGTGGAGATGAACAGTGAAGTCAAACAGAAGAAAACTGGGATGGATAGGTTCTCCCGGTCATGGTCCAGTAGGCCTATTATAATATGGAAAGATATTGCGCTTTTGGTTAACATTTAACCTATTTTACTACGTATTTCATTTGAATGCTTGTATTAGACGCCCTGTATGGTCAAACCAGTTGATCGCTGAAAGAGGCTTGCTGACCGAGAAACCCATGACTTTGTCAGCTTTTTTCTATTATAAGTTTCAAAATCATATAGTATTTCACCGTTTCTCTCATTTGACAAATACAGATGATGAAAGCCCAGTGCTCACCTGCCCTTCTAATGTGACTGGCATAGGAACCGACTCGGGAGTTAATAACACTGCTGTAATTTGGTCACAAATACCATCAGCTACTGATAATGTCGACACTATAGATGCTTCCAGTATTTCATGTCAAGATGACGAAACGAGTTCGGTGGTGTCATCAGGTGATCCGTTTGGCTTAGGCACAACCACTGTGACTTGCAGTGTATCTGATGCTGCCGGCAATCCAGGTTCTTGCACATTTACCATAGAAATAGTCGGTAAGTATTTTGTTTGCCATTTCTAACAAAATATTTTGAATAGGAAGAAATAAGTTATGAATTAGTCCAAGCGTTGTTAAAAACAAGGAATGCAGCTTGACTCTGTCAGAGACGATTGGTGGAGATGAACAGTGAAGTCAAACAGAAGAAAACTGGGATGGATAGGTTCTCCCGGTCATGGTCCAGTAGGCCTATTATAATATGGAAAGATATTGCGTTTTTGGTTAACGTTTAACCTATTTTACTACGTATTTCATTTGAATGCTTGTATTAGACGCCCTGTATCTTCAGACCAGTTGATCGCTGAAAGGTTTGCTGACCGAGAAACCCATGACTTTGTCAGCTTTTTTCTATTATAAGTTTCAAAATCATATAGTATTTCACCGTTTCTCTCATTTGACAAATACAGATGATGAAAGCCCAGTGCTCACCTGCCCTTCTAATGTGACTGGCATAGGAACCGACTCGGGATTTAATAACACTGCTGTAATTTGGTCACAAATACCATCAGCTACTGATAATGTCGACACTATAGATGCTTCCAGTATTTCATGTCAAGATGACGAAACGAGTTCGGTGGTGTCATCAGGTGATCCGTTTGGCTTAGGCACAACCACTGTGACTTGCAGTGTATCTGATGCTGCCGGCAATCCAGGTTCCTGCACATTTACCATAGAAATAGTCGGTAAGTATTTTGTTTGCCATTTCTAACAAAATATTTTGAATAGGAAGAAATAAGTTATGAATTAGTCCAAGCGTTGTTAAAAACAAGGAATGCAGCTTGACTCTGTCAGAGAAGATTGGTGGAGATGAACAGTGAAGTCAAACAGAAGAAAACTGGGATGGATAGGTTCTCCCGGTCATGGTCCAGTAGGCCTATTATAATATGGAAAGATATTGCGTTTTTGGTTAACGTTTAACCTATTTTACTACGTATTTCATTTGAATGCTTGTATTAGACGCCCTGTATCTTCAGACCAGTTGATCGCTGAAAGGTTTGCTGACCGAGAAACCCATGACTTTGTCAGCTTTTTTCTATTATAAGTTTCAAAATCATATAGTATTTCACCGTTTCTCTCATTTGACAAATACAGATGATGAAAGCCCAGTGCTCACCTGCCCTTCTAATGTGACTGGCATAGGAACCGACTCGGGATTTAATAACACTGCTGTAATTTGGTCACAAATACCATCAGCTACTGATAATGTCGACACTATAGATGCTTCCAGTATTTCATGTCAAGATGACGAAACGAGTTCGGTGGTGTCATCAGGTGATCCGTTTGGCTTAGGCACAACCACTGTGACTTGCAGTGTATCTGATGCTGCCGGCAATCCAGGTTCTTGCACATTTACCATAGAAATAGTCGGTAAGTATTTTGTTTGCCATTTCTAAAAAAGAATTTGAATAGGAAGAAATAAGTTATGAATTAGTCCAAGCATTGTTAAAAACAAGGAATGCAGCTTGACTCTGTCAGAGAAGATTGGTGGAGATGAACAGTGAAGTCAAACAGAAGAAAACTGGGATGGATAGGTTCTCCCGGTCATGGTCCAGTAGGCCTATTATAATATGGAAAGATATTGCATTTTTGGTTAACGTTTAACCTATTTTACTACGTATTTCATTTGAATGCTTGTATTAGACGCCCTGTATCTTCAGACCAGTTGATCGCTGAAAGGTTTGCTGACCGAGAAACCCATGACTTTGTCAGCTTTTTTCTATTATAAGTTTCAAAATCATATAGTATTTCACCGTTTCTCTCATTTGACAAATACAGATGATGAAAGCCCAGTGCTCACCTGCCCTTCTAATGTGACTGGCATAGGAACCGACTCGGGATTTAATAACACTGCTGTAATTTGGTCACAAATACCATCAGCTACTGATAATGTCGACACTATAGATGCTTCCAGTATTTCATGTCAAGATGACGAAACGAGTTCGGTGGTGTCATCAGGTGATCCGTTTGGCTTAGGCACAACCACTGTGACTTGCAGTGTATCTGATGCTGCCGGCAATCCAGGTTCCTGCACATTTACCATAGAAATAGTCGGTAAGTATTTTGTTTGCCATTTCTAAAAAAGAATTTGAATAGGAAGAAATAAGTTATGAATTAGTCCAAGCGTTGTTAAAAACAAGGAATGCAGCTTGACTCTGTCAGAGAAGATTGGTGGAGATGAACAGTGAAGTCAAACAGAAGAAAACTGGGATGGATAGGTTCTCCCGGTCATGGTCCAGTAGGCCTATTATAATATGGAAAGATATTGCGTTTTTGGTTAACGTTTAACCTATTTTACTACGTATTTCATTCGAATGCTTGTATTAGACGCCCTGTATGGTCAGACCAGTTGATCGCTGAAAGAGGCTTGCTGACCGAGAAACCCATGACTTTGTCAGCTGTTTTTTCTATTATAAGTTTCCAAATCATATAGTATTTCACCGTTTCTCTCATTTGACAAATACAGATGACGAAAGCCCAGTGCTCACCTGCCCTTCTAATGTGACTGGCATAGGAACCGACTCGGGAGTTAATAACACTGCTGTAATTTGGTCACAAATACCATCAGCTACTGATAATGTCGACACTATAGATGCTTCCAGTATTTCATGTCAAGATGACGAAACGAGTTCGGTGGTGTCATCAGGTGATCCGTTTGGCTTAGGCACAACCACTGTGACTTGCAGTGTATCTGATGCTGCCGGCAATCCAGGTTCTTGCACATTTACCATAGAAATAGTCGGTAAGTATTTTGTTTGCCATTTCTAAAAAAGAATTTGAATAGGAAGAAATAAGTTATGAATTGGTCCAAGCATTGTTAAAAACAAGGATTGCAGCTTGACTCTGTCTGAGAAGATTGGTGGAGATGAACAGTGAAGTCAAACAGAAGAAAACTGGGATGGATAGGTTCTCCCGTTCATGGTCCAGTAGGCCTATTATAATATGGAAAGATATTGCATTTTTGGTTAACGTTTAACCTATTTTACTACGTATTTCATTTGAATGCTTGTATTAGACGCCCTGTATCTTCAGACCAGTTGATCGCTGAAAGGTTTGCTGACCGAGAAACCCATGACTTTGTCAGCTTTTTTCTATTATAAGTTTCAAAATCATATAGTATTTCACCGTTTCTCTCATTTGACAAATACAGATGATGAAAGCCCAGTGCTCACCTGCCCTTCTAATGTGACTGGCATAGGAACCGACTCGGGATTTAATAACACTGCTGTAATTTGGTCACAAATACCATCAGCTACTGATAATGTCGACACTATAGATGCTTCCAGTATTTCATGTCAAGATGACGAAACGAGTTCGGTGGTGTCATCAGGTGATCCGTTTGGCTTAGGCACAACCACTGTGACTTGCAGTGTATCTGATGCTGCCGGCAATCCAGGTTCTTGCACATTTACCATAGAAATAGTCGGTAAGTATTTTGTTTGCCATTTCTAAAAAAGAATTTGAATAGGAAGAAATAAGTTATGAATTAGTCCAAGCATTGTTAAAAACAAGGAATGCAGCTTGACTCTGTCAGAGAAGATTGGTGGAGATGAACAGTGAAGTCAAACAGAAGAAAACTGGGATGGATAGGTTCTCCCGGTCATGGTCCAGTAGGCCTATTATAATATGGAAAGATATTGCATTTTTGGTTAACGTTTAACCTATTTTACTACGTATTTCATTTGAATGCTTGTATTAGACGCCCTGTATCTTCAGACCAGTTGATCGCTGAAAGGTTTGCTGACCGAGAAACCCATGACTTTGTCAGCTTTTTTCTATTATAAGTTTCAAAATCATATAGTATTTCACCGTTTCTCTCATTTGACAAATACAGATGATGAAAGCCCAGTGCTCACCTGCCCTTCTAATGTGACTGGCATAGGAACCGACTCGGGATTTAATAACACTGCTGTAATTTGGTCACAAATACCATCAGCTACTGATAATGTCGACACTATAGATGCTTCCAGTATTTCATGTCAAGATGACGAAACGAGTTCGGTGGTGTCATCAGGTGATCCGTTTGGCTTAGGCACAACCACTGTGACTTGCAGTGTATCTGATGCTGCCGGCAATCCAGGTTCCTGCACATTTACCATAGAAATAGTCGGTAAGTATTTTGTTTGCCATTTCTAAAAAAGAATTTGAATAGGAAGAAATAAGTTATGAATTAGTCCAAGCGTTGTTAAAAACAAGGAATGCAGCTTGACTCTGTCAGAGAAGATTGGTGGAGATGAACAGTGAAGTCAAACAGAAGAAAACTGGGATGGATAGGTTCTCCCGGTCATGGTCCAGTAGGCCTATTATAATATGGAAAGATATTGCGTTTTTGGTTAACGTTTAACCTATTTTACTACGTATTTCATTCGAATGCTTGTATTAGACGCCCTGTATGGTCAGACCAGTTGATCGCTGAAAGAGGCTTGCTGACCGAGAAACCCATGACTTTGTCAGCTGTTTTTTCTATTATAAGTTTCCAAATCATATAGTATTTCACCGTTTCTCTCATTTGACAAATACAGATGACGAAAGCCCAGTGCTCACCTGCCCTTCTAATGTGACTGGCATAGGAACCGACTCGGGAGTTAATAACACTGCTGTAATTTGGTCACAAATACCATCAGCTACTGATAATGTCGACACTATAGATGCTTCCAGTATTTCATGTCAAGATGACGAAACGAGTTCGGTGGTGTCATCAGGTGATCCGTTTGGCTTAGGCACAACCACTGTGACTTGCAGTGTATCTGATGCTGCCGGCAATCCAGGTTCTTGCACATTTACCATAGAAATAGTCGGTAAGTATTTTGTTTGCCATTTCTAAAAAAGAATTTGAATAGGAAGAAATAAGTTATGAATTGGTCCAAGCATTGTTAAAAACAAGGATTGCAGCTTGACTCTGTCTGAGAAGATTGGTGGAGATGAACAGTGAAGTCAAACAGAAGAAAACTGGGATGGATAGGTTCTCCCGTTCATGGTCCAGTAGGCCTATTATAATATGGAAAGATATTGCATTTTTGGTTAACGTTTAACCTATTTTACTACGTATTTCATTCGAATGCTTGTATTAGACGCCCTGTATGGTCAGACCAGTTGATCGCTGATAGAGGCTTGCTGACCGAGAAACCCATGACTTTGTCAGCTTTTTTTTCTATTATAAGTTTCCAAATCATATAGTATTTCACCGTTTCTCTCATTTGACAAATACAGATGACGAAAGCCCAGTGCTCACCTGCCCTTCTAATGTGACTGGCATAGGAACCGACTCGGGAGTTAATAACACTGCTGTAATTTGGTCACAAATACCATCAGCTACTGATAATGTCGACACTATAGATGCTTCCAGTATTTCATGTCAAGATGACGAAAAGAGTTCGGTGGTGTCATCAGGTGATCCGTTTGGCTTCGGCACAACCACTGTGACTTGCAGTGTATCTGATGCTGCCGGCAATCCAGGTTCTTGCACATTTACCATAGAAATAGTCGGTAAGTATTTTGTTTGCCATTTTTAACAAAATAATTTGAATAGGAAGAAATAAGTTATGAATTAGTCCAAGCGTTGTTAAAAACAAGGAATGCAGCTTGACTCTGTCAGAGAAGATTGGTGGAGATGAACAGTGAAGTCAAACAGAAGAAAACTGGGATGGATAGGTTCTCCCGGTCATGGTCCAGTAGGCCTATTATAATATGGAAAGATATTGCGCTTTTGGTTAACATTTAACCTATTTTACTACGTATTTCATTCGAATGCTTGTATTAGATGCCCTGTATGGTCAGACCAGTTGATCGCTGAAAGAGGCTTGCTGACTGAGTGAGAAACCCATGACTTTGTCAGCTGTTTTTTCTATTATAAGTTTCCAAATCATATAGTATTTCACCGTTTCTCTCATTTGACAAATACAGATGATGAAAGCCCAGTGCTCACCTGCCCTTCTAATGTGACTGGCATAGGAACCGACTCGGGAGTTAATAACACTGCTGTAATTTGGTCACAAATACCATCAGCTACTGATAATGTCGACACTATAGATGCTTCCAGTATTTCATGTCAAGATGACGAAACGAGTTCGGTGGTGTCATCAGGTGATCCGTTTGGCTTAGGCACAACCACTGTGACTTGCAGTGTATCTGATGCTGCCGGCAATCCAGGTTCCTGCACATTTACCATAGAAATAGTCGGTAAGTATTTTGTTTGCCATTTCTAACAAAATATTTTGAATAGGAAGAAATAAGTTATGAATTAGTCCAAGCGTTGTTAAAAACAAGGAATGCAGCTTGACTCTGTCAGAGAAGATTGGTGGAGATGAACAGTGAAGTCAAACAGAAGAAAACTGGGATGGATAGGTTCTCCCGGTCATGGTCCAGTAGGCCTATTATAATATGGAAAGATATTGCGTTTTTGGTTAACGTTTAACCTATTTTACTACGTATTTCATTTGAATGCTTGTATTAGACGCCCTGTATCTTCAGACCAGTTGATCGCTGAAAGGTTTGCTGACCGAGAAACCCATGACTTTGTCAGCTTTTTTCTATTATAAGTTTCAAAATCATATAGTATTTCACCGTTTCTCTCATTTGACAAATACAGATGATGAAAGCCCAGTGCTCACCTGCCCTTCTAATGTGACTGGCATAGGAACCGACTCGGGATTTAATAACACTGCTGTAATTTGGTCACAAATACCATCAGCTACTGATAATGTCGACACTATAGATGCTTCCAGTATTTCATGTCAAGATGACGAAACGAGTTCGGTGGTGTCATCAGGTGATCCGTTTGGCTTAGGCACAACCACTGTGACTTGCAGTGTATCTGATGCTGCCGGCAATCCAGGTTCTTGCACATTTACCATAGAAATAGTCGGTAAGTATTTTGTTTGCCATTTCTAAAAAAGAATTTGAATAGGAAGAAATAAGTTATGAATTAGTCCAAGCATTGTTAAAAACAAGGAATGCAGCTTGACTCTGTCAGAGAAGATTGGTGGAGATGAACAGTGAAGTCAAACAGAAGAAAACTGGGATGGATAGGTTCTCCCGGTCATGGTCCAGTAGGCCTATTATAATATGGAAAGATATTGCATTTTTGGTTAACGTTTAACCTATTTTACTACGTATTTCATTTGAATGCTTGTATTAGACGCCCTGTATCTTCAGACCAGTTGATCGCTGAAAGGTTTGCTGACCGAGAAACCCATGACTTTGTCAGCTTTTTTCTATTATAAGTTTCAAAATCATATAGTATTTCACCGTTTCTCTCATTTGACAAATACAGATGATGAAAGCCCAGTGCTCACCTGCCCTTCTAATGTGACTGGCATAGGAACCGACTCGGGATTTAATAACACTGCTGTAATTTGGTCACAAATACCATCAGCTACTGATAATGTCGACACTATAGATGCTTCCAGTATTTCATGTCAAGATGACGAAACGAGTTCGGTGGTGTCATCAGGTGATCCGTTTGGCTTAGGCACAACCACTGTGACTTGCAGTGTATCTGATGCTGCCGGCAATCCAGGTTCCTGCACATTTACCATAGAAATAGTCGGTAAGTATTTTGTTTGCCATTTCTAACAAAATATTTTGAATAGGAAGAAATAAGTTATGAATTAGTCCAAGCGTTGTTAAAAACAAGGAATGCAGCTTGACTCTGTCAGAGAAGATTGGTGGAGATGAACAGTGAAGTCAAACAGAAGAAAACTGGGATGGATAGGTTCTCCCGGTCATGGTCCAGTAGGCCTATTATAATATGGAAAGATATTGCGTTTTTGGTTAACGTTTAACCTATTTTACTAC
Organism: Hippasteria phrygiana; assembly: GCA_037893225.1. NCBI lineage: Eukaryota > Metazoa > Echinodermata > Asteroidea > Valvatida > Goniasteridae > Hippasteria > Hippasteria phrygiana. The sequence goes on along the minus strand of JAZGUH010000511.1, from coordinate 680,204 downwards.
GTATTTCATTTGAATGCTTGTATTAGACGCCCTGTATCTTCAGACCAGTTGATCGCTGAAAGGTTTGCTGACCGAGAAACCCATGACTTTGTCAGCTTTTTTCTATTATAAGTTTCAAAATCATATAGTATTTCACCGTTTCTCTCATTTGACAAATACAGATGATGAAAGCCCAGTGCTCACCTGCCCTTCTAATGTGACTGGCATAGGAACCGACTCGGGATTTAATAACACTGCTGTAATTTGGTCACAAATACCATCAGCTACTGATAATGTCGACACTATAGATGCTTCCAGTATTTCATGTCAAGATGACGAAACGAGTTCGGTGGTGTCATCAGGTGATCCGTTTGGCTTAGGCACAACCACTGTGACTTGCAGTGTATCTGATGCTGCCGGCAATCCAGGTTCTTGCACATTTACCATAGAAATAGTCGGTAAGTATTTTGTTTGCCATTTCTAAAAAAGAATTTGAATAGGAAGAAATAAGTTATGAATTAGTCCAAGCATTGTTAAAAACAAGGAATGCAGCTTGACTCTGTCAGAGAAGATTGGTGGAGATGAACAGTGAAGTCAAACAGAAGAAAACTGGGATGGATAGGTTCTCCCGGTCATGGTCCAGTAGGCCTATTATAATATGGAAAGATATTGCATTTTTGGTTAACGTTTAACCTATTTTACTACGTATTTCATTTGAATGCTTGTATTAGACGCCCTGTATCTTCAGACCAGTTGATCGCTGAAAGGTTTGCTGACCGAGAAACCCATGACTTTGTCAGCTTTTTTCTATTATAAGTTTCAAAATCATATAGTATTTCACCGTTTCTCTCATTTGACAAATACAGATGATGAAAGCCCAGTGCTCACCTGCCCTTCTAATGTGACTGGCATAGGAACCGACTCGGGATTTAATAACACTGCTGTAATTTGGTCACAAATACCATCAGCTACTGATAATGTCGACACTATAGATGCTTCCAGTATTTCATGTCAAGATGACGAAACGAGTTCGGTGGTGTCATCAGGTGATCCGTTTGGCTTAGGCACAACCACTGTGACTTGCAGTGTATCTGATGCTGCCGGCAATCCAGGTTCTTGCACATTTACCATAGAAATAGTCGGTAAGTATTTTGTTTGCCATTTCTAAAAAAGAATTTGATTAGGAAGAAATAAGTTATGAATTAGTCCAAGCATTGTTAAAAACAAGGAATGCAGCTTGACTCTGTCAGAGAAGATTGGTGGAGATGAACAGTGAAGTCAAACAGAAGAAAACTGGGATGGATAGGTTCTCCCGGTCATGGTCCAGTAGGCCTATTATAATATGGAAAGATATTGCATTTTTGGTTAACGTTTAACCTATTTTACTACGTATTTCATTCGAATGCTTGTATTAGACGCCCTGTATGGTCAGACCAGTTGATCGCTGAAAGAGGCTTGCTGACCGAGAAACCCATGACTTTGTCAGCTGTATTTTCTATTATAAGTTTCCAAATCATATAGTATTTCACCGTTTCTCTCATTTGACAAATACAGATGACGAAAGCCCAGTGCTCACCTGCCCTTCTAATGTGACTGGCATAGGAACCGACTCGGGAGTTAATAACACTGCTGTAATTTGGTCACAAATACCATCAGCTACTGATAATGTCGACACTATAGATGCTTCCAGTATTTCATGTCAAGATGACGAAACGAGTTCGGTGGTGTCATCAGGTGATCCGTTTGGCTTAGGCACAACCACTGTGACTTGCAGTGTATCTGATGCTGCCGGCAATCCAGGTTCTTGCACATTTACCATAGAAATAGTCGGTAAGTATTTTGTTTGCCATTTCTAAAAAAGAATTTGAATAGGAAGAAATAAGTTATGAATTAGTCCAAGCGTTGTTAAAAACAAGGAATGCAGCTTGACTCTGTCAGAGAAGATTGGTGGAGATGAACAGTGAAGTCAAACAGAAGAAAACTGGGATGGATAGGTTCTCCCGGTCATGGTCCAGTAGGCCTATTATAATATGGAAAGATATTGCGTTTTTGGTTAACGTTTAACCTATTTTACTACGTATTTCATTCGAATGCTTGTATTAGACGCCCTGTATGGTCAGACCAGTTGATCGCTGAAAGAGGCTTGCTGACCGAGAAACCCATGACTTTGTCAGCTGTTTTTTCTATTATAAGTTTCCAAATCATATAGTATTTCACCGTTTCTCTCATTTGACAAATACAGATGACGAAAGCCCAGTGCTCACCTGCCCTTCTAATGTGACTGGCATAGGAACCGACTCGGGAGTTAATAACACTGCTGTAATTTGGTCACAAATACCATCAGCTACTGATAATGTCGACACTATAGACGCTTCCAGTATTTCATGTCAAGATGACAAAACGAGTTCGGTGGTGTCATCAGGTGATCCGTTTGGCTTAGGCACAACCACTGTGACTTGCAGTGTATCTGATGCTGCCGGCAATCCAGGTTCCTGCACATTTACCATAGAAATAGTCGGTAAGTATTTTGTTTGCCATTTCTAAAAAAGAATTTGAATAGGAAGAAATAAGTTATGAATTAGTCAAAGCATTGTTAAAAGCAAGGATTGCAGCTTGACTCTGTCAGAGAAGATTGGTGGAGATGAACAGTGAAGTCAAACAGAAGAAAACTGGGATGGAGTGGTTCTCCCGGTCATGGTCCAGTAGGCCTATTATAATATGAAAAGATATTGCGTTTTTGGTTAACGTTTAACCTATTTTACTACGTATTTCATTCGAATGCTTGTATTAGACGCCCTGTATGGTCAGACCAGTTGATCGCTGAAAGAGGCTTGCTGACCGAGAAACCCATGACTTTGTCAGTTTTTTTTTCTATTATAAGTTTCCTAATCATATAGTATTTCACCGTTTCTCTCATTTGACAAATACAGATGACGAAAGCCCAGTGCTCACCTGCCCTTCTAATGTGACTGGCATAGGAACCGACTCGGGAGTTAATAACACTGCTGTAATTTGGTCACAAATACCATCAGCTACTGATAATGTCGACACTATAGATGCTTCCAGTATTTCATGTCAAGATGACGAAACGAGTTCGGTGGTGTCATCAGGTGATCCGTTTGGCTTAGGCACAACCACTGTGACTTGCAGTGTATCTGATGCTGCCGGCAATCCAGGTTCCTGCACATTTACCATAGAAATAGTCGGTAAGTATTTTGTTTGCCATTTCTAAAAAAGAATTTGAATAGGAAGAAATAAGTTATGAATTAGTCCAAGCATTGTTAAAAACAAGGAATGCAGCTTGACTCTGTCAGAGAAGATTGGTGGAGATGAACAGTGAAGTCAAACAGAAGAAAACTGGGATGGATAGGTTCTCCCGGTCATGGTCCAGTAGGCCTATTATAATATGGAAAGATATTGCATTTTTGGTTAACATTTAACCTATTTTACTACGTATTTCATTCGAATGCTTGTATTAGACGCCCTGTATCTTCAGACCAGTTGATCGCTGAAAGGTTTGCTGACCGAGAAACCCATGACTTTGTCAGCTTTTTTCTATTATAAGTTTCCAAATCATATAGTATTTCACCGTTTCTCTCATTTGACAAATACAGATGATGAAAGCCCAGTGCTCACCTGCCCTTCTAATGTGACTGGCATAGGAACCGACTCGGGAGTTAATAACACTGCTGTAATTTGGTCACAAATACCATCAGCTACTGATAATGTCGACACTATAGATGCTTCCAGTATTTCATGTCAAGATGACGAAACGAGTTCGGTGGTGTCATCAGGTGATCCGTTTGGCTTAGGCACAACCACTGTGACTTGCAGTGTATCTGATGCTGCCGGCAATCCAGGTTCTTGCACATTTACCATAGAAATAGTCGGTAAGTATTTTGTTTGCCATTTCTAAAAAAGAATTTGAATAGGAAGAAATAAGTTATGAATTAGTCCAAGCGTTGTTAAAAACAAGGAATGCAGCTTGACTCTGTCAGAGAAGATTGGTGGAGATGAACAGTGAAGTCAAACAGAAGAAAACTGGGATGGATAGGTTCTCCCGGTCATGGTCCAGTAGGCCTATTATAATATGGAAAGATATTGCGTTTTTGGTTAACGTTTAACCTATTTTACTACGTATTTCATTCGAATGCTTGTATTAGACGCCCTGTATGGTCAGACCAGTTGATCGCTGAAAGAGGCTTGCTGACCGAGAAACCCATGACTTTGTCAGCTGTTTTTTCTATTATAAGTTTCCAAATCATATAGTATTTCACCGTTTCTCTCATTTGACAAATACAGATGACGAAAGCCCAGTGCTCACCTGCCCTTCTAATGTGACTGGCATAGGAACCGACTCGGGAGTTAATAACACTGCTGTAATTTGGTCACAAATACCATCAGCTACTGATAATGTCGACACTATAGACGCTTCCAGTATTTCATGTCAAGATGACAAAACGAGTTCGGTGGTGTCATCAGGTGATCCGTTTGGCTTAGGCACAACCACTGTGACTTGCAGTGTATCTGATGCTGCCGGCAATCCAGGTTCCTGCACATTTACCATAGAAATAGTCGGTAAGTATTTTGTTTGCCATTTCTAAAAAAGAATTTGAATAGGAAGAAATAAGTTATGAATTAGTCAAAGCATTGTTAAAAGCAAGGATTGCAGCTTGACTCTGTCAGAGAAGATTGGTGGAGATGAACAGTGAAGTCAAACAGAAGAAAACTGGGATGGAGTGGTTCTCCCGGTCATGGTCCAGTAGGCCTATTATAATATGAAAAGATATTGCGTTTTTGGTTAACGTTTAACCTATTTTACTACGTATTTCATTCGAATGCTTGTATTAGACGCCCTGTATGGTCAGACCAGTTGATCGCTGAAAGAGGCTTGCTGACCGAGAAACCCATGACTTTGTCAGTTTTTTTTTCTATTATAAGTTTCCTAATCATATAGTATTTCACCGTTTCTCTCATTTGACAAATACAGATGACGAAAGCCCAGTGCTCACCTGCCCTTCTAATGTGACTGGCATAGGAACCGACTCGGGAGTTAATAACACTGCTGTAATTTGGTCACAAATACCATCAGCTACTGATAATGTCGACACTATAGATGCTTCCAGTATTTCATGTCAAGATGACGAAACGAGTTCGGTGGTGTCATCAGGTGATCCGTTTGGCTTAGGCACAACCACTGTGACTTGCAGTGTATCTGATGCTGCCGGCAATCCAGGTTCTTGCACATTTACCATAGAAATAGTCGGTAAGTATTTTGTTTGCCATTTCTAAAAAAGAATTTGAATAGGAAGAAATAAGTTATGAATTAGTCCAAGCATTGTTAAAAACAAGGAATGCAGCTTGACTCTGTCAGAGAAGATTGGTGGAGATGAACAGTGAAGTCAAACAGAAGAAAACTGGGATGGATAGGTTCTCCCGGTCATGGTCCAGTAGGCCTATTATAATATGGAAAGATATTGCATTTTTGGTTAACATTTAACCTATTTTACTACGTATTTCATTCGAATGCTTGTATTAGACGCCCTGTATCTTCAGACCAGTTGATCGCTGAAAGGTTTGCTGACCGAGAAACCCATGACTTTGTCAGCTTTTTTCTATTATAAGTTTCCAAATCATATAGTATTTCACCGTTTCTCTCATTTGACAAATACAGATGATGAAAGCCCAGTGCTCACCTGCCCTTCTAATGTGACTGGCATAGGAACCGACTCGGGAGTTAATAACACTGCTGTAATTTGGTCACAAATACCATCAGCTACTGATAATGTCGACACTATAGATGCTTCCAGTATTTCATGTCAAGATGACGAAACGAGTTCGGTGGTGTCATCAGGTGATCCGTTTGGCTTAGGCACAACCACTGTGACTTGCAGTGTATCTGATGCTGCCGGCAATCCAGTTTCCTGCACATTTACCATAGAAATAGTCGGTAAGTATTTTGTTTGCCATTTCTAAAAAAGAATTTGAATAGGAAGAAATAAGTTATGAATTAGTCCAAGCGTTGTTAAAAACAAGGAATGCAGCTTGACTCTGTCAGAGAAGATTGGTGGAGATGAACAGTGAAGTCAAACAGAAGAAAACTGGGATGGATAGGTTCTCCCGGTCATGGTCCAGTAGGCCTATTATAATATGGAAAGATATTGCGTTTTTGGTTAACGTTTAACCTATTTTACTACGTATTTCATTCGAATGCTTGTATTAGACGCCCTGTATGGTCAGACCAGTTGATCGCTGAAAGAGGCTTGCTGACCGAGAAACCCATGACTTTGTTAGCTGTATTTCTATTATAAGTTTCCAAATCATATAGTATTTCACCGTTTCTCTCATTTGACAAATACAGATGATGAAAGCCCAGTGCTCACCTGCCCTTCTAATGTGACTGGCATAGGAACCGACTCGGGATTTAATAACACTGCTGTAATTTGGTCACAAATACCATCAGCTACTGATAATGTCGACACTATAGATGCTTCCAGTATTTCATGTCAAGATGACGAAACGAGTTCGGTGGTGTCATCAGGTGATCCGTTTGGCTTAGGCACAACCACTGTGACTTGCAGTGTATCTGATGCTGCCGGCAATCCAGGTTCCTGCACATTTACCATAGAAATAGTCGGTAAGTATTTTGTTTGCCATTTCTAACAAAATATTTTGAATAGGAAGAAATAAGTTATGAATTAGTCCAAGCGTTGTTAAAAACAAGGAATGCAGCTTGACTCTGTCAGAGAAGATTGGTGGAGATGAACAGTGAAGTCAAACAGAAGAAAACTGGGATGGATAGGTTCTCCCGGTCATGGTCCAGTAGGCCTATTATAATATGGAAAGATATTGCGTTTTTGGTTAACGTTTAACCTATTTTACTACGTATTTCATTTGAATGATTGTATTAGACGCCCTGTATCTTCAGACCAGTTGATCGCTGAAAGGTTTGCTGACCGAGAAACCCATGACTTTGTCAGCTTTTTTCTATTATAAGTTTCAAAATCATATAGTATTTCACCGTTTCTCTCATTTGACAAATACAGATGATGAAAGCCCAGTGCTCACCTGCCCTTCTAATGTGACTGGCATAGGAACCGACTCGGGATTTAATAACACTGCTGTAATTTGGTCACAAATACCATCAGCTACTGATAATGTCGACACTATAGATGCTTCCAGTATTTCATGTCAAGATGACGAAACGAGTTCGGTGGTGTCATCAGGTGATCCGTTTGGCTTAGGCACAACCACTGTGACTTGCAGTGTATCTGATGCTGCCGGCAATCCAGGTTCTTGCACATTTACCATAGAAATAGTCGGTAAGTATTTTGTTTGCCATTTCTAAAAAAGAATTTGAATAGGAAGAAATAAGTTATGAATTAGTCCAAGCATTGTTAAAAACAAGGAATGCAGCTTGACTCTGTCAGAGAAGATTGGTGGAGATGAACAGTGAAGTCAAACAGAAGAAAACTGGGATGGATAGGTTCTCCCGGTCATGGTCCAGTAGGCCTATTATAATATGGAAAGATATTGCATTTTTGGTTAACGTTTAACCTATTTTACTACGTATTTCATTCGAATGCTTGTATTAGACGCCCTGTATGGTCAGACCAGTTGATCGCTGAAAGAGGCTTGCTGACCGAGAAACCCATGACTTTGTCAGCTGTATTTTCTATTATAAGTTTCCAAATCATATAGTATTTCACCGTTTCTCTCATTTGACAAATACAGATGACGAAAGCCCAGTGCTCACCTGCCCTTCTAATGTGACTGGCATAGGAACCGACTCGGGAGTTAATAACACTGCTGTAATTTGGTCACAAATACCATCAGCTACTGATAATGTCGACACTATAGATGCTTCCAGTATTTCATGTCAAGATGACGAAACGAGTTCGGTGGTGTCATCAGGTGATCCGTTTGGCTTAGGCACAACCACTGTGACTTGCAGTGTATCTGATGCTGCCGGCAATCCAGGTTCTTGCACATTTACCATAGAAATAGTCGGTAAGTATTTTGTTTGCCATTTCTAAAAAAGAATTTGAATAGGAAGAAATAAGTTATGAATTAGTCCAAGCGTTGTTAAAAACAAGGAATGCAGCTTGACTCTGTCAGAGAAGATTGGTGGAGATGAACAGTGAAGTCAAACAGAAGAAAACTGGGATGGATAGGTTCTCCCGGTCATGGTCCAGTAGGCCTATTATAATATGGAAAGATATTGCGTTTTTGGTTAACGTTTAACCTATTTTACTACGTATTTCATTCAAATGCTTGTATTAGACGCCCTGTATGGTCAGACCAGTTGATCGCTGAAAGAGGCTTGCTGACCGAGAAACCCATGACTTTGTCAGCTGTTTTTTCTATTATAAGTTTCCAAATCATATAGTATTTCACCGTTTCTCTCATTTGACAAATACAGATGACGAAAGCCCAGTGCTCACCTGCCCTTCTAATGTGACTGGCATAGGAACCGACTCGGGAGTTAATAACACTGCTGTAATTTGGTCACAAATACCATCAGCTACTGATAATGTCGACACTATAGACGCTTCCAGTATTTCATGTCAAGATGACAAAACGAGTTCGGTGGTGTCATCAGGTGATCCGTTTGGCTTAGGCACAACCACTGTGACTTGCAGTGTATCTGATGCTGCCGGCAATCCAGGTTCCTGCACATTTACCATAGAAATAGTCGGTAAGTATTTTGTTTGCCATTTCTAAAAAAGAATTTGAATAGGAAGAAATAAGTTATGAATTAGTCAAAGCATTGTTAAAAGCAAGGATTGCAGCTTGACTCTGTCAGAGAAGATTGGTGGAGATGAACAGTGAAGTCAAACAGAAGAAAACTGGGATGGAGTGGTTCTCCCGGTCATGGTCCAGTAGGCCTATTATAATATGAAAAGATATTGCATTTTTGGTTAACGTTTAACCTATTTTACTACGTATTTCATTCGAATGCTTGTATTAGACGCCCTGTATGGTCAGACCAGTTGATCGCTGAAAGAGGCTTGCTGACCGAGAAACCCATGACTTTGTCAGTTTTTTTTTCTATTATAAGTTTCCTAATCATATAGTATTTCACCGTTTCTCTCATTTGACAAATACAGATGACGAAAGCCCAGTGCTCACCTGCCCTTCTAATGTGACTGGCATAGGAACCGACTCGGGAGTTAATAACACTGCTGTAATTTGGTCACAAATACCATCAGCTACTGATAATGTCGACACTATAGATGCTTCCAGTATTTCATGTCAAGATGACGAAACGAGTTCGGTGGTGTCATCAGGTGATCCGTTTGGCTTAGGCACAACCACTGTGGCTTGCAGTGTATCTGATGCTGCCGGCAATCCAGGTTCTTGCACATTTACCATAGAAATAGTCGGTAAGTATTTTGTTTGCCATTTCTAAAAAAGAATTTGAATAGGAAGAAATAAGTTATGAATTAGTCCAAGCATTGTTAAAAACAAGGAATGCAGCTTGACTCTGTCAGAGAAGATTGGTGGAGATGAACAGTGAAGTCAAACAGAAGAAAACTGGGATGGATAGGTTCTCCCGGTCATGGTCCAGTAGGCCTATTATAATATGGAAAGATATTGCATTTTTGGTTAACATTTAACCTATTTTACTACGTATTTCATTCGAATGCTTGTATTAGACGCCCTGTATCTTCAGACCAGTTGATCGCTGAAAGGTTTGCTGACCGAGAAACCCATGACTTTGTCAGCTTTTTTCTATTATAAGTTTCCAAATCATATAGTATTTCACCGTTTCTCTCATTTGACAAATACAGATGATGAAAGCCCAGTGCTCACCTGCCCTTCTAATGTGACTGGCATAGGAACCGACTCGGGAGTTAATAACACTGCTGTAATTTGGTCACAAATACCATCAGCTACTGATAATGTCGACACTATAGATGCTTCCAGTATTTCATGTCAAGATGACGAAACGAGTTCGGTGGTGTCATCAGGTGATCCGTTTGGCTTAGGCACAACCACTGTGACTTGCAGTGTATCTGATGCTGCCGGCAATCCAGGTTCTTGCACATTTACCATAGAAATAGTCGGTAAGTATTTTGTTTGCCATTTTTAACAAAATAATTTGAATAGGAAGAAATAAGTTATGAATTAGTCCAAGCGTTGTTAAAAACAAGGAATGCAGCTTGACTCTGTCGGAGAAGATTGGTGGAGATGAACAGTGAAGTCAAACAGAAGAAAACTGGGATGGATAGGTTCTCCCGGTCATGGTCCAGTAGGCCTATTATAATATGGAAAGATATTGCATTTTTGGTTAACGTTTAACCTATTTTACTACGTATTTAATTCGAATGCTTGTATTAGACGCCCTGTATGGTCAGACCAGTTGATCGCTGAAAGAGGCTTGCTGACCGAGAAACCCATGACTTTGTCAGCTTTTTTTTCTATTATAAGTTTCCCAATCATATAGTATTTCACCGTTTCTCTCATTTGACAAATACAGATGACGAAAGCCCAGTGCTCACCTGCCCTTCTAATGTGACTGGCATAGGAACCGACTCGGGAGTTAATAACACTGCTGTAATTTGGTCACAAATACCATCAGCTACTGATAATGTCGACACTATAGATGCTTCCAGTATTTCATGTCAAGATGACGAAACGAGTTCGGTGGTGTCATCAGGTGATCCGTTTGGCTTAGGCACAACCACTGTGACTTGCAGTGTATCTGATGCTGCCGGCAATCCAGGTTCTTGCACATTTACCATAGAAATAGTCGGTAAGTATTTTGTTTGCCATTTCTAAAAAAGAATTTGAATAGGAAGAAATAAGTTATGAATTAGTCAAAGCATTGTTAAAAGCAAGGAATGCAGCTTGACTCTGTCAGAGACGATTGGTGGAGATGAACAGTGAAGTCAAACAGAAGAAAACTGGGATGGAGTGGTTCTCCCGGTCATGGTCCAGTAGGCCTATTATAATATGAAAAGATATTGCGTTTTTGATTAACGTTTAACCTATTTTACTACGTATTTCATTCGAATGCTTGTATTAGACGCCCTGTATGGTCAGACCAGTTGATCGCTGAAAGAGGCTTGCTGACCGAGAAACCCATGACTTTGTCAGCTGTATTTTCTATTATAAGTTTCCAAATCATATAGTATTTCACCGTTTCTCTCATTTGACGAATACAGATGACGAAAGCCCAGTGCTCACCTGCCCTTCTAATGTGACTGGCATAGGAACCTACTCTGGAGTTAATAACACTGCTGTAATTTGGTCACAAATACCATCAGCTACTGATAATGTCGACACTATAGATGCGTCCAGTATTTCATGTCAAGATGACGAAACGAGTTCGGTGGTGTCATCAGGTGATCCGTTTGGCTTAGGCACAACCACTGTGACTTGCAGTGTATCTGATGCTGCCGGCAATCCAGTTTCCTGCACATTTACCATAGAAATAGTCGGTAAGTATTTTGTTTGCCATTTTTAACAAAATAATTTGAATAGGAAGAAATAAGTTATGAATTAGTCCAAGCGTTGTTAAAAACAAGGAATGCAGCTTGACTCTGTCAGAGAAGATTGGTGGAGATGAACAGTGAAGTCAAACAGAAGAAAACTGGGATGGATAGGTTCTCCCGGTCATGGTCCAGTAGGCCTATTATAATATGGAAAGATATTGCGTTTTTGGTTAACGTTTAACCTATTTTACTACGTATTTCATTCGAATGCTTGTATTAGACGCCCTGTATGGTCAGACCAGTTGATCGCTGAAAGAGGCTTGCTGACCGAGAAACCCATGACTTTGTCAGCTTTTTTTTCTATTATAAGTTTCCCAATCATATAGTATTTCACCGTTTCTCTCATTTGACAAATACAGATGACGAAAGCCCAGTGCTCACCTGCCCTTCTAATGTGACTGGCATAGGAACCGACTCGGGAGTTAATAACACTGCTGTAATTTGGTCACAAATACCATCAGCTACTGATAATGTCGACACTATAGATGCTTCCAGTATTTCATGTCAAGATGACGAAACGAGTTCGGTGGTGTCATCAGGTGATCCGTTTGGCTTAGGCACAACCACTGTGACTTGCAGTGTATCTGATGCTGCCGGCAATCCAGGTTCTTGCACATTTACCATAGAAATAGTCGGTAAGTATTTTGTTTGCCATTTTTAAAAATGAATTTGAATAGGAAGAAAGAAGGTTTGAATTAGTCCAAGCATTGTTAAAAACAAGGATTGCAGCTTGACTCTGTCAGAGAAGATTGGTGGAGATGAACAGTGAAGTCAAACAGAAGAAAACTGGGATGGAGTGGTTCTCCCGGTCATGGTCCAGTAGGCCTATTATAATATGAAAAGATATTGCATTTTTGGTTAACGTTTAACCTATTTTACTACGTATTTAATTTGAATGCTTGTATTAGACGCCCTGTATGGTTAGACCAGTTGATCGCTGAAAGAGGCTTGCTGACTGAGAAACCCATGACTTTGTCAGTTTTTTTTTCTATTATAAGTTTCCCAATCATATAGTATTTCACCGTTTCTCTCATTTGACAAATACAGATGACGAAAGCCCAGTGCTCACCTGCCCTTCTAATGTGACTGGCATAGGAACCGACTCGGGAGTTAATAACACTGCTGTAATTTGGTCACAAATACCATCAGCTACTGATAATGTCGACACTATAGATGCTTCCAGTATTTCATGTCAAGATGACGAAACGAGTTCGGTGGTGTCATCAGGTGATCCGTTTGGCTTAGGCACAACCACTGTGACTTGCAGTGTATCTGATGCTGCCGGCAATCCAGGTTCCTGCACATTTACCATAGAAATAGTCGGTAAGTATTTTGTTTGCGATTTCTAAAAAAGAATTTGAATAGGAAGAAATAAGTTATGAATTAGTCCAAGCATTGTTAAAAACAAGGATTGCAGCTTGACTCTGTCGGAGAAGATTGGTGGAGATGAACAGTGAAGTCAAACAGAAGAAAACTGGGATGGATAGGTTCTCCCGGTCATGGTCCAGTAGGCCTATTATAATATGGAAAGATATTGCATTTTTTGGTTAACGTTTAACCTATTTTACTACGTATTTCATTTGAATGCTTGTATTAGACGCCCTGTATCTTCAGACCAGTTGATCGCTGAAAGGTTTGCTGACCGAGAAACCCATGACTTTGTCAGCTTTTTTCTATTATAAGTTTCCAAATCATATAGTATTTCACCGTTTCTCTCATTTGACAAATACAGATGACGAAAGCCCAGTGCTCACCTGCCCTTCTAATGTGATTGGCATAGGAACCGACTCGGGAGTTAATAACACTGCTGTAATTTGGTCACAAATACCATCAGCTACTGATAATGTCGACACTATAGATGCTTCCAGTATTTCATGTCAAGATGACGAAACGAGTTCGGTGGTGTCATCAGGTGATCCGTTTGGCTTAGGCACAACCACTGTGACTTGCAGTGTATCTGATGCTGCCGGCAATCCAGGTTCCTGCACATTTACCATAGAAATAGTCGGTAAGTATTTTGTTTGCCATTTCTAAAAAAGAATTTGAATAGGAAGAAATAAGTTATGAATTAGTCCAAGCATTGTTAAAAGCAAGGAATGCAGCTTGACTCTGTCGGAGAAGATTGGTGGAGATGAACAGTGAAGTCAAACAGAAGAAAACTGGGATGGATAGGTTCTCCCGGTCATGGTCCAGTAGGCCTATTATAATATGGAAAGATATTGCATTTTTGGTTAACGTTTAACCTATTTTACTACGTATTTAATTTGAATGCTTGTATTAGACGCCCTGTATGGTTAGACCAGTTGATCGCTGAAAGAGGCTTGCTGACCGAGAAACCCATGACTTTGTCAGTTTTTTTTTCTATTATAAGTTTCCCAATCATATAGTATTTCACCGTTTCTCTCATTTGACAAATACAGATGACGAAAGCCCAGTGCTCACCTGCCCTTCTAATGTGACTGGCATAGGAACCGACTCGGGAGTTAATAACACTGCTGTAATTTGGTCACAAATACCATCAGCTACTGATAATGTCGACACTATAGATGCTTCCAGTATTTCATGTCAAGATGACGAAACGAGTTCGGTGGTGTCATCAGGTGATCCGTTTGGCTTAGGCACAACCACTGTGACTTGCAGTGTATCTGATGCTGCCGGCAATCCAGTTTCCTGCACATTTACCATAGAAATAGTCGGTAAGTATTTTGTTTGCCATTTCTAAAAAAGAATTTGAATAGGAAGAAATAAGTTATGAATTAGTCAAAGCATTGTTAAAAGCAAGGAATGCAGCTTGACTCTGTCAGAGAAGATTGGTGGAGATGAACAGTGAAGTCAAACAGAAGAAAACTGGGATGGATAGGTTCTCCCGGTCATGGTCCAGTAGGCCTATTATAATATGGAAAGATATTGCATTTTTGGTTAACGTTTAACCTATTTTACTACGTATTTCATTCGAATGCTTGTATTAGACGCCCTGTATCTTCAGACCAGTTGATCGCTGAAAGAGGCTTGCTGACCGAGAAACCCATGACTTTGTTAGCTGTATTTTCTATTATAAGTTTCCAAATCATATAGTATTTCACCGTTTCTCTCATTTGACGAATACAGATGACGAAAGCCCAGTGCTCACCTGCCCTTCTAATGTGACTGGCATAGGAACCGACTCGGGAGTTTATAATAACACTGCTGTAATTTGGTCACAAATACCATCAGCTACTGATAATGTCGACACTATAGATGCTTCCAGTATTTCATGTCAAGATGACGAAACGAGTTCGGTGGTGTCATCAGGTGATCCGTTTGGCTTAGGCACAACCACTGTGACTTGCAGTGTATCTGATGCTGCCGGCAATCCAGGTTCTTGCACATTTACCATAGAAATAGTCGGTAAGTATTTTGTTTGCCATTTTTAACAAAATATTTTGAATAGGAAGAAATAAGTTATGAATTAGTCCAAGCGTTGTTAAAAACAAGGAATGCAGCTTGACTCTGTCTGAGAAGATTGGTGGAGATGAACAGTGAAGTCAAACAGAAGAAAACTGGGATGGATAGGTTCTCCCGGTCATGGTCCAGTAGGCCTATTATAATATGGAAAGATATTGCATTTTTGGTTAACGTTTAACCTATTTTACTACGTATTTCATTCGAATGCTTGTATTAGACGCCCTGTATCTTCAGACCAGTTGATCGCTGAAAGGTTTGCTGACCGAGAAACCCATGACTTTGTCAGCTTTTTTCTATTATAAGTTTCCAAATCATATAGTATTTCACCGTTTCTCTCATTTGACAAATACAGATGACGAAAGCCCAGTGCTCACCTGCCCTTCTAATGTGACTGGCATAGGAACCGACTCGGGAGTTAATAACACTGCTGTAATTTGGTCACAAATACCATCAGCTACTGATAATGTCGACACTATAGATGCTTCCAGTATTTCATGTCAAGATGACGAAACGAGTTCGGTGGTGTCATCAGGTGATCCGTTTGGCTTAGGCACAACCACTGTGACTTGCAGTGTATCTGATGCTGCCGGCAATCCAGGTTCCTGCACATTTACCATAGAAATAGTCGGTAAGTATTTTGTTTGCCACTTTTAAAAAAGAATTTGAATAGGAAGAAATAAGCTATGAATTAGTCCAAGCGTTGTTAAAGGAAACACGCTTCTCAAATTGACCGGATCACATTTATTTCATAAATAAATTCATTTATATGTATTAAATGTGAAATAAAAGCCAAACTGGTTCAAGTGAAGTTTTAGTGTGATTACATGTCCTATGTGAGGCTGCCTGCTTATTTGTGTTGTTTTGTGGATCACGTTTTCTTTTTCACTTTATCTTCTTAAATCTTCGAATTTGTTTACCATCAGCTTCAGATTTTGATGTCTTCTAGTGTTATAATATGTGAATGACGTTTCTTGATGTAAGGTTTGACGTTTTTATATGTTTTTGCTGTTTGATGTGAATTGTCGTTTGATGTGAACTGTTTTGACTGCACAAAGACGCCTGATCACTGTCTGTTTCCGACACCAAGATGAACGGTAATTTTTACTTGCTCAGACTTTCGCTAGTTCTGTGTTTCATTGGACCTGGTTCGTCGGTTGGCTGTCTCCCATTCAGATACTGTGATTTTATATCGGCGGTACACCATGACAATTTTTCCTCGTCGCATTTTGTGCGCTCTGCTGTTACCTGTGTCAGTGCCGCGAGTTACGCCCGTGTGGCGGGACTGTGTGGTGCATGTAGATCTGTAGCGTACATCTCATTTGTTACTGGTTCATCGTTCCATGTAAGGAGACCACAAGTTAAGTGGTCTAAGCATGGCTCAACTTGTTTATTAGTTCCAGGCGCTGCTCCACTCATTGACATAACTATTGCTATGGATGTTTCAACAAATCCGGGCCCTACATCAGTAGTGTCGAAGTTTCATCAGTTTGATCATGAAACGCCACCTACAGTTGATTATCACCATGGGGGTGAAGGCAACCTCAGGCAGTCTGTCTACATATATCCCACCTCAACGACGTTATTCCATTCTTCAGCTTTATGCCCTGCGGAGTAATGTACATGTTGCTCTGTCTAAACATACATATAACTGTTCAAAACTTATGGGCATTATGAAACATCTGCGAGGAACTAGAGGTGGACGACATCTTAGACGACGCTCAAGACGACTTTCTGAGACTCGAAGCAATGCTATACCCACTGTCATATCAAACAGAATTCCGTCATCTGTGATACAGGAGACTCCACCAAGAGTTTTAACTTCAGTTAACCCTCTGCATGCTACCAATCCCTACACACACTATTCCCTGCCCGCTGGATTCTTTTTGTACAATCTTAAAAATATACATGCTTGAACTCAAAAGCGTTTTTCTGTGTGAAGGAGTTGTTTTATTGCAAATTGCAAAATAAGACTATTGTAGAGTACAATATTTCCAACCAGGTAGTGCAAACAGAATTAATTTTAGATGCGTAATTTAGAAAATACACATTTTCAAATTGCAAGGTTTTTTTTATCCAAAAAGTGGTCTGTGTGTACATACGTTTGTATACAGTTACACAGTACACTGTATAATTGTACACACACACACGTGTGTAAACACCTTCGATCGTTGTACTTTCCAAACAATAAACATGTACTTTCTATTCATTTTTTTGTACATTATTTTGGGTTTTCTGTAGACCACTTGTACTTCAAATAAATATGGAGACTTGGTTCATAATTTTTAGGTGGTCATTTGTTAGCATGTGCACTAGCGAAAATTTGAAGAATTATACATGTACATGTATTTTGGTTTGTTTTACATGCAGTACATAGTGATGATGCTTTCTCAAACAATTCAATGCATTTGAATAAAAGAAAGATCAAATATAACAGTGTTCAATGTTCGACTGTTCTCAAAGATTATTTGTGGTAGCCTAGTACGCAGTTTGTCTTGTAATCAATGAGTGTGTGATATCTGCGGAAACACGGGACGGGGCACATAGGTAGTTCACACTGTTCACAAGCAAATTCAGTTTGATGGCGCTTCACTTTCCGATTGGAACATACAACGCAATCCGGTCTTGAGGGACGCCCAGCTGCTGTTTGTGCGTTTACCGTTGTTGGGAAGTGGCGCTCTGTGAGCCTTCTAGGCTGGTCTGTTGATCTTCGTCCAGGCCGAGTATCCGATTTCAAGTAGCCATCCAATAGGGCATGCACGATTGCAAAGCGGAATTGCTCCCTTTTTTGGCGCATTCCAGGATGGAGGGCTTTCCACACAATCCAGCTATTTACATAGCTTACCTCAAGAAGATATACAAACACTTTCTTCCACCATTTTAGTGTTTTGTGTATGTTCAGCATATACCACATGCCTTGATCTGCACGATCTACACCCCCCATGTATTTAGTGTAGCATTCAATAGCCACTGGCTTGTCAACGTTACGTGGCTCATTTTGTCCTCGTGCTCGAACATTTTTGGGGAATGTTGAAGCATTGTGCACTGATGTTATGACGTTGACCTGCCTCTTGTCGTACCACGACAGAAACAAGAGCTCCCCATCACGAACAGAGCGTAGGTCGTCCCCTTTCTTCATTTTTGTAGCCTTGATGGCATCCGGCGTACCAATGCGATTGACACGCAGTGTACCGCATGCTCCAATTTGGTGTGCGACAAGTTCAATGTACAATTCCGGCGAAGAGAACAGGTTGTCCATGTATATATGATGGCCTCTATCAAATAATGGCTGGCACATACGAATTACCAAAGCTTTGTACATGCCAACTTCAGTCTGGTTGTTTCTTTTCCCCTGGTAGAGTTCGGTATTCCAGATATAACCCGTGCGTGACTCTGCCACATTCCAACAATTGAGGCCCCACTTGTGCGGCTTATTCGGTTTGTACACCTTCATGCCTGTCCGCCCCTTGAACGGAATTATTGTTTCATCAATGGCAATTTCTCTGTCAGGATAGTATCCAGATTTCCAATTCCGAACCAATAAATCCATAATCTCGTTGATTTTCCCACGGCGGTCATGATTTGGATCTCCGGCTTGGGTAAGTTGCGCATTGTCGGTGCAGTGAAGCATCTGTAATATGCCGTAGAAACGATCACGGGACATGATGGATTTGATTCCTGGCGCCTGAATTGTCCATTCAGTTGTCCAGTACATGTCATAATTGGGTCGTCTGTCTACTCCCATGAGCAGCAAAATCGCTAGGAAAGCTTTCATTTCCGCCACATCAACATCCTTCCATTTCCGCAGCCTAGAATGAGCGCGCAGCCCATCCATTCCTCCTTTATTTGCTAATGTTGTAGCACCATACCTGTTTGTTTCGGTGACCAGCAAATCCAAAACTTCACCGTCAAAGTAGTGGGAAAATATCCCATATTCAGTTGGTTCAGTATCATCATCGCCGTCAAAAATCATTTGTCCATGTGGCTGGTTGAACTCCATAAGCCAATTATGATCATAGGACCTTGGTAAAGCCTGGCGAAAAGCATCCCCACCTCCTTGGACGGCTCCTCCTTGGACCCCTCCTTGGACCCCTCCTGGCGGCAGAGGAACGAAGTCGTCGTCGGACTCGGCCACGTCTTGCATATCGGCCACGTTGTCAATTGACATAGCTGAAGCATCATCACTATCGTCTCCCGAAATGTCCTCAAACTCCGATTCTCCGGAGTCCGAATCAGCAAAAATCTCCCTAAACGCTGCAGCGGTGTCCATGGTTACAGCCCTTTGTTTTACGCTGATCAGTGACACGGTAAAACCATGAAAATACAACAAATTTTCCAGAAAATGTATCGTTGTTTCGTGTGTAAAATGGCTTCCATATGTCGAAGTGTGCAAACAGTACCCGGATGGAGGTTAGGGGTCAAAACAAGCCCGATTGTATGCATAACAAATAGACACTCGTATTGGGCGCTAATTTGCGCCCATAGCAGTGAGGGAATAAACGTTGCGGGCGCAAATTTACGCCCATAGCATGCAAAGGGTTAACTGTCAAGCAGAGGTACCTATATACAAAGCTTCATCTTTATCACAACAGAGTTCGTCATTTTGTTATAAAATTCCTGTCATCATTAATGAACGACCTTGTTTGGATCCACAACGTTCTTCTAGTTTAAATTCAAGGACATTGATCAGTATTCCTCGTCTCGAACATGTCAATCGTCACTCTCAGGAGAACGTTTGCCTGGTGATGTGCTCCCTAAACGTGTGTTCGATAAAAAATAAAATTGCAGACTGGATTGACTACGTTTGTTCTAGTGGGGCAGATTTGTTTGCATTAACAGAAACATGGCTCAGAGACGTCGATGATACCTGCCGGATTCAAGCAACACCACCTGGATACATGTTCTTTGACTGTCCTGTTGATTGTCCGTGAGGAACTTAAAGTCACTAAACTTGCTGGAGGGGAACATTCATCTTTTGAATTTTCTGAATGGCTAGTCAAATCTAGTTTGCAGTCAGTGAGGCTAGTTATTATTTATCGACCGCCATATTCCGCTTCTCACCAGGTTTCGGTTACCACATTTTTTACTGAATTTTCAAATTATCTTGAATCTGTTGTTCTGTGTAGGGAATTATTAGTCATCACTGGAGATATTAATGTCCATGTTGATGTTGGTCATAACTCTGATACATTGCAATTTCATGAAATGCTTGATTCTATGAATCTTGAACAACATGTTCATTTTCCAACTCATGTATTAGGTCATACGCTTGACTTAATAATTACCCGTCAATCAGAGTTCATTGTTAATGATCTGGTTTCTGGTCGTTTGTTCGCTGATCATTTTGCAATTAAATGTAAGTTAAACATTGGATGATCAAATCTATTAGTGAAAACTGTGTCATTTAGGAAGATCAGTGCTATTGATCTTGAATCATTTGGTGAAGAAATCACTCTTAGATTATGTAATCCCTCACTCACGGAAGACAATCCTGATGTTGATGAGCTTGCAAGTTTTTATGATTCAGTTCTTCGCTCATTGTTTGACTCCTATGCTCCAGTTAAGACAAAAACAATCATTGCTCGACCAATGGTGCCTTGGTTTAATAATGACAT
The DNA here is from genome assembly GCA_037893225.1 of Hippasteria phrygiana. Taxonomy (NCBI): domain Eukaryota; kingdom Metazoa; phylum Echinodermata; class Asteroidea; order Valvatida; family Goniasteridae; genus Hippasteria; species Hippasteria phrygiana. The sequence continues at coordinate 659,668 of JAZGUH010000511.1, read as the reverse complement.
AAAACTAGCTAAATGTCAAAAAAGAAAATTAGAAAGAATATAGCAAGGGACTAAATCCCAGAGTGATTTTGTTCTTTTTAGAAATGAAAAACAAGGTTACATTTTTGATGAATCAGGCTCGTCGTGAATATTATACAAATCTTATACATGAAACTTGTGGGGACCCAAAGGGATTTTTAAAAGTCTGTGGATCACTCTTCCGCAGTAAGGCATCCTTTTTTCCTCCGCACTGTGATGATACCGAACTTGCTAATGATTTTGGTAATTTCTTTGTACGAAAGATTAAGGGTATACGATCGAGGTTGAGTAATGATTTGAATTTACATGTCTCTTTTCAACAGAATCTGGTTTTGCATACTAGTGTGGGTGTTTGTTTCATTACATTTGATTGTTTGTCTCGGGAGTCTGTCAGGAAACTGATTTCTAGTTCTAGTAAGAAATCATGTTTGCTTGATCCCATTCCTACAAACTTATTTGTTAAGAATATTGATTCATTATTACCATTCATCACTGGAATAATAAATATTTCCTTGCAGTTATGGTGTTTTCCAGAACTCTGGAAATCTGCTGTAGTTATTCCGCTTCTGAAAAAGCCAGGGTTGGAAGCCAGGGTTGAGAATTTTCGTCCCATTAGTAATCTGCAATTTATTTCCAAGTTGTTGGAAAGAGCTGTAGTTAATCAGTTGCATCCTTATCTCATGAAGCATAATTTGTATCCAGTTAACCAATCAGCATATCGCACTCATCACAGTACAGAAACTGCATTACTTAAAGTTAAAAATTATTTATTAATGGCTATGAACAGTAAACATGTCTCTTTATTGGTTTTACTTGATTTAAGTGCAGCGTTTGATACACTAGACCACAATATTTTATTGGAGACACTTCGGAAAAAGTTTGGTTTGGGCGGTACTGTTTATAAGTGGTTCAATTCTTATTTGGTCAATAGATCCCAACAAGTTTTGGTTAATGGTAAATTATCTGAGAAGTTTGACTTGGAGTCGGGTGTTCCACAAGGGTCTTGTTTGGGTCATCTACTCTTTATTTTGTACACAAGTCAGTTGTTTGACATTGTTGAGCGCCATCATCCTCATGTTCACTGTTATGCCGATGATACGCAGCTTTATTTGTCTTTTTCACCTGATTTGGAAGGTAGTCAGAATTTGGCTTTGTCATCTATGGAGTCATGTATAAGCGAAATACGACATTGGATGCTTGTTAATGGGTTGTGCTTAAATGACAGTAAATCTGAATGTATAATTTATTGGTTCTCGTCAACAACTTGCTAAGGTCAATATTGACAGTGTCCGAGTTGGGGGGTCGGTGGTTTTACCTGTATCTTTGGTTCGTAATCTGGGAGTATGGTTTGATGATAATCTATCGATGAATACACACATTGCTAAAACTTGTAAGACAGCATTTTATTATCTCCATAATTTTAAGTTAATTAGAAAGTATCTATCGCAAAAGAGTATTGAGGTGTTAGTACATGCATTTATTACAAGTCGGCTGGATTATTGTAATAGTTTATATTACGGTTTGCCGGAAACTCAGATAAGTAGACTCCAACGTGTTCAAAATGCATGTGCAAGATTGGTGTGTTTGAATATTTCTAAGTTTAGTCATATTACTCCTGTATTAATTGATTTACATTGGCTTCCAGTTAAATTCAGAATAAGGTTTAAAATATTATTGCTGACATATAAAATTTTGCATGGATTAGGTCCAGAATATTTAACTAAGCTAATCCGTGTTCGGTTACAATCCCGCTATCGTTTGCGGAGTTCAGACAATGGTGTTTTTCTTTCTTATCCCTCGGTTCATAGTAGGGTTACAATGGGGGATCATGCATTTGAATTTGCTGCCCCTACATTATGGAACAGTTTGCCTTATAATGTGAGATGTGCTAGCAGTTTGCAAACTTTTAAGTCTTTATTGAAAACATATTTGTTTGTAACTGCTTATCAGTAGTTTTAATTGGAAATGGGGGGGGGGGGGGGGCGGTGTCGTGCAATAGTTTATATATCATTTTTCTCTTGTGATGTATATTTTGTTTGCTGTATTTTGTAATATTTATTTTTATGGAATCTTAATGTATTTTAATGTTTTAAGAGTGTTTTTATGGAATGCGCATTTGAACATATATATTATGGAATTTGCGCAGTAGAAATGAATAAATTGTTATTATTATTATTATTATTTGCCGCTCAAAAATTGATCCCCCTTTTTTAACTTTGTTGAGACTCAAATTGAGGGCGCTGTTCGTGAAATAGACCGAGGCACCGAAATTCATGGATCGACTCGATAGTCTAGACCCGGCCTGTATACACACACTAGGTCTACACGTGCAATTTTGTAAGTTGCAACAACAGCTAACATCGAACTTGCCCTGATTTTCTCACTTTTAGCGAAGGCTCCTCGGGGAATGGGCCGTTTAACTGCATTTGCCTATATCTTACTCACATCTGGGAACTTTGTTGGGATGGCAGTGGACTTGAGCATATTTTTAATGGTCATTCCAAAGGATTAGAAAAATACCAGTACCGAAACACAACGGCTCAAAGTGGTCGCTACATAACGCTGAGAAGCTGCTGGGGCCGGACCACTACGCTCTTGTCACCGTCACTTTCGCCGTCCAAATTCCCCGATATTTCGCATCAGTTGGAAATAAATGAAGGCTTACTCCATCCGTCGTTGTTTTGCTGCATCCAGCAGCCACACACCTTGTCGGCATGGCCAAAAAACACTATTTTGCTTAGATTTTGGACGAAGAATTTTCGCCGTACAATGTACACACAATGCATACCCGTGATGAATGGGTAATGTGCCTCGATCTATGTCACACACATATGTTAATGAGGGTCCCACTCAGGGGGCAGAGTAGCTTGGACAAACATTTTCATAAATTGTTTTCTCATATTTAATCTGGGAAATAATTGTCTCTGGACACAAAATATCATTGTCAAGTTAATACTTTGTTTTAAGCAGGAATAACGCAATATAAATCCTAAATCATGTTTCCTTTAAAAACAAGGAATGCAGCTTGACTCCGTCGGAGAAGATTGGTGGAGATGAACAGTGAAGTCAAACAGAAGAAAACTGGGATGGATAGGTTTTCCCGGTCATGGTCCAGTAGGCCTATTATAATATGGAAAGATATTGCATTTTTGGTTAACGTTTAACCTATTTTACTACGTATTTCATTCGAATGCTTGTATTAGACGCCCTGTATGGTCAGACCAGTTGATCGCTGAAAGAGGCTTGCTGACCGAGAAACCCATGACTTTGTCAGCTTTTTTCTATTATAAGTTTCCAAATCATATAGTATTTCACCGTTTCTCTCATTTGACAAATACAGATGACGAAAGCCCAGTGCTCACCTGCCCTTCTAATGTGACTGGCATAGGAACCGACTCGGGAGTTAATAACACTGCTGTAATTTGGTCACAAATACCATCAGCTACTGATAATGTCGACACTATAGATGCTTCCAGTATTTCATGTCAAGATGACGAAACGAGTTCGGTGGTGTCATCAGGTGATCCGTTTGGCTTAGGCACAACCACTGTGACTTGCAGTGTATCTGATGCTGCCGGCAATCCAGGTTCTTGCACATTTACCATAGAAATAGTCGGTAAGTATTTTGTTTGCCGTTTTTGAAAAACAATTTGAATAGGAAAAAATGCCGGTAATTCGTGAAACAATCCAAAAGGGAGAAATAAGTGATGAATTAGTCCTAACGTTGAATTCTATAGAACTAACTTGGAGCAACTTCCCTCAAGTTAAGTTCTAGAATTTGATTTATTATTGTCTTCCCTGGTACAAGAAAAACAATTTTAGAATTGGAATCAAAGTATGCAGAAACATTTGTTTAACATCCAGAGCACTGAGATCTTTACCTGACAGATGCTAGGCAGCAAACTTTGCATTAGTTGGAAAATGTTGCAGATTTTCGGTGACTTCGTACAGATCTATTTGCATTCATTTCAATCTTCAACAGAAAGCAGATTCCACGTAACCATCAATCACAGATTGCATTGTTGAAGGTGAAGGGGAAATATGCTGTGTAGGCATGCACATGTACAGTGTATGCAGGATTTTTATTACAGCTTGTGATATTGCATTGTTAAAATGTTATATACGAATTGCTTGTTTACACAGCGTCACCCAATGTGATTGTGCCTTCGGTAAGTGACCAGTGTACGGATTCAGGCTTGACTACTGCAACAGTAGTATGGGATGAAGTTACTGCAACGGAAGCAGAAGGTGGGAACATCACTTGCACTGATTCTGGAGATGGAACTGACCTGTCTACCACAGGTGGTACCTTTGGAGTAGGTTCACACACAGTCACATGCAACGTTACCAATACGGATGGTTGCCCAGGCTCAGATAGCTTTACATTCACTGTAGCAGGTATAGTGAATACATTTCAGTGTTTTTTGTATTGTCTATTGCATTGTAATTGTCTATTTTGAGGTTCCAAGCAAACTCGAATCCTAGATCATGATTTCTTTTATCCATTGCAACTGTGTGATATTATCCCGTGTAGCACGGTCTATATTGCACCGAATATATGTAATATGTGATATGTTTGCTTTCAAAACCATAGACATTTGTACAAACGTCTACATTTCCTCTGTAATGCTGACCAAGTCTAGTTGAAAACTGCAACTAAGATAAGAGTGAAATATTTTTTTTTTTTTACCAATACTTGACCAAAACAAAATTCCATCTTGTATCTTTTTCCACGTCCATTTGTAAAAGCATAAACAATTGGCTGATTGTAATCGGTAGGCAATGTGTTTTATTTTGTGGCTTTACAGTAAAAAGTTACACATTACCCCTTCAGCAGAAAAGCTGTAATGACTAAACCACAACAAAGTTAGTTTCAAATTGGACCCCTTTTTCTTAACTTTTCTTAGCATCACCAACAATTCTAATGCCAACTGTGAGTGATCAGTGTATCGACGTAGGCGAGTCTACTGCTGTTGTGTCCTGGGATCCAATTACTGCAACTGGTGCTGATGGTGAAAATGTGACGTGTATGGATGCTGATGGAAATGGTGTAGCTTTAGGAGGAGGCAACTTTTCTGTCGGTTGTTATACAGTGAATTGTACAGTTACCAAGTATAATTGCACAGTAACAATAAGCTTCACTTTCTACGTAACAGGTAAAGAAATCAGGCTTAAGTGTAATACATTTTTGTATTTGTGTGTGATTTATTTGACATTCGGTCAGGAGAGATCTAGAAAGTTTGTTGACTTATTTCCAGCCGGGTCCCTTGGAAAAAAGTGAGGAAGAACATTAGAGTTTTAGATGTGGGATGAAAAGCCCAGAGAACACTTCTGGAGAAAACCCAAGGAATCAGGAAGGACTGAATACCCTATCCAAATGTTGATCCCGTGCAGGAAAAACAAAAAGGTTCACTTTGAAAATGTATTCCAATTTACCTAGTCAGTTTCCATTGTGGATTGTTTGACGAATTATAAACTAAAAAGTCGTATCCTCATAGTTTTTTTCCTTCCCTGTAGGACTTTACCTTGTCAAGAACGAACTAACCTCTGATCATTCAGATAAACATTTAAATAATATGTCAAGATTATTTGAAATTCTTCAGCTTGTTGCCCAAAATAAGTTTGATGTTGTTCTGATAGATTTCGCTGTGGCAACTCTTCAAGCACTAAAGCTAAACCTGAATACTTTGCCGGTTTGCCCATTGCTCTAACCAACGTATGTTTCAGCCCATACACTTTGCCAGGCTTTCAAGTATTCCTGCTTTTCCTACTTTTTCCTCCTTTTTTTTACTTTGCTCCTACTTTTCCTACTTTTTTCTTGAAATTCCTATTTTTTTTCTACTTTTCCCTACTTTTTTGCCCAACAACTGCAAAAAATTTGATTTCAAAAAATGAGATCTCATCAAAATCTACTCCTGAAAGCCAGCAAAAGTCCTACTTTTATCTTGATTTTGTCCTCCAAAGTCCTACTTTTGTCCTTTTGGGGGAACATTTTGATCCTACTATTCTCCTACCTTTTCACCTGGGTCTGCTTGAATGCCTGCTATGTGTGCATGTAGTTTGTGTTTTCACGCATGCGCGATGGCGACATCTGCGTCGTCTGTACACAAAACGATCCTAGCAGACGACGCACAGCGATATTTACACTTACAAGGGATTTGTACTGCAACTTCCTTTGAATGTTATATAAATGAATAAATTTGTCTATGAAACAGTGATACATAGTCACTGCTAGTAAAAGAACAAAACCAAAAAAGCAATTTTAAGGCAGAAAAACTAACTTTTACAACAAATAATCGAACAAGAAATCATGCACAAAATTGCATTGTTATGGTATAGGCCTACATGCATGAACAGTGTCTGCAGGATTTTTATTACAGCTTGTGATATTGTATTGTTAAAATCTTATATATGAATTGCTTGTTTACACAGCATCACCCAATGTGACTGTGCCCTCGGTAAGTGACCAGTGTACGGATTCAGGCTTGACTACTGCAACAGTAGTATGGGATGAAGTTACTGCAACGGAAGCAGAAGGTGGGAACATCACTTGCACTGCTTCTGGAGATGGAACTGACCTGTCTACCACAGGTGGTACCTTTGGAGTAGGTTCACACACAGTCACATGCAACGTAACCAATACGGATGGTTGCACAGGCTCAGATAGCTTCACATTCAATGTAACAGGTAGTGAATAAATTTCATTGTTTTTTTGTATTGTCTATTGAATTGCAGTTGTCTATTTTGAGGTTCCATGCAAACTCCAATCCTTGATCATGATTTCTTTTATCCATTGCAACAACTCTGTGATATTACTCCGTGTAGCACGGTCTACATTGCACCGAATATATTGCGCGTTAAGTTGCACACATTTTACTGCTTAATGTACACATTGCTCGTACATCCTCACTAAATGCATGGCTGACGTGTTTGAAAACAAATTACGGATTAGACCCGGCTCATTATTACACATTGCCAGGACTCAGTTGGGACGCTCTGTTGAATCACAGCAAGTTAGAATTGGAACTTTTGACGGATTACGACATGTATTTATTCGTAGAGAAAGGAATCCGAGCCACCACCACGCCACCTGAGCCAACCACCACGCCGCCGGAGCCAACCACCACGCCACCGGAGCCAACCACCACGCCACCGGAGCCAACCACCACGCCGCCCGAGCCAACCACAATGCCGCCCGAGCCAACCACCACGCCGCCCGAGCCAACCACTACGCCGCCCGAGCCAACCACCACGCCGCCCGAGCCAACCACCACGCCGCCCGAGCCAACCACCACGCCGCCCGAGCCAACCACCATGCCGCCCGAGCCAACCACCACGCCGCCCGAGCCAACCACCACGCCGCCCGAGCCAACCACCACGCCGCCGGAGCCAACCACCACGCCGCCGGAGCCAACCACCACGCCGCCGGAGCCAACCACCACGCCGCCGGAGCCAACCACCACGCCGCCCGAGCCAACCACCACGCCGCCCGAGCCAACCACCACGCCGCCCGAGCCAACCACCACGCCGCCCGAGCCAACCACCACGCCGCCGGAGCCAACCACCACGCCGCCGGAGCCAACCACCACGCCGCCGGAGCCAACCACCACCACCAAGCCCCCGATGCCCTGCTTGTCAGGTTCTGTTCTTGTGTCATTTGGCCTTTGAGAAAGATTCTGCTAGAATTGAAACGTCATGCCCCCCTAACTTTAATTTTTTTTTTTTATTTCTTTGGTTAAACATGAGTAGGGCTTTAGGAAAAGGCAAAGGATTGCACGAGGTTTAAATAAACATGTATAGACCTGTAATCACAGATTGCATTGTTAAAGGTGAAGAGGAAAAATGTGTACATGCATGTACAGTTTATGCAGGATTTTTATTACAGCTTGTGATATTGCATTGTTAAAATGTCCTGATTTTGTCCTTTTGGGGGAACATTTTTATCCTACTATTCTCCTACCTTTTCACCTGGGTCTGCTTGAATGCCTGCTATGTGTGCATGTAGTTTGTGTTTTCACGCATGCGCGATGGCGACATCTGCGTCGTCTGTACACAAAACGATCCTAGCAGACGACGCACAACGATGTTTACACTTACGTGGGATTTGTACTGCAACTTCCTTTGAATGTTATATAAATGAATAAATTTGTCTATGAAACAGTGATACATAGTCACTGCTAGTAAAAGAACAAAACCAAACAAGCAATTTTAAGGCAGAAAAACTAACTTTTACGACAAATAATCGAACAAGAAATCATGCACAAAATTGCATTGTTATGGTGTAGGCCTACATGCATGAACAGTGTCTGCAGGATTTTTATTACAGCTTGTGATATTGTATTGTTAACATCTTATATATGAATTGCTTGTTTACACAGCATCACCCAATGTGACTGTGCCTTCGGTAAGTGACCAGTGTACGGATTCAGGCTTGACTACTGCAACAGTAGTATGGGATGAAGTTACTGCAACGGAAGCAGAAGGTGGGAACATCACTTGCACTGATTCTGGAGATGGAACTGACCTGTCTACCACAGGTGGTACCTTTGGAGTAGGTTCACACACAGTCACATGCAACGTAACCAATTTGGATGGTTGCACAGGCTCAGATAGCTTCACATTCAATGTAGCAGGTATAGTGAATACATTTCAGTGTTTTTTGTATTGTCTATTGCATTCCAATTGTCTATTTTGAGGTTCCAAGCAAACTCGAATCCTAGATCATGATTTCTTTTATCCATTTTGTGGCTTTACAGTAAAATGTTACACATTACCCCTTCAGCAGAAAAGCTGTAATGACTAAACCACAGCAAAGTTAGTTTCAAATTGGACCCCTTTTTCTTAACTTTTCTTAGCATCACCAACAATTCTAATGCCAACTGTGAGTGATCAGTGTATCGACGTAGGCGAGTCTACTGCTGTTGTGTCCTGGGATCCAATTACTGCAACTGGTGCTGATGGTGAAAATGTGACGTGTATGGATGCTGATGGAAATGGTGTAGCTTTAGGAGGAGGCAACTTTTCTGTCGGTTGTTATACAGTGACTTGTACAGTTACCAAGTATAATTGCACAGTAACAATAAGCTTCACGTTCTACGTCACAGGTAAAGAAATCAGGCTTAAGTTTAATATTTGTGTGTGATTTATTTGACATCCGGTCAGGAGAGATCTAGAAAGTCTTTTGACTTATTTCCAGCCGGGTCCCTTGGAAAAAAGTGAGGAAGAACATTAGTGTTTTAGATGTGGGATGAAAAGCCCAGAGAACACTTCTGGAGAAAACCCAAGGAATCAGGAAGGACTGAATACCCTATCCAAGAGTTGATCCCGTGCAGGAAAAACAAAAAGGTTCACTTTGAAAATGTATTCCAATTTACCTAGTCAGTTTCCCTTGTGGATTGTTTGACGAATTATAAGTTAAAAAGTCGTATCCTCATTGAGTGATCCCCACAATGTCGCTTCCCAGGTTGCATCGTAAAATTGGGCATGATCCCTGGCTATAAGGCATTATGGGTAGATGACTTCTGACTAGCGCCCACCCGAACAAAGATACTGACAATTTGGGAGACCGCCAACATACGGCAAGATAGCTCAGTTGGTAGAGCGCCGGTACGGTATTCCGAAGGGTCGCAGATTCGAATCCCGCTCCTGCCAGTTTTCTTTGTTCACTTTGAAACTGCAGGAAAAATAAAGTTAGGTTTAATGTGTTGAGCTGATATGGAGACAAATCAAGAGGCATTTTCCAACTACATCATGCGGTTGTCGGTCACTTCGCCCATTTTCCACTTTGCCCATTTTCCACTTTGCCCATTTTCCACTACGCCCATTTTCCACTTTGCCCATTTTCCACTTTGCCCATTTTCCACTTTGCCCATTTTCCACTTTACCCATTTTCCACTTTACCCATTTTCCACTTTGCCCATTTTCCACTTTGCCCATATTCCACTTCGCCCAAACCCCACTTCGCCCAAACCCTACTTCGCGCAAACCCCACTTCGCCCAAACCCTACTTCGCGCAAACCCCACTTCGCCCAAACCCCACTTCGCCCAAACCCCACTTCGCCCAAACCCCACTTCGCCCAAACCCCACTTCGCCCAAACCCCACTTCGCCCAAACCCCACTACGCCCAAACCCCACTACGCCCAAACCCCACTACGCCCAAACCCCACTACGCCCAAACCCCACTACGCCCAAACCCCACTATGCCCAAACCCCACTACGCCCAAACCCCACTACGCCCAAACCCCACTACGCCCAAACCCCACTACGCCCAAACCCCACTACGCCCAAACCCCACTACGCCCAAACCCCACTACGCCCAAACCCCAATATTGATGACTTGTTTTTTTTTTTAAGAACACTTGAACCAAACAAAAATTCCATCTTCACATTAACACTTGACCAGTTGTATCTTTTTCCACGTCCATTTGTAAAAGCATAAACAATTGGGCTGATTGTAATCGGTAGGCAATGTGTTTTATTTTGTGGCTTTACAGTAAAAAGTTACACATTACCCCTTCAGCAGAAAAGCTGTAATGACTAAACCACAACAAAGTTAGTTTCAAATTGGACCCCTTTTTCTTAACTTTTCTTAGCATCACCAACAATTCTAATGCCAACTGTGAGTGATCAGTGTATCGACGTAGGCGAGTCTACTGCTGTTGTGTCCTGGGATCCAATTACTGCAACTGGTGCTGATGGTGAAAATGTGACGTGTATGGATGCTGATGGAAATGGTGTAGCTTTAGGAGGAGGCAACTTTTCTGTCGGTTGTTATACAGTGACTTGTACAGTTACCAAGTATAATTGCACAGTAACAATAAGCTTCACGTTCTACGTCACAGGTAAAGAAATCAGGCTTAAGTTTAATATTTGTGTGTGATTTATTTGACATCCGGTCAGAAGAGATCTAGAAAGTCTTTTGACTTATTTCCAGCCGGGTCCCTTGGAAAAAAGGTGAGGAAGAACATTAGTGTTTTAGATGTGGGATGAAAAGCCCAGAGAACACTTCTGGAGAAAACCCAAGGAATCAGGAAGGACTGAATACCCTCCCTATCCAAGAGTTGATCCCGTGCAGGAAAAACTAAAAAGGTTCACTTTGAAAATGTATTCCAATTTACCTAGTCAGTTTCCCTTGTGGATTGTTTGACGAATTGTAAGTTAAAAAGTCGTATCCTTATTGAGTGATCCCCACAATGTCGCTTCCCAGGTTGCATCGTAAAATGGGGCATGATCCCTGGCTATAAGGCATTATGGATTGATGACTTCTGACTAGCGCCCACCCGAACAAAGATACTGACAATTTGGGACACCGCCAACACACGGCAAGATAGCTCAGTTGGTAGAGCGCCGGTACGGAGGTCGCATATTCGAATCCCGCTCCTGCCAATTTTCTTTGTTCACTTTGAAAATGCAGGAAAAATAAAGTTAGGTGTAATGTGTTGAGCTGATATGGAGACAAATCAAGAGGCATTTTCCAACTACATCATGCGGTTGTCGGTCACTTCGCCCATTTTCCACTTTACCCATTTTCCACTTTGCCCATTTTCCACTTTGCCCATTTTCCACTTCCCCTAAACCCCACTTCGCCGCAACCCCACTTCGCCCAAACCCCACTACGCCCAAACCCCACTACGCCCAAACCCCACTACGCCCAAACCCCACTACGCCCAAACCCCACTACGCCCAAACCCCACTACGCCCAAACCCCACTACGCCCAAACCCCACTACGCCCAAACCCCACTACGCCCAAACCCCACTACGCCCAAACCCCACTACGCCCAAACCCCACTACGCCTAAACCCCACTACGCCCAAACCCCACTACGCCCAAACCCCACTACGCCCAAACCCCACTTCGCCAAACCCCACTTCGCCCAAACCCCACTTCGCCCAAACCCCACTACGCCCAAACCCCACTACGCCCAAACCCCACTACGCCCAAACCCCACTACGCCCAAACCCCACTACGCCCAAACCCCACTACGCCCAAACCCCACTACGCCCAAACCCCACTACGCCCAAACCCCACTACGCCCAAACCCCACTACGCCCAAACCCCACTACGCCCAAACCCCACTACGCCCAAACCCCACTACGCCCAAACCCCACTACGCCCAAACCCCAATATTTATGACTTTTTTTTTTTTTAAGAACACTTGACCAAAACAAAATTCCATCTTCACATTAACACTTGACCAGTTGTATCTTTTTTCACGTCCATTTGTAAAAGCATAAACAATGGGCTGATTGTAATCGGTAGGCAATGTTTTTTTTTTGTGGCTTTACAGTAAAAAGTTACACATTACCCCTTCAGCAGAAAAGCTGTAATGACTAAACCACAACAAAGTTAGTTTCAAATTGGACCCCTTTTTCTTAACTTTTCTTAGCATCACCAACAATTCTAATGCCAACTGTGAGTGATCAGTGTATCGACGTAGGCGAGTCCACTGCTGTTGTGTCCTGGGATCCAATTACTGCAACTGGTGCTGATGGTGAAAATGTGACGTGTATGGATGCTGATGGAAATGGTGTAGCTTTAGGAGGAGGCAACTTTTCTGTCGGTTGTTATACAGTGAATTGTACAGTTACCAAGTATGGTTGCACAGTAACAATAAGTCTCACGTTCTACGTAACAGGTAAAGAAATCAGGCTTAAGTGTAATACATTTTTGTTTTTGTGTGTGATTTATTTGACATTCGGTCAGGAGAGATCTAGAAAGTCTTTTGACTTATTTCCAGCCGGGTCCCTTGGAAAAAAGTGAGGAAGAACATTAGAGTTTTAGATGTGGGATGAAAAGCCCAGAGAACACTTCTGGAGAAAACCCAAGGAATCAGGAAGGACTGAATACCCTATCCAAATGTTGATCCCGTGCAGGAAAAACAAAAAGGTTCACTTTAAAAATGTATTCCAATTTACCTAGTCAGTTTCCATTGTGGATTGTTTGACGAATTATAAACTCAAAAGTCGTATCCTCATAGAGTTTTTCCTTCCCTGTAGGACTTTACCTTGTCAAGAACGAACTAACCTCTGATCATTCAGATAAACATTTAAATAATATGTCAAGATTATTTGAAATTCTTCAGCTTGTTGCCCAAAATAAGTTTGATGTTGTTCTGATAGATTTCGCTGTGGCAACTCTTCAAGCACTAAAGCTAAACCTGAATACTTTGCCGGTTTTCCCATTGCTCTAACCAACGTATGTTTCAGCCCATAGACTTTGCCAGGCTTTCAAGTATTCCTGCTTTTCCTACTTTTTCCTCCTTTTTTTTTACTTTGCTCCTACTTTTCCTACTTTTTTCTTGAAATTCCTATATTTTTCTACTTTTCCCTACTTTTTTGCCCCACAACTGCAAAAAATTTGATTTCAAAAAATGAGATCTCATCAAAAACTACTCCTGAAAGCCAGCAAAAGTCCTACTTTTATCTTGATTTTGTCCTCCAAAGTCCTACTTTTGTCCTTTTGGGGGAACATTTTGATCCTACTATTCTCCTACTTTTTCACCTGGGTCTGCTTGAATGCCTGCTATGTGTGCATGTAGTTTGTGTTTTCACGCATGCGCGATGGCGACATCTGCATCGGCTGTACACAAAACAATCCTAGCAGACGACGCTCAGCGATGTTTACACTTACGTGGGATTTGTACTGCAACTTCCTTTGAATGTTATATAAATGAATAAATTTGTCTATGAAACAGTGATACATAGTCACTGCTAGTAAAAGAACAAAACCAAAAAGGCAATTTTAAGGCAGAAAAACTAACTTTTACGACAAATAATCGAACAAGAAATCATGCACAAAATTGCATTGTTATGGTGTAGGCCTACATGCATGAACAGTGTCTGCAGGATTTTTATTACAGCTTGTGATATTGTATTGTTAACATCTTATATATGAATTGCTTGTTTACACAGCATCACCCAATGTGACTGTGCCTTCGGTAAGTGACCAGTGTACGGATTCAGGCTTGACTACTGCAACAGTAGTATGGGATGAAGTTACTGCAACGGAAGCAGAAGGTGGGAACATCACTTGCACTGATTCTGGAGATGGAACTGACCTGTCTACCACAGGTGGTACCTTTGGAGTAGGTTCACACACAGTCACATGCAACGTAACCAATTTGGATGGTTGCACAGGCTCAGATAGCTTCACATTCAATGTAGCAGGTATAGTGAATACATTTCAGTGTTTTTTGTATTGTCTATTGCATTCCAATTGTCTATTTTGAGGTTCCAAGCAAACTCGAATCCTAGATCATGATTTCTTTTATCCATTTTGTGGCTTTACAGTAAAATGTTACACATTACCCCTTCAGCAGAAAAGCTGTAATGACTAAACCACAGCAAAGTTAGTTTCAAATTGGACCCCTTTTTCTTAACTTTTCTTAGCATCACCAACAATTCTAATGCCAACTGTGAGTGATCAGTGTATCGACGTAGGCGAGTCTACTGCTGTTGTGTCCTGGGATCCAATTACTGCAACTGGTGCTGATGGTGAAAATGTGACGTGTATGGATGCTGATGGAAATGGTGTAGCTTTAGGAGGAGGCAACTTTTCTGTCGGTTGTTATACAGTGACTTGTACAGTTACCAAGTATAATTGCACAGTAACAATAAGCTTCACGTTCTACGTCACAGGTAAAGAAATCAGGCTTAAGTTTAATATTTGTGTGTGATTTATTTGACATCCGGTCAGGAGAGATCTAGAAAGTCTTTTGACTTATTTCCAGCCGGGTCCCTTGGAAAAAAGTGAGGAAGAACATTAGTGTTTTAGATGTGGGATGAAAAGCCCAGAGAACACTTCTGGAGAAAACCCAAGGAATCAGGAAGGACTGAATACCCTATCCAAGAGTTGATCCCGTGCAGGAAAAACAAAAAGGTTCACTTTGAAAATGTATTCCAATTTACCTAGTCAGTTTCCCTTGTGGATTGTTTGACGAATTATAAGTTAAAAAGTCGTATCCTCATTGAGTGATCCCCACAATGTCGCTTCCCAGGTTGCATCGTAAAATTGGGCATGATCCCTGGCTATAAGGCATTATGGGTAGATGACTTCTGACTAGCGCCCACCCGAACAAAGATACTGACAATTTGGGAGACCGCCAACATACGGCAAGATAGCTCAGTTGGTAGAGCGCCGGTACGGTATTCCGAAGGGTCGCAGATTCGAATCCCGCTCCTGCCAGTTTTCTTTGTTCACTTTGAAACTGCAGGAAAAATAAAGTTAGGTTTAATGTGTTGAGCTGATATGGAGACAAATCAAGAGGCATTTTCCAACTACATCATGCGGTTGTCGGTCACTTCGCCCATTTTCCACTTTGCCCATTTTCCACTTTGCCCATTTTCCACTACGCCCATTTTCCACTTTGCCCATTTTCCACTTTGCCCATTTTCCACTTTGCCCATTTTCCACTTTACCCATTTTCCACTTTACCCATTTTCCACTTTGCCCATTTTCCACTTTGCCCATATTCCACTTCGCCCAAACCCCACTTCGCCCAAACCCTACTTCGCGCAAACCCCACTTCGCCCAAACCCTACTTCGCGCAAACCCCACTTCGCCCAAACCCCACTTCGCCCAAACCCCACTTCGCCCAAACCCCACTTCGCCCAAACCCCACTTCGCCCAAACCCCACTTCGCCCAAACCCCACTACGCCCAAACCCCACTACGCCCAAACCCCACTACGCCCAAACCCCACTACGCCCAAACCCCACTACGCCCAAACCCCACTACGCCCAAATCCCACTATGCCCAAACCCCACTACGCCCAAACCCCACTACGCCCAAACCCCACTACGCCCAAACCCCACTACGCCCAAACCCCACTACGCCCAAACCCCACTACGCCCAAACCCCACTACGCCCAAACCCCAATATTGATGACTTGGTTTTTTTTTTAAGAACACTTGAACCAAACAAAAATTCCATCTTCACATTAACACTTGACCAGTTGTATCTTTTTCCACGTCCATTTGTAAAAGCATAAACAATTGGGCTGATTGTAATCGGTAGGCAATGTGTTTTATTTTGTGGCTTTACAGTAAAAAGTTACACATTACCCCTTCAGCAGAAAAGCTGTAATGACTAAACCACAACAAAGTTAGTTTCAAATTGGACCCCTTTTTCTTAACTTTTCTTAGCATCACCAACAATTCTAATGCCAACTGTGAGTGATCAGTGTATCGACGTAGGCGAGTCTACTGCTGTTGTGTCCTGGGATCCAATTACTGCAACTGGTGCTGATGGTGAAAATGTGACGTGTATGGATGCTGATGGAAATGGTGTAGCTTTAGGAGGAGGCAACTTTTCTGTCGGTTGTTATACAGTGACTTGTACAGTTACCAAGTATAATTGCACAGTAACAATAAGCTTCACGTTCTACGTCACAGGTAAAGAAATCAGGCTTAAGTTTAATATTTGTGTGTGATTTATTTGACATCCGGTCAGAAGAGATCTAGAAAGTCTTTTGACTTATTTCCAGCCGGGTCCCTTGGAAAAAAGGTGAGGAAGAACATTAGTGTTTTAGATGTGGGATGAAAAGCCCAGAGAACACTTCTGGAGAAAACCCAAGGAATCAGGAAGGACTGAATACCCTCCCTATCCAAGAGTTGATCCCGTGCAGGAAAAACTAAAAAGGTTCACTTTGAAAATGTATTCCAATTTACCTAGTCAGTTTCCCTTGTGGATTGTTTGACGAATTGTAAGTTAAAAAGTCGTATCCTTATTGAGTGATCCCCACAATGTCGCTTCCCAGGTTGCATCGTAAAATGGGGCATGATCCCTGGCTATAAGGCATTATGGATTGATGACTTCTGACTAGCGCCCACCCGAACAAAGATACTGACAATTTGGGACACCGCCAACACACGGCAAGATAGCTCAGTTGGTAGAGCGCCGGTACGGAGGTCGCATATTCGAATCCCGCTCCTGCCAATTTTCTTTGTTCACTTTGAAAATGCAGGAAAAATAAAGTTAGGTGTAATGTGTTGAGCTGATATGGAGACAAATCAAGAGGCATTTTCCAACTACATCATGCGGTTGTCGGTCACTTCGCCCATTTTCCACTTTACCCATTTTCCACTTTGCCCATTTTCCACTTTGCCCATTTTCCACTTCCCCTAAACCCCACTTCGCCGCAACCCCACTTCGCCCAAACCCCACTACGCCCAAACCCCACTACGCCCAAACCCCACTACGCCCAAACCCCACTACGCCCAAACCCCACTACGCCCAAACCCCACTACGCCCAAACCCCACTACGCCCAAACCCCACTACGCCCAAACCCCACTACGCCCAAACCCCACTACGCCCAAACCCCACTACGCCCAAACCCCACTACGCCTAAACCCCACTACGCCCAAACCCCACTACGCCCAAACCCCACTACGCCCAAACCCCACTTCGCCAAACCCCACTTCGCCCAAACCCCACTTCGCCCAAACCCCACTACGCCCAAACCCCACTACGCCCAAACCCCACTACGCCCAAACCCCACTACGCCCAAACCCCACTACGCCCAAACCCCACTACGCCCAAACCCCACTACGCCCAAACCCCACTACGCCCAAACCCCACTACGCCCAAACCCCACTACGCCCAAACCCCACTACGCCCAAACCCCACTACGCCCAAACCCCACTACGCCCAAACCCCACTACGCCCAAACCCCACTACGCCCAAACCCCAATATTTATGACTTTTTTTTTTTTTAAGAACACTTGACCAAAACAAAATTCCATCTTCACATTAACACTTGACCAGTTGTATCTTTTTTCACGTCCATTTGTAAAAGCATAAACAATGGGCTGATTGTAATCGGTAGGCAATGTTTTTTTTTTGTGGCTTTACAGTAAAAAGTTACACATTACCCCTTCAGCAGAAAAGCTGTAATGACTAAACCACAACAAAGTTAGTTTCAAATTGGACCCCTTTTTCTTAACTTTTCTTAGCATCACCAACAATTCTAATGCCAACTGTGAGTGATCAGTGTATCGACGTAGGCGAGTCCACTGCTGTTGTGTCCTGGGATCCAATTACTGCAACTGGTGCTGATGGTGAAAATGTGACGTGTATGGATGCTGATGGAAATGGTGTAGCTTTAGGAGGAGGCAACTTTTCTGTCGGTTGTTATACAGTGAATTGTACAGTTACCAAGTATGGTTGCACAGTAACAATAAGTCTCACGTTCTACGTAACAGGTAAAGAAATCAGGCTTAAGTGTAATACATTTTTGTTTTTGTGTGTGATTTATTTGACATTCGGTCAGGAGAGATCTAGAAAGTTTTTTGACTTATTTCCAGCCGGGTCCCTTGGAAAAAAGTGAGGAAGAACATTAGAGTTTTAGATGTGGGATGAAAAGCCCAGAGAACACTTCTGGAGAAAACCCAAGGAATCAGGAAGGACTGAATACCCTATCCAAATGTTGATCCCGTGCAGGAAAAACAAAAAGGTTCACTTTAAAAATGTATTCCAATTTACCTAGTCAGTTTCCATTGTGGATTGTTTGACGAATTATAAACTCAAAAGTCGTATCCTCATAGAGTTTTTCCTTCCCTGTAGGACTTTACCTTGTCAAGAACGAACTAACCTCTGATCATTCAGATAAACATTTAAATAATATGTCAAGATTATTTGAAATTCTTCAGCTTGTTGCCCAAAATAAGTTTGATGTTGTTCTGATAGATTTCGCTGTGGCAACTCTTCAAGCACTAAAGCTAAACCTGAATACTTTGCCGGTTTTCCCATTGCTCTAACCAACGTATGTTTCAGCCCATAGACTTTGCCAGGCTTTCAAGTATTCCTGCTTTTCCTACTTTTTCCTCCTTTTTTTTTACTTTGCTCCTACTTTTCCTACTTTTTTCTTGAAATTCCTATATTTTTCTACTTTTCCCTACTTTTTTGCCCCACAACTGCAAAAAATTTGATTTCAAAAAATGAGATCTCATCAAAAACTACTCCTGAAAGCCAGCAAAAGTCCTACTTTTATCTTGATTTTGTCCTCCAAAGTCCTACTTTTGTCCTTTTGGGGGAACATTTTGATCCTACTATTCTCCTACTTTTTCACCTGGGTCTGCTTGAATGCCTGCTATGTGTGCATGTAGTTTGTGTTTTCACGCATGCGCGATGGCGACATCTGCATCGGCTGTACACAAAACAATCCTAGCAGACGACGCTCAGCGATGTTTACACTTACGTGGGATTTGTACTGCAACTTCCTTTGAATGTTATATAAATGAATAAATTTGTCTATGAAACAGTGATACATAGTCACTGCTAGTAAAAGAACAAAACCAAAAAGGCAATTTTAAGGCAGAAAAACTAACTTTTACGACAAATAATCGAACAAGAAATCATGCACAAAATTGCATTGTTATGGTGTAGGCCTACATGCATGAACAGTGTCTGCAGGATTTTTATTACAGCTTGTGATATTGTATTGTTAACATCTTATATATGAATTGCTTGTTTACACAGCATCACCCAATGTGACTGTGCCTTCGGTAAGTGACCAGTGTACGGATTCAGGCTTGACTACTGCAACAGTAGTATGGGATGAAGTTACTGCAACGGAAGCAGAAGGTGGGAACATCACTTGCACTGATTCTGGAGATGGAACTGACCTGTCTACCACAGGTGGTACCTTTGGAGTAGGTTCACACACAGTCACATGCAACGTAACCAATTTGGATGGTTGCACAGGCTCAGATAGCTTCACATTCAATGTAGCAGGTATAGTGAATACATTTCAGTGTTTTTTGTATTGTCTATTGCATTCCAATTGTCTATTTTGAGGTTCCAAGCAAACTCGAATCCTAGATCATGATTTCTTTTATCCATTTTGTGGCTTTACAGTAAAATGTTACACATTACCCCTTCAGCAGAAAAGCTGTAATGACTAAACCACAGCAAAGTTAGTTTCAAATTGGACCCCTTTTTCTTAACTTTTCTTAGCATCACCAACAATTCTAATGCCAACTGTGAGTGATCAGTGTATCGACGTAGGCGAGTCTACTGCTGTTGTGTCCTGGGATCCAATTACTGCAACTGGTGCTGATGGTGAAAATGTGACGTGTATGGATGCTGATGGAAATGGTGTAGCTTTAGGAGGAGGCAACTTTTCTGTCGGTTGTTATACAGTGACTTGTACAGTTACCAAGTATAATTGCACAGTAACAATAAGCTTCACGTTCTACGTCACAGGTAAAGAAATCAGGCTTAAGTTTAATATTTGTGTGTGATTTATTTGACATCCGGTCAGGAGAGATCTAGAAAGTCTTTTGACTTATTTCCAGCCGGGTCCCTTGGAAAAAAGTGAGGAAGAACATTAGTGTTTTAGATGTGGGATGAAAAGCCCAGAGAACACTTCTGGAGAAAACCCAAGGAATCAGGAAGGACTGAATACCCTATCCAAGAGTTGATCCCGTGCAGGAAAAACAAAAAGGTTCACTTTGAAAATGTATTCCAATTTACCTAGTCAGTTTCCCTTGTGGATTGTTTGACGAATTATAAGTTAAAAAGTCGTATCCTCATTGAGTGATCCCCACAATGTCGCTTCCCAGGTTGCATCGTAAAATTGGGCATGATCCCTGGCTATAAGGCATTATGGGTAGATGACTTCTGACTAGCGCCCACCCGAACAAAGATACTGACAATTTGGGAGACCGCCAACATACGGCAAGATAGCTCAGTTGGTAGAGCGCCGGTACGGTATTCCGAAGGGTCGCAGATTCGAATCCCGCTCCTGCCAGTTTTCTTTGTTCACTTTGAAACTGCAGGAAAAATAAAGTTAGGTTTAATGTGTTGAGCTGATATGGAGACAAATCAAGAGGCATTTTCCAACTACATCATGCGGTTGTCGGTCACTTCGCCCATTTTCCACTTTGCCCATTTTCCACTTTGCCCATTTTCCACTACGCCCATTTTCCACTTTGCCCATTTTCCACTTTGCCCATTTTCCACTTTGCCCATTTTCCACTTTACCCATTTTCCACTTTACCCATTTTCCACTTTGCCCATTTTCCACTTTGCCCATATTCCACTTCGCCCAAACCCCACTTCGCCCAAACCCTACTTCGCGCAAACCCCACTTCGCCCAAACCCTACTTCGCGCAAACCCCACTTCGCCCAAACCCCACTTCGCCCAAACCCCACTTCGCCCAAACCCCACTTCGCCCAAACCCCACTTCGCCCAAACCCCACTTCGCCCAAACCCCACTACGCCCAAACCCCACTACGCCCAAACCCCACTACGCCCAAACCCCACTACGCCCAAACCCCACTACGCCCAAACCCCACTACGCCCAAATCCCACTATGCCCAAACCCCACTACGCCCAAACCCCACTACGCCCAAACCCCACTACGCCCAAACCCCACTACGCCCAAACCCCACTACGCCCAAACCCCACTACGCCCAAACCCCACTACGCCCAAACCCCAATATTGATGACTTGGTTTTTTTTTTAAGAACACTTGAACCAAACAAAAATTCCATCTTCACATTAACACTTGACCAGTTGTATCTTTTTCCACGTCCATTTGTAAAAGCATAAACAATTGGGCTGATTGTAATCGGTAGGCAATGTGTTTTATTTTGTGGCTTTACAGTAAAAAGTTACACATTACCCCTTCAGCAGAAAAGCTGTAATGACTAAACCACAACAAAGTTAGTTTCAAATTGGACCCCTTTTTCTTAACTTTTCTTAGCATCACCAACAATTCTAATGCCAACTGTGAGTGATCAGTGTATCGACGTAGGCGAGTCTACTGCTGTTGTGTCCTGGGATCCAATTACTGCAACTGGTGCTGATGGTGAAAATGTGACGTGTATGGATGCTGATGGAAATGGTGTAGCTTTAGGAGGAGGCAACTTTTCTGTCGGTTGTTATACAGTGACTTGTACAGTTACCAAGTATAATTGCACAGTAACAATAAGCTTCACGTTCTACGTCACAGGTAAAGAAATCAGGCTTAAGTTTAATATTTGTGTGTGATTTATTTGACATCCGGTCAGAAGAGATCTAGAAAGTCTTTTGACTTATTTCCAGCCGGGTCCCTTGGAAAAAAGGTGAGGAAGAACATTAGTGTTTTAGATGTGGGATGAAAAGCCCAGAGAACACTTCTGGAGAAAACCCAAGGAATCAGGAAGGACTGAATACCCTCCCTATCCAAGAGTTGATCCCGTGCAGGAAAAACTAAAAAGGTTCACTTTGAAAATGTATTCCAATTTACCTAGTCAGTTTCCCTTGTGGATTGTTTGACGAATTGTAAGTTAAAAAGTCGTATCCTTATTGAGTGATCCCCACAATGTCGCTTCCCAGGTTGCATCGTAAAATGGGGCATGATCCCTGGCTATAAGGCATTATGGATTGATGACTTCTGACTAGCGCCCACCCGAACAAAGATACTGACAATTTGGGACACCGCCAACACACGGCAAGATAGCTCAGTTGGTAGAGCGCCGGTACGGAGGTCGCATATTCGAATCCCGCTCCTGCCAGTTTTCTTTGTTCACTTTGAAAATGCAGGAAAAATAAAGTTAGGTGTAATGTGTTGAGCTGATATGGAGACAAATCAAGAGGCATTTTCCAACTACATCATGCGGTTGTCGGTCACTTCGCCCATTTTCCACTTTACCCATTTTCCACTTTGCCCATTTTCCACTTTGCCCATTTTCCACTTCCCCTAAACCCCACTTCGCCGCAACCCCACTTCGCCCAAACCCCACTACGCCCAAACCCCACTACGCCCAAACCCCACTACGCCCAAACCCCACTACGCCCAAACCCCACTACGCCCAAACCCCACTACGCCCAAACCCCACTACGCCCAAACCCCACTACGCCCAAACCCCACTACGCCCAAACCCCACTACGCCCAAACCCCACTACGCCCAAACCCCACTACGCCTAAACCCCACTACGCCCAAACCCCACTACGCCCAAACCCCACTACGCCCAAACCCCACTACGCCCAAACCCCACTTCGCCAAACCCCACTTCGCCCAAACCCCACTTCGCCCAAACCCCACTACGCCCAAACCCCACTACGCCCAAACCCCACTACGCCCAAACCCCACTACGCCCAAACCCCACTACGCCCAAACCCCACTACGCCCAAACCCCACTACGCCCAAACCCCACTACGCCCAAACCCCACTACGCCCAAACCCCACTACGCCCAAACCCCACTACGCCCAAACCCCACTACGCCCAAACCCCACTACACCCAAACCCCACTACGCCCAAACCCCAATATTTATGACTTTTTTTTTTTTTAAGAACACTTGACCAAAACAAAATTCCATCTTCACATTAACACTTGACCAGTTGTATCTTTTTTCACGTCCATTTGTAAAAGCATAAACAATGGGCTGATTGTAATCGGTAGGCAATGTTTTTTTTTTGTGGCTTTACAGTAAAAAGTTACACATTACCCCTTCAGCAGAAAAGCTGTAATGACTAAACCACAACAAAGTTAGTTTCAAATTGGACCCCTTTTTCTTAACTTTTCTTAGCATCACCAACAATTCTAATGCCAACTGTGAGTGATCAGTGTATCGACGTAGGCGAGTCCACTGCTGTTGTGTCCTGGGATCCAATTACTGCAACTGGTGCTGATGGTGAAAATGTGACGTGTATGGATGCTGATGGAAATGGTGTAGCTTTAGGAGGAGGCAACTTTTCTGTCGGTTGTTATACAGTGAATTGTACAGTTACCAAGTATGGTTGCACAGTAACAATAAGTCTCACGTTCTACGTAACAGGTAAAGAAATCAGGCTTAAGTGTAATACATTTTTGTTTTTGTGTGTGATTTATTTGACATTCGGTCAGGAGAGATCTAGAAAGTTTTTTGACTTATTTCCAGCCGGGTCCCTTGGAAAAAAGTGAGGAAGAACATTAGAGTTTTAGATGTGGGATGAAAAGCCCAGAGAACACTTCTGGAGAAAACCCAAGGAATCAGGAAGGACTGAATACCCTATCCAAATGTTGATCCCGTGCAGGAAAAACAAAAAGGTTCACTTTAAAAATGTATTCCAATTTACCTAGTCAGTTTCCATTGTGGATTGTTTGACGAATTATAAACTCAAAAGTCGTATCCTCATAGAGTTTTTCCTTCCCTGTAGGACTTTACCTTGTCAAGAACGAACTAACCTCTGATCATTCAGATAAACATTTAAATAATATGTCAAGATTATTTGAAATTCTTCAGCTTGTTGCCCAAAATAAGTTTGATGTTGTTCTGATAGATTTCGCTGTGGCAACTCTTCAAGCACTAAAGCTAAACCTGAATACTTTGCCGGTTTTCCCATTGCTCTAACCAACGTATGTTTCAGCCCATAGACTTTGCCAGGCTTTCAAGTATTCCTGCTTTTCCTACTTTTTCCTCCTTTTTTTTTACTTTGCTCCTACTTTTCCTACTTTTTTCTTGAAATTCCTATATTTTTCTACTTTTCCCTACTTTTTTGCCCCACAACTGCAAAAAATTTGATTTCAAAAAATGAGATCTCATCAAAAACTACTCCTGAAAGCCAGCAAAAGTCCTACTTTTATCTTGATTTTGTCCTCCAAAGTCCTACTTTTGTCCTTTTGGGGGAACATTTTGATCCTACTATTCTCCTACCTTTTCACCTGGGTCTGCTTGAATGCCTGCTATGTGTGCATGTAGTTTGTGTTTTCATGCATGCGCGATGGCGACATCTGCGTCGTCTGTACACAAAACGATCCTAGCAGACGACGCACAGCGATGTTTACACTTACGTGGGATTTGTACTGCAACTTCCTTTGAATGTTATATAAATGAATAAATTTGTCTATGAAACAGTGATACATAGTCACTGCTAGTAAAAGAACAAAACCAAAAAGGCAATTTTAAGGCAGAAAAACTAACTTTTACGACAAATAATCAAACAAGAAATCATGCACAAAATTGCATTGTTATGGTGTAGGCCTACATGCATGTACAGTGTCTGCAGGATTTATATTACAGCTTGTGATATTGCATTGTTAAAATCTTATATATGAATTGCTTGTTTACACAGCATCACCCAATGTGACTGTGCCTTCGGTAAGTGACCAGTGTACGGATTCAGGCTTGACTACTGCAACAGTAGTATGGGATGAAGTTACTGCAACGGAAGCATCAGGTGGGAACATCACTTGCACTGATTCTGGAGATGGATCTGACCTCTCTACCACAGGTGGTACCTTTGGAGTAGGTTCACACACAGTCACATGCAACGTAACCAATACGGATGGTTGCACAGGCTCAGATAGCTTCACATTCAATGTAACAGGTAGTGAATAAATGTCATTGTTTTTTGTATTGTCTATTGAATTGCAGTTGTCTATTTTGAGGTTCCATGCAAACTCGAATCCTTGATCATGATTTCTTTTATCCATTGCAACAACTCTGTGATATTACTCCGTGTAGCACGGTCTACATTGCACCGAATATATTGCGCGTTAAGTTGCACACATTTTACTGCTTTATGTACACATTGCACGTACATCCTCACTAAATGCATGGCTGACGTGTTTGAAAACAAATTACGGATTAGACCCGGCTCACTATTACACATTGCCAGGACTCAGTTGGGACGCTCTGTTGAATCACAGCAAGTTAGAATTGGCACTTTTGACGGATTACGACATGTATTTATTCGTAGAGAAAGGAATCCGAGCCACCACGCCGCCCGAGCCAACCACCACGCCGCCCGAGCCAACCACCACGCCGCCCGAGCCAACCACCACGCCGCCCGAGCCAACCACCACCCCCACGCCGCCCGAGCCAACCACCACGCCGCCCGAGCCAACCACCACCACCACGCCGCCCGAGCCAACCACCACCACCACGCCGCCCGAGCCAACCACCACCACCACGCCGCCCGAGCCAACCACCACCACCACGCCGCCCGAGCCAACCACTACGCCGCCCGAGCCAACCACCACGCCGCCCGAGCCAACCACCACCACCACGCCGCCCGAGCCAATCACCACCACCACGCCGCCCGAGCCAACCACTACGCCGCCCGAGCCAACCACCACGCCGCCCGAGCCAACCACCACCACCGAGTCCCCGATGCCCTGCTTGTCAGGTTCTGTTCTTATGTCATTTGGCCTTTGAGAAAGATTCTGCTAAAATTGAAACGTCATGCCCCCTAACTTTAAATATTTGTTTACACTTCCTGGGTTAAACATGAGTAGGGCTTTAGGAAAAGGCAAAGGATTGCACGAGGTTTAAATAAACAGATGTATAGACCTGTAATCACAGATTGCATTGTTAAAGGTGAAGAGGAAAAATTTGTACATACATGTACAGTGTATGCAGGATTTTTATTACAGCTTGTGATATTGCATTGTTAAAATTTCTTACTTTTATCCTGATTTTTTCCTCCAAAGTCCTACTTTTGTCCTTTTGGGGGAAAATTTTGATCCTACTATTCTCCTACCTTTTCACCTGGGTCTGCTTGAATGCCTGCTATGTGTGCATGTAGTTTGTGTTTTCATGCATGCGCGATGGCGACATCTGCGTCGTCTGTACACAAAACGATCCTAGCAGACGACGCACAGCGATGTTTACACTTACGTGGGATTTGTACTGCAACTTCCTTTGAATGTTATATAAATGAATAAATTTGTCTATGAAACAGTGATACATAGTCACTGCTAGTAAAAAAACAAAACCAAAAAGGCAATTTTAAGGCAGAAAAACTAACTTTTACGACAAATTATCAAACAAGAAATCATGCACAAAATTGCATTGTTATGGTGTAGGCCTACATGCATGTACAGTGTCTGCAGGATTTATATTACAGCTTGTGATATTGCATTGTTAAAATCTTATATATGAATTGCTTGTTTACACAGCATCCCCCAATGTGACTGTGCCTTCGGTAAGTGACCAGTGTACGGATTCAGGCTTGACTACTGCAACAGTAGTATGGGATGAAGTTACTGCAACGGAAGCATCAGGTGGGAACATCACTTGCACTGATTCTGGAGATGGATCTGACCTCTCTACCACAGGTGGTACCTTTGGAGTAGGTTCACACACAGTCACATGCAACGTAACCAATACGGATGGTTGCACAGGCTCAGATAGCTTCACATTCACTGTAATAGGTAAGGAATAAGTTTTCTATTTTTGAGGTTTTTGTATAACATTTTCTTCAAGCAAACTCGAATCCTGTTCCCGATTGGTCTGTCCATTGTAACAATGGTGTGCTAATAAGTATTATACAATGCCTGAATAAATCCCCGCCATCTGATTGGTGGATCGTCGATCACCTGCATTGAACTGTTCGTCCCATCGCACGACGCGAACCCGCACCACAAAAAAGAAACCAGATTCCACGTAACCGTCAATCACAGATTGCATTGGTGAAGGGGAAATATGCTGTGTAGGCATGTACATGTACAGTGTATGCAGGATTTTTATTACAGCTTGTGATATTGCATTGTTAAAATGTTATATATGAATTGCTTGTTTACACAGCATCGCCCAATGTGACTGTGCCTTCGGTAAGTGACCAATGTACGGATCCAGGCTTGACTACTGCAACAGTAGTATGGGATGAAGTTACTGCAACAGAAGCATCAGGTGGGCGGAACATCACTTGCACTGATTCTGGAGATGGAACTGACCTGTCTACCACAGTTGGTACCTTTGGAGTAGGTTCACACACAGTCACATGCAACGTAACCAATATGGATGGTTGCACAGGCTCAGATAGCTTCACATTCAATGTAACAGGTAGTGAATATATGTCATTGTTTTTTGTATTGTCTATTGAATTGCAGTTGTCTATTTTGAGGTTCCATGCAAACTCGAATCCTTGATCATGATTTCTTTTAGTTGCACACATTTTACTGCTTTATGTACACATTGCACTTACATCCTCACTAAATGCATGGCTGACGTGTTTGAAAACAAATTACGGATTAGTCCCGGCTCACTATTACACATTGCCAGGACTCAGTTGGGACGCTCTGTTGAATCACAGCAAGTTAGAATTGGCACTTTTGACGGATTACGACATGTATTTATTCGTAGAGAAAGGAATCCGAGCCACCACGCCGCCCGAGCCAACCACCACGCCGCCCGAGCCAACCACCACGCCGCCCGAGCCAACCACCATGCCGCCTGAGCCAACCACCACGCCGCCGGAGCCAACCACCACGCCGCTCGAGCCAACCACCACCACCACGTCGCCCGAGCCAACAAGCACCACCACCACGCCGCCCGAGCCAACCACCACCACCACGCCGCCCGAGCCAACCACCATTACCACCACCACCGAGCCGCCCGAGCCAACCACCAGTACCGAGCTGCCCGAGCCAACCACCACCACCACGCCTCCCGAGCCAACCACCACCACCACGACGCCCGAGCCAGCCACCACCACCACGCCGCCCGAGCCAGCCACCACCACCACGCCGCCCGAGCCAACCACCACCACCACGCCGCCCGAGCCAACCACCACCACCACGCCGCCCGAGCCAACCACCACCACCACGCCGCCCGAGCCAACCACCACCACCACGCCGCCCGAGCCAGCCACTACCACCACGCCGCCCGAGCCAACCACCACCACCACGCCGCCCGAGCCAGCCACCACCACCACGCCGCCCGAGCCAACCACCACCACCACGCCGCCCGAGCCAACCACCACCACCACGCCGCCCGAGCCAACCACCACCACCACGCCGCCCGAGCCAACCACCACCACCACGCCGCCCGAGCCAGCCACTACCACCACGCCGCCCGAGCCAACCACCACCACCACGCCGCCCGAGCCAACCACCACCACCACGCCGCCCGAGCCAACCACCACCACCACGCCGCCCGAGCCAGCCACTACCACCAC
Organism: Hippasteria phrygiana; assembly: GCA_037893225.1. Lineage (NCBI taxonomy): Eukaryota > Metazoa > Echinodermata > Asteroidea > Valvatida > Goniasteridae > Hippasteria > Hippasteria phrygiana. The sequence continues at coordinate 630,778 of JAZGUH010000511.1, read as the reverse complement.
GCCGCCCGAGCCAACCACCACCACCACGCCGCCCGAGCCAACCACCACCACCACGCCGCCCGAGCCAGCCACCACCACCACGCCGCCCGAGCCAGCCACCACCACCACCACGCCGCCCGAGCCAACCACCACCACCACGCTGCCCCAGCCAACCAGCACCACCTCGCCGCCCGAGCCAACCACCACCACCGAGCCGCCCGAGCCAACCACCACCACCACGCCGCCCGAGCTAACCACCACCACCACGCCGCCCAAGCCAGCCACCACCACCACACCGCCCGAGCCAACCACCACCACCGAGCCGCCCGAGCCAACCACCACCACCACGCCGCCCGAGCCAACCACCACCACCACGCCGCCCGAGCCAACCACCATTACCACCACCACCGAGCCGCCCGAGCCAACCACCACCACCGAGCCGCCTGAGCCAACCACCACCACCAAGCCAACCACCACCACCGAGCCGCCCGAGCCAACCACCACCACCAAGCCGCCCGAGCCAACCACCACCACCAAGCCACCCGAGCCAACCACCACCACCGAGCCGCCCGAGCCAACCACTACCACCGAGCCGCCCGAGCCAACCACCACCACCGAGCCGCCCGAGCCAACCACCAGTACCGAGCTGCCCGAGCCAACCACCACCACCACGCCTCCCGAGCCAACCACCACCACCACGCCGCCCGAGCCAACCACCACCACCACGCCGCCCGAGCCAGCCACCACCACCACGCCGCCCGAGCCAGCCACCACCACCACGCCGCCCGAGCCAACCACCACCACCACGCCGCCCGAGCCAACCACCACCACCACGCCGCCCGAGCCAGCCACCACCACCACGCCGCCCGAGCCAGCCACCACCACCACCACGCCGCCCGAGCCAACCACCACCACCACGCCGCCCCAGCCAACCAGCACCACCTCGCCGCCCGAGCCAACCACCACCACCGAGCCGCCCGAGCCAACCACCACCACCACGCCGCCCGAGCTAACCACCACCACCACGCCGCCCGAGCCAACCACCACCACCACGCCGCCCGAGCCAACCACCATTACCACCACCACCGAGCCGCCCGAGCCAACCACCACCACCGAGCCGCCTGAGCCAACCACCACCACCAAGCCAACCACCACCACCGAGCCGCCCGAGCCAACCACCACCACCAAGCCGCCCGAGCCAACCACCACCACCAAGCCACCCGAGCCAACCACCACCACCGAGCCGCCTGAGCCAACCACCACCACCAAGCCAACCACCACCACCGAGCCGCCCGAGCCAACCACCACCACCAAGCCGCCCGAGCCAACAACCACCACCAAGCCGCCCGAGCCAACCACTACCAGCGAGCCGCCCGAGCCAACCACCACCACCGAGCCGCCCGAGCCAACCACCAGTACCGAGCTGCCCGAGCCAACCACCACCACCACGCCTCCCGAGCCAACCACCACCACCACGACGCCCGAGCCAGCCACCACCACCACGCCGCCCGAGCCAGCCACCACCACCACGCCGCCCGAGCCTGCCACCACCACCACGCCACCCGAGCCAGCCACCACCACCACGCCGCCCGAGCCAGCCACCACCACCACGCCGCCCGAGCCAGCCACCACCACCGAGCCGCCCGAGCCAACCACCACCATCGAGCCGCCCGAGCCAACCACCACCACCGAGCCGCCCGAGCCAACCACCACCACCACGCCGCCCGAGCCAACCACCACCACCACGCCGCCCCAGCCAACCACCACCACCTCCCCGCCCGAGCCAACCACCACCACCGAGCCGCCCGAGCCAACCACCACCACCACGCCGCCCGAGCTAACCACCACCACCACGCCGCCCAAGCCAGCCACCACCACCACGCCACCCGAGCCAACCACCACCACCGAGCCGCCCGAGCCAACCACCACCACCACGCCGCCCGAGCCAACCACCACCACCACGCCGCCCGAGCCAACCACCACCACCACGCCGCCCGAGCCAGCCACCACCACCACGCCGCCCGAGCCAGCCACCACCACCACGCCGCCCGAGCCAGCCACTACCACCACGCCGCCCGAGCCAGCCACTACCACCACGCTGCCCGAGCCAGCCACTACCACCACGCCGCCCGAGCCAACCACCACCACCACGCCGCCCGAGCCAACCACCACCACCACGCCGCCCGAGCCAGCCACCACCACCACGCCGCCCGAGCCAGCCACCACCACCACGCCGCCCGAGCCAGCCACCACCACCACGCCGCCCGAGCCAACCACCACCACCACGCCGCCCGAGCCAGCCACCACCACCACACCGCCCGAGCCAGCCACCACCACCACGCCGCCCGAGCCAGCCACCACCACCACGCCGCCCGAGCCAACCACCACCACCACGCCGCCCGAGCCAACCACCACCACCACGCCGCCCGAGCCAACCACCACCACCACGCCGCCCGAGCCACCCACCACCACCACGCCGCCCGAGCCAGCCACTACCACCACGCCGCCCGAGCCAACCACCACCACCACGCCGCCCGAGCCAACCACCACCACCACGCCGCCCGAGCCAGCCACCACCACCACGCCGCCCGAGCCAGCCACCACCACCACCACGCCGCCCGAGCCAACCACCACCACCACGCCGCCCCAGCCAACCAGCACCACCTCGCCGCCCGAGCCAACCACCACCACCGAGCCGCCCGAGCCAACCACCACCACCACGCCGCCCGAGCTAACCACCACCACCACGCCGCCCGAGCTAACCACCACCACCACGCCGCCCAAGCCAGCCACCACCACCACGCCACCCGAGCCAACCACCACCACCGAGCCGCCCGAGCCAACCACCACCACCACGCCGCCCGAGCCAACCACCACCACCACGCCGCCCGAGCCAACCACCACCACCACGCCGCCCGAGCCAGCCACCACCACCACGCCGCCCGAGCCAGCCACCACCACCACGCCGCCCGAGCCAGCCACTACCACCACGCCGCCCGAGCCAGCCACTACCACCACGCTGCCCGAGCCAGCCACTACCACCACGCCGCCCGAGCCAACCACCACCACCACGCCGCCCGAGCCAACCACCACCACCACGCCGCCCGAGCCAGCCACCACCACCACGCCGCCCGAGCCAGCCACCACCACCACGCCGCCCGAGCCAGCCACCACCACCACGCCGCCCGAGCCAACCACCACCACCACGCCGCCCGAGCCAACCACCACCACCACGCCGCCCGAGCCAGCCACTACCACCACGCCGCCCGAGCCAACCACCACCACCACGCCGCCCGAGCCAACCACCACCACCACGCCGCCCGAGCCAGCCACCACCACCACGCCGCCCGAGCCAGCCACCACCACCACCACGCCGCCCGAGCCAACCACCACCACCACGCCGCCCCAGCCAACCAGCACCACCTCGCCGCCCGAGCCAACCACCACCACCGAGCCGCCCGAGCCAACCACCACCACCACGCCGCCCGAGCTAACCACCACCACCACGCCGCCCGAGCCAACCACCACCACCACGCCGCCCGAGCCAACCACCATTACCACCACCACCGAGCCGCCCGAGCCAACCACCACCACCGAGCCGCCTGAGCCAACCACCACCACCAAGCCAACCACCACCACCGAGCCGCCCGAGCCAACCACCACCACCAAGCCGCCCGAGCCAACCACCACCACCAAGCCACCCGAGCCAACCACCACCACCGAGCCGCCCGAGCCAACCACCACCACCGAGCCGCCCGAGCCAACCACCAGTACCGAGCTGCCCGAGCCAACCACCACCACCACGCCTCCCGAGCCAACCACCACCACCACGACGCCCGAGCCAGCCACCACCACCACGCCGCCCGAGCCAGCCACCACCACCACGACGCCCGAGCCAGCCACCACCACCACGCCGCCCGAGCCAACCACCACCACCACGCCGCCCCAGCCAACCACCACCACCTCCCCGCCCGAGCCAACCACCACCACCGAGCCGCCCGAGCCAACCACCACCACCACGCCGCCCGAGCTAACCACCACCACCACGCCGCCCAAGCCAGCCACCACCACCACGCCACCCGAGCCAACCACCACCACCGAGCCGCCCGAGCCAACCACCACCACCACGCCGCCCGAGCCAACCACCACCACCACGCCGCCCGAGCCAACCACCACCACCACGCCGCCCGAGCCAGCCACCACCACCACGCCGCCCGAGCCAGCCACCACCACCACGCCGCCCGAGCCAGCCACTACCACCACGCCGCCCGAGCCAGCCACTACCACCACGCTGCCCGAGCCAGCCACTACCACCACGCCGCCCGAGCCAACCACCACCACCACGCCGCCCGAGCCAACCACCACCACCACGCCGCCCGAGCCAGCCACCACCACCACGCCGCCCGAGCCAGCCACCACCACCACGCCGCCCGAGCCAGCCACCACCACCACGCCGCCCGAGCCAACCACCACCACCACGCCGCCCGAGCCAGCCACCACCACCACACCGCCCGAGCCAGCCACCACCACCACGCCGCCCGAGCCAGCCACCACCACCACGCCGCCCGAGCCAACCACCACCACCACGCCGCCCGAGCCAACCACCACCACCACGCCGCCCGAGCCAACCACCACCACCACGCCGCCCGAGCGAACCACCACCACCACGCCGCCCGAGCCAGCCACTACCACCACGCCGCCCGAGCCAACCACCACCACCACGCCGCCCGAGCCAACCACCACCACCACGCCGCCCGAGCCAGCCACCACCACCACGCCGCCCGAGCCAGCCACCACCACCACCACGCCGCCCGAGCCAACCACCACCACCACGCCGCCCCAGCCAACCAGCACCACCTCGCCGCCCGAGCCAACCACCACCACCGAGCCGCCCGAGCCAACCACCACCACCACGCCGCCCGAGCTAACCACCACCACCACGCCGCCCGAGCCAACCACCACCACCACGCCGCCCGAGCCAACCACCATTACCACCACCACCGAGCCGCCCGAGCCAACCACCACCACCGAGCCGCCTGAGCCAACCACCACCACCAAGCCAACCACCACCACCGAGCCGCCCGAGCCAACCACCACCACCAAGCCGCCCGAGCCAACCACCACCACCAAGCCACCCGAGCCAACCACCACCACCGAGCCGCCCGAGCCAACCACCACCACCGAGCCGCCCGAGCCAACCACCAGTACCGAGCTGCCCGAGCCAACCACCACCACCACGCCTCCCGAGCCAACCACCACCACCACGACGCCCGAGCCAGCCACCACCACCACGCCGCCCGAGCCAGCCACCACCACCACGACGCCCGAGCCAGCCACCACCACCACGCCGCCCGAGCCAGCCACCACCACCACGCCGCCCGAGCCAGCCACCACCACCACGCCGCCCGAGCCAGCCACCACCACCGAGCCGCCCGAGCCAACCACCACCATCGAGCCGCCCGAGCCAACCACCACCACCGAGCCGCCCGAGCCAACCACCACCACCACGCCGCCCGAGCCAACCACCACCACCACGCCGCCCGAGCCAACCACCACCACCACGCCGCCCGAGCCAACCACCACCACCACGCCGCCCGAGCCAACCACCACCACCACGCCGCTTGAGCCAACCTCCACCACCACGTTGCCCGAGCCAGCCACCACCACCACGCCGCCCGAGCCAGCCACTACCACCACGCCGCCCGAGCCAACCACTACCACCACGCCGCCCGAGCCAACCACCACCACCACGCCGCCCGAGCCAACCACCACCACCACGCCGCTTGAGCCAACCTCCACCACCACGTTGCCCGAGCCAGCCACCACCACCACGCCGCCCGAGCCAGCCACCACCACCACGCCGCCCGAGCCAGCCACCACCACTACGCCGCCCGAGCCAGCCACTACCACCACGCCGCCCGAGCCAGCCACTACCACCACGCCGCCCGAGCCAGCCACCACCACCACGCCGCCCGAGCCAGCCACCACCACCACGCCGCCCGAGCCAACCACCACCACCACGCCGCCCGAGCCAGCCACCACCACCACGCCGCCCGAGCCAGCCACCACCACCACGCCGCCCGAGCCAGCCACCACCACCACGCCGCCCGAGCCAACCACCACCACCACGCCGCCCGAGCCAGCCACCACCACCACACCGCCCGAGCCAGCCACCACCACCACGCCGCCCGAGCCAGCCACCACCACCACGCCGCCCGAGCCAGCCACCACCACCACGCCGCCCGAGCCAACCACCACCACCACGCCGCCAGAGCCAACCCCCACTCCTGGTAAGTTGTGTTCACATTCGTTGTTATTGAGATAAAAAGTACTAAATAGAAGATTGAGGATGTTGTGTTAATTGTATTTGCCCAGAATTGTATTCTTCCTACTTTAATATTAGCTACAAAGATTACTTTTCCCAATGGAAATACATTCATTGCAATCTGGAATGTCTTCTGTTTTACACAATGGAGCATTTCTAGAGCTGCTAAAGGCAGGGAAAACTTAGCTGTGTGTAAATCATTTAGTGTGGTTTCGTGCATTCTAAATAATGATCGACAGACTATCGCGTCTGGTAGCCATTGCTTCCCCTAAAAGGAATAAGCTGTAATGTTGATAAGTATACCAGTCTACAAATGTACCCGTATCTGAATGTGAAACAAAACGTACATTGTTGTAGATTGATGGCTGATAGAAAGTGCAGGGGGGGGGGTTAAAAACCAAGCAACCAGAAAATCAACGAAACCGTGTTATGCAGTTTTGCTCGGATAGGATTAAAATTTAGAAAATACCGGTTTGGGGCCAAATTGAAAAAAATTACAAGAGAACCCCGTACCATTTTTGTGCTCAATGAGTTCGGGATCAACACGTCATTTTGGGGTTGTTCTTTTTTCAATCAATTTCATGTTTTACCTAAATTATTGAAATAAAAAACAAAATTATCAGATGCTGCTTTATTTCTACCAAAAAAATTGGTTAGTGGCACTCTTATACATATCTCTTGAATCTTTTAGAACCAAATTTAGAAAGTCCAAGTTCTGGGCCGAAATCAACAAAAAATGCAAGGGATCCACAGGGTACTTTGTATGTTTATTTATATTATTTTCATTATTTTCCTGAATTATCAATATATATTAATTATTTTTAAACAGAAACGGTTTTATTTATGTTTCCGGCAGTCTTATATATATCAATAAAATCATTTTCAAGCAAATTTCGAAAATGCCAGTTTAAGGTCAAAAGCAACAAAAATTCAAAAGGGAACCCGTTACAATTTTTTGTGATCAAAAATCTGATTTTTTAATCAACATGGGAATTTTGTATGATTTTTTAAAATAAATTTAAATAAATAAGAATTTTAATATTTGTATACGGTTTATTTCCATCATAATGGGTTACTGACATGTTTTGGTTGAACTCCAATTAGAACAGTAGCGCATATGGATGACCTGACCTCAAAAACCACTGCTGGACCAAAACCTCTGTTGGACCAAAACCACTGTTGGACCAAAAGGCCAAAAGCCGACCACCGTTGGACCAAACAAATGGTCCAAGAGGGGTTGTAGCTCGAAATTGCGTCTCCGTTGGACCAAATGTCTCAAAAAATAAGGGATGGTAGATAACTCTCTCCCCCTCTCTCTCTCTCTCTCTCTCTCTCCCCCTCCCCCTCTGTGTCAGAGAAAGGGAGAGAGAGTCTTCCTTCACTTCCTTTGTGTGCCCCCCCCCCCCCCAGGCTTTTTCAACTGACTCTTTTTTTTCCATTTTGTCATCTGAACTAGTATGATGCCCTGCTTGTCAGGTTCTGTTCTTATGTCATTTGGCCTTTGAGAAAGATTCTGCTAGAATTGAAATGTCATGCCCCCTAACTTTAATAATTTTTTTAAACTTCTTGGGTTGAACATGGGTAGGGACTTTAGGCAAAGCTTATTGGATTGCATTTACGTCGTACATGTAGCTTTTTAAGACAGGTCTTTCCTCTCACTAGGTATACGTAGTGACCATCTTCATGGCTAAGATGAGCATGGGTAAACCTTTCACGCTTTCTTTGTTACATACATTAAGAAACAAAAGTATACCCTAATGACTGTGACGCATAAGGTCAATTAATACTCGGGGTGACTGATAATTCCTTTGTATCCACAGTGCCACCATCTCTCACAGTGCCAAGTGTTCCTGATGCATGCATCCTAGAAGGCCAAGCAGCTGTCTCTGTGACATGGAATGAGGTGACTGCAACAGATGCCGATGGACAGTCTGTCAGCTGTACTGACTCTTTGGGAGGAGCTGATATACCTCCAGATGGAGGTGTCTTTGCTGCAGGGTCTCATACAGTGACCTGTGAAGTTACCAATTTGAGTGGTGTCACAGCATCAATAGAGTTTACATTCACTGTAAGAGGTACAGTAAATATTTTTCACTGTACTCTTCTCTCCAGTGGCATATCTACATAGATAGATGGCGCTTTACAAATGCTTGTATTATTATTATTATTATATCTGTGTTTTGTGAGATGGGAGTAAAGTTAAAATATTTCTTAAAAAGTAGTTTTTTGTGTATATACAAAAATATTTTATAATAGAAAATAGTGAAAATTAAAATTAAAAAAAAATTTATCTTGCACTATTTTCATTGTCATGTTCATTTCTTTAAAATGGTCAAAAGCACATTACAGTGACTTTAAAAAGAGTTTTAAAAAATATTAAAAAGACAACGGGCCAGTGCCTAAACTGCATTATGGAAATTAATAATTTCTTAACCCTACCCTTGCTGACATCAGTAAAGTCTTGACCTTTTGCAGAGGTGGGGAAGTGGTTGCACTTTCAAGTCTTGAAAAAGGAACTGCATATGCCACGTACTGCTTCTCAAGCTTTCAATCACCTGAAATCACATTATCACTGAAACTGAAGCAAGTTCTATACACGCAAACAAAATCTTTCATCTGTTTGGTAATAAGTTTGGAGCTAGACGTAATATGTTGAGTTCATATGGAGACATCAAGAGCCATTTCCGACTAAATTGTGCGGCTATTTGCATGCAAAACCATAGAAATGTATACAAATGTCTGCATTTTCTCTAAAATGCTAACCAACTCAATTTGAAAATGCAACTAAGATCTGATTTTTTTCTTTGTTAGCAGCAACTGAAGAGTTCTATCTTTTTACTTCTATTTGTAAAAGCATTAACCCATAACTGCATAATCGGTAGGCCGTGTTTTTTTGTGGCTTTGCAGTAAACTGTTAAACATGACCCCTTCAGCATAAACTTAGTTTTACCATAACTGGCTAAGTTTCAAATTGGACCTTTTTTTTTTACTTTTGATAGCAACACCAACAATATCAACGCCAACTGTGAGTGAACAGTGTATCGCTGTAGGTGAGTCGACTGCTGCTGTATCCTGGACTACTATTACTGCAACTGGTGCTGATGGTGAAACCGTGACGTGTATGGATGGTGATGGAAATGGTATAGCTTTAGGAGGAGGCAACTTTTCTGCCGGTTCTTATACGGTGACTTGTACAGTTACCAAGGATGGTTGCACAGGAACAGCAAGCTTCTCATTCAATGTAGCAGGTAAATTTCTTTAAATGAACCCAATCTGTGTTATTTTGATTGTGTGTTGCATTGCAATTATCTATTTTGAGGTTCCAAGCAAACTCGAATCCTTGATATCCAATGGTTGACACAAATATGTGCAGATTGAAAATTGCCACCTGACTGGTTAATGTCTATACACGCCAATTTCTGCATTTTCAATCCATTATTGGGGTATTATGTATGTTATGCTTGGCTGCACAAGCCTCTTGTTTCCGTTTTGCTTGGCTGCACAACCCGGCACCCCCTTATAATACCCGGGCTCAAGGGGTTAATATTGTAACAAAACAAAAACAAGGTCAACATTTGGTTGGGCACTCTGTGCAGGAAATACAGCTCACAAAGCACAGCAAGGATTTACGTCATCTTAATAATGAGGGTAAACTCCAATCAGTGCACAGCACTGCTTTTCATGGAGGCCCTCAATGTACAAATACAGTAATAATAACAACATCATATACATCATACATATAGTAAGACATCACGACACCAGAATATATAAGAACATAATAAAAAATATAAGAAAATCAAGATAACTAGAAATCAAAAGGTAAGAATATTAAACAAAAATTGCTGTATCACAAATCACAAATTATTTGAATTTAAAATGTGCTCCTTGACATGTTCTTTAAATCTCATGATAGTTGGCAAGCTTTTAATGGCAAGTGGAAGATTATTCCATGACCTGGCTCCAGAGAACTTGAAGGAACGTTTGCCAGTTTCAGTTCTTATAGCCGAGTGGGAAATGTTATTACTGGTATTTGATCTTGTATTATAAGAGTGAGTTGTATACCAATCGACAAATAACCTGGAGCCAGACCATGAACACACTTAGGATATTTAAAAAATACTCAGCCCGCTGACGAACCTGCATCCAATTTAATTCAGTATATAAATCATTAACATGTACATCTCTAACCTTGTAGCCTAATGTTAATCTTGCTGCCCTTGGTTTTGTAAAATCTGAATTCTGTTAACATATTTATCAGCATCATGAGGCCAACCTGTGCAACAATAGTCAATGTGAGGCAAAATGAGAGCATTATACAATGTATTACGGGTATATTGGTCTACATACCAACTCAACTGTTTCAACACTCCAAGTCTTTGAGAAATTTTGGCAGCAGTTTTATCAATATGCATGTCTCATCTGAGATATTGGTCAAACTATACACCAAGCTATTTGAACCAAGATATTTGAACATATATGATGCCAACTAAATAAAGATAATGTAACAAAATATTAAACACCAGTTTAATCTGTTGTACTTGTAAGAAGTTGGCCAAGCCAATTGTTTCTTTTTAGTAGCTGAACCTTTTATGTACAATTATTCGTATTTTATTCGAACACACACGTAGCGGGTCACTGGGTTAGGCAGGAGTGGCCTTAAATTATTTATATGTAAATTACATACAAACCTGTACTTAACCTGGTATACAAAAACCTGGGGCACATGTTTGTCTGTGAGGACTTACGGCTGGGTGCCTGTGCCCTATCTCAGCCACACTCATTTATTTTATTGTTTAAACATGCAGTTGTAAATTGTATTGTTTTAATACTATTGTTGCCTGATTTGCTTTTCGTGCACATGGCCTTCCTGTTCAAAAAGGTGTTTAGAAAAGTGTTTATTGCTAAACAGTTTTTGCAGTGTATTAGTATCTTACATACATTTACTACAATATGAAATATTCTTTCAGAAAGCTTCCTTTTTAAGGGCTGAAAAACAGTGTCCCATTTTCATTGTTCCTGGTTTTGTACATGTAATTCCATGGCAGTTGCAAAGCTTGCCTGATGTTGATAATGCATGTTAAGTACCATAGGACACCAGATAGGTATTGAAAGTCAAGCCAAAACTTCCCCAATATAAGTCTTTCTTCACCATCTTCGGTGTTGACATTCTTTTTTATTTCTTTCTTTCTTTTTGCATAATACACACTAAGCTTGCCTGATGTTGATAATGCATGTTAGATATTGAAAGTCAAGCCAAAATCTTCCCCCAGATAGAGATTTGTCTTTCTTCACTATCTTCGGTGTTGTCATTCCTTTTTATTTCTTTTTCTTTTTTCATTTTCCCATTTGTAATTCCCCACATAATAGAACAATACATTAAGTCCCACCTATTTACCTACTGACCAATCACAGCTGTGACTATGGTCCCACACGTGTGGTGGACAAGGCCGACATGAGTTTGTATAACTATTCAAACCGTGACCTTTAAACGTAGTGTACCGGTACACGATTGATAATCTTCCAATTTCTTTTTACTGAATTATTACGAAATACCTTACTATACTGTAAGTTAATAGTAGTCTCAATCATCCTGTGAAATGATGGCACCAGGTGTGCTGTCGTTGTCAAGAAAAGTTGAAATTAATATCGTTTTCCAACGATTTCCAGCTGGAAATCGTTGGAAAACTGCCCTGTAGCTTTTAGTCAAGGCACGCGTGGCTACCCGGACGAGTGGCGCGCCCCAGACATTGACATGCTGGCATTCGGGGCGTGTCACGCATCCAAGTAGCCACGTGCACCTTGACTAAAGGCTATCATCCACCCGACGGTTGAAAACGAACGCCGTTTTTCTCTCGTTGTTTTCACCATCTAACAACGCAAAACTTTGAACAGGTCAGTGGAACGATATTTCCTATAAAATACTAACCCCCAAATCCGCCCATTTCTGAAAATTGCAACAAGGACCAATCGTGTACACTACCTTTAACAAAGAGGACAATAGGGTCCACGGTTGAAGGTGTTTACACACTTGGGTGTGTACGTACTTGTGTGCACACCTAATCAATACATCAAGGCACAAAGATTAATGGATTGGTCTATTACTTGCCCCTTTATCTCCACTCTTTATAACCTCTTTATTTTTTGTTCCCTTTTTCTTTTGTTCTCTTCTCCATAATGTTTCCCATTTACCAACCCCTAGCTCCATTGTCCCTTTCCACTTCTTACCCCCTCATCGTGCCCCTTTGTCCTGCTCCTTTCACCTGTACCAGTGTGTCTCCAGTGTGCCATTTAGCCTTTTTTGATAGATTCAACTAGGATCAAAACATCAAACACTCCTAACAATTTTTTTTCAAAACGTTCACATGTTCCAAAGAACGACAAAATAATTATTCTTGACAGTTTTTGTAAAGTTTTTGTAAAGAATTTGCTGTGGCAGAAGAAAAAACATACACTGCAATACAGATCTAAAATTGTGTTTGTTTATATCCACCTGTTAAATCAATCTTGATTTTTCAACAACAATGAAAGTAAAAGTAGCTGAACCATTCAATCACCCTCAAGAACCTAGATCACTCCAGAAGCAACCACCACTCCAGAACCAACCACCACTCCAGAACCAACCACCACTCCAGAACCAACCACCACTCCAGAACCAACCACCACTCCAGAACCAACCACCACTCCAGAACCAACCACCACTCCAGAACCAACCACCACTCCAGAACCACCCACCACTCCAGAACCACCCACCACTCCAGAACCACCCACCACTCCAGAACCACCCACCACTCCAGAACCACCCACCACTCCAGAACCACTCACCACTCCAGAACCACCCACCACTCCAGAACCACCCACCACTCCAGAACCACCCACCACTCCAGAACCACCCACCACTCCAGAACCACCCACCACTCCAGAACCACCCACCACTCCAGAACCAACCAATTTGATGCAAATTCTATATTTTCATTGAGAGTAAACTTTGTACAGACACTGATAATGCCGAGTTCATATTCAATTCTGGAATGTGATTCCTTGATCACCTTGTTACATGTATAAAAGAGAGTTATAGTTGATGACCCAATTTTTATCAAGTCAACAATGACAGAGGAGGGGACGTACAATGTACATTTTTTATTAATTGTTTCTGATTTTCTTTTTTTTGTACCTTAGGAACACCAGTAATTCCAACTCAAACTGTTGCCAATCAGTGTGTCCCAGCAGGCCAACCTGCTGTTTATATCCAATGGGATACAATTACTGCAACAGGTGCTGACGGTAAAACTATCACCTGTACGAACTCCGTGGATGGGAGTAATGTACCTTTGACAGGAAGGGTGTTTACAGCAGGTTCCCATACAGTGACTTGTACGGTTACAAAAGACAGTTGCACTGGAATAGAAAGCTTCATGTTCGATGTAGCGGGTAAATTATTTCCCATGTTTTAAACAATTATTACGTTAAGAGGCTACCAGGTTGATTCATCTTTTCTGTTGAAGTCATTAAAGCTGCATGTTAGAAACTGAGATCGTCAACTTTGTGTTTGCCCACAGAACATCCCATAATCACAGTGCCTAGTGTTGTGGATCAGTGCATCAATTCAGACCAAGCACCACTTGCAGTGACGTGGACCACTGTAACTGCAACAAACTCAGATGGCCAAACCATTCAGTGTACAGATGATGCAGGGGGAACCAGTCTGACTGTCTCAGGGGGTAGTTTTCCGATAGGAGCTCATAGAGTGACCTGCACGGTTACCAATGATGGGGGTTGCTCAGCAACGAATACCTTCTCATTCAGTATCAAAGGTGAGGAGTACAATGTGTAACACGTAAATTCCGCCACCATATTTATTCAAATATATACCACCCTCTTCCATAGACCATATCGCAAATACCGCCCGGTAGAGACGTCACAATGATTACAAGGGATTGTGGGAAGGAAATGCTTACAAAAATTGCTGCTGTTTCCTTCCCACAATCCCTTGTGACCATTGTGACCATTGTGACGTCTCAACCAGGCGGTATTTGCGATAAGGTCTATTGCTAATTAACACAGGACCTGCAGTGGGATTTTCTTGTACTAGTAATATGGTAGTCATTGGACTTTTGAAAAGTCATTTTCCACTCCCATCCCCTTAAAAAATACCCACCCTGGGAAGTTTGAATTGCAGTTGTGCTGCCATAAAATATAACTCTCTGCAAAAATAAGATCTCATCAAATTTCATCTTGTTGCGCGATACTTTTGGCCTTAATTTACTTACATGTACATTAAAAAAATACTTTGAGCAATAGAAGTTAACATATTGGTTTTGACTGTTGTTGCGGACATGAAGTTTGTTCATTCGTTGTTTGCATGGGCTTGTTTACTTACCTGCTCGTGCCAATTTAGCGCACTCTTGTTGGGTACCATTGTTAGAAAAGTGTAATGATGAAACAGGGCGCTGGGAAGGGCTGATGTCGCTTCACAGAATCTTGTGAAGGAAGTACAGATGGCATTAAGGGTAACTTATCATGACCCTCGCATGTAGCTAGCGCACGCTACGTATGATAAACAGCTGTAATAATTTTGTGTGCTGCATGCTACGTCACATGCGGGTCATGCAAAATCTGTCCAATGAGAGCTCAAAGAGATCAGCCTTCCCAGCATCCCGTTTGCAAGGCGGGGGTACAAGCGAACCGGACAAACAGCTAGCCGTGAGTGGACTAATTACGCACAATGACCCATTTGCCGTATGTGCGCACACTTGCCAATCGTACTAACGCCGAGGTGTTCTCAAAATGGTCGTTCGGTTAACTTGGGTGAATGGAGCAAGGATAGTCTAGTTCCCTGACCAAAAAATTCTGACCATTGGAGAGAATATAGGTGACGTGTCAGGCCTACAGACATATGCATGTACATGTGAGCATGCCACGTCGCCACGCACGTTAAGCTTCCGACAGCATCGTTCCATCCACGTGTTGTTTGCTTGTCGGATTTTAAAGAATTTTGCTCACAAAAATGCACTTTAAATTAATGTTATTAAATGACCTTTCATGTCTGTATATCAGCTGTGTAGCATTTCCTTTGTGAACATTTTGGTTTAGGACTGCTATTGCAGATTTAAAAAAAATTATTTCAAATTGTTGAAAAATGCTTACAAAGACGATCCGTAGTTTTTATCACATATAATTGACACATAATTTTCTGGCTTCAAGCACAATGTACTCGTACTCGTACTCGTACTCGTACTCGGAGACCTGTACTTGTACTTGGTTGGCAAAGTACTCGGACTTGAATGGTACTCGGTAATCTAAGTACTCGGCAGTACTTGGTACTCGGGGAAAAAAGGACTCGACTACAACACTGCTGTAATGATGACTTGTCCCCGCAGAAGAGAAAGTTGGTATAAACTTGGCTATCTTAAAAGCTTCTGCGGGATTAGTACACCAAAGTTTGAGGATACAGTGAACTCTTGTAGTGTGCAACTTTAGAGGCGTGTTTCCATTGAAACCCTAACCCCCTAGGGTGCATGCAAAATCATATTAATATTGATGGATTTAGCAGGGTTAGGGTTAATTAATATTGTGAGAATTATCTTGTACCAGACAAGTGAGAGTTAATTAGACTCGAATTGTCACTACTCTCTTTATATTACTCTCAATAAAGTTGATAAACCGAGAAAATGCGTGTTTTATAAAAAGTTAATAGGTGTCAGTGACAAACAGTGGTCAGTTGCAATTCTACACAAGCAAAATCCACCACAACCGTTATAACAATTTTATTCTTTAGATTTGCATTTCTAATAAAGTGCCCTATTTCGTCATCCCATCCTGTCAAACCAAACAATTCTTATGACAATATGCTTGACCCAGAGTTTGGTTTTGTATTGTTTTGACGAATGATATGGTGGCTATTTAATTTCTTTCTGTAAAAAATCTTGATAGCAAAATTGTCTTGTATCTAGAGAAAAGCCTCATGATTAACATACAGGAATGAGAGGGCTGAATCAAAATCAAGGCCAAGAGTGGTAAATTTCATTCAGTCTTCAAACCCCCCCCCCCCCCCCCATTCCCGTAAAATTCAGATGTGTGAATTGATGACAGTGTAGGGCCTGTACAAAATCTTGTCCAAATTCACAGTGCTAAATGTTTCCTCAAGAACAGAAAATTGAGACAGTCCCAAGTAAATGCATTGACAGGGGCGGATCCCATAAAGAGGGAGAGAGACTCAAAAAGATAAGAAAAAAGAGGGAGAGATTAAAAATGCACCCAGACCCCTCCAGCAGGGCGGGCAGGCACGCCTTTGGCGTGGGCAGGCACGCCTTTGGCGTGGGCAGGCACGCCTTTGGCGTGGGCAGGCACGCCTTTGGCGTGGGCAGCACGCCTTTGGCGTAGGCGCCACAACCCTGACAATACTGATGTGTGAGTTAAGGAAAAGTCTTCACATCCCAATCAGTATTTGAAAAGGTCCAGCCGAAATTGTCCATATAGCAACTGGCAAAAAATATTTTCTGCAGAAATATACTGCCAGTTGTGTACTCAAAAGTATGTGAGATGTGCAGGTTGGGTGTGTGCATAATGCACAGTACTAAACTGCATGACAATGTTTTCCTGTATGCTTAAAGTTATTTGATGGATACTTTGTTTTTCTGTACAGCATCACCCTCTATAATAGTACCTTCAGTTCCTGTTCAATGTTTGAGCCCTGGACTACACTATCTACAAGTGACATGGGATACAGTAACTGGGACCAACACCGACAGCCAGCAAATCATCTGTATGCTGAGTGGAATCTTTGTGCCTCTTTCTGGGGGAAACTCCTTCTTAGCAGGAATGCATACCATCTCCTGCTCTGTTACCAACAACCAAGGCTGTACAGCATCATCAAGCTTTTCATTCAGTGTCGCTGGTGAGTAACAGATCGTCAAAATTCTACATTCTGACTGACAAAATTATTTCTGTAGAAATCTCTTGCCAATTTGGATTGATTTCTTTCAAGAGACCAGTGTTTGAGTACTTGTACTCGAGTACAACTCGAGTACCACTAAGTACTCGGCCCAAACTCAATTTTCAGTACTCAAAACAAATTGGACTCTGGCACGTACTCTGCTTTTTGTACTCGGACTCGTACCCGCGGACTCGGCATTTTGTATTCAGTACTCGATAGCCGTACTCAGAAATACAATAGATTATTTTCTCTTTTGTTACTGCACCTTCAGACTCGAAAGTACACATACATAAACAGTTCTTGGGCTGTTGGGTAAATTCCCAAAAGGAGACATTTCTGGCTCAATTGCATGTGATGTATAGCTTTTTGAGTAGGTTTATCATGTTGTGTAAAAAGTAAATAAAAAACATGGAAATAAAGTGAAATAGTCAGTCTCCTGAATTGTTTGGTGTTTAGACTCTTGATGATACAGGCACATTATAATAATGTTCTGAAAATAACTTGGCATTTTGGTTTCTTATGGTGTATGTACTTCTACTCTGCCCGTACTCGGACCCTGAAAAACTCGGACTCAAATTTGTGGCCAAAGTTTATGTACTCGGACTCGGCCCGTACTCGGAGAACTTGGTACTCGGATTGTAGGACTCAACTCCAACACTGCAAGAGACTTATGCTTGTAATTTTTGTTTACTTGAGCCAATATTCCTTTCATAATCTTTCCTTAGATCCTGCACCGCTGTTAAAGTTAGAGTTCAACTGTATGAGTAGTGCACTAAAGGCTTGACAGAATTTTCTTAGTTTCGTTGTCAAGAGGGTGTGGTTGTTACTTTCCTTGTCCCCACAGATTTACCCTCTATAACAGTGCCTGTCGTTCCTGATGATTGTACCAATCTTGGTGAGGATGCTGTTGCAGTGTCTTGGGATACTGTGACTGGAACTGGCACTAATGATCAAACCATCAGTTGTACTGAAGCGGGAAATCCTGTGTCTTTGAGTGGAGGTAACACCTTTGGGATTGGATTGCACACCGTGACCTGCTCAGTCACCAATAATGCAGGCTGTGAAGTATCAGAAAGCTTCTCATTTAATGTCTATGGTAAGAAATGTGTAGAAATGAATATCTATAGCCCTTGCAGTTAAGGTTGCTGTGAGATTCCTGGTTGGACAGCTCGACTGTTTGTCATAATTAACAGATGATTTGAACTTACTTTGAACATGAACCTGTTCAATAGGCAAACCAAACACTGACGAGAGGAAGAACAGATTTATGTATGTAACAGGGTAAGTGAAGCATAGTATTGCAGCATATTCTTGCCTCCCAAACTGCATTTTATCCTTTTTTTTCTAAACAGAGGGGAATTTCGTTCCATTTGGAGTTGGAGTTGGAGATTCTCGCCTGTCTCAAGTGTATGAGGTAAAATATATTATTTCATCAAAGAATAACTGTCAATGGTCCCTTAAGGAGACATGTTTTAGTTATTTTTGTACCTTAGGGAGACAAGTGACATTAGAGAGACATTTCGATGTCTCCCTAATGTCACAGTCCCCTTAAATATTGAGAATTTTACTGTCGGAACTGGGTTATATCGATAGAGGATGGTCCAAAACATAAATAAACCAAATTTCGTGGGGTTAGGATAGGGGATATTTGGGTTTATTTAGGTTACATTAAAGTTGAAAAAAAAAATTTGCACAAGTTTGTGGGAATGTCTCCCAAATGACCCATTTCCCGTAATTAGAATTATCTTGCAATAGGTTTGTTAGCTCATAGATACTTGCATATAAATGTGAAAAATTTGTGACGTCATGATGACGTCATCAAAAATGTGCTTTTTGAAACACATATAAGGGTAGGTCCGATCGTCACAAAAATTGGTGGGTAGACAGACATTGTCACTAGCATGCAAAATCCTAAGTGACGTCATGATGACATCATCAGCTGATTTTCTATGATTTTTTCAATATTTTAAATTTCCTTCTACACTCAAAAAGGCTCAGAGGCATATAAAAAATATCTCGGAAAAGCCATATGATCTGTTTATCAAACAGACATATAGCTCTCGTTGCATCTAATGTTGTGATGCAGAACAGTAATTATATATATACATACTGGATGAGCAGGGGTAGTAATAATAAGCATCTTGATCAATATATAGACTAAACCGGCGACCAAAATTAGAAGCATTTACTGCAGTGGCACCACGCTCGCGTGCGTATTTTACGCTTGCGCTCGATGCAGCTTCGACCAACAGGGTGTTTACAACTTGCCAAATTGCGCACGCGACTTACATTAAAGGACGCGGGCAACCTGCACGCGAGTGTGGCACCACTGCAAAAATGGCTTCTAATTTTGCTCGGCGAATTCCCGTATAGTTGGATATACTTGGTGTATAAAGTCCTTGTTATCATGACCATCTGGCTTTGACTTGAAACGTTTTTTTCTTGTCTTAACAGCAACGACTGTTCAATGTAGATTTGATCTCACGAACCTTCACTCCGCCAAACTTCTTTCCTTTCTGTAATCAGCTCTACGAGAAGTTGTATGTAAGTATGTAAACAACTAGAGTTCTGTACACTCGTAAGCTCTGCACAACTCGCAAAAATTAATTGGCTCTTGTGTGGGAATGATACAAAATCTTACATTCTCATTGGTGTTCTGATAGAAGCTTTAGAAATTGAATATCTTTCTAAATTTATTTTCCTAGTTTACAGATAATGGGGTAATTGTCTTCTCCAATCAGCAAAGTCTCTACAAACGAGCGTTTCCCAGTCCCTCAAGCAGCGAGTTCATTGGCCGTCACAAAATGATTGCTCCGTTTTGGGCTAATGTCAAAAGTAGGGCATTTTCTTCAACAGACAATGTCTTCTTTCAGGTGAGTACATTAAATTATTGTGCTGAGCTTGCTTGTTCATCTCCAAAGTGATGCACAAAAGTAACATTTTGCTGATATTAAAATTGACTTGAGAAGACATGTATATCATTTTGTAACCCTCAATCTCTTATCATAGTACGTTTAGTTTTTGCATATGTGACCATATCCTACAAAAAAATGAGTCTTGAGCTGGGACATTTTTGTGACTTGTTAGAAAGAGTATACTCGGCTATTTATTTTGATATATCACTCATTTCTATATCGTGATAAATGCAGATATTACATCAGTAAAAACCTTGATATTTCCTATTGATGTCCACAGTTCAAGTCGAGTTTATGAGCCTGTAACTCAAAAGTAACTCTGGCGACTCATTTTGTTGGTTTGGGTTTGGTCACATGCTGACAACATCTACAAAAACTGTATGCAACCAATTGTTTATATTTCACATGAAGTACAGAATGATGTTTATTGTTGTGGTCATCATCATTACGTGGCATGGGTGGCTTGTGCGTGAAGCGCTCGCCTTTCACCAATGTGGCCCGGGTTCGATTCCCGGCTCGGACCATATGTGAGTGGAGTTGTGCATTGGTTCTCTCCTGTGCCACGAGGGGTTTTCTCTGGGTCCTCCGGATTTCCTCCCTCCGTAAAAATCAAACACTTTAGATCTCTGGATGTGCTTTGTGGTCATGTATGGGTCGATGTGGCTGGCTGCCAGAGGCGCCTTTACATGCCAGCGACTCGACCACGTTGTAGCCGCGTCCTTCGCAATTTAGCACCCCAGCTGCGAGTAAGGATGATTAGCCTCCCAAAATATTATTACTCTATACTGTTAGATGCCATCTCTGCCAGGGTAGATCCAGGTGGCTAATGAGGGTTATGCACCCCCCCAAAAAAAAAATATTAATAATAAATAATAATAATAATAATAAATAATAATAATAATAAATAATAATAATAATTATAAATCTCCTGGATGCGGCAAATGGGCGACTCTTCCCGAAAAAACTCTAATTGGGCGACACGAGTGTCGCCCTTTTAGAGCACTTTACCCACGCGCCTTACTAAAAAACACTCCAATAGGGCGACAGTTATGTGTCGCCCTATTCGACCGTGTCACCCAAACCCACTCTTTTATAGCATTGGGGCGACTTTTGAATGGGGCGACAGCAATTTTGTCGCCCTAACGGACAAGTCACCCCAACCCACTCTTATGTAGCAATATGCGTCGCCCCAACCTAGCCATTAGTAAAGTATTAGACCTTATAGTTATTTTAGGTGCTCAGCCAGCAGCAGTGAAAATGACAGCACCAGTGGGGTCTGGGGTGACTTTTTGTGCAGGATTTTAACCGTATCTTGCATTTTTAGGTACTCTGAAAAGTTGTTTTTGGACCACCAGTATATCCCCTAGCAGCATACACACTGAAGAGCAATGTTGGTAGCCTGACCCAGGTCATCAGTAGTGGTTACTAATGGGAGTAGAGTGTGAGGAGATGGTATATGTATACAGCTCTGGAACAAAAATATTGGACCACTAACACTTTTATCACATGTAAGTGTCACTCTACACATACTTGTGTTTATGATGCACAAGCCTGTAGTTTCTTCCAGGAATGTCTCAGTATTGAAAGAAAACTATAAACGGCAAAATCACATAAAATCACAGTGTTTTGTAATAGTTTTATACGATGTTTGATCAATATGGATACTGTTTATAGTGGTCTAATATTTTTTTCCAGAGCTGTATATGCTGTATTGTCAGTTTTTCAGTGGCAGCGCTTTTTCAGTAGTCTTACACGTGTCCTAATTGGAGGCATATCATGCAACAGATGATGAACCATCCACCTTGATATAGATTCTTTTAAAAATGGAAAAAATGGAAACCTTTTGGGGAATTTAGGTTGTGTATATATATCTCCCAGCATCCCACCATGGTTGAAGTGTCCCTTTCACGGTCCATTGATTATTTTTGTGATTGATGATTATACCAACAACGTTCATCTACGATGCCCTGATCAACACTCGATCACACCACCCGACGTGATACAATACTGTGGTGGTACTACTCATCAATGTACGCAATGTTATAAGTGTATTTCACTCTTGTACCTATATTTGTAAATTACGTCGGCATTGTGCAGCATGATTATCAATGCATTCTCTCTCTCCCTAAACTCCATTGCTGTCTTGCAGGTGCATAATTGACGAGCATAAATTCATTTGTCTTGACAGGTGTATGATGAGTACGATACATTCGTGAATCGAGATATGTTGGCTACTTTGAGTGGTATCGTGTCTGCTCGATACGGTAGCTTCAATGCAGCTTGGGCCTTGGTTATTACTTGGAACAACGTACAAACCTTCACACCCAAACCTGTAAGTGGATATGAACTTGAATTAATCTACAGCTGACTGATAACTTGGCAATGTCTCAAACCTTGGGTTAGGCTTGATCTGCGGCTTCAACTTGCAGATATACCCCATCTCTATTGCCAATCTGAAGCCTTAAATACTTGAACAAAATAAACAGGCTCCACTTCTTGGTTTAAAATAAAAGACTCTGTTATACATTTATAAAAAAGTGCCCCATTTTAGCCACATCTTATTTAGGACCTACAATGTAAAAGCTAAGGTTTGAGAAATGCCCTTGTCTCTAAAGTGCAATTATTTTCTGTATCTATGTATAATAATGTACAAACAGCTCGACTGGAGGAAGGGAGAGCTATATACCCTAAGAAACATAATTATACATGTGTTTATAGACAACAGTGTGGAATTTCGTCTTGGAAGAACTGTGATTCTAAAAGAACCGGGAGACAAGTAAATATTTGGATTGTTCTTTTATCAGAAGACAGAGTACACAAATTGTCATAAACGTTGCTATAATTTACTCACCCCAAGCTTAATCCAAGAAAAGATTATTTCAAATGCTGTTAACTTAAAAACTTTAAATAAATTTCTTATGGTTCTCCCCTTCCAATTTATGCTTAAAATCACATTTAACCATACCGCTCAAAATGTTACATAACCTCAAAATTTGACCTTTTTTCTTTGTGGCATCTAGGGATTTTCTTTTTTTGCTCTTTTTTGTTTTGTTTTTTGCCTTGTAATCTTTACTTTAATTTCCATCGTTTTGTTTATTTATCAGGATACAAACTCCTTCCAAGCCATCGTTGTGACAGATAACATTCATGGCTATGTCATCTTCAACTACCATCCTTGCAATATGAGATGGGACAGTACATTTCTGCCAGGTGTCATACAGGGCTACACATGCGGAAGGTTTAGCAGGAAAGTCTACGTAGACGTACCGAGTGACTCGCGTTACCGCCCTGGAAGTGTCTTCTTGCAGCCTTCCCAGAAGAGAGGACGTTGGGTTAACCAACTTGACACGCTACCAGCCAACTTTGTCAATCCACGTCTGAACTGCCGGAACTGGCACAGTCGTCAACGTTTTGACTTTTTCTTCTTTTTCTCCTTTCGTGTTTTTCGTGACACTTGTCCATGCAGTTTGTTTATGGCACGATTGGACAGAAGATTTGTTCCAATCAGGTACTCATATGTCCTACCAACTGAAAGAAGTCGAGGATTTAGTGAGTAATCTTTTTAGATCAGTTTGTTTTTAGTTAATTTATTCTTCCTGGAGCTAGATAGCTGAGTGATTTGTACCTGATCCAACTTGATGTCCACTTTGTAGTGTGACATCAGCCTAACATGAATGCCCACTGCACGTGGACTGGTTCCAACTATATCAAAAAATATTTATTTGTAAAGGAATGCAGTACTATTTTAACTCTGCAGTGTGCCATGGCGTTGTTTTGTTAAGTAGGTAACCGTGGTGTAACAGTGCGTGTATATTGTCGTGGCACACTGCCGGGTTAATAGTTATGCAACAAATGGGAAAGAACAGGATTGGTTTAAACATTATGAAAAGATTACTATGTTCTTTTTCGAAACGCTGGCTTCGTCTCGGCTTCGGCTCCATTTTCGACTTCTGAATAACTAAGAAGCAAACCAAGTGGAAATATTCTTAATTTTTGTGCATGTTCTGCTTCAGGAACATTCATTCGGTTGATTATGAAAGTAAAAATTGGAAAACTTACATTTTGTTTGCTTCTCAGTTATTCAGAAGTCAAAGCCAGCGTTTCAAAAAACCCCAATAATTTCACTGCTTCTGTGGTAAACAGCACCTCTAACGAGGGTGCAGAATGAGTAATCCCAGTTTCCCAGGATCCCAGTGTATTTGATACCATTACACAGGACAGTAATCAATGAAGCTTTGGATACTTCGAAACTTACTAAGAGGTTGAAAATTATTATATTTGTGCTACGCCACCACAGTAAACACATTCATGAAGATTGTGTATGGATCTTGCTTAGGTTCATTCATTTCAAAACTGTATTTCCATGATGTTTCCCCTTATTTTCTCACATGTTGATCCACCTGGCATGTGTATAACCATTATGGATATATGCTTATTACAGCACTTCGTGAACATGTCTTATTTTTCATTATCTTGGGAAATCTGGGAAATTTTACAGCGGTCATCCTCAGATTTTCAAATTTGATTAGTGCCATCACTGTCCTTCTGATGCAAACCTTCATCCACACATTCCATTGTTTTTGTCATCGTTAATGAGTCTGTTGTTGCTTTTGATTTGATCCATTACTATTATTTTTAGTTGCCGTCTGTTACGTTCGTTTCCTCCAATTCCCGGGTTCCCCTGGCCCCCAGTGCTGCTACAATCTATTCTCCTGTGATCTTCTCTATGATGTGAGGAGTGCTGGTGTTGCATCTGTCATGGAGAGATACCCGCTCAGTCCTTTATACTTCAGGCGATTTTTGTTCCAGCGTTGGTATTGTAAGTACCGTGTGTAACACCAAGGCTTTTGTATTAAATATTTTTGGTAATGAACCAAGGATTCCTTGAAAGTGTACATATGGCTCTAAACTTTGCCACAAGCTGAAGAAATCTAGGAAGGAAAGACGATGAAGAAATATTCAGTTTTAGAGATGGGAGGAAACCCCGAAATGATATTGTGGGAAATATTTACGGGTAAGGGTAAAACTAACAAAGTCTATTTCGAGCCAAAATGGCTCATCGGGCCGCTGTTTATATCTAGTTTCCTTAGCATTAAACGGAGAATATTTCTATTCCCCCTGGACAGGATGTAGGTCAGTCGCAGGTTACTCCCCAACTCTTGCTGATACCATTTCTACTCCTGGGTGGAGAAAAGCGATTCTGATAAAATGTCTTGCTCAAGGATACAAATGCCATGACTGGCCTGCTGGGATTCAAATCCACTTTCTGTTGACTCAGCAACCACAATTAGGGTCCGGTACGCTAGATTGCTCTGCCACAAGACCAGTCAGGCAGGGAATGTGGCCCTACATAACCCATGTCGGTCTTAGGGAGAATTTGAACTGATGTCACAAAGGTGGAAGGTGTTAAAAGTGCTGCCGCAAAGATCTGACACCCTATATATGTAGTATTTGTTAGAGGTGGCATTATTAAGGTCCAATATGCAGGGGGGACTTGGAGGAACAAACCGTTCTGGTGGCCCTTCAGGAATAATGTACACAGTTAACTTTTAAAGATCGTGTTTAAGTTTACAAATTTTTGCTCCTTAATTCTGAGGATGCGGGCACTTTTTTTTGGAAGGGGGACGTTCCCCCTCCCATAGTAACACCACTGTCAGTCATACCATTCCCCTATCTGGAGTGATATAACTGCCGTTTGGTTATACAGGAATCATAATTATCGGGATCAAGTTTTTCCTTTTCCCAATATAAACAAACTGCATTTATTTGGCCTTCAGTAAGTAATAAATTCCATGCTTTTCTTGCAGATGAGGAAGTACTACCTCGTTATTACTGTTGCGAAGCGTCTACTCTCTGCCACTTGTACATCCAGTACAGACCTCTCATGACTTGCCGGAGATACTTCCCGCCTTTTTGGTGTAAGTGATGAATAATGACCATAGCAAAGCAATCTTACTACAGTCAGAAAGTCACATTAAACATCACGCTAAGCACATTTGAGTCTCTCTAGCATCTTTCTTAAGTATCCTCAGCTGTTTGGGAAGTGAGAACTTCTCGTCAGCATTATAACAATGCATAAGGAACACGTATCTCTTGAAAAGGACTCAAAGGTTTGAGGCTTTTCATGGTAGAATATTAGTGTAGGGTCATTTTAAAGAAACACAGTCAAGCTATCGTAAAATCATAACTTGTGTAGAAATATAATTGTGTTTTTATATAATTACATATAATTTTTAAAAATTTTAAAATAATTTTTAACCTTGCGAGATGTGTTACTGGTTTAAATTGTTTTGCTTCAATAAGCCAGTTCGGTATCTTGATTAAGTAGTCCAGGTCAAAGGTTATTCAGGATAAAATTGATGACATAATGTCACGCGATGTTATGCGAATGCCCATTCTGATTGAATTTACACGTGCACGTTGTGCGACCACCTTGCGTGTTAATACCTGTGCGTTAGTTATCCCGAATGACCCTCTGACCCATGTCATTGTGCACATGCGCAGTTGAAATACCGAACTAGCTTATTGAAGTTTTGTTTGTTTTCTTGGACCTGTGATTTACTAATTTTATGCAGACATTAGATTCGCAATCTTCTTAACTTTCGCTGAATCCAAAAGATAAATTATGTGCAATCTTTTTTCAAAGTCTGGTTCTGGGGAGATCCGCACATCAAAACACTGGATGGTGTGGCATACTCCTTCAATGGTCTTGGTGAATACACTCTGGCTCGCATTGAAGATGACAGCGGTCGCAGACTTTTTGAACTACAAGGCCGGACACAGCGAGCTACAAACTCAGAAACAGGCCAACTTACTGACGCCACCTTTTATTCTGGGTTTGCTGGAGAGTATGTCGGAGTAGCAAGGGTTCGTAATGATTCACTTTTGTGTATTTAGTCAAGGATTATTTGACGTCTAGACTGCAGTTCTAATGTTCACCTGTATATAATTAACATCTTTAAAATGTCTATATGCTCTTCTCTCACCCCGACACTCACTCATAACATTTGATCCTTGAAAGAAGTAGTTCATTTTGAATGATTGAATCCGGTATATATTTCAGGTTGAGATGAAACTGAACGAGGAATCCACAGATTTGATTACGACAGTTAATGGGGAGGTTGTCACACCCACAACTGAAGGTAAAGGCATTGGTTTCCCATAGGTTTCTGTTTACACAGCAATCAACAATACATAACTGGCATTCATAAATGCCTCGGCGAGTTTCACTATCCCTATTGGTCGAGAGCCTGTCATGTGGGTGTGTTTAAACGGTTGTTTAAACACGGCTGGAAGTTGTTTAAACATGGCGCGTCATAAATAACCAGCTGTTCTAAGCCGATACGCAACAGGGAGAGCGTAGTAGGTGCGCGCACAAGATGTACTTACCTTCATAATGTAAGACAACGCTAATGCACGCGTATAAAACGCATCTCGTGCGTACGCGTAAGCGACAGACAGGCGCGGAGCGCCTTCACGCCCCTCCTCGGTTATTATTGACGTGGTAAAGACCGGGTCATCACACTTTTATCCCCTTATTTGTGACCTGGCAGAACAAAATGAACATAAAGTCACACCAAAGCTTTCAGAGTTTTAAGCAAAAACAGTAATTGTTCACCAATAAGTCAATTTTTGGATTTGTAACATTTTTTGCATTTGAAAAGCCCTGTTTTATCATATCAGTGTGACATCATTTACACAAGACTTTGATCTCCAGAAAATGCATTAAAATATATCTGTCATTTCTGAGTTGGTCCAGCTACGTACTTGCCACCAAGGGTCATGCAGATTCAGCAAAACACAAAATCACTGATAAATCTAAGAAATTGTAGTTTCCAAAAAGATGTCAACCTCGAATGACAAGAATCAACAAGGCCAAGATGGCTGTCATTCATGATGACATACTCATCACCCTCAGTAATATGAAGCTTGACTAGATATTAAAGTCATTAGAATTCCAAATTTACAGGAAGCGCCCCAGACGCATGTTTTGTGCAACATGTAAGGAGTAGATTTGAAACCTATACAGACTTTTTTGTTAAAAAGTGCGTGTTATTTTTTTGATCCAGGATTGTTGATCGGCAACTTTACGGTAAGAAGGCAGGAAGATCCGTACAAAGTGGTCGGTATATTCCCAGATGATGTCCAAATTACTGTAGGAGTAAACAACAGCATCGGTGACATAACAGTCCAGTTTGGACAAGGATATAGAAACAGGACCAGAGGGTTACTGGGTGAGTTAAACTCAGACTGTTTAAATAACAGCATCGGTGACATAACAGTCCAGTTTGGACAAGGATATAGAAACAGGACCAGAGGGTTACTGGGTGAGTTAAACTCAGACTGTTTGAATAACAGCATCGGTGACATAACAGTCCAGTTTGGGCAAGGATATAGAAACAGGACCAGAGGGTTACTGGGTGAGTTAAACTCAGACTGTTTGAATAACAGCATCGGTGACATAACAGTCCAGTTTGGACAAGGATATAGAAACAGGACCAGAGGGTTACTGGGTGAGTTAAACTCAGACTGTTTGAATAACAGCATCGGTGACATAACAGTCCAGTTTGGACAAGGATATAGAAACAGGACCAAAGGGTTACTGGGTGAGTTAAACTCAGACTGTTTGAATAACAGCATCGGTGACATAACAGTCCAGTTTGGACAAGGATATAGAAACAGGACCAGAGGGTTACTGGGTGAGTTAAACTCAGACTGTTTGAATAACAGCATCGGTGACATAACAGTCCAGTTTGGGCAAGGATATAGAAACAGGACCAGAGGGTTACTGGGTGAGTTAAACTCAGACTGTTTAAATAACAGCATCGGTGACATAACAGTCCAGTTTGGGCAAGGATATAGAAACAGGACCAGAGGGTTACTGGGTGAGTTAAACTCAGACTGTTTGAATAACAGCATCGGTGACATAACAGTCCAGTTTGGACAAGGATATAGAAACAGGACCAGAGGGTTACTGGGTGAGTTAAACTCAGACTGTTTGAATAACAGCATCGGTGACATAACAGTCCAGTTTGGACAAGGATATAGAAACAGGACCAGAGGGTTACTGGGTGAGTTAAACTCAGACTGTTTGAACAACAGCATCGGTGACATAACAGTCCAGTTTGGGCAAGGATATAGAAACAGGACCAGAGGGTTACTGGGTGAGTTAAACTCAGACTGTTTGAACAACAGCATCGGTGACATAACAGTCCAGTTTGGGCAAGGATATAGAAACAGGACCAGAGGGTTACTGGGTGAGTTAAACTCAGACTGTTTGAACAACAGCATCGGTGACATAACAGTCCAGTTTGGACAAGGATATAGAAACAGGACCAGAGGGTTACTGGGTGAGTTAAACTCAGACTGTTTGAACAACAGCATCGGTGACATAACAGTCCAGTTTGGGCAAGGATATAGAAACAGGACCAGAGGGTTACTGGGTGAGTTAAACTCAGACTGTTTGAACAACAGCATCGGTGACATAACAGTCCAGTTTGGACAAGGATATAGAAACAGGACCAGAGGGTTACTGGGTGAGTTAAACTCAGACTGTTTAAATAACAGCATCGGTGACATAACAGTCCAGTTTGGGCAAGGATATAGAAACAGGACCAGAGGGTTACTGGGTGAGTTAAACTCAGACTGTTTGAATAACAGCATCGGTGACATAACAGTCCAGTTTGGGCAAGGATATAGAAACAGGACCAGAGGGTTACTGGGTGAGTTAAACTCAGACTGTTTGAACAACAGCATCGGTGACATAACAGTCCAGTTTGGACAAGGATATAGAAACAGGACCAGAGGGTTACTGGGTGAGTTAAACTCAGACTGTTTGAATAACAGCATCGGTGACATAACAGTCCAGTTTGGGCAAGGATATAGAAACAGGACCAGAGGGTTACTGGGTGAGTTAAACTTAAGCCGTTTCCGCATTGGACTTTTTCTGGTAAAACGTACAGAGACTGCTGTTAACCAAATTAAGTCCAGTGTGGACAGCCGGTAAACTTTCCAAATTGTCAAGTGTCGATCGTCGGTTGTCTATTTATCCCTCCGCAGCGGGAACTTTTACAGGGCCAACCGTGAAGCGGAAGAGTTACGTGGCCAGTTTTACGTCGCTGAAAGTCCAGTGCGGACAGCCACTGTAAATGTAAAACGTGCATTTTGAACACTGCAAAGTTTACGTGCCAAGGACTTTTTGCGAGCATTGTAATCCAAGTGCAGTGGAATGTTAACAATTATGCACGGTAACTTTTTACAATTGTAAGTCCAATGCGAACGCGGCTTAAGACTGCTTGCATAACAGGTGTGTTGTTAGGTGCGCAGTTTTGTCCAAATCATACCAATGTAATTGTAATCATGTAAAAATCGAGTATGTATTTTATGAATGAAAGTGTAAATAATTATTAAGATCTATAAGTGACAACTTTAATATCTATAGCATCATGCACCTATGCCATATCAACTTTTTTAGTTATACCTGAATATACCTGATTAGTAATGCTGTTTATATCTTTTCTAACATCCGAGCCCAATATGTTGGATCAACCCAAACCTCCACAGTCCTTAATTATAGCCTATGAGGTTTTGGAGGATTTTGCAGGATTAGACAGTGGAGCCCGGCCATTATTATTACTTTACATGGGCAATTGAATAATCATTGCAATTGATTCTTGTTCTACAGGTGTTTGGGATGGTGATCCAAGCAACGATGCTCTGAGACGTGACGGTACTTTGCAACAAGCTACGGGATCAGATGGTGAGATGCTGGAACGAGACTTCTTCTTATTTGGAGAAACTTGTAAGTTCCACAATCACATTTGAAGTACTGTTGACTGTCTAATTGACATCAGTTAGTGCATTTTTCAAGCAGTATAATTTGTTACATGTTTTTGGAGTGACAGACAAAAGATATAACTGACTTTGAAACACCGTTGTCGAGTCACAAAAACAGACTTTGTCATGTCATTAAAACGTTGCACTGGCTGTGAATTGCTGTTATCAGCGACCATTCGAAGAAGGAATGTAAACGTGTGCAAGGCAGGAAACAAATACATCTGTTTACATTTTGGTTTCCAATGTCTAGAGTGATATCGAGTATGATTCCTGGATTTTTATGCCCTTCCCGATGTGGTCTGGAAGAGCAAAACAAAAATTCACAATTTATGTGGGAAAAAATCACAGGCATACTCGGGCAGCATTGAACCCACGACCATCTGTGCAAACATCTTAACCCCTCGACCACCAAGCTTGCTTGGGTTGACTGGCTGATTCAAATCAAATATCGAAGAAACCACAGATATAACCCGTTTGTCACAAAATAATGATGTTGGTTCAAACCAACATCATGAGTCATGGCCTTGTCCCTCCTTTAAATAATTCATAACAAAAACAAGGCAATTTGTACACAGGACGATTCACTTCATTTGATGACTGACTGTGCATTGCAATGCATGACCTAAAAATCCTAACTTCAATACTGGTTCAGTTCAATTAGATCATATCAACCACATGACCTTTTACTTCATGCAGGGCGTGTTTCTGAAGACAATTCCCTCTTCTACTACATTTCTCCTGATGAGAGTTGGAGTATGTTAAATGACCCGTCATTCAAACCAAACTTCTTGGAAGATCTTGAGGCAAATGCCACTCCAGAAAAACTTCAAAGAGCGAGAGATATTTGTGGAGACAGCAAGATGTGTTTGTATGACACACTGGCCCTGGATGATGAAAATGTCGGACAAGCTACGATGATGCTTGATTTAATGAACACAGATCAACAAAATGCAGCCAGTAAGTATTGCCAAACCTCATACCTCATTCACCTCTTAAACTATAAAACCTCACATCAATTAGCTACAATGCTGTTCAGTTTCTTGAATACAGAACTCCAAGATGCTGCCAGTAGATATTGCCTAACAGCTGCTCATTCACGTCTTAAACCTTTAAACCTCACACACTTTAAAAGCCTCTATGCAGTTCACACCCACTCATTAAACTTGGTGATTTTTGGTAAAATTTTCAGCCAATTTCCCGCCAAATATCACACTCATCGAGACCTTTGAGCTGAAGGTGGGAGAGGAATTTATGGAACAACTGGAAGCCTTCGATCCAGATGGTGATGAGATCACATATTCGTTACTTGAGTCGGTAGAAGGTGCATCCATCACACCACAAGGTCAGTACATGTACAAATCACTGCTTTCTATCCTCTTTGGTATTTTGTTTACTGTTCTACTATTCTCTTGCTATTCATTTTATAGTCTGGAAGGTATAGATCCATAATAACAACAAAAGGGGTCAGTACATGTACAACTCACTGCTTGCTTTCCTCTGCTATTCTGATGCTTTTCTACTGCTCTCTTGCTATTTATTTTGCTATTCTGTCTTTGCTCTTGATTTGGTATTCTGAATGTTATTCCTCGTGTTGTGCTTCTCTTCAATGCAACACTTTTTCCATTCTTCGTTCCATTCTTTGTTTCAGTCTTCGTGCTGGTGATGTACTTCACACTTGTCTGGTAATCTTGTTATTCTGCTTTTCTTGATGTTCTATTTCTTCTCTTGCTATTTCACTGTGTTCCCCTTACATCATCATTTTTGTTTTCACAATATTGGCTATTATTTGTGTAATTTAGGCCCGCTCTAAACACCGTGCTACTGCCGTGCTGAA
The DNA here is from genome assembly GCA_037893225.1 of Hippasteria phrygiana. Lineage (NCBI taxonomy): Eukaryota > Metazoa > Echinodermata > Asteroidea > Valvatida > Goniasteridae > Hippasteria > Hippasteria phrygiana. The sequence continues at coordinate 597,956 of JAZGUH010000511.1, read as the reverse complement.
CTTAATTGAAATAAGCGCGGCAAGAGCAGGGCAATAGCACCGTAGTTGCTCTAAACATCAAACTTAATTGCTGCGACAGTCGAGTCCAGCAAACTCAAGATGGCCGACCACAGTACGAAATTGTGTCATTTCTGTTCGCCGCCATTTTTGTTGTGTATAGAGCCTGAAGGTTCATGCACACCAGTTAAAATAAACTTCTATACCTCACTGATAAATACGCCAACTTCTGAAATGCAGGGAAAATATTTACAACTCTCCAATGTGTTTGAGACACACATCAAATTAAAGTTTATTTCATCATTTCTTAGTTTCTGTTCAATTTAGTGGTGATTAACCAATGACTTTTGGGAGAAATTTCCATCCAAAGATGTTTCCCCCTAAGTAGTCCCGTATATAGCCCATCACCAGTTTGAAAGATGATGCCTACGCTCCATTGCAAAATAGAGCACTTTAAGGGACTAATTTTATCTGAATTTCACAGTAATACAAGCTGGCAGTCCTGTGCACGGCTTCCAGCCTTCTCTTTTACAAACCCTCAAGTTCATGGCCCACAGAATGCTCTTACAGCAGAGAATTTAAGGGCTCACAAATCGTGATTTGGCCGGCATAGGCCATTTTCGGCCGATTTACTGGTCTGCAACCTGAAAGTGGCACGCATCCGGAGACCTCGAATAGGAAAATTAACGTTTAAAATTGCTAGTATTTCAATTTCGTTTTATTCAGCAAGGGTAATAAAAATCACCCACAGAAATGGCCTTTGCAAAATTGCAGAGTTGTAGTCGAGTCCCTGCAAGTCCTTTCATAATTAAAGCCAGTCACAAGTAACTGGATGAACAATGACAAAAGAATGCCTTTTGTCAATTGTATTTTCATCAGTGTATCCTTTTTCATTACAATGACACATTCAAAATCTGTCAAATATCTTTTACCAAAATATCTGCATGTACAGGGGGCCTTTTCACTTGGACGCCAGTGGACAGGTCAAAGGTCATGGTTGGTTTCCTAGCAACAGATGGTAAAGCTAATTCCACTTTGGAACCAATTGTCAAGCTTTGTGACTGCATGAATGGTGGTGTGTGTCTGTATGATCAGTTTGTAGTAGGCACCGATGTAGTTGCTGACCGTTTTGGGGTGAGTTCTAAACAGGTCCTACTGATGGTAATAAGTGGCAGTTTATAGAAGAGCTTTTATTAAAATTAGAAGAGAATCAACAGACTGTGAGATTGTTTGTATATCACTTGCCGAAGGGCTAGCACAATGAATCTTCATTCTCCTAGGCAACTATTTTGGTGCTTTTCGCTATAATTAACTTCACAATATCTATCTGCCCTTAACCTAGACTAAAGCAATTGCAGCAGAGTACCTTGTTCAGTGGTGTAACTGGGTCAAATTTCTGAGGGGTGCACCTGGAGGTGCACACATTTTTTCAGGGTGGTACTGAAAGTACCTGAACTGCAGCTTGTTTATTTTCAAGATGTCAGCTGGGGGCATGTGCCCTGCCCTGTAGTTATACCACTGACCTTGATCAAGGACACAAGTATCATGACCCCCCTTGCTCTCCATTACTTGGTACCAGTTACTCCTTGGAGAGATCTTGCAGTTAATTTTATTAAAGACAAGCATGCACCTTAATCTTATAGACTCAGTATCCAGTTACTCCTGTGTAGAGATCAAGGTTTTGGAGCAAAGTGTCTTGCTTAAGGTCAGGCACCTTGATTCTTTGGTTTGGAATCTAGTTGTTCCATGGTCGAGAAGCAATTACAGCAAAGTGTCTTGCTCAAAGTCAGGCACCTTGATTCCTTGGCTTGGAATCTAGTTGTTCCATGGTCAAGAAGCAATTACAGCAAAGTTTCTTGCTTAAGGTCAGGCACCTTGATTCTTTGGTTTGGAATCTAGTTGTTCCATGGTCGAGAAGCAATTACAGCAAAGTGTCTTGCTCAAGGTCAGGCACCTTGATTCCTTGGCTTGGAATCTAGTTGTTCCATGGTCAAGAAGCAATTACAGCAAAGTGTCTTGCTCAAGGTCAGGCACCTTGATGCCTTGGCTTGGAATCTAGTTTGTTCCATGGTCGAGAAGCAATTACAGCAAAGTGTCTTGCTCAAGGTCAGGCACCTTGATTCCTTGGCTTGGAATCTAGTTGTTCCATGGTCGAGAAGCAATTACAGCAAAGTATCTTGCTGAAGGACACAAGCACCGTGATTCTCTGGCTGATTACCCGGCCGTTTGCTTTATGTGGAGAGAAACAATTTTAACAAAGTGTCTTGCTCAAGGACAAGTACCATGACCCAAAGCTGATACATATGTGAAATCTACTTTTTTAAGTAAGTGTCTCTTCAATTATTTATTTCTGGAACAGGTCGTTTTATGTCGGTGTGAGCCTGGCTGGTCCGGTGAGTTCTGTGAAATCAATTATGACGCATGTGAAGACAGCCCATGTTTTATAGGCGTGGCTTGCTTCGATGATGACCCGCCTTCCTTAAACAGCTCCTGCGGACTGTGCCCAGATGGACTAGAGGGTGATGGCAGGACCTGCCAGGGTACGTCAGAAATCGGGGTGAAAGAACTCCTCATTTGGGATATCAACGTATTGATTTGTATCACTCTGTTTATTGGTTTTGAATGACAGGTTATGTTTTGTTCATTTAATTTAAAGAACTAGTGTTGGTAGAAAATGCCAACAAATGATGTAGCTCAATTTGTCTTGACATGGTGCATTGACTTATGCTGCATTGATCTGTATTGCCTTGTTAGTGGATATCAAACACTTCCCCGTTTTTTTGTTTGTGTTGATCTAGGGTTTATAGTGGATATGTGTCTTTTCTATTGAGCTTGTGTATATGTCAAATGTCAACCAAAAATTAATGCTTTATAAAATTGTGCTAATCTTGTGTTGCAGCGCTGGCGATTTCTAGTCAAGGTTGGGGGTGACAGAGGGGACCTGACCCATGAAATGTATATGACAAGGGAAAATTATTGCGGGGGACACTGCATAGACATCCCCTCCACCCAAAATATCGGGGGCGTGTCCTCCACCCCCCTCCCAGAGGATCGCCGCCCATGTTTTCATGGATGGTAAAAGGAATCGACCGACCGACCCTCCATCTTGCTTTTTCCCATTTATAAGGGCAACACATTTTTAGGGGGGGCCTAAGTAATATACGCAGTTCTGTCAAGCTCACATCTTTTCATATCTGATCTATCCTGCCCTTCTCTGTGTATTCTGCAGCGGCGGCGATTTCTCGTTAAGGTTAAGGGTGGAAGGAAAAGCACACATTACCAACAACAATTATTGAGCATTTTGTACTCGTTTCTCTTGTGTATCCCGGGAAATTTTTGAAAATGTGTGCTGATCCTTTGTGTATTCTGATGCATATTGGTGCATGTAAAAGCCAATGACCCATAAAATGTATATGACAAATGGGAATTTTTTGGGGGGGGGACACTGCCAAAGCCATCCCCTCCCAAACAAAATATATTGGGGGGGGGGGGGGGGGGGTGACGTGTCCCCCCCCCTCCTGGATCGCGGCCCATGTCGTGTTGTTAGTGGATGTTAACAAGTTATGTCAATTGACTGATCAAGTGTTGATCAGGTGGATTTTAAATGATCTTCTGCTGATGTTTTTTTATCACGTATTGATAACGGATATCAACCAATGCTGTATTAATTGAATTGTTTTTTGCTTGCAGACATTGATGAGTGTGAGCTGTACAGAGATCTGCCAGCCAGCAGTGGCGGACTCGGTTGCGATCAAATCTGTACAAATATCCTCACAAGCTACAACTGCACCTGCAGGTCTGGATTTTTATTGTTTATCGACAGAAGGAGATGTATAGGTATGCTAAACACAGTCAGTGTTTCTAATTATTTTGTTATTTTTCAAGGTTTGCTGTAAACAATGATTTTACCTGTTTTCCTAAAGCTAAACCAGCTTGGTTTTCCCAAAGTAATCAGTCTTCCTGCACAAATAGTCTTCATGCTCTCTCAGCAAGTTACATGCCAAGTTATCCAAATCAGAATTATTGCATTTTTATTTGATGTTCTAGATATCGATGAATGTGACCTCCAGACTGACAACTGTGCAGACGATGCTACATGCAACAACACCCAGGGTGGCTATGAGTGCAGCTGTAACCCAGGCTTCAGAGATGATTTACAAGATGGAACTTCTTGTACAGGTACGAGCAGAAAATATGCAGTTTGGCTAGAAGAAGGAATCAGGAAAGTCATGGACGGAAGAGAAATGGACGGAAGAGAAATGGACGGAAGAGAAATGGACGGAAGAGAAATGGACGGAAGAGAAATGGACGGAAGAGAAATGGACGGAAGAGAAATGGACGGAAGATGGAGCTAATCGCTACTGACAATGAGCCGTCATAGTCATAACCAAGCTCATTATATTTTCCGGCTTTGTGGAATTTTGCAAAAGAGCCAGTCACACCTAATTGAACACCATATAAGCACAATTTCAGTTATAGACACTAGATGTTTCTAATCTAATATTTCTTTAATCTCTCAGATATCAATGAATGTCGTGATGATGCATACAATGACTGCGATGTCAATGCTGAATGTCAGAACACCAGAGGCTCATATCGGTGCATATGCAATGACGGTTATGAAGGCAGTGGGGTTACATGCACAGGTAGGCACTTCAAAATTGGCATTTTTAAACCACATTTGATGTAATTGCCTAATACAACAAAAGGAAGATGTACTGGAAACATGTATCCACATCAATGATGTCAAATTTTGTATAATTTATCTTAAAGATATTCTGTCCGCGCTCTTCAACAAATGTGATTTTATTTTTGGGTAACAGATTTTCAAATGTAATATTTCATTTTAACAAAAACTACGCTTCTATTTTGTATTGGCAACCATCCTGTTCTTTCGCACCTGTAACACACAAAAAGATCCTCCTTGTGGGGCCTGAATTATTGTTGAGCTGCAAATTCAACATTTGTGTAATTATTTGATAATCCCATTCCGAAGTGAATAACTTTTTAATGCTATAAAAAAAATGCAATTTCAAAACAACTTTTTTCTTCCGGAAACTCAAAAAGAGTGCAGATCATTAAGGCTACAGAATTACTGGATAACATGAAGTGACTGGCATTTAGTTTTATCTAGAAATTAATTTAAGCTTTTTTTAATTCTACTTTTTGCATTTTTACACAGATGTGAATGAATGCACAAGAAACCTTCATGACTGTCACACAGAAGCAACGTGTACGAACACGGTGGGAGCATTCAGTTGTGCATGTAATGATGGTTGGTCTGGTGACGGTACCAACTGCACTAATGTGAATGAATGTGAAGGTCTGCTACCAGTCTGTGATTCCAATGCTGCATGCACAGACACACAAGGCAGTTTCACCTGTCAGTGTAAAGCAGGTTTCATTGGCAACGGAATGCCGATGTCCTGTGTGGGTAAGTCACTCTTCCCAAGTTTAAAGATGCAGGCCCGTCACTATTTACAAAAGTGCCCTCAGTCAGTCGCAGTGACGTTAAGAGATGGCAGTCACAAGGTCAAAGGTGACTTTTCGTGGCACAAATTTGTCTGTCGCTCAATGACGATCGAGCCTGCATCTTTAATGTTTGGGGAACTACTGCTATATGCTGCTGCTGCTGCTGCTGCTGCTGCTGCTGCTGCTGCTGCTGCAGCTGCTGCTGCTGCTGCTGCTGCTGCTGCTGCTGCTGCTGCTGCTGCTGCTGCTGCTGCTGCTGCTGCTGCTGCTGCTGCTGCTGCAGCTGCTATTGCTGTTTTTTCCGCTGCAGACATTAACCCTCCCTCTCTGTACAGATCCAAACCCATCAATTGACAGGTTGAAACACACACAAGCTGTGAGAGTTGGTGTTTAGATTTTTTGATAGGCTGTGATAGTTATAAGTATAGGAGGGTTAATTAATGAGTTGATTGTCTCATGATTGTTGTTGATTACTAGATGTGAATGAGTGCACCACAGGTGAAGCCAATTGTCATGCTGTGCTTGGTGAGTGTACCAACACCGAAGGCAGCTACACCTGTCAGTGTGTGTCTGGATACAGTGGGGATGGTCGGACTTGTGAAGGTAATTGAACATGAATCGATTTGTGTAATTGAACAGATGTACAAACATAAATACTTGAATAATAAACAATGTACAATAATCTGACAAAGTTTTAGATTTTTTGAATTTGGGGTTTATTTTGGTTCTTTTTGGGGGCATGATAAATATTTAGAGGGGTTACAATCCCTTGGCCTCCAGTAGATTCTTTATTGAGTAAACATTGATTATTCTTTTCGTTATTTTTTTAATACATTGTGTACATTTTTAAAGACACTTTAAAAGTAAACATTCTATTAAATCTCTATAAGGGATCTCTTCTGCTTTGGTTTTGCTAACAAACTTTTTGATCTTGTAGATATTGATGAGTGTCAAGAAGGCAACGATTGCTCCGTCACTGCTAACTGCACCAATACGGTCGGTAGCTACAACTGTAAATGTATGCCTGGATACACTGGGGATGGAGTTGATTGTTCAGGTGGGATGTCAGTGATATGATTCCTAGATTTATTTACTCTTGGCTTAAGGTTTGGTTCTTGGCTAGTTAATTAGGAGTTTATCTAAGAGTCAATGAAGTGTAATTCAAGTATGTTTTATCTACCCAAAATTTTGATAATGATCTCAAAAGCCTTGTTTTAGAGTGGCACATATTCTTAAACAAAAATTAAGATAAGACGTTACTTATGATAGGATTGTTACGTACTTCGTGTTAAAGCATTACTGATGGGAAAGTCAATGCATTTTAGGATGTTGGTGTTACGTATGGAACATTCAGTAACCGTCCTAAACAATTAAGATTTCAGTGTTTCTAATTGTAATGTTGGGCATCTGCAAGGAGAATACTCACAAGAATGAAATCTTTGGGATGATTATGTAATTACAGAAAACATTGTGCATTACGTACAGGGCTGCTGGAGCACCATTTTATAAATTTATTATTCTTCCTTTGAACAGATATTGATGAATGTGCTCTAGTAATCCATGATTGCCAGCAAGTATGCACCAACAATGATGGATCGTTTGATTGTGTGTGTAATGACGGTTTCCGAGATTTAGATGGCGTTTGTACTGGTAAGACATTGGATCATTTCTATATCTAGTATAATTTCTCTGTAAACACCGCTGCTAAATGGAACATTTGGCTATCAAGAACATTCCCTTTGGCTCCCAAATTTTGTGTGATGTATACTACATATAGTGATTCATTTCAGCGTTTGTGATTCAAATGTTTTTAGCCTCTCGGACACGTTTGTCTATTCCTATGATGCCTGTTGTTTCATCAGCCTAATCAATATGTTATTTTGTGTGTCTTTTGAGTTTATTGGAAGACAAGAGATGACAACAGTGTCTGATTTGTGCATGATTTTTTTCCCCATAGCCAATGAAGTGTGTTCAAGTAAAAATTGTACTCGCGGTGACTGCTACAGGAACAATGATGTGGAGACGTGTCTCTGTTATACAGGGTATGAGATAATGGGTGACGACACAGTATGTGAAGGTAAGTACTATACCAGACCCCCTACCCTTAATTAATTGTACTCGCAGTGACTGCTATAGGAACGATGGTGTGGAAATGTGCCTCTGTTATGCAGGGAATGAGATTGTGGGTGAGAGTGTGTGAAGGGATATATTGACGAGGCCCCCAACCAATCCTAACCCCTGTCCATTTAACCTACTAGACACACAGACATATGACTATAAACCATTATCTCTACTAACATATACTACAATGAAATCTTGATAAGTCAAACCTCAGGGGAATGGGCTCCAATTTTGAGTTAAGCGGAATTTCGAGTTACCCAAAGTCCCCCTTTTCCCCTAAAGATTACGTCGTGAATACCAAGCGAATATCCAATGTAACAGCCGTGAAATAGAGCATTTTTAGGCGATCTTTGCTTCGCTTTCAGCCGTTGCAAGTCTCTCCCTTTAGTGTGAGGGAATGGTCCAACAAGAGACACTAAAACAGGCCCGTTTCATCGATGTTAAAGATGTCTCTTCCGTCAAAACATTGGGCAGTCCATTGCTTAGCCATTCATCTGTCATCTCTGTAGTCACTCGGTGGTTCGGTGGTGCGGTGCGGTGCGGTGGTGCGGCGCGGTGGTGCGGTTGCTAATTGCCCCTTTGTTGCTTTTCTATAGCTGAGTTTGGGTTCATTGAATGTGATCCTGGGAGATTTCTTAACTTAACAAAAGAATTCCAGTTTCTTCCGTGGCCTAATTGTGCATGTTTATTTCTGCACCTGGCGATTTCGAGTTCGACTTGACCAGAGTTACCGGTCCGAAATTTTGAGTTTGCATGGGCATGTTTATACATGATTTGCTATTCTGTTGAGGGGAATAAATGTTTACTACGAGTTAACCAGGTTTTAGAGTTTACTGGTTTTGACTTATCGCGATTTCACTGTATTCCTAAAACTGGGCAGCTAGCAACCTACTCAATCGTCAAGGTTCAAAATAATCAGTGTCTACATGATGATTGATTTCAGACATTGACGAGTGTACGGACCAAACTCACAGCTGTGGAGCCAATTCAAGGTGTATTAACCTAGTAGGTGGTTATGAGTGTCTTTGTGATGATGGCTTCACCCTCAATAGTGACCAACGCACCTGTTCAGGTGAGTCAATCAATTAATGAAACCAAACAGTGTAATAATCTGGAAGGTAGTTATGAGTGTCTTTGTATAATGATAGCTTCACCCGAGATCCTGACCACAGTGATTAATTGACACCACTTATGAATTCATTTTTGAACATTGAGTCACCTTAAATTGCCAACGAAGCATCCAGGGGCAGAGTCAAACTAAGTTTTTCAGATTCTATTTTTCTGGCAAGTAATGTTAAGGTTGTCCATTAAGGTTGTTCTGTGGTTTACCTCATTTATTACTTTAATCATCATGTGGACGTTTCTGATTACTAGATGTGAATGAATGTAACGATGGAACCAACAACTGTGATGACATGAGCCAACTCTGTCTCAACCAAGAACCCTACTTCATATGTGACTGCAAGCCAGGCTACAGCAGCCTAAGCTCAAACGGATCCTGCACAGGTGAGGGTCATGTTGAAATAGTCTCCTACACAGGTGAGGGTCATGTTGAAATGTTCTCCTACACAGGTGAGGGTCATGTTGAAATGGTCTCCTGCACAGGTGAGGGTCATGTTGAAATGTCTCCTACACACAGGTGAGGGTCTGCATGTTGAAATGTCTCCTACACAAGTGAGGGTCATGTTGAAATGTCTCCTACACAGGTGAGGGTCTGCATGTTGAAATGTCTCCTGCACAGGTGAGGGTCATGTTGAAATGGTCTCCTGCACAGGTGAGGGTCATGTTGAAATGGTCTCCTGCACAGGTGAGGGTCATGTTGAAATTGTCTCATACACAGGTGAGTATCATGTTGAATTGACTCCTGTACAGTCACTTTAATTTAAGTTTTAGGTTCAAATAAAATTCTTGACTGTTTATTTTGTTGCCAGATATCAATGAATGTATGAATGATACTTTGAATGACTGCCACAACAATGCCAACTGCCTCAATAACAACGGTTCCTTCACCTGCGATTGCAAAAATGGATTTACAGGCAACGGACTGCAATGTTTTGGTAAATCACATTGTATTTGTGAATGTTTTTTGGGTAATGAGATTTAGGATTTACCCATTGTAGCTCCTAAACCCAGAGAAACCAGTGGGGGGAATACAATGCAAAACCAGGAATGTTCTGAGGAAAAATTCCAATTCAGGTGAGATAAGATCCCAGGTTGCACAGATTAAAAACGAGAAATTACATAGGCCTATTACTGCATAGACCTGATTTTCTCTTGCAAGGTTGAGTGATGAAAGACTTAATATTGGCCCTTTCTCTGACCATTTCTGCCTCCCTCTCCCCTCCATTCTCCCACCCATTCTCCCACCCATTCTCCCACCCATTCTCCCACCCATTCTCCCACCCATTCTCCCACTTCTTTCCACCTGCAAAATGTGACCCGCTCTGCAAAAAGGGCACTTATGTTGCAAAATTTGAAAATAGTGTTTTATATATAGCTGGAAAGGCCATTTTATAAGCTTTCATATGGTATATGTCTGAGGTCTGTAGCATTTTGCAATGACGAGATATTTGGAAATTTGCATGTTTGTTTTCAGGAATTTCTTGAAATGACTTAAGGAGAAACAAGCCATTTAAAAAAACAAAAAGCAAAGCAATAGATGGAAGCACTCGACAAAAACACATTCTTTTTCCAACTTTATTCACTGAAATCAAAGATTTTGGTTATGAAATAGAATAATATAGGTATCAAAGATGCAAAAAAATCCATCCCTTCAAAATCACTTGTTTGAAGAATTTTTCACACTTCACATTGAACGGCCCATAACTCGTAAAAGCATACAGCGACTTATGTGCCCTTTTTGCAGAGCGGGTCACAAATATACTCTCTTACTATTTCACACATATCTTGCATTATATATTTGGAATTTCCCCTTAGACGTTAATGAATGTGCTCTACCCGAAGCTGATGAATCTTTCGCGAACTGTGATCCTCTGGCAATGTGCTTCAATCTGATTGGCTGGTTTCAATGCAACTGCACTATGGGATACGTAGGAGATGGACAAACTTGCACAAGTAGGTATCCAAATATCGACGCATTATCATATGACAACCTGATTAGGTTCATAAAGGATCCAATTCTGGGATATGTTGGGATGAGCTGTTTATCTGCTCTTCATTTGCCAGTTTGTAAAGATATTATAATACATTGATTTTAGTTGTTAGGTTACTAAAAACCTGAATTTACATTTTTTTAAATTGATTACACATTTTGTACTTTTGAAAGATGGATTAATTACATTCACACGTGTAATATTTATTTGCAATCACCAGATATCAATGAATGCCAGAGTAGTGACTCTGTATGTGCAACCAACAGTACATGCACAGACAATCCAGGTAGCTACCTCTGTATGTGTGATGATGGATTCCGTGGTGACGGCTTTACCTCATGTGAGAACATTGACGAGTGTCGGGAGATTCCAGATATTTGTCACTTGTTTGCAACATGCATGGATACCGAGGGAAGTTATCAATGTGACTGTAACCCAGGATACCAGGGCAACGGCACGTACTGTGAAGGTAAACTCGCTATATTTTGTCGTTTTTTGATGTGTGTGAAATGCTGTGGTGTTTAAAAAGGTCGGCTTTATTCATTTCATTTCACTTTTCTTTCTTCAAAAGTAGCATTTTGTTTGCTTCCTGCCAAATTGAGGCTAGGGCAAATAATGATTTAATAATATTTATGTGCAAAACTACAGTACTTCTAAGCACACTTTATGGAAAGTGTGCACCATTTTATGAAAATATTTTGTTTTTTTCACTTGGCTTAACTGGTAAAAAAAAATTTAAAAAATTGATTAGTTTCAATCTGAAACTTTACTGTTTATAAAGATGGTACCAATACTAATCTCTGTGTCATTTTTGAGAAAAATATCTGTAGACTTCGAAATATGCCGTGATAATATTTTTATTTCAACAATTGAAATTAGCACATATGGATGTGCAAAAAATAAAGGTTAAAACAAAATAGTTTTTTCCTGTGACTCGAATGACGGATTGAGCTGAAACTTTCACTGGTTTGCTTCATGTATATGTTAAAATAAATAACTGTTGTGAGCTCTACAGCTGCTATATCTTACCTTTAAATATGATGTTAATTACTGAGAGAAGTCTGCATCATGTTGTAGTTTTAAATAGATTGCGTCTTGTAAAATTATTGCGTATTGCCAATTATTTCTGCCCCTCTAGCGCAGCATAGCCCGCTGGGGCTATTTCTCTAAAAGTCATCACTGTACTAGACACAAAAGGGGAGTACGGCCTATGACGTCAGATTTTTTTGCTGCCTTCAGCGACGACTTTAAGACAAATGGTACCAGTGGGCTAGAGGGGACTTTATAAAAATAGCTCCCAAAAGTCAAGAGTCAAGAGTCTTTTAAAGGGTTTTAAGATATCAGAGATTTCCAGCGCATACATTGTTTTCCCCCCGGTTCTCTGCAGATGTGAATGAATGTGAAACAGGTTCCAATGATTGTGCAGCTGACATTGCTGAGTGTAGCAACAATGATGGGAGCTATGTATGTACTTGCGTAGATGGATACGTATCTGATGAAAACCTCCAAACTGGCCGACAATGCAATGGTAAATATGCTAGTTTAGCCCTTAAAGACAGCTATGGAAGTTAGTGAAAGTGTGATAAAGCAGTGTTAAAGTCGTTGATGTATTCTTTTGTGTGAGTTTGCCAGAGTAAGACTGAAAGTCACTCAAGGTACGGGGCTATAAAAAGAACAAGGATCAAAGATGCAGAATGTAGGATTTGAGATTCCTCTTAAAGCAGAAAAGATCGTAAGATGAAGCAAAGTCCGGTCCTGCACTTTTGTACTTTTTTTTAATGGAAATTTTGATCTTATACTATTCTCCTATTTTTTTTACCTGGGTCCGCTTGCAAACCTGTAAAAATCTACTCATGAATCACCATACTTCTAACAGATACCAAATAATGATCGATCGATGGTTTTCTGCAGATATTGACGAGTGTACTCTGAATCTTGACACATGTGACTCATCAACGTCTCGATGTAATAACACAGTCGGCAGCTACATGTGTGATTGCTTTGATGGATACAGGAAGAATGCTATGGGACGATGTGAAGGTAAGAAAGTCAACGTGGTAATATTTTCATCGTTGTTCGTTGCCATAGTTTTTATCACCCGTGTTTTTTTATTGTGTATTTTATCGTGTGTTCCTTTTGTCTTAGCTGTACTATCCACTCGTTCCACGCTTGACATTACTGGGTCTACCAGTCATCAAGTCCATCAACAGACACCTTCCTAAATAGTCATTCCCATCTTCTGACACGAGACCGTGTATTTACTTTATCTAGGGTGTGCCCAAACAGTTTAAAACTGGTTTCCATAGGGCCCTCAATACATTTTTAATTAAAAATGAATCTCATACAAAAATATTTCCACAAATACAAGAATATTTACCCAACTAAATCAATGTACAGTTAAGTTTTCAACTGTTTAGCTCTTGCTAAAGGCTATTGCTGATTTACGGGATGGTTGAAAAAAATGCGAAAAAACCTTTGTTAAGGCTGTTTGATATCCATTTATTTTGATACCGAAATATCGGCAAAAAAATATCGCGATATTCGATATTATCGTGATGACGTCACTTTTCCCTTACCGGAAGAACGAGGAATAAAAATAAAATACATGATGGAAGTCACCACAGCATCATGAGATCGGGGCCGGCACGTGGCAGGAACGGGGGGCTGGGTTGACAAGGCTTCCCTCCGCTCGTTGAGTATTTGGAGTTTTACGACATTTACCTTTAGTTGGCTTCTTTATGGCACTCCAGAAAGACTAGAGTTTGTTTCTATTTCAGCATTGTTGATTAGTAATACCATGGACGATCACATGCGAGCTGTCAAAAAACGATCGTGTCGTATATTTTGTGAAGACAACATGCCATTGCACTATGTACAATGGATGAGCGGCACGTGTTTTAATCTTTTCTCAAGACGCAGTTCGCTACACGTAACTACACGTACGTGTGCCTTGTACACTGCAGGGGCCGGGGAAAGACGGTGGCATTCAGTGCGGTTGCTTGCACTTGACCAAGGCTAGCAACAAAGCAACGCGCACGCGCAGATGCGCTACAGGGGTTGACCTTATTGCAAACAATTGCCATACCCCTCGATCTCAAGACGAGTTCGCAAGCGTGTAGGTACGTACATTGTACACTGGGAATAAGACGGTAGCATTCAGTGTGGTTGTTTGCACTTGACAACGCACGGCGCGGAGGGTAAATCGCGCGGAGCGGAGATGTCTTGTCGGGGTTTAAACGGTCAAAGAAACAACACATTTAGTGCATGTATGTATTTTTTTATTCCTCCATGGTACATCATGATACATTATATACTATTCTACCGTCCTATAATTGGAAATAACTGGAATTTCGAGCAAGGTAAACTAGACAAATCCACACTTAATGCGGCCAAAAGGAACATATATCGCGATATTCTTCGGTATATCGAATTCCCCGATATTCCGGTTTTTTTAAAAGGGGCCGATACGATTTTCGATATGAAACAAATATCATAATATCGGGAAATATCGTCATATCGAACAGGCTTACCCTTTGTTAAGGTTTAGGTTCACCCATAAAGAGTTTCTCTCCCGAAGGCTCCAGCAGTTACAAATTATTGCCAACTGAATGTATACAAGGTATATTAAAACAAATTTAACATACTCTATTTTGTTTATTCCCTATTGATACTGAAAGTTGACAAACTAGTTTTTTTCCCTCAGCGTTTGTCAACTTCCAATACCCGGGAAGTGAATTAACTGTTTATCCTCAAACCATGCTTTTTTGTATACTGTTAACCATTCACAGACAAGCATTGCTATGTTTTTTTAGTCCCTGTCCCAAGGTTGGCTTGTGGTTCTGTAATTTTTAGCCAACCCTTGACTTCAACTCTTGTTTTAAAAATGTTTAATGTCTCATCCTTTCCACAGACATTGATGAATGTGGAGGTTCTCCATGTACAATAGACAACTCAGAATGCAGCAATCTACCAGGGACGTATGAATGCAATTGCATGATGGGATTTTTTCTAGAAGGCTCAATGTGTGCAGGTAATTATGCTCCTGCTACAGACAATCTAGTGCTCAAATACATCTTCTTTTTAGAACGATGAAGGAATTATGGTTTTGTTTACACTTTTTGTCAAATTAACCAATACCAGAACAGCCCACCAGAAGGGTTAATTAAATTTCTTTAACAAATATTGTATGGAATCATGGATTCTTGTGGAAATTCAGCCTGGTTGCAATCTCGATGGTTTTTTTGTGTGCATAATCGTGTGCACTTTCTCTGTATCGTAACATTTTCTTTTCTGATTTCCCATTCCCGCTTATATATGCGTTGCATTCTCCAATCAACCTAACCCGATTCTCTCCTCCCCGCCCTACCTTCTTCCCCTATATTTATCGAAAATTGATGTATTTATTTGCAACTTCATGTGTACAAAATATTTGTAAATGTGACAATTTTTATTTTTCAATTCTGTATTGGTTATTTGTATTTGCAGTTCTGCTGCTTGCAGCAAAAAAATACGTTTCCAATGAACCATTTAAACAAACCAAATCTGTGAAGGTCTCTCTATTGTCATCTGTATGATATTTTACAGAGGCCCAGTCCTACGCAGCATCAGCAGTGTTTGACATTATCAGTGGTTCGGTGGTTGGAGGTTCTGCATTTGATCTGGCTGCGGACACTGTCACCTATCGGCGAGAATTGAAAGCTTCTGTAAGTACTTGATCTAATTTTTAAGCCATCCAATTTCCTAAGCACATGATTCTCTGCTAACACAACCTCTGTCCATTTCAGACCGTAATCCAGTTATTGTCTACAAGTCATATATAGGCAATGGCGTCATTGGAATATTCTAGTGTTCAGTCTTGAATGTTTACTTGAATTACATGATTCTCCGGCTTCTGTCAGTTAGCCTATAACCATTCATAAGC
The DNA here is from genome assembly GCA_037893225.1 of Hippasteria phrygiana. Lineage (NCBI taxonomy): Eukaryota > Metazoa > Echinodermata > Asteroidea > Valvatida > Goniasteridae > Hippasteria > Hippasteria phrygiana. Next base: position 582,332 of record JAZGUH010000511.1, on the reverse strand, counting down.
ATTCATGAGAAATTAGCCAATCGTAGCATTTGCTGAATATCGATTACTTCAGTATATAGCTTATGTATTTTAACTTGCTCATATTTAAAAACAGTCACACAGTCAATTTCAAATTCGACCTTAACACTTAACATTGACTCTGTCTTCAGATTGAAGTTGCCTTCCGAGCTTCCTCATTGGCCAATTCCTTCAGAGACGTCGTCATCACAGAATTATCATCGAACACAGATTCTACGATGCTGTTGAAGTTGGTCATCAATTTCCAAACTGCCCAAGAGGAACTGAACATCATCTTGGCATTCCTTGACCAGCTGACCGGCAACTCTGGTGGTCAGTTGGACCCCGACCACAGACTGATCAGACGGACATTCATTATTGGTGATCCCAGTGCGTAGACTTTTTTCTTTTCTTTTTGGGACATTTCCAGTGGATTCCTATCGGTTCAGTTACCGCAGTTTTGCCTGGTCAGCCCTTTTTGGAAAGACTGAAAATGACATTTTGAAATTATACTTCTCCATGAAGATTTAATATCGGGTAAATATTGAAGGTAGCACTAACTAAAAACTTAAAATTCTGCCATCTTAATACCAGGCACAAGTAAGTGGCAGATTTGATTGAAACGTATAATAGTTGGATTAAATTCTAGATATACATCGTTTTGAATAAACAGCTTTCAAATTGAGCCCTAGAGAAAGATTCTGCTGTGGTTAAAACATCAGGTCCTCCTAACTAATGTCGTCGGCTATTTTATTCAGCTTTGAAATTCTAAATTTTTACACAGTGTATCAAGATTTTGGATGGGAGTATGAGGAGGAAGGGGCCTAGTACCAGATGTGAAGTGTAGTGCCTTCCGTAGCTCCAATAAAAATACCCAAAAGAAATTCTTGAACTGATCTTTCCAAAACAGAGTGTAATACCATGCCATGCATGAACAGCGGAGAGTGTCTTGAAGACAACATGGCAGTGGGAGGATACACCTGCAGCTGCCCAGCAGGCTACAGCGGGCAAAACTGCCAAGTCGGTAGGTCAACTTATTTTTGGTAACCCCCCCCACCCCCCCCCCCCCCCCCCCCCCCCCCCCCCCCCCCCCCGCAGATGCCCAGGAGAAAAGATTCACAGCCTTACTCGGGCGGGACTCGAACCTACGACCTCCTGCTTACTATTGAAGATGTCTTAACCACTCGACCACCAAGTTATACTGGGGTCGGCTGGCCGATTCGAATGTGGAGCAGCGGGTATTGCATCATCAGTGTGAAGATGTCATTTTGCTTGTATTTCATCCACTTTTCTTTTTTAATGTCAATGTTATTTGCAGAACCATGTGACAACAATCCTTGTCTGAACAGTGGGGCATGCGCTGTTAACGCAACGTCGGATACTGGCTACATCTGTACGTGCAGTCAAGGATACAATGATCCGCAATGTGGAACATATGGTAATTTGGTTTTAAAGGATTTATTCCCCCTGCCCCCCCCCCCCCCCAAAAAAAAAAGCACTTTCAGTTAGATTACAAAATTCGCTCCAATCAAAGCATACATGGGGTCACACATTCAGAAAGTCTGGACACAACATGTGCAAAAACAAAACAACATAAACCTTGTGTAAGTCTAACGCTTCATATGGTAAGCAGTTTGCATTGTTTTGTTTTTCCAAAGCACCTTGCGAAAACTCCAACGAATGCACCAATGGAGCAACTTGTAACAACATGCTGAACACCATTCGTGGTTACATCTGTACCTGTGTAGCCGGATTCATGGGTGAAAACTGTGAGACAGGTGAGTTTCTCAGAAAAATACCAGGACCAAAAATTGCCTGTTATTTTGTCTCATTTGGGAATGGTAGTCTAAAATGCTTTTAGAAGATATCTTTTGTTGGGTGAACATTTGCAAGAAAAACTGGATAATTAGGGGATCATTTTAAGTTGATTGTCAGTAATTAGCTGTAACTTAAGTTAAGGTACGGAAATATTTGATAATTTCACTTGTTTTCACGGGTTTTATTTCACTTTCATTTTAATTTTTCAGCTTGTACGCTTGTTTGTTCAAATGGCGGTATGCGTGATCTTGCTGCATGTGAGTGTGCTTGCATTAACAACTGGAGAGGACTGAGCTGTTCAGGTCAGTTTGGAAAGAAAAACCTTCCATTTTTTTTTTTTTTTTTATGATTTGTTTATGGACATTTTGGGGACAATTAAAATTTGAGATTTGCCTTAGAAATGATAGTTCATAAAATTGTTCAAAACCCTTTTTTATCAACAGAATGTTCCTTGGCCTGCATGAATGATGGAACCGTCGATCAGAATACGTGTCAGTGTTCATGTGAAGACAACTGGAGTGGAAATACCTGCACAGGTAATTACAATTAAACAAATATGAATATTCAACGACTGGAGTGGAAATACCTGCACAGGTAAGTACAGCCACACCAACAAATATGAATATTCAACAACTGCAGTGGAAATACCTGCACAGGTAAGTACAGCCACACCAACAAATATGAATATTCAACAACTGCAGTGGAAATACCTGCACAGGTAAGTACAGCCAGACCAACAAATATGAATATTCAACAACGAGTAAAATACCTGTACATGTAAGTTGAACCATACCAACAACAAACATGAATATTTATGAGGTGCACTGTTTACAACCAGTCACATGTTGTCAAAAACCGTGACTGCTGCAGTATCAGACCATGGCATTACATTTTTAAATATTTTTTTCCAGATTGTGACATAACGTGCTCGCAAGGACAGAACCTCGACAACAGAACCTGCCAATGTTCAGGTAGGGAAAGAACCACAATGACATTATGTGTATGTGTAGAATGTGGAACATACTTTGTAATATGTCTTTATACTCTAATACCTTGACACTCAAGACTACTCGTGGTTTGTCAAAACATATCAATTCTGTAAGATTTTATAATCGTGTTAATATATATTTGCAATAGAATTTAATTTGTCAATTTCTAGAAAGTTTTCTGGTAGACTTGTACTTGTTGAGAAGTTTTCATTTGACCTCTTTGTGAGTGTCCATCATTTGAACCAGGAAGTGTAGTACAAATGAATGAATCACGGCGTGTGTTGATCACAAATGGCATCAGTGTTTTATGGATTATACATATTCTATGATGCAGGAGTCTTATGAATAGGGTAGAATAAATGAAAATGGCAACAGATCATCCAGTAAACTAGAAAGGCTATTTGAACCAACCTGACAAGGATATTACTGTTATTATATTTTTGATAGAATTAAATGAACTTGTGCATGCCCGTTCGAATTGTGCCAGTTAGAAACGGACAAATTGCTTGGCTTTCGTTAAAAAAAGCCACGGGTGTATGGTTCCATGCCACACGTGGACACAGTTTTGGAAGTGAGTTTCTTGGAAAGAGCTTTTTTGTAACACTGATGCGCATGCATCTAATTTATTTGCATATTAAATCTGGGCCCATTGCATGCGTGGTGGTCTATACATGTGGTGCAGTGCCTGTTGAAAATGTGCTGTAGTGCATGCCAGTCTATACTGCCACGTTTGCAGATTTAGGCCTCCGGTTTGCTGGGTTTTTTGCAGTTTTTGTGAGAACTGCTCATCCAAACAACTTCAAAATTGATACTGCACATTCTTGGGTCCCGAGCAATACACCTGCCGATTGTCAACTTCATACAGTGCTCGGTTCTGGAGATAATCGAATTACGGACAGACACACATACACACCCACATACTGACAGACAGAGATTCCTGGAATTATAGTAAGATAAAATAAAATGGAATAAGTTATTCATCGTGGTTAGCAATAATGATAGCAATACTTATCTACTTTCTCACGATGACAGTACTACTGTCTTATTGTTGACTACATGAGACAGTATTGCTATCAGAATTAAATGAAGTTCAGAATAGAGCAGTGTTTTTGTCTCTTGGTAGTGTGTCCATTCACCTGTTTGAATGACGGGATGCTCAACGAGGCGACGTGTCAGTGTACATGCGACCAGAACCAGAACTGGCAAGGGCAGGATTGTTCTGGTAAGAACCATTTCAAGTGGGTTTGTTGATCTGAAAAGGTCTTGTATTTATGAAGTGGTGCTCTTCTATCACAGTAGGGGATGGTTGGTAGGAATCTAAACAAGGAATTAAAGTGCAAGAAAAGATTTGAAATCAAAGGTTAATATATACAAAGCTCAACTTTGTGAACGAGGAGTTTTATCCTTATGTGGTTTACAGAGTGCATATTGAGCTGTGTGAATGGGGATCTTAATAGCGACACCTGTCAGTGTTCATGCACAGACAACTGGACTGGAACCACCTGTGATGGTAAGTTTTACTTCAATGATTTACAGGAAATGCCAAGCAATCTTTCATGAATACCAATATATATGACATCCTTTAGAAGAGAACATATTGACGTCTTGTCATTTGATTGTTATTTTATAATTGTTAAATCATTTCAGAAATCAGTGCCTTACACTGTCAGTATAAAGATGATGCAAAATGCTGAAGCATTTTAGACAAACCTTAACTCAATTTAGGACCTATACCCGGGACCTCTGAATTGCAGTTCTGGCGCTCTACTAACTGAGCTATCCAGCCCAATGTTGGCATTCAGACAAATTGTTAACTATTATTAATTAAGTTGTGTACCAATCAGAATCTGTGACTCATTACATGTAGCTGATGAGGATAGCAATTTGGCCGATTGGGTATAACTTGAAATTTATAATCATTTTTCAGAGTGTCCGCTATCCTGTGAGAATGGTGGTTTGATAAATCTTGCATTGTGTCAGTGTTCATGCGACCAGAACTGGATGGGAAATACCTGCACTGGTGAGTCAAAGATTTTTACTGAACCCTCCCCCCCCCCAAAAAAAAAAAAAAAAAAAAAAAAAACTTCTGCGATGTCAGTAGGAATAATTACTTTTTTATAGAAATCGTCCAATACAAAGCTAAAAGCCACTCTAGGTAAAGGGCTACAACAGAGGTGGTGGGGTTGGCCACATTTTAGGTTGCCAGTCCTACCACTCTTACAGTTTTCCTGGGTCCAGATCTACAATGAACGTAGAGGATAAATATTCAATAGATAAAGAAATTATCCCGATTTTTCCGCTAAGCACTGCTCTTTGAAGAATTGACCATTCACAGCCGCGGTGTGATTGGCCAATACATGTACACTATCAAGGGTGGGCTTACTGGATCTTCTAGTGTAGAGAGATCTGTATCTTTATATAACCAACAATGCACCCAACCCCTGTGGGCTTGTTCCGAAAAGTCAACTGTATAGAGATTTCCCACAACGACGAGTTTAGCGCCGATCTGTGCATTTCCGCGTTTGAAAACGAGGATCTCAATGTCACAGTAAACAACTTTATGCTGATCGTGCGTCTGCGCTGCCTTTTATGGCCTGATTCATTCATGCATGAATGAATGTGCTGAAAAGCGTTGTTTTGTTTGCCACTGACATTCTCGCTTTCAACCCGGAAGTGCGCAGAAGGGGCTAATGTGAAATTCCTCTATAGTCCAACCATCATCGATGACTCAAGGTTAGGTGTCAGGTAGTCCAGCTATTGACCACCATATTTCTTCAAATCAAATTAATGAGGTCATTAGTCAATCAAGCAGTCGACTCAAATTCGAATTGAATTCTGTTTTTACAGAATGTGATTTGACCTGTATGAATGGTGGAACGCTTGACAGTACGAGGTGTCAGTGTTCATGCTCTCAAAGCTGGTCAGAAACTGATTGCTCAGGTAAGGCTACAAATCAACACATTTTGGTCGTCAGTTCAGGTTAACAGTTATTTATTTTCTTTTGGTGAAACTTGATGCTTAACATTTTGAGAAATTAACAATAATACCAATAGCAATGGCAATAATAATACTGAAGTAGTACATACATTTTACTGAATTGCCTAATCGGGCGACACATGATGCTACAAAAGAGTGGGTTCGGGTGACCGTGGTGAATAGGGCGACACATAACTGTCGCCCTATTTAAGAGTCGCCCCTTTGGAGTGTTTTTTAGAAGAGAACATATTGACGTCTTGTCATTTGATTGTTATTTTATAATTGTTAAATCATTTCAGAAATCAGTGCCTTACACTGTCAGTTAAAAGATGATGCAAAATCCTGAAACATTTTAGACAAACCTTTACTCAATTTAGGACTTATACCCGGGACCTCTGAATTGCAGTTCTGGCGCTCTACTAACTGAGCTATCCAGCCCAATGTTGGCATTCAGACAAATTGTTAACTATTATTAATTAAGTTGTGTACCAATCAGAATCTGTGACTCATTACATGTAGCTGATGAGGATAGCAATTTGGCCGATTGGGTATAACTTGAAATTTATAATCATTTTTCAGAGTGTCCGCTATCCTGTGAGAATGGTGGTTTGATAAATCTTGCATTGTGTCAGTGTTCATGCGACCAGAACTGGATGGGAAATACCTGCACTGGTGAGTCAAAGATTTTTACTGAACCCTCCCCCCCAAAAAAAAAACAAAAAAAAACAAAACACTTCTGCGATGTCAGTAGGAATAATTACTTTTTTATAGAAATCGTCCAATACAAAGCTAAAAGCCACTCTAGGTAAAGGGCTACAACAGAGGTGGTGGGGTTGGCCACATTTTAGGTTGCCAGTCCTACCACTCTTACAGTTTTCCTGGGTCCAGATCTACAATGAACGTAGAGGATAAATATTCAATAGATAAAGAAATTATCCCGATTTTTCCGCTAAGCACTGCTCTTTGAAGAATTGACCATTCACAGCCGCGGTGTGATTGGCCAATACATGTACACTATCAAGGGTGGGCTTACTGGATCTTCTAGTGTAGGGAGATCTGTATCTTTATATAACCAACAATGCACCCAACCCCTGTGGGCTTGTTCCGAAAAGTCAACTGTATAGAGATTTCCCACAACGACGAGTTTAGCGCCGATCTGTGCACTTCCGCGTTTGAAAACGAGGATCTCAATGTCACAGTAAACAACTTTATGCTGATCGTGCGTCTGCGCTGCCTTTTATGGCCTGATTCATTCATGCATGAATGAATGTGCTGAAAAGCGTTGTTTTGTTTGCCACTGACATTCTCGCTTTCAACCCGGAAGTGCACAGAAGGGGCTAATGTGAAATTCCTCTATAGTCCAACCATCATCGATGACTCAAGGTTAGGTGTCAGGTAGTCCAGCTATTGACCACCATATTTCTTCAAATCAAATTAATGAGGTCATTAGTCAATCAAGCAGTCGACTTAAATTCGAATTGAATTCTGTTTTTACAGAATGTGATTTGACCTGTATGAATGGTGGAACGCTTGACAGTACGAGGTGTCAGTGTTCATGCTCTCAAAGCTGGTCAGAAACTGATTGCTCAGGTAAGGCTACAAATCAACACATTTTGGTCGTCAGTTCAGGTTAACAGTTATTTATTTTCTTTTGGTGAAACTTGATGCTTAACATTTTGAGAAATTAACAATAATACCAATAGCAATGGCAATAATAATACTGAAGTAGTACATACATTTAACTGAATTGCCTAATGGGGCGACACATGATGCTACAAAAGAGTGGGTTCGGGTGACCGTGGTGAATAGGGCGACACATAACTGTCGCCCTATTTAAGAGTCGCCACTTTGGAGTGTTTTTTAGTAGGGTGCGTGGGGAAAGTGCTGTAAAAGGGCGACACTAGTGTCGCCCTTTTGGGGTTATCTGGGGTAGTTTCGCCCGTTTGCGGCATGCGTAGTAATTCTAAATACTATTTCAAAATACTGTTTAAAAATATACCCTAATTGTGGTTTGTTTTGATGGTATTATACATAATGTCATTGGAAATAGTTTTGCCATATTCTAAGGATTATCGCCCTTGTCTGATCTCAACTTCCCTTTTTACACTGTGGATAACAAACTCTCTTGAGTTTAGAAGGATTAGCTGATTGTTTCATTCTACAATCCAATAAATCATCAAATAAACTAAAAGGGAATTTGAACGAGTGCCCCGAACAAAATTGTAATTCCATTGCCACATTTCCCAGAAATAGTTGAACAACATCATAGGAGTCCTCTAGCTGCTACTTTCATTTTGTATGAAATTAAATGATAAATTTTTATCTCTTAATGAAATGATTTCAGATAATGTTATTACTTATTGTCTCTTGATGTTATGGCCTCCATGTTCATGTTGTCTCTGTGTTTATATCAACAGTGTGTCCGCTGTCTGCCTCAAGCTGTTCGAATGGAGGGATATTTGATGCCGAGTTCTGCGAGTGTGTTTGTCCATATGAATATTCCGGACCAACTTGCAGTGGTAAGATAAAAGCTGCAACGTCAAGACTTTGGCTCAAGATGTCAATTTAATGGATTTCTTCATACTTATCTTCAATCACTTTTGTGTGAAATGTCTCATTGGAAAGGTCATAACTTATCTCATGCTATTGAACAAATTAGCAATTCAGTTTGAACATTTATTATTGAACTGCAATTCGTTGTACAAAATAAAAGTCAAAACAGCAAACTTCCGGTTTGAATACAGATGTAATTTAAACTGTTTGTAGTTTTTTATTTCTGTCACTTATTTTAGTATTAATTAATGATATGTTTCAGATGGAAACCCATGCTTGATGAACAGTGGCCTATGTTCTGACATGGGAGAGTTCTGTCAACCAGCTTCAAATGACAACAGCTTCATCACGTGTTCATGCAATGTCTTTCAAGGATTCTGTAGAAATGGTGGTTCATGTAGTGGTAAGTTGTTTGTTTGTTTGTTTGTTTGTTTGTTTGTTTGTTTGTTTGTTTGTTTGTTTTTGTTTGTTTGCTTGCTTGTTTGTTTGCTTGTTTGTTTGCTTGTTTGTTTGTTTGTTTGTTTGTTTGTTTGTTTGTTTGTTTAGCAAGGGTATGCCAAAACGTCAACAAATTGGTTGCCATTGGGGTCGTGCGTATATTAGAAATAACTAGATGAACATAAAAAAAAATTTTTTTAAAGTGAACAAAGAAACTGACAGGAGCGGGATTCGAACCTGCGACCTCCAGGTTACCATACCGGAGGTCGCAGGTTCGAATCCCGCTCCTGCCAGTTTCTTTGTTCACTTTGAAAATGTATTCAAATTTACCTAGTCAGTTTCCCTTGTGGATTGTTAGACAAATACAAAAAACACAATAGAACACGCATGAAAATGTAATGACAGGATACAAAAGAATCATTACATCATTAATGAAATTGAATTATATATATAACTTGGCATTACTGAGGAAGGTATCACAATGAAAACTGCAGGCATATGCATTGTACAGTACGTAGCTTAAAATACAAATGTTCGCTGAGTAGGGGTTGGGCAAGACCAGCCACACAAAAACCCTTTTTGGGAAAAGAAAAAAGAATCTTCATGTTTTCTTTCTTTTTTTCTCTCCCTCAACTCATTTGCAAAAATGTGACCCGCTCTACAAAAAAAGGGTAACATGTCGCACCATGTGAAAACACACATTGGGCTGTTCTATGTTAAGTGGCCGAAAAAATCTTCACTTTTTGTTTTGCTTTGTTAGCTTCTGTTAGCTGCTATATTTTCATAATTTATTTCAGAAACATTAATATTGATGAATAAAGATAAAAAATAAATGTTATTTCTTTGCACTTTTTGTGTTTAAAAGCCTATATCTCTAAATGCACCTCCATTAAATTGGAAAAAATGAGTAAATAAATGTCAAGATATTTTAAGAACACAAAATGCCACAGGGGTCAAACGTACACCAAATTAAAGCTTAGGATGTGACAAATTCAACAGTGTATATACATGTAACCCCTTTTTGCAGAGCGGGTCACAAATATTCTTTAGTTTGAGTCTTTTGAATACTGTTTGTCTATTTTTTCATTTCAGAATGTTCACCACTTCAAGTAACTATGACTTTACTCCTGGATTTCCTGACTGTATACAATAATCCGACCTCTGCCGCATCAAGACAACTCGGGAACACAGTTGTCACAGGGGTAATGCATATCATTTGTTAACTGTACCATCCGTCTTATAACCCACCAAGTTGACAATTGTTTTTGTGTACTATCCACGGTGTGTAATCAAAGAATTGTTGTCTGTCATTGGCATCCCATCTCTAAAAAGATGACTAGTTAACCCCTTGCGTACGGAGGACGCCAAATGGCGCAAAAAAACAGTGCCACCAGGCCGGATGATGCCTACAGCCGCTATTTGTGCAGTTTCAATCCATTGTTGGATTATTGTGTATGTTACGCTTGACTGCACAGCACATTGTGTCCATTTCGCTTGGCTGCACAGGCACCTCCTGATAATAACCGTACTCAAGGGGTTAATCAGAATGGTTAGTTATTTGGGTAGATGCCAATAATGGCTGGATCGCTCAGTTGGTGGAGTACTGGAACAGTAGTTTATAGGTCTCGCATTCATGTCCTAGTTCACTACTTAGGAGAATGCCAATGATAGGGCTGGATACAGTTGGTGGAGTACTGGAACAGTAGGCCAGAGGTCTCAGGTTCAAGTTCCCGTTGACTGCTACTTAGTAAAATTCCAATGACAAGTTGTGTATAAACATGATTGTAGAAATTAATCGGGGCATAAACTTGCAGCTAACGCTCATGTATTTCTTGTGTTAGTCGCCAGGCCACTATCTCAACCATTGCCCCAGAGTCAATGTATTCAAGGCTGACCTCACAATGAAGTTGATTTCAGAGAGTCTTTATACTAAATGTCACAATTATTCAGAATATAGTATTTGAAATTTTCTCTTTCTTTCTTCCTTTTTTCAGGCATTGAATAGACTCCGTGGGAATTCATCCACCATCAATGCACAGTCTGGACAAGTTGTAAAATTCAAGGAAGGCAGTGTAGTTGTTACTTTGGCAATATACTTCCAAAATGAAGTTCCATCGGCAGATATAGTAATGGCAGTTTTATCAAGCATAAATACGCTAACTGACGGTGTGACAACAATACCCTTTGATCCCAACTCCGTCACCGTTACAGGTAATTTGCCTATCACCACTTAGGAGTTAACTACGCCCCTTAATGACCCTATGGAATGACTAACTACGCCCCTTAGATGACTTTATGGAATTATCTCTGATAGTTTTTGTTGTCTCAGATTTTGCAAGATCCCCATCATTATAACTAACGTGATTGGAAAAAATTTAGTTAGGAGAAAAGGAAAAGGTTGATTATTATGAGAATAAAAGTGTCATGCAGCATGTATTAACTTCATGTTTATAACCATTGAGGTGTCTGGTCTCCGATAATAGATTGCACAGCCTATTTATGCCTTCATTAATTATCAACCACAATTTGTTATGGTATTTTATCAATTAAACACAATCTTGCTATCAGTTTGTAAACATTACGTGTCCAATTCCTAAACATTGATGTTCCATGGTTAAACACCATCTGTCAATACCCTAAACATGTTTAGTATTTAAACAAGTTTACAAACTGACAGCAAAAAAGTGTTTAGAAAATTGTTTAATTGCTAAACACAGTTTTTGCAGTGAAGAGAATAAATAAAATGCCAAACTTTATTGTGACAAAGTGGCTTTAGCTGGAAATCCTCCACAGTAAATAATCTAGCTTATTTTGACTTCATCAACAAACGTTTGGTGGGTTTGTTTATGCAATGCAGTGTTGAATGCAGTGTTTTGTGTGTGATAGTTACACGTGTTTGTGATTATTCTGTATATCAGCAATGCCAGCAGACTGCACATTGGATTCTTGTCTGAACGGCGGAACATGCGAAAGGTCCAGTTTCCCCGCTCAGCTGACATGCACGTACGTACTCTAATTAAGTTGAGTAAAGCTTCAATTGGAATAAATCAGCAGATTTGCCCCCACCTAACCAGGGTGTACCCAGGAGGGGCAATGGGGCCAAGCCCCTCCCCTACCAAAAATAGAGACAGAAATGATAGACGATGCCAGAAACTTTTGTGTAACCCCCATTACGCCTTATAGTTACTTCAGGTACTCTGCAAACAGCATTGAAATAGTGTCCTCATCGTCACTTTCTTTTTCTTTTTTTGGATTGGTCCACGACCACCACACTAATTTACCAATAAATGTTGATGAAGCTTTTATAAACTTTTGTCTCCTAAATGAAAGGTTTGCAGAAACACCATGTGGAAATATTGTGTTTCCGCAAACCTTTCATTTATTAGTATCTCCGCCATGCAAAGCCTCAAATCTTACTTAACTTTTGTCTCATAAAAATGGAGATGTTTTGCTCAAAACAAACCAAAATTATGCAGAATTCAAACAAGCCTTCCATGATCATACAACAGCGTGAATATATTTGTCTGAAATCTCGCCTTGACTCTTTCAGGTGCCTGCCGTCATTTATTGGTGAGCAGTGTCAGACGGCCATCACGACATCCATGCCAGACACGACAATGGGAACAGTGGCTCCAGAAGGTGAACTCGCTCAAAGGAGTGACTTAATTAGCTTACTTTATGTGCCATAAAATAAGTTGATTCTTTGAAGAGTTTACGCGACTTTGTTTGACAATTTTCTAAATACACACAAATCAGTATGTTCCATTGCTTAATGAGTCCTGATTCATTCATTTATCATTCGGGGTATTTTACATACGAAGTGTTTACTGTGATAATACACATATCATATGAGCCATTTCTGGTGCTGAAACCAGGGATTCCTCCAAAGTGCATATCACATTGTAGCTTCCACACCTTAGAAAACCTGTGAAGAGAAGACGACGAAGAAAAGTTTGGTTTGAGATGAGATGATCCCATGTTAACTGAAAGAGCCTGTACTAAACTGAAAACCTTTTGCAAATTATAATTTTCCGATGAATGTCAAACCTTCATTTGTTTGTTTCAGGTGGTTTGTCTACTCTAGCGATAGTTCTCATCATAGTTGGATGCCTTGTCCTCCTCCTGGCCATAGTAGGGTTAGTTCTGTGTTGCTGTCTTCTCATGCGACGGCAATATGTGAAGGGTCTTGCTAATCGTCAGCTAGACAGACGTCTCTCCATTCCAAGAGACCACTATGGTTTTGATGATCTTGGCCATCGCAGTGTGCACTCCGATAATAGCTACAGTGATTTCAATGATGAGGAAAGCCGAATGAATCGTTTGGCTCACGTCATGAGCCAGTCACCTTACCTGCAACAGGTGAGACTTAATTCAAAGCGTCTTTTGGTGTGAATGGAGAGAGTGTCTGTTGTAGAAGTGTCTTGTAGATCTTTAGATCCATCTCATTTGGCAGAATATTTTATATTTTCTTCGCTCGGGTCCATCAACAGTCGTAATAAGCCTGATGCATGGTTGAGGAGGCAAGGTCACGGCCGGAACAGACTTGGAAAGTTACAAAACAGAGCCTTTAATTATCCCTATACTCTTGTGACTCCATCTTGAGTTATACATAAGCAGTCACAGTGGGACTGATGTGACCAAGGTCATTAATAATAATAATAATAATAATAATAATAATAATAATAAATCTCTTGGATGCGGCAAATGGGCGACTCTTCCCGAAATAACCCCAAAGGGGCGACACGAGTATCGCCCATTTAGAGCACTTTCCCCACGCGCCTTACTAAAAAACACTCCAAAGGGGCGACTTTCACAATAGGGCGACAGTTATGTGTCGCCCTATTTGTCACCCTAACCTCTTTTCTAGGATTATGTGTCGCCCTATCCGGCAATTGAGGAAAATTAGAATAATTGATAGAGCGCAAATTCCATAATTATGTTCAAATGCGCTTACCAATTAAATAACTAAAACTTACATTATACAATTAAAATACAATTAAATTAATAATACAATTACATGTAAGACAGTTATACATTACACAATTACAATACAATAACACAAACCATTGAATTCAGCCCCAAATAATACTACTTTCCAAAGACAGCTCTGAATAAATGTGTTTTTACTTGAATCTTAAAAGATGCCAGTGACGAAATTTGACGGATCGTCACTGGCAACGAATTCCGGAGCTGCTATACAAAAAGCCCGTCATCTGAAAGTATTAATTACCCTCCCTTTGGGATAGTCTGATAATATGGTGTTATTTGATCTCAATGAATAATTCGAATTAGCTTTGATACATAATAAGTCACTAAGATACTGCGGTGCCATACCATGAAGAGCTTTAAATGTCAAAAGTAGTATTTTAAATTGAATCCTGAAAGAAACAGGTAACCAATGTAACTGGTATAATATGTGTGTAATGTGATTCCATCTAGGAATACCATGTACAAGTCGGGCAGCTGCATTCTGAACTCTTTGTAATTAAATAAGTTGTGAATTCGGTAAACCGTAAAACAAGCTATTGCAATCATCCAAACGACTAGTTATGAAAGCATGGATTAAAACAGTTAGATTATTACTGGTTAAGTATTTACGTATTCGTCTGATATTATGAATCTGGAAAAATCCCGCTAAACAAACAGTACTGATATGTTTAGCCATGGATAACTCAGAGTCAAACATGGTACCTAAATTACGTACATGTAAAGATGGAGATATGTTTGCGTTTCCGACCTTTAAATTTGATAAAGGTATTTCAGACAGTTGCTGCTGGGTTCCAATAACAATAAACTCGGTTTTTAAATCATTGATCATTAATCTGTCCTGAATCATCCATTGACGTATATCATGTATACATTCTTCCATGGCGTGTATAGCTGATTGACGACACGACAAGGATTGAATGACAAGTACAACTGAGTATCATCTGCATAGCAGTGAATATTTGGAAGATGACGTTCAGCTGTTTCAAACAATTTTACTGGAACAGACTTGGAAGTCACATCTCATCCCCTACATAATTCATTTTCTAAACAGCACATTTCCCATTTCATGAACAGAGTTTGCCAAGAAGAGATGAGTTTATTCGACCGTACGTGGCAACGGGATTCGAAGCAATGCACCGGTATCGGAGAGAACAAGAGGTGAGTTTCATATTGTGTAAAAAATTTTTACAATTGTTTCGAATTTATCATTTCAAATATTTATATATTTTTATATTGCATCATTTTAGAAATAAAATGTATGGCTTTTGTCAGAATAGTCTGACAAAAGCCATACATTTTATTTCTAAAATGTATGGCTTTTGTCAGAATAGTCTGGCTGTTTTTGTGAAGGTATGTGCTCTTTAGTGTTTGTCTCCTGTTCTGGGTTTGTTCTTTTGTACTATGTCACCTATTACACCTGTAAGTATCATTGTTCTTATGTAAATGCCATGAAGAGGAAGTAAATGTCTTCTAATAAAAATCCAAATAATAACTAATTCCTCCAAACTGTGGTCTTTATGTTGCTGTGCTGTTTTTTCCATTCAACAGGCCGATGGAAGTGACGTTGCAGGCCGTGTGGTGTACAATCCCACCCTCTACCACTAGACCACGTTAACAAAGCCTTTCACCAACATCTACATGCAGCTGAAGATATATATAATCAACTGCATTCAACCAGTTGTCCCGTCATGCTAATAAGAACAAACGATCTAAACAAATGTGACTTGTTAACCACGATTATTTCTTCCATTGTATTTGCATGATGCTGACAGAAACAGGAAAAGGAACCTTATATTGGCTGTTGTCATGGTTGCCTAGATATAAACTAAACATCTTGTAATCTTGATTTTTTTTTTGCTCCTTATAAGGGAGATGTCATCAGTAGTCACGACCTCATCGTAGGGGTCTTCAGTGAAGGTTTTAAGAAAGTTTTCAGCATCCCGATTTTTTATTTTTTTTATTGAAGAAGTGTTGAATCTGAAGTGGTAGATATGAGGGTGGTATGAGAGGTATAACTTGATCTTTCTTTCCTCCATAAACAAATACACATGTAATTACCAAACAAACGAAGAACATTTAAAATTGAATCACTATTTTTTTATGGAAGTCGCCGATTACAAGGCTAAAACCCACTCTAGGTAAAAGACTCCAAAACAGGGACGTTAGGAACCTGACACGCAAATTGTTTTTAGAGGATCAATCAAGAACACCAGCTGGAGCTGATCCCAATGTTCAGACCTAATTTCGATTATTGATGAGACCAAACTCGCCTTACTTCATCCACAAAAACAAAGCAAACCAAACAAACAGATTTCCTCATGGGTCTCTTTCAACGCCCACAAAAATGTGTGAAATCCTACAAAGTGCTGAAACTCGATAAAGTCGTTGAGAATGGAATTATTAATCATTGGGTAAAGTGACTGTTTAAATTGTCGCATCGGCTTCTGTAATCTGCTGTATGTAGTTTTATATATAGAAAAAACAAAGTCTTCTATTTTAACTTTTAGAAATAATTTAAATCACATTACAAGTAATTAATCTGTATATCATGACATTTTAATTTGATCATTCAACTGAATGTATTCATATTTGATTGTATCCCACAAGATAATTTTTGTGGTCATTTAAAGTTTTTTTTAAGCACAAGAAAGAGTGAAGTTAGCTTTTTATTTGGATGTATCAGTCTGATTTTCAGCATAACATAAGAGCATAACGCAGTAACCAAGTGTTGGCATGGTAACTGGTTCAAGACAAACATTGAGCACATGGTTGCAGAGTGCCGAAAAATGTGAAAATATATTTGTTTTGTTTACACATCATGAATTCGAAATGGTTCATTTGTTAGGCAGTTCTGCAAACACATTACCGCGAAGATCGCTTAATTAGATGGCGTGATTTCTTAGGTACTCTTACATGTCGAAAATATGAAAATACCTTGTGATTTGCATTGTAAATGTCATATTTAAGGGCCTTTACCTAAAGACATTTTGGGGACGATTTCTGGTGCATTCACATATCAGTTTTCTCTAATGATTCCGTTTTGTAACAATGTATTTGCAGTAATAAAGTAATGATAAACTTATAATACTCAGATAAATCATTAATTGCTAAACTATTTACTTTAAAAGGTATGGTGTAGCATTGGTATAGTATTGTGTGGTTTAACATATACTTGAAATAACAAAATTTTGGGCTCACAGTTAGTTATTCATGTCACAACAACATAGTCAAAACATTGTTTTAGAAGTGATTTTAGAAGTGATTCATGCAGACGTACATTTTGACTGTTGAAATTAAAATGAGCGAAGGTGTTTTTGGAGGTCTTCAGCGGCAATTTTCTCGAAGATGAAAGCATTTCAAAGGGAAATATTTTCCAGGAGAATTGTTATACTGGTACTATATTTATAAACAGTAAGTTTTCAGACTGAAATTAATTACAAAGAGAAATTCTGCCCATTATCAACGTAGTGTATAAGCACTTTATTTGCACAGTGCATTTTGAGAACCTGTTGGGGAAAATCACAGGCTTACTCAGGCGGGAACTGAACCCACGACCTCATGCTTACTAGTGCAGATGTCTTAAATCACTTGAGAATTAAGCTTGTCAATGTGGGCTGGGTAATTCACAGGCTTACTCGCTCAGGACTCGAAAAGCAGCATCCCACCTTAACAGTGGAACTTCTCAATTCATTATAGCTGCAACTTTAAATATAATCACAGAAGAAGGTGTTCTTTAGATCTCAAATTCCTGGTAATATTTGTTTGCAAAATGCACTTCCAATATCTCGGACTTAGATTTTTATTAATCGACATTATCTTTAAATATAAGACATTTTTGTATTATTTATCGGTATTAAAAAAAAGTAGAAATTGTATGTTTCATGTCTTATTTGTTTGTTTTTGTTTCTGTAAGCAGAAACTGTTGCATTACCGGCTATTCCAACAGAGGGGTGGGATGACAAATGACATTTTTGATACTGAAAGACAGCAAGGGGTTAGCCTTGTCAATTATAAATAAAAAATTCATAAAAAGGCCCACAAAAAAAGATTTTTGATACAGAAACTGACAGCAAGCCTTGTCATTTTGTTAATTTGAGCCAAAAAACATTTTTATAAAAGCCCAAAATAAGGACTTTTGATATTGAAAGAGCCAGCAAGGGTTTTGCGTTGTCAAATTTGTTAATTTATGCCCAAAAATAAGATTTTCACTAAAAGGCAACAAAAAAAGACATTTTTGATACTGAAAGACAGCAAGGGGTTAGCCTTGTCAATTTTGTTAAATTGAGCCAAAAATAACATATTTATAAAAGGCCCACAATTACGATTTTTGATATTGAAAGAGCCAGCAAGGGGTTAGCCTTGTCATTTTGTTAATTTGAGCCAAAAAACAAAATTTGTATAAAAGCCCAAAATAAGGACTTTTGATATTGAAAGAGCCAGCAAGGGTTTTGCCTTGTCAAATTTGTTAATTTGTGCCCAAAAATAAGATTTTTACTAAAAGGCCAAAAAATGACATTTTTTTAAATTCTGAAAGACAGCAAGGGGTTAGCTTTGTCAATTTTGTAAATTTGAGGCCCCCCCCCCCCAAAAAAAGGCTAAGAAAGTCCACAAAATATAATTTTCGACACAGAAACAGACTGCAAGGGGTTTTTGTCTTGTCAAATTTGTGCCAAAAAATAAGATTTTCACTAAAAGGCAACAAAAAAAAGAAATTTTTGATACTGAAAGACAGCAAGGGGTTAGCCTTGTCAATTTTGTTAAATTGAGCCAAAAATAACATATTTATAAATGGCCCAAAATTACGATTTTTGATATTGAAAGAGCCAGCAAGGGGTTTGCCTTGTCAATTTTAAACAAAAAAATTAAATATTCATAAAAAGGCCCACAAAAATAGATTTTTGATACAGAAACTGACAGCAAGGGGTTAGCCTTGTCATTTTGTTAATTTGAGCCAAAAAACATTTGTATAAAAGCCCAAAATAAGGACTTTTGATATTGAAAGAGCCAGCAAGGGTTTTGCCTTGTCAAATTTGTTAATTTGTGCCCAAAAATAAGATTTTTACTAAAAGGCCAAAAAATGACATTTTTTAAAATTCTGAAAGACAGCAAGGGGTTAGCCTTGTCAATTTTGTTAAATTGAGCCAAAAATAACATATTTATAAATGGCCCAAAATTACGATTTTTGATATTGAAAGAGCCAGCAAGGGGTTTGCCTTGTCAATTTTAAACAAAAAAATAAAAAATTCATAAAAAGGCCCACAAAAATAGATTTTCGATACAGAAACTGACAGCAAGGGGTTAGCCTTGTCATTTTGTTAATTTGAGCCAAAAAAACATTTTTATAAAAGCCCAAAATAAGGACTTTTGATATTGAAAGAGCCAGCAAGGGTTTTGCCTTCTCAAATTTGTTAATTTGTGCCCAAAAATAAGATTTTTACTAAAAGGCCAAAAAATGACATTTTTTAAAATTCTGAAAGACAGCAAGGGGTTAGCCTTGTCAATTTTGTTAAATTGAGCCAAAAATAACATATTTATAAATGGCCCAAAATTACGATTTTTGATATTGAAAGAGCCAGCAAGGGGTTTGCCTTGTCAATTTTAAACAAAAAAATAAAAAATTCATAAAAAGGCCCACAAAAATAGATTTTTGATACAGAAACTGACAGCAAGGGGTTAGCCTTGTCATTTTGTTAATTTGAGCCAAAAAAACATTTTTATAAAGGCCCAAAATTACGATTTTTGATATTGAAAGAGCCAGCAAGGGGTTAGTTAGCCTTGTCAATTTTGTTAAATTGAGCCAAAAAAACAACATTTTTATAAAAGCCCAAAATAAGGACTTTTGATATTGAAAGAGCCAGCAAGGGTTTTGCCTTGTCAAATTTGTGCCAAAAAATAAGATTGTTACTAAAAGGCCAAAAAATGACATTTTTTAAAATTCTGAAAGACAGCAAGGGGTTAGCCTTGTCATTTTTGTTAATTTGTGCCAAAAACTTACATTTTCACTAAAAGGCCAACAAATTACATTTTTGATACTGAAAGACAGCAAGAGGTTAGCCTTGTCAATTTTGAGCAACAAAAATAACATTTATATAAAATGGCCCACAAACAAGATTCTTTTTACAGAAACAGACATTTAATTTGAAACCTAAAATGAACAATTGACAGACAGCAAGGGGTTAGCCTTATTTGTTTTTCGAAAAAGGTCAAAAACTAATATTGTCATTTAATTCATTTTTGCCCACATTTTTTTTTTTTTACAAAAAGGCATAAAAGTTAAGATTTTTGAAAATAAACAAAAAAAAGCAAGGTTACACAGAGCATCTCTTGCCACAATTTTTGGCAAAAAACTTTCTGTAAATAGCCCAATCCCAGTATTTTAAGTAGTTTACAAACAAACTTTAGGGCTTGTCATTTGTTGTGAATTCAGGCCTAAAAACATTTCCCTAAAAGGTCCCAAAACTTATAAACAAATATAGAATTTAGGAATTTAAATTAAGCGAGCTGTAACAAATGTGTTGGTTTCAAAACTGTTAAAAATGAATTAAATGTTTGAAAAATAAGGGGAGTTTCCAACTGTCAATGTTTCAATCTGATCAACAACAATTTTATTTCCATTTTCCAGTCAAGTTACAATTAGCAAACAACTCAATGCATGTACATGTACAAGGATTGAGGACTTTTTCCAAGCCATTAATTAAAACACCAGTCACTGCAACTTGTACAAATTCTTTTACTTGAAGTTGTAGAAACAGAAACCTTTATGATTTGAGACTTTTTTTTGTCATTGGCGTGCTATGGTAAATAGCCGTAGACAAAATTGCCAGTTTCGGAAGCAGCCTTATATGCCTGTCCCACAATATGGTGGCTTATTGTTACTGTTGCTATGGTGAGAGCGGGTATTTGTCACGGTCTACGGAAATGAGTTTGCGGAGACAATAGAGCACCGAAGTGATGACGTCAATGCAATGTTTGGAACCAGAATACTTTTGTTATGTGTTTGCATGACTGGCTGTTAACAAAGGAAAAGTCGAAATTTACATTTGTTTGGAACCAGTTGTCATGCCAAATGACGTTAGACTTCAGTACTCTATATGTGAAGTAAGCAACTCAAAATGAGATGTATGCTGGGGTTTTTAGGGTCAGGAAGCAGAAGTATCACCTCAGGGGCTGCTTCCCATGGTGTCTCTGCAACCCTATCAAAACGGCAATCTTGAAAACCATGGTTTAAATATGTCCTACTGCCACACGTAATTTAGAAGTCAACTCTCGTCAGTTTGAGCCATCTTATAACTAAGCCACACCACCCACTTTAAAAAGTCCTTGTCATGAAAAGCTCAATCTAAAATCCATTTAAAGCATTCTGTATTTCCCACCTACTTTTTTTCACAAACATGTTAACAGATTTACAATCACAGATTCTGCCCGTTTAAATGCAGCATTACTTGTGCTGTATGCATCGTGCTGTGGGACTCGAACCCATGACCCTCTTGCTTACAAGAACAGACGTCTTGCCAGGATCAGTTTATAGGTGGTATCAATCTAGAAGCTGTGAGAACCCTAATGATGATCCTTTTCAACTCTAGAGAAGAAAGGGAACAGGTAAATACGTCATACTTAACCCCTTGCATAAGGATGCCGCAAATATGCGCACCAGGCCGGATGACGCTATTGGCCGCTGTTTGTGCAGTTTCAATCCATTGTTGGATTATTGTGTATAGGTTACGCTTGACTGCACAAACACATTGTAGCGGTTCGCTTGGCTGCCAGAGCCGCCGCGGCACAACGACGTCTCCCGTAAAATACCGTACTCAAGGGGTTAATAAGATGTTCATAAAATTATTCACAATAAACAGAAATACACTTACGTGACCCTCTGCAGCACATGAAGAATATCTCAAAGAATGTCTTCCAAATTTGACTTTTTGAGATTAATAAGCAAGAATAAAGAGGAATTAATGGGATAATGATCCCCGATTTCCTTGTACCATATTCCAATCTGTAAACATTATTCACACTGCAAATCTAGAGAAAAACAGCTTGGAAAAAAATCACATCAATTTGTTCAGCTCTATCTCTCCTTGTTTCAAAACAAAAAATTGCACCTGGAGATTTAATGTTACTAAAGCTTTCCAAATTCACAAAATAGTATTTTTTAAGGATACCTAATTTTAACAGGCATGCAACTTGGAATTAACAACGAGGAAATTCAAATCTTTACAAGACTTTGGTACAGTGGTTTTTAAATTTTCCATGGCATAAGTGTGAAGTGAAAAACAAGGAAATCAGCTGATCCGAGGAAAAGTTGCATGTCCGTTTTAAGCGATAATTACTCAAAAACTAGTCTTGGTGAACATACTTCATGACACTCAAGAGGGTTGCATACTTAAAATGTTTGAGATTTTAACATTTTCTACACTTGAAAAAACTCTTTCTATCACATCCCGGAATTAAACTGAATTGAATCTCTAAATATTGTTTTGGTATGATTTGTATTAATTGTCAGTATAGTTTGTATGATTCACTGACTTTAAAATACAGAGACAAGATGAACAACTTGAAAAGGTTACAGCTTAGCCTAGGAATGAGCTTGAGTATTACCTCTATATTACCTGCATTTTCAACTTGCTACCTTCCACACATTTCATGGGTCATATTTTCATTTAACAATGGTTTTATGACCTTACTTGGGTTATGTCAAACACCCTCCCATCGCTCGTCCTGTTTCAGAGCATGTGGGATGTAGAGAGATTCTCCGTTAATCTGAATTTTTCTTTACCCAGCTGTGTGGTATAAGCTAAGTAAATACTGACAGGTAAATGTTACATTCCTGACAACAGTATTATCTTAATCCTGTTCAGAGTAGAAGCATGTTTTTATAGATTGGACGTGCGAATTACATTTTTATCCAGTACAATTATTAAAATCGAACTTTGCCGGCAAGGATGTCATTATACACACTTTGTGTAATCGGAACAAACTCCTTGCCATTCATATAGAACAGCTTGTCCCCACTGACCTTCTGAGGGTCAAAACTCTCCTTCCGTAGGTCCACTTTCTTCAACTTAAAGGTACCTGCAATTAGAGATCAAAAATTCAAATTCAATTTTGAAGAAATACAGACAAGGAACCACCAAAAACAGTCCTTTATAATGTGATAGCAAATTCTTGTGGAGTTTCTCAGGAGGGGGGATAATTTTTTTTCTGATTTTTTTAAAAATATTTTGTTTCAGAAATTGAAAGCATCATTTCTTTACAACTGATAATTAACATCTCCTTCCTCCCCTTAATATTTTGGTTAACCTTCTAAGAAATGTTTGTGACATTTCAACCACTTGGATTCGGAATGTTCGAAATCCACCCAAAATATCCTGAAATCCTGAAAAATCCTGACAAATCTCACCCCTGTGATGGTGTAGACCCATTGGTGTTTCCCTTAAATTTGTGCCGTGCAGTCAAAACGTCGGAATCCACATCGTTTACTACATCGTGAGACAGCAGACAAGTATTGCTATCATTTGTTGTGTACCACGATGAATAACTCGTTCCATTTTATGAACCAACCTGTTGTATCGACTTCTTGCATGATGCGGATGAAGACAGGTCGGGCATACGGTGGCAGGGATGTCTTAAGACTCTGATTGAGTTGAACTAGATCAAGAGCTCCTTCAGTATCTACGATGGCTACCATGCCAGCTCTGCCTTCAACTCCTACAAAAACAAATCTAATATAAACTCTTGAATACGGACGATGGCGATAGCCATAGCCACGGTTTGAAAAAGAACACCTGGTTGGTTGTCAACTTTATGCGCATTCCTGCAAGTACTCAATCCATTCATGTTTCAACTATATTGTTCTTGAATGGAGTTTTTTTAAACAAAGTTTTCAATTCACACGAAAGGGGGGGGGCTCCAAGTGCAATGAATAGGACTACTATTTAGTTGGCATTTATGCTTGGCTGCACAGCCAGTTCTTGGCATACCGGCCCCTCCCCCAAAAAAGTACAGAATACAGTTCAGTAGTTGACTTTGGGTCCGAGTCCAAGTCAATAATATCCAAAAGTCGACTTGAAATCCACCTAAGTCCAAACCAGATAAAAAAAGGCTCAAATCTGTATTAGAGCCCCAGCTCAGTCCTGTCCTAATGGTCTAAGATATACATCCAGAATGCAGTCAAGTACAGACTCGTAGAGCAGCCTAGGCATGAGTTTGAAACCATTATGTCATTATAAAAAGGACTTTGGAATCCGGAATGAAATCTACGGCCGTGTCCGAATTACTTGGCTACGGCTTAAAATTACACACGAGTCTATGAGAAGTGGCTGCAGCCGCTACCATAGACATGTGTGTAACATCCAGCCGTAGCCAAGTAATTCGGACACGGCCTTAATTCAAGCCAGCACTCGGGTGGAATTCGGACTTGGGCTATATTCTATTATTTTGGACTCATCACTGGACTTTAAGCCTACTTTTTATAGCTATGGACAATTGTGAAAACTTTGCTAAATAATCTTGACAAAGTGAGAAGATGGAATTTGTGTTGGGGATGTTGTAAATTAGAAGACATTTTTGCCCTTTCCTGACTTAATGTATGAAACACTGTATGCTCAGTGCTTAAATTCAGAGAGCCTGTGTGAAAAATTCACAGGTTTACTCAAGCGGGAATCGAACCCACGACCTCCTGCTTACTACGTCCTAATCACTTGACTACCGAATCCAATGCAGAAGTAGGTAGTACCTAATCAGTGTGAAGATGGAAGGCTCTTAGAAAGCACTGAACAAACAGTGCTTCATACATTATGTCTGGAAAAGGGAAAAATCCCACTTTTAATAAGAATGTCTTTGTGGAGCAATATCTGCTCTCATGTACTGACATGAGGTCTTACGACAGTCAAGAGACATACCCGGTATTTCAACTCCATACACCACGGCATCGTTGAGCTGCACATGCTTCTGAATGATGCCTTCTACCTCAGACGTCGACACATTCTCCCCTCGCCAGCGGAACGTGTCCCCCGAGCGATCCCTGAAGAACATGTAGCCGTCCTGGTCCATAACTAAGATATCTCCTGCAATAAGACAGTGATATTCAAAGCAAAATAATATTTGAACCTGTGCAGGCCAGATCAAACCAACTATGACTGTGTGCATACATCTATGTGATGGTCAGCCGAAATGTTCATTTATAAAAAATATTACTTAGTTGTGATCACAACACCAATAATTACATCATATTATATAACATCTTTGCATTAAATCAATCTCAGAATTGAAAAAAATATATGAAAAGCTAAACGGGGGCGAGATTGAGGAAAATTAAAAATCCACGAAACATTTAGAGGCATTTGATTTGTATGGCATGCTGCATACGAAAACTGCATTTTCTACCACAAAATATGTTTCAGAATTGCCAAAAATAGGGTTGCTGAAATCAGGAGAAACCTCACCCCTGGGACAAGTTCTTTAAAAAATGTAAAACAAACTTGATCAATATATAACTTGGAACTCTCAAAACCATACGCATAAATACCACAATTTTTTTGCAACAACTGTCAAACTTTTTAAAGATGTTGGAGTGCCAATTTACTGATCTATTAACCCCTACCCTTGGACATATTGTCCAATCAGAGGCCTGCATGCTACACATGCATCATGAATGTCGGACCATAGTTACTGCTGTGATTGGTCAATACATTAACTCCTTGCGTACAGATGACACCATATGGCGTCCAAAAACAAAGTTCTACCAGGCCGGATGACGCCATTGGCCGCCGTTTGTGCAGTTTCAATCCGTTGTTGGATTATTGTTGGTCAATGCTTGACTGCACAAACACATTGTAGCGGTTCGCCTTGGCTGCCAGAATGGCTGCAACACCCCGACGTCTCCCGTAAAATACCGTGCCCAAGGGGGAGACTTCATGGATCTGTTTATTTATTTACCTCAAAATGAATTAAACTGTTGCAAACTGCTGACTGACTGAATGGACCTGAAATATACAAATTTAAAAAACTTGTCGGCCATTTATTTATTTATTTACCTGATAGGAAAGCTTGATCTCCTTTCCTGAAGATGTCATAGATGATCTTCTTGTCTGTTGCCTGTTTGTTGACGTAACCGTCAAAGCCAGCGAGAGGATGGCCCATCTTGATCTTGCCAATCATGTGACCACTCTCCCCTGAAGATGGACGAGATGAAATACGACAAAATACAGCGTCTGGTTAAAGTGTCCTGTGCTTCCACTGTGAATTTTAAAACCAGTTTTTCCTTTGGTAACTTGTCTCAAGTATATCAGTACTTTTTGGCAAAATAAGCAACAAGCAATTACTTGGTTTCGCTAGTGGGAAAACAGGTGTTGTTTCTAGACTTCTCTAATTCTTGGATCTTTTCAAGGTAATTTCCTGGACACAATAAGATCATACGAAATGAGTCTTCAGGTCATTCTTTTTACTTGTTTGTTTTTGCTTGCATTGAAGAGAGCATATTTGGCTCTTCATTTTCATATATCACTCATCAGTTTGACATCCTGATGAATATGGACATTACGTGGGTGAAAACCTTAACAGTTCCTATTGATTTCTGCTACATAAGTCATGTATAAGGGCCTGTAACTCAAAAACAGCTATGGCGTCTTGTGACTCATTTTGTTCGGTTGGGTCACAATTGTCGGCACAGACAGAGGCATAGTCAGGAAGTCAAAGCCTGTATAGAGATGCCCTAAAAATTAAATTAAAGAAAGGAAAATAAATAAAATGCTCAATGAAACTCTAGATCTTCTATCCTGACAACATTCTGCAACCTTTGTCTTTTATATATTTAATTTTAGAAATGAAAGTTCAACTTTTAACCACTCCAGCCCCAAACCTTGATATGAATGCATGACTAGTATTAAACTAAGTGCCAACACTATCAAGTAATTTGTACATAATCAGTACCAGTGAGCATCAAGGGATGACACCATTATTAAACAGGTGGTATTATCAGTAGTGCTAAGGGGATAAAAGTGTGATGACCCGCTCTTTACCACGTCAATAATAACCGAGGAGGTTATTATTGACTGGTAAAGACCGGGTCATCACATTTCTATCCCCATTCAAAAATGCCTTTTTACGAAAAATGCAAAAACCTCTCGTAAAAAGGACAAAATGCGAAGCTTTTTCACCCCCACTTTTTCTCCCATTTGCTCAGTACAAAACACATGCGCGTGAAGGCGCTCTGCGCCTGTCTGTCACGTGCACGTACGCACGAGATGCAGCATTTTTACGCGTGCATTAGCGTTGTCTTACATTATGAAGTTCAGTACATCTTGTGCGTGCACCTACTACGCTCTCCCTGTTGCGTATTGGCTGAGAACAGCTGGTTATGATGCGCCGTGTTTAAACAACTTCCAGCCGTGTTTAAACAACCAATTTAAACACCCACGTGACAGGCTCTCGACCAATAGGGATAGTGAAACTCGCTGAGGCATTTATGAATGCTGTTCAATGGTAATGACACCCCCACCAGGTGACCCTGATAATGACCTTACTCATAATTTGCGACTACACCTAGGCAGTTTAATGACAGAGTATTAAAGAATTCATAATCAACTATTCAAAGAGTTGAGATTGAAATTTCTGTTCAAAAACGAACCATTAAAACCCCTTGAAGTCGGTTATTTATAATGAGGCGCCGGAGTGCCGTGGCGGCCTGTGCAGCCAAGCGAAGCTGACACAAGAGGCCTGTGTAGCCAAGCGTAACATACACAATAATCCAACAATGGATTGAAAAGGCAGAGAATGGTGTGTATAGACGTCATTCGGCCTGGTGGCAATTTTTTGGCGTGTATAGGCATCATCCGGCTTCAAAGGGTTAAATGCAACACCGCAGCAAAAACAGCGGTACAGCGGACAATAACGGAAGGATGAATCACCTGGTTTGCAGACGACACAGAGTCCATCAGGTCCACGGATTACATCCCCGGTATCCTCATCTACTTTGAGCAGACTAAGAGGAAGGGCACCAGGAACCAGTAGAGAGATAAACCCTACTGCTCCAGGCTTGCCCGCAATGTTCACAATGTTACTGTTACCTTCTGTCGACCCATAGAACTCACAAATCTAAATTTAATGATAATAATGTTAGGTTATGCAAAGAAGAAAGACTCTGTTAGGCTCTAGTCTTAACATATCAAGCCACTGTCACCAGAAGTCGGTAATACACCTTTTTCATGTGACGTCACCAGCCCATTTAAAACCCCTAGCATAATAATGGTAATCAAGTGCTGATTCTAGTAAACCAGTCAAGCTGGGTGGTTTAAGAAGGAAATGCAGAATTAATGAAGGAGTAACTCGAGGTTCAATTCCGCATTACCGTAGGATTTTATGAGGTAACTCACGGTTCATAGCATTCCAACCCAACTGGTCAACATACCAGCTTTTTAAATTTTGCATTCCACCCAACCGTGCCCATATTACACACGTGCCATGCGGCCTTGTTTTGGCCAAAGGTGCATCTTTGAAAATCACATTCTGAGTCGGACCACTTATAACTCTAACCCTAACCTTACCTAATGCTACAAAATACTATTAGTAGTAAACAGTAAGATGCAGTACTCTTACAACACTGGCATATGAGAATTGTGTAGTATTCTGTAGTACATATTGTACTTTAACCCATATGAATGCCTAGGACGTTAAGGAAAATAATTTTGAAAAACTACATGTACACGAGTTTGACTTCAAAATACACCGACAATCATAGGATTTCCCTAAATGAGAATAGCACTTTCATATTCCTTGGAATATGATCTATTCTCAAAAATTGTGTTGATTTTTACTCAAGGCGGTCAAACATGTGGTCCAGTGAAGGGTGGTCAAGTACACAAAAACGGGTGCAATGTAACCAATGTCAAATCTTGGACAATGCTACTGCGAAAGGTTTATTCTCTGACCAACCTGCTTGATGTTGTAACGAGACTGAAACTCTTTCCAGATCTGTGGTCTTAAACCATTCCCCAGAGCTGAACGGACCTTATGCTGTGTGTCACTTGGCTTGGGAGGCTGGGCCAAGAGGTAGCGACAGATTTCACCAATGTACTGGATAACCTGTGAGGAGGGAGGAGGGGGACATAAGTCAGCATTATTCCAAAACTTTGTTCCGATATTAAAAGAATGGGTTAGTTCCCCACATTGATGTGCTGGCCAAAGGGGAGATGGTTTGGTCTTGCCACCTAAGTATGTAGGTCTGGATATATGGTATAGTTGTAAGGTAAGCAACACTACTATCTCTGTTGACTACCCTTTTCCTAGAGTGACTTTTAGCCTTATAATGAGAGAACCTCCATCAACAAATATGCATATTCTCTGGACCAATGACCTACCACAGTGTGCGTTAGTTGACCAAGGGCCTAAGACAACCTGGTGGAATTTTGTGCAGAAAATTAAAATAAATCATCAAAAATGTTATAATTTTTAAGGGCGACTCAAAATAAAATGCAAATTCTTTTTTCGGGTCATTTCGGTTTAGTTGTGGTAAAAATGATAATTGATGTTTGGAACAACATATCAAAAAAAATGTCTTAGGGAATTTGTTTTAAGTTTCTGGCCTTTGCCAGATTGTCGAAAACTGAGGTTGAAATACCACGAAATATGGACAATTTGAAAACAAATTTTTTATTTTTAAACCCTATTGAAAACAGCTGAACTATGTTAATGAGAAACTTTTCTTTTTGTCTATTTGTGCTTCAACAGAAAATTTATACTCAAAAACAAAATTATAAATATTACAAAAGAGACTGTTTATTCTATACGACTAAGAGGAAAAATGGCTGTGGTTAGTGAAGATGTTTTAATACAAACCATTTTGTGATATCTGTGATCAATGGTATTAATCTCTGGCTGAATATGTAATTGTTATAAAGAAACTTCCTTGTGTTGTGCTAAGTTGACTTTTTAAAAAGTATAAAACAGAATGAACTTATCATTAATACACTTTTTAATAAAGTGAAAATTGCAAGAATATTTCTGGGTTTTTTCCCAAAATTTGACAGTCTGATGATCTCTAAACATGTCTAAAACAACTTCTGGGGCAAAAGGACCCCTGTGGATACTGCTGTCTATGGTCCTAAACTAAAATAAGTCCTATACCCCTTTGACCACTAAACGCCCCACCTTAGCCTTAGTCTCAAAATATTGTTCTGGGTGGTTTTCATTTTTGTACTGCGAATACAATTCAAACTATTCACTGATTTTGAGCTTCATTTCCTCAAAACACAAGGAGACTAATAACTTCAAAAATTAATAACGTGTTCTCGAAATGAGCTACATCAACATGCAATACATTAAATTAAAGCTTATTACATATACTTTCAGGAAATACCATAATCCTACTTTTCAACTTTTGCTACCTTCCAACCGATGTGGTAGGACAATATTTCCCAAGATGTGTTTCTGTGATTCTATTACGACAGGTCAATTGATAAGCCATCCGTATCCACCTTACCGTAGCCCGGTATTTGATGCAGTCATCCCAAAACCTGCTAGCAGAAAACTTCTTCCTCATCGCCATAGTAGTACCATTCAAGACTACCTGTCCCATACCGACGATACCTCCAGCGGAGTGATATAGAGGCATGGTGTTGTAGATGACATCATGAAACCCGAATTGGTAGGCATATCTGATGCCGTAGGCCATGTACATGAACCTGTTTTTGAAAACAGTGAAAAGAAATTTGGTTTAACCTTTGCATAATAGACTGATCAATTAACCCTAACCCCTGTGGCACTTTTACTAGGTAGTGTCCTCAACCAGTCAAAATCCAAAACTGTGCAGTATACCCATGGCACATTCTTTGGACTTGGACAAATTGGGGCATCATAGCTCCATGTAAAGTAATAGTGCCAAGGCACTACAGTCCTGAACCCATCAAAATACAACACAACATGGTGTTGGATTTTGGCAGATTTGGAACAGCTAGTTTAAGTACCACCCCTTTACATACATGTACAGGGTGGTCCAGAAAAAAATGACACTTTTTGTTTTGTCATAACTTTTACAAATGTTGCAGTTTTCCGAAGATTTTTCTGCCAAAGGTGGGATATCACTATAAGTTTTGAGTGTGAAAAACATTTTCAAAATGTCCACTTTTTCCCTTACTTTTTCTAGTAATTAATAACATTAAGCTGCCACCCTAACTTTAAAGTTGTTTAGTGTTTTAATTTTGGCAGATTAATTCCTCCTTTTTCATTTACATGTTTACCATTCCTTAACCCTCCTGTTCTCAGGGCCAAAATCGACCCAGCTGCTGTACAGATCAAAACCTATCAAATGTCAGATTGAAACACACACAAACTGTCAGAGTTGGTGTTAAGAGTTTTTGATAGGCTGTGATAGTTATAAGTATAGGAGGGTTAAGCCAAAACCCATAAGCAACCATTTTTCCTCGATTACATGTACATGTTCTTGTTTTACCTTTGAAGGGCTTATCTTTAAAAATGTAGACAATCTCCAAAAAGGAGGAAAGGAAATTTGGCCTGACTGGAAACTGCATGTACCTGATTTGCGTGATTCTGGCTGCTTTCGGCATGCCTGTAGTCCCTGACGTGTATATGTAAAACAGGTTATCTGAAACACAATTTCACATGAAATCAAGCTAAAGGTCATCACAGAACAGTTTAGTATGTGTAATATTGCCATTACAAGAAATATCCTGTTTTTCAGTCAAGGCTTTTTCAAAATCATTTTGGCATGGGCAACGTGTCCGTGTTTTCTTTAACCATTGAATACAGACGACAGCCACTGCCGCAGTTTGAAAAAGACCACCTGTCCGGTTGACATCAACAGCCACATTCCTGGGCATACTCAATCCACTCACATTTCAACTAGGGGGGGGGGGGGGGGGTTCCAAGTATGATGAATATGAACACTATTCAATGTGGTTTCTATTGTTTGCATTTACACTTGGCTAAACAGCCCAATTCCTGACATACCAACATGGTATCAATAAAAGCCAGACGCATGGGGTAAAATATGGGGGAAAATCCAAGTAATCAGGTAGACAAACCCAATCCTTGTAGTCCATATATATGGGAAATAAATCAGAGCCACTGGAGGTGGAAGGTGAAGACAGAACCCACTGCATCAACCAATGAACTCATCTACATGTAAAATGACCATTGCAAGAAAAATCCCGTTTCTCAGTAAAGACCTTTTTCAAAATCATACTCGAGTGGACAGTTGTGTTCGTTTTTCTTAGGTATTCAGTTCTATTTGAAGTGGGTTTAATAAGCCAGTTCGGTATCTCAAAGGTCAAAGGTTATTAGGGATAAAAATGCTGACGTAATGTCGCGCCGTGTTACGCGAATGCCCATTCTGATTGAATTTAACACGTGCACATTGTGCGACCACCTTTTGCATTCACACACACGTGTTGGGTCACGCGGGTCATACGGGATAAAATGTCATTGTGCACATGCGCAGTTGAAATACCAAACTGACTTATTCCATGTGAAATTTGGGGCCAATGACTTTTTGGCTAAAAAAAAAAAGTAAATAGACCGATTTATCTGATTCGCTCTTGGGAATTAGAATTCAGTGATAATACCTGTAAACTTCCTTCCCAGAATCGTCGGGGCTGGTAGTGTGGATGTGCTTTTCAGCTCGGGGTCAAGGTTGATGGCAGAAAATCCTGCGTCTTGGTATCCCCCCGTGCTGTAGAAGGTGATATGACGTCCAAGCTGGGACCTCACATCCTTTATCGCTGGAGAGAGGGAAGTGTGGACATTAGTGAACACAAAGAGAAAAATTAATGCATTTATATTTTAAAAGGTATCAATGGACACGCAAACAATCTGGGACATACATGTATTATGCTTTTAGACAATATACTAGGATTTTGTAGTCTGTACTTTAACACTGAAAAAATAATTTAAAAAAAACTAAAAAAACTTTGATGGGTGGAGTGTCCATTTTTGATAGCCACAGGGAGTGAACTGGCAGATTTTTTTATCTTAACCCATTGAATATAGACGACAGCCATAGCCGCGGTTTGAAAAAGACCACCTGGCCGTTTGTCATCTACATTGCATATGCACATTCCTGCACGTATTCAATCCACTGTTTGCCTATTGTGTGCATTAACCCCAACGTTCATAAATCCATCAAAATCCTTCCCCTGTTTTGGAGGATTTCGGTGGATTCAGGATACCTCCATATTGAAACCTGGGGCATTTTGATGGATTGAGGATTGTAAGCCTATCGTTACTACAGGATTTTGATGGATTCAGGATACCTCCATATTGAGCAGTCACCAAAACCAACTTTTTGTGCATGACAAAATAGGTAGATTTTGGCGGATTCACGATACTTTCTAGAAAAGTTACCCAAGGGGTTAGGGTTAAGCTTGGCTGCACAAGCCTGTATTGGCATACAAGTGCCCCATTATTAACAGCCAGACAGAATGGGTTAACTGGGAGTGAACAGGTAGATTTTCAGTCTTCACTCGCAGAGGTCAGGCAGATTTTTCAATTCTTGATTGCTGGCATTACAAAATTCTGATATCCATTTAGGCAACGCAGAATTTAATCTGAATACAATCATGCTAAACTTAAACTAAAAGTAAAAAAGCATGCGTAGATTTGCACTAAAGTACAAAGCTTTTTTAACAACAAACAAAAAACGAAAGAAACCAGTGTGTAGTGTAAAATAATTGTTTTTAAAGGTCAACTTTGTATTAGTCATGCTGAATTGAAATATGATGTGAACGGCACAAGCAGTTGTTCAATGAGTTTGAGTGTGATTCCTTTGAGGACAAGGTCCCTTATCCAAGAGAAAATTCTGAACTAGGGAACTGCCTCCCTTGACTGGAAATGACCTGCATAGGCCAGATAAAGAGCTGGCAAATCAAGGCAATGATTGTAGTCTGTTTCCAGGAAACTCTGCATTCCAGAATCTTAACGACAAAGAAATGCATTTACTACAAACTGTACATGTACCTGGCTTATATTATAATTGTATATTGTTATTGAATAAAACAGAGCAGGCTTTATAATAAAACTAGACTACATGTACATCCCTAGCAAGGTCCTTGCTTTATAGACATAAAACCACACAAGGTCTGTCATCAAACTGGACAATACACCCTACAAATGCAAAACTATTAATAGATTTACTACATGTACATGTGCATATATGTAATGTTGTATATCTTCATGCAAGTCTGAATCCCCGTTCCTGTTTGGTCGATCCGTAGCAACAACAGTGTGATATTAACCTGTATGGCATTGTCTGTATTGCACCCTGAATACCAACATGTATTGCATGCTTTTCTAAGCTGCGCACCATTTATTGCTCCACTTACAATCTCACCAAAAGTGGACACAGCATTCACATTCCATGTGGATCTTTACTGTGCATCAAGTCTGCTTGAAGAAAAATTCGTTATCCGACTTGCGCTCAAGGAACATGAATAATGTAGTGCGTCTGTGTTTCACATACATGTACCACTCGGCCTTTGGGACACAGTCCCATATGTTCCACCCACACTAGTGAGATAAATAAAACAAAGCAAGATTTTCAGTTCTCCACGAGGGGTTTTAGCAGGGCGGGCCGCCCTGCCAAAATTGTATGCCGCCCCGCTAAAGTTTTACCGCCCCGCTAAAATTTTCACCGCCCTGCTATTTTTGTTCGTTGGATTTTCCCCCATTCTCCACCGTCTTCACAGTTTATCCAAGTACAAAGAAGTTTACCGCACTCTGTAGAACAAACATGAAGAGTTTGCCAGCATTAACATTCAGCAGTATTGCAGTAGCGTTTATAGTATAGTACATGTATTAGTAATCAAACAGATCTGGACGCAACGTACGCAACATATTATGCATTCACATCATAAAACTATACACGTAATATTATTCTGGACTGGTTCCAATCTCCCTGGTAATATCATTTTCACTTTGTCGCGTTGAGAACCAGTTTACCTAAATTACAATGTTCCGTAACACGTGAGATAATGAGAGCGTCTTTTTCTCTAGGAAAATACCTTATCCACGCGCGCTGTGCCCACGTGCATGTTTAGCTCACCGGCCGGCCGGCTTAACCCCCTAAAAATCTTGCCTTCATTTCAAGTTGTAAACACGAGCAAATTTGATTCAAAGAGTCGGAAGAAAGTTGCCAGGAAATGCCTCAGATTGCACCACAGAGCATCTAGAATCCAAAATTTCCCGGACCCTCGCCGTAAGGGCTTCGCGCTCCGCGCTCGCATTATGTCTGCCGCCCTGCTAAAATTTTAGGCCGTGGAGAACACTGATTTATGATTCACCCTTTCTGGCTGGCTGTTATTGATGGGTGCCAAACAACGGATTAAGTATGCGCAAGAATGTGCGTATAGACGACAACCGGCCAGATGGTCTTTTTTTCTTCAAACTGCGGCCATGGCTGTCGTCCATGTTCAAGATGTTAAACTGGTCAAACATACCTACGTACGTCATGTACATAAATAAGAATTGACCATCCGGGCTCAGAACTAGTTTAGAATTTTATTCGATGTTTCGCTTCCATAAAAACTGTTAATTTGCCAGACATTGTTTTTCCCCTGTATTTTAAATGTAGTTTTTGACAAAATTGTACATTGAACACATGAATTTCCAAAAGGACTTGTTTTTTAGTCGAATAGCAAATGTCCAAAGTTGCACTGTTCAGGACATTCTTGTTTCACAGAACAAGACCAAGCATATCTGCAAACAATGACCTACAATTAGTCATTCATGCCAGTAGATGTACATGTAGAAAACCAATTACGACCAGACCTTTTCCCAAGCCACACATACCAAAGTCCACTGAACTTGAAATACATGTATCAGGGATAAGGAAATTTAAACATTCAATGGGAGCACAAACAACAGATAGCAACCTGATATATCAAGCCTTTATCTATAACCTAAGGTCAGCGTAACCACTGACAAAATATACAAAGGGCACACTTCATACATTTCAGGGAGTGCCTCACAACTTTAAAACCACAACCCCCTCCGGATCTAATTGTTTACCAGGACTACCCTGCTAAATCCAACAGAGTCCAATGGTGACTCGTATGAGTTTCCTGCTCAATCCAACAGTCCAACATGCCAAGTTGTTGGGTTACTAAAAATAAAAAAATCACTTGCCTGCTAAATCCAACAGAATCCGACTGACTTATTTTTCTGTTGCCATGTACATTTTATGGGTCATTGGCTTATATGCACCAGTATACACAAAGATCAGTACACATTTTCCAAAATTTCCCAAGATTTTTCTGTTGCCATGTACATTTTATGGGTCATTGGCTTATATGCACCAGTATACACAAAGATCAGTACACATTTTCCAAAATTTCCCAAGAGACACCGAGTACAAAACACTTAACAATTGTCGTTGGTTTTTCCTCCGCCCGCCCCCCCCCCCCCCCCAACCTCGACAAGAAATGCGCTGTTGCTGCCAGATTTAACTCATCAACTTTCCAAGGGGGGCAATGTACGTGTACTGTAACAAGACCTTCACCAACCCATCTTGATCTGTGATCCAAAAACTGGTTTAGTGCATTTCATTGCATCCATAAAGCAAGATTGAGTGTGAACTAATGATCGGATCACTGATCAAGATCCGGATCTCTGAAACAAACTGGCCCTTGAAGTACATACTTTACTATTGGCACTGATAATTTCAAGGTCCTATTACGCTAAATTTTTAAGCCTTTGTCTCATGTCCTTCACCTTTTTCGATGGATCAGGATCCACCACTTAAAACCCTAACCCCCCAGGGTGTGTGGAAATTCGTATTGATATTGATGGATTCAGCAGTGTTAGGGTTTTAAAGGTATTTCTTCTTACCATCAGTAAGTTCTGCTCCATAAATCACAGCCTTCGGCTCAGCGACTTGGATACAATGCAGCAGACTCTCCTGGCGGAGGTTGAAATTAATCAACGCCCCAACGGCCCCAATCTTGGACAAACCCAGCCAGAAGCACGGAAACTCAGGCCGTGTCTCCATGAAGATAGCCACCGTCTCTCCCTTCCGTAGGCCCTTTTCGAAGAAGTAGTTGGCAATCGCATTGGTATAATTGTTGGCATCTTTGTACGTCCAGACGTCATCCTCAAAAAGGAATGCCGGCTTCTCTGGGTGGAGTCTAGCACGTTTCTCAAAGACGTTATGTACAAATTCTCGGTTCCTGCTTCGCCTCATAAGGGTCAGTCTTAGACGAACCAAGGCAATGAGACCACTGCAAATGTTTTTGGGAAATAAGCAAACAAGTAATTGCATCTATTTCTCACAAGCTTATAACATAATTGACCTATCGCCGTTTGTGAGTTAGCCACACCCCTTAGACAACTTTACACACGTGCAACACGTGGATGCGATGCGCGAAATGCGGCGATTGTGTACTGTAGGGCCCTGTTCCCTATAAGGGAACAAAAATCCACTTTTAGGTTATTGGAATTGCCAAACTAGTTAGCGACATTACAAACCAACAGGTATGCCATAGATAAAGGGCAGGGTTTTAGTTTTGAGATAAATTTTGGGGTAAAGCAGCTATGAGGACGACAAAACGCAACGTGAAAATAAAGATGGCGATCACCGCGAAGCACAGTAAACACGCAAAACCGCGTTCATTCGCATAGCAATTGCCATAAAGCGCATAAGAAAATTGCATTTTCTACCAAAATAAACTGTTCAAAATTACAAAAAACGATGTCAATAGAATTAAGAGAAGTCTGCTTTAGGTTGAAAAAGTCATTTTGGAATGAGAAAAAATACCCTTGAATCTAATTTTATCAAAACTAAAGAGGGGCCCTAAAGTAACACTACACAATCGCCGGATACAGGAGATGTCTCAGATTTCTGAGACAACTTTGCCGTGTGCATGCAGACTTTCGTGCAACCACTTATTGCAAAAAGTGGGAAAATAGCTTTTCCAATTTCCAGCCGCTCCTAATATAACGCGTATCTGAATAATGCAGACTCCCCGGACCCCACTCACATAATTTTCAACATCCGAGAATCGGAAAAACTTAAGAAATATAAACAGAACAAACTTCGCTAAACGGGCTTGGCCAATGTGCTGCAAAAAAATTAGTATAATAAAAATGTGATGGGCCGGTTGAGCGTTTGCATTAAATTTGACGTGTATTCGCGTACTGCGTTTCAAGGAAAAAGGAGCAATGTTTGCTCCATTTTTCTTCCCACAATCCCTTGTGACCATTGGCGGTATTTGCGATAAGGCTTATGGACAAGGAATTACACGTATGTCGATTGATGGCTGCATTGCGAAAATGGGGTGTGTTGACGGTGTTTGTGCGTGTTGTTGACGGTGATTAGCATGACCGCGAAAATGCACGCTTATAAAAATAATACCTACTTGACGTCACGTGGTAATGTCCGAACGACAATTTTTGCGAACCTCCAACCGCCAGTTACCAAGTACACAGCAGCCACAGCAAATCCCACAGTGTGCCATTCCAATTCAAAATAACCCCTCAGAAAGGCTGCCAAGCCTCCGAAGATTCCAAGCTTCAACATGATACGAAAAGGTGGTAAATTTTGAAAGAAAACTGTAACACAGCTGCCGGCTCTGAACAAAATTTTATCAACGGCGTTCATTTGTACTTGTGTCTAAGTCTAACTGCAGAGGGCGCTGTTGAAGTATTAAGGACACGTGCGTCACGCACGTGCGTAACGTGTTTTTTTAGGGGGTGTGTGGGTGGGTGTGCTATTGTTCTGATACGTTCGAAGAAGAGGAGAAAGAAAATACAAAGGAACCTTAATTTCTTGTCCTCGGGAGTCGGTCTTTTGTTAAAATCGGTCCTCGGACGTAAAAATATGTGTTAGTCTGGGGTTGGGTTATATTAAAGGAAAAATATTAAAGAAACAATGCGCGTGTGTGGATATTTGTGTGTTGTTGTTTTGTTTCATTTTGTTTTGTTTTGTTTTATTTTTGTGTTTGTTTTGTTGTTGTTGTTGTGTTTTTTTTGGGGGGGGGTGGGGTTCAACAGCTTATTCGAGAGTCACGGTGAATAATTTTTGTATTGCTAGAAAATAGCAATAATATAGACTATAGATAGATATTTTTCGGGGTGAAACGAAAAGAGCACGGACACAATAATCTTCAATTTTGATAGCTCCGTACTTCTGGTGGCTTTTGGTCTTATATTGTCATTACCACACCCTCTATGAAGTCCGACGGTCTTCAAAACTTTTTAATTCATTGTTAATGGAATATGCAGACGTACGTACGCGGTATTCGCCTGTACGATGTTCGACCTAGATGTAGAACGAACATTTATGCCAATATAGCTTTACCCCTCGACCGTTCTGTATCTCTATGGAATTCAGGCCTGGTACATGTATTCCCCCCCCCCCCCCCCTTATAATTAGTTCATCCATGGAGGATGTTTATTCCTCCATGGTTCATCTTAATGAAGATAGGAATTTTTCCTACCTCCATGATCTCACGATTTTTCCTGCAAGAGGAATCATAATTCCTACCTCTTGTATCTTTGAATTTTTTGTTTCCCTTTTGCAGTCACTAGCAGCACTGTGTGGACAAAACGATCGCTGAACAATGATAGCGCCCTCTATCTATGCATCACTATAGAATTATACGTCGATCGCGCACTCGATCGAGTGCGCGATCGACGCATACGACGACCGTGAATTCTGTTGTCCAAGTTGTTGGTCGATAACACGAATTGTCCTCGTCACTCACCAATAATCCTTTAACTTCTATCCTATAGAGAAGCCGGAACTGCCAGACCAAGAGTTGTGCGAGTACTGGTGATGTCAGTGGCTATTTACTGTGAAATGACTTGGATGTTTGTGACGGACAGTGATGGATAGTTCCATATCCGAAAAGACTCCGAAGATTTCACCGTGTGGGAGACGAGAGTGATCACAGCACCCGTCAGCCACCCGTCAGTTTTCCCGTCCTGCCCGCTGCACGCTTTCTCTTCTCGTAGACTTCATCGCATCACACCCTCACTTCATACAGTGAAATTGCATTTTCTTTAAAAATCGTCAGACTTTTTGTGCTGAAGTGGGTCATAGAAAAACTGTAGAAATTCAATGTGAAAATGCTTTGAAGGATTTAAACTTGACAGTCACAGTGGTGAACTTGAGAATTTTAAACAACTGGATAAATAATTATCTTTTTGAGATGTGAGAATGGGATGTGTCGCTTCTGCTATAGCTGAGAGAGAGAAAAATAAAGCTAAAGGTGAGTGAATAATCATTCATGAGGGTTGATTTTTTATATTTTAATTCTATTTATTTATTTATTTAAATGTCTTTCTGGTAATACAAAAAACAAGGATTCCTCAATTTTTAAGTGCATATCACACTGTAACTCGGAAGCCTGAAGAAGACAAAGAAATGTTCAGTTTGATGAAGTTGTCTGTGTTCCTGGTTGGGTATTCCGAGTAACTTGGACCCTTTTTGCCTTTTAAAAAATGATTTAGACATCGCCAGATGATGTCCAAATGTTAAAAAGGCGATAGTTAAGTATACATTGTACTAGCTTGAAAATTCCAGCTCTAGGCTCAATCTTGAGCCTAGAGCTGGAATTTTCAAGCTAACATTGTACTTAGTTGTCAAATTTGCCTGCAACTGCCAACTCTTTTGGGCATTTTGTTTTGTTTTTGTTTTTGTTTTCATTACAGAAGGGATAGGTATATAAGATAGAATCACTTGTGACATAAAAAAAAGTGTACATTTTTTAACTGGTAATTTTTTGTTTAACTTTTAATTTAACATAAATGCCACTTGACAACTTAAAACAAATAAACATCAATGAAAACATATTATAAGTTTTAGTGTCTATGAAAAATTAACAGATGAACAAGCAAAACCATCATCACAAAATGGTTTAAAATGGGCTACATTTCACTTACAATTCTTTCACCCTGAGAGAAAAATTCTTACATTTAAGTTTCTGTGAGTTATTACTGTTTGTAAATTTAAACTTATGAAAGGACACCAATCAACAAATTTAAAAACTGTTGATTTTTAAAATCGTGCTTTAACATTTATCACATAAAAAGTTGCTACACTGTACAATGTACATGTACATGTAGTTGTCCAACAGTTTGTGCAAGAAAACTTGAAGTATTTCATTAATGCTTTCACCGAGTCTAATGTAAATAAAGCAGAGGTTTTTCATTTGATGAAGGATTTTTCCATCAAATGCATGGGATATTGGTTTATGTAAGTGGTATCATGTTATAGCTTTACTTAGTAATGTTAGTAGGTTAATGTTGACATTGGTAGGGTAGTCAAGATAATGTTTGTATGGGAGTGTTTTGTTTTCTTGTAGTTGCTAGGATTGTGTGACGGGCTAAGAAAATGAGGCAAAAATTGATAAAAGCAGATTTTGCCACCTGATGGCTTTAATATTTAAATCACACCTCCGAACTCGGTTTAAAAATCAGATTATTTGTTCATCAAACAATCTGTGTAATATAGCAAGCCATAACTACAATTTGAATAAATTAAAGTACATGTACGGTAATGATTACAATAGTGACTCAGGTTAACACCATCACTGCCCCCCCCCCCCCCCCCCCAGCTTTCCTGGGCACATGTAAAATGTGTTAGGTCCAGAAGAAATGAATTAGTTTGCTCTGGAACTTGTTTTCTTTTTTTTACAGAAACAAATTTAAATTTGACTTGTTTATTTTTTGTTGGTAGCTGATTTGGTTATGAAGGCAAATGTAATCTTGTGAAGGGTCTGTTTTCGGTGAAGACGATTTTTATCTATGTGAAATGATTAAGCTGATATGTATTTTTCAAATGCTTCTTTTTAAAGATTCTAAGTAATTTTTCAGACAAAGTATCACAGTGAGGATGTGTAAGTGTCCTTTCTTAATTCACACTGAGTGAATGAAGACTCAATCTAATTGTAAGCGTGTCTTTATACCGTACAATATTTGAACAATCCGTTTCTGTGAAAATTTCACACAAGATGAGCACTCATATATCAGACAGCAATATTGTGAGGTTTGGAAAGTTGTGTTGTGTTGAATTTGTGTTTAACCCACCCTCATTTTTGTTTTGTTTGTTTTGGAATAATGCTATTTTATAAGTGTCACATTTTCAATTTCTATTAATCTTAACAGTGCAACCAGTTTCCTCTGCAAACACTTTACGAGGAGACCTTTTATCCCGTAACGAAGCCAGACAACGAAGGATAAAAATTGTTGCTGAGCATCATGCCAAGGCCAACAAAATCGCAAAAGTATGTGACAAAAAGTTTGAAAACCAATGACAAATGTAGGCACTTTTAATTCTTGGTCTAATTAATAATTATTGTTTTCAGAATATATTTCAGTAGTATTTACAGTTAAAGTTCTTTGATTGCTACGGCTTGTTTCTGAAAAGAAAATTCCGCATCTGAATCAGTAATGACTGTCATATAATTCAAATTTATAGTTTGTCAAGCTTTGCCTTAAAAATATGTTCTCCTGCATTTTAGTAGCCCAAAGGAATAACTTCAAGGTTTTATAATTATAATTCAGTATTTGATACAGGTTTTGTTTTTTCCCATTTAATACCTACTAGCTAGTAAGAAGTAAGTTTTAATAGCGTGTAGCAGTTTTTACCTGTGTTTGAATGCTAAGCGGTATTCGTAAATTCTGAAAATAATATCCATACTTACAAAAGAATCCTGTGCCTGTGCACCACTACATGTAGATTTATTTGCGTATTCTGTTCTTACATGTATGTGCCTATCCTCACAATTCATAGTCTATAATTAAAGTTTTCAAACTTGACTTTGAGTTGCAAATTGG
Source organism: Hippasteria phrygiana (assembly GCA_037893225.1). Lineage (NCBI taxonomy): Eukaryota > Metazoa > Echinodermata > Asteroidea > Valvatida > Goniasteridae > Hippasteria > Hippasteria phrygiana. Next base: position 539,787 of record JAZGUH010000511.1, on the reverse strand, counting down.
AAAGGTAGGGAAGTCTTACACAGTTACACGTATTTCACATTAAAATAAAAAACCTTGCCATTTGACTGATAAACACACATACAGATACTAAAAGGAGTAAACAGTACATGTATGTGATTCTTTGGTGAGAAACATCTATACATGTAACACAAATGTCCAATTAGCCTCTTGCAGTGCACATAAGAATTGAATATTAAGTATTGCTAATTATCTTCAAATTAGTGTTACTTTATTTTCCTTACAGACTATTGCCTACAACACAATGGCAGAGAAGGAAATGATGTCAACATCGACAGAACGATCCTACCGCTCGGGCAGAGCTTTCTTAATCAGTGCCACAGCAAGCAGCTTTGGCGACACTAATGGTAATTTCAATAATCAATTATTAATTGCCCTACAGAATGTCAGGGCTTTCGTTTTAGGACATTTGCAATTAATTTGAAAAAAATATAATAAAATAAACAAATAAATGAATTGTTTAAAATGATTTTATAAACATTTCATTTATTTGTTTATTTTATTATATTTTTTGTCAAATCACAGTTCGTATTCGCATTGACTACAAAGAATAGGTAATTAAGGTTTCTGGGAATATCATGTTTTTATGAAAATAATTAAAGATGTATTTAAACATGTCAGTGGTGTTGCTACACGCATCCATGGATACAACATGGGTGTTTTGTGCGGGATGTCTAAACTCTAGTCGAAGCGTGGGAAAGCCGAATCTGTTCCATATCATTAGTCACAGTGATGGGCAATCATTGTAATGCTTTGAAAGCTAAAGAAAGCGTGAGAAATACCCTTGCAGGTGTCGAATTTCACAAAGAGAGGTCGTGCTCAATACTTTACGATCTTTGTGGCATGATTGATTTCCAAATTCAATTCAAATTTCATACAACCCAGTTCAAGTCAGATGAGTAAATAATTTATTTTTGTTCCTTCAAGGCCGAGGAAGAAACAGAGAAATAGAAAAGATGACCCTCTGTGGGAAGGATGGTTATTCATTCCTAAAAAATTAAGAAAAGATAATGAGAAAGAAAATTTGGTGTTGTGTTGCTTTGCATTGTGTTGTGTAATGGATAACCCGTACACCCACACAAGTGTATAAACGCCTGCAATATGTCATCCTATTGTTCATACAAGAACCCTCATTGGTTTTGTACACGGTTTTCAAACGGAGACCTTTTTCTCAACTAGGGACCCTATTCTCCTCTAATATTAAAGGTCCCTTAAACAAACCCACACGCCTCCTCACACCTACAATGTACATGTAACAAATACCAAGACCACTTTACATGGTGCACTCCAACCCCTGTTCCTATTAAAAAATTATAAAATCTTAGCATAATTAATTGCAGTGAAGTACACAATGTTTTTTTATGATGGCTTGCCTTTGTAGAAGGACATGACAACAAATTTATCTTCATTTGTACTCTTAGTCTTAGAAAGTAGCCCACCTGTTGCTACAATAAACAATCTGATCATGTTGCATTTTCCTTGTTATGCCTCAGTGTATGTGTAGGAATCAGATTAATGTAAGCAGCACTGTGCACCTCATCCTTGATTTGTTTGGCAATTAGGATCTAAAGTTAATAGGCAGAAAAAAGGGAAATGCAAAACAAGAAAAATAAGTATTTTAGTAACTTTTTATCTTCTTTTATCAGATACATGTACTGAGAACTTTTTGAATTGTCAGTAACAGAGTAACAATCCCTGAACAGCTATTTCAACATACATTATCTTGTTAGCATGTCAATGCTTTTTTAAAATGCAATCATATTTTGTAGATTTTTGTTCTTATGAAACAAATATTAAAAATGGTGACAAAATTATTATGAACTTCTTATAAGTTGAACTAAGAAGGCATGTACATGTACATGTACTGTTTTTACGTTCGAGGACAAGAGGAGAAAGAAAATACAAAGGAATCTTTCTTGTCCTCGGGAGTCAGTCTTTTGTTAAAATCGGTCCTCGGATGTACAAAAAATACGTGCTTGGTCTATGGGGTTGTCTTATATTATTGAATTATTGGTAGATCACAGGCCAATCCGCTCACTAAGATCTAGTAGTAAACATCTGTTAAAACTGGCCACAACATCAACATCATATGGTGATATAGAGCATTCTCAGCAGCTGCTCCTAAAGTTTGGAATGAGCTTTCACTGTTTATCAGATGTGCTGAGTCTTTAGATGATTTTAAGAAATTGCTGAAGACCCATCTTTTTGCTTGTAATTAAACATTAGTCTGCATGTTATTCTTGTTTTAGTATTTTGCAATTTTAACTTGTTTGCTCATGCAAATAATTGTGTCATTGTGGTGTTTCATGTAAAATTGAAGCTGGGTTTTTTTACGGATTATTTATATCGTTTTTTATTTGATTGTTACGCGCTTTGAGGAATTTTTGATTCATATTGCGCTATATAAATGCGGTATTATTATTATATTATTATTATATTATTATTATTATTGTTATTATATTAAAGGAACAATAGGAAACACAAAGCATTGTCATCAGTAGTATAGAAAAACACGACTGTGTACAGGCAATGTCTTGCTTACACAGTGTGTTGCACAACTGCTAGTTTTCTGCAGGGATTTTCCCTACGCACCCCCATGTACCAAACTGTTTCAACACTTGTCATTGTTATCTGGTGACTTTAAGTGGTTTAAACTCCACTGGTTTTCAATGAAACTCCGATAAGATAAAACTTTATGTACATGTGTACAATGAACACATTCAAACACAGGTCTGCGATACAGGTACCCTACAGAAACAAAAAATGGGATTTGGGGTTTCTTTTCCATCAATGACTGGGGCATGTCAAATACTTGAAAAAGTGGGGTTTTTTTGGCCAGTTTTTGAATATGATTAAATTTGTGCCCAAGGCAAGCCATTTTCCACTTTGGTCTGTACATACACTAATTTTGGGTATAATAGATACTGAATACCCATATGCAGATTTTCAAATTAGCCAACTTGGTGTTTGTCATATATTTTAGTATTTTACACTAGGTTGGCACTAGGAGTTTGTTTTCTGACCAGGAGAATGTCCCGTTAGTATTATTTTGTTCATGCAAACCTATACCATCTTGTTCCCACTTACAGCGAGTGAGCAAGGTTCATCCTCGACAGTCAGTGATGGACCCAACTCACTGAGGCCTGAGCTACCAGCAATGATCCCACGGATGAAAACAGATTCTGTCAAGACAATTTCCACTCAGCTTCCTTATTCAGTTCCAGAGGAGGAGTCGCTTCACCAGCTTCAAGAAAGTTGCAAAGTCAAAGGTCAAGAGGTCAGACTGCAGGATGATGAGGTCAAAAGTCAGAGAACAAGTCAGGAAGGGACTGCAGATGACATTGACAAGAGTTGTGATGAAAGAACTCAGGAGTGCGACGATGACATGAATGATGTTGGAAGCAACTCGGAAACAAGGATAAATGTGAATATTAATGAGCAGGAGGTCAAAAGTCAGGAGGCTGGCCTGGAATCCGAGGTCAGCCACACAAACACAAATGAGAAATCACAAACGAAGAAGCCTGCACGGGTGAAATTCAAGAATGAAACTGTGGACTCGGAGGACACTAAAAAGGAAGATATTAGTGCAAATAAGAGAACTAAGCCAACAGACAATGGTACTGCACAACTGCCGCGTTTCAGCCAGCAGCTTGACTTGAGTAATATGAACATGAAGAAGAGTCTGGTACCAGAAAAATAGTGGCTGGGATGTGTCATGTGAATATATGACCGGCTCTGCAAAAAGGGGTATTTTGTCGCACTATGTGAAATGGGCGAAAAAATCTTCACATAAGTGATTTTTTTGTTTTTGGTTTGTTGGCTTCTGTTGTATCTATATTTTCAGAATTAATTTTCAGAAACATTAATATTGATGAATAAAGATGAAAAAATTAATATTGATAAAAATTACTTCTATCTGATTTCTTTGCACTTTTTGTGTTTAAAGGCCTATATCTCTAAATGCAATTCCGTTAAATTGGGAAAATAGGAGTATACAAATGTCACGATATCTCGAGAACACAAAATGCCACAGGGGTCAAACCTATGTTCAACTATGTATATAACTTATTTTTCAAATTTTGCGACATAATAGCCCTTTTTGCAGAGCCGGTCACATATGACTGTAGTCAAGAATCAGACAAATTACTAAAAGTAAACATGTTACATGTATAAGGTTTTGGAGTAATAATTTTTTGTTGGAGCAAATTCAGTGATCATTAAGTCATTATTACTACTAACCGATTTCCACATTCTGTTATCATGAATGTGTACAGTATTCCTCTTAGTTTGGTCAAACATTTTCATTTGAGGATACAAATTTGGTTTTGTCTTTTTGTGTTTGTTTCATTTCAAGTGATCCTTGCTACATCAATTTGATTCAGAAAAATGTATAATTCGTAAAACCTGGTAGAACTAATGGTTGATTGAGATTCCTCATGTTTTTCACAACACGGACGCCTTTCTTTTGTAATAGTATCTCTAACATGTTGTCCAATAGTAGTGTTTAGAAACCACACAATTAATACATTTTGTCAATACTTAATTTAATTATGGTCAGGCGTGGATCCGGAAAAGCAGAAACCCTACAGGTCTGATTTTGCCTATGGCCAGGTAAGAACAAAACAAAGAGGTTAAATGGCGCCACTAACGGTGAGAAACTGTGTCAGCCCCCCCCCCCCCCCCCTGTAAAAAAGAAATTTCACAGACGAAACATTTTGGAGTCACCTTTCTGGGCAAATTTCAGAACACCCCCCCCCCCCCCCCTGCAAAAAATCATGGATCTGCCCCTGATGGTAGTGCATTAACTATTGAAATGGTAATATTTTATGACCGGCACTATTGGTGATATATTAAATGACTATAGTACTATACATGTGTCATGTGCTGCACACATTTACACTAGATAATAGAGCTATGTCAACACAGACAAAGCTCAATAAAGATGAATTTGTGGAAATGTCATCGCTGCACAACTTAGACTTGCACAAGTCTCATCTTTAAATCAACCCACTTTCGCAGTCTGACATTTGATAAAATGTTAAAGGCGTTATGAAGACTCATTATTTATTTTGTAGAACTGTCTCGGAGAGTGTGTTACAGAATAAAACCTTGATTTTACACACAAAATTATTTGTCAACCACTTCAAGACAGTTGGTAATTTTGTCATTCTGCAGTCCATTTTAAAAGTAAAGCTGGCATTTCTGTTATATTTCATCAAGTTGAAAGGCATATAGAGCCGACCTGTAACCCTGGTAGGACCCCCCCCCCCCCCCCCAAAAAAAAAAACGGCCTTTATTTATGGGTCTTCTGCGCATGTATTCATTTTTTGCACCTACTTAATTTGTCTACATTTGTCTCATCTTGCAATCTTTTTGTTGTCCCTTACTCTGAATGGCTTTCAATTTTTTTAGGGGATTCTTATTAGGCTTCAGAATTAAAATGTATACAAAGAAAAATGTGGACTTGTAAGAACGGGAGTGGTTCAAAAAGGGAAGTGTTTGTCAGGGAGTAACCATTGTAGTCCCAAACCACAAATTCCTCACACTCCGGAGGACGGACAGAGCACAGTCCGAAACGTCGAGTTACACACTCATCCCGGTTCTTTTCAGAACCACACTTCTTCCCAGAAGAGATTTAATTCACATGGTGTTACCCGCAATCCCAGTCTCTCTCAAATTCCAACATATTTTGATGCAGGGAATGATTTCCTGAATTCTACAACAATATTTCCATAAATTAGCCAACAAATTAATGTTAAGCTTTGCAAATTATTGTTTTAGCCCTGCCCACCCCTCCAATTTTGGGTCTGGTACTACAACTGGTAACAAGTTGACTAATTACATTGCTCAGATGTTTGTCAAGTGTAGCATTGTTTGCACTGGATTGGTTGAAATTCCAAAGTCCAAATTCTCCTAAGCCAACTGGTGTACTAAGCCAACTCTGTATAGGAAAAGGATCCATTGATAATTGTTGGAATTTTTACTTCACACAAATATGATAGGTGTAATTTCAAAGGATCCTTAGCAACAGGTTGTTTGAAGCATATTTTGGGGCAAAATATTGTTTGTGCAATCATCGGATTCCATTTATCACATCTTGTGGTCTTTTGCACTTGAGAAATGGTTGCAATTGGCTTGAACTACATGAACAGGTTGGCCTTATTTGACTCCCTATATAATGGAGGGAATCTAGTTCATTCCTAGTCATAGGGCTAGGGTAACTTGGAAAACGCTACTCATGCTAATTTACAGTTTACTGCACACTATAAAGCATCTATCAATTGCTTCCCCACTACCCCGACACTGTCATTTAAGATGTGAATTGGGTTTTTCGGTCCCTACCTGGCTGCGTGGGTTTTACCCATGAATAACTGTTTTGAGGTTTTCCTCCCGCTACTAAAACTGAAATTTCCTTCGTCGTCTTTTCTCAATCAAAGCTGGGCCCTGAGGGAGAACAGTGCTAATGCAAATTACAATGTCCAAACAATTTCAAAAATTATTTTTAAAAATACTGCTAGAAGAGTTTACTGCGCGAGTTTTTAACATAAGAAACTTTAATTTGATAATGTTATATTTTATACAAACATACAAATATTTTTCAACTGAATTTACAATTCACATTAACATAAATCTAAGTACAATATTTTAAATTTTATAAATTTGTCTCTGATTAAATCTATGAACTATTTACCTAACTTTTACTTCTAATTACTATTTAAAAGATTTACAATCCTTAAATAATAAACAGTAAAATTGCAGGTTTATTTCAATTCTTCATGCAACCATAATCTAAAAACATTATCCGTCTGGCAAATTATAAACCGTTTGAGTCCAATATTCATGTGCTTTTCTCTACTTTTCTCAAATTTCTACAGCATTATTATAATCTGAGCTCGATATTTTCTGGAATAAACATTTGAAATGATGTCCTTGTAAACTGTTTCTGGAGACATAGTTTTGGCCCGAAAATATAGGTGGGGGATAAAATCATAACCTTTTTTATACTATTATCTGAGAACCTGATTTTTAAAACGGATTTTAAAAAATACTTTCACGAGATTTTAGAAATGTTTCAAGATTTTTTTTTTATTTTTTTTTATGTTTGTAAAATGTGTTTGAGATACAAACGTATATTTGAAAATTTCCAAAGATTTTTAAAACGTCGGACATTCCCTAAAACTTGAATTCAATTAAGAAAAAAGTTTTTGAGGGCCCTAATCTGTTGTTTAGACTTGTTAACAAGTGATCAACATGCCATTTCCCATGGTAGTGCGACAAATTATGTGTGATTACAGCCCCCGCCCCCCCAAAAAAAATGTATAACATGACAATGGCTGTATTTTTAGTGATTCCCCACAATGAATCATGTTGAGTGTGGATAACTACAACCATGAGTATTGTTACAATTCTTTCTATTTTAAAAATTGTTTGGATTTTTTAATAAACAGCAATAGATAGTTTGAAACAAAATTACAGAAATTAATTAGTCTACTAAACTACAAGTAACGCATTTTTTTTACTATTTCATTTCCCTTTTTAAAGATACAAAAAAAACAATGCACCAACTTTTCATTCAAAATCTTCACTGAAAATTAACGACCCGCAGCATAACTCAAAATATTGCCCCAATTATGAGACATACACACAAAACCAGGAGCAGCTTTCCAATAGAGTGTGACCGATGGAAACCCAGTTCAAATGATCGTGTTACGTTCACCGTCTTGTTTGTCCACATGATAACCCTGCGAGTTATTTTCAAGTAACAAGACCTTAACACCATGTTTATTTTCAATCCCTTTGTCAGTAAAAGACCACCGTTTCTCTGCAGCAGCTAGGCTACGCTAGTATTTTATTCCTTCTGATATGTGATACCCGAACGTGTACTCATGCGGAGCAGAGAAGCAAAAGAAAAGGGAATTATTTGTGTATCAGCTGGTGAGTTTCGGTTCATTTGGTGTCAGATGAGGACAAATATAACATGGTTTTAATGGTTACCATGCCAAATTGCAACGATTTGATTCCAAAATGACACCAAAATCGGAAATTTCAAGATCTCAGCATTGTCAACAAATTACGGATGTGTGTTTCTTGTAACAGAACAGGCCTTCCAAAAAACATGGGAATGGTTCCTTCAAAAACACTTGAATATTTGTAGCCAAATGTATGAAAAATTCCTTTAAAAAAATGTAATCGAGGACAAAGTCACAGTTGAGACTGTCCAAAAAGCTGAAAATAATTACATTAATTGTAAGCAACTGAAATATTTGACACAAATGTATGATGTTAGTTTATTTGACTGTTTTTGTGCTTCCATGTGCTGTAGCATATTGCCATGGTAACAATATAGGCGACAAAAGTGTTCAGCGTAGCTCTTGCATACACAACATTCAGTATACATTGCTGCAGATGTAATCAGAGTTGCCTGGTATTTCAGTATATTGACAGCGCATACAGACTTGGTAACTGATCTTTGCCCCAATATAACATTTATGTTGGCAACCGAGCATGACTACATACACAATGCAATGTTCCAGCTGACATACACTGACATACCAGACAAAGTAGCTTTAACCATGGAGGTATTTAACTGCATCCATGCACTCTGAGGTGCAGTTACCTTTTCAACATGCTAAGAATGGGCTGTGCAGACAAGCCTAATCGCAAACAATATGCACCACACTGAATAGAGTGGTCCTATTCATCACACTTGGATCCTTTTTGAAAAAAACTCCATCCACTCCCATTTAAGGAAAAAATGACTGAAATATGAATTAACCGAGTATGCGCAGGAGTGTGCGTATAGATGACAACGGGCCAGGTGGTCTTTTTCATACCACGGCTATGGCAGTTGTCCATATTTATGAGGTTAAATTCAGACAAACCTTTCTTTTAGTTCAGTTCTATAACAGCTTGTAGTTAAACACTCCTCCAGTATAAGCATCAAATTGTAGACATCGGAGTTTCACTAAATTGATATTACACTCATTTTTCTTAACAGCTACTACTTTCAGATGATTTTAAAGGCACACACACTTGAAACATTTTTTCAGATAAAACAAGACAACCTCAGCTTTTATCTTACAAACCTAAACAATTAATTCCTTACTGTTCAAATGTCAATCTTAGAAAGTCGCTATTTGGCTTTGTTCAGCTGCATATTAGATTCAGCAAAGTTTTCTTTTCTTTTTTGTTTTTAAATTCAACTAAACTTTGTCGAACAAACCACTTCTGACTAGCGCCGCCCCCCCCCCCCCCTCCCTCAAACAAAAACACTGGAAATTTAGGCAACCGTCAACATAGGGCAAGCATCAGTTTTGGCATTCTGAAGGTTGCAGGTTCATGTCCCAGTCCTGCCAGTTTTTTTGGTTCACTTTGAAAATTCTATTAAACTTTCACAACTTGCTGAGCATTTGAAGTTTTTAATTTTCTGTGAAACATGGTTAATCATAAGCAAGTTAAGGCCTCAAAGCTGCATGAATAACGCAAGTCAAGAGTAATTCAAAATATACCAAGTTATCAACACAATGTTTATATAATTTTACCTGAGGATTAAAGTGCATCACCCCTGGACAACCACTATCCCCCCCCCCCCTCCCATGACTTTTTACCTGTTTTCCTTTTCCTGTACAAGTTTTTTAAAAATTAGAAAACACTATTAGTTCTGGTTGTGCATGTAGATAGACAAAACTAAATTAAAAAAAACATTTAAACATTGAACTTTGTGTCACCCCACCTGCCACTGACTCCAAATGCTGGATATGCCATTGACGTCTAACACATAACCCCCAAGACAACACAATCTTTGGAAGGTTCGTTTATTCCGAGCTTATTATATAAGCCAAGGCTCAATACAACAATTAAATACCGTCCTGTTGCCATGCCAATTGGTGTGTTTGACTCCAGGTATGTCGTATGCCTTGATGGCACGTCTGTCATCTAGGGTCTTCAGACCAAAATAATCTCTCTTGTATACCTGCAATGGGATTGATACTTGTTAAAATCAATGACAATGTTGAGCGATCCCCACAATGTCGCTTCCTAGGTTTATCGTAAAATTGGGCGTGATCAATGGTTATACGGCATTATGGGATTTATGACTTCTGAACAGTGCACCTGAACCAAGACACTGACCAATTTGGGAAACCAAACATAGGGCAAGATAGTTCAGTTGGTAGAGCGAGCGCTGGTACGGTATCCCAGAGGGTGCAGGTTCAAATCCCGCTCCTGTCAGTTTTCTTTGTTCACTTTGAAAAACCAATGGGTTTAGTTACATGAAAATTTATTATCTTTTTCAGATCTTTCTGTGTTCTATTCATAAAACAGTACGTCATTTATTTTTTTAAACCTGGACTTTTTTATTTTCATCTTGAGGTATGTGATAACATGGGATGCTACGTATGTCTGAAAGAAAGGGTTCAAGTTTTTACAAGTGTATAGTGCAGCTTTACAGACAGTTGCATAGCGCCCTCTACTGGTGCAATGACTTTGCTACTTGCTGTCAACAAATTTTTCAATAGTCCATACCCTGGACTGAGTGAGGGCGCTGTCCAAGTCAAATTTAGGAGCACACACAAAATTAAATCAGTATTTAATTTGTTGAGATTTTTGACTAATGTATTGATACATCTTACAATCTAGCCATCTGTAATTACAAATACATGTATGAGATTTTACGTGATTATGTCTTTTGTGATTCAATCAATTTTTTAAAAAGCACTACTTTCTGTACCTCCTAAAATTGTTAAAAAGCCATTAACACCCAAATGGTCCCTGTCAGTGGGGTCCCACACCCTTCAAATTGTTGGGTTTAGTGGACAGCATACATTAGTAACATTACATATTTTCTGAATTGCACAATTTTATTTCTATAGGTATGACTGTGGGAAAGAGCAAGCAGAGTAATGAATAGAAAGAGTTGCAATGATAGAATTTAGAATTCATGTGTATAGCTTGTGACTTAGCTTGAAACCAGACTTGTGATTGACATGATTATCTTGTGATGATTGATGATGACTTGATTACAACTCTGCCAGACACATACCTCTTGATCTCGCATCTCCACAATGTTCTCGTTGGCATCATAAAATCCAAAATGGCTGAAAACCAAAAAAAAGTAATGACACAAATAAAATGCCAAAGAAAGTTTGCCGACCGTATCTTTGGATACATCATTGTGGCCCATGTAAGTTAATCCAGAACACAAGCCAGCAAACATTACAAGCAAAATGGATGATCACCGGGCAACAACGGGTAACTGGAATGAGAACTGTCTAACATGGTGAACCTAAGATTTGTTGGGGGGGGGGGGGGGGGGGGGGGGGAGAGAGATCTGAGCCGACCAAATTTTAAAATTTTCTCAAAAGGTTATCCAGAATTCTGACATGCATTATACTATTTATTGATCCATATAGTGATCAACTAAATAATGCATTACTGGGAAAAAAATAAAAATAAAATTCTCAAATTTTTAAAATTGTTATAACCCTGGTCTCATAAGCAGTCTTCTACAGTAAAAAGTTTAATTGCAGCATCAACTCTTGATTAAAATATTGCAAGTGTTTAACCTACCTGGATTGCCAAGGAGTTATAACCCCATCATCTGGTCCTCCAATCATCACCAGCTGCTTAAGACGAAGGAAGTTGGCTTTCCACTCTGCAGTTTAGGAAATAAAAAGACTGATTCCTCACTGGGTTTGGATAGGTCCTAGAAAAAAATCCCTTTGCAGTCCTCTATGTAACACACCATGTTTTCTTTAACCCTAACAGTCCCGAATCCTCCAATTTTAATATGATTTTCCACACACCCTAGGGAGTTAGGGTTAGATACATAATTATCCCAACGAATAACAAATTCTTGTGGGTATTCTTCTTGAAGATGCCCAACATTAGAATTAGGAACACTGAAATCTTAATTGTTTTAAGACAGTTACTAAATGTCCTATACATAACACTAACATATGCAAATTCATGGACTTCTTTTGTAAAGAAGCTTATCACAAAATAGTACTAAGCAGATTGTTTGACTTTATAGCTGAGAACCAGTCACCAGATAAATTGTATGCTTAGAAACTCCATGAAATTGGCCTCAAGTATCTCCTGCTCCGCTTCAAATAATCAGTGTTTGCAAACAAATTTCAACAAAGAATAAAAATGCTCCGCAGTTATTATTAACCCAAGGCAACAAACAAGCTTGAAATACATGTTTTAAATTGTTCATTTTACAGGGGGAGGTGAATTGGTTTCACCAATAGTGAAAGTTACCCCACCTGGGTCTGTAAGTCTGAAAATTGAGATAATTGTTGTGGCTCCTGTTTAACACTCTTTTTATATCTGGGCTCAGGAAAGAATTTTTGGATGGTAAGGTCAGCAACCCTATGATGTCTGTTTATGGCACTTTAGCCATGTAATGGGCAACTTCCATTAAAACCCTTGTGCTATTTAAAAGGTCAAAATCAGTCAAAATTTCCTTCCACCTCCCCTGCCTTTACTTTGTACACAGACAGGGTCAGATTACATGTGGTTTGTACATGTGGCAGAAGGGTCACAAACAATCACCTTGACTGATTTTGACCCATACAACAACATGGCTCAGAATGCATGTTTGCATAGGAGGGTTTTTAAGAAAAACTAATAAAAAAACACTCAAATGTTCTCAACTCTTTGAAATGTTTGAAGTTTTTAACAATGTAAAAAAAATCTGACTTCTCAAAACATTTCATTTATTAAAAACAAGTACAAAATGGTTGAGGGCTAATCTTAATCTTTGGGGCTATCACTATAAAGCCCCTCAGTCTCTTCATAAAAATCAAACCGAGGTAGAAAATTCGATTTTAAATAAGAGGGTCAAAGACAACATAATCCTCAAAGATATAGATTACTAACGTTACCTGCACTGTCGGCGTTAGTTGTTTCATTGTTGACTACTGGTAAGTACTTGTTGCGTTGCAGATACAAGGTGTGGTGATGTGGATCTACGTGAAAAAAAATGACCACAAAGTGTGAGAAAAAGATACATTAATGGTCTCAATTTACCTCCTGGAACAACAGGTAATGTTGGAAGTACTTCCATTTCCAGGTAGTTACTAAAAATTAAAAAGAACTAGCTGTGGGGGATCCCCCAGTTTCCCTAATGAAGACCTCAGTTGTGCAAAAACCTTTCAGCATACAGAGTAAGTATACCCTAGAAAAACTGGTTCACCCAACATGAGAAAATGAACTCTATTGACACTGTCAATACGGCTGTCCCAAATATACCAAATATTCGATCATCAACCGAATACTCCAATACCTTTTTGCAGGTTCAAATATTCGATAAAATATATGCATGTACAGATATGACTCATGCTATTTTAATAGGAAAGTTACGGCACATGGTGTCAAATGCCGCATTTTTGTCGATGGTAATTTTTTGCGGACTAAGGTTTATTGTTCCCATCCGTAAAACCCTTGACACTTGCGGTCAATAATATCGATCGCCACACGTAAAACACCAGCGTGCTTTGCGTGCAACTTTAGTTGCAGCTGACGCGTGAAAAAGTTGATCGGAGAGTATCAAATATTTGAATAATCTGTCAAACCAAGTTTCAAATAATCAAACACTAAATTATTTTAAAAAATGAACAGCCCTAACTGTAAATGTTAATTATAAAACAAAATATTTTAACAAAATGCATTTCCTTTTTTCCTCAAATGTTCAAAAATCTGATTTTGAAAAGAATTCATTTTAACCTCCATCAAGGATTCACAAGCTATTCAACTTTGACGAATCTTCAAAGCAAACAAATTACATACCATTCCAGTAATTGCAGACTGAAATATCTTGACCAAATGAAGTCTTGTAGCAAATTCTGTCATCAGAAAATAAAGAATGAGATATTTATTATGTGAGATATTTAAATTTTCTGTCAACACAGTGCTGGTGAAATGCAAAACCTGTTTAAAATCAGATGGGAAACAGACCGGTCTAATTACATCTTGAATACGGACCTGGTCTGTTGTCTATACACGCAAATTTGTGCATACTCAATCTATTGTTTGCCTATTGTTTGCCTTAGGTTTGGCTGCACAAGCCCGTATTGGCGTACCAGCACCCAGCCAGAAAGGGGTTAAAACCCTACTGATGTAAGTGTACTTTTTATGCACAGTTGTGGCTACAATTCCTTAGTGCATCATGGGGTAGGGTTTACTTGACCAGTCTAATATACTGTGGGGGAGGTGTTGTCAGTCAGTCAGTCAGTCAGTCAGGAGAAAGCTCTGTAATGGAGCTAGTGTACAAGACAATCCTAATTATTCTACAAATTTGAAGGAAAACTTGCCTAAATCAGGTAAATTCTCAGTCTTTTTTGTATGAAGAATTTTGGTACCTCACAAACAAAGCTTTAACCAAAATGTACAACTGGCTCTTATTACCCCTTCAGTGCTGTTTATTTTTATTTACCCGTGTTTCACATTTTATTACAATAACTACATGTATGCAATACAACTTGGGGATCATGACGCGAGGCAAAATCAACATTTATTTCCCCCATGGCGACAAACTTGGCACCAGACATTTCATCAATATTCCCCACAAAGAGCTTTTTTGCCATTTTATTTTTAATTTGTTAAAAGTAAACTATATTTCTTTTAAAAATGGCTGGGGATGGTTGCATTTCATATAAACTGATTTTAATTAAGGGGGTATATAAATGGAATTACTGGGACACGAGAAAACAATTTAAAAGAGCACAACACGCACTTACTTGTACACTTCTTCTTTGAGTTTCGGCAGAAGTGGAATAAATGATGTATCTGTCAAACAAAATAGAATTTGAACTTTTTTTAATTTGATTTTCATTAATTTTCTGTGCACTCAACTCCATCCGCATTGGAGTGATCCCTTTAAGGATTTGCATAGAGGATACTGTGTTTGCTTAAAATGCTCCTTTGAACCAACTTGACTTTTATTGATAAGTCAGCCTTTATCTGACATTTTAACAGTAAATGGAACTTATGGTTTTTTAAAGTTTTTTTTTGTTTGTTTTTTGTTTTTTTTACTTTTCCTCTTGCAGTTTACCGTGGAATAAAGAATTCATGGGATCCATTGCTCCGACCCTTGGCCGTGTTTCTCCTTTTCTTCTCTGATTGACACTTGCTACTGAAACTTAAGTTACCACTTATAAGCTACACTTTGCAGAAACCAGCAAACTAATTATTAACCAATTTGTATTTAGCTACATGTACCTCCATACTGTCCCATCTGAGGTGTTGACAATGCGATGAATGTGTGAACATTGTGATCAGGAACAGTCTCCAAAATCCCCCTGCAAATGATTCCTCCTAGAGAGAAACAAAAATATGCAGAATTACACTCCATTCAAAATTCAACAAGGCTAGTAATAAAGACAAGTTGTACAAAAACTTATTTTTACACCGTGTCTAAAAATTCTTTTGCTTGAATTGTCTCTGAGCCCAAACTGAGGCTAAATGTGACCTGTTACCACAAAAAAAAGAAACGTAAAGCAGCAGAATTTGAAAATCAAGATTATGGAATTTCCTGAAAGTACAGGTTCAGAGCTTTAACCCCTTGAGCACGGTATTTTACGGGAGACGTCGGGGTGTTGCAGCGGTTCTGACAGCCAAATCGAACCGCTACAGTGTGTTTGTGCAGTCAAGCATGACATCAACAATAATCCAACAATGGATTAAAACTGCACAAACGGCGGCAAATGGCGTCATCCGGCCTGGTGGCACTTTTTTTTGACGCCATATGGCGTCATCCATATGCAAGGGTTAATTTGATATATTGTGTGTTGTGGTGTCTCATTTCTAGCCCCTGATACAACCGTTTAGAGTTATCAGAGTCTTAAACCAGAGTTGGAGTCGAGTCCCTGCAAGTCCTTTCACAAGTCCTTTCGCAAGCCCATTCAGAAGTCCTTTCATAAAGACAGTCACAAGTAACTGGATGAACAATGACAAAAGAATGCCTTTGTCAAAGCTCATTGGAATAGCTTGTGATTGGGATTAGGACTGGAGGGACTTGCAGGGACTTGCAGGGACTTGCAGGGACTTGCAGGGACTTGCAGGGACTTGCAGGGACTTGCAGGGACTTGCAGGGACTTGCAGGGACTTGTGATGGACTCGACTACATCTCTGGTCTTAACCCCTTGTTTTGAGAAAATGAAGCTCAAAGTTTGTGATCTGTGCACACTTTAACCCGAGTTCAAAAAAGAATTCCACTCAAAAACATTTGGGTGGTCAAGTGGTTAAGACGTCTGCACGAGTAAGCAGGAAGTAATGGGTTTGAATCCCGCCTCAGTAAGCCTGTTAATTTTTTCACACAGGCTCTCGGAATGCAGGATGGGCTAAAAAATACGTCAACAAATCATCGAGTTGGAAAATCTTACTGAAGACAGCTGAAGTTAGTACAATGGGCTGTGTGCGATAAAAGCAGTGCAGACAAATCCTATTGTGATAGGCTTATCCAATAATGTTGATTATCACTGTAATGATGCCCCCTATTATATACAATCCAGGTTGTCCAAAAATAGAGAGGGATGTGCATATCGGGTTGAGTATACATATTACTGCAAATGAGCATTTACCCTGCTATAAACAGCTTGCTGTTTGGATTAACTTTCAATATGCATGTATGGGTCATTCCACAGAACTGGGGTCCAAAAGTGTGACAACTGACCTGTGTAATTTCCATTAGAGCGTAATTCCGTTACCATTTTTCGTAATTCCGTTACCGCCGTCTTTTTTGGAAAAATGGTCATTAAGTATGGGGTATCCATAAACAAGTCAGGATGAAGTTGAAACTATAGGTAAAAAAGATATGGGTGTACCTCTGGCCCTTGTATTATAGAATTCTTTTTGAAAGTTAAGGTTAAAAAAATCCGGAATTTTCTAACGTAATTCCGTTAACACATTTTGGCCTTGAATCTTTCCACATGAAGGAAGTTTCAGTTATTCTATTTTTATATGATAGCACGGGTGTAACCAGACCATATTAAAGTGTTTGTAATCAGGTAGGCCATAAGATTAATCCACAGCATGTCAAATTATAGCCAACATTTCTCTGAAATGTAATTCATTTACCGCGGAATTTCCCAGCTACATTGTAGAGTAGGTAATGGTACATTTTTCAGTACTAGTGTTAAAAAAAATATGCTTTCAATGTAGGACAAAGGGGACAAAAGCAAGGTATGATGTAATGTCACAAAGAACATTTCCTTGTTGTGAAATACATTTAGAAGTCCGAGAACGTTTAGTATGGAGTTTACTGGAAATAAAAAATCCATAGATTGAACTTTCAAGCATGTTGTTACTCCGAACATAACACGGATATTGAAGACCTTTCGTTTTTACTTCCTTTATGTTTGAAATTGAAACCAAACAAATCGCTCCTTGTTAAATGAATCACACCTTAGTCAGAATGCTTCCTTGTTTTTAGCCTTTAAAGATGAAGACTGAAAAATAATTTTTTGTAATATTATAATACCATGCTACTCTAATTTCAAGGTTCTTGTAGAAGAAAATTTGTGTGGAATGTTTGCATGACCGGTGCACTGTTTGAAGCTTGTTTTCTGCAATAAAGCCCACAAACTTAAATTTCATTCATCATGCGGATTCTTTGATCAAAAGAGGAAAAGACTGTACCACGTGTAGTCGGACTGGTGTGGTGTAATTTTAGTTTTTCACTATGAAAATTAAGTGAAGAAGTAGTTTTAAATCTTTTGTCTCTAGAATGAAACGCCCCTTGGAGGTGATCTCTTTTCAACCAAGTAGTTTACCATCTGATTGAAAAGAGTACATTGTATACAACTATTCAATTTTGTGATGAACTCTTTTTCACAAAGCATATGTCACAAGTTAGGATTTTAAATGTAGTCTATTCTGAAATGGATTTTTCTCCCATTAATTCCTGAGCAAAATTTGTTTTGGGGATTTTTTTGTTTTTGTTTTTTTGTTGGTTACCTTGAGAATAGCAAAGAAGAATAGTTCCATTCTTGGCCTGTTGCATGATGGGACGCATGGCTGCAGCAAACTTGGGAACTTGCTTCCATAATGCCGTCAGACTCTTCAAATCTTCAAACAAAGGAATTGCTGTGATGTTTGTGCCTGGGTGGGCCTGAATAAAATCACAAAATACAAAAACTTTAGAAATTGAAAGTTCAAATGAATTTTTTAAATATTCTTATTCTCCAAGATGTATCAGGTAACCAAAGAAGACCAAAAAAGTATGATCGAGCATCATGTGTAAATTGCTTCCTTCAAAAATGTTTATTCATTGTCACACGGAATGCACATGTAGGGAAACAAGCAATTTCAAGAAAATGCAATATTCCAAAATGGACCGATGCTAAAATTAATCTACACACTTTAACCTGCCAAATATTATGGAAAGCTTGGAATCTGTTTATTGCTTCCTACTCTTACAAAATTATTGCTGGTGTAACCGTACAAAAACATTTCCTGGCTTTTTTTCCAAGTGAGATTGGAAGGGGATTCCCATGCATGTGAGGTATTAGTTATAACTGTACAGTGTGAGTCAAAACAGCTATACACTTTTAAAATTGGCCATATAGTTTTATTCTGTAGCAATATAGATAAGATATTTTCATATGTACTTTTAGAGTAACTCTTCCTGCTTCTTTTGGTGACATTTTTACTGGATTAGTTTTCATGCATGACTGCACAGGAGACAATTAATAACCCTAACTCCCTAGGGTGTGTGGAAAATCATATTAAAATTGGAGGATTCAGGACTGTTAGGGTTAGGGGTCGGGTAAACTCCGAGTTGCGCCAACTGGTCATTGCCTTGAATCAACCGGTGTAGTGGCCCCCAAGATCTCCTGATCTGACCCCTCTTGAATACTTTTTATGGGGATATCTATCTGAAAGCTCAGGTTTTCACGCAAATCTGGATGACCTCCAGGAAAGGATAACTCGTGAAATTGACATTCTCAGACAAGACAGGGAGATAATTTGCCGTGCTGTTGCAGGAATGATGCGCCAAGCTTAGCTGTGCATTGAACGAGATGTTGGCCATGTTGAGGACTAAGACACCATGGAATTTAATTGCCTTTTTAATTTAATTTAAATGTTTTAACACGAAGTTTAAAAGCTAATGAAATTCTTTTTTGTCTCTTTGTTAGGCAATGGTTGTGTTCTTTAAATTGTCTCTTTCTTATCCAGCCCTGACCAGTTGGTGCAACTCAGATTTCACCCGACCCCCTTAATTGTCTCCTGTGCAGTCATGCATGAACACTAATCCAGTACAAATTTCACCAAAAGAAGCAGGAAGAGTTAGTCTGAAAGTACATATGAAAATATCTTATCTATATTGCTACAGAATAAACTATGGCCAATTTTAAAATTGTATAGTTTTTTTTTACTCACACTGTACATCACAGGAACTGAAAAACCATTCTTTCTTCAGAGGAATTGCTTTCGGATTCATTCTTACAAGAGATTCATCAAGGAACAAGGCAGCCCTTCTTTACATTGATATCTTTTTGTTGTCTCAAATTTACTCAGGTTTCTTGATAACAAAGTCCTTCTGGTGGGTTGAGCTTACATTTTTGTTAATAGTCAAACTGCAAGTTATCAGTAAATCTTAATAATAAATTTACAGATTTGCTGGTAGCACGATGTGGCAACTCTCTCATAAGTTTGGGGGTTCTGAAAAGAGCTGTTGCCACGAGGTGCTACTGCAAATCCTGTTGCCATCTTCACCATGTAAACCTTATAAAATCTTGTAAGAAATCTTTAAAAGTTAACACTAACATCCTCAAAATTTAAATTGAGCCTCAAATATGTCCCACAAGCAAGCAATTACAATGTATGTCTCTATTTTACAAAATTAAGTTTTGTAATAGCATTTTAATTACATGAAACTCTCTCAAAAAAATATATCAAACTGTAGGTATGCTTTCTTTTAGTATTCATTCAACATCATTTTAACTGTGATGCAAGCTCTAATTGAAAAGGTTAAAAGGATTGTTCTGTTCAGATAAATTCACCCTCCTGTTATAACTATCATAACCTATCAAAAAACCTAAGCCCCTCCTCTCCCACAGCTTGTGTTTCAACAGGTCACGTGATAGGTTTTAATAGGTAGGGTAGTTGGCTCCATTTTGGCACCAAGAGAGGGAAGGTTAAACTAAGTGTCACAATGTGACATTGCAATAATTACCACCCAGGTGATTTTGCACAATGATCTAAAAGCATTGTGGGAAGGAAAGGGAGCAATGTTTGTGCTTTTTCCTTAATGCCTTTTGACCATTGTGCAAAATTACTCAGGCAGTATTTGCAATAGACCTTGCAGCCCATAACTATGGCCTGGATACCCACTGTGCAACTGCGGGTAAAAAGCCTGCGTGCACTTAAATTCACATACACAGCAATTTCGGCCCATTTTTGCATTCTCAATACGTGTCTTCACTTGTGATTTTGCTTTGAATTTTTTGAGACCTTAAGTCACAAATTTGAACTCTATAGATGCAAAATGCAAAGATGTACATGTGAAAAGAGTATCTCTCAACTCATGACAGATATTTAGCATAAAATCAATTAATATTTGGACTGGTTCAGTGTCATAGGTTTGTGTATAAATTACATAAGTTTGCTTGGTCTCCATACCCACAATGCATTAAGTATCTTAAACACGTACGGTATAACTTATAAGTCAATTCGCAGTTACAAACACGACTGTACTGCACATGCGCAGTAGGCTGATTATGGCCCACTTTTGGATAAACACGGCTCGATTTTGTGCACAAGTCAATGGGGAAACTGGTAACCGAGTTTGGAATTGGCAAATTTTCACGTAATTTGCTCAAAAGTAAAACAAAAAAACTTTACTGATCAGTAAACGATGAGTTAGTACTGTAGAGATAATTGTTTTTCAGCTGAGTTTGAGACAGAAGTTTTTTTGAATGGTACGTACTCCACTATTACTTTGTACATGGTGAAAGTTTGTAATTCCAAATTTGTTTCACTTCTGTGAAGGCGCACTGTAACTGCGAATTGGCTTATTGTTCCTGTGGATGCTAGGACCAACCCTTTGCGTACGGAAGACATCCTATGCCGCAAAAAAAAACAGTCCCACCAGGCCGGATGATGCCGTTTGCCGCTGTTTGTGCAGTTTCAATCCATTGTTGGATTATTGTGTATTTTACGCTTGACTGCACAAACACATTGTGGCCGTTTCGCTTGGCTTCCAGAGCCGCCACAACACCCCGACGTCTCCCGTAAAAAAACGTACTCAAGGGGTTAAATAATCATGGATTCAGTGATCCATTTTTTAGTATAGGCCTATGCACTTTTTAAAAATAAGGTCCTCCTTTCTGGACCTCAGATTTACATACATGTACGAATACGATTATACAAGTATCACCTTCACACAACAATACAGATAATCATGCTAATTCTACGAATTTATTTAATTTCAATTACAACTCAGAAGCTCACCTCTTCAATCAGATGTACAAGATCATTCAAAGTACTGGTTCCCGCCAGTACACCATGAATTAAAATGATGGGTTTGTAAGATGTGGATGCTGAATCATTGCTGGATTCATAAACAGCATTTTGCGGTACACCTCGAGCAAATGTAGCAGAATTACCGAGACCACTCAACATCATCAAGCAAATCTGCCACGAAAAAAATCGCCGACGAACATGAGGAAAGCCGTCATTTGTTGGTGACATTTTTGCACAAAATGCAGCGACAAGTTCTATGTTCATCGACGGATCACTTCAGCTCAATTCTCGCGATGTGTGTTTTGTGCAGTTGCAAGACCTGAACTGAAGTGTTGACATTTGTGGGAATGAGATGGTTTTGTTGTCATTCTGCGCTGCGTGCATGTGCGATGAGCTGACCCGCCGGTGTCATTTTTCACAGACTATTTTTAGACTTTACTTTACGAGGTCACGTGCATTCATATCACGTGATATTGACTTGGAATGGCCTCAAACTGGCAGCTCAGCTAGCTAGAGAGCAGTAGTTTAGTTTTGGAACAAAAACGCAGAAAAAACTTAAATGCGCCAACGTCAAAACTGTTGAGTCACTAACGCGTGGGTTTGAGTCTAATGCAGTCAATTAAGGACATACCCCATGAATAACCCTGAACTAATTGATCATCAATCAATCGATCAAAATTTTACCAATTTTTTTTTCACTTTCCAACAATGTCTGAAATCCACCCCCGCCCAAAAAAACCAAAACTTGAATTCTCCATAAATGATAATTCTCATGTTTTTAGCCCAATGGAATTTGAAATACAATTTGAATTTTGAACCCCTACAACTTTTAGAATCGTGCCACATTCAGTTAATTTTTTAAGTTTAGGCCTAATATGCGTCCGTTAGAAGTCAAGTCCTAGTTGCGCAAAAATACAACACGAGCCATAGTACACTGGGTAGACAAATAGAAATATGGAATACAAAATAAAATGGGCTATGATGGTCTTATTAATATATTTTTAACATCAGTATATTTTATTTTTTCCCTGATTTTTGTTCAATTCCCAGTTGACAATTATGACAGCAGCAAATATTTGTTTGAGCAGGGGTTAGTGATGTCTCTTATACCATAAAACAAAAGATATCTTTCCTTCTTGTGATTAGTCATTTAAGCAAGATGGAATGTTTCTAACATTATTCTTACACATCTGTATTTTAGCTTTTCAAATACCTGGACAGCAAAGAAAATATCTCTTTTAAAGATGTCTTCTTTATGTAATGTAAGATTAATGTTATTTTTTTTTTTTTAACTGTAATGACTTTCAAGATACGTTCACACAAACAAGGAATAGAGTTCATGATTCTGAAGATGATAATTAAGTCAAAATTTAAAATGTTTGGAAACAACAAATTTGTCACTTGCCAATAAATCCCCCCCCAAAAAACCCAAAAAAACCAAACAAACAAACAAACAAAAATCAAGTATCTAACAACAATCTTGACACAATTCTGACAATCCCAGTTCAAAGTTGATCTTATATTTAATATAAACAATTAATGGGTTTATAAAATTTCACAATTATCAGATAGGGCAGGTCTTTCATTGTGAAGACAGAAAAGGAAGGCAACAGACCAAATGGAATCAACAAAAACAGCATCCCATCCAGCCACCTGTCAGTCAGTCAAAAGTTCTTGTGGACAGGTATGTTCAAGCCCTTTTGGTTTTACATTAATGTTAATAACATCCCACCCACAAAAAAAGGAACAAACAATTAAAAATAATTTTTTAAATGGTTACGTAGGTTTAGGTTGCAAGGTATATCATTGTGCATAATTTGGAGGGGAGAGGTCTGGTAATTTTTTAACCTTCACTGGGAGAGGAGAGGTCGATTCGTAACCCAAGGCGAAACCCTCACAATCATCATTTGCAAAGGGCAAAACCCATATTTTGAGCAGCTCCATAAATTTTATAATAAAAGCACAAACATTTTTCTAAGTAAATACATGTATCTACAATATTATGTAACAAAGCAAGTTCAAAGCAAGTTCAAAGCAAGTTCAAAGCAAGTTCAAAGCAAGTTCAAAGCAAGTTCAAAGCAAGTTCAAAGCAAGTTCAAAGCAAGTTCAAAGCAAGTTAGTGAAATTGGCTAAGCATACCTTCCTCTCTTGATTCTGAGCCAATACTAAAGAGACCAGGAGGGGAATAAAATCCAGATCTGGCCAAAAATGGACAAATTAGAATCTTCTATATAAAATCTCTTCAATGATGCCCGATACATAATGATTGATAACACAAATGAGCATACCATGAACCGCTCTGAAAATGGTGAAAAGCAAGAGAATTACAAGACAGTTGTTAATACTAAGGATATGATGAAATGAGACCACTCCAACAATAACCCCCCCCCCCCCTCTCCAAAAAATAAAAATAGAAAATAGAAAAAAAAATCCACTTTTGAGTCGATAAGCTGACGTTATCCAAGGAAAGTGTGGTCTCCACTGCAGATTTCTTGTGACTGGATGAGACTACTAGGATACGAAGTTCCTCACAGTGTTTGTGGTGACTATAGGAATTGCTCAGTCCATCACGGAGATGGGGAGAAGTCCGTACTGTATCCCACAATCCTTGATGTGTCATTTCGAGTTATAGACTGTACAGGTTGTATCATATTTCACTGATAGTACAGTTCCAAGTTCATTCCATCACCGATTTCATCTGTGGAAAGAGACGGGGGATCTCAGTCAAGGAAAACAATGAACCAATGAACTACCAGGCCTTTGCACATCGGGGACGAGAAGGGAGAAAGAGAGAAAATTTGATTTTTATCATCAAATAAACAGATTTTGAGATGTCAAACATGTGCCAAACACCCCCCCACCATCACCCCCACCCCCACCCCCAAATACACCTACCAACCGACCCTGCATAGTGGACAATTGTAGATCCAAAATAGGAGTTGGACACGATTCATGTTCAGGCCATCATACTTTTATTAATGCATTGGTCACAAGATAGGGACAGGGGAGGGCGATATTTCTGAACCAGCTATGTGTAACTTGATGTACATGTAGTTGTTGTGGTTTTATTGTGTAATTATTGTTTTTGTGTGTTTTGTTTTTGTTTTTTGTTTGTTTGTTTGTTTGTTTGTTTGTTTGTTTGTTTGGTTGTTTGGTTGTTGTTGGTTCTTTTTTTTGGGGGGGGGGGGGGTAAACTGAAAATATTGTTTGAACAAGTAAAGCTGCATTACTTCCGTGCAATTCAGCTTGATGGCTGCTAAACCAGATGGCAATAAACCAATAATAATAGGCCTAACAATAATAATAAATTCCCATTAAAAGTCCACTTTGCTGTGAAATTAATCCCTAAGGGATGTTTCACTGATATTTACCTGGGGCTTATAGCACTAATCCCGTAAGGGTTTTTTTATGTTTTTTTAATGACCCTGGCCACTGAGGATTATCATTGGTCATACATAACGGTCAATAAACTCTCTATTGTAAACATTCTAAACACTCTGGAGGGCCAGGCAGCAGATTTGCCAAGCTCAACCACAAGATTATAATACAGGAGTTTTCACGGATTCCACTTTACAATCTGGCGCTAGTGGCTGAAGTCACCGGATTTTCATGGACGGCTAAACAAAGGACTTTTCTAAGGGTGTTTTCACAGACTCCTAATCTCCCTAATATGTTAAAAACGTGAAAATGTTGGTTCATGGTAAATCAAGGGAAAAGTGGCTCTTTAACGAATGTTTAAGGGATGAAGATGTTCATAGTGTCACTGATATCAAATAGCTGGGTACAACCAACATCCCCTTTGACGCAGCTGAATTGCTGTGGAAAGTGGATAAAACTTATACTTCATTATTCACTCTGCAAACAATCAAACATTTTGTACATGTATTCAAAGATGTTTGTAACACTTGCATTTTATTGTACCTGATCACAACAGCTGTGGGAAATTTAGAAGAGCTAAACAAAGTTTCTGGGGAGGGAGATTAAAACGGTCTGTGCTGTCCAAAGGATACAATCTCTGAGCGTGATGTGGTTCTTGAAGATGTTGTACCACTTCTTGAGGACAATCTTTTCATGTTTAGTGCCAGTCTGCGCCGCTATCAACTTCTTGAGGTCTCCAATTGTGTCATTTTCGCTGTTAATAAAACACTAAGGAAAAGACTAATAAAACACTAAAGTTAGAAAATATTTGCAATAGGCCTATACAATATAGGGCAGAGTTGTATTCGAGTCCCTGCAAGTCCTTTCACAAGTCCTTTCGCAAGCCCAGTTAGTAGTCCTTTCATAGCTTGAAAGTTCCAGCTCTAGGCTCATGACATGTGAGATTCGCCATTTAGAGCTGGAAGGAATTCTATAGGGTTCGTTAGGGTCGGTTTAGATCTTGCCGATATCTTCCGTTTCCCTGAATATATCAACCAAACACTCACCTTGCCGGCAGAGTAGTCACTCATGCAGCTTGTCATCCCCTCAAAATTAGAATATGCTCAAGTTAAACCCCCCAAAAAATTAATTTTTCGTGCAACTCGGTGCATGCACAAACCAGCTGTGTACAAAGTAATGGAGCGGATTTTTGAACATGAACGATGTTTTCCGATCAATTATCGGCCAGCGCCACTGCGCGCGCCTCGCGGCTCGATATACAACGGCTGTTTGCTGAAATACTGACAGCATATTCTACTTTTGTATTCATGGTTGTTTGACCAAAACATCCCCTGAATAAAGTCTGATATTTTCCCTGTAAAGTTCAAGTTGATTAAAGACGATTAGGCCTGCAGGATGATTTCTTAACACCCTTTCCCCCCTTTCCCCCCTTGTAAAAACCACTTCCTACATACCGCGATAATACAAAGTCTGTACTCCGCCAAACAATGGTGAGCATGTCTATTTTACCAGGCATCGCATGGGAATAAACCAAACCACCGTCGGGTTTTTTTATGTCAGTGTAAAAAAGCAAGAGTTGTACAACACAAAAGACAGGACAATTCGGGAAGGTTGGTGAGCAATCTTTATTCCGATCGGGAAACGTGATAAGTACCACGATAATACAGCGTCCCGTCCTACTTCCAAAAATGTAAGGCTCTCCGTTAGCCTTACAACGATATTTGATTTTGGTCCCCGTAACTCAATGGGATTTGCAATACGCTCTTGTGATATCATTTACAATGTTCCAGAATTCCACTTTCCCAAACGTTAATCTCCCCAGAAGGTTATCCAATCCCTGCTACATATCTTTCAGACTTTTGCGGCACATTTGCGGAACATTGAAACGGACAATTTATTGAGTAATGGAGTTTTTACTCACCAACCGACGTATTCAGCCGAGATGAACATGGCGTCGCACAGCTGACTGATACAGTCCACCAGACTGCGCATGCGCGTGGAGTTTTCGAAGAGATTTGGGGCTCGACCATTTTTTGAAGGGGGGGGGGGGGCATCTTGTCTACATCGCACTTTGGTGATGTGTGCATGACGCGCTTTACACAGTGTAGACAAGATGCCCCCCCCCCCCCTTCAAAAAATGGTCGAGCCCCAAATCTCTTCGAAAACTCCACGCGCATGCGCAGTCTGGTGGACTGTATCAGTCAGCTGTGCGACGCCATGTTCATCTCGGCTGAATACGTCGGTTGGTGAGTAAAAACTCCATTACTCAATAAATTGTCCGTTTCAATGTTCCGCAAATGTGCCGCAAAAGTCTGAAAGATATGTAGCAGGGATTGGATAACCTTCTGGGGAGATTAACGTTTGGGAAAGTGGAATTCTGGAACATTGTAAATGATATCACAAGAGCGTATTGCAAATCCCATTGAGTTACGGGGACCAAAATCAAATATCGTTGTAAGGCTAACGGAGAGCCTTACATTTTTGGAAGTAGTCCCGTCCTACATGTACTTTTATGTAGGACAGCAGAGATCAAAATGATATTGATAAACACTCCATTCTCCATCATATTCATAATCACTCAACTCCTCAATATGAATGATATATGCTGATCTTTGAAAAGGATACTTGCACTTGATGCGGACCTTCTTTCCCAATCGGTCATTACACGTGATTTCAATCATTTTGCCCCTCGATAAGAGTTACTTATCAGTGTTTTTGGTCAACAATCTATTTGACGAAGCATGCAAAGCAGTTTTTAGTGTTCACGGTAGGTCTACATAGCGCCACCAAGAGGCGAACAAAGACGCGTGGTTTTGCGGCACTAGTAAACTGGTTCCCGGTCCCTCAATTGTCCTTCGGACTTTGTCCTTCGAACTTGGGACGGGGACCAGTCTATGGCAGCAGACTAGACACGTACACCGGTCCTTCGCCACCATTCGCGCATTCTTTAAATTAAGGGGATTTTCGAAACATTGTGTCCAACTTCTGAATAAACTGAGATTAGCAAACGAAATGGAAATATTCTAAATTTTGGTGCATGTTATGCTTCAGGAACATTCATTCGGTTGATTATGAAACCAAAAATTATAATATTTTCATTTGCTTCCGGTTATTCAGAAGTCAGAGACGAAAGGACACCGCCACCAGCGTCTCAAAAGTCTTCCTAGTAATAAAACTTGCAAGTACTTGCAAGCCGTTTGGCAGTGGGTATTTGGTGGCGTGGAACTCTGTCGCATAATCAACATTTTCGATTTGACTTCGCATCAGTCAAAGATTAGGAATTACAGTTATATGAATTTATACTCCTCTGGTACTACTAGGCCTACATTTAAGACGCGGAGCCAGTAATCAGATACTATATAGGGCCTAATAAAGTAAAGCTATCGGTGATATTTTTGCCATTTGCGCTGATCAACGGAGTTATAAACTGACTATTTGGGAGACCGCCAACATAGGGCAAGATAGCTAATTAGTTGGTAGAGCGCCGGTACGGTAACCCGGAGGTCGCAGGTTCGAATCTCGCTCCTGCCAGTTTCTTTGTTCACTTTGAAAATAAGTTATAAACTTGCTTGCCACGCGGTGGCGGCGACAGACTCTAAAATTTGGGGGAAAGTCAAAATAAAATCTGATGATAGCAAATAAGGAAATGAGCCACTTGAGCAAATTAGAAGTGTCGTCGTTTTTATAAATGAGAAGTGTATCAAACCGCAGCATGCTTTATAACAAATGTATATACGGGCACCTCTGGAGTACAGGCGGGCGCTGGTTGGGTAAATCACAGTGAAGCAATTTTGATATGCGCAGGCCGGATGACGTCTATCCCCATTTTCAATCCATTTGTTTGATTATTGTGTATGAATTACGCCTGGCCGGCTGCACAAACCTCTTGTATCTATTTCGCTTGGCTGCACAGGCTGCCTCTCAGAACCCCGGCGCCTCACTATGAATAACCGTACTCTAGAGGTTTTAATCCCGTCTTTGATGTTCATTCAGACCTATTTAGCCCATAATTCCCTTTAGCTATTTCAGTTTTAATGAATCATTAATATTGGTAGAAAAATTCCGTCTGAACCCAGATTGGTACTCATAAATAAGTAAGCCGTCTAATAATAATTATTAGGTCTTAGCCCAAGGTTGGACGACGTCATTGCAATATATGTATATGATAATCAGCTGACGAACTGCACTGTTAGTCACCTTATATAACTTGGCTTCTTGCCAAATGTAATTTAACCCACATTCAACTTGCATACTTCCAACGTCACACAAGAGTAATTTGGAAGAAAACAGACAACTTCCCAGTTTAGTGAGTTTTATAATTTTAGTGATAGTTTTTCTTTGGATTCAAATATTACAAAAAACTTAGATTGAGAAATTAAAGTGAAAAATAGTGAGATTTTCAAGTGAGCAAACAACTGACAGTTGTTTTTGCAAATCAAACTTGAACATTAAACTTCTATACAACAAACTCAAACATGTAACCCGGAAAAACGACTCGCGTTGGGGATTCTCAAAACAAAAAGACAATGCAACACCAGGATCTAAAGAACAAGTCGCCAACTATTTTATTAGGAAAAGGATTTAAAAACAAAAATTTACTTAATGTGACCCAAAACCTTAAATATCATGACCAATAAAAACCATTAAGCAAAAGAAATATAAACTTATTCAAAAACCAACTTAAAAATTAAAACAAACTTAACACAGAGTATCAAATAATGGATCTTAAATGTAGTATACATCATTTGCTTTTGCTTTAATTTTCAGAAATAAATGGATTTGGGGGTTAGTATTTTATAGGGTGCTAGGAAATACTAAAACACTGACTCAGACCTGTTCGTTATGCTGAAAAAACCGTAGTCTGCGTAGAGAGAAAAAATCTGTTCTAGTAGTCTGGTTCCCTGACCATACTTTAGACAAAACTGAGCAATTTATAGACCTCGGGGAATTATCAGGTCAGGGAACTAGACTATTTCCAAGGATTGTCGGCCGACAATCGTTGGAAAATGATAAATTTCCACTTTTCTTTAAAACGGCAGCATACCAGGTGCCATGATTTCACAGGAAGCTCGAGACTGCTATTTTCAGTCTAGTATGGTATTTCATAATAATTCTATCCCAGCACGATATGGGGCAGAGGGGTAACCCAAACCCCCCCCCCCCTTTCCCTGTACCCTATCTCCAGACTATTGTTACCTAACACATCCCCCCCAGACCTCTGAAAAGAATTCCTAAAATTCTGGGAACGCAATGACCAACACAAAAGAGGGGGGGTTTGCCCCATATCGTGCATCATATGAATAATTCAGTAGTTTTGTTTTTTGATGTTTGGAAATGATGTATATACTACCTTAAGTACACTCTGACAAAGAATATAATTAAGAAATACATGTACATGTACATCAAAACAAAGTGCTCAAAATTAATCAATCTGTTGAATCAACTTTCCTGTAAATATCTAACGAGGATTAGCTAATGCTCTCCAAAGCCACAGCAGCACTTGGCCAAGAAATTAACTTCTAGATAGACTTCACCAAGTCTAAGAATTCTTTGGAAAGAGCAAGAACAGGTGGTTATATAATACAGAGATCAGGCATGTCTGATAAAAATGCGGACTGGAGAAAGTCTAATTTTCTTTTTAAAAATTCCCAGATGCAAAAAGTAGAATGCGATAAATACACTTTGCACCTAAGACTTCCACATGTGAATAAACAAAAAAGTCTATTATTGGCATAATTGCCTAAAAAAGACCTAGTATTTATTCACTTTGCCAAATCACGGATCTATGCTGAGAGTAAAACATTACGACATCGGTGTCTATTGGAACCAAAAAACCCAAAATGGTTTCAGGATCAAATTTCAACAACTAGCATGGAAATTAACCTCAGCAAATGCAGCTATAGGAGCAGCAGCATGAAGGGGAGGGGGGGGGGGGGGGGGAATCGCATGGGATGGTTCGCCCCCCAATATTTTTTGGGGAAGGGGATGGCTATGGCAGCGTGTCCCCCTTGTCATATACATTTTATGGGTCATTGGCTTTTACATGCACCAGCATGCACCAGACTACACAAAGATCATTTCCCAGGACAAGACACTAAGTACAAAACACTTGACAATTACTGTTGTTACTTTTTCCTCCTTCCCTCAACCTTAAGAGAAATCGCCGCTGCTGGGAGGGGAAATTGACCCACCCCGGGCCTCTTGCACCACTCTGGCTATACACCACTGTTTAGGGTGGTATTCTACTCAACAGTTTGACAAATGTCTTTCTCCCCATGCAGGCAGTTGCTGCCAGCCACTGCACCATTTTGTTTAGAATACATACACGACAGCCCCTGATGGGACCTTGTTATGAATTTAACCCCTTGGGCACTTTATTTTACGGGAGACGTCGGGGTGTTGCAGCGGTTCTGGCAGCCAAACCGAACCGCTACAATGTGTTTGTGCAGTCAAGCATGACAAACAATAATCCAACAATGGATTGAAACTGCACAAACGGCGGCCAATGGCGTCATCCGGCCTGGTGACACTTTTTTTTTTTGCGTCCAGACGTCATCCGTACGCAAAGAGTTGAAAAAAATACCTTAAAACCCATTTTTAAAATATGCAAAATGTAAGCAGTAAAATATATACAGCAAAAACGTGTCAAAATAGCAGTATTACAAAATCATTCATAAATTTTTCACAATTGGGAAATCCACAATTAATATTACATTTCATATCAAACCAAAACGTCTAGTAGAGTTGGTATTAAAATCCTCATGGAAGATTCATTTAATGTTCTTAAATTTTATTTTTTAGTTGCCACAGTCAAAGGTTATTGAATGCACATGAGGTGCAAAAATTGTAAATGTTTAGCCTTTAATGACAAGTGGTAAAGTACCACCAAAATGGTAGAGTGGGGGACTGTGGTATTCTTTAAGTATGTCTGAATATTTATGAATCTTCAAGTGTGTAAACAAATGTGTTCAGTGACGCAACCAGGATTTAACTTTGGATGGGTAACAATTTTGTTTTCAAAAAAGTTTCAACTTGTCAATTTTGCAAAAAAAGCTGGTCAGTTTTTATCTGATCAGTTTTGTTTAGGTTTGTATTCAGGTTTGTTTAGCTTATAGATCTTCAAGCCATCCAACATTTTCTGACTTTGGAACCAAGCTTTCATTTTGTTGCTCTTTTTTGAGACTCCGAACTCATTGATTTTCTTTCCCAGAACTGTCTGGCAGACCATAATTATCTGACTGGTTACCAGCAGCATTCACATCACCTTCTGTATCACTTGGATTATAACCCTGGGTATCAGCTTCATACTCCTGGTCATCCTCTGCATAATCCTCATCTTCAGGCTCTGAGAAATCGTCGTCATACGCCTGCTGATCGTCACCAGCGGTTTGCTCATATTCATCGCAGTACTCATTCGGGTCGTCTTGTTCTGTCAAAAATTGTCAAAACTGTTATACTGACTTAATAAAAGACAAGTGTCTGATGTACATTATTTGCAAATATTTAAGTACAAATTTACACATGTGCATAGTCATGTTGAAAGCAAAGAGGGTAATTTCATCTGCCCCGCTCCTTTGACATTCAGTCAAAGAGGCGGCCTGGGGGTGTCTGAGGAACACACTCACTGAAAAACATATCAGGTTCATGTTGCGATAATGTTTTACTGCTTTTTTTTCGTGCTGAACCTTTATAACTTTTTTGGATCACGTCTAGTTGATATACATTTTGACACTAAAAAAAAAAAATCAGCTTTTACCATTCTCCTATTATTTTTCGGCATGAGCATAAACTTTGGCATGACTTCAGTGACGAAAAATTTCATCAAAATCTGTCAGTTTGGCCGATACCTGAGCGAGCAGGTAGAATCCCCCCCCCCCCCATTCCTCTTTTATTTGGGTTTTGACTTACCAGTTTTCTGATTGGTGGTTTGTGGTGTAAAGTTGATGGTGTTGCCTGCGCCCGACGGTGCGTACAACAAGGGGTTGTTGCTACCGCTGACATTAATGTCATGATCATAATTAATTATATTTGTAGTTGACGGGGCTGCATGTGTATAGCCTCGTTGGGTTCCTTGTCCACTACAGGATAGATGACCTTGAGCTGGACCTCGTTTGGGTACACGACCACTAGCTGTATGACCTCGTTTGGGTGCACGACCACCAGCTGTATGACCTCGTTTGGGTGCACGACCACCAGCTGTATGACCTCGTTTGGGTGCACGACCACCAGCTGTATGACCTCGTTTGGGTGCACGACCACCAGCTGCATGGCCTCTTTGGGGTGCATGACCACCAGCTGCATGGCCCCTTCGGGGTGCACGACCACTAGCTGCATGGCCTCTTTGGGGTGCATGACCACCAGCTGCATGGCCTCTTTGGGGTGCATGACCACCAGCTGCATGGAAGTGTGCACCAGCACGCCAGTTTGGTCCCACAGCTGACACATGTCTGCGCTGGGGTGTGGGTGGCCTTCGCTGGGGTGTGGGTTGCCTTCGCTGGGGTGTGGGTTGCCTTCGCTGGGGTGTGGGTTGCCTTCGCTGGGGTGTGGGTTGCCTTCGCTGGGTTGTGGGTTGCCTTCGCTGGGTTGTGGGTTGCCTTCGCTGGGTTGTGGGTTGCCTTTGCTGGGTTGTAAGTTGCCTTTGCTGGGTTGTAAGTTGCCTTCGCTGGGGTGTGGGTTGCCTTCGCTGGGTTGTGGGTTGCCTTCGCTGGGGTGTGGGTTGCCTTCGCTGGGGTGTGGGTTGCCTTTGCTGGGTTGTGGGTTGCCTTCGCTGGGTTGTGGGTTGCCTTCGCTGGGTTGTGGGTTGCCTTTGCTGGGTTGTAAGTTGCCTTTGCTGGGTTGTAAGTTGCCTTCGCTGGGGTGTGGGTTGCCTTCGCTGGGGTGTGGGTTGCCTTCGCTGGGGTGTGGGTTGCCTTTGTGGAACTGCACGCCTAACAACTCCGACTTGCTTTCGAGCTGCATAACAAACAAATTAGGCAACCAAGGAAAAAGGTGTTAGGTGCTACGTGATAGACTCGGCAGTGAATAAAATTAGAAGCCATGTGACCACCAGCCGCGCACACGCTGCACGCATTCTTAAAGACGAGGCACAGTACGTGCATTTTGGTGCGCGCATGATGACCCTATTAGTGGTCCAAGGAGCTGGGAGCACATGCATACGCATCTCGCACGAGCCTGGTGCCACCAAAGAAAAAAGCTGGGCGGAAGTTAGTCTATGCTTTTTTTTCCCCAAGATGGCTAATAATAACAACAATATAGACATTTATAAAGTGCACATATCCACCAAGACCACGGTGTTCAAGGTGCTATATATTGTTACCCCTGCTCATCGGGCTCATTAATTATTCCTAAAACCTGCTGGGAGATAACAACCCCGGCTGCAAGTTAAGCGCACACAGGCTGATCAAACACATAACCATCACTACCACGGGTAGCCATTTACACCTGGGTGGAGAGAAGCAACTTGTGACAAAGTGCCTTGCTCAAGGACACAAGCACTATGACTCCAGCCGGTCTCGAAACCACAATCTGCAGTATCACCGAGATCTTGAGTTCGATGCACTAAGCCACGAGGCTACAGCGCTCCACTGATGGTGGAGCCAAACAAACACAAGATTGACTGTGGAAATATATTTTGTTCCTTTCACAATTTTTGCTGGCCTTTTTAGAAAAGACAAAACAAGAAAAAAAACACATGCAACCTGCAGAGAGGCAGCGGGCGAGGATCGATGCTCAACATGTTTTTCTTTTTACTTGGCCTAAATCTGAGAGTTAATTGTTGATCACCTAATTTAGTATAGTTTGTGTCTTAACAGCGCATTTTGGATTTAGCATACTATTAGCCTTTCCTGCATTTCATAGACTAGTTAATTCCAGTCCCAAATATGGGAACTGGTAGGCCAGCTAGAACAGATGGTATTTGACCGGCCTAATAATTTCTTATTGTTTAAAATGCTGTTTTCATACTCCTAAATTGGGTTTGAATCATGGAGAAGTTTATTTTGTTGTATGTGTGTGTTTTATTAAGTTTTTACAGCAGTTGAGAACATCACTATGCATTATGGTATATCAATAAAAAAAATTAAAATAGCATAGGTTTTTGTTTTTTTTCCATTTTATTAAAAGGTATTATACAACATTTGCAAACACCAAAAAAAAAAAACTACTGAATTATTACAAAATACTGTACTAGACAGTAAGTAAATAACAGTCTCAAGCATCCTGTGAGATCATAGAACCTGTGTGCTGTCGTTTTCAAGAAAAGTGGAAATTTATATCGTTTTTCAACGATTGTCAGAAATAGTCTACATAAGTTCCCCGACCTGATAATTCCCCGACGTTTATAAATTGCTCCCTTCTGTCTAAAGAATAGTCAGGGAACCAGACTACTAGAACAGAACAGAATTGTTTCTGTTTTTCTAAGCACTGATCTATGCACACATACATGTAACTTTAAAACTGGTCATTGTTACAGTATTTGCTAGCACACTATAAATACTAACCCAAAAATCTATTTATTTCTAAAAATTACAGCAAAAGCAAATAGTGTATACTGTACCTTAAATAAATGTTTAATATGTCTGGGTCCCCATCATAATCTGGGGAACATATATTTTAAAAAAGGTCAAAATATCTGTTTACATTACCCATTGTCTTCCAACTAGTTGGTTTGAGAAGTTCCAGCTACAGCACAGCCTCACACAGTGCACTACAAACTAGCTGGATGGAACACCCTGCTCCTCAGATGGACAAACTGCATAAATAAACATAACGTGATCAGTATCTTAATTGCCCTGTTCAAAAATATACACACACTGAGAAATGTGAAAACACTTCAGACAGAACTTTGATATCGGATTAAACTCGAGGCATAATGCCAGCGTATTTGTTGCAAATTTAAGAATGTGGCCTTCTACACTGAACATACGTTTCTATCAAAGTTGGGTGAAATATCCTTCATATTATTTTCATAATGAAGAACTTTTTCTGTTCCGTAATATGCATACTTACCTTAGTTCTCCAGTACCCAAACGTGCTGCAAATGTTTGTGTGTAAAACAACTGTGTAGTGACAAGTGTACACTACCATGTTCCCTGGCAGTTTTTGTTTTGGCGGGATGACTTAATAAAACATTGGGCTGTTTGCCAAAAACGAGGGTTGGTATTGCAATACTTGGGGAAGTCCCAGACACACAGACAAGCCATTGTAGGAAGTACGTGTATACCTAATAAATACACGTAGTGCCCAATTATCTATGCACTGGAACTCAAAATTATTTTGCCTATGTTCAATGCAGTGTATATAATCTTAAAAAGAGATTTGAGAACCAGGCTGTTAGACACTAGAAAATCTCCCTACACCACTGTCTTGTGATCGATGAGTAATTGGAGGAAAATAGACAACTTCCCAGTTATACTCTTAGTAACAGTTTAGTTTTTCTTTGGATTTAAATATCACAAAAAAACTTCATTGTGCATGTTGTAGCTTTTGAGATATTAAACAAAGTGACAAAATGATGAATTGATCAAGGACAAAATCCACAAGCATCAGTCTTCCAAATTACCGATTAGATTTTTACAAATGAAACCATTTTATTTGTATACATAGCTTGATAGATTTTCTTGAATATAGTCTTTTCTCTTAAAAACATTTAAGTATGTGCAACAGTACGTACATTCTAACCCATTGAACCAGGTTATTTATAATGAGGCGCCGGAGTGCCGGGCCGGCTTTGCAGCCAAGCGAAACGGACACAAGAGGCTTGTGCAGCCAAGTGTAATGAACACAATAATCCAACAATGGATTGAAAATGCAGAAAATGGGGTGTATAGATGTCATCCGGCCTGGTGGAAATTTTTTGTTTTGCAGCAAATGCCGTCATCCGGCTTATCAAGGGGTTACTAATTTTCTTTAACCCCAACGTCTTTGTAGTACACTCTACTACAAAATACTACTCAATTCTCATAGGCCTGTGTAGTAAAAGTACTGCATACTACAGTTTACTCAAGTAGTATTTTGTAGTATTCGGTGAGGTTAGGGTTAATTACCCTTTTGTGTACACAACTAAAAGGGGCCGAGTGTGATTTTTCTCCGCATGTTTCAGTCATACTTTGCAGATCTAAAAATGTCCCAAATTAAATGCAACAATGTCATGATTAACAATGTTTGAGAATGCAGTGAAATTCCTGAACACACGTGATACTAATCAGCATGAAATACAGCCCACATTGTGGGGTTGCTCTTTGTTATCTTAACCTCTTCTGGCTGTTATTAATGGGGTGATGGTATGTCAATATGGAATTGTGCTGTCAAGCGTAATGCAAACAATAGGCACAACCAATGGTTGAGTACGCGCATGAATGCGTGTATGATAACCGGCCAGGTGGTGTTTTTCAAACTGCGGCAATGGCCGTCGTCCATATTCAAGAGGTTAAGTTTAACTTTTGTTTTGCTATTTAAACTTAATTTGAACTACACATAGCTCCCATTAACGCAGTTCGTGCAACGATGCTCAAGCACATCTACTATAACCTAATGCAAAATGCCCAAAATCTGAAAGAAAAACAAATATAATGACTGCAAAGAGTTCCACAGAACTTGACTACTGGGCTTGACTACTGGACATGGCTACGCGCAAGCCACTAAAACTAGATTGTGCTAAATTTAATTTCAACACATTTGAACTGTAGGTAAACTACTGTATACAAAGCACATTCACCCTTGATGGCTTGGTCATTCGCCTTTTCTTTTAAAAATGTTCCCAGATGCAAAAAGTAGAATGAGATAAAAATGTCTATTTACACTTTGTACCGAAAATGTCCACACAAGACGTGCGTGCGTGAATAAACCCAAAAAAGTCGGCATAATTGCATAATTGTCGAAAAAACAAAATCTAGTATTTACTCACATTACTAAATAATGGATCACAAAAAATGGCGAGGATAAAGCATCGGTGTCTCTATGTAAAAGAGCAAACAAAAAACAAATGGTTCGAAGGATCTAAATTTCACAGATCTGCTAAAAATAGAATTAAAAGAATTTCAACATTTTAAACTCCAGCATGGAAATTAATCATAGTCAGCACAGCTACCAGGCTTGGGAGACGTACATGCATTATGGGCACACTTGAAATTCCAACATGTAACTCATAAAATACGATAAACATGCTAAAATCAACAAGATCGAACTGTAGAAAATATCTGTTGGATTTTGTTGATCTTAGCAGCAAACTAAAGATCTTTAGCTCCAGATGTTGAAATCTACTGGATTCAGCTGTTGTCACACTTGAGTAGCTGTTAGATATTGTGGATCCACCGTGATCTTAGCAAAATACTGATAGCGCTGATGCTTTCCATCGCATGAAATATCTCTTCAACGCATCTTGACTTTCTTAGGCGAGGGGCCCAACACTTGTGTATCCGGCTCAACTTTAATCTTCTGCTCTGGGTTCGCCTTGCCCAGCCACGCCATCATGGCTGTTCGTTTCTGTGGAGATGACCTCAGCCCTGGTTCCCGTTTCCGTGGTGATGACCTTGTTTTCTGCGGGGATGAATCCACTTCCTGTTTGATTTCTTGCTTGATTCCCTGCTTGTTGTCTTCGCTAGAGGAGGTCTTGGATCCTTTGGTCAGCCAGGCACTCATCATTTTACTGCCTCCTGTCTCTTTCTTTGGCTTCCTGTAAGTTTGGAAATAAATACTTCACTCAATATTGCATTCTAAAGTTTGCAACAGAAGGGGAAAAAGGTAATTGTATTCATGGCGGTTAACCCAACACAGACACAAAACTAGATTTTCTGTATTTTCATGCACACTGCTAGCCTTCCTGAGATATGGGGGACACAATGGAAGGGCACTGTAGGAGTTGGGTATAACCTTGAATATGGATGACAATCATACAATCAAGACCACGCAGGTTGACATATGAATGGAGCTTTTTCAAACCAAACTTGGAGGCTCCAAGTGTGATGAATAGGACCACTCTATTGAGCATGGTGCCTATTGTTTGCATACCCTTGGCTGCACAGCCCTCTCTTGACATACAGCACCCCATCAATAATAGCCTGATACAAGGGGTTAATACAAATGAGTCTAATCAACTCAAATTGTGTACATGCAATATAATACAAGCAGTGGTGTAACTACGGGGAGGGAAAGGCATGGGGGGGGAATACATGCCACGCCTACCCTCCCAGCTGACTCCCGTGCCGCCGCCGTGCCGCCGCCGCCGCCGCCGCCCCCCCCCCCCCCCCCCCCCCAGGTTCCCCCATTTGAATTCTTGAAATGAACAAAAAACATCGAAGCAGCAGTTCATTTACTTTCAGTGCCCCCTTGAAAAAATGTGTGCTCCCCAGGTGCCATAGTTGTAATCAAGTCAATCACAAGTCAATCATAAGTCAATCACAAGTCAATCACAAGTCAATCACAAGTCAATCACAGTTCTGGTCTCAAGCCATGCAACAAGTTATTCAAACACACTACATAACAAAAGCATTCCTCTGCCATTGTTCATCCCATTTAGCTTGTGATCTGACTTGTGAATCACTTGATTACAACTCTTCCAGGTGCCCCCAGAGGTTTCACCCCAGTTATGCCACTAAATACAACTGACACAAAGCACAGATACTTCATGTCACACTTCTTGTGACTAATCAGCATCGAGTTTTCCCATTCAGCCAGGAGTAAGGAGTACACTGTGTTGAGCATGTGGATTAGTGTATACCTCATACTGAGTTAACACATGCTATTTATCCTGGAATATGGAATACTTGTCTGCCTCAACCTCTTGAATATGGACGACAGCCATCGGCACGGTTTGAAAAGGACCACCTGACTGGTTGATGTCTATCGGCGCATTCCTGCGCATACTCAGTCTATTATTTGTTTATTATTTGCATTACACTTGGCACCCCATCAATAACAGCCGGATAGAAGGAATTAAAGTCATTGAATAGAATAATTAGTTTGTGACTGTTAACTTACTCTAAATCAATTGGTACGATGCAGTCTGTCCCCTTGTATCTTGAGTTATTGACCCGAGTTGACACAGGGTGAGAGGTCAAACAAGTCTCTGCCTTGATGAGCTCCAGGGCCTAGAGGGATAATCACAAACACATATTCATAAATGATTCCAGTTGATGGAAAGCCCGTCGTGGAGATGCATTAACTTTACTTAATACCGCCCCAACATTTTCACAGCCTGTGATATCCTAGATGAAGGATCTGACTCCGTGTTTACACTGGATCTGGCAAAGGGGATCGGCTCCTGCAGGGTAATAAAACCACACGGAAGCTTAACCGGCAATAAACTGCCGCGTTTACACTCGATCCTGATCCTGCTTCGATCCACCATTTACAGCGGAAGGAAGGTCACTGTGTGTGCGCAGTAGCTGACCTTGAGGCCATTTTTTGGCATGCTATTAATCTGTGCAAAAGCTTAACATATGCATATACTTGACATTTGTTTACGATTTCAGAGCTGTTGAGATGACGATGTCATGCACAGGCAAAGGTTCTGCAAGGGCAGTTTCCCCTCCACCCCTCCTTTCCCCACTCCCCTCTGGCTATGCAACTGCTACCATCCCCATCCCTTCCATCCCTCTCTTTGATGGATACCAAATTTGAAACAGAAATATCTCATGCCAAAGCCCAAAAGGAACAACATCAAGAGGTACAAACATTTGAATAAAAACAAGAGAATTCTACTGACATATATGAAGTGACTTACTTTACTGGTAGGCACTGCCCCATAGTCCAGCCAGTCACTAATAGCCTGGTCTCCATCCAATATGGCTGGCATCCGATGATGTAGCCAACTCATGCTAGGAGATGCAGCAACAGTGATGACAGTGTAGGTACACAATGGAGGTCCACCCTGTACAAGGAATAGCAATCCATTCATGCTATGTCACAAAGTCCTACTCAAGGACTGAACCTACTGAAATTCTTATGTGTATATATAAACTCGGCAGAAGTATGTTTTGGAAAATATTTGCTTAAAACAGCAAACTTGGCAACTATGTGTACGTAGAAGCATGAACAATTAATTTTATCCTGTTAGAAAGAGTTAAATTTCATACAAATGTTCACCCCCGGGATACGATGTAGTAGCACAAATTATTTCACTACACCAAAATAATTTCTAAAGAACACTCTCAATCAAAATCGGGCAAAACACACTCTCAGCAAGTGTGAAAACGTAACATATTTCACCATTATATGTTATGCATTTATATAAACAAGCCAAATTAAGACTTGAACACGTAATCTGATGAAATTTAAGATTTAGTTGCTGGATTGTTAATTTTTTTTAAAGCCCACTGCTCTAATTAGGTCATGTGGGAGTCTCTAAGATTGACCCCTAAACTACTTATAATATACTCTCCTTACCCACCCCTCCCCCACCAAGTGCCTGAATCAGATCAGAGTGTTTGAGATACCAACCTCTGGTGGATACCAGCGGTCAAACAATCCAGCCATTGTAAGCAGTTTGTGACCTTTCCACTCTGAACCCCCTTTGACCTCTTCCTCTGGTAGGTAATCTGGTTGTTCTGCTTTATCTGGTTCTTCTTGCGCGGTCTTAGAGGCCAAGCTTTCAATGGGTGTGTCTTGGGGGAAGTAGATGAAGTATGGCTGCTTTTTGCCATCCTTTGATGGTAACCACTCATAGTATCTGGGAGAATCAGTAACATTTCCTTTTTAGTAAATGCAATCACGGTAGTAATAAACAAGGTCTAATCTACTGACCTGCCCTATGACCAGAGACCAATCTTTTTCAGACACGCAGGTTTTTTCATATAACCTGACAAGCTTTTTTAACATCAATTTTTAATCCCTTGTGTTAGGCTGTTATTGATGGGGGGATGGTATGCCAAGAACAGGCTGTGCAGCCAAGCGTAAATTAATACACGCAATAGGCACCATCTATTCATTACACTCCAATCAAGAACAATATAGTTGAAACATGAACGGATTGAGTACATGTAGGAATGCGCTTATAGATGACAACCGGCCAGGTTGTCTTTTTTTAATCATGGCTATGGTCGTCCGCATTCACGAGGTTAACACTGATAAAATATCCACACCCACTTCTCTACAAATAAGAAATGGTAAAAAAGGCTGCAAAAAAGTATCAGTATGCAAAATTTAGCTGGGATTGGGCATGCAGATTTTTAATCTTACCTTGGTGTGGACAGAGATTTTTAATCTTCAATTGGAGTGGACAGACAGAATTTTAATCCCAGATGATATGCTGCTCATGAGAATGGGATTTTAGTCCATATAAATGTTTGGATAAAAGGGCCCACAATCATACTAAGTTTCAGTGTATATTGCACAATAAAAGACCTTTCAAATGTCAGTTGCAAAGTATACCCTTTACATGAGAGTTCAACCCTTTTTTGGGACAACTCACCCATCAACGAGAACCACGCATCTCTGCCCCTTGTCCAATGGTCGGCTGAATGATCTCTTCTGCGTCATTCCCTCACTTCGGCAATTATTCATCTTGTAGCCAAGACTCATAGGATCCCCCTTATGCCATGAGGGAACCAAACCCCACTGCATTGGGGTCAACTGGCGGTCACTTGAGGTCGCCTCAGCATCAAAATGTTTAGCTGACAACAGCACGGGCCTGAAACAGACAGATAATATTTGAATCATTATTACTTTTAAGCACATGTTCCCTGAAGTATGTTTCTTACAATCGACTCACAGCTCAGAACAAACACAGACAAGAACTAGTACACTGATCAGCGTACTCGGGATAAAGAATTTGTGATAATCATAACCCTTAGCCAAAAAATTATACTGAATGTGTCCAAAATACTTAACCCTCAGAGATTTGTCAAGATGAATTTAAAGAAATTGAAATCTGTAATTTTGGAGCATATTTTCAGGCTCCAATATTTACTGGATAAACAAAATATGAATATAATTCTTCAAAACCCTAAAGTCCATTAACCCTAACCCTAACCCTGCCAGACGCAGCACAGTGCATCTGTGCTGACAGCTCCACTTTGCTAGACTCTGTACACAAGTCAATGTGACAAAGTATGCAATCTGATGCGTCTGGCAGGGTTCTAGCAAAAATGCCCTGGGGGGTTAAGGATTAATAAAATAAGTATAATATTTCCATTAAATATGGTTGACTCACGTAACGGCTGTTGGGGTCAAGTTGAAAGAAGGGTAGTACTTCCTGTGACCTTTGCCCTCTTGTGGAGACTGTTGCTTGCCCTGCTGTTTTCCTTGCTGTTGTTTGCCACCTGCGCCACCTGTGTTGCCTTGGTTTCCAGATGTGTTACCAGTACGCCACCTCGGCTGCACCCGTCGACCCTGCCTGTTGGTATAGGTACAGGCCCGTCGAGTCTGATTTGGATCCAGTGTGCTGCAAAGTTGACAATTACAATTGGTAGTTAACTTTACTCTTCAGAATTTTTTTCTTTTTCTGTTTTTTAATAACAAAACAATTTAAGCAGAAATTGTTGGCTGAGAGTTCAAATTGTATGAAGTCCTAAAAATGTCGAAAGTCATTTTCAAGAACAATTTCACATGTTTCTCATTCCCAAATTAATGCATTCAAAACAATTTCAATTTGCTCAAATGATCATCATTATCAATAAAAAAAAAACGACAGCACGAAAGGTACGTAAGCATACATTGCGATGAACTTATTCAAAGTTTTTTGCTTCCTGAACATGTAAAGTAAAGTAAAGTACAGGACAAAATCTTATATGAAAAACAAATTCTATTTCTTTTTCAACAACATAATGCTCCACGAGCTCATACAGAGATACCATGACTCATTTGAGTCAATCAACCATTTAAATAAAGCTTTCTGACATTCTCAAAGCATAATGGGAACAGTATCAACCATTCCTGGCATTAGGCGAGCAATTACATCAGAATGAGCCAATCACTTCACAGGGCTGTTGAGATACATGTATTAAACCATGAATAATCAATGGCAATTGTGTAGTGTAGAGCCCCTCTTACTTTAGTTTAGTTTAGTTTTGATAGAGTCAAGGGTACTTTTTTCTCATTCCAAAAAGACTTTTTCAACCTAAAGCAGACTTCTCTTAATTCCATTGACTTTTTTTGGTGTAATTTTGAACAGTTTATTGCGGTAGA
Organism: Hippasteria phrygiana; assembly: GCA_037893225.1. Lineage (NCBI taxonomy): Eukaryota > Metazoa > Echinodermata > Asteroidea > Valvatida > Goniasteridae > Hippasteria > Hippasteria phrygiana. The sequence continues at coordinate 495,801 of JAZGUH010000511.1, read as the reverse complement.
AAATGCAATTTTCTTATGTGCTTTATTGCAGTTGCCATGCAATTCAAAGCAGATTTGGGTGTTTTTTGTGCATTGCGGTGATCGGTACTTCCAAAAATGTAAGGCTCTCCGTTAGCCTTACAAGGATATTCCTTTTTGGACCCCGTAACTCAATGGGATTTGCAATACGCTCTCGTTAGATCAGTTACAATGTTCTAGAATTCCACTTTCCCAAACGTTAATCTCCCCAGAAGGTTATCCAATCCCTTCTACAGATCTTTGAGACTTTTGCGGCACATTTGCGGAACATTGAAACGGACAATTTATTGAGTAATGGAGTTTTTACTCACCAACCGACGTATTCAGCCGAGATGAACATGGCGTCGCACAGCTGACTAATACAGTCCACCAGACTGCGCATGCGCGTGGAGTTTTCGAAGCGATTTGGGGCTCGACCATTTTTTGAAGGGGGGGGCATCTTGTCTACATCGCGCAACGGTGATGTGTGCATGACGCGCTTTACACATTGTTGTGTGTGTTTGAATATTCCTTCAGTTATAAAATGAACATTTACGGAATATTTTTTGTGATGATTAATAGTTGGTATTGGATCATTATAACGTTCAAAATTCGCTGACATTCAATTTTGCATTTGTTTTTGTATGCGGTATCTAATCTGGATAAAAACATACATTCCACACATCACCAAAGCGCGATGTAGACAAGATGCCCCCCTCCTTCAAAAAATGGTCGAGCCCCAAATCTCTTCGAAAACTCCACGCGCATGCACAGTCTGGTGGACTGTATTAGTCAGCTGTGCGACGCCATGTTCATCTCGGCTGAATACGTCGGTTGGTGAGTAAAAACTCCATTACTCAATAAATTGTCCGTTTCAATGTTCCGCAAATGTGCCGCAAAAGTCTCAAAGATCTGTAGGAGGGATTGGATAACCTTCTGGGGAGATTAACGTTTGGGAAAGTGGAATTCTAGAACATTTTAACTGATCTAACGAGAGCGTATTGCAAATCCCATTGAGTTACGGGGTCCAAAAAGGAATATCCTTGTAAGGCTAACGGAGAGCCTTACATTTTTGGAAGTAGGTGATCGGTATCTTTATTTTTGCATTGCGTTTTGTCGTCTTCATTGTCGCTTTACCTTTTCTTCCTCCATGCTTTACCAAAAAAATTACCTATTTCCTTCCTCCATGCTAAAACTAAAACCCTGCCCTTTTTTACGGCATACATAAAACATGGCATACCTGTTACTGTTCCGATAGGGAACATGGCCCTACACTCACGACACTACACAATCGACTAATCAACAGGCCTGTGAAGGTATTGGCCCATGCCTGAACTAAGGGTAGACTGGTCTGCGGCTGAATCAGTTGTCCGGAAACTGGACACAAACCATGGCATATTTGACGTTAAATAAAATAATAAAATGCTTGGGATTTTTGCGTTTATGTACCTACCTACTCCTAGAACTATGAGGGAACCTCATAGTTCTAGGAGTAGTACCTACCAAGCTGTCCTACCACACATGCTGTACTGTCTGCTTTGTTGTATAAGTTGAGATAAAATTTGCAACCGCAAAATAATACAAGAGCCAGAAGGCAGGCACTTTTATGTACACATTTTCGGCTGGAAATTCTAGCAATGCATGTAGAGACCTGCCCGACGCGCCGGCCGCGCCACACACATGACACACAGGCTTCATTTCAAAACACTGGTTCAATTTCTATTTTTAGAAGAGTCGTCAACCTTTTCTTTCAATGGTAACCGTTAGTTTTATTTATAAATACAGTAACATGGTAGGAAGGATACCAGTGCGACTTCATTTGCAAATCAAATGTTAGAGGGCGGTATTTGCTTTTGGCGAAGCAAAAGCGCGCGCTACATGCACAACGTATGACGTTCGAAACATGAATATAAAGATATGCCATATTTGAATTATTCATCGCCCTACCGGATTGGCGCCCAGATAGCGCTTACCGTATAAAACGAGCACCTCTGGAGTACAGCCGGCCGGGCACCGGTTGGGTACAAAGTAAAGAAAAAAGGAGAAGTATAAAACGGGCACCTCTGGAGTACAGGCGGGCGCCCGTTGGGTACATCACAGTAAAAAAAATAGAGAAATATAAAACGGGCACCTCTGGAGTATAATGCGGGCGCCGGTTGGGTACATAAAGTGAAAAAAAACTTACGGGCACCCGTGGAGTACAGGCGGGCACTGGTTGGGTACATATATATAGTGGAAAAAAAGAGAGGTATAAAACGGGCACCTCTGGGGTACAGGCGGGCGCGGGTTGGGTGGTATACCGGGTTGTACAGGCGCTTTTTGCATGCAGAGGGACATATGTGTTTGAATAAGAGGCAGTTGATATACAAGACGTATCTTTTTTTTAATTTTTATTTGTTACCTCCAGTACAAGAGCGATTTTGGACAGCGCGCGGGTGAAATTGATACAAGTACACGCATACGTTTCCGGTGTACACTGCCGGTTTATAAAGCAGTCTTTTTGTTGCGGTCTAAAAATAGGCCGGAGTTGGCTGGCGGTAGCACTGGGAAGACTAATTTACTTTTGGTTGGGGTGAAGGGTACTGTGTTATAACTGTTTTTTGATGCACAAAAGCTGGTCCTGGTAGTTATTTATATGAGATAGTACATTGATTTCATGACAATTCATTAAAAGCAAATTGTCGGTTGCGTACGGTACGCATTGGCTTGGACCCCCCCCCCCCTGTACGCATGGTGTACGCAATGTCAACAACCCCCCTCCCCCTTCGTGCGTACGTACTTTATGGACGGCCCCAAAACTGGCCTAACAAAGCCAACCAAGCAAACTGATAAACCCGCGCCCGCCATTCCTACAGAAATATCATAGAGCTTTTCGGGGATAAACAACAAAAACTACCTTCATTCTTTCCTCCTTTGTCTTCGCTTTTTCTTTTCTATCATTATGATTTGTTCTGGTGGCATATACACATCTAGCAACATCCAACCGAGGTGAAAACTTGGAGAAGTCATGCAGTAATTGCCATTAAGCTGGGGGCTGGGAGAGTTGGGGGACGTCACAGGTCCTTAAAAAATGACCCCAGTGCCCAAACTAGACTGATACGTTTTGAGAAAAATCGCATTGGTTTTTGTACCTTGTGGAGTGTGTGATCTGGTTTGTGTATCCTGCTGGCCAGTTAGTCTTCTTGACATATAAAAAAATAATAATTTAATTTTGTCGTAAAATAGTACGATTAACTTTTAAAAAGTGATTATTTTAAAATTCTGAGGTGGAAATGGAATAATCCCTTGAAATGTATTTGTATAGTGTGTTTTCAAGGTAACTTAATTCTTTTGTCGAGTTCGGACCCTTCGCCTTTTTAAAATACCACACCCACCGGCCAGCCAAATGCTATACAATAATTTACTTCGAACAGAACTGAAAGAATGTCAACCAAACAACGGATGACTAGAACTTCGGATATGCACGTTGTTTGCAGCCCGCCCACCACCTGGCAAGCACGTGGCTGAAAAGAAAAACAAAAACACAACCGACCTAATTAAATAACGAACTTAAAACCTTCCGCCAATTAAATCACCCCTGTCTAAACTTTGGGGCGTTCCAATACCGACTTCTAACAGTACTCTTGATTGGTCAATCCTTGCCTACTGCTACCACGTGACTTGCGTGGTCAATGTAATGGTTCCACAATGAGAGCACGTAGTGCAAAGAGCTGCCGTTTTTTAACGTAATTTTGCACTGGATGACAAAAGTTTACATTTTAACATCATGCCTTAGGATGAGGATTCGTTCAACTAACCATCCTTGGTTTGAATGTTAATCGTAGTTAAGGGAAATAGGAGCAAAAATTAAATTTATGTGCCGTTCGTCTGCCTATTTTATTCACCGTACATTTGTACGTGTACATGTATGTACACCACACATGTATCACGGCATTGACTGGTTGTGTCAGTCTGTATATTTTTGGATGACAGCCCACGCAGAGGTGCTCATTGTGTGGGTAATTCTTCACAGAAATCTGAACTGCCTAAGCTAGGATGGCGACAGAATCAACGATTTTTTACCAGGTTTGAATTAACGTGATATATAAGTCTGATTTTTGTTATTATTTTGCTGGAAATAGCAGCTGCTGGCAGCAGAACACATGAAAAAAGTGACTGGCATTTGTGTTTATTTCACTGTGCATTCCCAACCAGACTGCACTTGTTTCTCTATGGATTGCAATGAAGCATGACATTCATTATTTGTTTTATTTTGTGATTGTATACTTATTTATTTTTCTCAATGCATTCTGTAGGAATCATTAATTGCAGAATACCCCGCCACATGAAGTCACCCCCTAAAAAAGTAGGTTCCGCCAAAGTGGATACGAGGATATGCAGTCGGAGTGAGGTTTATTGAGGGCAATCAACCATGGCCGCGTATCTGAATATGAGGTGGGATAGACGAGTGGTGGGGTGTTCTGCAATTGTGCCATTATGTATGCTATTGTTTATACTAACGCATCCTAGTACAGGTGATCTATGCTCAATATTTGGATTTTTATCTTTCAAATGGCTGAAAATCAAACCACTTCTGTGGGTACCAAGACTTGCCTTGATTTGGGCTGAATGTCAAGAGAAGAGGAATTCGCCTGAGACGATCCTCTGCCATGCATCGGAAAATCAGTGCTACAGGCATCACAATTGCACAATAAGCCAGTTCGGTATCTCAAAGGTCAAACGTTATTTGGGATATAACTGCTGACGTAATATCACGCCATGTTACGGGAACACCCATTCTGATTGAATTTAACACGTGCGCATTGTGCGACCACCTTTTGCGTTCACACACGCGCGTTAGGTCACGATTATCATTCGGGAAATTGGAAATCCTTTCTAAATGAAGCTACATCCAGCACCAGAGGTCACAGTTCACGGTTCCTCATGCCACATTGCAGAACACAGGTTTATTTCTCATCATTCATTCCACAAACTTGCAGAGACTGGAACTCCCTGACGATGGACCCAGCCAGTCTACCCTCCCTCGGTGCGTTCAAATCAGCGTTGAGGGATGTTACGCACAAGCTTCAAGTTTTCTCTTTTTAACCTGCACTCCAGCACTATACATAGTTTATATTAGCACAATGAGTCAAGTGCATTCGTTCTTGGAGCACGCCCCCCCACATGCAGTGCGTTGTTCTTCTTATCGCAGAAGTTTGCACTTTTTGGAAGGAAGAAAGGGATAAAATGTCATTGTGCACATGCGCAGTTGAAATACCGAACTGGCTTATTGATTCCGTGATCGAGGAAGACTTTCGTACCAGTGTAGTTTTTACAGTGGTGTAGTTTTTACAGTGGTGCTGTTTGTCACTCACAATGCATGGTCCATATGGCGCATGTCCAAGTTCATAACCGTTGTAGCCCACCAAGGTGCTTGAATAAAAGACTACAAATGAATTTGGTCTGGGATTAGTTTTGCAAGGATAAAAGCTATTTTCTCCTGCATCATTACCACATTATTGCCTGTAAAATTTGTTACCCCAGCACTGTTCTTGGTCTCGGTCATGTCAGTAGAGAAATCGGTGAATGCACTTTTCATGTGTAGTCAAATTTATGTTTTTAAATTTAGAACCCAATGATTCCACAATGTGAGGTCACCTGAGGTCACCGGTTGTACCCTACAAGTTTGGTAGTTGCTCATTACTTTTATTAAACATTAATTCTGTCTACTTCTTAACAGGGTGGCGGGGAGCTTGGGATTGGAAGTTTGGCCTCGCATCTCAGTACCCGCTATGGCGCAGACCTGGACCTTTCAGATGCCAGCTTCCAGCAGAATTTGGAATATATCAAGGACCAGATCAAGAAAGATATCCGTAAGGAGCTCAAAATCAAGGAAGGAGCGGAGAATATGCGCAAGGTGACCACGGACAAGAAGAGTTTGGCCAATATCAACAACATGGTCAAGCAGGCCAATATCCGATTGCATGAACTACAGCAGGAATTGAATGAGTTGAATGCCCATATTGTGGTCAACACTGATGAAATAGTTGCAGCATCAGGTGAGTTTTTGTTGATGTTTTGGGGTTTTGAACCCTTTAATTTGTTGTCATTATATAATAGGAAAGTTGGTAAGCAAAGACTTGTCAGCATATCATTGTCAAGATAGTCCAGTCGATCAGTTGTTGGAGTTTTTTTGGTAAAGCTTACCTAAATGATGGGTACTTTTCCCATTTTAAGTCCATTGCAAACTTTTCCTGAGGACAGCAGTAAATTCTACTGACCCAACTGCTGCCCATTACACCTGACAAGGTCATTTTATTCCAAGACGATAAGTCCAGTGCAGATAGTGCAAGTTGGTAAAAGCCTCCCAGGAAAGCTGTTCATTCCGCCCGAGCATGAGATCATACCACAGCATTTTGCATACATGTATGTGCTTTGCATTGTTTTACTGTAGTGCATCATGCATACATGTACGCGTGGCAAATTTCCAATCTTGTGCATTGTTCATCATTTGGTCACAATCTTGTCAGATATTATTATTGATACAGTTGGAAGTTTGACTTTTGTTGTGCATTCCCAGATGATAGTAAAGGACATTAATGTCATACATGTATTTTGTAAAATTACGATGAAAGAAAATACGACAATGGACGGTGCAAAGTGTCCTCATTAATCATTATACTGTCAGCTAAGTTTCATGTACTTCTACCAGTAAAAATTTCCGAAAGTCCAAGTGCGAATAGTTTCCTTGGTAAAATCTTCCCACCGAAGGTCCAGTGCGAACATGACTTGTGGGATCAAGGACAAAAGTAACAATAACCAACAATTGATGCAGTGTTAAATTTGAATCATGTTGCATTGCCTTTTTGTTTTGCTGTCACTTTGAAGTTTTGCCAAGACATGCCTCATGTGACCATGATACTGAACATGGCATACCACTTGTTTGTGGCTTTGCATTTTGCGGTCAGTGCTTACAGGGTATATGTAATATAACATGTTTATTACAAAAAAGAGCTCAGCCAAAAATTCACAATGCCACACTGTCTGGCATATTCTCTTTAGCAATCGTGTGAAAACCTACATGTACATCATGAAACCCCTACTGTTACATAATTGCAGTGAAATGTTTGTCAGGTGCATGACCTTAATATTCTTTAGCAGTTACAAGTCCCAGGTTAGTTGCACAGTAGGCATTTTGCAAGGACTCAAACCTGTTGCAAGACAACTTCCATAATTCATGTTGGTTGACAGATTGTTGAGAGCTTTGACATGGTTTCACCTTGTTGCTTTTTGAAACTATTGGAGAGATAATTGAATTGCTTCCTGTCTATTGAGTCATAGCCAAGCATTAAGGAGGAGTTTCCTGATTGTTGCTCTAGACATTGGGATGCCATCAGGTTTACCCAACATTGCAGTTGGGTAGAAATACTGCAGCCAGCTAAGCATGCAATATACTGTACAGAGTTGGCCTAGACGAGAGTACAGTGTGTGACCATTAATGCGTTGCATCTAGAGACAGTTGCCCTATTGGCCCAATAGGGCAACTGTCTAGATTCAATGCATTTATGGTCACACACTGTACTAGAATTGTGTGAACGCAGTTTGTGATGTCGTCCATCACATCAGTGATGCAGAACGTATAAAATTTGAGCAAAAAGAAAAAGCACTGCATGGAGTGGGTGACTTTTGAGATGCTGGTGGAAGCATTAATTACTGGTCCTTTTTGCACACTTACATCGTGTACGTGTACATTGTTGTTCTGAGCATGCGCGCATAGTTCTGAGCATGCGCGCATAGTTCTGAGCATGCGCACGACTGGTGATAACAGTGAAAAAGGACAGTATTTCTGCTGTAATGTAGTTGTGATTATTTGTAAAGCGTTTTGAGATTTTTGATGTGAAATGCAATATTAGGAATATTATTATTATTATTATTATTTGCATGAGATGTTTTAACACAGTTACACGTAAATTATGAATCAATGTGATCATGATTATTTACATGTGTTGCGGAGACGCCACACATACACATTAAATACAAATTAAAACTGAATGCACATTATGTAGATTACATGTGAATTTGCTAATAATAATTGACCCCACAGACTGCAGTGATTATTTTAACCATGGTGGAACCAGGCAGTTGATTAGTCAAGGTTCTCTCATTCATCTTCATTTTCATTTGGGAAGAGGATCAAGTTCATTGGCACCGGACCAAAAAAACCAGGTGTTCATCTTGTATTACCAGCCTGGTATTGACCAAGTGTCACTGCTCTTGATTTAACCTCATAGTACTGAGTCAGGTCATTCTAAAGTCCGTTTCACACGAACGGTGGTAGCACACATCCACAGTGAGTAGTGCAATGTATCTGTCACCCAGGATGCCTAAGATTTTATGACAGACTTTCACATGACACAACATCGATAGCCATTTTTGTGGAGCTTTTGGCCCTAAAACCAAGCTTGCAAAAAATGAACTGTTGCGGCTGTTCATGTACTTCCTACTGGGTTGTGAAAAAGACAACGAACTACCGAGTACATGTAACTTAAAATCTTGTGGTTTGTTTGACGAATTAAAATATTTGATTTCGAAAATAGCACACTACATGTAGCTACATGTGTAATCTGTGCATGCCAAATGGCATGCATTAGTGCAAAAATAACATTTGTACAGATCCATTCACATGATCAATCTAGGTGATTGTCACACGGATGTCACATCGATGCAATATTTTGGAGGATGTCTCGATCCCTGTCACGAACTATGAGTAACCTGTTTGATTTGGTGACAGGGATACACATGACATGGTACATGTAGATGCATTTATGACATTGATGCGATTTCATCGCATGGGACCCGTGTTTCCAGTATTCTTGTGAAACTGGTCATGGCAGGCAAAAAAATGCTTAAATGTAAACTCAAAATGTGACCAAAAAATGGCTTTCTGAATATGTACATTGTACAAATTAAAAGTGAGAATATTGTTATTCCCACTTTTAATACGTCAGTTCGGTTTCTCAAAGGTCAAAGGTTTTTTGTGATAAAATTCCTGACGTAATGTCACGCCATGTTACGCGAATGCCCATTCAGATTGAATTTAACACGTGCTCGTTGTGCGATTACCTTTTGCGTTTACACGCGCGCGTTAGGTCACGCGGGTCATTCGGAATAAAATGTCATTGTGCACATGCGCAGTTGAAATACCGAACTGGTGTATTGTGAACAGTACAGATTGTTTAATCACATCCGTTATTTTAAAAGGAGTCGGGTGCATGTACAGTGCATTGCAGGCCTCTCATTCATTGCTTTGTGTTTTTGTAGCGGAGCATGCAAAACCCTTCCTGGTACGTGTAGCTACAATTGTGAAAGGTCATAGGTCGAGGCAATCAGCGTTTGCCTCTGGATGTTGAAATAACCTTGCCAGCTACAATGTACTTGAGTGAGCAAGTGACCATTTGAAGTGCAAAAAACTTACAAATAATGCTGCCGTTTTGGCACGCTTGTGTTGGTCTGAAGTTCTGGTGTACATTTGTACCATGTATGTTCGTCTACATTCTACCTTTTAATTGCAGAGAAATATCAGCGGTTTTGAGAATTTCACAATGAAGGGATTGTGATAATAAGGGCTGGTTGCATTGTGGAAGGTTGTCACCTTTGATTAATTAAGATGGAGAATTGAAATAGTGTTTGTTACTTTGACAAAATTGTTTTGTTGTGGTGAAATGTGTGTGCAAAAGTGAAAATGATTTTGGCTTTACATTGGTTAACCCCTAGTCTGACAATTTCAGGCCATAGATTCAAAGGTTGTTGTGGTCATTTAGCCTTTCTCTAGGCCTGCATACTTATGCACATGTTGTTTGCAAACACATGTGAACAAACTAAGGACATGTACTTTACGCAGCCTCTATGCACAGATACAAGTACATTTTGCCTACACCTGCTTGCAGTACAAAAACAATGTTCATATACAAGGAAATGTTGCTAGGCAATCCAGTTTAACCCATGGAGTACGGTTATCGTAGTAAGGCGTCAGGGTGCCAGGGCGGCCTGTGCAGCCAAGCAAAATGGCCACAATGTGCTTGTGCAGTGAAGCGTAACACAATAATCCAACAATAGATTGAAACTACACAAATAGCAGCAAATGGCGTCATCCGATTTGGTGCCACTGCTTTTTTTGCGCCATTTGGCGTCATCCGTACGCAAGGGGTTAATATCATTTTTATGACCAAAACAGACAGTTGTATCCTTACAAATGTAAGCTTAATACAGATTGACTCTGAATGCTGTAAAATCCCAAATATGCCCTGCCCTGGTGGATTGTGATTTAAAGCAAGCATAATATTTGCTCTGGATCCTCTTGTCTCAAATGGTCTGTTTACACATGTCCTGTAGTTTACATACTTGATGAACATTGCTTATAAACTACTAAGGTGGCCAGCTCTCAGTACTGTTTGGCCAAGACGAAAATTAATATTGTTTAGTGCCATGTTTTTTTTCTCCAAAATGAAGGAGGTAGATTTTTGTTACTGTGAAAAGTGCATGTTGTTAGTTTTGATAGACTACCAGGGGTTTCAAAATGTTTTAGAGTAGCAGGCAGATAGATGAAAGTAGGCGGCAGTGAGTCCTTGCCCCAAATGGCGCGCGTGGGGCGTGGGGTCCGGGGCCCGCCGAGGGCCCCTGAAGTTTTCGGATTGTAGATGCTCTCTGGTGCAATCTAGGCATTTCCTGGCATCTGAGACTAGGTTTTCAAAGATCCTACTGTACAGTACCGACTTTGCATTCATTTATGAAATAAAAAAAAATTGGCCAGGGGTTTCCCTGCGGGTGGTTAACCCATTTTATCGGAAGGCTGAAAGAAAATTTATTTTCTTAGAAATTTTTTTTTTTCTTTCAAAAAATTTTGACAAGAGGATTCCCAGTTGATTGTAAATGTACATGTAATTATTGTATATATTTAGCAAGAGTAATTAATATCTACCGAGTAATTCATATCTACTGAGTAATTCATATCTACTGAGTAATTCATATCTACTGAGTAATTCATATCTACTGAGTAATTCATATCTACCTAGTAATTCATATCTACCGAAAATGTGGGAAAAACAGCCCACCTCCTATTAATACTATTTTACAGTCATAGAAATGTAAGTTACACCGCATGCCTTTTTGTTCATGCGCACAAAACCCCTTGAATTCTGATTAACAGAGTTAAATGATCTGAAATGCAACAAGAAGACGATGAAATATATCTGGAAAAAAAACCTGAGGTGTGCCCATGGATGTGCAAGTTATGGGCATAATGTACGTAATTGCAGAACAGCTTGCTCGAAAACCTCCGTCCTCATTCAAAATGGGTCCGACCACCGAGATCGGGGGGCGGGCGCGGGCCGGCAAGCTTCTTTACGGCACTTCAGAAAGACTAACGTTTGTTTCTATTTTGGCATTGTTGATAAGTAACAGCTGATAAATAATATGGACACCGCGCCTACAATCACACGTAAGCTAGCTCAGCTGAGCTGTCAAAAAACATCGTCTTGTTGTACGCGTTCACAAAACAGACATTGTACATGTACATTGTACAACGCTTGCGCCGCACGTGTTTCTCTTTTCTCAAGGCGAATTTCGCTTCGCGCGTGCACGTGCATTGTACATACACTGGGAACAATAGACGTTGGCATGTGCGGTTGCTTGCACACTGTACTTGACCAAGCAAGGCCAGCGACAAAGCAACGCGCACACGCAGATGCGCTTTAGGGGTTGGAGTTATTGAAGCAATTGCTCTAACCCCCCAGGTCTTAGTAGCCTTTTCTCAAGACTTAAAGTTCGCAACACGTTAGCAGCGTGTACGTACATTGTACATTGGGAATAATACGGTAGCATTCAGTGCGGTTGTTTGCACTTGACCAAGACTACATCTGCACCATATCGATGGAATATGTGCGCTATATAAATGAACGGTGCGGACTGCGGAGAAGTTTTGTCGGGCCAGGTTTAGAAAACGATCCAAGAAACAACACATTTAGTACATAATGTATGTTTTTTATTCTTCCATGGTACATCATACGTTACATACATACATACATGTATGTACTATTCTACCGTCAAATTTATTGGAAATAACTGGAATTTCGAGCAAGGTAATCTGGACTAATCCACACTTAATACAAATCTTAGATAAATCTTGAACGTGCGAAAAGCAATATCGCCATATTGGGCCGCGTAACGTAGAGACATGTACGTTTTGCGGTCCGGGTAGTGAGCCGTGTATACTTCACGCTGCATGCTATGCTAGCCCCCGTAAATTACGATCTATGGACCAGGATGTATTTTTTGGTGAACAAACAAAATATAATTTCTACTAAAAACAAGGATCTATTCCCCCAAAGCGGTATGCTCAGGGAATTTTTTTTTTTTTCATGATTGAAAAAAAGTAGCCGGCGCAAAAGTTCAAGTAGCCGGTCAAATTCGCCGGTTGCCGGCTTATTTTGAAACCCCTGACTACACATTATTTCAATACATATTTCTAATTAAATGCATTTTTAGTAAACAGTAAAAAGTAGTGTTGGGTAGATCCCCCCTAATGTGTGCCTTGCTCCACCTTTTGAAGTGCAATCCCCCACCCCAATAAGCCAGTTCGGTATCTCAATGAAGTAGTCTAGGTCAAAGATTATTCGTGATAAAATTGCTGACGTAATGTCATGTGATGTTACGCGAATGCCCATTCTGATTGAATTAAAACCCTAACCCCCTAATGGTTCACTGGGACCAATGGTAGCTCATGAGTTTCCTGCTCAATCCAACACAGTCCAACATGCCAAGTTATTGGGTAACTAAAAATAAAAAAAGACTTGCCTGCTAAATCCAACAGAATCCAACTGTGACACATTTTTCTGTTGACTGCTGATCCAACAGGATTGTAACACTATGAGTTAGCTGCTCAGTCCAACAGGGTCCAACGGGAATATCAAATTGTTGGATCCTGTTGGATTCAGCAGGGTTACATCATGTAGGGTTAAATTAAACACGTGCGCGTTGTTTGACTACCTTCTGTGTTCTTATGCATGGGTAAGTTATCCTGAATGATCCGTGACCCATGTCAATGTGCATGTGCGCATTTACCAAACTGGCTTATTTGCAGAAAAGGTTGTGTTCATTCAAAAATTACTTATCTCTTTCAGTAAACATTTTGTTTACTGTAACGTTCAAGATGTTTTACAATTGTACAGTATGAAACTACAATGTACATGAGTAAACTGTAGTATGCAGTACTATTACTGCACTGGCTTACATGTACAGTGTACTGTACCCCAAGTGAATGCTGAGGACGTTAGGGTTAAAAAGAAAGACGGGTTGGAAGAAACTAAATTCACTTCCTTTCATCAAGAATGTAAACCAATCTTCATTATCTCTCTGCAAGAATTGAGCAATGTACAATTTAGCATTTGTTACAGTCCAGTTGATTTCCTTGTTGGGCAGTGATTGCCCGGCTAACCCCAAGATCAATCCCTCGGCCTTCCTCTCTGAATCCACCTGCATCTAGTCACCTCAAGGAGAGATAGATTCAGTGCATATTATTGATATTTGATATTGAGCCCTGGACTTATGTACACATACAAATCAGGGTTTTTCCTCAAAGGGGCTGTGTTTTTGTTCAATTTGCCAACATCCTTACTTCATTGATTTTTTTACAAGTTGCAGAGATATGCTCGAAGACATGCCCGAAGCATTTGTGTGTGGTATTTGTATTCAAGCACGTTATACAATGTACTTGGATTTTGCTTGAAATACGGGAAAATTCAAATGGAAGCTATTCTCCAGTCTAATTCTAAAAGAAACATAATGTTTTGAGGAAATCCACATTTTGTAAGATGATTACCCTAGATGTTCAACCATGCTAATGATGAAGATCTTTTGACATGGCTGAGCAGTTAATTGATGATACTTGTAACACATTGAAGGTGACAACTAACAAGCTCGTCATGCATTGTTGAACATGAATAGCTGACAACCAATATAGACTTGCCTCCTACTCACACTCCTAGGGATGTCTATGTCTTGAAGAGTTATTAAGATAAAACAGACTTTATGCATCCCAGATGTCGTCAGCGATGTGGCTGGTCATGGGAATAGAGTACTGACATGAAATATTTTCATGTACAATGTACCTGTACAGTACGTAACAATGAATGAATGGTAAAGCCTAGGACTAAATTAACCCTTTGCGTACAGAAGACGCCATATGGCGCAAAAAAAAGTGCCCCCAGGCTGGATGACGCCATTTTCCGCTGTTTGTGCAGTTTCAATCCATTGTTGGATTATTGTGTATGTTACACTTGACTGCAGCAAGCATATTGTGGCTGATTCGCTTGGCTGCCAGAGCCGCTGTGACACCCCGACGTCTCCAGTAAATAACTGTACTCAAGGGGTTAACAGCCTTTACAGGAAGTTGTTTCAACACTTCCAAGTGAGGTCCACAAGCCTGAGCTTTTCCAGTTTTCACACTATGTCCGTTCGACCCGTGTCCAACCCGTGTAGACTTTAAAAAAATGTAAACACGGGTCAATTACGCTACCTTTTCACACTACTCAATGCAGTTACACGGGTCGAACTCGATCCAGAGGTGTTTTCAACACGAGTCGAACTTCTCTACACAGGTCGAGAGCTCTCAACCCACCTCCCGAGCAGAGTTAGACCCCGTTCCCACTAGATCCACCAATTGGGGGATCTGATCCACCTTTTGCCAAATTGCCGGATCAGATCCCCCAATTGGTGGATCAGATCCTGCAATTGTGTTAGTGGGAACGCTAACCGTTCGTTATAAGGTGGATCAGGATCTGATCCACCTTTCTTGATCCACCTAAAGACCAGGATACAGATCCCCCAATTGGTGGATCAGATCCTGCAATTGGTGGATCACGATCAAGTGGGAACGCAAAAGGTGGATCTGATCCGGCAATTTGACCTGTCAACATCCGGCTGGTGCACGAGTGGCGCGAAAAGTTTGCGGTCTGATGAACGAAGAAATACGTTTAGGCGTGCAGCTCATGTGAAAATTTCCCATGTGCACGACATGCACAATAAACAACTACTGAACTATGGGCTGTATACAAAATGTGTCACCACGCGTGCGCGATGCAAGCGTGCATGCATCCATTCAGCGTACATGTGTATTCCTTTCGTTCCGTACTGGAAAGTCGTCCGCTTCTAAACCTTTTTCATTCGTGTAATTTTACTTATTTTTCCATCCATAAATAATTCCGTGTTAGTGTATAGCCTGCAGCGTGTCATAGAACAACAACAACCGTAGCAAAGTTTGAAGAAAATACGTTTTACGATCCGATTCGAGCCAGTACTTATAATATCTTCCTCCATGTTGAAACTTCGAACATCAAAACCAAAGATCCTATAGCGCCGCTGCGCGCGGGCGGCGCGTAGCGGCGCCCGCGCTATACGATCTTTGATCAAAACATCGCACATGTATTTGACCCGTCCCAGCATGCAACGATGCCACAGAGCGCGCGCTCAGCTAGCAAGCGCATGCGTAATACCGAACTCAGTGACCTTTCGGACTCGACACTTCCGTTCGAAAAGGTGGATCAAGCATAAGTGGGAACGCGACTTGCGGTTTCGTTGCGGTTAGACAACGGTCACACCAAAATGCCGGATCTTGATCCACCTTTCCCCAATTCGAGTGGGAACGCGGTCTTAGTTTCAACCTGGGTTGAGCGCTCTACACGGGTCAGTGCCGTGTTGAAAATGTTGTAGTGTGAAAAGTCAACACGTGTCGGACCCGGGTACAATACAGAGATTTTTCGTAGTGTGAAAAGTACATACAACATGTACCTCCCTTGCCAAGCCAAGGATCTTTACTTTGTTGTGCAGGGAAGGATCATAGGGATTGTAGCTCTATGGAAGGACAAAGTAGGAGTCTGAATTTAATCCATGTAGCTGATTATTTTTTCCTGTACTGAAACCATGGACCAATATAATTCCAGCAGAATTATTACTACAAAATGCAAAGGTTGTATTATTGTTGTAAATTCTAAACCTACATTGTACACGTACATGTACATATGTACGTTTACTGTTAACAAAAAAAATCATCGCTTCTCAGCCTTGACCATTAAACGTCTTTAATTTGGACATGGCCAATTCAATAAAGACCACTTGAATTAATTTCCACTTGCCCGTTGAATCCCATTATGTTATGTGTGAAATAACTTGATGGCTTGCAGGTACAAGAAAACGTGTGCCACCTATGGGAATAAGTAAGTGTAATATCCGGTTTGAGAATTGCTGGGCATTTGGTAATCAAAGTCGGACAAAGGGTTCCTACCTAGAGCATGGATTGCCCATTGTTTGTACATTGTAATCTAAATTGGTTGAATAATGGTTTTAATACAACAAGTAGCCTACACTTATGTACAAGTGTGCTGATAAAAGATTGTAAAAAAAGGAGAGGTCGTACGTTATACTGGAGGAGGGGCTGCAGCCACTAAAATTCAGATTAGTCCCTGACACCTCCCCCCCCCCCTTTTTGGGTAAATCTCTTGTACTGTGTAGACTTTACCCAGAGGTGCCAATTAAAGAAAATCTGGGTCTACAAAATGACCTTCCAAAAAATACTGTTCATCACTCAAAAATATTTAGTCACATGATCAGTCTTTGGTCAAATTTTAAACGTATATGGGGTGGTCGGGGGAGGGGTTCTAGATTTGCTCTTGAATCAGCAAAAAAAATACTGAAGAATTCTTCGTTAGAGTTGCTCTATGGTAAAACATAGTTTGTCTCACTGATTTTTTTCTAAAATGCCAGTCACTATAAATCCAGCAGAATTGTGTCAAAACTGTTTGCCTAAGTTCTCGTGTATTCTGAATTTTTAAAACCTTTTTGATAAATCATGTTCTTTGTCAGAGTTCCAAAACAAATAACCACATTCAGTGCTTTGGAAAAACACAAATCCAGGTGGTTTTTGTGCTGAAGAATGCAGAATAATTGGACTTTTATGTAGCTTGCAGTTGTTAAGGGGACACGTGCGTCATTGCCTCAAACTCGATCCCTCAGGCGGATGCTACTAGTCTGCACTCCATTGATGCTCAGAATTTGAATGCATCATCTTCTGATGACTGCAGAAAATAGCATCTTTATGATCTTTGGTTGTGGAGCGGATCAAGTTTCTTCTTCTCGGCCACCGACTGCTGAGCATACAATGTAGTGCAGCTCATGATGGGAATATAGATCAGGATGGTAGCGTTGGTTCCAACATTGTTATTCTTATAGGATGTACAATTAAATCTTGCTTTCAAGTCATCACTTAAAGAGCAACTCCAACGGTTTTGAAAAGTGTTAGAATTAAATGTTATTGTGTTCAATATATATTACATGTACTTATTCATTACAAAATCATGTTTGTTTTGCACCTCAATGCTGTGTTATTTTGCGAGAAATCATTACTATTTTCTTTCGAGTTTATGAAAAATTTCCACAAATTGGCCGCTGGTGGCGCTGTTGAGAAATGAAAAAAAACATGATGTAGTACCGGAGAAAGCCACACACAATGTTATGTGCATGTGTACGTGTCGCGTTGTTGCATGCTCACCGGTAATACATCAGAAATGAATATTCATTAGATGTAAATAAGCTTTGATGTCACGCTCCTTTTCACGAAACTGGGATAGACTCGGAGAAAGAAAGGCAACAAAATGCTGGTTTTACATAAAAACCAGCGTCAAAGATAGGGATCTTGACAAGTACATTGTATCTGTTTTATCTATAGCTCTTCTCAATTAAATCGAAACCTAAGAAAAGTTGGGAATCATTGGAGTTGCTCTTTAATCCCTTGAGCACGGTATTTTACGGGAGACGTCAGGGTGTTGCAGCAGTTCTGGCAGCCAAATCGAACCGCTACAATTTGTTTGTGCAGTCAAGCATGACATACACAATAATCCAACAATGGATTGAAACTGCGCAAACAGCGGCCAGTGGCGTCATCCGGCTTGGTGACAGTTTTTTTGCGCCCTATGGCGTCATCCGTACGCAAGGGGTTGAGGGATTTTTCCTTTTTTTGGTGCAATGTAAATTTCTATATCTTCACAAAGTCATTATACACATTTACACAGGGAGTTAAAAATCTTGAAGAAAAAAGTATATATGTACATGTACATGTTACACATTGAATAATCAACAAAATTGTGGTTCCGGATTTTTTTTTTATATTATAAAGAATGAAAATTACTATCAAATATCCTAACTTTACATTCAATGAAGTATGAACCCTTAAAAACTTGAAAAGAGTCTGTCATTCATAATGAAATTGGAATTGACAATTTGTGTCAACAGAGTCTTAGATATTCACATAAAAAATGTATAGGACTTTTAAAAAATCCTTTTGCATACATGTACATGTATGTATCTTTAACAGGTCAATAACTCTACTGCCAGTGTAACATACATTTTTGTATTTCCAATAGTTTTAAGATTATAACAAACAAATCTAAGAATAAAACAGTTTGTTTGTGCCCCGTTTGCTGTGATAATTTTAATCTGCCGTAAAAAAATATTGCCTGCAAAATGTGCTTTGCTGTGATATGACTGGTACACGTAGGAGACGGCTGACAGAGCAGCACCTCTCACCTTACCGTGGGATGTGGTCCCACTTTATGATTGGTGGATACAGCAGAGACTGGTAATAGGGAAGTGCAGCAGGTTAGGAATTGCCAGGGGGTTAGAACATACAGCAACATGATACTGGTCCATCCTGGGTGGAAGCTAATTTGATTTCGTAGGGTGGGCTTGGTTTCTCCAGGTTATTTTTTTGGTAGTGTGTGTGTGTGGGAGGACTCTTACTGTCTGTGTCGTGGGCCGATTCCTGGTTATGTTTTTCACTGATTTGTTGGTTTTTGTTTTGAACAAACATTGTTTTATATTCACAGGCTCTGTATAACTAAAAGTATGGTACATGTACATGGTGATCATGGTTGACTTTGTACATTGTATGAGCATGCACAAAATCATTGTTAAAACAATGGGTGGCAGATTGAGCTGAAAGTTTCACAGATTGGTTAACTGTGAAACGTGCAACTGTGTTGTTCGCTCTACTCATGCTATAGTTATCATACCCATTATTTTAAGTATAAATCTTTTTAGGAGTCAAATGCATACATGTATGTAAATACAATACAAAATAAGTTTTAGTAGAAGGTGAATCTGCTAGAAATTCTAGTAAGTTGCCCTTGGAGTTGAACAAATATCTAGGACAGTTGCAACGTTTTGTGACATTCTGGCAATGAAACTGCGTGTGCTAGTACTGTACCCTATCCTTGTCCACGCGTACTTCCTCTCCATTCCTTCCTCTTGATTAAACTTTACTTTTGCACTTTCAGTCCCTCCCTCCCCCTCCCATCATTCTGACCCAACTGCAAGCACAACCATTGTACAATGTATTCACAATTTACCCACTATACACTTTCCCTCTTTCACAGAATTAGACATCTAATAATACTGTACGTCACCTTCGTCAAGTTGACAAAAAGTTCAACTGTATAATTCATAGCCAGAGGTCAGGCTGCATGTATGTACATGTACATACATGTATTATAGAGCCCCCACTTGCAATGTGCAGAACTCATCAAACCCTATGCCATCATACCCAAGTCATTGCATACAATAACTTCATTTAATACAATGTACATGTACATTGTACTCTATCTTGGTGAACTCTGTACTCCGAGACTGATGGCCTATGGTGCTGATTGGTTCTTGCTCTAGTGCTTCTAATTTGCATTAGTTGTAAAAGAAGAGATGAATGCCCTGACTTCACAGTATCCCATTTGCAACAATCACAGCTTGGGACGAAAAGACATGTACATGAACATGAACATGTACATGAACATGTACATGAACATGTACATGTACATGTACATGAACATGTACATGAACATGTACATGTACATGTACATGTACATGTACATGAACATGGACATGGACATGGACATGGACATGAACATGGACATATGTGTATATGTACATGTACATATGTACATATGTACATATGTACATGGACATATGTACATATGTACATGTACATATGGACATATGTACATATGTACATATGGACATATGGACATATGTACATATGTACATATGTACATACATGTACATATGTACATGTACATACATGTACACTGATCAGAAAAATGACTAGAGTTGGTTTAAACTGAGTGTCTGTCATGTATGTACATGTACCTTTTACACTGTAGGTTCCTCCCGTTTGATTCCAGAATTGACCTGTGCATATTTAATTTGCTAGCACAGGACAATATATGGAATGAAAGTGAACAAGAAGAATTGAAACTAGACATGTTATGTGTTTGTCCCGTGGACAAACACAGGGCTGTTTCGTGTTTTTTTTATTGTGTTAGTTAGTCAAATGTTTATACAATAATTAACGTTATTGGATGTGTGAAGGATTGGTTTAACCCTAACTCCCTACCCCTTTTTTCTTACACATAACCTGAATCCTGCAAAATCCTCTAATTCTGAAGTGTTAAAACTCCATGTAACCTGAATCCTGCAAAATCCTCCAATATTCATTACTGGTGACCACTGCCTGAATCCTGCAAAATCCTGCAGTTGGTTTATGGCCAGTGTTATACCAAATCATGGAAACAGGAAAAATGGCTAAGTTTTACCTTCTAAAAAATGGATATGGCTTTCTAAAAAAATGACCTTCAGAAGTGTACCCTCACACCATTATGATAAGCACTCGGAAATCAGACACCCCCAAATGCAATGCAGTATCCACACTGTAACCCAAGAACAGTATAGCCCTTTGATAAATTTATGTACATGGACACTCAATAAAACAAAGCAGCCAAAAATAGAACCAACAGCTGCTAACTGCAAGGGACCAACACACTTTACACTTGGTACATGTATATCAAGTTTTCTATCCTTGACACATCACAAATGTACATAAACAGTGTACAACTTGACTGCACCCCTATGGAAAATGTCCCCGTCCATCCACGGCCGGCATCCACCAGCTCTCGCCCGCTGAGTCCAGTGGGGTCTCTTGCGAGCCTCACACGGCCTCTAAATGATTTGTTTTTGGGGGGCTCGGAAAACTTGACATTGACAACTTTTGCTTACTGGATGTTCTCATCATTGCCTGAATCCTGCAAAATCCTGTATCAGATTGTAAAGTGAATCAAAAACATGGATTTTTTTTTTTTGGCTCAGTAACTTGATACTAACAACATCTGCTTGTCAAATATCATTTTGTCATCATTGCCTTTTTTTCCTTTTTTTTTTTTTCTTCTTTTGAACCAAAAACTTAAAGGTTTTCTTCAACTTTCTTGTGTTGATTTCTTTTCTGGAATTTCTTTTCTCTGGTTTTATCTTCTTTTGAACCAAAAACGTAAAGGTTTTCTTCGACTTTTCTTGTGTCGATTTCTTTTCTGGAATTTCTTTTCTCTGGTTTTATCTTCTTTTGAACCAAAAACGTAAAGGTTTTCTTCGACTTTTCTTGTGTCGATTTCTTTTCTGGAATTTCTTTTCTTTGGTTTTGTCCTTCTTTTGAACCAAAAACGTAAAGGTTTTCTTCTACTTTTTTCGGTTTTCTTTACCGGATTTAACCTCTTTTCTTCTCTGTGTTAATTTCTCTTCTGGATTTTCTTTTTTCTTCATGTACTTTTTGTCGTCTTCTTCTTCTTCTTCTTTGGGGGTTCGGGGGCTGATGACTCCTCATCAGTGCTATCTGTTGTGCTTGTGGTAGGGTCGGGACGGGTGACAGCCTGGTGAAACTTTATGAAACAAGGCCCGGTACATAAGTTGACCATACAGACTGCACAGCCACTTCGGGTTGTCTTTGGCCTGCCTGATTTCGTCACGCCGTTGTTGTGCCGACACCACTGACAACGCTTGGGGTAGAGGCCAGGCATCCTTGTACTGTAGTGGCCCTTGATGTTGTGACCTGGGATGGTCGTGGCAGATCTACACTGGGGATTTGTTGAACCTCCAGCATAGCCATCGATCAGCTCCGTGCCCAGCTCGAGGATAAACTTGGTGTGGCTGAGATGCTTGGTCTTGGTGTTAGTTGGACTAGCATCGCCATCACCGGAGCTGTCACCTGATGTATCGACCGGTACATGTACATCCTGGTGGCGGTGCTTGATGAAGCAAATGTAGGCGTTCACCCTACATATATCAATAAGGAAGTACAGGACCTTCTTCCACCAATACTGTGCTTTGCGGGAGCAGGTGTAGTAGGCACGGAGCTGATCCCCACGGTCCACCCCTCCCATGTTGGCCATGTAATCAATGACTTGAGGGGGAGCTGGGATTACTTTGGTTTTCCTCCGGCCACTCTCATCGGGTACCTTGCGCTTTACATTGTGGTGGTCAGGATCCCGCCATCCCTGGTGGGCTGTGGACAACACCATCATTGCCTTGCTATCTTTCCATGCAGTGACGACCATCTGGCCATTCTGCCTGGAATAAAAGGTGCCTCGTTTCACCCGTCTCATCCCCACCAGTCTTCCTGCCAAATCCTTGGGCAGACCTCGGCTATTACTCTTTACTGCCCCAGTGAGGTAGATTCGGCGGGCTAGGAACGCTCTGGCCAAAGACACTGAAGTATAGAGGCGGTCAGTAAAGATGTGATGGAAGCGGGTACGGTGGTGCTTGGCAACTTTGGTGGCAATGGTCGTCATCTTTATCTGCTTTCCCCAGGGATGTTGCATGAAGTTGAGCACGGCTCCAGTAGCTGACTCGGCTAAGACATATATTTTAAATCCTACCCGGATGGGCTTGAGGGGCATGAAGACTTTTCTGATGTTGGCCTTGAACCCTCGGTATCTAATCATAGCTTCATCGATGGAGAGCTCACGCAGGGCATTGAAATTCTTGATACATCTGCGCCTGACCTTGTTCCAGAGTGGCTGGAGGGGGTACAGGGGGTTCTTTTTCTTGAATCTGTATTGCTTTGCCTTGCTTCTGATCAGTGCCGGGTCTTTGTCGGGATCATTACACGCAAGGTATGTGTTCATGGTATCGAACCTGTTGCGGGACATCGTTGTAGAAATCATGTGGTTTCTGAGGGCTGGGTGTGTGCTCCAGTAGCCGCGGTAGTTTGGGAGCTTGTTGAGGCCCATAAGGATATGGACACCAAACCACGCACGGATCTCCCGGATTGTTGTCGGTGTCTTCAGTGCCTCCCTCAGGCTTAGATTCGTCCACTTGACGATGGACAGCAGCAGGGACAGGGGAAAAAACTGTAGGAAGTAGTGGAGCGGTGACTCACTCCGTCTGAATTTGGGCCCAGGTGGTTTTTTCCCATTGAAGGGTCGCACGAAAACATCTGACAGAGTCCTCGTCCATCCATGTATATCAGGGGGGATGTCAGGCTGGAGCACTGATGGTGGGTCAGGATCGTTGTCCGACTCCGGATCCGGCTGTTTTCTCCCTCTTCTCGCCTTCTTTGGAGGTGGTGGTTGGCGACGCCGTTCCTTCCTCCGTCGACTGGGCTCGGGGATGTCACTGCCCGTCTCCTCCTCCTCCTCCTCTTCCTCTTCCTCTTCCTCCTCCCCTTCCTCCTCTTCCTCCTCCTCCGCCTCCGCCTCCTCCTCCTCCTCCTCCCCCTCCTCCTCGTGGGTCTCCCTCCCGTCCTTGTCCCCATCTCCCCTGGGCTCCTCACTTTCCTCTTCCTCCTCGCTCAGTGTCTCCTCCTGACAACTCTCTTCAGACAGGGACATGCAGGCGTTGTCCAGATATTCCTCCTCATCACTTTCAGAGGTGCTAGCCAAAGCCCGGTAGGTTTTCCCCATCCGAACCCCTGCTTCAACGGCACTCTGCCGTATAGCCTGCCGTAGCTCCAGCTTTTTAGCGGCCGCAAGGCGCTCCTTGTAGCCGGCATCTCTGCTCTTGGGGAGTGGCGCTTTCCCCTTGCCTTTTCCTTTCTTCGTCCTCCTCCCGGGCTCCTTTCCCGCACTGCTCCCAGCAATATGCTCCTCCTCTACACCAAGCACTCTTCGCTCTCTCTTTTTCTTTGGTGCTTTTCTTCCTCTACTTCCTCCCATGATCTGTCTCAGGAACACTCCCGACTCCTCCTTCGACATAGACTGTTGCAGGTTTATAAGCTCTCGTGAAGTCATGCTGACTCATATGAGAATGGTGACCATCAGTAATTTTCAGCCTTATTTATAGCTTAAAAAATCTACTGTTTTACATAAATTATATAATATTGCATAAGTATAACTTACCTTTTATTATCTTGCCTTTGAAGTTCACTGGCTTGTGTAATTTTTAGATTCAATTTATTCAACATAAACATAACTAAGGAACTTAACTCTTAAAAATGGATGTAGCTTCAAACAAAACAAAAACTGACTTACATAAACATAACAAAGGAACTTACCTCTTGGAAAATGGATGTGGCTTTTAAAACAAAAACTGACCTTCACAAGTGAGCAGTACAGTGTAACAAGACCCTTGATATGCATAAACAATGTCTTAACTTACCTTGACTGGACCTCTATGGGGAATGTGTATACATGTATAGTGCATGCAAGTATAAGCTAAAGAATAAGTTGTACATGTATAAACAATGCCTCATTGCTTTGACTGAACCTATATTCAGAATGTGCACAGGGCATGAACAGTGTGAAAGTAAGGTAAAAATAACCAGATTCCTAAAAAATCATCTTTTGGATAAACTCCATGATAACTTCAATCCTCCAAAATAAACCTTTCGATAAACCCTCGAAGTAACCCCAATCCTCCAAAATCATCCTTCGATAAACCCCCAAGCATGTAACCTCAATCCTCCAAAATCCTCTTTTGCATAAAACCCCAAGTAACCTCAATCCTCCAAAATCCTCTTTTGCATAAAACCCCAAGTAACCTCAATCCTCCAAAATCAACCAGCATTAGATATAGCCTGATAACCTGGATCCTTCATATTCCTCCAGAGGCAAAAACCCCTTATGACCTCAATCCTGCAAAATCCTCCAATGCACCAACGTCCAAAGGCCCTCAATCCTCCAAATTCCTCCTTTTGGCAAAGAGGATTTTGGAGGATTTGGGATGGTTAGGGTTAAAGAAAGAAATCGAGTACAAAATGTTATGGGGAATAGTGTAGCGAATGCCCCTTTAAAATGACATCACGTGACATGTGATCACTTCATAACGTCAAGTCAATGTTCACCTATAACACCCGGTGGCATACCTAGATACATGTTTCAACTTAATCGGACTTGTACTTTTGTTTATATATGGCTTCAAAAACTGCACCTTTAAGATGACGTCACGTGACGTGTGATGACATCATCATCATAATGTCATGTCAATTTTCGTCCATAAACCTGCAGACCTACCTGGATATTACATTTCACCTTAATCAAACTTGTACTTTTGTTTATATATGGCTTCAAAAACTGCCCCTTTAAGATGACGTCACGTGACATGTGATGACGTAATCATAACATCATGTCAATGTTCATCTATAACACCCGGTGGCATACCTAGATATTACGTTTCAACTTAATCGGACTTGTACTTTTGTAGATATATGGCTTCGAAAAAATGCCCCTTTAAGATGACGTCACGTGACATGTGATGACGTCATCATGACGTAAAAGTTCGCCACACATTGTGAGCAGTTGGTGTAAGTGTCTGCCAAGTTTAAAAGTAGCCAAAGTGGCCGGTAAGAAAGAAAACGTTTACAAATGCTATGTGCAATATTCTAGCGACTTGAAAAAAGAATTTTTTTCATGACGTCATCATGACGTCACACAATTTGCGCTTTTTATGGCATATCTTTGAGACATACATGTACCAAAGCTATAACAAAAATAATTTTTAAAATATCTTGTTTTGTTCGCTAGATATATTGAAAAGAATGTTACGATTCTAAAACTTCAAAAATTTAGCGACTTGAAAAAAGACTAGAAATCAACCCGTTTTATAAACAGCAAGCACATAATACCCATGGTTATCAGCCCTTCCCAGAATTCCTTTGTGTTATATTGAATTTGGTCTAAATTTTGAAATGGCTCCTATTTCACACTTGAGTGAGCCACGATCATGAAATTTTGGAATTAGGTACAGGAAAATTCAACGAATACATTTTTGTAATCGGATTGACCCTTACATGCGTTTAAAAAAAAAAGATTTGTTGATGACGTCATCATGACGTCACACAATTTTCGCCTTTTAGGGCATATCTTTGAGACATACCAAAGCTATAACAAAAAGAATTTTGAAAATATCTTGTTTTGTTGGCTAGATATATTGAAAAGAATGTTACGATTTTAATACTTCAAAAATTCAGCGACTTGAAAAAAGACTAGAAATCAACCCCTTTTATAAACATCAAGCACATAATAGCCATGGTTATCTGCCCGTCCCAGAATTCCTTTGTGTTATATTGAATTTGGTCTAAATTTTGAAATGGCTGTCATTTCTTACTTGAGTGAGCCACGATCATGAAATTTTGGAATTGGGTACAGGAAAATTCAATGTATACATTTTTGTAATCGGATTGACCCTTACATGCGTTAAAAAAAAACATATTTTTGATGACGTCATCATGACGTCACACAATTTTCGCTTTTTAGGGCATATCTTTGAGACATACCAAAGCTATAACAAAAAGAATTTTTAAAATGTCTTGTTTTGTTCGCTAGATATATTGAAAAGAATGTTACGATTAAAAAAAATCAAAAATTCAGCGACTTGAAAAAAGACTAGAAATCAACCCCTTTTATAAACAGCATGCACATAATAGCCATGGTTATCTGCCCGTCCCAGAATTCCTTTGTGTTATATTGAATTTGGTCTAAATTTTCAAATGGCTGTCATTTCTTACTTGAGTGAGCCACGATCATGAAATTTTGGAATTACGTACAGAAAAATTCAATGTATACATTTTTGTAATCGGATTGACCCTAACATGAGTTTAAAAAAAAAAATTGTTTGATGACGTCATCATGACGTCACACAATTTTTGCCTTTTAGGGTATATCTTTGAGACATACCAAAGCTATAACAAAAATAATTTTGAAAATATCTTGTTTTGTTCGCTAGATATAGTGAAAAGAATGTTACGATTTTATAACTTCAAAAATTCAGCGACTTGAAAAAAGACTAGAAATCAACCGCTTTTATAAACAGCTAGCACATTTAAGCCATGGTTATCTGTCCTTCCCAGAATTCCTTTGTGTTATATTGAATTTGGTCTAAATTTTGAAATGGCTGTTATTTCTTACTTGAGTGAGCCACGATCATGAAATTTTGGAATTGGGTACAGGAAAATTCAATATACACATTTTTGTAATCGGATTGACCCTTACATGCGTTAACAAAAAAACACATTTTTGATGACGTCATCATGACGTCACACAATTTTCGCAATTTAGGGCATATCTTTGAGACATACCAAAGCTATAAGAAAAAGAATTTTGAAAATATCTTGTTTTGTTCGCTAGATATAATTTAATGAATGTTACGATTTTCAAAATTCAAAAATTCATAAAAAATCACGTGATGACGTCACCATGACGTAAAAGATCGGCATGCATCCTGAGCAGTTGGTCTAAGTGTCTGTTAAGTTTAAAAGCAATCGGCTGCATAAAAGTAGCCAAAGTGCCTGGCAGAAAGAAAACGTGTACAAATGCTATGGGCAAAAGTCTGAAAAAGAAAAAAAAAAAAAAACTAGACATGTTATGTGTTTGTCCCGTGGACAAACACAGGGCTGTTTCGTGTTTTTTTTATTGTGTTAGTTAGTCAAATGTTTATACAATAATTAACGTTATTGGATGTGTGAAGGATTGGTTTAAAGAAAGAAATCGAGTACAAATGTTATGGGGAATAGTGTAGCGAATGCCCCTTTAAAATGACATCACGTGACATGTGATCACTTCATAACGTCAAGTCAATGTTCACCTATAACACCCGGTGGCATACCTAGATACATGTTTCAACTTAATCGGACTTGTACTTTTGTTTATATATGGCTTCAAAAACTGCACCTTTAAGATGACGTCATGTGACATGTGATGACATCATAATAATGTCATGTCAATTTTCAT
Organism: Hippasteria phrygiana; assembly: GCA_037893225.1. Lineage (NCBI taxonomy): Eukaryota > Metazoa > Echinodermata > Asteroidea > Valvatida > Goniasteridae > Hippasteria > Hippasteria phrygiana. The sequence continues at coordinate 467,737 of JAZGUH010000511.1, read as the reverse complement.
CTAGAAACCTATTGGGCTACCTAGATATTACTTTTCAACTTAATCGAACTTGTACTTTTGTTTATATATGGCTTCAAAAACTGCCCCTTTAAGATGACGTCACGTGACATGTGATGACGTAATCATAACATCATGTCAATGTTCATCTATAACACCCGGTGGCATACCTAGATATTACGTTTCAACTTAATCGGACTTGTACTTTTGTAGATATATGGCTTCGAAAAAATGCCCCTTTAAGATGACGTCACGTGACATGTGATGACGTCATCATGACGTAAAAGTTCGCCACACATTGTGAGCAGTTGGTGTAAGTGTCTGCCAAGTTTAAAAGTAGCCAAAGTGGCCGGTAAGAAAGAAAACGTTTACAAATGCTATGTGCAATATTCTAGCGACTTGAAAAAAGAATTTTTTTCATGACGTCATCATGACGTCACACAATTTGCGCTTTTTATGGCATATCTTTGAGACATACCAAAGCTATAACAAAAAGAATTTTTAAAATATCTTGTTTTGTTCGCTAGATATATTGAAAAGAATGTTACGATTTTAAAACTTCAAAAATTCAGCGACTTGAAAAAGACTAGAAATCAACCCCTTTTATAAACAGCAAGCTCATAATAGCCATGGTTATCAGCCCTTCCCAGAATTCCTTTGTGTTATATTGAATTTGGTCTAAATTTTGAAATGGCTGTTATTTCTTACTTGAGTGAGCCACGATCATGAAATTTTGGAATTGGGTACAGAAAAATACAATGTATACATTTTTGTAATCAGATTGACCCTTACATGCGTTTAAAAAAAAATATATTGTTGATGACGTCATCATGACGTCACACAATTTTCGCCATTTAGGGCATATCTTTGAGACATACCAAAGCTGTAACAAAAATAATTTTGAAAATATCTTGTTTTGTTCGCTAGATATATTGAAAAGAATGTTACGATTTTAAAACTTCAAAAATTCAGCGACTTGAAAAAAGACTAGAAATCAACCCCTTTTATAAACAGCAAGCTCATAATAGCCATGGTTATCAGCCCGTCCCAGAATTCCTTTGTGTTATATTGAATTTGGTCTAAATTTTGAAATGGCTGTCATTTCTTACTTGAGTGAGCCACGATCATGAAATTTTGGAATTGGGTACAGAAAAATACAATGTATACATTTTTGTAATCGGATTGACCCTTACATGCGTTAAAAAAAAATATATATTTTTGATGACGTCATCATGACGTCACACAATTTTCGCCTTTTAGGGCATATCTTTGAGACATACCAAAGCTATAACAAAAAGAATTTTGAAAATATCTTGTTTTGTTCGCTAGATATATTGAAAAGAATGTTACGATTTTAATACTTCAAAAATTCAGCGACTTGAAAAAAGACTAGAAATCAACCCCTTTTATAAACAGCAAGCTCATAATAGCCATGGTTATCAGCCCGTCCCAGAATTCCTTTGTGTTATATTGAATTTGGTCTAAATTTTGAAATGGCTGTCATTTGTTACTTGAGTGAGCCACGATCATGAAATTTTGGAATTGGGTACAGAAAAATACAATGTATACATTTTTGTAATCAGATTGACCCTTACATGCGTTAAAAAAAAAAAGCATTTTTGATGACGTCATCATGACGTCACACAATTTTCGCTTTTTAAGGCATATCTTTGAGACATACCAAAGCTATAAGAAAAAGAATTTTGAAAATATCTTGTTTTGTTCGCTAGATATAATTTAATGAATGTTACGATTTTCAAAATTCAAAAAATCATACAAAATCACGTGATGACGTCATCATGACGTAAAAGTTCGGCATGCATTCTGACCAGTTGGTCTAAGTGTCTGTTAAGTTTAAAGGCAATCGGTTGCTTAAAAGTAGCCAAAGTGCCGGTCAGAAAGAAAACGTGTACAAATGCTATGGGCAATAGTCTGAAAAGGAAAAAAAAGAAAAACTAGAAACTGGTGTTTGTGTACAAACACAGGGCTGTTTCGGGTGTTTTTTTTTTTTTTGTGGGAGTATGATTCTAATTCTTGATGAGATATCAATGGTAGATGAAACAAAATCTTGTTTTACATTCAAGCAATTACGTATCCTTAATCATAATTGTTTTGGAAATGTGAGCATACTTGCAGTTTGTGACCATGATGATGTCATTGTGATGTCACACATTTTGCACATTCATATGTAAGTACATATCACCTAACAAATGTATTACAAATTGTTTTTTGAAATTAGCATGTAGGTTTGATGAGATATGGCTTTGGGGTTTAAAAACTTAAAAATTACTAGAAAATCGTATAATGATGTCATCATGACGTCATGTAATTTTTGTCAATAACGCCTGCTAGCATACCTACATATCACGTTTCAATTTCATTGGACTTGTAATTCTGTCGATATATGGCTTCGAAGAATCCACCTTTAAGATGACGTCACGTGACATGTGATGACATCATCATAATGTCATGTCAATTTTCATCTATAAACTTGCAGACGTACCTAGATATTACATTTCAACTTAATCGAACTTGTACTTTTGTTTATAAGTGGCTTCAAAAACTGCCCCTTTAAGATGACGTCAGGTGACATGTGATGAAGTCATCATAACATCATGTCAATTTTCATCTATAAACCTGCTGGCCTACTTAGATATTACATTTCAACTTAATCGAGCTTGTACTTTTGTAGATATGGCTTCAAAAACTGCCCCTTTAAGATGACATCACGTGACATGTGATGACATCATGATAATGTCATGTCAATTTTCAGCTATAAACCTACTGGGCTACCTAGATATTACTTTTCAACTTAATCGAACTTGTAATTTTGTTTATATATGGCTTCAAAAACTGCCCCTTTAAGATGACGTCACGTGACATGTGATGACGTCATCATAACGTCAATTCAATTTTTATCTATAAACCTACTAGGCTACCTAGATATTACTTTTAAACTTAATCGGACTTGTGCTTTTGTAGACATATGGCTTCAAAAACTGCCCCTTTAAGATGACGTCACGTGACATGTGATGACATCAATTATGATAATGTCATGTCAATTTTCAGCTATAAACCTACTGGGCTACCTAGATATTACTTTTCAACTTAATCGAATTTGTACTTTTGTAGATATATGGCTTCAAAAACTGCCCCTTTAAGATGACGTCACGTGGCATGTGATGACGTCATCAAGAGGTAAAAGTTCGGCACACATTGTGAGCAGTTAGTCTAAGTGTCTGTCAAGTTTAAAAGTACCCAAAGTGCCGGTAAGAAAGAAAACGTGTACAAATGCTATAGGCAATAATCTAGCGAGTGCCCCTTTAAGATGACACCACGTGACATGTTATGACTTGATCATAACGTCATGTCAATTTTCATCTATAACACCAGGTGGCATACCTTACGTTCCAACTGAATCGGACTTGTACTTTTGTAGATATATGGCTTCGAAAAATGCCCCTTTAAGATGACGTCACGTGACATGTGATGACGTCATCAGGACGTAAAAGTTCGGCACACATTGTGAGCAGTTGGGGTAAGTGTCTGCCAAGTTTAAAAGTAGCCAATGTGGCCGGTAAGAAAGTAAACGTTTACAAATGCTATGGGCAATATTCTATCGACTTGAAAAAAGATTTTTTTTATGACGTCATCATGACGTCACACAATTTTCGCTTTTTAGGGCATATCTTTGAAACATACCAAAGCTATAACAAAAAGAATTTTGAAAATATCTTGTTTTGTTCGCTAGATATATTGAAAAGAATGTTACGATTTAAACAATTTAGAAATTCAGCGACTTGAAAAAAGACTAGAAATCAACCCCTTTTATAAACAGCAAGCTCATAATAGCCATGGTTATCAGCCCGTCCCAGAATTCCTTTGTGTTATATTGAATTTGGTCTAAATTTTGAAATGGCTGTCATTTCTTACTTGAGTGAGCCACGATCATGAAATTTTGGAATTGGGTACAGAAAAATACAATGTATACATTTTTGTAATCGGATTGACCCTTACATGCGTTAAAAAAAAAAATATATTTTTGATGACGTCATCATGACGTCACACAATTTTCGCCTTTTAGGGCATATCTTTGAGACATACCAAAGCTATAACAAAAAGAATTTTGAAAATATCTTGTTTTGTTCGCTAGATATATTGAAAAGAATGTTACGATTTTAATACTTCAAAAATTCAGCGACTTGAAAAAAGACTAGAAATCAACCCCTTTTATAAACAGCAAGCTCATAATAGCCATGGTTATCAGCCCGTCCCAGAATTCCTTTGTGTTATATTGAATTTGGTCTAAATTTTGAAATGGCTGTCATTTCTTACTTGAGTGAGCCACGATCATGAAATTTTGGAATTGGGTACAGCAAAATTCAATATATACATTTTTGTAATCAGATTGACCCTTACATGCGTTAAAAAAAAAAAGCATTTTTGATGACGTCATCATGACGTCACACAGTTTTCGCTTTTTAGGGCATATCTTTGAGACATACCAAAGCTATAAGAAAAAGAATTTTGAAAATATCTTGTTTTGTTCGCTAGATATAATTTAATGAATGTTACGATTTTCAAAATTCAAAAATTCATAAAAAATCACGTGATGACGTCATCATGACGTAAAAGTTCGGCATACATTCTGAGCAGTTGGTCTAAGTGTCTGTTAAGTTTAAAGGCAATCGGCTGCATAAAACTAGCCAAAGTCCCTGGCAGAAAGAAATCGTGTACAAACGCTATGGGCAAAAAGTCTGAAAAAGAAAAAAAAAAAAAAAAAAATAGACATGTTATGTGTTTGTCCCGTGGACAAACACAGGGCTGTTTCGTGTTTTTCTTATTGTGTTAGTCAATCAAATGTTTATACAATAATTAACGTTATTGGATGTGTGAAGGATTGGTTTAAAGAAAGAAATCGAGTACAAATGTTATGGGGAATAGTGTAGCGAATGCCCCTTTAAGATGACATGACGTGACATGTGATTACTTCATAACGTCAAGTCAATGTTCACCTATAACACCCGGTGGCATACCTAGATTTATGTTTCAACTTAATTGGACTTGTACTTTTGTAGATATATGGCTTTGAAAAATGCCCCTTTAAGATGACGTCACGTGACATGTGATGACGTCATCATAACATCATGTCAATGTTCATCTATAACACCCGGTGGCATACCTAGATATTACGTTTCAACTTAATCGGACTTGTACTTTTGTAGATATATGGCTTCGAAAAAATGCCCCTTTAAGATGACGTCACGTGACATGTGATGACGTCATCATGACGTAAAAGTTCGGCAGACAATGTGAGCAGTTGGTGTAAGTGTCTGCCAAGTTTAAAAGTAGCCAAAGTGGCCGGTAAGAAAGAAAACGTTTACAAATGCTATGGGCAATATTCTAGCAACTTGAAAAAATAATTTATTTATGACGTCATCATGACGTCACACAATTTTCGCTTTTTATGGCATATCTTTGAGACATACTAAAGCTATAACAAAAAGAATTTTGAAAATGTCTTGTTTTGTTCGCTAGATATATTGAAAAGAATGTTACGATTTAAGAAATTCAAAAATTCAGCGACTTGAAAAAAGACTACAAATCAACCCCTTTTATAAACAGCAAGCACATAATAGCCATGGTTATCAACCCGTCCCAGAATTCCTTTGTGTTATATTGAATTTGGTCTAAATTTTGAAATGGCTGTCATTTCTTACTTGAGTGAGCCACGATCATGAAATTTTGGAATTACGTACAGAAAAATTCAATGAATACACTTTTGTAATCGGATTGACCCTTACATGCGTTTAAAAAAAAAGATTTGTTGATGACGTCATCATGACGTCACACAATTTTCGCTTTTTAGGGCATATCTTTGAGACATACCAAAGCTGTAACAAAAATAATTTTGAAAATATCTTGTTTTGTTCGCTAGATATATTAAAAAGAATGTTACGATTTTAAAACTTCAAAAATTTTGCGACTTGAAAAAAGACTAGAAATCAACCCCTTTTATAAACAGCAAGCACAAAATACCCATGGTTATCAGCCCTTCCCAGAATTCCTTTGTGTTATATTGAATTTGGTCTAAATTTTGAAATGGCTCCTATTTCATACTTGAATGAGCCACGATCATGAAATTTTGGAATTAGGTACAGGAAAATTCAATGTATACATTTTTGCAATCGGATTGACCCTTACATGCGTTAACAAAAAAACACATTTTTGATGACGTCATCATGACGTCACACAATTTTCGCAATTTAGGGCATATCTTTGAGACATACCAAAGCTATAACAAAAAGAATTTTGAAAATATCTTGTTTTGTTCGCTAGATATAATTTAATAAATGTTACGATTTTCAAAATTCAAAAATTCATAAAAAATCACGTGATGACGTCATCATGACGTATAAGTTCGGCATGCATCCTGAGCAGTTGGTCTAAGTGTCTGGTAAGTTTAAAGGCAATCGGCTGCATAAAAGTAGCCAAAGTGCCTGGCAGAAAGAAAACGTGTACAAATGCTATGGGCAAAAAGTCTGAAAAAGAAAAAAAAAAAAAAAAAAAAAAAAAGAAAAAAAAAAAAATCTTAACGAAAACAAGGGCTGTTTCGAAAAACTTTCGAAACAGCCAATTATTGAAAGATTGTACGTTTCAGTGTAATGCACACCCCCTAGGGTGCATCCAAAATCATATCAACTTGTTGGATTTAGTAGGGTTAAGAATGTACATGTAGGTCTGCAATCTTGGTTATTTTGTATTTCAAATAATGCTAGTCTGTTTACATGTAGCTCACGCAGTACTCTATTGCATGCATGCAAATGACTGTAAAATACATGTGTAGATTGTACATACATTGTACATGTACATGTAAAACATTCCTGAAACATTGTAATCTGCTTTTGAATAATATAGGATAATTGTAGGACATTTGTACAAGGCATTGTGTACAATGTCAATATATTTACTTCCACATTGACCAATTTGAAATATGAGCTGAGCCACAAATTACAAGTACAGACATTGAATTACAACATCGCTTGTTATTGTCACTGCATGACATGTCCAATCACATAGTCGTACATTATACAGTAAAAATCAGTTTAAAAAAAAAAACTGACAGTTTTATTTTTTTAGAGGCAGTGGTGTGCTTTTAAAGTCTACATTTACAAATGTATTTGATGGGAAATGTATTCAATTTGGGATGCTCCCAATGCATACAATGACTCAAAATACAATGTTTCAATTTCAATTTATGATGATGTTCAATTTTTTGTAGAGTGAACTAAGAAAATTGACGGGAGCAGAATTTGAACATGAGACCGCTGGAGTGCCATAGCGTTCCTTGTGTTTTTTTTGATAAATCATATTCAAGTTTATTAATTTTCTCATCTTCATCCACAGGTGATGCCAGTCCACTGTCTCCAGAGCAGAGGCAGGCATCCTCCTCGGAGGATGGTAGTGTACCCCTACATAGTAACCCCACCCCTAACAGCCGTGTGGTCGCCTTGGAGAAGCAGCTAGCCATTGAGATGAAGGTCAAGCAAGGAGCAGAGAACATGCTACAGATGTACTCCACAGGGGGTAAGGATCGGAAGATGTTAGCTGAGGCACAGCAGATGCTCCAAGACAGTAAGGTCAAGATTGAGGTCATCAAGATGGAGATCTTGAAGGTACAGCAGATGGCTGGTAATAGCCTGTCGGCTGACTCCACACACATGGACGGCACTGATCTTGGTAAGGACTCTTTAGTTTTAAAGAAACTATCACTTATGTGGTTCTGACAATAACATTGTTTCAACAATGCTTTGCAATGTCTAGTAACACCTATTTACCTTACTCTATGTGACTGTTAAGCAGGGTTGTCTTAATTACATGCGCAAACTAGTGCCTTGCCTAGCAGTGTGGGTCAAGCGTGCCGCGTAGATGAATCAAAGAAGCTCCGCCCACCCCCCCCCCCCCCCCCCCCCCTGACATTTTGACCAATCACAGCTGCCAAAAGTCTAAATTCATGTACGTGTGTGTAGGTACTGTACATTGATGTCATTGGTCAATACATATATGTACATATGTACATGTACATCAAAGGGTGGGCTTAAGGGATTGGTGTATTACAGTGCCACAATCGACTCACAATGTACGCTACCAAAAGAGAGGTTTCGTTAGCGCACGGTTAGTGCATACACCGACGACTAGCTCTAAACGGTATGCAGCGAAAATTGGTAAACAATGTTTTTATCCATTGCAACCACTATCCGTGTAAACGAGGTGATTACGTTTAGGATGAGTGAGGAAAACGTCAAACAAGCGCAAAAACTGATGAGGTCACGAGAACTAAACAGTCGTTTCTCTAACCGTGTGCTAACGAAACCTCTCTAATATGTGATTGATATGTGTACTGATCATGCATTAGACTGTTGGTACACAGTGTTTTCAACTCTAGAGGGCCTTAAAACCCTAACCCTCCAGGGCATGTTTTGCTAGAACCCTGCCAGATGCATCAGATTGCATACTTTGTCACATTGACTTGTGTGTTAATGGCACAATATGACAGCTGCATGGTTTGACATAAATAAGACCTCATTTCTGCTTTTATTTTATTACAACTGAAAATTCAAAAAGTGCGTGAATTTGTGTAATAAATGTCCTCTTAATAAATGTTAAGTAAATAATGCTGTGTCACCTTATCTGCATGTTATCGTATTGTCATGACCTCAACAGGTCATTATGAATTCACAATGTGGGTAACTGGATGTCTTTCCACTTATCTATGAGATCACCATATTTTTAGGAGATTTGTTGTGGTCTGTGACCTTCAGTAACCATAACCAGATGAGAAAAGAGAGGTACAGGGTATGTTCAGATGTAAATTCTCGTTGCCTTTCACTTTCAGTTCAAAAATTGTAAAATTTCTCAGTCCTTATTGGTAAAACAGATTACATACTTATGTACTCCACATGCATGTATTCTGTGTGATTTACCCTTCAGTTTGTTGACTAACCATCAGTTGTATTCGAGTCCCTGCAAGTCCTTTCACAAGTCCCTGCAAAAGTCCCTGCAAGTCCTTTCACAAGTTCCTGCAAGTCCCTGCAAGTCCATCACAAGCCCTCCAGTCCTAATCCCAATCACAAGCTATTCAAATGAGCTGTGACAAAGGCATTCCCTTGTCATTGTTCATCCAGTTACTTGTGACCCGCTGTATGAAAGCACTTCTGACTGGGCTTGTGAAAAGACTTGTGCAAGGACTTGCAGGGATTCGAATACAACTCTGCTAACCATAGAGACTGGTAGTGTGCGTACATGCAGAACTTTACAGATTGTGCACTTGCTTCAAGGGGTCAATTCTGTTTACGTTGAAATCATATGACGTGGTATTTCTGAAGCGGAGAGTTAAAGGGAAAGTCCACCCTGAGTTTATACAAAAATAATATTAATTAAAGAACGTTAATTGCAATTGTGACTTACTTTTTATTTCATTTTGATTGGTTTCGGTAATCGTATAAACCGGAAATTTTTTCATAACGCGCCTGCCGTCATGTGAGCCGCCCTTTTGCTCTGGAATATCGGTACATCCAGGATACTGTGACGTAGTGGCTGCACTACCAAGCATGCCAAGCCGGCCGGCCGGCCCCGCGGCCTGAGCTGTGCGAGTGCAGTGAACCATTGTCCGTACACACACGAGAACGTGGCAGTGTTTTTCCTTGACGCGCGTCTGTTTTCCATATTCCTTGCGAATTTTTGCCTGACTGCTAAAGCAAAACTCGGTCGTGCTGTAGTACAGCAACATCATGACGATTTGGCAAGCTTTTGGCTGCTCAAATAAACCGAATTCTCAAAAAGGTCTTAGCTTCTTCCAAATTCCGAATCCCCCAAACGACCGGATATTTGTAAGAAATGGCTGAACGATATAAAAACGCGAAGCTCGACTTCGAACCAGATTGCTTTAAGGAAAATCGGCAGGCAGTTCTCCTGGGGTAGGCTAAGAATCTTCAAAATGATGCAGTGCCTAACATATTTTTTTTCCGACCAGAACAGACTTTGTGCTCTTCTAAAAAAAATATGAAAAACCACGATAAATTGCAGCACGTATCCAATTGCTGATCCGGTTACATTTTGTAGATTTATTTTTACTCTTTAACAAAGCTGTTGCACAATTCATGTGTCCTGATTATAATTTATATTTTTATTATGGCAATGAGGGTGGCATATCTTTGTTCCAATCTAATATTTCAACATCGTGCACATTGACTTGTAAACACTCAGTTAGGATTGAACAATACATTGTAGCTTCGTTGAACTCATCAGGAGATGTCAACACACGAGGGCGCTATTTGTGCCAGTCATTATCATGGCATGTGAAGTACTGTCCATGTAGGTGATATGCATCGCCTACACGACAACCACAATTGTGGGAGACTGTACCCGACCAATTTCCACAATAAAAAGAAATAATTGTCTTATGAGTCATCACGTGTGTAATGTATGAATGAAATGTAAATCCATTTGTTATGGATTATAAGCTGAATTCTGTACACATATTTTGATTTGTTTTATTTTTTATATGTATAATTAGTTTCTCCTTGTGGCAGGTTAAAAAAAAATGTTGACAGACAAATTTACTTTGAATGACGTGAGTTTGTTGGAAAATGAAGTCTACCATACACATGTATGTACATTTGTACCTGTAATACAGTGAACTTTGAGACCCACGGTGTATGACTTCACCAGACTCAGAGTTACCTGCTTTGTTTGTACACCAAAAACTTTGTATGTATTTCCTTCATTAACCCTAACATCCTAAGCATTCACTTGGGGTGCAGTACACTGTAAGTACAAAATACTACTCAATTCTCATATGCCAGTGTAGTTAGTCCTGTATACTACAGTTTACTCAATTAATGTAGTATTTTGTAGTATTCAGTGACGTTAGGGTTAAAGAACCATAGAATTTAATGAAAGTTGGCATAGACATCATCAACCCCTAGCAAAGGTGTATGCCGACAAGTCAGGTCAGGATGATGTAATCATGTGTCACATGACATTAGCTTAAATGTCTCATGTTCACATGATTTTTTGGTCATTAAATTACATTGGATGTAGCGTTTATATGCATGTAGACTTGTACAGTGTACGAGGAGGTATGATGTCCAAAACGTACCTTGTGATGACATCATTGTGTCACATGACATGATCACAAAAAGTTAATTTGTTGGACTTTTCTTGAGAAGGTACATGTGTAGATTCAAAATTCCTTTTGTTATGACGTATAGGACATGAGAGATTGCCCAACAAATTGCAAAAATGATGAAGTCATCAAGACGTCATATACATGTATACAATGTACATGTTGGATAAAACATTGTGACTAAATTTATGCATTTTTAAATATTTTTATATTAAAATTTAAACTCGGGTAGAGTCAAAGTACAGCGCCCTACACTGTGCCCCTTTGATTCTCTTATATATAGAACATGGTGATGATGGATTCCAGGTATGCATGCACCTTACAGGAAGGTCACCCTTATAAGGTCACCTTGAGATGGTCAGAATTGATGAATTTCCACACTGTTCATGCATGCATGCATGCTGATAGCAAATGAACAATCAAAAAAGCCTGGTGGTCTGTTGAATTACAGGTACATTATACAATCCTTTCAATATGCACTTGCTAGATCTACATGTACATGTACATGTAGTTTGTATTCTAATTGTTCTACATTTTTGGAAGCAGAAATGCATAAAATGCTTAAATGTAAATGTCCAAAGGTAGTTTCATCACAATACATGTAGAGATGATTTCATTAATTGGTCATATCAGATGAAACAAATTGTGAGTTTGTGACTGACACTTGAAAACGAACAAGTGGCATTATGTATGTACATGTATGTACATTTGTATAATTCATTCACAGTTTTGATTACACACATGTGTACAAGTTTAATTACAACAGTTGGGTAAAGAGTTTAATTTGAATGCATACATAGCCTGTGCATTGTTCGTAATAATGTACAACAATGTATGTTTTTGTTCAGTATGAGATCACATATTAGTATTTTAAGCATTTAAATCAAAGGCTTTGTATGACATTGAAATTGCAAAAACACAAGGTGTCATTAAAAAAATATTGGTTCTTTTTAAATGTTCGTTAAAATTTGTAAAGGGGTTTTGCATATTTTTCTGTTTAAAGATTTAAACCTTCACATGCTTAATTTGGCTGTAATGTGGCTATGTAACTTTATACATGTACATGTACATGTACATGTAGGTGGACCCTTTGCTTTACACTACGTGAGAATTGTAAGGGATCGGCTTGAAAAATAAACTGTCAGAATTGGAAAGTTCTCAAGCACAACAGAGGCTAGAGTTGACATCAGATCATCACATTTTCAACAGCAGATTTTTTGAATGGTCAATTGGTAATTTTTCCCAGCAAGAGTTGTCTATAAACCTACATGTACATGTACATTGTAATTTGTACATTGTATGTATTTTCAATTCAAACGTGCAAAGATTTAAAAATCAGTTTAACTTCTGTAGGTTTTTTTCAAAGCATTTTGTAAGCATTTCCAGATACTTTATGCTGTAGTACCAAAAATCCACAATATCTTGTTGAAACATCCTTTAGTTTAGAAATGTGCCGGCAATTTTGTTTGCATTGCTTGAATACAACAAACAAGACAGTACTTCAGCTGGGTCAGTTTATTGTTGATGAGTCACTCATAGTCGTAGCCCATTTTATTGCCAAAGTGTGCTTATTTCTTTTATTATATGTACATATAGAACCAGTCTGCATTTTGACACTGAACTCATTTTGAAATGTTAATGTGAGAAACAAGATTTTGCTTCAACTGGCCTATCCACCATCATGAGTCATGATTGACTTTGATAGAGCCTGCCCAGTGTTATATTTTACTTCAGTACATGTACCTAACCAGTTCAGTACCACATTGTTTACTGGCTGATCTCCCCCCCCCCCCCCCCCCCACATTATCACATTCTTTGTTCAGTCAAGCTAAACCACTCCAGAAGAAAAACAGCTAGCTGCTTGCTAAATGGTTGTACTTTCAACCAAAGATTTCACCCTCATCAAGAGTTGATAGAAAAGGAAAATGTTCCGTGTCAAGTTTGTTCCATAAAAATTAAAATTTCATATGATGTAAAAAATAGCAAAGTTATGGCCGTTTTCTCATGTGGCCCACTTCATCAAATCAGGTTCTTCAAAATTGTTATCTTGAATAAAAACTATATTAATTACCGCAAAATTTCAGATTGAAATTGTACCTGTGTAAAATCACTCTTCAGACAAATTCAAAAGCACTGGGAAGCATGTATGTTTACAATTCATGGTCACTAGTAACAAGACAATACCCCAGCTAGCCAGGTGTTGATTGTTTATGAGTCACACAACAGTAGGTTGTTTTATTTTTAATATTGACAGGGCCAGCCCTGTACTTCCTTAACCCCCATTGGCTATTTGGTTTGTGGGCAAATCTAACCACGTGTGCAGTGGAAACAGGGCATGTAGTGTTAGTTTATCTAGACAAGGTATTTTAGCTTGTGTTCCTTCCTCCATTACACACTGGATGAACTCAACCACAAAGAACCACTTTCTTAGTTTGTAGTGCTGGAAAGATTTGCCTGAGTAGTGCAGTTTGTTCTTTGTTTTTTGATTTGCCATAATATATCATAGCCAGGATATTCAACATGATTTTCTGTCTTGTGGGTGAGTATGAACATGACATGTATGCCTGCATTTCTGCAGTGTACAGAGTATCTTGGTTTGTTGTATTGTTCATTTCTTTTTAAAAAGTGGTGTATTGCTTTCAAGAGGATGTCACCTCGGGTTTTTAGAAATCTGCAAGTTAATTGTACATTGTACATAATCCTTAGGCCTTTAATACTAATAGCTCCATGCTTGTACACATGCACAAATATGGAACTACTGTACAATTAGGTGCTTTATTTTAACTGTTAGCATTTGTACATGTTTAGGAATTTTATCTTAACTAATTTTAACTTTTGATACATATGTACATGTACTTGTACAAATTGTGTTTAGGTAGTCATAAAGATACATTGCATGTCATACTTTTAAGGTCTGCAAAATTTGTAAATGCTTAAAATGCTTGTCATGTGTGAATTTAACAGGCCATACTACCACATGAACAGTCATCAAAAGGAAGTGTATACACAAGGTGATCATTGCTTTTGCTAGAAGATATAGCACACTCTACAGTTTGCACATGGAGTGTATGAATATGCATCAGTTGATCAATCTGTAAAAGATTTTTTTTAAGCGTTCCCTCTTTTTCTCCTGTGTGGTCTCCAGGTTATCGTCGGGCCTCAGCAGCCGATCTCCAAATGAGCCCGTTAGAGTTCCGCATTGAGGAGCTCAGACATCACTTCAAGATTGAGCTCGCCGTGGTAGAAGGCTTCAAGAATATCTGTAGGATGCTGAGTGAGAGCAAGGCATCAGACAAGAAAGGATTGGCAGAGGTAATATAGTCAACTACCTATCCATGCCATCCCCAGAACAACTCCCATGTGAATACCAGTGAGCGATATGCCAAATTCCCACAGTCAAAACTAAGGGATTACTCTGGAAGCTAATTGTTACTTTACCAAATTTCTTTTTCAAAGTAAACAAAGAAACTGGCAGGAGCAGGATTCGAACCTGTGACCTCCGGGTTACCGTACCGGCGCTCTACCAACTGAGCTATCTTGCCCTATGTTGGCAGTCTCCCAAATTGTCAGTATCTTTGTTCGGGTTGTTAAAATTCTAGTAGTAAGATTGTAACCTGTGGATTTTTTTAAACTGGGGCCAGTGATGTTGAAGACTTGCATTTGACGAAGCAATTCTTGTTTTTTCTAGGCTGAGAGGGGAATGACCGAGTCAAGTCACAAGTTGGACATCCTCAGATTAGCCCTAGAGAAGAGAATCAAGGAACTGCCGCTAGATTCAGATACAGAGAAGATACAACAGATCAAGGATGAACTGGCTACTGGCAAATCACAGGTATGCTGAGCACCCATCTGTCTGTCCATCTCACTGATAACGACTTTCTTATACTCTAGATTTGTGAGGATGCCATCATCATTTTGATGGACTACCACAAACAATTGCTTTACCTAATCACTTTCCAGTGAGGTTTATTCGATTAAAATTCAGTTTGTTTTATGGGTAATATAAAACCTTTTTGGCCTTGTTTTTACAACTGCAGTCGTATGGCACCCTGCCTAAGCCTGCTGCACTGACTGGCCGGTTGGAAGTCCGTCTCATGGGATGTCAAGATCTGCTAGAGACCATCCCTAATAGGTCCAAGACAAACTCCTCATCAGGTGCATTCAGTCCTGGGGAGAGTAGGGGACTGCTCAAGGGGAAGACGTCATTTCATGGAAGAACCAGCAACAGATCATCCAGCACCAGACGAGACGAGTTGTCAAGTAGGTTTAATCTGTGTGGGTAATTGGCACTGTGTTCTTAACTTGCCTTTCATTTCTGGTGAACCTGGTTCGATTTCTGTCCAGGTACATTGTGTGGATTGGGTTTTCAGTCTTTACCTGATTGCGTAGGTTTCCCCAAAAAATATTGTTCTCTGGGGTTTTTCTCCCACGACTAAAAATAAAATGTCCTTTGCTTGTCTTCTCTCATGCAAAACTTGGGCCCTGAGGGAGACCAGTGCTAATATGCCAATAAGGCTTACATAGATAAATGGGATGAATAAATAAAAACCATGAATTAAACTGCTGTAAACTGCTAACTGCCTGGATTGACCTGAAATATACAAATCAACAAAATTAGCTGGCCTTACATTTCAAACTTGAGGAAGTTCTTTCTCAAAGGTAAATGACAGTGGTACAAGAAACAAACACGTGGAAGACACACAAGCATGAAGGGGTTTGAAGGGATGGATTTTCTAAACACAAAAGATGGATTAAGGACCAATGGAGTATGAGTATGGCAACAGGTGAACATCAGAGGGAGTAAATAAACAAATCCAATGGAGTTGTTGGTTTAGGAATGAACAACGTTGTCCAACCTGACTACCCTCAATTCATTGCTGGTGATGTTGCTACTTACATGTATGCTACTTATTTTGAGAAAAAAACCAGTTGGGATTATGGCCAACCTTGACTTGGTGTCATGTTAAAAAGATACTTCTCATGTTATGATCATCTCATCTTTCTACAGCTGATATCAGTGCCATCTTGAAGCTTGACAATATCCAAGTTGCACAGACTTCCTTCAAGCCAATTAGTAATCAGTGTTGGAATCAACGATTTAGTGTAGAATTAGACAAGGTAAGTGTGTGATTAATGAAGATAAATGCACACATTTTTCCCAAATGCAACAGTTGACCTCACACCTGTTTGGTTGCGAGCAAAGTTTTTAGTTAGAAGCATTTTCTGCGGTGGCGAGGCGCTCGCGTGCGTATTTTACGCACGCGCTCGATGCAGCTTTGACCAACAGGGCGTTTACAACTTGCCAAAATGCGCGCGTGACTGAAATTAAAGAACGCGCGCAACCTGCACGCGAGCGCGGCACCACTGTAAAAATGGCGTCGGCGAATTCCTGTATACCTTAATGAAGACAATGTTATTAGCTTTAAATGTAAAAGATCTAATTATATTTTTAAGAATTGTTCTGAAAATAATCTTAAATATAGTACCTGAAAAATATTTACGCAAACTTGAATGATTTGGAAGTTGTTTTTCTTTGAATCGATTTCAAAGTTCAACATTTTCCTTAATAGTGTCGTCAATGTAGTCAAAATCCTTGGACTATGCTAATGACTTTTTAACACTAAACCAACAATTTGATGAAAAGTGGCAACATTTGTCCTATACCACATCACGGTTTTGCTTAATTCTCTGTAAAAATTTGATAATTTTTCAGCCTTGTAAGTTTGAATTTGGTAAGCATTTAATGGCCACTCATTTCTCACTGTGAATTGATTTAATAAGGTTGTAAAAAAAGGTTACTTCTGGCAAAAATCTGTCCCCAGAATCTGAGTATTGAATGTGTGATGTGTTTAATTAACTTCCTTTGGTTTCATCTGTAGTCACGTGAGCTGGAGATATCTGTACTATACAAAGACTGGCGGGCTCTGTGTGCCATCAAGTTCCTTAGACTTGAAGACTTTCTAGACAACCAAAGACACGGCCTTGTCCTTAATCTGGAGCCAGCAGGCATGCTCTTTGCTGAGGTAGGCTTGTTTCATTTCTATGATTTCAGAGATTTAGATCCAAAATCTTAATTAAGTTTGGAACTTGGGACTGGATTTTGAGTTTAAGTGAATTTTAGATTTGAAATGAGATGAAAATGCAAGCTTTTTGTTTGTCTTTGTAAAATTCAGCTGACTTTCCTCTGTCATCCCCACAGATCACATTCTTTAACCCCAGCATTGAGAGGCGAACTAAACTGCAGAGACAGCGCAAGATATTCCCCAAATACAAAGGTACGTTTATCGATACACGATCATCACATCATTGTCCAATGCTTGGACGGACCTATTCCTGAATTTTGGATTACCCCTTAAAGAAATAATACTTTTAGTAATTACATTTTTGAAAATGTTGGCAATTAATTTTTTTTAAATCTGTTTAAAACAAAGATTGAAAGAAAAAGTAAATATTTTCATAAATTAAGTTAATTAAATAATTAATAACCGGTACCTTCCAAATATTAGTCTAGAATAACACCTACAGTGTAGTAAAGATTACTTTCATTCCGGGTGATTATTAATTAATTTTTACCTTAGGGAAAAACTTCCTTCGAGCCAATCAGATGAACATCAATGTGGCCACTTGGGGCCGTCTGATGAAACGAGCTATGCCTCCCACCTGTACCTCACCCAACACCCTCAGCCCCCCTGGATTAAGCTCTGTACCCCCCTCGCTACCCCAACCGGTACGAGAAAGGCCTCCCATACAGAGGCTGAGCTTTGAAGGAGAACTGCCTGAGGTTGATAGGAGTGCAGAGACCATGTTGCCAAAGAAGACTAACGGGGATCAGGAAGGGAAACGAAGAATACCTGCACATGAAGTAGAGGTAAGATGGAGTAATCTGTCTGTTGGTCTGTATGTCATGTTGGCTGTCAGATTGCACTTGTTTTGTTATTTTTTCATTACCATTCAACGCCTTAAATCACAATGTATCGTCGATTGGTTAATTGGCTCCCCCCACCCCCCCCCCCCCCCCCCCCTCCCCCAAGCAGGCTGCCTGGCTTGCAAGCTAGCTAGCTAGCTTGCTGTGTGGCATCTAAGCTCTCTGACTCCCCATCTCACATATTAATTTGTTCCCCAGCTGACTTGATGGCTGGCTAGCTGGCTGGCTGGCTGGCTGGCTGGCTAGCTGGCTGGCTGGCTGGCTGGCTAGCTGGCTGGCTGGCTGGCTGCCTGGTTACCTGGTTACCTGGCTGGCCGGCTGGCTGCCTGGTTACCTGGCTGGCCGGCTGTCTGGCTGGCTGTCTGGCTACAAATTAATTATCAGTCTTTGGCCTGCCAAGTGGCCAGGTGATCATGTCAGTTTCGGCTTGATTGTCCACAGTTGAAGTATGCGACTTTTGAAGGTTAATTTCTCCCCAGAAATTGTATAAATCAAAGCATCTTTTCATTGAGGAATAGAAAATAGGCAACTTTGAAAGCTGACAGGAAACTTTACAGGATATTCAGTGTTCATTGGAAAACAGGAAACCTGCTGAGTTTTCCTGGCTCTGGCACCATTTCCTCAGTTCATGTAGTTTGTCTGCCATTTTGTATACTGTGGTGTAGTTTATTAAGGAAGTAACATAGTGTACACACCTGTGTATATTCACTCAATTGTCGTCTGTGTTGATTTTTCCTTTTGTTGTGAGCGATTATTGGCACCTGTTGCTCTTTACGATTCACTTGTAATTTGGGACACCGTTTGTGAAGTGGTTGGCACATGATAGGCGAGGATTCATTATGCTTGATAATCAGTTATCATTAATTAAGAAGATGTGTCTAGATTTGACATGCGGGGTCTTGAACCTGATATGGTGGGTAAGTACAGATCCTTCAGGTTGATTTGACTGAGTTACTCGTTAGTGTGTTTCTTTGATTACATTAGTTTAGTTAATACATGGTTTTAGGAGCTACCCCAAATTCTTCTATTTTATAGACAAACCACAAGGGAAACTGACCTGGTAATTTGAATTAATTTTCAAAGTGATGGAATACCATACGGGTGCTCTATCAACTGAGAGTTCAGTTGGAAGAGCACTTATACGGTATTCCATAGGTCACAGGTTCAGATCCCGCTCCTGCCAGTTTTCTTTGTTCACTGGCAGTATAGCTTTACTTTGTTAAGTCAGTTTTGATTTTTTTTTTCAGTTTTGAATTTTTTCCCCTTTTTCAGGTCTAGCCTTGAGAAGAATTTAAAAATTGTAATTTTAGAAATGTTCTGAATTTTGATGTTGCCAATCACTCTCAAATAGTTCTGTTATTTTAACAAATATTCGTGTTAAATAAATTCTTGTTACTTCATGACTTATTTCCAATTACATGTAATTTTTTCTGATTTTTTAGGATGCGCTATCAGCATTTGACTTCCTGGGTAGTCCGGGTCGCAGCTCAGCAACCCCTACACCAGACCAACCAGAGTCCGAGTCTCGACCAATTGTTCCTCAAGCATCTACGCCTGTCTCACCACCTACAAGTGTAGCAGCCCAGCAGCATGAAGTCAGGTATGGTCATCTTAGGATGCAGGCTGGGGAATCTTGTACCTTGAGGAAAACCTCCTAGGACTTCCTCTTGAGAATAAAACTGGAGGCTGAATGAGAGGGGTGCAGATTTATCCCCTTGCCCCCGGTTATCGATGGGATGCTGGTATGCCAAGAACGGGGTTGTGCAGCCATGCATAAATGCAAGCAATACACACACAACTGAATAGAGTGGTCATATTCATTGCACTTGGAACACCCCCCTCCCCCCACCTCTTCCATGTGAATGAAAGGTTCGTTTGAAAAAGCTCTATTACACTCCCATTCAAGAACAATATAGTTCTTAGCACAGGAATGTGGCTAGATGTCAACCAGCCAGGTGGTCTTTTTCAAACCGCGCCTATGGCCGTTGTCCATATTTAAAAGGTTAAAGAATCAAGAGATTTAGGGACATGTAAAGAAATAATGGCTGAGCCCAACAATTTACTTGTTTCTTCAGACAAATTGTTCTGTTTTTTTTTGTTAGCTCCAATAACTTGCTGACGATGGATAACTTCCGCTGTATCAGTGTGCTAGGGCGGGGCCACTTCGGCAAGGTGCTCCTTGCTGAGTACAAGAACACGGGAGAGCTCTTTGCCATCAAGGCTCTCAAGAAGGGCGACATCATCGCTAGAGAGGAGGTAGAGAGGTAAGATAAGCAAACGAAGAGTTCTGAGAATCAACTCCTGCTGAATAGAGAAATTGCCAAAGCTTGTTTGAGTGGCAAGTAATACAACATTGATTGCGTGTTTGGAATCAAGAGCCGCTGGTAATATTTTCACTGCCTTACTTCCTTATTCAACATTGCCCAATGTCATGGCTTTGCTTACCATAAGCCAAAAACTACTGCTAGCTATAGCAGTGTATATAGCTAAGTGTATTTTGCAGGTTAGCTTGTGCACATGTAACTACGGATTCTGTGTACGTACAGGGTTAGTAATAATAATAATAATAATAATAATTTGGGAGGCTAATCATCTTACTCGCAGCTGGGATGCTGAATTGCGAAGGACGCGGCTACAACGTGGTCGAGTCGCTGGCACGTAAAGGCGCCTCTGGCAGCCGGCCACATCGACCCACATATGACCGCGGAGCACAGCCAGAGATCGAAAGTGTTTGAATTAGTGCAGAATATCTTGGCATGCACTGTATGCACAGAATAATAACTACAAGCATGGAATTCCACGGTTGGCAGAGCCGTGAAATGGGAGAATTTCGAGATTCTGGATGGCAACAGTCACACTGGCACTTTTTGCTCGTTCTGAGCATGTGCACGACTGGTGAGAACTGTGGAAAGGACCGGTATGTCTGCTGCCATCAGCGACTCAAGTCTCCCATTGATCCCAGGGTGTCATATATGAAAACATGGGTACTCTTGCACCTTTCTAGTAAAGCTCCCTCTACACTGGGGGATGTGATTGCTGCAGAATTTATGCAGTGATTTTGTACACATAGAAGTAGAAATTTGTAGCATTCTCTGTGCACAGTCCGTGTGAGAAGCTTGACTTTCTCATGCAAGAATCATGCACACTGTAAATGCGTACACTTGGCTGTAGGTGCTAGGTCAAATAGCGCCCTCAACAGTTGGTGCATGGAACATTCTGAAGCTGTTATGTATTCAAGTATTGCATTAATCTAAAGATATCCATGTGACATTGTTACGATCTTGTTACATTTTTGACATTGATTAATATTGTCATATCATTTTGATTTTGATCATTGCAGCTTGATGTGTGAGAAACGAATCTTTGAGACTGCTAATACTATGAGACATCCCTTCCTAGTCAACTTATTTGCCTGCTTTCAGACCGAGGCTCATGTCTGCTTCGTTATGGAGTATGCCATCGGTGGAGATCTCATGATGCATATACATACAGACGTCTTCTCAGAACCCAGGACAGTGTAAGTGTATGAGATTACACTTTGGGGTATTATGTAACTCCTGTGTGGAGTACTGGTATGTACGAGGCACCGGGATGTGGCCAGTCCAGGTGTAAATCTAAGGCTTGTTTTACGTTGAAGATGACTTACGAGATATTTTTTTTAAAGGATTTTTTCTTACATTTTCCAGGAGCGATTTTAACATTTTTTTAGGAGTCCATTTTTTCCCAGGGGAGGTCCATAATCAGTTTGTTAAAAAAGGCCGGTAACAAATTACTAAATTTCTGCTGCAGTTTATCCAATATTTTCTAACTGTTTTCTGTTACAGATTCTACACAGCTTGTGTTGTACTTGGCTTGCAGTATCTCCATGAAAATAACATCGTTTACAGGTTGGTGAACTATCCTATCAAATATTATCCATGGTTTTGAAGAAAAAATCATTTGAATCACCGTATGACAAAAACATATGTTGATGTATTTGCCTATTATGATCATTCATTCTGTTTCTCAAAAACGGGCATGTACAAACATTGGTTGAATTTGTCCAGTTTTGATATCAGTTTTATACATTTCTTGGCTTTTAGTACCATAGCGTGCATGCATAATAACCAGAAACCAGCTGAATCATGGTTAGTCCGAGTCGTGTCTGGGTGTCTTTCGGACATCCTGTTTGAATTTCTAGACAGTTTGGACATCCGGTTTTATTATTTGGACACCCTGTGTTTATTTTTTAACATTTTTTTCAAATACTGCATACAATCCTGAGCTGAAATAACATGACAATTTCCCTTTACTTTGGTCAATTTACAGAGACTTGAAGCTTGATAACCTCCTACTAGACCAGGAGGGTTTTCTGAAGATTGCTGACTTTGGTCTGTGTAAGGAAGGTATGGGTTTTGGAGATCGTACCAGTACATTCTGTGGTACACCAGAGTTCCTGGCACCAGAGGTCTTAACAGAACCGTCCTATACCAGAGCAGTAGACTGGTGGGGCCTTGGAGTCCTCATATTTGAAATGCTGGTTGGGGAGGTGAGTCAGGGAACAATACTTTTGAGCTAGCTTAAAAAGTTGTTTTTTGTTTGTTTTCCAAACATTAGTTTTTGGCTCGATGACATCACTGCATTGAAAAATCATGTCTGTGTGTATGTGCTACAATTGAGATTGTACCAAGCCACATGCTTTCAATTAACAAAATCTTATTATATTTCATAATATCATCGTTTTAAGTTATTTATCACAAATTAATGTAATTGCTGGGTATCACCTCAAGCTGTTTTATTTCTCATTTTTTTCTGCACCTCTGTGGTGTGTGTCCTTTCTGTGTGAGAGTGCAGAAGAAATTTACTCTAAGGGAAAGAGTTGAACAAGAAGATAGTGTTTTCTGAAAAAGCTAGAAATTTAGTACCAGTCAACACATTGATCTTCCTACAATAAATGTTTAGGGTCAAGAAATACTTGCACTGCCAACCCAAAATTTTGCTGGAAATACAGATGTGGTTTTGTTCTTTTTGATACATGGGAAGACTGTGTAACATATTTCAAGTAGTAAACTTTGAGCCTGTTTGTTTCACACACATCTGGTTCTTGATCATTGATCCATTTGTTGGTTCACACACCAAATTCCGCCTTATGGATGGAGTGAACCAGCGGTTGGATCACTGATCGAGATCTGGATCTGTGTGAAACAGACAGGGCCTATGTTTGTTGTAACATAATTAAGTTTTTAATTTTCCTTGAAATCTTATACATGATGATATTATTGAGAAGTGGTATGACCTGTTTGTATTTTTGAAAAAGGTAGGCCAATCATGCATGATCTAAGTAGTTTTGGTGATGAATGTACATCAACTTCCAATTAAAAAAATTGTAGTTTTTATGGTTAAACACTCTTTTGCTTGTTTTTGTTCCTAACAGTCTCCCTTCCCTGGGGATGATGAGGAAGAAGTCTTTGACAGTATTGTGAATGATGAGGTCCGTTACCCACGATTCCTCTCCACAGAAGCTATCGCTATCATGAGAAGGGTGAGTAGATGAATGGAATCATTGACGGGAAGTCCTAATGCTGCTACAAATTAAAACAAGATGGAATTTTATGACTCAACAAAAATACTGACCAATTGAGAAATCAGAAGATTTTGCTGATTATGTTGCTCCTGTGAAGTGGATTTTGTTTGTTTGTTTGTTTGTTTTTTGTTTTTTGAGATATTGGTATATTTTCTTTTTATGGTTGAGCAATTTTTTTCTTTTCTTCAATTTTGTGAAATGTGGGATTGTCTTTGATTGCCAGTTACTGAGACGTAACCCTGAGAGACGACTTGGTTCAAGCAGGAGAGACGCAGAAGACGTCAAGAAGCAAGCATTCTTCAGAGTAAGCTTTTAATTATTAGTCTTTCATGAAGATTTTCACTGGCAAGAGCTTCTTATATTCCATACAAAAACTTTGGCAATGAATAATGTCGATATGTGCTAATAATCTCTCCAAAAAAATGGTTAAATACTTCAATTACAGGATATTCTTTCAAATTACCGAAATAATAAATATGGATTGCATATTTATTTTTGTGTATTGATTACTGGTCCAATTCTGAATTTAACCCCTTGACTCCGGGTTTTGAGATGGGAGGCGCCGGGGCACCAGGTCGGGTTGTGCAGCCAAGCAAAACGGAAACAAGAGGCTTGTGCAGCCAAGCATAACGTACACAATACCCCAATAATGGATTGAAAGTGCAGAGATTGACACAAATAGAAGTCAACCAGCCTGGTGACAATTTTCATTCTGCACGTATTTGTGTCAACCGTACGCAAGGGGTTAATAAAATGGTACATTTTAATAATCATTCTATTAAGCTGTGGTGTTCATGAGTTCATAAGTTAGATTTGTTTTATTTTCAGAATGTACAATGGGAAGAGCTGTTGATGAGGAAAACACCACCACCATTCGTACCAAATATAGTAAGTACATTTACATTCCTAAAATAAAAGAATTATCCAGTCACTGATCAGCTGAGCCTTTATAAAGTTGGCCCCTAGAATCATGTCTGTAATCTTCTACGTGGAAACTCTAGCGTAAATACAGGCATTAATTTGGGACATGCCGGCTGGTTTATTGCCGAAGGAAAAATATTTAAAACTTTATGGGAATTCTTATATAGGTCTACTGCCTGTTAGTTTAGTACACAGTTATAAGTATTCAGCTTGTTTGCACATGTATAATGAATAATAGTATAATGATCAATTGTACATATTGTCATAGTACTGACATTTGTAAAAATGCAAGTAAATGTCATGTAATTGAGTTTAATTGTATGCACAAGGACAATGAACCAGAGTTGTATTCGAGTCCCTTCAAGTCCTTTCACAAGTCCCTGCAAGTCCATCACAAACCCTCCAGTCCTAATTCCAATCACAAGCTATTCAAATGAGCTTTGACAAAGGCATTCCTTTGTCATTGTTCATCCAGTTACTTGTGACTGGCTTTATGAAAGGACTTCTGACTGGACTTGCGAAAGGACTTGCGAAAGGACTTGTGAAAGGACTTGCAGGGACTCGAATACAACTCTGCAATGAACCCTATTTTCTGAATGTGGTTTTGATGTGGGGTGTGAGAACCCTGGGACTTGTGTCCTTGAATAAGATACTTTGCTGCACCTGCTTCCCTCCACCTGTTGCAACTGTGTACATGTATGTTGTGGTGAACACGAGTTCTAGTTTTCTGAGTTTGAGAATTATTCCAGGTTGTGTCCTTGATAAGATGCTTTGCTGTAATTGTTGAAATTGTACGAGGTTGATCATGGCCAAGAATTCAAAAATGGTTGCCATGATGAGGCCGTGTGCACTTTGTGGGGAATTGAGGTTTCAGGAGTACTTGGTTGTCAACCGGGTGTAAATATAATTGTGAGTTTTCTTATAGGCATGTTATTCAAACAGGATTTATTTTTTCTTTGTAGGCCCATCCAGAAGACGTGAGTAACTTTGACGAAGAGTTCACTCAGGAACACCCAATCCTCACCCCACCTGCCCGCGATCCTCGCACAATCACTGAGGAAGAACAGTCCTTCTTCAAGGACTTCAACTACATAGCTGACTGGTGTTGAGATTTTCTGAAGCATCGGCGTAGCGATTGTAGTGCAGTAACGTTTGCCCTTCTATGGCAGCTGCTTTTAAATGCTGCCCTCGGTTGCCAACAGTATGCCAGTCTGTGGCTGCGTCAAAGCCAAAGCATCATGTGGTAAAGCATTTTGTGATTCCTGTATGCACACCGCCCTCTGTTGATACTTCTCACCAGATGTATAGTGGATACACTACGCCAAATAATGTATGCACAAACATTTATATTATGGGAGGAGTTTGACAGATTTCTAAAGGTATTTATCAGTAGCATTTTGTACAGGTTTGACGACTTTGACTTCAACATTGCCCTCTATTGGCTAACTGATATACGAACTGCTGTTGAGCAACCCTATTTTCTTCTCGGACGTTTGTTTATTCTGCTCCCGACAACTTCCAACTATATGAGATAGACCGTGTTCGTGCACCAATGATAGACAGCACCGATGATACAAACAGCGGCCACTGTTCGTAGACTTTTACGCTTAATTGTATCACTGCAAAGGATATGCCTGTATCAGTATTGTTGTCTCCGGCTGAATCTTGAGAGGATTCTTGAGGCTAAAAATGTTACTGCCAAAAGGACTTTGGGAGTTACACTGGAGAAACTTGGTCAAGATTCCGTAAGACTGCACGTTGGAACCCTAGATCGATGGTGATGAACTATGAACTAGAAGTTTTTGAAAACCTTTAAGCAGTCATTGCTTATCAGGGTTATGACCGTTTCATTCGTAATGCAGATGCGAACAGGAGTGTAACTGCGGTAGTGAAATTTGCATTTATGCAAATTAATACCACAAATAACAGACAGTTGCATGGAATAAGCATTTGCATTGGAATGAACCTGTGTTTCATCATTGTTTGCGCAGTAGCTCGTTTTAGAGTGAGGAAGGGTTCAAGTCAATCAATTTGTTTCACGTAAATGCTCTTGAATGAAAGTTGTTTATTTACTACAGACTTCCAAGTGTGTAAATTGAGTGGTATGCCATTTCATTTATGGGCATTAGTTTGCTAGAGTAGTTACAGTTTACTCCAAGTAGAGTATGTAGCTGGGTCAGAGGTTAATGGAAGTCACCCAAAGGTCAACCGGAAAATATGAAATGAAGGAAGATAACGACAGAAATGGTTAGCTTGAACATTGAGATCAAATTCTAAATTTACCGAATGTTCCCTTGACTGAATTACTGAAGTATAGCTGCTGAGAAGAATGTGAATTACCAAATACATGTATATGAATTTAGAAGTCCTTGCATTATTCGGCCATGACCTTAACACATACATCATGGGTGAGATTTCTCCAGTTTTCCCGATTTCAGCATTTTCAGTCCTTAAATCATTCAAAAATTACCTCTGCAACCCGAAACAGCCTTCTAATTCTGATGGCCCTATTTTTGACAGTTTTGAACCGTATCTTTTGGTAGAAAATGCAGTTTTCTTTATGCATTTTCTAGCAAAGCCATACAAATCAAATGCCTCTTGGATTTTTCACTGTCCTCAAATCTCACCCCTGATACACTAACGTGACACGACTGAAAAAGTCCCCACTCTCATGTGAATTAGGACATACTTACATGCACTTGAATGTTTTTTTTCTATTTTGCGGGATTTAAATGATCTTGTAAAAATGTGTGGAATACTTAATTATTCTGTGACTTTTACACAGACTTACATGTATTTGTACAAAAGCTATCCAACCTAGAAAGATTAAAACGAGTGTACCTGGATTTTTTGTAACTTGTATTTGACCTCTTCCAGCAATAGTGGTGACATCATTGTCCTATAAATAGCTATGTGTAAATTAACATAGATAAATTAAATTTGAAACTAATCCAATGTGTACATTAATGAGTTTATATTGATTGTATTCAGATGTGCTGATCTTGATTACTTCAGATTTTTTTATTAATGGTGCGATGTTAACATCATCAAAGGGTGTGTGTGTATTCATTGTTTAGTTATAAGTGTGGTTGTGTAAACCCATGGCATGCTTAAAAGCCTTAGTGTTATTGACTGGTGGGAGTTTCCTGTGTCAGTTATGGTGCAATTATATTCTTGGACACTATATTGGGGGAAAATATTGTACTCCTAATTTCAGAGCTTTTTTCTCCGCAAACTTTTTGTGCAGTTTCTGTGTTCCGTTGAAATTGCCAATCAATTGTAATTGACTCCATTCCAAGATAAATGAAAAAAAAAATTGGTTGATTTTGTCCTGAATTGATTTCTCTAATCCTGAAAGCTTTTTTTGATGAAGCAGTCGATATCATATTAATCAAATTGTTGGACTAACCAGAATGGTGTGAAGAAAAAGACGCATTTACACGTATATTTTTAATTGATAATTAAATGTGAAGAAAATGGTTTTTATATGCAAAATCAGGTGTGTGATAAGAAGTGTGTCTTTGCACACTGTGCCATAATTTGGTATTGCTATTAGTCTGTTCCCTGATTCACAGAATGCGTGAAACAAATGAAGTGACACGGGGTGCTTTGCGCATTGTCAGAATCCTATTTGAAACTGTGGCTCTTGTCTCTGTCAAATGTTACAAGGCTGTGGCTGAGGCTGTCATTCAGTTTGGTACCCAGTCTATGAACAATCATTTAAGACTTGTGACTAGGCTAGTCAGTGACAACCATAGCCAAAACTGTCCAGTTCAGATTCAGCTTTAACCCCTTGTGTGCAGCTGTCATTCATGGGGGCTTGTATGCCAAGTGTGGGCTGTGCAGCAAGCGTAAACGCAAATAATAGGCACCACACTGAAAAGAGTAGCCCTATTCATCGCACTAAAAGCCCCCTTTTGTGTGAATGACGGCTTTGTTTAAAATTGAACAATGTAGTTGAAATATGAATGGATTGAGTACGCACAGCAATGCATGTATAGACAAGAACTGGCCAGGTGGTATTTTTCGAACCGCGGCTATGGCCATCGTCCATATTTAAGAGTTTAATCAAATTCTGGACAGAGACCGTTAACCCTAACCCCCTAAAGTTCATGCAAAATCATATTAAAATTGTTGGATTTAGCAGGGTCAGTTAGTGAACTAATGTTGGGCTGCTGTCTAACAATACGCGTGCATTGTAACATCCATCTTTAACCAACCACCATACCCAGTTGGTTGGTTCCAAGTGTTTTAAGGCTAGTCCATTAAGAGTTGAGAGTTCTTGCTCAAAATTGTTCCTTACTCTACTGCCACAGCTTCACAGCCATGGCTTCCCTTTAGACGGGTGCTTGTGCCAAATTAGTGTCAGTTACTGGCTGAACAAGGCAGTGTATCAGACTTACCATAGCCAAAGCCAGAGCCTCTTTTATAGCTACAACTTTGTATGTTTGTTTCATCCCGAGCAATAATTGTTCTGTGCGTTTGACCATAAAACGACTTGAGTTGCACAACATTAATTTGTACGTATCGTTTTTCAGAATTCAATGTTTCCAAAAAATTTGCAGTTGCTCCAACAATACTATTTTGTTTTATTATCTCAGATACTTGTAAGAAATCTCAGTGAATGTATATTATACATCCCCTCTCTTTTCTTAGTTTCAGTATACGGTAATGGGTTGTGGCTTCAGGTTTATTTTCAACATGGAATGGCATTCTTCTTTCTCATTATTACACCATTTTAAGTTTCTTTGTAATATTTAAACTTTGAATGAACCCCACCGAATAACCAATGTAGATTTAGCTTTGAACAAAAAACTGTTTTGGGGCATCTTTCTTAGGCTTTTCCTGCTTCAAAACAATATTGGTTTGGCTGGTTTTATTTACAGACCTTCCTTCAATATTTATGTTGCCATGGTGTATTTCCTTCAAGGTTCAAGTTCAATGGATTCCCACAGAATTAGAAACTGTCATAAAGAAGTCCCATGAGTGTTTGCCTTGCAAGCAGGCGTGCAACTTTTCCTTGGATCAGCTGATTTCCTCGTTTTTTCACTTTACACTGATGCCATTGAAAAACACTGTACAAAGTCTTATAAAGATTAGAATTTCCTCGTTTTTTGTTAATTCCAAGTTGCATGCCTGCTTGCAAGGTCTGGGTTTTGTGTAATTTCCCAAATATATTTTGCACAATCCTTTGTTCTTCTCCTTAAAAAGAGATTCTTTGCGAATGGCTGAAATATCTTGACATTTATCGAAAAACAATATTAAAACAAAATTTGATTATAAAAAGTTGGTCACCCTTCCAAAAATTGTGTTATCTCTCCAAAGGTTTAGATCAAGAAGCAAATCTAGTACCAATTACATGGAGCTAAAGCACAGAAATTGCTAATGGCACAAAAATTTCTTCAGCTAAAACCTCTGTATGTCGCTTGTGGCTGTAACATGTTTTAAAAGTGCTTTTAGTAAGCAAGATGTTTTAGTGCCAAGCATATTTCTGTACTTAGCTCTATACAATTCACACCAGCTGGTCTCCTTAGAATAAGCCTACTGCCACTGTACTCCAGAATGGTATGAGGCTGTGAAGACTAATCATTGATGAGTTATATTGTATGTCATTGACCTCACTATTGTGTATATATCTGTAGTATCCTTAGTCAGCTCACACTATCCTATTGTGCTCCATAACAAACGGTTGAACATTAAAAACCATATTTTTGTTGAAAGATCTGTAAAGGACTGATTTTAAACAGTATGTGTTGCAGTCAGGGTCAACTTTTTCTGCAAACTGAAAAAAACATACTGTAGTGGCCAGTGGTACCCCTTGCCATTTCTTTTCAGTTAGGAAAAAAGAATTGTATCAAAGATGTTTGTAAAGAACAACCTTAGATGTTTCAACTGAGGTTACAATGTTTGTTTTTCTTAATTGTTGATTAACTCCTTGAGTACGGTTATTACAGTGAGGCGCCGGGGTGCCGTGTCGGCTTTGCAGCCAAGCACAATAATCCAACAATGGATTGAAAATGCAGAAAATGGCGTCTATAGACGTTATATGTCATCCGGCCTGGTGGCAAATATTTTTCTTTTTTGGCGCCATTTGGCGTCATCCTTACGCAAGGGGTTAATACAAAATGACATATATATACAAAAAGATACATGCAGTTATTCTAGCACTGAATTTCAGGCACCTCAACATTTTGTCTTAAAGTTTCAATTACATGTGATTCACCCTTAAAATTTGCACCTCCATATGAAATACAAATGCAAACAAACCTCTATCTCGGGCTACAAGGAAATGCAACTTATTTATATAAGCAGATTTCCTATATAATGTCAAATGTTTTCACAAACTAGTCCTTTGCCACAAACATGATCTATTTTCCCACTACTTTTCAAGATCTTACATTGCTAAGCTGCACAATTTATTTTGTTTGAAAGATCACCCCAATTCTCAGAATATGTATGGCATTACAATTCACTGACCCGGAAGTGCTGCTACAATAAACCACTGGTGAATCCTACGTGAATATTAGGTTTATAATAAATAAAACAAAAAACACCGAAGTATTTCAAAATGGAAGAAGATAAATTGCTTGACACGATGTATGTAATTAACATCCGGTAAATCGGCTACATGTAAAAACTTTAAAGCTATGACACATACATTGTACATCTACCGATGAATATATTGAACCCCTTGAGTACGTTTTTTTTACGGGTGTCGCGGCGGCTCTGGCAGCCAAGAGTAACATACACAATAATCCAACAATGGATTGAAATGTGGCAAATGGCATCATCCGACCTGGTGGCACTGTTTTTTTGGCGCCATATGGCGTCTTCCGTACTCAAAGGGTTAAACCAGTTGAAAATTGACCCAAGACGTAATGACGTCACACTTTGTTTACATGTGCGCTTTCCTATCTGAGCCAGGTGGTGACGATTGTCTGGAGTCCTGACTTGGCTCCCATAGGAAAGCATACATTTAAACAAAGCCTTTACGTCATTACGTCTTAGCTTAGTCGGACTAATGTTGCCAAACGTTTGCTAGTCGGCCTGTCAAGTCGACTAGATGGAACCAGCCTACAGGGCATGTTTGCACTGGTTATCAATAGCAACATTTGTCATGCTTTACTGTGACAAATAAAGTGGGGACCGCTGACACCATGGTTCGACTAGCTATCGTTCACAGGATGTCATTGCACAGGATCAAGGAATGTCATGAATCAGCTACCGATTAACAAACGTTCCTCTATCAAACTTCCTCCATGCCTCAAGTAACATAAGCTCCTGTCCAACTTTCATTGCACACATCAAGGCTAATTGCAGTACTGTATTATTACATGAATGATATTAATAGCACACCATTTCATACATAAATTTGAGCAAAGGGGGCATTATGAAAAACCCTTTGTGGAAGACCAGGCGGTCAGTTTTTTTTACCATGGTTACAAAAATTCAGAAGGTAAATATCCAGGGAAAAACTTCCAACACATATTCAGTTATATGTAACAGGTGTCCAAATTGCTGAAAACTGAAAATAAGTTGTTCAAATTTACTTCAAAATCACAGAACCTTTATTTAAATTCTGATCCTCAATATGGACTTTCCCTTGCAGAAGTGCAGTTATTTCTGAGCGTACATGTTATTTGTCAGTACACTTGAAATTTTATCCTAAAATTTTATCCTAATTTATATTTTTTATTTTAACCTGGATTGTTTAATGAAATTATCAAAAATTTGCATTTCTTCAAGAACAAGACTGCAGACAACTCTGGCTGAAAACATGATTTTCGATGCCACACAGTACATGTATCTCAAAAGTCACAGGCTGACAAGTTTGTGACTGGCAACTGCTCCGCACATAATGTGTATTCACAATGAAGTACGATAAAAGATCCAGCAGAATCTACCAAACTTGAAAAACTTGAAAAACTCTGGCGATATATTCCAGCATGTTGACATCTTGGCTGTAACCAGCCTGATATGACATTTTCACAATGACCAAATCAAAAAGTTATATGAAAACCTGAATAATTTAGGTAAATTAACATTTTAAAACACTAATCTGCAATATTTAACTTCTCTTGTATCTAAAGAATGTGAAAAAAAATGAAACAAATGAAAATGAACATTACCTTTACTGGATTCAAATTTTATCTTGAAATCAACTGATATATGTAGGGACTCACTTTACAAGGAGATCCCAAATTTAAAACTTTCGACCCTAAAATCCTTGACAAAATGTCATGTTTTGATGTTCATTCAAAATCAATCCAAAGGTCTCACGACATCATCAGAATACTAAACTGTAAAATCAAATCTATTTTTTGGTTTGAAGATTATTAAAATGTTGCCATAGTTACTCTGCAACATGTAATTGCACATCATTCTTTAGGAAAATTAATCAATTTAATCGAAATCAACAGATATGACAGAAGTTATAATGAATAACACCTTACACCTCCCCAAAATATACAAAAAGTTAAGTATCTTATCAACTAAAGCAAAAATTCTCCACTACAAAATATCCCAAAATTTACCCAAGACTTCAAATTTGAGTACATGTACGATCATAAAGGAAGCTGGCTGTTCTAATGCAAGACAAATCTATTTAGGGTTTCTCTTTTTGTCATAAATAGACGCACAATGTGGTATTATCAGCTGATTCAAATCATGTTTCAATAATCATATTTTTTAACCCTATTGATTGGAAATATACATGTATTCCATTGGCATAATTTATGGCATTGTCAAAACTTTGTTCTATTAATATCAGTCATTGCACATGAAAACCCATACACTTATCACATTTAAGCCCCACGCACAATTATATTTTTACATTATAGATACATTTTCAATGCATGTCATTATAAGTACACGTATTAAACAGTATCGGTTACAAAAATGTTCCTGTAATTTTTTAAAACAGTACAATCCGATGTTTTCATCATGATATTGGCAGAGGTATTTTTGATGTTTTGCTTAGACCTCATGTTTTGAGGAAACGTACTGCAAAAGCTGCCTGGTCTAGTCTCACAACTTCTATGTGCATCACAAATGGTTTATTCCTGTACATTTATTTGAATCAATACACAAACTGCATGTACATGTACACGTCACAACCCAACATATGTACAGTAAACAGTAAAAAAAATGAATCCTAATTTTAACTCGTAATTTTCAGTGATATTTTTAAATATTCCCAAATTGACATGTGCAGAATATTTTAGGATATTTGGAAATGTTTTGTTTTTGTTTTTTAAACACACACTGCATGTGGTTTTCTTCTTTTCTTCTTTTCTTTAACCCCTCGAGTACGACTTTTATAATGGGGCGTCGGTATGCCAGACAGATTTGTGCAGCCAACCGTAATGCACACAGTAGGCGAACAATGGAATGAATGTACGCAGAAGAATCCTGTTATAGACGTCAAACTGCAGCTGTAGACGTCATCCGTACTCGAGGGATTAACTCACCCTGTACGTAGCAGATTTTCAACACTAATTTCCTTGTGGAAAGTTGTATGCATCACTTCCAGAGAAGCTTTATGAAACCATGCACACAGCCTGTATAATGACCTATACAACTCCAATCTGAAATTCTGACAAATCTAATGAAAAAATCACAAACTTGGTGATTCCTTGATTATCATGACTTATGCAAATTAATCAACACTATTGTTTGCTTTTTGGTACAATTGTTTTCACTTCAGCGTTGTTTGCAAAAACCATGTTTAATTCCTGAAAACCACACAAACATTTGTTAAAAAGTATAGAGTACTGAAGTCTGACGTCAGTTGGCATGACAACTGGTTCCAAACAAATGTAAATTTCGACTGTTCCTTCGTTAACAGCCAGTCATGCAAACACATAACAAAAGTATTCTGGTTCCAAACATTGCATTGACGTCATCACTTCGGTGCTCTATAGTACGTACAGTAAACATGCATACTTTTAAACATTGACACAAACTGTTTACAAACACGGCACTGTACACACCACACAACAGCTAGCTACATTATATCATGGAGGTAGTTCCTACCTCCATGATTATATGAGACATTAATGTGGCCTATATTGAGCTAATCATGATTTCTTATCTATTTTGAGGGTGCATTAGTCCACCTAGAATCCATTGGGTGAAGAAGGGGTAGGGGAGGGGCATCACACAGGCACTGCAGTGAAGCCATCAGATGGTTCAGGGGGACCTGTATGGGAAAGAATGAGAACATCTTGTCAAAAACCCTAACATCTGAGATGGTGTAGTGTGTGGAGTTGCCAGACTCCCATCTTTGCACTGCATAAACCACACATTAAAAAAAATCCATATGATTTCAAACTCGTTTGACATCTGTTGATGGTTCCAATTGTTCCACACATGGGGAGCTCATGTTGCAAATTCAAGTTCAAGACATCTGCACTAGTAAGCAGGAGGTCATGGGTTCGAGTCCTGCCCAAGTAAGCCTGTGAATTTTGTCCACAGGTTCTCGCAAAGCACTGAGCTTACAGTGTTTCATACACTACATTGGAAAAGATCAAAAATCTCTCTTGTAATTTATATCATCCCCAATGCAAATCCCACCTTCTCACAAATTCCAGCTTGTTTCAAATGCTCTCTCCAAGTCAATAAAAACTAGCTTTTAAAATGTTCAATGTGGGGGAAACACATTGTGGGCACTGGAAAAAGTCCACATTTGCATAATGATAATGCCTTGCCTATGCTGCAGTGATTGTTAAATATACTAATTGACTACACACACTTAGGTCTCCATGTGTTCTCTACTGAAATGTAAGCAGATTTGGATGGGTAAAGTGTGTGTGAATATGTACATGTAAATATTGTTTCATTCAGCTCTACAGATTGTCATGTGATGTGTACAAAGCTGGTTTTAAACTACGGCAATGACATCACATCAGAGGCCCATAATAATGATGATAATAATAATAATAATAATAATAATAAAAGATGATAAAGAATAACAGCCGTAGAGGCCTGGACAGTACATGAAATATTAATAAGATAACAGACCTGCATGCATGACAAATTCTGCCTAAAGGAAAGTTATCATGAAATGCACCATCACCAATAGGGAGAGTAATGTACCACCCACAACAAAACATCCTCAACATCTAAGAAAATCTAAAATGAAGATGGTGTTTGTATAATTTTATTTAGTCTAGATTTGTGTAATAAAAGGTAATGAGCAATGACAAGAATGGTACCTAGAACACTAAGTGCAGTGTACAATGAAGATAACAAGTGGAATTAAACAACTGAAATGTCACAAGACTTACTTGGGTTAGTATTTGTCACATATTAAAAATCCTCCATGTGTGTTGCTTTAATTCATATCAAAAGAAGATAAAATTGTTACAAATCGAAATTTACAAAACTGGACAAAAGGTTCAAATGTTGCAATGAGGTATCAACAAATTACAATGTACATGTGCATGTAGTGCACCATGCACAGATAATGTTTTAGCATGCAACTTTTGCTTTGCTGAATTGTTTAAATAAAGAAGATACAGAATTCAACAGGACAAACTCTAGTTTATATTCTGTAATCCTGACACACACTCATATTAACCTCTTGAATATGGACGACGGCCATGGCTGCGGTCTGAAAAAAAGACCTGGCCGGTTGTCATCTATATGCGCATTCTTGCGTGTACTCAATCCATTGTTTGCCTAATATTGTTTCTGTTAGGTTTGGCTGCACAAGCTCATTAATAACAGCCTGACAGAATGGGTTAAAGAAGACTTTAATTTCAAAAATGATACATATTTCTCAGAAAGCTTCACTCTTTATGAAACAGTGAGCCGAACAGTCATTTCAGCTGAAAAGTTCACAGGTCACTGTTTGTAGGCATTCCTTGAATGTGAAACAATACAAATCCATGAGCCAGTGCTATTCTTTAATTCATCGCATGTAAACCATGAGATGAAGCACTCTGCAGAGAGGCCCAATGCCCTTGCAACACTGATTTTCTCCCCAAAACACAAACTATAATTCAATCTGAGCTCATATTAGTTGAGAGACCCAATTTGCTTGTATGTTATTAGTTCTGACATGAATGTGCACACCTCGCACACAATTTTAAGGCCCCAAAAATCTAAATAAGTACTACCTGCTGTTTTCAGACTATCCGGCATGAACACCGAGTTTCTAAAAAGACATTGTATTCCATCAAGGAACTTCCAATGGATTTAATTGCATATATTACCTGCACTAGGTTTGGGCTTTTGTTCCTCATCTTCATCCCCGAAGTCGTCATGGAAAGTATGATCATCTTCATCTTCCCCGCCAAGCCGTTGGTGAGTCGTTGGGATGACTTTAAATCCATTCCTTGTAAACCTGATTCCATCCATGATTAGGTCTGGTAGGTCTAACCAGAAATCCTTGTTTGGCGGAATGGCTTCACTCAGTGGCTTGTTTTGAATGAAGACGAGCAACAGAATACCTACGGATGTCGACGACAAAGATAACATCACTTCTTTTTAATCATAGAAAGAAAACAGTTTACAACAATCATGGGGTTATCTCTGTTGAATGCTTTTATAAAATAATC
The DNA here is from genome assembly GCA_037893225.1 of Hippasteria phrygiana. Classification (NCBI taxonomy): domain Eukaryota; kingdom Metazoa; phylum Echinodermata; class Asteroidea; order Valvatida; family Goniasteridae; genus Hippasteria; species Hippasteria phrygiana. The sequence goes on along the minus strand of JAZGUH010000511.1, from coordinate 430,580 downwards.
ACTGATCCGAGGGTACACATATACCCCATATGGTTTAACAAGTTCATGCAGACTTTTACCAGTTCTGAAATTTCTAAATTCTAACCCCAATCCCCTATGGTGCATGTAAAATCAAAATAAAAATGGGGGAATTTGGGACTGTTGGGTTAAAGATACAGTGTATCTTGAAAAAAATAATAAACTCTCAAATTTAATTAATCGGCCCTTCAAAGGTAACACATTTAGTAATCTTTGTGCTTTGCACATAATAAACAATATATTCTGGGAAAACCAGATGCAGTAGAATGCCACTATCATGAACATAATACACAAATAGTGAATAATGGTATGTATTGAATACATCAATTTGGGAGCCAAAAATGATGTTCGTTATAACCAAATGTTCAGTATAGTGGTGTTCATTATAGCAAAGTTTTACTATATAGTGCAAAGTGCAGTAAGTGTTGTTTTTTTCGTTCAAAACTTGTTTTCTATAATTCGATAAGTAGGGGGAAATCCATTGAACTAAATTTTTCAGCCAGAGTATGGACCAAAAATTAAACACAAATAATTATTGGACATTCTTTTACAGTTCTATCATGAATAGTCTCAAGTTTTACTTATTCTTTAACCCTAACTACCCCAAGCCTTACAAACTGCATGAACAGCAGGTTGTGTTGAATTTTGATGGGTTCAGGACTGTAGCCCCTTGGCACCATACAATCATATAAGAATGATGAGTCACAGTATCTGACAAAAAAAACCCACTATTTCAATGATAGACAAGAATGCAAGACCACTCACAGACTTGCCTAACAAGTACTTTGCCGAACTTGTTAATTAAATAGAAGTTAGGCAAATTTGTGGAGTGGCCCTGTATTCTATTGCAGAACTAAACTTCATTGTAAATGTACCTCCAACAAAGTAGACGATGAAGCACAAGCTGAATATTATGCAGATTATGCTACCAAAGCTCAATCCTGTAAAAGGCTGGAGGCAGGCATGAGGAGAGGTAAGACGAAAAGCCACAGCCTTATCTGTAGCCTGAATAAGTTCAAGCATTGTAGCATCAGACTCCAAGGGACAGCGCAGGTGAACCTCCGTCTCGACTTCGTGAAACATTTTCTCTGTGGGGAAATTCAGAATGAAGATCAAACCTTGCTATTGGAAATTATGTAACCAGAAAAAAATGAATGTTGAGTCTCATTACACAGCATCACCTTTAGTACAGATGATCTATACCACAGGCAAGGAAAATGACCATACTGGTGTACTTTCTACAGTGGTGCTGTCGAGCGCTATCTGGAGTTTTGCGCAAGTTTATTGTACTCCCTTCTGAGCTAATTTCCCTTTGAATGAAATCCATTCAAAGGGATATGAACTCAGGAGGGGGTACAATAAACTTGTGCAAAACTCCAGATTGCGCTCGACAGTGCTGTTCGGCACTCACAACGCATGGTTCACATCGCACACATCATACTTCACTACTGTCTGTAGCAGCCTGTCGAGGTGCTTGTTAAGTTGTAAACAAAATACAAAATAGTGTGGTAATTACATAGCAAAATAGACGCGAGAGAACACTATTCAGTAGTCTTTTATACAAGCACCTTGACAGGATGCACACTATGTCATGTATGTGGACCATGCACAGTGTGAGTGACGAACTGCACCACTGACACTGTAAAAAATGATGTTAATGGAATCCCTTGTGATGTCTGCAGTGGTCTGTACTATTGTTTTTCCAATGCATGGCAGAGGATCATCTCTGGAGAACTCCTCTTTTTTGACATTCAGCCCAAATCAATGCAAGTCTTTTTCCTCTTGCAATGTATATTAGGTGAAGAATAAACACCTTTGTTACTCATATGGGAGGCTCTTTTCCACAGAATATACAGTTTCGCTCATTTCGTGATTTGATTTTCAGACATTTAGAAAGAGTTCCGTACCCGACAACATTATTTTGGGGTTTTATAACACCAACCAACAAGTTTTAAAGGGGCGCTTTTTAGAGGAATTTAATATTTTAGAGGAAAGGGGTTCAGTAGTAGGTTCCCCCTTCAGTAACACTCATGAACAATGCCATTACCTACCATTCTTGTACTTTAAAAATATTTGCTGCGAACTGGGATCGTAGAGGAACTGCGTGGTGAAATGCTTAGCAATAATGATGTAATGAGCCTTCTGTTCCACTTGGCAAGCTGCTGCGTCCTTACAGTTACTTTCCTTCCCCGTGGCTGCATCATCAAGCGTGAAGGGAGTGCATGGATCGTAAAAAAAACGTTCAGAAGTATTCCGGCCCATTATGTTGAAATAGGGCTTGTCTTTACGTGAGAGAGCCGAAAGGTCATAACGCCCGCTGTTATCCGACATGGTGCAGGCACAGTTGCTCTCTTGAACGCAGTGCAACAGATCAGACGATTCGCAAAGAACCAAGGCCCAGAAAGCCACAGAAACCAACATACAGGTTCCTCCGGAGAAACCCATTCTGTAAATTGATCTAATTTTAGTCTTATACAAGTGATACAATTAATATACTGCCCAGTAGATGCTAGTTGATTTCATGATTTCATCAATACTTCAGGACGCGGCCATCTTGAATGGAGAATTTATTAGACTGGTTCCCCAGTCTAACAACATCCGGGCATATTTGGTAATTTAACCTTTAAAAAGAGAAAATATTTAATTGTATATGTACATAAAACATATGACATTTTGTATTGTTTTAAATAAATAAAATTTGCTCGCTGCATTATGCATATCATTAAAATACATGAATGCTATGCTGGTGGTGTATGGGGGAGGCGGGGCCAGGGGTGGGATGGGGGAGGGGGGAGGGGGGGGGGGGGGGGGGGGGGGGGGGGGCAGGGCCCATGGTGGGGGACAAGGAGGAGAGTATAGCCTGGGGGAGTTAAAGATATATTGATGCTATAGCTCTGATAATAATCACTAATCAAAATGATTAGTTTAAATCTGAAAGCTTACTGTTAATAAAGATACCAGGATCAGTCCTATTTTTTCCGTCTGAAATGCTGTCATATTTGAGAAAATTGTATCCAAAGACCTTCAAGAATGCAGAGGCTTATTTTGGTTTCAACAATTGCAATCAAAACAAGCAGTGTGGACGTGTACAAAACCAGTTAAAACAGAACGGTTTTCACCATCTTCTTATAACTCTGATGACAGATTGAACTCACATTTTCAGCGGTGTTTTGTCAAGGCATAAAGTAAATGAACCCTGCCTGCAACTGTATTGTCTGCTGTTTTGAATGCTTGCAAGCCCCGCCCCCCCACCCAAAAAAATGTAATAATAATAATAATAATAATAATAAATACATAAATAATAATAAATACATATCAAACAAAAAAATGGATAACGGTATAAAAATAGAACCCCAAAAATAATAATCAAAATGCAGCTGCTATGGTAAGTTAGAGAATCTCAAATAGATTATGCAAATGAATCTAAACACAAACTTTTTTATTTCCTTTAATTACATACACTTATTTATTAGTATGTACAATGTACATTTATTTTCAACACAAAAGCAGCAATTTCACATTACATGTATATTTGTTTTAACATCTTACCAATTGTTTTATTATAATATAAATGACAAGGGCAAACAATTTACAGAAAGTTTTAGCTGGGAAAAAAATGCTTTACAAATCTGTTTCCAAAGCAAAATTTAGATGAACACTAAAAGCAATATAAACAAAAGCAATATCTGGTTGTAGATGTATCTTGCAAATGTATGAAATTGAAAGGTAAACATTAATTAATCATAGCTTACTTCCATAATTAATTTCTCATGACAAGGTTTTTTTCTTGTAAAAATATAATTGAATAAAAAGCCTTGTAATCACATTCATGACTCATCTGCAGTGTTATTTTGTTGTTGATGTGGCCAAGCAAATTTAAACAAATCAGTGTATAATGGATACAAAATACAGAACAATTCACAACTATAGATGGGGGAACTATTTGGGAATATATATGAAAGGAATGTTTATCAAGGAATTGAGACTTTGCAACTGTTCACAGCTAAACATCATTCTAAGTACCATATAAATAACATCAATTTTCAAACAGCTTTGTTACATGCTAATGGATCTATTTTAAATAAATTACTAATCATATTATCATTCATTTTGTAAACATTACTGGTCTTTGTAGGGCTAGTGAGTAGACAGGATATACAGAGAAGAATTTTGTGAATAGGGTTGGTGAGGATATGTACCATAAATATGATCATAAATATGCATATTTAGGACATGATCATAAATATGCAAATTTTTCTAAAGCATAATTGTAAAACTACAATAGATGCAGAAGTACATTACGGGGCCATTTATTTGTCCAGTTTGCAAAATTCCCATCATATTCAATTCACTAAATACACGCAAAAAGGTTATGGTGTCAAGCTTGTTACACCTGTTGGCATTTGACAAAACAAAACCCAATCATCAAATAAATGCTAGATGTTTTACAAATAAAGAAAAGTTCTGAGCAACATGATTAGTGAATGTCCTCATTGTCAAACGTGGAACAGAAATAGCACAAGTGAATTGAATGTAACAAGCATTTGATAGATGACAGGACAAATATATGGCCAGTAATATTTTGTATATCTTTGTAAATTTGAATCTTCGAGATACGAGTAAAAAATCAGGATGTTTTTGTAGGGGCACTTCGTAAATAAAATCGGACACGATTGAGACCAATGTGGATACATTGTACATGTGGATAAATAAGATCAGAACTAGAAAATGAAGCTCTATCCACAACAAAATAAAACTCCTTGCTCCCCAAACAAAAATGTAATAATATTAACAAAATCAAAGTACAAATCTTTGCCTTGAACTAATAAAGTTTCTTTTTTCGAAGTGAACTTAGAAAACTGGCAGGAGCTAGATTCGAATCTGCGACCTCTGACACTGACTAGATTTGAATCCCGCTCCTGCCAGTTTTCTTTATTCACTTGATAATTTATTCAAATTAACTAGTCAGTTTCCCGTGTGGTTTGTTTGACGAATAATACAATTTCAAGTATATTTTCCAACAGGGAAGCATGTGTTTACACAATGATCACAAATGGGTTTACAAGTAAAACATTACCACGCACAAAGCCACCATTTTGTATTTGCTGACTGCTACTATTACAGAAATGATTTGCAACTTTCACATTGTATGTGGAATGTAGATTTACGCATATGCAAATAGGCCCATTTAGTTTAAACAATTGTACAACCTTTCAGTAAACATTGTAAATTATGAATCCCTTGATGAAGAAAAATTGTATTATAAGGCAAGAAAACTAACCAATGACCTGACCAACCCAGTTATTGTGCTTAAAATTCCTTAAATGAAATATGCTTTTAAAATCTGAAACAAACTTAAAAACAAAAATATAAACAAGAATAAAATTTTCCACAGATAAAGTTCAATGTCTGAAAAGTTTTACTATTTTAAATCAATTCCATTCAAAAATGTAAAGTTTGGCAAAACAAAGTTGACAAACCAATCCTGTCGAAAAAAAAAAAGCAGAACACTGATAACGTTTGTCCAAGTTTGGTTCAAAACAGTGGCTTGGGTACTTCGACATGATGGGACTAAATATTTGACAACAGGATAACACTTGAGATCTACCAGACATAGAAATAGTCTTGGATGTCTAAATCCTAGTGTTTATGTTTCTTAGTCTTCCCATCTTATGTCCTAACCTGGAACTTGCCGGCTTTGGTTATATACTTTACTCCTTTGAATGGCTTGTATTTCTGAAAAGAAAAAAAATTCAAATGACATATTGAAATAAAGTGACATACCACATTTTAACCCCTTACCACCAGGCATTACATGGGGGCGCCAGGGCACCAGGCCGGGTTGTGCAGCCAAGTGAAATGGAAACAAGAGGCTTGTGCAGCCAAGCATAACGTAAACAGTACCCCAATAATGGATTGAAAATGCAGAGATTGGCACACAGACGTCAACCGGCCAGATGGCACTTGTCAGAAGTCATAAAGTCATAAACCCATAATTCACACTCACCTCTCCGTACATGTCTAGCCTATTGACCTTGACTCCGGATATAGCCAGTGTACTGATAGAGAATTGCACATTGATGGTAGGGTTAGCCTCCGGAGGTGGTGAACCACTCTGCAGAGCCACGGAACCTTTGATACTCGGCAGTCGCTGAGGGTTAATCTTACCCACTTCCCAGGATAACGTCTTATTGACTGGGTCAAAGCTGTAACTGCCCTGGGTAGGCGTCAGGTTCATGTTCAGTACCTGCTTAGGCATATCTGAGGTTATGACCACATTCTCCACCTAGGATGGATAACAACAGAACATTATGAAATATATGCTGTAAGCCAATCACATTACAAGGGTTTGATTTCACTATCAATTTTTCGGAAACTTTTCTAAAGTATGACTTACTGTCTTGCCCATGGTCTGCTTGGGTCCAATTGTCAGATCGAACCGTCCAGAGCTGTCCCTGAAGGAGATATTGGGTTTGATGTAGACCGGGATAGCCGTCAAGCTGTCAGGAGATATTAATGGGATAGAAACATTCTTGAGGCTCTTGATTACGGACGACAGCCATAGCCGGTTATCTTCTATAAGCGCATTCCTGCATATACTCAATCCATTGTTTGCCTATTGTTTATGTTACGCTTGGCTGCACAAGCCCATCTTGGCATACCAGCACCCAATCAATAACAGCTGTACAGAAGGGCTTAAAAGCTACTCCAGAATTAGAAGCTGACCTTCTTGAAATCCTGTCACCTCCTACTACCGCACCTATTTGTTATTTCTAAGCCTGTATGCTCAATGTCAATGCTCATAAAATCTTTCAAGATGTTTGTCCAACTCCAACTCACAGTTGTCAAACTCACTATCTCCATTTTTGTTTAGCTTTGTGAGATAAGTAATCTGATGTCTATATATAAGATTTATACATAAAATCTTCTGTTGTAAAAAGGATACAACCGACTTACCTGGATCCCCCGATGTGGTAGGTCAACAGTTGGAAGTTGCCATCAGGTGGGACAAAGGACAACACTCGCTCAGACTGAGGAAAATCAATTATAATTTATTAGTTGATCCTAGGTCTCAAGATATTGGAAAGAGTGACCAATGAACAAAGAGTTCCACTTGCAAGGGAAGCTAAAGGATAGATCTCAGTCACTTTTGAAACTTTTGTATTACTAATAACAAGAAATAGGCTGTATCCTTTTTGGTAGTTGATTTGTTTCTTTCTTAATGCAAGTTTGCCACTCAAGATAATGAGCTACAAACAGAAAAGGAGTCAAAGATCCAAGAGGTAGGAATTAAGATTCCTCTTGAAGCAGGAAAACATTGAAAGATGAAGGGAAATGTGTATCAGGCAAAGAATTCCATAGAGACACAGAATGGGAGGAAAAGCTACTGGCATAGCGTTTTGGTCTACCCCAAAAAAGCCTATGCAAGGGGAGGGATAACAATATTTTCTCCTTACTGGCCCTATTCTCATAAAATAGGCAAAAATAGATGAGGTAAAACAATAGGGGTGTTTGTTAACCCTAACCCTGCCAGACACAGCACAGTGCATCTGTGGTGACAGCTTGACCTTGCTGCACTCTGCACACAAGTCAATGTGACAAAGTATGCAATCTGATGCGTCTGGCAGGGTTTCTAGCCAAAATACCCTGGAGGGTTAGGGTTAATGTATTTTTCCCATTATATGACTAAAGGCCACCATAGGTGAAGGGCTACAACGAGATAATTGAGATAACTTTTATAGCGTCTGTCAAGTTTTCACAGACCAAGATTAAAATAGGGGAAATATCTTCCTAGGAAAATGGATAAATTCTCCCAATTTTCAGAGTTACAGACCCAGGCAAGCTAACTTCCACGTTGGTGAGACCAACACAGCTCCCCACTCGACAGAGAAATATTTTGCTAATGTGTAGCTTACCTCCCAACGTTTGAACCGGATGCAGGGATGGAAGCTGACATCATCCAGTAAGCGATGATTGACGAACGACATGGTAAGATCTGGCATTCCAGACAGCTTGACACTACACTCTATGTGACCTTGGATTTCAGCAAACACGACAGACCCCTGTAACAAAAAGACAATGCAGGATGATTCAGAGCTAGAAAAGTACAGTAAGACTTGTAATAAACACAACTATACCAAACATTTGGCTTCAACGAACATTGTCCTTGGCTCCCAAATTGATGTACATGTATTTAAAACATTCCTTTATTCACCATAACGAACAACTACTATAATGAACGTTTTTGTGGCGTTCTACTGTAAAACCTTTATGCATGCAAGGAGGTGAAGCCAATAAGAAATTGCAACTTGGAGAAACTTGAACTAACACCAAGGAGGACTTCAATATATTTTTGGGATAACTTACAGACTTATCAATGATGCAGTCTACTTCCTCTATGACATCAAAGTAGGCTTCATTGTTAGTGTACTTGACACCGCTGCGTCTCCATGGGACGTTGGAGAGTTGGCCACTCGGAAGAGTGTCTGCAACACTGTGGGGCAGAATATAAAGTGGACTTACAGGACACTTACAAAAATCTTCATATCAGAAACAAATCTTTCTCGAATATAACGATTGTGTAAAAGAAAACCTGTTCAATATGCATTTACTTGTGAAAAGAAAATATCATCGATATATCATCAATGTTTGTCTATAGTCATATTTTTGGGCTCAAAGCAAAGACCTCGGTGTAATTTTCCTAGAACCACACAATTTTGCTGACTTGGATTTTCCACTTACTTGGAACTTCCAGTGACTGTATTGACCACTGCCCTCAGGATGTTTGGCGGTTTGATCAGCTCCTTTAAGATGTTGGACTCTGTCGCTAACGGGAAGCCACTGTCAAGCATCTCTTCAAGAAGCTAAAGGTAAAGACAATATTGACGTTATGGCTTAAAGGCCATAGATATAACATTCAGGATGCACTTCAATAAATATCCATATCTTAGAAGTCTTCAATATTGTTTGCCCTTTCTGGTGTGCTGCTGAGCAATGTATACTTGATTTGTGGCTAGCTGTGTCTAGGTAAACAATTTGAAGCCCTTCACACAAGGTGCTCATATGCACAAACAATGAGCACTGGGGACAAAAAATATTAAACATTAATAAGTTTCAAATTCAAAATAAAAACAAAAATAATCCGGTTTCTTTAACATGATTTTGGGTTGCATACTCAGGGCGCTGAGTTGATCTAAGGAATACTTTAAGGGATTGATGAGCAGGAATAATAATGTCGTGCTTTGAGCATCTCGTTGGTAGATACATGTACACTGGACTTTGATGGCAGCTAGTGTTGCTAGCTGTGAAGAGGACTTTACCTCATATACAACCACGTAATGTTCCTTGATGGTTGTCTCTGTACAATCACCAAAATACTCGCTGAAGGTATCAAAGATCCGATGCAGGAACTCAATGACAAAAAGGGGAGGAACTGGGGGAAAAAAAGAAACCAAGAATTCTTTTAAAATCTGTGAAATTTAAAAATGTGCAAAATATTGACTGTCTCTGACATGATTTTTTATGAAATTTTGTTAGAAAAAGTATGATTAAATATTGTCCTAGAATAAACTAGCAGAAAATGAAAGAACAGATATTATAATCATGTAACATAATCAGTTTCAGTATATTCATTTGACACTTTAGGAAGGTTTAAGTCAATAAATGTAGGAATGTGTGACAAAAGCACGGCCCAAAGCTTATCTATATTGGCAATAATAAAATGCTCACCTTCATTCTGCACTACGGCAACAAAGAAGAGTTGATTTCTGTAAATACTGATGAGGTAATGATGTGGAGTGGATATTACTGGTGGAACATCATCATGGCAACTAACCTACATACATGCAAACACAAAAGATTGAGCAAGCCTAAGAAACAGCCGAGTCAGTCATTTCTTGGATTAGATACATTGTTCTCAAACTTCAAATTACTGCTTAGAATTTGGTCATTGAAAGCATCATTAACAAAATTCTTAGAGTTTTTTGAACTTTTTTGCTGAAAACAAGGTGACCTATGGACAACCACACTGCAGTTTCTATCTATATTCTGGTCTAAAAGACTTGATAAAATTCTTTGGATGCTGTATGTAATCTTTAATTATTCTCTATATTAATCAAATGTTACATTGTTTGAGCTACAACTCTTTCTGATGATACCGATCATTTTATGCTGCAGACTTTGTGACTATAACCAAGAAAACAAGATTTTATAAAATTAAAATTAGGAGTGTTTTTGCCAAACACCAAAAGTTTGCCAAACACCAAAAGTTTACCTTGTTCTGAGCTTCAAAGAAATAGTCGCAGACTGAACGACCAATGACACTCTTCCAGTGTTTCTCCATAAAAATGTCCCTGAAATAAAAAAATAAACCAAATTAAGATTTTTTTAATATTAAACCTACCTGCCCCAAGCCTTACAACCTCCAACAGCAGGTTGTGTTGATGAGAAGATGGAATATTTTGTGTGTGTGTGTTTTGTTGAATTTTGATGGATTCAGGACTGTAGTGCCTTGGCACCATTACTTTACATGGAGCTATGCCCCAATTTGTCCAAGTCCAAAGAATGTGCCATAGGTATACTGTACAGTGTTGGATTTTGACAGGTTGAGGACACTTCTGAGTAAAAAATGCCTAGGGGTTAGTGTTAATAATTTAAGAAGAAATCAGTGTGTTCAATTGATATGTTGGGGAAATCATTGGACATTGCAAGCAGTCAATTGTGCAAACATTGGTTGATCATGCAGGGACACATTTGGTGCCACCTACTGACTCGCAGGAAACTTTTGTTGAGAGCTCTACAAATCGTGAAGGGCAAAAGTTGCAAGAACAGGTGCACGATGTGCTTGCACAACTGGTTGGTCACAAAAGAAAGGGCTTGTGATCAACTGATCGGGCAGAGTAGAAGTTGCACGATTTACTGATTGTGTAATTATATAAGTTCCTGCATGATCAGTATACAATGTATGGCACAAATTCTGCACAGTGTGATTGATAGATGTTTATGCAATTGACTGACGTTTGTGTGATCATCTAATATTTGAATAGACGAGTTCGATAATTCTCAGGTCAAAGGTCAGCTGTACCAAATTCTGCCTCGTTGTATCGGCCCTGCACGCTGTTTTGGTAAGCTGACCTGTGACATTTTACCCACATTACATTACAAAAGTCAATTATCGAACTCGTTTATCGGGGGTCAGATTTGAGAAAAAAGAAAAATCCACGAAACATTTGGAATCATTTAATCTGCAAAAATGTATAAGAAAACTGCATTTGTTACCACAAGATACGTTTCAAAATTCCACAAATAGGGTTATTAGAATTAAAAGAAGACTGTTTCAAGTTGCAGAGGTCATTTTGGAATGATTATAAACAATTTCACTAGGACCGGACCAAAAATTCTTCTGGAAATCTGGAAGACGTTTCACAAAAAATTCTAAAATCAAGAAAAATCTATAGAAAAATTTCACCCCTGTACGATTGAATAATGCATGTGCAATTAACTTATGCGATTAACTTATGCTTGCGCATATGATAGATCATATCATGGCTAGTATTATATATCATGGCTATGGGCATTCAAATTAAAAATTACAATAAAAAAGGCGATTGTGCAGTGTAGAGTCCCTCTTTAGTTTCGATGAAATTAGATTCAAGGGTATTTTTGTCTTATTCCAAAATGATTTTCAACCTAAAGCAGACTTCTCTTAATTCTATTGACATCGTTTTTTTGTAATTTTGAACAGTTTATTTCGGTAGAAAATGCAATTTTCTTACGCACTTTACGGCAGTTACTATGCGAATGAACGCGGTTTTGCGTGTTTACTGTGCGTCGCGGTGATCGCCATCTTTATTTTAGCATTGCGTTTTGTCGTCCTCATCGCCGCTTTACCCCACAATTTCCCTCAAAACTAAACCCTGCCACGCCACTTTATCTACGGCATACCTGTTGGTTTGTAATGTCGCTAACTAACGTTAGTTTGGTAATTTCAATAACCTAAAAGTGGATTTTTGTTGCCTTTATTAGGCCGTTTCACGCGTGTCAATTCCCAGGGGACAAACAAAACGTAACCGCACACGATAAACATTTTTGTAAAATCATAACTAACAAACAAAACAAGTAATAAAACAGAAGTATTCAGGGAGTAATACATGATATCTTACGGTAATATTCCCCAAAAATGAATGCAATCGGACGTACCGTTCTGAAGTTATCGTTTAAAATGCGCGCCATCTGCCCGCGAGAGCGCCACTGGCGCCGCATTGCCTCGTGTGTAAACAAACTGTAAACAATCCGCGCGTGGGAGGGTCAGCGAAATCGGAACGCTTCGGACCAGAGCCGAAAATGGCCGAAGCTGCATAAAGTCGATCGCGTGATGCTCTTAATGCTATGCTTGTGATAATAATTTTGACGTCACCATCAAGCAGAAACAAAAGTCTAAAAGTCCCGGATGTCTCCAAAATTTTCAATGTGGTTTTCAGTCGAACGATGTCAATACGTTTTTCTTGATACAATTCCGCCTAGAAGGACTCCACACAATGGCTGGAGACAAGGTATGCACATTTGTATATTGTTCAGGAATATATTTTGATAAAGTTTCAGTTTTAAGATGCGAAATGTGAAAAACGGATGAGTTTTTTTAAGGGAATGTACGACTCAGTCGGGACCGTCGCGTATGTACAAATGAATGGGGCCACATTCACAGGTCACCGCACGTGCGCCATGAATTGTTTGGTGCACATCGCGCGTAGTACCAGCTGTGCGGTATTTTTGTTATGTTACTGTGCATGCCGTGTTGCAATTCTATACACGTTGTCAATGGTTTTTCCCCACTTTTCTCACTTTACTTATGTATAACAATTAGTGAATTTTAGTGAATTTAAATACTTTTGTGTTTTCGGATCATCAGCTTGATTGTTTCAGTGTTTGTATCTCTACAGAATGGGAAAAGACTTAGTCTGTAACAAACCTCTAAAAATGTGTTGACAGGAATAGGAAACATATTTTCTTTTTAGAATTAATTATCCACTCAGTCTATAACAAAACAATTACAAATCCATGTCTTTCATTACTTTATTAGAAATATCACCATGCCTTGGCATTATTGTATATTTTACTTACTGGTGTTAATTGGTGTTAATTGGTGTTAATTAGTGTTCATTAGTGTTAATTAACTTCGTTTTTTCATGCATTGTATTGCATTTAATAATTCATGTTTCAATCAGTGGCAAATTAATGTGAATAAAAGGTTTATAACCGTTTATTATGAAAGTAATTGGTAAAAAAGGGTTTCATTTATTTTTCCATATGGTGTGTACAAAACCTGGGCTGTCTAAAAGATAAAGAAAAACATAAGAACAATTGTCCCCAAAATGGGGCCAACTACTGGCTCATTAAAACTGTAATATAGTCATAACCACAAGTCCGATTTTAAAAATTCAAATTGTATAATGCCTTTGAAGGTTTCCTCTACACACAGGTGTACAAATCAAGAAGCTGGGGCTCTTTAAAAAAATCAATGAAACAGCCTACCTTTATATAGGGAACAGGGCCCTACACTACACAATCGCCATAAAAAAAATACAGCATGACAGTGACACTGACAACATAGAACTCACCCGGAAGGGTTGATCATGAATAAACTGTGAATCATCTTGCTATTTCTTATTTGCCTTCACAACACCAGGAAGAAGTAATTTCTGGAGAGAAAAATCCCCACCCGGTCCTGAAAATCAAAAATGCAAATTGGTTGTGACTAAAGGTCAAAGTTGAAACCTCGTACCGTGCGCGGCCTCAATATGACTTGAAAACTGAAATTAAAATATTTCTATTTTATGAAAACTAACTAGCACTATCTTGTCTGATTCCTACGTTTTATTAAGCATGATGACAGAAAGAAAGCAGTAATTAAAAATATATTGGGGTGGAGATTGGAAAATTAAAGTTGCCAATGGAGGGCGCTCTTACTCTGAGTGAAATGAAAGTCACCAAGATGGCGACATCCGGGGGCTACGGAGTCGACTGGATCGCCGTCCAAAAATCCCTCGTTTCTGCTTCCCAGTCTGGTTTTCGAAGCGGAGATATATCCCTACTTGTGGATGCAATTATAGAGAGGTAAGTAGGCTTATTTCAGAAACCTACGCTGTAGCATATGTTGCGAAATTGGAAATCAATTGTATGGGCGTTGCTTACTTTTTTTGTTTGTTAATCAATGACAATGGCAATGCGCTGCTGGCATATCGCAAATAGGCCTACCGCCTGGTTGTGACGTCACAATGATAAAATGGCCTTGTGGGAAAAGAAAATGAGCAATGTTTGTGCCTCTCTCCTTCCCACAATGCATTTTGGCCATTGTGACGTCTCAACCAGGTGGTATTTGTGATTAAGGTGTTTGGCGCTGGCATAACTGCATTCATTTCTGCACATTGTTTTGTTTGATCACGATCAACAAATTCGTATGGAGGCAAGTGGGAAAAAAGCGAGACCGGTTCAAGGCAAAATAAACACTTCATTTAAATATTGTTGTTATATTAGACATTAGCTTTAGTGACTGGAGTGCTAAATCTGCGGCAGTCTATGTAGGACGGGACGCTGTATTATCGCGGTACTTGGGAAGTGGTATGTGGGAAGTGGTTTTTACAATGATCTCAACTTTTTTATTCATAGTTAATGTTTGACCAAAACATCCCCTGAATAAAGTATGATATTTTCCCTGTAAAGTTTAAGTTGATTAAAAGACGATTGGGCCTGCAGGATTATTTCTTAACACCCTGTCCCCCCTGGAAGGCGACAAAATTCACTGAGACAAGTCTACTGATTGACGATTGGGGGCGCCATTCACTTTACACGGTGCGTCGTTTTATTTTTGTACCGCACTGTCTTTATTTTGATCCCGTAAAAGTTTGTACGATTTCGCGGTGGAAATATCGTCCTTCGGCGTCATTTTGCATTTGCTGCTGTAGAATGGGAACCAGACAATAGAACTTTCATGGACAGACCACCATTAAAGATTTATGTTAAAATATAGACTTTTTAGCAGACACGGTGAGGCAAAATTTACAAGTTTTGGAAAACGTGAATATTTATTTAAAATCATTAAAAGTCCAGACACAACATTTTATAATCGTCATTTTTATACAACTCAGCAGGAAGTCCTTAATGCCTGATGAACTGGATGAAAAATCGGCACACGATGGAGTTTTGGCAACACAAAAAAAAGAGAAATTTCCGATGCCGCGATAATAGAGTTGCCGTGATAATAGGGAGTCCAACTATACTACATGTAGCACTCCAGGGAGAGCTGCATGTTTCAATTTCATACTTGTTTCTTACGGGACAAGCAAATGAGGGCAGTCCACTGATCTCTATTTTACAGGCACAGGGCACCCTCATTGTCGATGTCCAGAATAATAACATCACCTGTGGTGAACATTTTAAGGCTATGGGCAGTTTGGTTTTATTTTGAGGCTACCAAAAAATGCAAGAAGTTTATTGTCTAATGAGGAAGAAAAATGGAAAATGAAGGTTGTGAGGGTCACTCACTATCCTGTAGCAGCCCTATAACACAGTTTGGGATCCATGTAAAACAAATTGTGTGGTACTGTGCATAATTATGAAGTTTGACAAAACACCATGGGAGCTTAGGATGTTTCACGCGCAGCAAATGTTAGGGTTAACAACAGCCGGGTTTATTTTCTAAAGGTTTGTAACTTTGTTGCTATACTTTTCTGTTTCACAGTGGTGATGACATCCTCAACCATGAGGATAAATATGAAAACTTCTACTCCTGTTTTGTGGCTCTGTCTGCTCATTACATCACGGAGCATTCGACTCTCTGTAAGTCACATACACGAGCACTCATAAAGAAAAATGGAAAGAGTTCCATATCCGGACATCACTTATACCTCGTGCACAAAGTCTATGGGCCATGACAGAAAAAGTCAAAATATTTGTTCCCTCCTAAATTCGTGTTTCTTCATCAGATTTACACTTTTTGGTCATTTTAAAGTCATATTAACCCTAACCCTGCCAGACGCAGCACAGTGCATCTGTGGTGACAGCTTGACCTTGCTTCACTCTGCACACAAGTCAATGTGACAAAGTATGCAATCTGATGCGTCTGGCAGGGTTTCTAGCCAAAATACCCTGGAGGGTTAGGGTAAAGGTAAAATAAGTGATGTCCGGATATGGAACTCTTTCCAGAAAAATATGTAGGAGAATGCCAGGATTGTGAAGGGAGCGGGAAGGAACCTGTATTCCACTGATTAAGTCGTCATTTTATGAACTAATAATAGTACCAGAAAAAAATTTTTACTTTTAAAGCATTCTATAAATTATACATTGTAAGTGATACATTTTTTAGATGAATCCAATTCTGAGCATAGCTTGTGGGTTTGTGTGTTGTTTTTTTTGTATGGAAGTCGCCCGCTACAAGGCTAAAAGTCAGACTACATGTAGTTAACCCTCCTATACTTATAACTATCACAGCCTATCAAACACTCTAAACACCAACTCTCACAGTTTGTGTGCGTTTCAATCCGTCATTTGATAGGTTTTGATCTGTACAACAACTGGGTCGATTTTGGCCAGGTGCACAGGAGGGTTTTAAAGGGCTACAACAGAGGTGGTGGGACTGGCCATATTTTAGGTTGCCAACCCTACCACCCTTATGATTTTGCTGTGTCCAGATCTAAATAGAGGATAATTCTTCAACAGGTTTCAGAGAAATTATCCAAATTTTCAGACCTTTAGACCCAGGCTGGTAACCGACCCACCTACCTCAGAAAGTGTTCCTTTATATCTTCTCTGATCTGTGAAGCTCTGAGAAGATTTTTATCAACTGGATTATTTTTAGACATAATGCGCAAGTCTAGTAATAGCTGAGAAAATGTGGCATTCTTCTGCAGAAGAGCTACGTTTACCCTTAACCCCATCCTCAGCAATTTTTATTGTCATAATTTCACCTATTTATCTCTCCTTTTTAGCATTATTACCTTCTTTTTATCATTGTCTCTAATTTCCTGATATCCTATTCCCCCTTAGTCCCTTTTACCGCTTCCATTTCTCATTGCCTAAACTATTCTAAAGTTACCAATCTCTGTTTTCCCAGTGTCAAAGTCCATCGTTGGTCGAGTAGTGACAGCGTGTCATACCCTGATGGATCTATGCTTGCAGCGGATGCTCAAATACAAACTAGCTTGTTCTGTCTCTCAGGTAATAAAGGTCACATAACATTGTTGCTCCATTTATAGATACCCTGGATAGTTCAGAGTACAGATGCCATGAAGGTTGTAATCTACCGTCTTAATAAACACTGACAAAAGTTACCAGTTAATCATTTATAGTGCAAGCTGTACTGTAGTCTGCAGGACTGAAACTCCCACAACCACAAGTTGTGGAGGTTTTCATCTTACATCATTATTGATGATTAAAAACTTGCCTTGATTTGGGTTGAATAACCCAAATAAACTTTTCTCTCACAAAGATCCTCAGATGTACATATTTATGTACCGTCGCAGCGCATTCATTGCAAACTTAACTGTTCTGTAGTAACTCAGACTATGAAATATTAACTGGTCTATTGAATTGTGCTACTGGACCAGTAATCTAGTAGATGTGTGTATGAAATTTGAGCCCCATAAGCACATGGGAGGAGGTTTCTGTGACCTGCTTATGATTTCAAGGTCACCTTAGTTTACAACTTTAGAAACATAGGCGACAGTGTGTACGAAATTAGATGAGGACTTATGGAATATACTGTTTGCAGCGTAATCTGATGTCGCTGGTTGAGGGTCTGTGCACCGGATCAGGACAGCTACAGCGATCAAATATAGTCACGCTGACTGCTATGTTGAAAGCTGCCCAGATGCCCCCATCAACGACAACCATAGAAGAACCAGGTAGGTCGTGTTGAGTCATGAACTGATTGCTAAAAGGTCCGTAAGCATTCTAATGAGTATTGAATCTAGTATCTGCATGTCGATCTGTAGAATGTTAATCAGAAGATAACCCTAACCTCAACTATTACTACAAAATATTACTTGTAGTAAATTGTAGTATGCAGTACTCTTATTACACTGGCATATGAGAAATTGTGTAGTATTTTGTAGTATAGTGTCCTTTACCCCAAATGAATGGCTAGGATGTTAGGGTTAATAAATTACTTGTGATGAAGTTTATCATAATATTTCTTCATTGACATAACAATTTTCATGCATGATAGTTAAACGTGGATTTATACATTTTTTACAGCTGTTTTGGTTTCAATCTTGTCAAAAACGAGGATTGTTTTTGTTGTGGTTTTTAACCTGTATCTCCCTCTTATTGTACTTGTACATGTATATATATAATAAGTGGAAATGTGTTTTGATTACAATGTGTTTCTTGAAGAAATTGTTCTCATGTCTTTAAATACCTAGAGCCAGAAAGTTTGCCATCAACTACATGTACATTGGTGAAAATCAGTGACACTCGACCCATATCACAAGCTGATTTCCTCAGGCAGTTGATGTCAGCTTTTAGTGAGTCAGCACCACACTATACAAGTAGTTCCGGTGCAAAGACAGAAAAGGTTAGAAAGTTTGTTTTTCTCCTGCATTTATTTTGTCACTTTATCATGTCTTGTTACATCACAGCATAACAAATTAATCTTGTTCGCTTTGAGGACATTCTGCAAGTAAATTTTCAGTAGTAAATCCATGGTCTATAAAATGTAAACTTTGCACTACTGACAAAACATCTGCAACAATTTCATCACTTGGAATTAATTGCAGTTGCTAGGTCTTGCACTGGTTTGTAAATGTCTGTAAAAAATCAGAGTACTAGAAAGCTTGTGTTAAATGGTGACCAAGTGACCCCCCCCCAAAAAAAAAAAGAGTTCAAAGATGTTGATATTGAACAGCTATTTAACAGTGTACCTGCATAACTCTAATGGTCGTCATTTTTGTAAGCCTTTAAAACTGGAATGACACCTGGCTATTTAACAGGTTAAAGGTGAAAAAATGTTGACTTCAGAAAGACCTGCTGGTAAATATACTAAGGTGATCTAATTGTGATTTAATTGTGATTTTGTACCAAATCAACAATAGAAACATTGTTTTACTCTAAAAAAAACTGTGCTTTGACTCCCGAAAACATGTTTTTCAGAGCCTTAGTGCCAAACTCTGTTTACAACTTGTTTCAATGTTTGTTTCCTTTATAAAGCCTGAAGACAAATCTACCCCAACCAAGACGGACCCTAGTACAGACATGAAGGCATACTTTGCAGCTCGTAACATTGACAACCTACATTCGCTGCATGGGGCCGATATCTTACTGGATGTGTGCCTTAACCTGCCATTCTTACAGCGGTATATCAATGCTTTCCGTGATGCAGCCAATGGATTCCCATTCATTCTGCCCAGTACAGCCACAGACGCATCATCTATGAAAGCTAGGTAGATAGACAAAGTCTACAAGAGATTTTTGATTTAATTTAACCCTAACCCTCCAGGGTATTTTGGCTAGAAACCCTGCCAGACGCATCAGATTGCATACTTTGTCACATTGACTTGTGTGCAGCAAGGTCAAGCTGTCACCACAGATGCACTGTGCTGCGTCTGGCAGGGTTAGGGTTAGGGTTAATAGGTTTTGAAGATATCATTTATAAAGGCCTAGGTAGGTTTACTTTTTCTATTGGTTGAGAGCCCAATACTGTCTTTTAATGGAGTTTTTTTGCCCTGATTATATGTATGGTATAACATTGGCAGACCTGACAACTTAGTCACAGGCAGTGTTCTTTGTGGGATTCCACACATACAATACTTCAGCTACCAGTGATTTTGTACACTTTCATTTGACCTTATTTCAGTCGTTAAAATCAAAGTAAACCACATGATTTTTGGTGGTCTTCGGATACAATTTTCTCGAAATGCAGCATTTCAGACAAATGTTGCACAGGAAGATTGACACTGGTATCATCTTTATAAACAGTAAGTTTTCAGATTCAAACTGTTACTGACATAGTGGAGATCACGTCATCACGTCTGTATTCCCTTATTTGAAACTCGCCTCTCTTTTCAATTTTGGGAGATTATACATTTTGGGAGATCTTAATTTGTGAGTACATTGTCGCTCTTTATAAATTCTTTTTTAACTCACGAAATCCATGATTACATGTTTCAGCTTTCCCTCCTTGCTCAACGACATGACCATCGTGTCCCGTGTCCTGGCCTTGCCGACCCTTGAACCCATGACCCCAGGTCACATGGAGAAACTGACTACCATCGTCATGAGTTGTCTGTTTGCTGCTGTCTCTGCTACAACCACCAGTACGTTGTTGACACTATCAAACAATCAGCAGGTGCGTAGCGGCCTGACGACGGTCACTCCAGCCACTACAACTAAGGACGAGGACCAGGAGAACATAGCCACACTTATTGTACAGAAAGGGGTTAGTAGTTCCATGGGCTCTGTCAAAGATAAGAATCATGATGTGGTTTTTATAGATTGTTGTGCCCAAAACCCTCTGGTAAGAACACTGCTTTCTTTTGGTTCTGTTGGTTTTTGTCGTTGGAGTACTATGGTAAATATTTGTAGCCATAGACAAAACAAGTTTTTGTTCAGACATAGTCAATTTTTGACCATGCAGAATTTGGTTTAAATGCTTTTTAAATTTTTTATTTGAACCTGGGACATCTGGAATACAAAACCAGTGCACTACCTACAGAGCTATCTTGTCCAAATTTTGCATTCTCCAAATTTGTCGAATGTTTGCTGCTTTTTTTTATAAATCCTCAAAAACAAAAACAAAGATTGCTTTTTTTTGGCCTAATGTGTTTCTATCAGTTGTGTTTGACAGACTTGATCTGTAGTAGAAGAAGTATCACATGGCACTGGGCCTTGTCATCTACTAAAGTTCACAAAAAATAAGAAACTATGCATGTAACATTTGAAACATTCAGTGAAGAATAAATGACACAAATTTGTTTTGCAGCTCGGTCTCTTCAAGGTTTTACAAAGTGCAGTTCAGCAATCTACAAGAGCTGGAGGACATGTAAGAATTTCCCTCTTTGTCCTAGATTTATATTTATTCTTATATTTTCATTGTCTTTAAAAGTGGGACCACAGGGTATGACATAACACGCCCATAAAGAAATTTGGAAAAATAATTGGGAGCGAATTTGAAGTAGGAAAATCAATTTGGATTTAGTAATTAAATATTGTATATACTTTTCTAGTGAAAAAATAATGTAAATTAATTAACAGAATTATGAATAAGGAAAGTATTCTTATCCTTTTTTTTTATGTGATTTCAGACTGCAGACGTTGTGTACTCCTAAAAGCTTAAATTTATGGCCTGGTCATAAACATTGAAATTTCATTTCCTTATATTTAGTGTCAATATTGCTGTTCTTGTTGTCACCATTATTTGTTTGTTTATAATTGACTACTTATCTTCTTGTGATGTATTCATCAACAGAACCTGCAGAATCTCCACATGTTGGGGGCCTGGTGCATCTTGAGAGACTTGGATCGTATCCTGAACCTCAACGTCACTGTCCTCCCTGAGAAACCCAAAGAGAAAGAGAAAGACATACCGGGCAGCGTCAAACAAGAGCCCAAACCTGCCCAGGGAAAGCCAAAAGAGGGTGCTGCAGCTGGGACTGGACGACCAGGGTCTGCAAAGGGGTCAGTGTCTTTGTTTGTTGACCTGCATACTTGTGTGTTTGTTGTTATATATGGGTTTGTGTTTTTAGAATCGTTGGGATAGAATTTTGCAATTATTTTACGGCATTACGAGTAGCTTTTTATAAAACATCAAATGTTCACAAAATGTGATTTGATGAACCATGTGATTGATTTGTCTTCCATGTCATGAGCAGATCTCAGAACATCAGTAGCCTGACTGTAGCTCTATCCTCCTGTGCCTTGTCCTTACTGACTGATTTATTGGATGACCTACACATTGAAGGACTCTCCATGGTATGTAAGACTAAGGAATATATCGTCGGTCATTTGCTCAGCACTAAAAAGCCCCCTATACAGAAATTTGAGCACAAAAAGTGGTTTAACCTTTTGAACATGGACGACGGCCATCGCCACGGTTTGAAAAAGACCACCTGGCCGGTTGTTGTCTATATGCGCATTCCTGCATGTACTTTGTCCATTGTTTGCCTATTGTTTGCATTACTCTTGGCGGCACAAGCCCGTCTTGTCATACCAGCACCCTATTAATAACAAGTGGACAGTATGGGTTCAATGTTGAGCCAAGATATGCCTGGGATGTCACTTTGTCATGGAGTAATACCGTAGGGATGTCAATCACCTATTCACCCTCAAACCAATATTTCTTCTTTCCTCCACAGAAGGTAGACATGACTGATCCTGCCCCAGCCCGTCTGAGCATCCTACCACAGTACACAGCTTGGCAACGTGTCTGCTGTATCATCAGCAATGTGCCGCTCACTAACCTCTTGATAAACCTCTTCACATCGGCTTACAAGAAGGTCAGCCTGGATATATAGACAATGTTTTCACTTTGTGATATTTCTATCAAAATCAGGATGTGATTTGGCAAACAATATAGTGATTGAATTTAACTTTAATTGAATGTATTCATGTTTAAAAACAGCAAAACAAAACACTAAAATAATCTACACCCAAAAGGACTGAAAACAAAGAAAAGTAGAAAACAACAGTCTGCCGAAGATAATTCAGAATTGTCAGCAAACCTATTATGTGTGTTC
The DNA here is from genome assembly GCA_037893225.1 of Hippasteria phrygiana. NCBI lineage: Eukaryota > Metazoa > Echinodermata > Asteroidea > Valvatida > Goniasteridae > Hippasteria > Hippasteria phrygiana. The sequence continues at coordinate 407,838 of JAZGUH010000511.1, read as the reverse complement.
AGAAATACTGTAATCTTGTCAAATTTCCTTGGATTTTGAGATTAACTTGCACATTTTATATTTGGAACCAAGTAATAAGCCGTAAATTATTTGCTTGCAGGCTTGTACGACAGTCAAACAACGTAAGGACTCCCTAGGGTCTGAAGGCGCTGACACTGAGAGTAACTCCTTGAATGAGTGTTACGGAGAAGACTTTGGTAGTTCAGAAGAAAGCAGTGAAGGTAAATAGGAGGTCTTAATCACATGACTGAGTAGCGTAACTCCAGTTTGAGTAGGACTTGAGTTATTGTGGACTGACAACTTCCACCAACTTGACTCGGTGTAAATGTAGCTATATTTGAGTCCCAGCAGCTAGAAGCACTCGGTCACATCTCTCCCTTTTTACTAATATTTAATGTCCTTTTGATTTGTTGTTTTACTTCGTCTGTTTGTTTATTTTAAAACTAATTTAATATTCTGTTTCAAAATAATTGGGAATTGTTCTGTTAAGTGCTTGTTGATTTTTCTGCATTTGAGTTTATCTGTAGTTGGTTCCATTCTGTTTTCATGCTTTTACATTTCTTAGTTTTGTTCCTGGATAGTACAAGATTTATAGTATTTCAGGGCTTTAGCGTGTCGCTAATGATTAACCCTTTCAGTCTAGTACCAGAATATGACGTGTTATGCCACACACCTTCAGATCCATGTGGATATGTACTTGTAGTATATGGTATCTGAAGGTCAACTGCATGTGAAGTATATGGGACCTTAATACAGGGTTGATGGCAGATATGGTGATGTCGTCAATTAGAAGAATGCTATGATGGATAGCAGTTAATATACAACACCTGAATAAATCCCAGCCATCGATCACGTGCATTGAATTATTCGTCCCATCACACGACGCGAACCCGCACCGCCCAAAACGTTCTATCACATGGTTCTATCAAACGGTGCGCGCGCATTGATAGAACCAAAAGAACTTCCCTAATTTCACGGTCACTATGGTGGCGCTACATACAGGGCTGTCATTCACACAACATGCCGCGGTTTGTTCTCCTAACAGACGACGAAATATTGGAACTCGTAGGCGATGCTGATGCTCCAAATACAAAGAGACAAATCAAATATGCAGTGAAACGATTAGATGAATTTGCAAGACACGCAGGAACAACAATTGAAGCTTTAACTGATTCGGAACTCGACAATTTTTTGTCGCGGTTTTATGCGGGACTGAGAAGGTAAACGGCACGTTACAACGTTACACCAAGAAATCCATGCATGCAATCTGTCGGATTTATTCAGGCGTTGTATTAAACAAATAATGAATGTTTCACATTCGTGCAATGGTAAGAATAATTTCATTCGGTGACAGATGGAATGGAACATTCAATCTGTCACCTCATGAAATTATTCTTACCATCGCACTCATAAACATTCATTATTTGTATAATATTACATGTACATGTTTTTGTCTTTTTGCAACATAATGCTTATTTCTTACTATACATTGTATAAGACTTGCATTAACTGTAAACAAACATATAAATGTTTCTTCCTTATGTTCTCCTTGCCAGTCAGCATCCCCAACATGCCCCCAGATTTTGCCATTCGATAAAAAAAACCAAGCAAAAACACAGTTTTTTTATCAACCTTATTTTGTCTGTGTTAGTATTACTACTTTCTTTTGAAGGGTTTTTCTGAGAGTCTGGATATATCTTTCTAGATGGGAGTAGAAGGACCATACTGTTTATATATTTTATTTTTTTAGTATTTGATTTTGAAGTTTTTGTTCCTTACACATGAAAGGAAAATAAACAAAGATTTGTTTGATTCCTGTCTTTGTTTTTTTTTCAGTTGTGTCTTCATTTACTTGTATTGTTTTTCTGTATTTAATTTGCACTTTTTATTACTTTTATAATTTTATTTCTCAGACCTACTTTTTCCTTAAGACAAGAAGAGAACATTTTCTGTTTAGTTTCTCTTGTTTGTTTTTTTCAATTTCCTTCTTTGTTTTCGTTGGTATTTTTTCGTTACTTTTGTTTAGTTATTTTTCTTGATAAACTGTTTTTATCTAGACGAGGATAGTGAACCCATACTGGGACCCTGGTTTGAGGAGACTTTGACCCCCGAGTCCGATACCAAAGAGACGCCCTCTAACAATCAAGAAACTCCTCCCCCAGTACCAGGAGGCGGTAAGACAGAAGCCAAGAAAGAGACGGGGAAGAGGGAAGATTCACCGAGCCTTGCTGAGATGCCTGATAAAGAAGAACCATCGCAGGTTGGTTGTTAGTCTGTTTGTTTGTCACTTGTCTTCAGATTGTGTTTGTCTGAGATGTCCCACAAAGAGAAACTAGCACAGGTTGGTTTGTTTGAGATGTCCCACAAAGAGGACCTAGCACAGGTTGGTTTGTTAGTCTGTTTGTTTGTCACTTGTCTTCAATTTGTGTTTGTTTCAGATGTCTCACAAAGAGGAACCATCGCAGGTTGGTTTGTTATTCTGTTTGTTTGTCACTTGTCTTCAATTTGTGTTTGTCTGAGATACCTGACAAAGAGTAACCATCACAAGTTGGTTTGTTAGTCTGCTTGTTTGTAACTCTTGTCTGTTTGTATATTGAGGAATTGGCATTGTATTTCAATTTGTTGTACAGTACCTGAAGCTAGCCTCTGATGTACTGCAGTTTCTTACTGTTCATCTTCTTCACTCCAGTGATGGCCTGATCCACAGCTTTCCCAGGTACGTTCAGTGTTGGGTGTACAGCTTCTCTAGAGTCAATCCTAAATCAGTCAGTCATCCTAGAAATCTCTTTACTGTCTATTAAAGTTTGTTCTTTTCTTGAGAATGTAGTTACAGTAAATTTTGTTGGTGGTAATGGTGCGATCTGTATCTACCTGTTTGCTGAGATAGTGTTGATGTACAATGACACAAAGTAAAGAAAATTATATGGCAGTTGTTAATTTACCTGAGTGTGATATTGTAAATATTTAAAGATTTTATTTATTTGTGTAAATGTTTTTGTATGTGTGTAAATATTCATTTTTAAATAAAAATGTATGCAAGGCCCAATGGAAACTAGCTTTAAATTGTTTGGGCACATCCTGGGTCAAGAAACATAATAAATAAAGATACATTTTTAATTGGATATTTATCTTATCAAAATATGCAAATCCTAACCCAGTGTCATCATCTCCCCTTCTAGAATTGCAAATTATCATCCAGTTTGGCCTATGAATTCAGACCACTCTTTTCTTAACATCAGACTCTTTTCATATTTTCCTTTGTTTGGTAGTTTGGCGTTCACAGAGAACCACATTGCAGGCATTGCTGTTGTCATCAAAGACTTGGACAAGGGTACAGTCAAAACAGACGATGGTAAGGACATTTTCAAATACTTTGAACAAAGTATTTCAAACTTCACTTTCAGTATTTTCAGCAGGTACATAGTGATGCTTCTTTTTCTTTTACAAAACCATGTTACCGCAGTTTACCATTTCAACCCAGTAAGAAAACAAATTATTTATATAAGATAGGACATGTTGCTTCTGTATGGTGTGCCTGGAAGTCGTGTGCCTTTGCATTCTTACGTCAACTTGCACCTTTTATTACATCGTCGCAGAGCTGACTCCTATGGGGTTTTGATATTTTTCTTGCACATTGTAGCCTTATAAAACTGAAAATGGAAAATGTCTGTGCTATTGGGACTTTATGGTTTTGTTTCTTTGTCACACACGCTATCACAACGGTTGGAGCATCCAATGAATAATGGTTCCTGTACCAGTTGTCTTTTCTTCATTGGTTCATTCCCCTTACTGTTTTATTTTTCTACCCCCAGCTGTCCTGATGGATAACTTCTCCGCAGCTCTGCTCCACTTCATCCATACTCTACTTGCCTCCGAGACTTTGCCAAGACATTTCCAGGCAAGTATTAGCAAGATAAGAACAATGGTATTTGGGTCATTCCGTAAATTTTGGGTCCAATTTTGGTGTCTTTGTTACATAGTGACATGTATACGATTTTGCAATTCAGGACACATTCTTTATTGCCTTCTATCTCCAAGAGTGATTATGTAAAGCAAAGTACCTGCCAAGCAAGTAAAAAATAGTGTGAAGTCAATTTTAATGATACTTCATAGGAAATTACACAGGGCAGGTGTTAGAGGGACACTAAAAAATGTCACACTTTTGGACCCCAAATTTATGGAATGACCCATTCGCTTCCAGTTCACTGCAAGATAGTAGAGTTGGTAGAGCATCAATACAATATTCCGGAGGTCGCAGGTTCAAATCCCACTCCTGCCAGTATTCTTTGCCACTATTTCAGCAGGTTACTCTTAAAGAGGCTGTTCTGTGAGTTTCTATGTTTGTCTCAACAGTGACCTTGAAACCACTTCCTCTCCCATCATTCCTACTTAGATGTTATTTCATTTTGTTACATGATTGTACGAGAATACCTGTTCTGTTGTTGATTCACAGTGACACCATTTAGATAATCTTTGTTGAGTGGTGTAGGTTCTGAGAGAAATCACTAATATATATTAACTGATGCTGAGAATCCAACATTAAGCTATCCCTTAGAGTCCGACTTTCTCCTGAAGATAATAAAGCATTCTGTTCAAAGTATTGTTTTGTTTTTTTACTGTACTCTGACTTGTCAGTTTCCCTTCGTTTTGGCATTTCTGACCAATAGGTACAGTTTGGTAACAAGGACTATCTGGTACTGAGCCGACATATTATTATCACATTTTTAAACATATTTCAAACTTTTTTTGTGACTTGGTTCTTGCAGGACTCTCTGCTTACCCACCTGGGTGTCTACCCCTCGGCCGTTGGTCCTTGGCCCCTCAATATCTCATCCCGAACTCTAGCTGTCCTGGCTCATGTCCTACTGCAGCAGCAGCAGCAGCAACAGCAACAGCAGCAGCAGCAATCCAAGGCACAGAGGGAGAGTGTGTCACCGGAATGCTACAACGTGCTGCAGAGAGTCCTGGAAACACTGAGAGAGATCGCTGTGAAGGGAGAACCATTAGCAGAATCTGAAGGTTAGAAAAGTATTCAAAAATATAGTCATAAGTTGACATATACCACAGTCCTGCATACAAATCCCCAGTACATCCCAATGCTGTGAACAAATTCAAAGGATAATACATGCATGGGGAAGGACTTCTGAAACATGATTTTATTGATATACCAAAAATTTACAATAGAAAAATTGCAACCAACGAAACAGCTAGGGAAACAATTTATTGTTTATAATGAATGAAAGGTTTACGGAAACGCCGTGTGGAAATATTTCTCAATTAATAGAATGGTTCTGAAAAGAATAAACTAGAGTTTATACTTCTGGTTCTTTTCAAAACCATTCTCTCTATTGAGAAATATTGCCACATGGTGTTTCCACAAACCTTTCATTTATTAGTATCTCCGTCATGCAAAGCCTCAAATCTTACTGAATTTATTGTTCTAAAACATTTTTCTGTTCACTTGTGAAACTTTTGACCAACAACTCTATTAAAATGATGTAAATTTGTAGCAATAAAACATAAACATTGTCGCTTGTAGCATTTGTTGAAACGTTTTTGTAGAGGTAAGTGCCTCTTCACATGATTGGAATATAGTTGACAGTCGCATGCTTGTTGGTCAAGTTATTGAGGCACCTTCATCAGTTAGCTAGTCAGATCACACCAGAGTCAATTGCTTTATCTTTTAACAGACACTCCAACCAGCAAAATCTTGTGAACCATGTTTTTTCCCTAAAACATTTTGTTGTTATAAAATCCTACAATACCTTCATTTTTGTTTTTGGTATTTCATCAATTATCAGATCTGAATGTAGAACACGCCCAGCTTCTGATGTTCATCTTTGAGAGTCTCCCGGCTGACAAGAAGAAAGATATCCTCCTTCAGACAGCCTTGGCATTGTCCCAAGTTTCACGATCGAGGTGAGGTCATTATAGCAAGAAAAAATGAAGATTATTTCAAAACTTACTGCAAGAATATGAGCCCAACCACACATATAATCTAATGTTAACCCTAACCCTCCCAGGTCCTTTAAAATCCACCAAGAGGTTTGAGGAGAGAAGAATCCGTGTAGTTACCATTAACCCTAACTTTACAAAATTTACAAAATACTATTAGTAGTAAACAGTAGTATGCAGTACTCTTATTACACTGGAATATGAGAAATTGTGTAGTATTTTGTAGTATAGTGTACTTTACCTCAAATAAATGCCCAAGATGTTAGGGTTAAACAGGGCTTGATGTCCGTTTAACATTGAAGTGCAAAAAAAGTCCCATTGGGTTAGTGCAGAGTGCTGGATTGGGGTTAGCTGTATAGAAATCCAAAAGGATTGGTTACTCCCCTAAAAGGATTGGTTACTCCCCTAAAAGGATTGGTTACTCTCCTAAAAGGATTGGTTACTCCCCTAAAAGGATTGGTTACTCCCCTAAAAGGATTGGTTACTCCCCTAAAAGGATTGGTTACTCTCCTAAAAGGATTGGTTACTCTCCTGAAAGGATTGGTTACTCTCCTAAAAGGATTGGTTACTCTCCTAAAAGGATTGGTTACTCTCCTAAAAGGATTGGTTACTCTCCTAAAATGATTGGTTACTCTCCTAAAAGGATTGGTTACTCTCCTGAAAGGATTGGTTACTCTCCTGAAAGGATTGGTTACTCTCCTGAAAGGATTGGTTACTCCCCTGAAAGGATTGGTTACTCTCCTGAAAGGATTGGTTACTCTCCTGAAAGGATTGGTTACTCTCCTAAAAGGATTGGTTACTCCCCTGAAAGCATTGTTGGCGTCACAACTAAGTTTGTGCTTTGAGGTGTGTTGCTGTATCTAGTATCCATTGCATGGAGTATTTTCTTTTATGGAGTTGGCCACATTTTAGGTTGCCAGGAATGCCAGCCCTACCACCTTTACGGTTTTCCTGGGTCCAGAAGTAAATAGAGGATAAATCTTCAATAGATACCAAAGAAATGATCCCAATAATCAGACCTATAGACCCAGGCAGGGCTACTTCCACCGTTTGGTGAGACTAACTCACCTTCTCTCCTTTTTGCTATTAATTCATCCTGGGTGAGATTTGGGGCTTCATTCATCAAATTGCTGGCTTTTTTATTCTCTACTTGACATTTTTCTTGTAGTTATATGAAGACCAGGTCTCCTCTTGCTCTGTGCCGTCTGCTTCTCATCTTTGAGTTTCTTGTCGTTCACTTCTCCCAGGCTAGACCCTTCCTCTTTGAACAGGTAAGTGCCAGTTTCATGACTCTACTAAACACAATCCTGCTTACATAAGATATTTATCCGGAGTTTGTTTTTTTGGCTACAGTTTTTTAAGGAATTGTTGGTTTTGTCACCAGAAATGTATTATCTCATCAAGCAGACCACAAGGTAACTGGGTAATTTTAGTAAGCAGGAGGTTGTGGACTCTTGGAAAGCACCAAGTATACAGCGCTTCATATACTACGTCAGAAAGGGCAAAAATGTCCTCTAATTTTAATCAGTTTTCAAAGTGAACAAAGAAACCTGCGGGAGCAGGATTTGAACCTGCGACCTCAAGATTGCTGCACTGGCACTCTTGGATCTATATTGGTCGTCTCCCAAAGATACAAATCTGGAGACTGCCGATGCAGAGTAAGATAGCTCATTTAGTAGAGCACCTATGTCTAGAATCCACTAGTCACAGGTTCAAATCCAGCTCCTGCCAGTTCTTAGTTCACTCTCTCTATAGAAATATATAATCAGTGGCTGTATACTCAAACAGTCGTTTCATGGTATAATAATATTTTTAGAATTTAACTTCAACAAAATTAGCTTGCCTATCATTTTGAACTTAAGTTCTTTCTCAAAGGCAAATGGATTTAGCTTGTGTATTACCATCTCTGTGAACTCCTTGTAGGTCCAGTGGAATATCTTCACTGTTCAGAGCACGGATCCTGCCCTCATGTTGTATCAGGAGGAACGAGGGGGGATAGCTACTACCAAGTTCTACAATCCATGCCGCGAGGTTGAGGAGAATTATCGTAAGGCTACGACGAGCGAAGCAGCCACGGTTGGGAATGACGGTAAGCCAATACTGGGTACATACACACAGTGGACATTCTTCAAAATGAATTAACCGTTTATCACTTTGGGTTGAATTGTGCATGTTTGTACATAAAATTACAACAATGTTACAAAACACAATTTAGAAAAAATTATATGAATTAAAATGCGACGATTTATGCAGAGTAGATAAAAGTAATTACATGGCCAAAACAACATTTCAGCACTTAACATTCTCATTTTATTACACAGTAAATGAAATACACCTAGGCCTACACCATAGTAACTAGCGCAAGTCAAAATGAACTTAACATTTACTTGGGCTAAGTTTTGTATTAGTGTCAGTATAGTTATTAGACCTATGTTTAACCTATCTGTCTGTCTTGTAGAATTATACTTGAAACCGTGGCTTGCAGAAATCCATGTTTTCAAAGATGCTAATGAACACAGGTTCTCAAAAATTGATTACCTTCAAGAAAGTTGGTTAAGCTACCCCTCCCCAAAAGAAAATTACAAATTAAGAACTGTAATCTGGATCCATTACTGCTTAATAAAACTGCTCCTTCTAATAATTTATTATTGATGCTATACTGAGTCCACACAAAGACTTATCATTGTGTGTTTGTCTTCATTCAGGTACGACCTTCAAACGTCTGTTCTACAATCTGATATCTTCTGACATGGACAGTGGTAAAGAAGTACCCCAGCTTGATCAACAGGTAATCAATGTGACTGGTGATGAGAAACCAGACTAACATTGTTGATCATAATTCAGGGATTTTCAGTCAAAAGTTCACCAAAGGTCATTTTGTTCCAAATAAGGTTAGCGTGTGATTGAGTACTTTGACTGTCTACTTACTTTTGAAATTCAAACTCAATAAAGAAATCTTTTGGATATATTAGACAAATTTGTAACCAGTTCACCCACTGTTTGGGGGATAAATAAGACTTTATTTGCCAGTGATAAAAATTAATGTGAAAAAAGTGGCCTTTTACTTTTTTCTACAAGCAAAACAAAACCAAAACAAAACAAAAACCAGCCTTAGCATTGGATAGGTTACATGAGACACTGTATCATAACCTTATCTCCATAACCGTATCTCATAACTTTATCTCCACTTGCACTCCCAATTTGAAGCTGTTTTGAAGCATTTTTCGGACAGGCCAGTCACAGTATGTACATTTGTTTATTTTGCTCAGGCATGTGATGTTCTGTATGATGCCACATTTGACTACAGCGAGTTGTACCATACCCTAGTAGAGCTGCTAGCAGCAGGTAGTGAGTGTGATACCATCGCTAGACAGCAGGACAAGGCGTTGCAGTACATGGTAAGAACCAAAGGCTGAACTCGGGTTTAGAATTCTTGTACAGAAAACAAGGACCATACACACCTGTTTAATCTCTTAAATGTAGACAACGGCCATAGCCGCTGCTTGAAAAAAAAACCTGGTCGGTTGTCGTGTATACGCGCATTCCTGTGCATACTCAATTCATTGTTTGCCTATTGTTTGTGTTACGCTTAGATGCACAAGCCTGTGTTGGCATACCAGCACCCCATTAATAACAGCCAGCCAGAAAGCCTTAATACATTGTGATAACATGTTGGTTGAATCTTACTGTTTCCCAATATCAGGATTCATGTGCGATCCACTACACGTCTGTTGTATGCTGGCGTCTCTTGGGTAGTCTAGCCCCCTCTGTTGCCTACATGAAGCTACTGGAGGGGCAGCATACAGATAGCGAGCGATGTCTGACTCAGAGTGAGATACTACACACGCTGCGATGGGTGCCTCGCATGGCCAACGACAAGTACAGAATCTGGATCAGAGTAAGACAGAAATCTTGTATTGAATTCCTGATTAGTACATCAGTATAATTATTGTTACCATAAACGGGTATTGACTATAAATATATAGCGATGCCATGAAATGTCTTTCAAATTTTGTGCTACAATTCTTGTGCTTGTCTTGAACACATAGACTTACCTTACATACCTACTGTGGATATCCCTTTGTTTTCATGTCGTTAAGAAAAATGAAGAAAAAAGCTAATTTTACTCGCACTGTGAATGCTACTTCAACCCAAATTTTTGATCGTGATCCCCTTAGTGTTCCCCTTCATTTTGCGACTAATAATCCTAACCCCAAAATGCCTGTAAAGCTGTTTTTCAGAGAGTGTGAAACATTCTGTGGACGCGGGCAAGTCCACAAACCATTCATTCTTTTGTTCACAGGTCCACAAAGAGTATGCAGGGTTAGAGCATTTGTGTTAACAATGTTGCATGGTGATTGCATCTAATGTACTGGAGTATTTTTTTTTCACAAGCTGTGTTCAGGCAAGTATGCCACAATGTATTAAGTCACTTGTAGCTTGAGTTCACTGCCGGCCAATTATTTGATGCATTTTTTTACCTTTTAGGACCATCTGTCTGAGCAGAGATTACCAGTATCTGAAGCAGAGAGTCTGTTAGACATCATCACTAAGCATTGCAGTACTGTGCAGTTTGACATCCAACTTGCCCAGGAGCTCATCGGAACACAGGTTTGAAACTAACCCTATCCTACAACCCAACCTTAACCCTTACCCTAACTCTTCCTTTATCATGGACTTTAACCCTAACCCGACTGTAACATTAATCAATGCAGTACTGTGCATTTTGACATCCAACTTGCACAGGAACTCATTGTTACACAGGTATGACCCTAAACCTAACACTAACCCTTACCCTAGCCATCACTTTAACCCAAACCCTACTCTTACACTATCCTGATATTAACTTGCCAAATTACTGTGCAGTTTGACTCCCTTGGCCAAGGAATTGAATGAAATACATGTACAACCTCACCCCAGCCTTGCCATAATTCTGAACATACGTGTCCATTTCAGCCTTGATGGCTTAGATTAACCCTAGCCCAACCCTAGATTTCAGAATTTGCTGAATGGCAGTAAAATGAGATGGAAAAAATAAATCCAGTGCATTGAACTTGAAAGCACAATTACAACCTTTAAAATGTATGTTCATTCATTTATGCAATATTTAGTCTTGTTTGTTTTAGTCTTGTATCAAAAGGAGTACATCACTAACTCAAATTGTCATGGTATTTATACAAAATATCAATGCTGTTTTAAAAAAGATATATTTTTTCTCTGCAGTTATCCTACATGCCGTTGTTCTTGATGGCTAATGACATTGTTTCCCCTGGCCAGCTACCCAGCCTGAATGCTATCTGTCTACTTGACTGCATCCTCAGTAAAGTAGAAACATCTCTCAAAGATCACTTCATTGGATCCATTGTAAGTTGACTACTACTGAGGGTTTATGTCTTTCCAAACTTGTTTTACCTATTTGTGCTTTAATAGGCTCATGTAATTAATTTTGTTGTTTCATATCTTTAGGTTTAAATTGTTCACCCTGTTTTATTGATATCTTTCATAGAGTGGTGATGAGACTGCCAAGACCTACAAGGTGTTAGAGATTGCTAGTGACCTTCGACCCATCCTCTTTCAACTACTCAAAATGTACACAGTCTTCTCAAGGTAATATAAGCTTAACTTTCTTGTATGTCAGCCTTTTGTAAATATGGAAATTAATTTCATTTGTCAAATTTGTATTTATTATTTGATAAAAAAAATACAATTTTGGATGTTTTTCTTGAAGGTCCTGCCTACTGCATCAGATTGCTGGGCCAACTACCTACGAATCTCAAACAGCATTCAGCGTCGTTCTCCGCGTCAGTTCGTCCTTTGCCAGTAAGTGGCTGCCCTCATCGTCAAACCTCCTACAGATCAACGGCCTGCCGCAGTCAGTCCGCACAGCCGTGGAGAAGTGGAATGCCAGCAATGGCAACAATGAAACCCAGGGCTTTGCTGCATCGGTATGTAACCCTTATTCCATCTGTGCACACTCTATAGAGGGCGCTATATTATCCTTTCAACCGAAGCTGTATGTTGACTTAAGTCAAGACGAGTTCTCTGTATACACGCGTAGTTCTGCATTCATATTGAATATTAATTATTTCTTTTTTACAATCAAACACCTGTTTTTGTTGCTAAGGATATCCTTTCTCCCACTCCTACCAAGTCCCTTGGAATAATGGTCATCAATATATTTTGACTCGACTACTTGAACATGTTATTTGACAGCGGACCACCCATGCCATTGCCTCTGAGAACCAGCTAAACAAAGTGCTTGGCATGCACCTCAACGTACTGTCAAGTAAGTACAACACTCATTAGTTTATCCCCATTCATACAATATTTCAGTATATCAACTGCCCATTCAGCGTCGAGATTCACACGTTGAGTAATTTGTTGGAGTCGTGTAAATCATTGGATAGAGCAACCACTAAGCTGTCCATCGATACTATAATCATGTGTCGTTAACCCTAACCTTCACAAATCCTCCAGAATCCTCTTTGCCAAATGGGTATATTTAGAGGATTGAGGGTCTGTGGAAGTTGAAGCATCGGAGGAATAAGGGCATTAGAGGATTTACCCTCTGTAGGAAAATGGAGGATCCAGGTCATCCAGCCTAATCTGATGCTGGATGATTTCAGAGGATTGAGGTTACTGGGGTATTTTGCAGGATTCAGGCAGCGGTCCCCAGTAACAAACAGAGGATTTTGTAATTGGAGGATATTGGAGGATTTATTGGAGGGAGTTAGCGTTCATTTGGTTGTAAATTATGTTTTGATGAATGTCTAGGAATTCTAACTTTGTTTTTATGACTGGTGATACTGAATATTTAGCTTTATATCTGCATCCAACCAGACAAAAGTCTTCTTGCCAAAGTAAATGTTTCTTGGCTGAATCATTTGTCTCTTATTCATGTGATGTTTTATGTTTCAGGTCAGACCATATTCTCCATTGCTTCCTCCTTGAAACATGTCATGACTGCCATGGTCAGATTATGTACAGATCAGCTCATGTAAGTCAAGATTCATTCGGTTTATACAACTTAATTTGTAAATAAAATTACCAATGGAAAGTTAATACAATTTGACAGATGGGAACCAACTCAATAAAGTGAGTTGGAAATCCCAGGCCTAATGGTAATTTTGAGTTTTTGATTTACAGGCCTTGAGACATGGCTTGTAAGTTGCAATCACACAGTGCCATTTTCATAAATTTGTAAAATTGAAGGATGTTTGAACACATGGAGAATTAAATATGCTGTGCAAAGAAGTAAAAAAAGAAGAATATGTATGGCGTAGCTTGTATAAAGACGGCAAAATATAAATATTTTGTCAGTACATTGGAATGCCGCTATAACGATCACCGATATACCGAACATTCGGCTATACCGAACACCATCCTTGGCTCCCAAATTTTGTGTACAAAACTTAACAAACATTGTTGTTGAAAAAAAAGGCAACAGATTAAAAAAATGTACCGGGTATTTGGGCTGTTCAAGAGTGACAGGTGGCTATTATTTCCCCAAGAAATAGAAGGGAAAAGCCAACTGTTGCTTTAGAATTCATGTAATGGCTGGCACATGTTCAATTACAATCAAAAGAGGGCGCACTTGAAATACGACACAACAAGAGGGCGCTATTTAAAGGAACGGATGCCATGTTGGCGGACTGGCAGCTAAAAATCGTTGTAACGAACGATCGCTATACCGAACAAAATTTGTGGATCCCGCGATGTTCGTTATAGCGGCGTTCCACTGTATTCATTGGGCAGGGGCTTTCACAGGCTCTGCACCCGAGATGAGATAGTTGGATATTGGAGAAGAGGCTATTGGAGAATATGATTGATGGGGCTGGGTAACTCAGTTGGTAGAGAACAGGAACAGCAGTCCAGAGTTCTTGCTGTGACCTTTATATGTAATATTTTTATAGGTGGTGTGATGAGGGAAGTGTAGTGAGTGCCTTACAGGAACCATGGAAGAAAGAACTGGTGGACGTTCTCTTTCCTCTACTACTGGATGCCAGCACAGAGAGCTTTGCAGAACTGGTAAGCCTTGAAATCTTGTACTTGTCATTCATAAATGACAACTACAATGAAATTCATGAATAACAGAGGGATAGATGAATGGGGATCCCAGATACAAACCAAGGCTTACACCAGGCCCTGAGGTTCTGTAAGCTATTCAAGAGCTTATGATTAATAATGTCATTGATTACAGTCAAATTTCACAATTTGTTTACATTCTTTCAAGTAGACAGATGTCTGATGACTGATCTGTACTCCAAGGCATTCCTTCTCAAAGTCGTTTAGTTTCTAAATTTGACAGTAAATGTAAAAGGGCTGCATTTCCAAAGGTGTAAAAGTAAGGCCGTGTCCGAATTACTTGGCTACGGCTGGATGTTACACACATGTCTATGGTAGCGGCTGCAGCCACTTCCCATAGACTCGTGTGTAATTTTCCAGCCGCAGCCAAGTAATTCGGACATGGCCTAACCTCCAAACAGCTTATGTTCCTGTTGTCATTTCTTATTGTTAAACCTGATTGTTTTATGATGTATTTGTCAGACCTACGTGCCAGTAGAGCGTCTTCTTGGAGGCAGTGAGAGCGAGGAGTTTATCAACAAACTTCATCTGTGCATGATATCGGCTTGTCATGAGCTGATTACCAAACATGCTTCTCCACAGAGGTAAGAGATACTGATCTAAGATACCAGAGGTTGCACACATTTGTAGTTCAGTTTTTTAAGTTGTGGTAGCCATTCATGTATTTTGTGGATTATAAAATAAATTGAAAAGAGTTCCATATCCGGCCATCACTTATTTTCCCTTAATATGACTTAAAAACTACCAAAAAGTGTAAATCTGATGAAGAAACACAAATTTAGTAGGGACAAAAATTCAACTTTTTCTTTGAAAATGCTTTGACTTTTTCTGTCATGGCCCATAGACTTTGTGCACGAGGTATAAGTGATGGCCGGATATGGAACTCTTTCCAAAAAATTAGATAAATGCGATATATTGAAAATAACACACCACTGAAGTACTTACACTTAAAAAAACCCAAATCTACACAGAATGGACTTTAAAAATATAACAAATTATAAGAAATGCATGTTATTTATCTCTTATTAATGAGCCATAAGCGAGTTAAATTTGAATAACATCTGGTACACTGACTTGCTTCAAATGCTTGGAACATTTTAACTTTGAATTCTCCAGACTAGAGACTGTTGCTATATCACATGATTCGGCGCTTGCCCCGAATCATGTGATATAGCAACAGTCTCTAGTCTGGAGAATTCAAAGTTATGTAAGAATTGCATAGTTATGTAAGAGACGTGTCACCTATACATTATTCACAATGGGTGAGGATGGCACAAAGACAACGGACCATTCTGGAGCTGGGGTTGCTAGCATAAGACTTTCCCCAAATCACAGTAACAGTGTCTTGGTCTGGAGAATTCAAAGTTGAAATGTGTAAAGCATTTTGAGCAACTTATTCAAATTTGACTCGCAAGTCGCAAGAGGACAAAGAAACAGGCAGGGGTGGGATTTGAATCTGCAACCTCCGGAATACCATAGCAGTGCTCTACAAACATCTTGCTCTGTGTTGGCCATCTCTAGTTTGTCAGTATCTTTGTTCAAGGGTGCTAGTCAGGTTGTATAGGTTTAAGACTTCTGACTAGTTCCCCCATGAACAGAGATAATTGACAAATTTGGACACCACTAACATAGAGCAAGATAGTACAGTTGGCAGAGTGCCGGTACAGTAATCCGGAGGTTGCAGGTTCACATCCCACTCCTCCAAACAAGTCAAACATTGTGTTGATTATCTTCCCACAGTGGATTAGAGGAGGCAGTGTTTCGTGATGCCATCCAGTCTCTTGAGGCTGAGCTAGACAAGGGACATACCAAGAAGGCCTTGGAGGTTTTCTACACTGAGGAATCAGGTACGTCTACTGTCATCTTGACTGCTACAAATTCAGGCCATATACAGGGCATCCTCGCTAAAAGCAGGCTTTCAAAACCTGGAGAGGAAAATCCCAATTAAAGTATCTTCACATGTTCTGTTAAATGTTTTTTGTTTTCTAAAGGGGGGAGGTGAGTTGGTCTCACCAACTGTGAAAGTTACCCCACCTGGGTCTATAGGTCTGAAAATTGGGAAAATTTTTCTGGTATCTATTGAAGATTTATCCTCTATTTAGATCTGGATCCAGGAAAACCATAAGGGTGGTAGGGCTGGCAACCTAAAATGTGGCTAGCCCCCACTACATTTCTTGTAGCCCTTTACCTATAGTGGCTTTTAGCCTTGTATTGGGCGACTTCCATTGAAACGGTGCAAGTATTTAGTGATAAACTATGTTCACATTTTCAGAATTTGTAAAAACTGCCAGCTTGATTTGATGCTTGGATGAATTCAACAGCAGACAAAAATGGCTGGTTTGATTTCCTTCTATTGTAAGCCTGTATGTCATCATGTTTACAATTATGTACACCAACAGCGTAAATTGAAATGCAGATTTAGACAAAACAGATTTTACCAGTGATGATTGTTAATATTATTTTATATTTTGCCTTTTGTTTTCTCAGATCTAGTGCAGATCCTGTTGTCATCGGCCAATGAACATCTGTCTGCTGAATATGGAATCAGGGTGCTCAAGTTCTTTAACAAACTCCTACAGCTTGGTAAGTAGCTGACATGACTCTCAATGACTAGAATTCTAAGACAAATTAACCACACCAATATGGATCAGCGTGATCCCATATTGCTCTTATAGAAGATTTCCATCTATTCAACAATTCTATTTGAAAGATAACTAGATTAAAAATACCCTTCCAGCCGGCTGTTATTAATGGGGTGCTGGTATGCCATACGGACTTGTGCAGCCAAGCGTAAAACAACAAACAATAGACAAGCAGTGGATTGAGAACGTGCAGCAATGCGCCTATAGACGTCAACCACCCAGGTGTCTTTTTCAAACTGACCATGGCCGTTGTGCGTTCAAGAGCTTAATGTTGGTTCCAGAGAGTACTGTTTTTAGATGCTTTCTTCTTCCGATTTGTTTAAAACCCTAACTCCCTAGGGTGTGTGGAAAATCATATTAAAATTGGAGGATTCAGGACTGTTAGGGTTAATGTATTTAACTCAGAATTTTATTGGCTGCTGTATTTCAGGTTTTAATAGAACTAATTATATTTGATGTTTTTTATATTACAGCCTCCAGTATACAAGTCTCCAACTTAGGAACATAGAATAATACAGATACTTTCTGGTATATTTATGTATTTAAATGCTACACCCTCGTAATTGTATTTCGTTCCTCTCTAATTCCCCCACACAGCTGAGGACACACCTGGTGATAAATCCCTGGACAGACTATGCTCCACCCTGACCAAGTTATCTCAAGTGGACTCGGACTCTCTGCAGGGATGGCTAGCTCGGATTATCCAGGATAGTAACCCAGGAGCTAAGGGCCAGGAACATCGAGTCCTGCTACAGAGTTTGACCTCTCACATCGTCAAAGAGAAAAGGTGAGTGGGATCTCTGGTTGGTGCTTGGCCGTTCTAGTTCATTTGCTAAATTAAGATCACTAGTTATCCTCTAAAAGGTGAGTGGGATCTCTGGTTAGTGCTGGGCTGTTCTAGTTCATTTGCTAAATTAAGATAACTAGTTATCCTCTAAAAGGTGAGTGGGATCTCTGGTTAGTGCTTGGCCATTCTAGTTAATTTGCTGAATTAAGATCACTAGTTATCCTCTAAAAGGTGGGTGGGAGGGATTTGTGGTTAATTTAATAAACAAATAAGTTACCCCCAACCTGACCACCCCTACTTGAGATCACAGATTGTGTTGCACAATGACGTCAGACCTGTCTAGACACAGTAGAGCTGTCACAAACTTCTTGACTTCAGACATTTCTTCATTATTTGTCATTGTTTCTTCCTACAGTCTTGTTGGTGAAGACGTAGCCACTGTCCTCCTGAAGGCTCTCATCCCGATGGGTACCCAGCTTCTCTCGGCAGCTGGTGACACTCTAGGTTTCTCGGAGCTCATGCCAGTCATGGTCATGCTAGCTGGAGCTGGATCAGGCATGGGACATGTCGAGCTATTTAGAGCAGCCAATGAGTGGCTTAGTGTCTGGTGAGTGGTCCAATCATCTCATTGTTTTACCGTTACTGTACCGACATCATAGGTTTTAGAATTGGATGAAATCTTAGCTTATTAGCCATGATGCATGTGATACACATGTGAAATAGCAACACACATTTATTTTGTCAAATTGTGTTTTGTTTTTTTTAACTACAAGATAATTTGTATATACTTGTTTGGTTTTAATCGGACTTTGTAACAAATATTTCAATTGCAGCAAGAAATATCTTTCCCACAAGGATGTTGTGGAGAAACTTGGGGAAACAACTGAAGGAAAGGTGAGCATTGTGTCAGTCTTCATTTACAATTGAAATTTTTTGATTTGTAATAATAGCTACATTTAGCTTTAAAAATTGCAACCGTACAACTTATTTTTCTTGTAGGGTAGCCTTAAGTATACTTCAACTCTGTGAAATGTGCAGCGGAAAATTGCTTTTTCACTGCATTGCCTTGTACATACTAATTAAACAACTGATTTTTGTCTGGAAATCTCCACAGCTCATTAACCCATACTTTGTGCTAGACACCCTCCTGAAGGCAGCAACAATAATCAGTTGTTAAAGTGAGAAGCCTGATCAGTGCAACAAGATTGAACTGTTAGAACAATATGTCTTTGATCAAGCAAATCCCATAGAATTGTACACTTATTGCACCTCTTTGCATTGGCAGGGTTAGTGTTAAACAATAAGTTACTCATAACTTAGCCTGGTTTTCACCTTAATTATTGTCTGATCTGATAACAGCACCAGAGTATGATGGAGGCTTCTTGTTATCTGCTATCCTACATCGCTAGTGTACTTGGAGCATTGAAACAGTCTGGAGATAAGTAAGTCCATAATGGGATTATTTATATATTTTTTATTCTGAGTTGCTTGATCAGTTTATTGACTCTGGTCTCCCTAAGGTCTCGGCTTTTGAACAAGAAGATGAGAAAGGAATTTTCAGTTGTACTTAATAGAAGAAACACTAAAGAAAAATGATTCCTATGGAAAATCCACACTGTCAGGTAGGGACTGAAAACCCAATCCACAAAGGTACAACATCAAAAGAAAAACGTCTCTCTCTTAGGATGAGAAAGTTTTTGGTTTTCCACAAGACAGTTCCCCAACGAGCAATGTTTTTCTAATCCTTCATTTGATCATTGTCTCTTAGGAACCTAGCCCCTGCATATGACATTGACTCAGCAGCTCAAGAAGCTGATTCTGACTGGGCTGAAGACATGATGCTGGAGGAAGACGATTCAGGAGGAGAAGACTCGGTGAGGAGCAACACCTAGAAACTCCAACTGTTGTTCCTTACCATAACTCACAACTCAGAAACAAGACTCACAGGCATCCAATTCCCTAAGACTTGAACACATTCACAATAACCTTCTGCATTAAAACTAAAGCTATGTCTTAATCTAATTATATATGTAACCAGAACCATAAATTTCCTAATGCTAACAATACTTCAATACTTATACTTATTCAGGCATTACATCTGGTCAAAGTAATTCAGTTTGTACTAATTTTTCCTTATGTTAGGATGAAGATTCCCTGTGCAACAAGCTGTGTACGTACACCATTACCCAGAGAGACTTCATGAGTCAGCACTGGTAAGACGACATCAGTCAGGTTATATGTGTTTTTGTATTGACTATGCAGGTTTACATTGGACCATAACGATCCCACTATTCCCTCCATAGGACCTGTTTTTTTCTTGCAGCAAAGTGTCTTGCTCAAGGACACGACCACCATGATTCTTGGTTTGTGCTTGCATACATGTGTATGCCTCTACTTCCACACACTATTTGAAACACTCATTCGCGTTTTTGCATCCCTGTGGAGACATGGCATTGTTCTCCCCTTTGTACTTTGTACACAAAATTCCTTGTAGAGACAACATAACCCATAGAATTACCTAGTGGAGACCTATTCAGTCCCTTTGTTCCCATTGTGTTCATGTCTCCAAAGGGTACGGTATATCTCTCATGCAGTGCCTAAACCTTGACACTATTATTCATGTAGCTGATTGTTTTTTGATTGATGAATCATGGAAGTCCAGTCATAAGTCCTTCCAGTGCCCTAATCAAACCATATCTTGCTTTCAATGTTCCATCAGGTACCATTGCCACACCTGTAAGATGATTGAAGGTGTCGGTATATGCACTGTGTGTGCTAGAGTCTGTCATCGTGGACATGAAGTCGCCTATGCCAAGTATGGCTCATTCTTCTGTGATTGTGGCGATAAGGACGATGGATCCTGCCAGGTAAGGCTAGATGGAATGGAAGTAGAGAGACATTTATTTAGTAATGTTCAAATTTACGTTGTTTTTCCTTGAAAAATATATATCCCCCAGACTGCTGTATTTGTTAAGCCTTTGTGCCTGTTGTCAGGTCTATAAAAACTATCTACATTAAATTCATACCCTTCATGTAGCAAGCCGCAGAAGAGTTGAGTTTTGTTTTCAAGTAAAATAAAATGCTAAAAATAGCTTTCTAAATTCAAAATAGCCACATTGAAAATGTTGCCCCTTTTTAGTCAATATTACAAAAATGTTTTAAAAATGAACTAAATAATATAAAATTAGGTTCTCAAAACTGGGTTACCTTCCAAAATATAACTTACGCCTTTGAGAAAGATTCTGCCATGATTGAAGCACCAGGCTGACCTATCTTTTAGGAAAAAGTAATTTCATTCCTCCTCAGTCAGATCTCTGTAGCGTAACACAGGTGGCCAGATTTGATGTACTCTGAAGTAACAATTATGATGCATTTTTCTCTCAACCTCTATCTTAGGCCTTGGTGAAGCGTACCCCAGGCTCCAACCTTGATTCCAGCATGTCCAACACCTCACTCACCTCACCCTTCTCTTCTGTACCATCCACGGCCGATGATAAAGCTCGTAGTGCCTCTGTCAGTGCCCTACGCCGCCACCACCAAACCAATGCCACGCCCACCACTTTGTCTCCTACAGACCGCCCCCAGGGTGGTTTCATTCTAGGGGAGGGGCTTGGTGGGGTGCAGTTGATGATGATGAGTAGGGAGGAACTGGCCAAGTTTCATCAGATATTGGCTAAGCAGCTGATGCAATCTCAAGATATCATCTTGAGCCTCCTGGTAAGGACAGAATAAGTTCTCATTTAAATCAATCAAGGATATGTCCTTCCAAATACTACAATCTTGGTACTGTATGCTGCATAACTGGAGCAATCATTCATTGTGAATTTTTTTGTCCAAAGTTATTACTTTTCAATATCAAAGTTGGTGTGACAAAATTTAGTTCAATGAGCAGTGAAGCAGAAATTTATTAATAGCAGAATTAAATTCTCAAACAGTGAACATCAGCATGTTTGTATTTTCTTAACCCTGCGTGTAGCCAAGTGCCTGTTTGGTGAGGCACGTTTTTATATTTTTTTTATTTATGTGAACACCTTTGGGCCAATTCCGCAAACTTTACGTAATCCTCAATCGAACCCCCTAGTCTGAGGGCCTCTAGTCACCTTTAATGTCGAAATTACAAACAAGCCAAACCAACCAGAAGTAAAAAGGGCCAATAGCAAAGCCCCATTGGTTTGTGTACAAACCCCATTCATTGTAAACAAACCACAGTCATTTAAGTTAGCGGTGTAGTCGGCTATCATAAAGGAAACTATCAATCATTCTACTGCTAGCCCAGTGACAGACGGTAAACAACAGCTGCTTTCACCCACAAAAAGCCTATGTCTGTGACTGTTTCATGTCCATGCTTTTAGAAAGTGCCTTTCGGAACAGCACATTGGTGCGCCTGAGTCATTTTTGTCGGGGCGCTGCACGCATTAATGTGTGCCTGATATTAAAATTTTCTATTATTTGTCAAATTCTGGGTTATCTTCCACAGTTGTAGTCAAATCATCATAAGTCAATCACAAGTCAATCACAAGTCAAATCGCTTGTCTGATCACAAATCAAGTCACAAGCTCTTCAGATAAACTGTAACATAAGCATTCCTTTGTCATTGGTCATTCTCTGTAGTTTGTGACTGACTTGTGATTGACCTTTGTTTGACTTGTAATTAACTTGCAAGTGACTGATTACAATGGTATGTTATTCCATCATTCCTCCATTCCTGCAGGAAAACTGCAGCACAGCCAGCACTGTCATTGACTTACTGCAATACCTACTGAAACCTATTGAAGATCACTGTAACCAGACCTCTGCCATAGGAGCAACCACTAGAGCCCAGCAAGCACTCAAAGACCTACACACTCTAGATAAGACTACTGAGGCCACTGAACAACTCATGGTAAGATGATATGGAGATCTTTAAACTCCCTTATGTGTAGCGATTGAATTTCTAGTGGGCTAGTGGTACAAGTGATTCACTAGAACAAAGCAAATTTTGCAAACCCGTTGTCTGTCAGAATTTACTAAGGACAATTTGTGCAGATTGGTGTTTACAATTAGAAAATGTGTATAGTTAATGAAAATAAATGAGGCAGACTTCATTCATTCAATGTTTAAATCCTGAGATTCATTAAACAAAAATTAAGACAATTAGCAGAAGACCCGCTGTAAAAGAAAACTACTAAACTGTGACATGGACAATTTCAGAAAAGCATATTCAATTGAATCTTATGAACATGCTGCACCTTGATGATTAACACACTTTTATCATGATACCAGGTTCCAACCTTGGGGTCACAAGAGGGTGCTTTTGAGAACGTACGAGCCAACTTCTCTGGTGACCAGGGTCAGACTATCCGTCAGCTTCTTGGTGCTCACATGCTGCGCCGTGTGGCTATGTGCTGTTTAGCTTCACCCCATGGCCGACGTCAGCATCTTGCTGTGTGTCATGAGAAGGGACGTATCACTGTACTGCAGCTGTCGGCACTACTCAAGCAGGCAGACTCTAGCAAGAGAAAACTCACTCTCACAGTAAGTTTACTTCACATTAGGCCCTGTACAGGCACGGTTCTACAGGGAAGGGGGCTTAGATGTATGCCTGGCATTGTTTTTAAAGATAAACCTTGTTTTTTTGTTACGTACAGAGGTACGCTTTTTTAACATTCATAGCATTCTAAATAAAATGAAATCAAATTCAAAGATTTTAATTTGAACTTATCTTTTTTTATTGCCAGCGTCTGTCATCTGCACCGGTTCCCTTCACGGTACTCAGCATCACCGGTAATCCAAGTAATGAAGATTTCCTCGCAGTCTGTGGCCTCAAGGTTTGTTTCTTTGTCTTCTTGTTGGTATTCTTTTAAGAACAATTTAATTGAGTCTTGTGATCTTGATTTCTGTGAATAACGCTGCCCAAGGAGGGATGACGAGCAATTTCTGATTTTGTATAACTGTAAAATTTACTGTTAACTATAGCTAGATATAACACTACTTGTTGATTCTTTATCCTGGTTAGCACAATCATGGTTACATGGGCTTAGATTTGGGGCAGTCGGGTTGGGAAGTGGTTCTTTTCTCACCTTCCAGCTCTGGTGACCCTGGTTCGATTCCTGTCCAGGTGTACTATGTGGATTGGGTTTTCAGTCTCTACCCGAGTGCATGGTTTTCCCTAAGAATAATTGTTCTGGGGTTTTCTTGCTACTAAAACTGAAATTTCCTTCGCCGTCTTCTCTCAATTCATACTGGGCCTTGAGGGAGAACAGTGCATATGCACTGATCAAGCTACCCATTATAAATAAGATATAAATAGGATTGACCAGTACAGGCTAGTTTGTGTGTGAAATTTGTTGTGTACGTAAGCATTCCATTTCTTGACTGTTGTTCCCAGTCATGCAATAGTCTGTATTGATTATTGGGTATTGATTACTTGCTAGGATTGCCACGTGCTGACATTTACCAGTTCAGGGACGGTATCTGATCATCTAGTCCTCCACCCTCAGCTAGAAGCTGGTAACTTCATCATCAAGGCTATATGGCTTCCCGGTTCACAGACCGAGCTGGCAATTGTCACTGCAGATTTCGTCAAGGTAATTCCCTCACCTTTATTTCCTCATAAGATGATTCAAATTAGCACAAGCCCAGCCTTAGGTTTGATTTCCCATCCCTTTTCCTTCAATTCAATTCAGTAGGACATTTATTTCCATACATCCAAAATCAGTTACAAAGTAATAAGAAATGCTGATAAATATTGGAAAAAGGACACAGCAATGTAACTTAGAAATTACAAGTCAAACAAGGAAGTAAGTGGCATTTCTCAAAAAGCCAAAGTTTGTTTAAAAATGTCTTTTAAAATACCCCCAAAAAATCCATTAAACTAAGTTTGTTTTGTATTTTTGCCCTATAGATTTACGACTTGTCCCGCGATGCTCTCAGTCCTTGCTTTTACTTCCTGGTTCCAAGTGGCAAGATTCGAGATGCTTGCTTCATCTTCTCAGAGGAGGAGACTCGTACACTGGTACTTATGTCATCAGCTGGTTACCTGTACACTCAGCCTATGGAGGAAGCCAGTGAGGCCAGGCATGGGCCGTTCTATGTGACAAATGTGCTGGAAGTGAAGCACGATGAACTCAAGGTTAGTGACAATTTGATTTCCAATTTGACCTTTAGTATCTGTTGAAAGATACTGAAGTGTTCAGCCAGTAGCTAAAATGTGAGGTTTTTGTCACCTTGAGGAATATTAAGACAGTCAGGTTTGCATTGTGATACTTTCCTTAGGTTCATTTGAAGTATGCTAGTTTCTAGTGTGAAACTGGTCAAACACTGCTTTCAGTACCTACTGTAAAAATTCCAACGTTACCAACAATCACGATCAAAATATGGTGAAACACTCCCATTTCCCCGGTACAATGTTGGAATGTGAGTTGAGAAAAATGCTTGTGCTTCGGCTGCCTAACCACACGAAATTCAGAGCTCTCAAACATTAAGCAAGTGGAAGAGAGAGTTCGGTTAAATCCTGTGTACAAAGTACTTCAACAATTTTGCTCAGGATAGTGGTTTGAGATCTTCAGGAAACACTGGTTTCTCTCTTTGCTCTTACATTCTTTAATTGTGGTGAGAGTTGCTTTGTTGTTTTTCAAGACCTTATAAAATAATGTATTTCTTTATATATGCCTTATTAACAAAACTACTTGTAAAGACAAATTATGATCTTAATGCATCAGCATGTAGTTAAAAACTACATTGCCTGTCCTTTAATACGTGTATCATCTTATTGAGTCAACCGTCTGTGATTATGTAATAATCAGGTGGAAAATTGACTGGTGGCAGTGTCTTATGTTTTTGATGATGTGATTGTTTGTACAGGATTCAGGTGGACAGGTGGCTGGCGGAGGTGTTTCCTGCTACTATTCACATACTCTGCAGTTGCTCTTCTTCAGTTACTCACAGGGTAGATATATTCAACCATTTTTTTTTTTTACATTTTCAAAGTGAACAAAGAAACTGGCAGGAGCAGGATTCGAACCTGCGACCTCCGGGTTACCGTACCAGCGCTCTACCAACTGAGCTATCTTGCCCTATGTTGGCGGTCTCCTAAATTGTCAGTATCTTTGTTTGGGCGGGCGCTTTTGTTATAAAAAGTTACAGGTTGGGATAAAGCCTTACATCACGACAGGTGTAGGGGGGGGGGGGGGGGAGAGAGAGAGGAGGTGGCTTTTAATTATGTATCTCCAAATCACTGTAGCCCCCCCCCCCCCTCCAGTTTCAAACATTTTGTTGTAGAGTTGTAAATGAAATTGTTTGAGAGTGTCCCTAAAAATTAACAAAAGACTTGATAACATTCTAAAAATAAAAACCCACAATGTTTGGTCTGGAACCCTGTCTACCCAAGGGAGAATTATGCTGTAGATCTGTGATACACTCTCACAGATACTTGCTATTTAACCCTAATCCCCTAGGGTGAATGTAAAATTATATTAAAATTTGAGGATTTGGGACCATTAGGGTTGTAAGAAGCCATTACGATAAAGTGTATTACTCAGGGACACAAATACTGCAATTCCTCTAGTACTGTTTCTAAAATAGAACTTGCAAATATAATGACAAATTATTGTAATCTTGTTTGTTAATTTTTTTCAGGGAAATCCTTCTGTGCTTCAATCGGCAAGCAAGTGACTGAATTGGGAAATCTCTTCCCTATCACTTTGAAGAGGTTAGTGTGAAGAAATGAGTCTTAACCTCTTGGATACGGATGACGGCCATGGCCGGGTTTGAAGAAAACAACACCTGGCCGGTTGTCGTCTATACGTGCATTCCTGCACGTACTCATTACATTATTTACCTATTGTTTGTGTTGTGCTTGGATGTACAAGCCCGTCTTAGTTTGTGGGATTAACCAGTACAATGACTGTCTGTCAAACCGTAATTTTGATATTACGAAACGCTCTTTGTCTAGATCCAATGTTATCTTTGTACATGTATGTAACCTTCAACCATTGCACTGGGTGTTTGCAGTTCCAAGTTATAGCAGCCCTCCATATCAATGGAGTGAAGTACCCATTCACCTACTCGGTCTGTTACCCCTATCCCAACCCTCTTCACCATAATCATCTTCTTTCTTACCACACAGCAATGGCGGTAGTGGGGGTAAGTCTACCAACCCTCCAGCCCTCTGCCAATGGAGTGAGGTACCCAATCACCCAGGCCTGGTCTGTTGTCTGACTCAAGCTACCAGCATCCCTGTGTTGCTGATGTTGGAACCAGACCGTATTCGAATCCAGGAGATTAAGACACTACCTGCGAAGGCCAAGGTTTGAAATCCAACAAAACAGAGATAATCCATAAAGAAATATTGATGCAATACAATACAACGTCGCCATAACGAATACCACTATACCAAACATTGGGTATCATCTTTGGCTCCCAAATTGATGTATGCAATACATACCATTATTCAATATAACAAATGACCACTTTGTAATGAACATTTTCTGTAGATTCCATTATGTTTCTTATGGTGGCTTTGTACCGTAATATGAAGGGGATTAGTTTGTTTTATTTTTGGTCAACAATGAACAATTGTTTGTGTGACTTGATTTATATTGTGGACATGAATAACAATTAACAGGATGTTAAACTGGAACAACAATGATTCATGTATATGTCTTAGCATGCACAGTAGAATCGGTGCCAAATTTCATGGTTATGTTTCAGCACATGATATTGCTGAACAAAAACCCCCTGGGTATTAGTCACAAGAACTTGACATAAATTTTGACCGATGTGCTGGTATATTTTTCCTTAGCATCTCTTTTCTGTGCTCAATAAAATCTTGTGTTCAGCAGCTCAATGAAATTGGATCCAGGTTGAAGGTGGAATCTTAAGTTACCCAGATGAACCAGGGGACATTCTCAAACCATGGCTTCAGCTTTGGCATTGGCTTACAGAAATTTTCGATCCTTAGATGATGGGTAAATCTCTGACTCGCTTTGCTATATAACATCAAAGTCTTATATTTGAACCCAGTGCCAGAGTTCATTTTGTTCACATATTTAAGGCTTCAGATTGGCCTTGGAGTCGGGGTTAACTGGAGACAAAGTTGTAGCCAAAGCTGAAGTCAGTTTTGATAAACGGCCCTGGTTGAAGGGCGAAAAAGGCTGACTGCCAAATCCTACATGTTGTCTTCTAGGTACAAGACATGGTTGCCATCCGCCACTCCTCCTCCTCGGACCAGCATCGTACGACACTAATCCTCCTATGTGAAGATGGTAGTCTACGTATCTACATGGCTAATGTAGACCAGACAGGTTACTGGATGTCAAGTCAGTTCCAGGCTACAGGGGCTATTAGTGCACTCAAACCAGTCCGCAAGAAGAAGGTTACCAAGTCCGGATCAAGTAAGTGCCAGTCACTGCATCTCTTCTTCTGGAGATGCCAACATTCAAATCACAATATTCATAGTTTTTATTTTACTTTTAGAAAGTAAGGAAAAATTGTACGTGTTGTGTTAACATTTTGAATGAAAAAGGAAACATTTTTGTATCTATACAAAGTCTTGTTTGGAGGGGATTATGGCTCTCCAACCCTCTCCCAAATATGCATCATGATGATTCAAGTCACCCAATCTTACATTAAAGATGTCATCATGAGACTATTTTGAAGTTCTAGTTTTTGAAGTTGTTAAAACAGCAACCTTGCAATCCTCAGCTGAAAAAAAAGACTCCTGCATGGGACTGGCATTTGATATATTTTATAGCCTAAATTAACAAAAAATAATTGATAAACGAAGGTAGCAAATGCTAATAGAAATCACACAAATGATGTTGCCTGTGAGAAAAATGTTTGTTAATCATTATTTTTCCATTGTTTGTTGTTAGCTGGTCGTCCATCTGGCGTAGTCAGCTTCCCGATTGATTTCTTTGAGCATTGCCAGCCAATGAACGATGTGGAGTTCAGTGGCAATGACTTACTACAGGTGTACAATGTACAACAGGTGAAACATCGACTCAACACTACGGGAATGTACGTCGCTAACACCAAGGTATGTCAAGTACAGTCTGGTGCCTCTTCTTCAGGGATCTGTTAACCATAGAATTCTCACTAGGAATAAACATTATTTTGGAGAAGAGTTGGGTTCAACCTTACAATCACTTTCTCACCGGAGATCTGTTGCTACTCTCAGTCTGGCCTACAGATATTTTCATGGTAAATGTTCCACCGGCTTGTCCAGCTTGGTTCCTCTAGTTAGTGTGTTTAAGCGTGAAACTCCCACAAATATGCTCCAGCTGTACTTACGTAGAACAAAAAGCTATGCCAATAGCTTTTCCGCCTCGTTCTGTATCTCTATGGAATTCTTTGCCTGGTGCTTGTTTCCCTTCATCTTACGATCTTTCCTGTTTGAAGAGGAGTATTAATTCCTACCTCTTGTATCTTTGATTCATCCTTTTGTACCTCCGTACCTCGAGTAGCTTTTAGCCTTGTTCAGGGTGAATTTGCATAAACAAAAGTAATAAAGTGATGATTTTATTTTGTTTTTCACCTTCTTGAAGCCTGGCGGATTCATCATTGAGATCATCAACAACAACTCCTCTTTGGTGATGGTCGGTGTCCGTGTCCACGTCGGTGCCCAGTCTATAGAACGTGTACCTTCCTATCTGGAAGTATTTGGAAGAAGTACACAGGTAGGCCAACCAATTGTGGATTCTTCAAATGATCTTGAGTTCCAGATTCCATTTGTTCATTCCAGTACCTCATTGTCTTGAATTAATTTGTTTGACGTTGCTCAAATAGTAAGATCAAACTCTAGTTTTTAATTGTTTGAAACCGAATTACATAACAAAATTTCAAAGACTTCATGCTTTGATCTTTTTAATCAATATCATAGACAACATTTTTGATACATTATAATGCATACATTCTATATAAAAAAATGGGAGTTGTTTGGTACTTGCTGAAGCTTTTTGTAGCTGTCAAGATAATTTTGCTAAAAGTTTATTTGAGTGTTTCATTTTCCTGTAATTCAGCTGACATCATCCCGCAATCGATGGTTTGACATTCCCTTCACGAGAGAAGAATCTCTGACTGCAGACAAGAAATTCACCCTGTTTGGTAAGCATTGTCCAACTGCAAGGTGTTTCAAGTTTTTAGTCCTTTTGCCAACTTAGTGTTGGGATTTTGATGTGGTAGCATATCAAAAAGACGTAGGGGTGAATTCAAAATTGAACAGGTGGTAACTTGAGGTTGACCTTGAGGTTTTACAGGGTTGGAGTGCCCTGAACCATGAGGTACCCTCGAGTTACCCCATGTTTAATTCTGCATTTTCCCCTTAGCTTGCTAAATTTGGAGTGGTAGAAAAGAGGGATTAGGTGAAATTAGGTGGATTAAGTCACTGATACTTTTGAGGTAGTATCAGCGAATGGTTTCTTGGGGTGGGGCTTTTTACACAATATTCTATGGGTTTGGTTTAACGCAACATGATGGCATGATTTGTTTCCAGTCGGCCCATCAGTCGACCCAGCGGGCGTGACTATGGTAGACTCCATCAAAGTCTACGGTAAGACCAAGGAGAATTTCGGCTGGCCGGATGATCCCCCTGATGACTTCCCATCAGCCACCAGTGGAGCCAACCTCCCACCAGCATCCAACACAACTGCACCGGTAACCGAGACTGAAACGACCGCCGTCCCGGCAGTGACGGCATTGTCTTGTCTAGACAGACTGGTGGCGTCATCTTTGGAGGTTCTGGATGGGTTTGTGTGTCTGGTCAACATGGAGGACAAGGTGCGCTATGGTAGACTATTTGTTATGCTAATAATAATACTGATAAGGATAATATGGTGTACACAAGATGCTAAATTATTACCCCTGCTCATCAGGCCAATAAATCATTCCTGAAACCTCAGCTGCCTGGGGAGTATACAGCCCCGGCTGCAAGTTAAGTGCACATTGGGCTAGTCAAACACATAACCATCACTGCCCTCACAGGTAAGCGTTTATTCATGTGAGGAGAGAAGCACTTTAAGACAAAGTGTCTTGCTCAAGGACACAGGGTTATTGGCCTGGATGTATTTTCAAATACACTACGAACCACAGGGTGTGCTGGTTATAGTTAAATGCTGCGTGTAGTGGTCATGTATTGTGTTAACATATTTTTTGTTTTTTTAGGAGACCATTAACCAGACAATTCAGGATCTTGCCACTGAGCTGTTGACACTACCAACGCCCCCTAGTGTCCAGTCACATGCCAAGTCGCTACTGTCGTCCATCCAGCCATCGAGCGTCGCATTTCACAACCACAAGGCAAGCCAAAGCAAATTGTGTTTTTTGTATTTTTGAGTGTTTTTTTAATCCATTTGTTATATACACCCTAATACAGTGGAACGCCACTATAACAAATATCATGGGATCCACCAAAAATATTCACTATAGTGGTTGTTCATTACAGTGAATAATGGTGTGTAATGTATTGAATACATCAATTTGGGAGACACAGAGGATGTTCGTTATAGCCAAATGTTTGGTATAGCAGTGTTCGTTATAGCGAAGTTGTACTGTAGCAACATTTTCCAAAATACTGAATATCACACCAGTCATTAAATTTTTCATTTAAAATTTGAATAACTACTAGAAAATTCCACACCTTTGTAACAGTTTGTCATTAGCCTGCATACAAAAAGACACCACGGAAGGCTCTGTTCTAAGTAGTGGGTGTGTGTGGTACCTGAAGTTGTAAAATTCACAACGTGGCTTTTTAAAATTACTTCAGAAATTCATTGTTTGATTTTGTAAAGAGTTGCTGAGGTAATTTACTATAATGTCCAACTTTAGGACCAAGCCCAGATGCAGCGTGTTGTCCAGTGTCTCGCCATCTCACAGAAGCCTCAGCTACGAGCACAAAGCGCCCCCTCATGTCAACCTGAAGGAGAGCCCCAGCAGCAACATCAGCTTGATCCGGAAGCGTACCAGCGTCTTGTCGTGACGGCACGCTCAGTTGCTGTGGCTCGCCCAGTCAATCTTGTGCGGTTTGCTGACACTTGCAAGACGTTCACAGGCAAAGAATCTGGTAGGTACATCCACAAAGGATCATATCTCATTGGTTAAGTTACATAGTAAACATTTTAGGATCCTGAAGGAAGTCTATTCCCCCCCCCTCCCCTTAAAAAAGTAGATCTTGCAAATTTACAAGATAGCTGCTGAGGTTTTTTGTAAGACGGCTGCCTTTCCCCATCTAAAATGGCTGTCAACCATTAAATATGTGCTGAAATGTTAATAATTTTCCAATTTGGGAAATATTAGAACTATTTGATATGCAATTTATTTTTGTAATTTGAAGGAGTACTATTCCATTATTCTGACCAGATCTTGAGTTGACAGACATAGAGGTAGACGATGAGGATGCCACCATGGAACCAGCCAGCAACAAACTAACTGAGTTAACGGAGCAGGAATCTAAGCATTTCCTGGCTAAGATGCTGGAAGCTTTCTGGAGGCTACACAGTGCCAAGCCTGCTAATGCAATGCTGGCACCTGCATGCTTACCAGGTAAGTAAAATACAGGATGCTGGATTCGTACTTGCTAGGGTGCTGAAAGCCTCCCGGCAAGGATGCTAGAAGCCTCTTGGCTGGGATGCTAGAAGCCTCTTGGCTGAGATGCTAGAAGCCTCTTGGCTGAGATGCTAGAAGCCTCTTGGCTGAGATGCTAGAAGCCTCTTGGTTGAGATGCTAGAAGCCTCTTGGCTGGGATGCAAGAAGCCTCTTGGCTGGGATGCTAGAAGCCTCTTGGCTGGTATGCCAGAAGCCTCTTGGCTGGTATGCCAGAAGCCTTTTGGCTGGGATGCTAGAAGCCTCTTGGCTGGTATGCCAGAAGCCTCTTGGCTGGTATGCCAGAAGCCTCTTGGCTGGTATGCCAGAAGCCTCTTGGCTGGGATGCTAGAAGCCTCTTGGCTGGTATGCCAGAAGCCTCTTGGCTGGTATGCCAGAAGCCTCTTGGCTGGTATGCCAGAAGCCTCTTGGCTGGTATGCCAGAAGCCTCTTGGCTGGTATGCCAGAAGCCTCTTGGCTGGGATGCTAGAAGCCTCCTAGCTAGGATGTGGGATGCCTCCTAGTTAGGATGCTGGAGGTTTTCTGGCTAGGATAGTGGAAGCTTCCTGGCTAGGATGCTGGAAAGCTCCTGGCTATGGTGTTGGAAAGCTCCTGGCTATGATGTTGGAAAGCTCTTGCGTAGAGGTTGGGGGCTTTTTGGTTAGGCTGCAGGAAGCCTCCCGATAAGGATACTAGAAGCCTCCTGGATAGGATGCTATACTCCTTCAATTGCACTATTTCTATCCTTGTTGTCGTCATTGTTAAGGGAGTCAGGAAGAAGCTCATTGATGACAAACTATCAACTCCTTTATTCAACCTTTTTGTCATTTTTCCCCTGCAGGCCTAACCCACATTGAGATTACAGTAGGAGCTCTTGTGGAAATCATCCATGCCTTTGCCTGCGGTGATGTTGACAATGTACCCCTGGCAACCAAGCTGTATGTGCGCCTCCTCATGTGTGAGGTAATTTCAAAAGCCCTTCATATTCATTTAATTAAAATATTATTTTTTTCAAATAAAGAAATACTGCTACAAACTTCTTGCTGTCTAAAATGACTTGAAATGACTATAATTTAGCAGGGTCTGACATTTTAATCCAAGCATAATCTTTCTCGTAAGGCTAAATGACCCCAAAACACAAAATAGCAAGCCCAGTTGTTATAAATTGTTTTTTTAAACTAATGTCTGGCATACATTTGTATATTTAATCGCTTGTAGCTATGAACCCTAGTGTTTTCCCAAGTTTTTATTTTGCACCCAGGACTGGTTTTCTCAGACCCAATCACATTTCTTGCCTTTTGATTAATCATAGAAAAATTGTTTATTATCCACATTAGGACCAGTCGGTGAGCTTCGCAGCCAAGCAGGCTCTAATCAAGGTCATGCGGCCCAGACACAAGCGACGTAAAGTGATCATCCCATCCCCCCAGCGTTGCAGCTCACCGCCCCCTGATCCTAGCATCGCAGAGGATGAAGAGGGTGAGGATAAAGCTCCCCAGGGGGGTGGGGAGATGCCACTAGTACAAGAAGTATCTGAAGCGTCACAGGATGAATCTGCGTATGAAGTTGTCGTAAGTTCTTCTTTCTTTACTTGTCTTAGGTTTTCTCACGGCTACACTTTTAAGAAAAAATTCCAAATTTGTGACATTACAAATGAAAAGAGAACCAGTATCTGTCCATCATTGTCAGTTTTATCAACCTGAAACTAAGTTGATTACCTACAATTTGAAATTCTTGCCCTGTTTTATTTGAATATTGCACTGTGCAAATATAGTTAGGCAGAATTCTAATTCCATTTTAAAGTTCTTTACAGGAAAGTGATACCCAGAAAAAAAATCAGTATGGTCAGGCACAATTTCTACGAAGGACATTGTGTTGGATCAATGGCATGTGAATTGCCTCATGTTACATGGCCCTGAGTCTCAAGAAATTAATAAAACACAATGATACCAAAACAAATTCATTTTTTATTAATTCATCCTTGTTTCCGAACCATTTTTAACATTTTTCCTATTAATCATTAGCAAGCAGAGCCCATGGTCCTTGAGCCAGCTGAGGGTAACGTAGCTGCCCCAGGGGTCAACCAGCTTCCCCTTGAAGCACTCCTAGGTGGACGTAGTGGTTTCGCTCCCATGCTGGACATCCCTCCTGATGCTGACGATGAAGCCATGATGGAACTAGCTATCGCATTGAGTCTACAGGACCAATCTAGTCAGGATGGGAGTGGATTGAACCTACAGGCATTGGGTCTCTCCGGTCATCATCATCAGGGTCAAAGTTCATCGTCGTTGGAGGCTGGGACACTGTCAGATACTACAGCATCAGGTGAGAACTGAAGTCAATCGTTGATGGTAAATTACATCAGTTTGGTGCTTAACGTCTGTAGAGCACTCCGGAGATTTCTGTTGAATACTGTAAGCCCAGGTTTGGAATTTGAACAAAAAGAAATTAGATATCAAAATAAACATTTTGAAACCATTTTATTGTCTTTTTTTTCAATCTCAATCAAACTTGACTTTATTTTTTTGTAATTGGGAGATTTTCTGCTTGCAGGTGCTAGTGATGATGAGTGGAGTACAGCAGCCACTGCTGGGTTGACCCTACATACATCCACAGCCAAGTTTGTAGTTTAATCTTTGTATGTTTGTCCTCACAGCTGCTAGTGATGATGAGTGGAGTACAGTATCCACTGCTGGGTTGACCCTACATACATCCACAGCCAAGTTTGTAGTTTAATCTTTGTATGTTTGTCCTCACAGCTGCTAGTGATGATGAGTGGAGTACAGTATCCACTGCTGGGTCGACCCTACATACATCCACAGCCAAGTTTGTAGTTTAATCTTTGTATGTTTGTCCTCACAGCTGCTAGTGATGATGAGTGGAGTACAGTATCCACTGCTGGGTTGACCCTACATACATCCACAGCCAAGTTTGTAGTTTAATCTTTGTATGTTTGTCCTCACAGCTGCTAGTGATGATGAGTGGAGTACAGTATCCACTGCTGGGTCGACCCTACATACATCCACAGACAAGTTTGTAGTTTAATCTTTGTATGTTTGTCCTCACAGCTGCTAGTGATGATGAGTGGAGTACAGTATCCACTGCTGGGTTGACCCTACATACATCCACAGACAAGTTTGTAGTTTAATCTTTGTATGTTTGTCCTCACAGCTGCTAGTGACGACGAGGGGAGTACAGCAGCCACTGATGGGTCAACTCTACGTACATCTCCTGCCGAGCATGCTGGTAGTGGAGGGTCAGAGAGTGGTGGTAGTGCAGTAGATTCCATCACTGGTGAACATAGCGGTAAGGATGAATCAAAATGCTTGAAAAATGTGATGTCGGAGAAATTTATCCAATGGCAAGGCTAGTATTTAAATCGTGTGTTGGGGTGTGATAGAAAACAAGTGAAGGAAATCAGAGGAAAATGAAATATTCACATATTGACAAGAAATGTTGACTTTTCAAAACATTTTAACCCTAACCCTCCAGGGTATTTTGGCTAGAAACCCTGCCAGACGCATCAGATTGCATACTTTGTCACATTGACTTGTGTGCAGAGTGCAGCAAAGTGAAGCTGTCACCACAGATGCACTGTGCTGCGTCTGGCAGGGTTAGGGTTATTGTACTAATATTGTCTGTTTAGGAATGATAAAGTAAAACTAGCCTCCAAAGGTGATTTCCAGAGTATTCTATTACACTCTCTACAGCCTTGTGCCACTTGGAGTATGTGTGCTGTGTGTTCAATGGATGTGTCCACTGTGATTGTCTATGGACCTTATATAGAACCTCTGGTTGCTCTGGGCATAGTACTTGTAAGGAGCTTTGACATAATCTTCTTAGAAATGGGCGGTGATACAGTAAACTTGGAGAATAACATGTAACATCCTCTAAGCCAGTCAAGAGAAAGAATTTATGTGTGAGGTGTGAGAGCTACAAATAGTCAGTGTTAAGTCATTTTAAATAAAAGGCCTTCTTTTTAGATGTGAAAACTAAATTTAAATGAGTATGATATATCTTTGCAGGAATATTATAGCATTATTATCACTAGTACTTTATTTAAAGTTCTTGTTTTTTTTGCGTGTTCTTTGTACAGCAAGTGGCCGCAGCAGTGCCTATGGCGATGGCGTCCATGAACCCATAGCGACTCGTCCAGACAGTGCAGAGAGCAGTGGACACCCGAGTAACTCCCTCGGCAACCCCATGATGGACGGTGTTGAAATGCCAGAGGGGGAGACAGAGACAGAACGAGACCATGGCCAGCGCATGCATGCCATCCGCCTACTGCTATTGGATCGGCTGTTACAGTACCTGCCAGAGCTTAGGGATGTGGGTGGAGTCAGGGCAATACCATTCATGCAGGTGGGTGTGGCTTTATTTGAAAAAGCTATTCATCTATTCATTACACTCCCATTCAAGAACAATATAGTTAAAATATGAATGGATTGAGTACACGCAGGAATGTGCCTGTAGATCTCAACCGGACAGGTGTTTTTTTTTTTTCAAACCGCAGTTATGGCCGTCGTCTATTTTAAGAGGTTAAAGGATAGATGTTGGAGAGATCAATGCTACAGAGCAAAGTTGTTTGAGTAGGCTGTGTAGGGTGGTATGCTGCTTTTACATTCAGGTGGGGATGAAGTTGAACCGGGGCTCTGCCTTCAGTGAACATTTCTCTACTTTCTACTTTATCACTTACCCCTCAGGTGATCTTGATGCTGAGTTCTGACCTTGATATTGAAGAGGAAAAAGATCGTCATTCTCTGGACAGCCTACTGACTACCATGTTAGCTGAGCTGAATATGAAACGGAACGACTTCACTGATGTGGCTGAACGTACTGCCTTCCATGAGGTTCAGTTGATCATTATGAGATTACTCAGTGTCTTCATGTCACGTACCAAGTCGGGTACCAAGGCAGCTAGTGAGGTAAGGCTAACACTTAAAGTGGCCAATTTCATAATGTAACCTATATTAATTACGTAAAGACTGTAATCGGTAAGCATTCTCTTGGTAAGTATGACGTCATTCTGACTGAGAAGTGCAGTGCAAACGAATGGAATACTCCAGCGTGTTTGCACTTACAAAGAGGATAGGAAAGAGTTCGGTAACTTCAGGGGCAGAATGTGCTTAAAATAGTTATGGTACAGTAGAAATCTCCAAGCACACACAGGCCTGAGTATGACTTGTCCGTAAAATGGCGCTTCATATAGCTTTACCTTTAAACAACTCTATGACATTGACCCCTGGGTCATAGGTCATGGAGCTGCTCAGTGCACACATTTGTTGAGCACAGAAAAGTTTTGCTTACCAAAAACAAGTTAGCGGTCAAACTGTCATGTGATTAATATTGGTTGTGACCTGTTCTCTTCTGATTTTTGCTAAGTATGAAAAGTTTTTCTTTTTGACTAATATGAAGCCCTCTGGAATTGAGCACTGTTTGTCCTTTGATGACTTCAGAAGTGGGTTCAGTTCAATCTCCCAAGTGCCTCATTGAATGTACTTTTCTTAATATGACTGTCTTGTTTGTTTCTCCATCAGTCCTCTACACTCATATCCCATGCCACTGCATCGGCCCTGCTGAGCTGCGGAGCTGTCGACTACTCTCTACTGATTCTCAAGGCTCTTCTGGACCACTGGAAGGAAACGGATGTAGATGAAGTAGGGAAGCAGACCATTTATGGCAACCGACCTAGATGTTGTCTAGAAATGATTCTGAAATACCTTTCAATGTGAAAATTGTTCATTCTCTATTGTTGCATTTTGATATATAGAGTGTCTACTGAAGTCAAAAGAGGAAACATCGCTCTCTTTTAGGACTTGATATTTTTGTACTATCCACTAGATCACGGCTTTAGGTGTTAAAGAAATATATGCGACCAAAATGATTTCACAGAATCACAGTTTGCCTAATTTGGATACTAACCACGTTGTATATGTGCAACGTTACAGTTTCTCTGTTCACCAATCTCACCATGATTGCTTTATGAAATGTCTTTTATGAGGTTGTTTTTCTCTCCCAGGATGCATCAGGAAGTAGTGGTAATCTTCTCAAGCCACACCCAACCTCATCCCCACCGGACATGTCGCCGTTCTTCCTCAGACAATACGTCAAGGTACAGTTACACTTTTTGTTTTCTTGTAAAGGACAGGAGCTAGCTCCTGCCCCTGCCGTGATAGATGGTTCCAGGCCGTGATTGGACTGATCAGGATTTTGCGCAACCACTGGAGTACAACTTGACTGACATAGTGGTCCTCTTCAATCCGATAGACAGTCAACAATGACTGAATCGACATTCTTTTAATTAATAGTGGTATTTTTTCAGAATTTGTTTGTTTTAAATGAGATGGTGACGATAGTGATCATGGTGATTATGATGATTATGATGAAACCTATCCCAAGCTATCAGCGATGTGCCCTCTGTCGTCACATGTTTACATCAATATTGAATTTTCCCCGCCAGTATGCGCACGCATCGTGTTGTGCATAAAATTTGGTTTGGGAGTGAGACAAAAAAACATAATCCGATTGATCACCATAAATTTGATTGTTATTCTTTAGGGTCATGCTGGCGATGTATTTGAAGCCTATCCACAACTCCTGACTGAGATGGTGCTGCGTCTACCGTACCAGGTCTGTATATCTTGGATCAAGCAAAAATCTAATGTCACCTTAAATCTAACCACCATTTTTGTTAAAATTGTGTAATATTCTCATTTTCTTTCAGAAATATGCATTATTGTTGTAAAAGATCCCTTCGAAATTGACATAAAATCCTCCCCAATTTTAAATTGTCTGATTTTTCAAACCCTTCAGTTTCTGATGCAATGAATGATATTAAAAATCTCTGAACTTTCCCCCAGATTGTAGTGTTGTATAGGTTAGACTTGTCTAAGTATTTCATTGTTTCCATATATCCTTTGATGACTTTCAGATGAAGAAGATTTGTGATGCGACCCCATCTGTCGGCGTACCTGTCTTTGATCAGGCCTGGTTCTACTATCTGTGTGAGGTAATGCTGGACTGTGACATGTCTACTTTCAAAACAAAACTGCAGTATCCTAATTTTTCACCTAAATCTAAAACTAAAGTGAAACTTTTGATGTGTACATTGTCAGGTGAAACATTCAATTTGTATCGTGAAATTAAGTCAGATATCTAGTTAGCCCACTCAGTGACACAAACACTGAAAAGAGAAAAATACTAGATTCTTTAACGCCTTATAAAGTTGTTGGTTGAACATTATCTTTTATTTATGATATAGTTATGATTGATCATTTATTGATGATTGGTCATTTATTGATGATTGGTCGTTTATTGATGATTGGTCATTTATTTTTGATTTATCATCTTGTAGTACATGATGACCCAGCAAACACCATTTGTCAGACGCCAGGTGCGTAAACTGCTGCTTTTCATCTGCGGCTCCAAGGATAAATATCGTCAACTACGTGATCTGCATACTCTTGAGTCACACCTCAGAGACATCAAGTAAGTGCAAAGAAATAGTTTGTTGATGAAAGCTTAGGAGAAAAAAAAGTTCAAATGTGGAAATAGGTTGAGTGACAGAAGACGACAATTTATTCTCCTTATTGATGCCTGTCCAATGGCATACTGTCTACTATCCATTCAAGGTTTACTGTTCACATTGTCAATTGTAATCATTCCATCAGCATTCACTTGTCAATGGCTACTTGGAAAAGATATGTTCACCCGTCACTTTATGCTAAGGTTTTAAAGTTTTTACAGCAGAAATAATTGGTACATTATCAGCACCAGAAGGCCATAGTGTACACAGGCAGATGGACAGTAATCACAGATCATCAAACAAAAGTTTTACTGCCAGATTTATACGGCTGTGTGACAATTCCTTTTTTAGTCTCCTGTCATTTGATTTGTCCTCCCAGCCAAACAGCTAGATACTTGACCAATGATGATCCTTATCTCATCACTCATTGTATTCCCCTCATTCCTAGGTCCATCTGCAGTCAGAACGGTCTGGAGTTGGACGGCACAAGCAGTGTGCCCATCACGTTGCCCTATGACACACTCATAACTCTGGTGAGTTGAGGGGGGGGGGGGGAAATGGGAAATTTGGGAAATAGGAAAAAATGGGAAGAGAGCAGAAAAACTGCAGTCAGTAGTTTTTTTATGGAAGTCACCCAATACAAAGCTAAAAGCCACTCTAGGTAAAGGGCTACAGCAGAGGTGGTGGGGTTGGCCACATTTTAGGTTGCCAGCCCTACCACCCTAAAGGTTTTCCGTGGTCCAGATCTAAATTCTTCAATAGATACCAAAGAAATTACCCCAATTTTCAGACCTATAGACCCAGGCGGTGTTGTAAAACTTGGGTTTGTAATACAGATATTAGCGTGTCATTCATAACCATGTATACTTCAACTGTCGTACAAGTTACTTGCAACTTGGATGTGACTCAAAGTAGAGAGCTTGTACTACAAGATTAGTACTTTTATGGGAGACCACACCATGTATTGTGTGTGGAATAGTCTTAATCAATGCCCGTGTTGTTTCTCTGATACAGATTGAACATCTGAAGGCATGTCAGGAGATCGCTGCCTCCCGTACTCTCAACTGGCAGAAGTTCTGCCACAAAGATGAAAGTAAGAATATTTACCTTGATGAACTTTCTTATAAATTCACTTTTATCACCACTCAACCACCAGTTGATTTACAACATACTGACAC
Source organism: Hippasteria phrygiana (assembly GCA_037893225.1). Taxonomy (NCBI): domain Eukaryota; kingdom Metazoa; phylum Echinodermata; class Asteroidea; order Valvatida; family Goniasteridae; genus Hippasteria; species Hippasteria phrygiana. The sequence goes on along the minus strand of JAZGUH010000511.1, from coordinate 367,110 downwards.
ACAATTCCATCTTTGCTTTTTTTAATTGAAATTCAAAAGGTTTATTGCCTTAAAAGTCATTGCGGTAATTTACTATTAGGACAGTTTTAAATTAAAATTCCAAAACTAAGAGTACTGATAAGAAAATTTCACTGATATGAAGAAATTACTAACAAAAATTAGTGAAACTTACAATAAATTAATGTAATAAGACAAAAGAGACTGTGATACAAACAATAAATGAATGTTTTTAATTGTGTGCGGAAACAAAGATGATGTGAAAATGTCATCTTAATATATGATACCTTTCTGCCATTTCTCACCAGCCGTGCTGTCCAGCCTTCAGCAAGCAAGCTTCTTCTTAGATGAGGGCGTGGCTCCACTCCTTCTTCAACTCCTAACCTGTGCTCTCTGTGGCAACAAGTCCTCTTCCAAACACAAGAAGGACAAAGAGAAAGAGAAGTCACAGGGTAGGCGAGATAGTGAGTTGAACATTCCAAAATTTCCTAAAGAATAACCTCAGTTAACATTTCCCTTCCAAAATCGACTGAAGCTGGCATAGTGTAAAGCAGGTGCTTCATAAACTCTAACAATGTGGCAATTTTCTGTCAGTGTTAAAGTCAACATTAAAAATCCAATGTCAGATGATGGAATTTGGCGAGATGAGATGAGACGAGACAAGATCAGATGAGACAAGATCAGACGAGACGAGATAATTTTAACATTGTAAAAGTATTCTCAAACATCAAATTAAAAAATGGCCCATTGAAAGCCAGCCCTACACTCGTTAGCTTTTCTGAGAGTAGAAATTTCCCCTAAAAATCTATTTTCTTTTGTCAGTGTATATATGTTCATTGATAATTTTTAATGGCATTTCAGAGTCCTCTGAGGAGACTCAGCGTCATGACGACAGCTTGTGCCAATCCCTCATCAACCAATTGAATCGTCTCGCTGGCCGTGACACACTGTCACGCTTCATACGACAACATCTACTGGAATCTAACAGCACATCGGTTCGCTGGCAGGCACATGGGTTGCTCCTTCACATCTTCAGGTTAGTTTGAAAACGGGAGATCCTCGCTCATTGTATATATCTATATCTGACTCCCTACTCCCAATCAAGAGTTTGCCATGCATAAATGTATCAATTTCTAACCCTTCCCCCAGTCAGTAATTTGCCTAAATTTCTAATCCCCTTCCGGCAATTGGGAGTTCCCCATTCATAAGATGTGTCCATTTGATACCCCTTCCCCCAATCAGAAGTTCCTGATTATAGAATATCTCTTTCTAACCCCTTCTCTCTTTTAGGAGTTCCCAGTTCAGTCAACAGGAGCAGTTACTGGAGCTAATGTGGGACTTATGGCCGGAGCTATCCAGCTATGGGCGCAAAGCAGCACAGTTCGTTGACCTCCTGGGATATTTCTCACTCAAAGCACCATACAGTGCACAAAAGGTGAAAGGTCACATTCTTAGAATTCAACTTGCTTAAAAGATCAGAGGTCATATGTGCTTAGACTTCAGGTTGCTCGAAAGGCAGAGGTCATGCATGTTAGGATTCGAGAGGCTATGAAGTTGAAAGTCCATGTATGCTAAGAATTAAAAATCAATTCAAAACAGTTGATAATAATGGAATATATAATGTTTTATTATATTTTCTCCATATTTTAGTCTGAGCAGTATGTCCAGAAAGCTGCCGCCTTGTTGAAGACACAGAATCAAAGTCTCGGCAACCATCCAAACTCTACCATCTACAAGTAAGTGGTTCTGCTGATGGAATGTAGTCAAAGGTTCTAGACCGCTACTTGTGGGAGAGCCAATCATAGAAACATTGGGGTAATCTGGGTTAAGACAATGTTTGGGGCATTTGATGCAAGTGACTTCAAAAAGAACAAGATTTAAATTATTTAATTGATCGCTTTTTTTATGGGGAGTCATGCAGATGAATTTTAGTGGGTTGTAAAAATTTGAAGAAATGGTAAAAGACAGGCTAAAGGATTTTATTAGAATGAGCAGGTAAATTGAGCATGTTTGCTTCAAATATTGATATTGCTGTCTTGCCAGTTCTTTCTTGTCTTAGATTTTGCATGTTGAATTTTCATTGGCATAATCAGTATTATTTCCTAAGCTGCACTTATATCATTGTACCTGAAGTCTTCTCTAATAATTTGGTTTGATTTAACAAGAGAATTTGTTTTCTCCTTGATTGATGACAGTATGCTCTCTGGCCTGGTGCAGTTTGACGGTTACTTCCTGGAGAGTGATCCTTGTCTAGTCTGTAACAATCCTGAGGTCCCTTTCTCTGTAAGTTCAACATTCTCACTTTATTTCTAAACATTTGTTTCAAGTAAGGTTCCCCTTTACTTTTTACACATCTGTTTTATATCTTGGCACTCAAATGATATGTTAACAGAATCCTCCTCTGAAAAGGGTGCTCACAATCTAGAAAATGTGAATATTCATTACAGTGTTGTTTTTTGTTGAGAGTTGCTCCTATTCAATTGTATTTTGATGGTTTGATTGTTTTAAAGTTAACAGGAGTGTTATGAAGCTGCAATATTTCTTCATTAATGTATTTGCTTGGTTGTTGCAACTCGTCAGAATCAGTTCAGTAATATTTTGAACAAAAAATGGATGTAACCTATTGTGTTTTATAATCTTTATCTTCAGAACCTGAAGCTGACCACTTTGAAAGTGGACTCACGATACACGGCCAATTCCCAGATTGTCAAGCTCGTTGGTACTCACACTATCGCCAAAGTATCGCTGCGCATTAGTGACCTGAAACGCACCAAGATGGTACGCACCATCAACATCTACTACAATAACCGCACCGTGCAGTCGGTAGTGGAACTCAAAAACAAGTAAGTAAATACTTACACTAGGATTAGTATTTATCTTGCAATTTTTCCAGATTGTTAAAATGTATGTCTACCCTCCATGGAAAATTTACACACCAACAATTTCTTTAAGCAACAATTTGCACTCTCTTTGATACAGTCAATCAATGCATTAATATACTCTGCCTTTGCAGCTACCCATTTGCTACAAATAGAGAAACAATTGCAGTAAATAATCTTGCTCAGGGACAACCACTATGATCTATTGGAAGTCTTCAAGGCCACATTGCAGAGCTGTGCCGTTACATCTGAGTCTTATATCATTTTACTTGGACCAGAACACATACGGCTGGTGGGTGGGGCAAAATGACTGTGCCCCCCAAATGAACATCTTTTTAAAACATCTAAAACAATAATGGACAATAGCAGAAACTTGTCATTAGACCTAATAGTTTTTTCAACATCAGATAGAATTACTCCCCCCCCCCCCCCCTTTACAAAAATGTTTCCGTCTGTATTTTTGCCCTCCCTCTCCCAAAGAAAAAGTTGCTCTGGATCTGCCTGTAGATCATAACACATCATACAGAGCGAGTATTTAGCCTGGAAACTTGGCACTACGGAAAAACAACTCGGCATTTATCAAATATATTTTGAAAACAATTTACATAGTAATAATTATAAAAGTAAAGGCCCTGATCAATCATAATGACCAAACGTGATGCTTAAATAAACCCTAACCCTCCAGGGCATTTTTGCTAGAACCCTGCCAGACGCATCAGATTGCATACTTTGTCACATTGACTTGTGTACAGAGTCCAGCAAAGTGAAGCTGTCGGCATAGATGCACTGTGCTGCGTCTGGCAGGGTAATAATAAATGTTTTAATCATTTCCAGACCTACAATGTGGCACAAAGCCCGTAAATGCCAGCTCGCAGCCGGCCAGACTGAGCTCAAGGTGGAATTCCCGTTACCCATCGTTGCAGCAAACCTGATGGTTGAGTATTCAGACTTCTATGACAACCTGACTACATCTGCAGAGACTCTACAATGTCCACGTTGCAGTGCGTCAGTTCCTGCTAACCCTGGGGTCTGTGGTAACTGTGGAGAAAATGTCTTCCAATGCCACAAATGCAGGTAAATTTATTGATGTATCTTCTGCAAATGAAACATGATACCTCAAAACTGTTTCTTTTAAGCTCCAAAAACCGTCAAGAGAAGAGAAAAACTGCTGACAGATATTCTTCGGAAAACTTAGGGAATCAGATAGAGATTGAAAATGCAATCTTCATTTCAGTCCCGGGTGGGATTAGTAAAATACAGCTTTGTCATTCCTGACCCCATTTGAGTAGCTGTATTCTTGAATGAACGGGAATATTTTCATCAGGTATTTCTATTAATGAAACCAGGGATTTCTTGAGAACGGCTCCCTCATTCCAACTTACAAACTTGTAGAGAGAAGATAATGAAAAGATTTTGAGTTGAACTTCAGAAAAAAATTAGTCATTTAGGGACCTAATATCCAACTTACACTTAGTTTTGTATTTGTTTGTTTTATAGAGCCATAAACTACGATGAGAAGGACCCATACTTATGTAATGCCTGTGGTTTCTGTAAGTATGCCAAGTTTGACTACACATTGACAGCCAGAGCCTGTTGTGCAGTGGATCCAATAGAGACTGAAGATGATCGGAAAAAGGTAATCAAAAAAATGTTGCTTGTCAGCTCAATTCTATAATTAATAAGTCCTTATTGACAAGAATTTGTTTGATTCAGTGGCAAAGTTAGTAAAAATGTAGTTAATCAGTCAGTCAATGCCTGTCAAATCTTGTTTACTACATACAGTTTGTAGGCTCTGTGCATACCCTCTACGGGTAATGATCTTAAAATTACTCTTGAGTAAAATTGTTCGTAGCACACCAACACAATACACTGCAGTTTTGTGCGCATTCATTTACAAATTGAAGTTGTACATGCAACCTTGGCATGCCAGGATTGGATTGGTTTGTACATGCTGTGTCTCTCATTGCTAGGTCAGTCAGTCACCTCCATGATTGGTACATGGTGCGACTGAAAAATCATTGGATTTTTTCCTGGGATTTTCATTGACACAGGCTACCAGCACCATCAGCTCTCTACTGGAGAAGGCTGATCGTGTCTATCGTCAACTAGTCTCCCATAAACCACACCTTGAAGCATTGCTGATACGAGTACATGAGGCAGGACAAGACAAACCACAGGTAAACAGACAGATAGACAGACAGACACACACCCACACAGACGGTGTCATACAAGCCACACCTTGAAGCATTGCTGATACGAGTACATGAGGCAGGACAAGACAAACCACAGGTAAATAGACAGATAGACAGACAGACACACACCCACACAGACGGTGTCATACAAGCCACACCTTGAAGCATTGCTTATACGAGTACATGAGGCAGGACAAGACAAACTACAGGAAAACAGACAGATAGACAGACAGACACACAACCACACATACAGTCGTACTTTCCCAATACTTCCGAGGACAATGCTTTGTGTTTCCTATTGTTCCTTTAATATAACCCAACCCCATAGACTAAGCACGTACTTCTACTTGCGAGGACCGATTTCAACAAAAGACTTGACTTGCGAGGACTGAAAGGTTTCTTTGTATTTCCTTTCTCTTCTTGTCCTCAGAAGTATATACAGAACCTGTACAACCACACAGACAGTGTCATACATACAATAAAGCCCGACCCATTTAAAGCTCTCTATAAAGCTAATAAAGTTACGCCTAATAATGATTAGCTATGGCAGCATTGAAAGAAAGGTTGGTTGGGCTGGGGAAGAAATAATGTCCAAATATTCCTTGTCCATGATAGCATTTTTTCTGGGTATTTTTTTCCTAGGATAGCATGGGTGGTTCTGGCAGCAGTAGCAGCAGCAGCAGTGCCAGTGTGAATAAGACCATCCAACACGTAGCACAACGCTACTGTGGAGATTGCAAAGGGACGTTTGATGAACTCAGTAAGATCATACAGGTAGGTCTGACAGATGCTTTTAGTTAACAGCAGCGTAGCCAGGGCTGTCTCCATAGGTGGGTGAGTGGGGGGCTGGATGTTACAGTGGGGGGGGGGGGAGGGGGGCGCTCACAATGTTTTTTCTTTATAATACTATTATTTTCTGCGTTTGTAAAATTTTCAGTTGGGGGCGACAATTTTTTATGGGGGGCGTGTGCCCCCCACGCCCGCCCTTAGCTACGCTACTGCTCATCAGCAGTAGAGAGGAAGAAATAAGTTTATGGAATATTCGGTAAATTTAATAATCTATCTAGGTACCAGATCCTTGTGTTAAATAGCACTGTTTGCTAGAAGCTAAACAAATTTAACTGGGGAAAAATTAGAAATGTCCTACTTGACAGAACTTCCACTATAGTTTACCACAGTTAGTTCTGATTTAATTGTGGATACCTGATTCATGTTTGATGTAGTTCACCTTGAAATCAAAAGCTCTCCTTCCTCATATCTACTTGTGCTGTTTTGTATCTTCATTGTTTTCTTAAGAGACATTTTTTCATTGTGATATTTGATTTATTTCTTTACCTCTATTGTTGCAATAACGCAGAATCCTCGCTTTCACTTCTCATTTCATAAATGATTCCCCTTTCCCATTTGTGTGACTTGTCACCCTGGTAACAGAAAGTCTTAGCATCCCGCAAGGAGCTCGTGGAGTACGATCGTCGCCAGCGAGATGCCGCCCTGAAGTCCATCAGTCCCAGCTCAGGGATGACGCCTGTAGCCACGCCCCTGACGAGTCCCCACCCATCGCCATCACCTAGCACTATGGCAGTCAGTATACCCAGTTGTCAAGTCGCTCAGAGAAAGTAAGATTAAGTGTTAGTATGGTTGGATTAGTTTTTAGGTTCTCGCTAATTGTCGCAGCTCTATAGACGATCCCATCTTGGTGATTATTTCTTTGGTTTTTTTTATGTATTGCAGTTTGTATCAATTGTTGCTTATTGCCATTTCATTTCCTCTATTTGAATCTTAACCCTGTCTGTCCGGCTGTTAGTGATGGGGTGCTGGTATGCCAAGTGTAACTCAAACATTAGGCAGACAATAGATTGAGTACACGCAGGAATGTACGAATAGACGACAACCGGCCAGGTGCTTCCATTAATGTATATTTTTAATTGCTGCTTATTAATCTCTTTAGAATTATCTTCCACTTATCACCGCTCCAGTGTATCTAGCGTCCAGTTTTGTACAGTTGTGTTGTTTCTTTTGGTTATCAATGAATTTTGCTTTTGTAAGTTTTCAATGTACCTCTGGCGAATGTCCTTAGTGACGGTTTGGCAGTTATGCTTTGTTACGTGTTCTGTAATTCATGTTGTACCAATTTCTCAATAAAATTCCATTGATATGTGCTTTTATGGCAGCACTGGAATGTTGTCCGGGGATTTTGGGGTTAAAGTCCTGGTTCAGTAAATTTCTATTTTGATCTGTGATGAGATGATTATTTGATTTCTCTTTGTCTTCTAGCCAAGGCCGGTGCTATGGTTGTGCAGCCGCTGCCACTGAGCACTGTGTGACCTTACTGAGAGGACTTGCTTCGCATGCAGAAACGAGACGAATCATCGCTGATCAGGTAACTGTTACCATCGAAACTATTTGTCTGAAATTAAATTTATAGCATACACCATTGCTAATGATAATTTTTTTTCTGTGCTAAGGGTTTGATTCAGGAGTTGGTCGAGTACAACCTTCGCCGTGGTTCAGCTACTTTCCGCAGTGAAGTACGTCAGCTCTTGGCGCTTCTGACTCGTGATAATGTTGAGGCAACTCACGTCCTGAATGACATTTTGATGGCTCGTATCACAACAGCACTGAACAGCTACAAGTCCAACCCAGACCTTGTAAGTTGGAGACACAAGTGTGGTGGTGTTTACTCACAAGTCAATTTTGTTGTTTTGTTTACTGTCTTACTGGATGAAGTTATGAGTTTTGACAACCTAAAAGGAATTTTATGGGCACAAGAAATGAGCACACAGGCTTAGAAATAGGCAATACATCCAACAGTCACGGTGACAGTTTTTTTTAAATTTTTAGAGATAATTTGCACAACAGTCGCGTGTTTTTAAGAAGACTCCCACCAGACTTTTGCTTGTGATTTCTATTTGGACCTGACTCAAGCATGACTCAAATTGACTCAGTTGTAATGAGCCATGACTTATACTCTATTTAGTACTACTGAAGTGATGGGTTGGACCGAAAGGCAAAAGTCTCTGTATACCCATATCTATATCAGGTTCAAAGCTATGGGCTATGAACTTTGGGCTTGATAATGGTTCATACTGTAAATTGTGTCAGGGAGAAGTTAGTATTTTCTGGAGGTAATTTTCAGCCATTTTGTTTGTTAGGCCGGTGCTGTGAGAAATGAGATGGCATTACTGGTTCACTCCATTGAACGAGATGACACCTGCTGGGAAAAACGTCTGAAATGTGGTAAGTACAGTCATTGGAAGTCGGGTTTCTGACACTCATTCTTGCAACATGAGAGTTTTTGGGTAGACTTTGCCAATTCGGACAAAGTCTGAATTTAATATTCCAGTTCATCTGGGAAGAGGAAGATTTGAAGAGTTCAGCAAGGGCTTATGCGTCAAGTTCTTAAATAAATTCTGGGATGCACATTTAACACCTCTGATATAATTTAATGCCAAAAATCAAAAACAAATATTTTCAAAATATTCCATAACAGAAATTGTCAAGATAGGACGTTGTTCTTCATAAAGTTTTAACCAGAAAAATATGTTCAGCCATAATTTTTCTGGTTATATATTGGGCTATTTTGTAATGCAGTGATGAAACTGTTCTTGATGGCCGTGAAAACCAACAGTCCTGTTGTCATGGAGAATATCACCCTGCCTTGCCTAAAAATACTACATCTGCTCGTCAAACCCCCACCACCCGCAAGCAAGAAAAACAAGGTCAGTGTCTCATAACGGTAATAGACTTCCGAGTTGTCTGTCGTGGTCCTTTGCTGTTGATCCTTGTAGATATGGTTCAAACAATTGATCTGTCGCTCACTGGGGTCTAGCCATGACTTTAGACAACCCTACATAACTTTGCATTTGTCTCAGATTTTGCATGTTCCTTGCCAAATTTTAGATACAATTTGGTAATATTTTGCAGGCTGTGTTTATGCGATTCTACCAGTGTACAACAATTCCTGATCGTAATTTAGAAGAGATTTGAGCCCTCCTGGTGTAAAATCTTCACAATTCCTGATTGGACATATGTAATAGCCCAGCAAAAACCAGACTGTTCCCTCATGTAAACAAATTGCATTAATTTTTTTAAATGATCAAAAGTGGTAATGTGTTTCCCCCATTCCCCATCTTAAACATAAAAAACAAATTCAAGGGCTCATTTTAAAGCTCTTTTAATCCTTTTAAAAGATGGGCCCAAAAAACGAATTTTGATTTTTGGCAGGAAGTGCCTGGTATTGGCATGGGGTGTCAGAAATGCTGATTATTTACTACGCTATTCTGGCATTTGTTCAGGAGAAGAACGTGGAGCACCTGAGCACCGTTAAACCAGAAGGTCAGGATGTCTACATCAACATTCGTCAGTGGTTGGCACAACGGGGAGTGGATTACAATGTGTGGAAGCAGAGGATACCAGCTAGTGCTCCACGTAAGTACCTCAATTCAATCCACTACAACTCTAATCAGTAGTTGACTAAGTAGAGAGTGGACTACAATGTGTGGAAGCAGAGGATACCAGCTAGTGCTCCACGTAAGTACCTCAATTCAATCCACTACAACTCTAATCAGTAGTTGACTAAGTAGAGAGTGGACTACAATGTGTGGAAGCAGAGGATACCAGCTAGTGCTCCACGTAAGTACCTCAATTCAATCCACTACAACTCTAATCAGTAGTTGACTAAGTAGAGAGTGGACTACAATGTGTGGAAGCAGAGGATACCAGCTAGTGCTCCACGTAAGTACCTCAATTCATTCCACTACAACTCTAATCAGTAGTTGACTAAGTAGAGAGTGGACTACAATGTGTGGAAGCAGAGGATACCAGCTAGTGCTCCACGTAAGTACCTCAATTCAATCCACTACAACTCTAATCAGTAGTTGACTAAGTAGAGAGTGGACTACAATGTGTGGAAGCAGAGGATACCAGCTAGTGCTCCACGTAAGTACCTCAATTCAATCCACTACAACTCTAATCAGTAGTTGACTAAGTAGAGAGTGGACTACAATGTGTGGAAGCAGAGGATACCAGCTAGTGCTCCACGTAAGTACCTCAATTCAATCCACTACAACTCTAATCAGTAGTTGACTAAGTAGAGAGTGGACTACAATGTGTGGAAGCAGAGGATACCAGCTAGTGCTCCACGTAAGTACCTCAATTCAATCCACTACAACTCTAATCAGTAGTTGACTAAGTAGAGAGTGGACTACAATGTGTGGAAGCAGAGGATACCAGCTAGTGCTCCACGTAAGTACCTCAATTCAATCCACTACAACTCTAATCAGTAGTTGACTAAGTAGAGAGTGGACTACAATGTGTGGAAGCAGAGGATACCAGCTAGTGCTCCACGTAAGTACCTCAATTCAATCCACTACAACTCTAATCAGTAGTTGACTAAGTAGAGAGTGGACTACAATGTGTGGAAGCAGAGGATACCAGCTAGTGCTCCACGTAAGTACCTCAATTCAATCCACTACAACTCTAATCAGTAGTTGACTAAGTAGAGAGTGGACTACAATGTGTGGAAGCAGAGGATACCAGCTAGTGCTCCACGTAAGTACCTCAATTCAATCCACTACAACTCTAATCAGTAGTTGACTAAGTAGAGAGTGGACTACAATGTGTGGAAGCAGAGGATACCAGCTAGTGCTCCACGTAAGTACCTCAATTCAATCCACTACAACTCTAATCAGTAGTTGACTAAGTAGAGAGTGGACTACAATGTGTGGAAGCAGAGGATACCAGCTAGTGCTCCACGTAAGTACCTCAATTCATTCCACTACAACTCTAATCAGTAGTTGACTAAGTAGAGAGTGGACTACAATGTGTGGAAGCAGAGGATACCAGCTAGTGCTCCACGTAAGTACCTCAATTCAATCCACTACAACTCTAATCAGTAGTTGACTAAGTAGAGAGTGGACTACAATGTGTGGAAGCAGAGGATACCAGCTAGTGCTCCACGTAAGTACCTCAATTCAATCCACTACAACTCTAATCAGTAGTTGACTAAGTAGAGAGTGGACTACAATGTGTGGAAGCAGAGGATACCAGCTAGTGCTCCACGTAAGTACCTCAATTCAATCCACTACAACTCTAATCAGTAGTTGACTAAGTAGAGAGTGGACTACAATGTGTGGAAGCAGAGGATACCAGCTAGTGCTCCACGTAAGTACCTCAATTCAATCCACTACAACTCTAATCAGTAGTTGACTAAGTAGAGAGTGGACTACAATGTGTGGAAGCAGAGGATACCAGCTAGTGCTCCACGTAAGTACCTCAATTCATTCCACTACAACTCTAATCAGTAGTTGACTAAGTAGAGAGTGGACTACAATGTGTGGAAGCAGAGGATACCAGCTAGTGTTCCACGTAAGTACCTCAATTCATTCCACTACAACTCTAATCAGTAGTTGACTAAGTAGAGAGTGGACTACAATGTGTGGAAGCAGAGGATACCAGCTAGTGTTCCGCATGAGTACCTAAACAATACAATGTCTATCCTTAGAAGGTTTGTGTGCTGAGCTTGGGTACAAAATGTCCTATTGTCTTGTTACAGGCGACACTACAGAGAAGCAGGCCAGTCACCAAGAGACTCGAGGTAAATACCTGATGGAGAAGTATGCTCGACGTTGGAAGCAAGGAGTCAAGCGTTCACCAGATAACCTCCAGCTTGGCGAGGGAAGCACCTGGCTTAGGGGCGTACTCTTCTCTCCATCGTCCAGAGCTGCTCGGCAAGTGGCTTGCAACATCGTGGAGTCACTCTGCCAAGTAAGAACTCGCATCGTTCATCTCAGAATTGAGCTAGAAGGGATATAAATAAACAGTTGTAATTCCAAGATAAATCACACCCACTTCACATGGACTCTATCCAACAGTAATCTGCAGTCCTATGCAAAAGCATTGCCCGATTATTTCCCTCAAGATGTCTGCATAAAATTAAACAGCACAAAACTTGTTTTCAAAATAATTACAGAAGCTTCATCTATAACCAACGTCAATTTCTGCAGTGTAAAGGAATTTTGATAAGAATTTTAAATGTTTCTTCGAAGTAATTATCTAGCTTTTTAGATCTGGACCTAGGAAAACTGTAAGGGTAGTAGGGTTGGTCAATTCAAAATGTTGCCAACCCCTACCACCTCTGATTGTAACCCTTCACCTGGAGTGGCTTTTAGCCTTGTATTGAGTGATTTTAATTTAAAATAATCTGTTTACGAAGAGGATAGAGATGAAGAAGAAACCTACCCTGATTAGCTTCTACCTTCTATCCTAGGTATCCAGCCGTAGACAGCCGATGCTAGACCTTCTGACCAGCTACCTAGATGAGGTTGGCCCGAGCGGAGAGAGTGCGGCTGAGTTTCTGGCTTTGTATCAGCGTCTGACCAAGGCTCCTCACTGGAAGCTATACCTAGCTGCTAAGGGTCTCCTCCCTCACATTGGCATCCTGATCACAAAGGTAGTCTGTCATGATGTGGGGTGGAATATCTGTCTGTCCATTATGTTGTCTTGGTGTCTGTTAGTGTTGCACATCTCAAGAATTACCTTGAGATTAATGTTTGAAGGTATTCGTCTTGTTCTCAATCTGGCTTGCCATAGTCCTGAACAAATAAAATCTTCCGCAAACAATTCACAATTTAATTCAAATCTTGTCATTTGTCAGTCTTGACAGTAGACATCAGTGCTATAATCAGCAGCTGAAATTAACAATTCTTCTCTCCATTTGATAACTGGTAATGCTTGAATTTAATGAATCTGTAAAGCTTACCAATTTCTCACTTTACTGTTACATTTTTTAATGCATGTAGGAAATAGACATCTTGTTAGCTCTCGAGGAGACTACACTCAGCTCAGACTTGTCTCAAGGGTACGCTCTCAAGATGCTGACTGGTAAGATCATAAATGTAGCTATCCAACTTAAGCTTAAGGTTATTACATGATTTATTTTACTTGTGCTATGGTTGATCAGCTTATTTGAAACAACTCCCTTTGATTTATCTTTCTACCAGTTCTTTCCTGCAGCTAATTTTACGGAGCTGATAAACTCCCTCATTTTTTTTCTGAGTTCAGAACTTTTCGCTTAGCAATAGAGTACCATCCAAAATTGCATGCAATGTAAACTTGGTGTGACTGGTATTGGGTGGAATTTTGCTAAGCAGGATAATCTACTAGGCAATATTATGCGCTATGCGGCTCCATATCATTGAGCTCGGGAACATCTTCCCTTGAGTGGCTTCTAGCCTTATCAAGGGTGGCTTCCTTACGCTTAAATTAAAAAGGAAGTGACTTTTCATTTTTTTTGTCTGCCCAAATCAGAGCTACTGGCAGGTTTCTTGGAGGTAGATACCATCAGACGTCACTACAAGAGTAAGCTGTTGGGTCCTGTATTGAATGGTTACCTAGCGCTACGGAAGCTTGTGGTTCAGAGAACGAAACTGGTTGATGAGACTCAACAGATGTTGCTGGAGTTATTGGAAGATATGACTACAGGTAAAAAGGTTGTCTGTCTGTCTGTCCGTCTGTCGGTCTATCTGTCTGTCCGTCTGTCGGTCTATCTGTCTGGCTCTTCGCTGGACTCTGCAGCCCAGTTAACATTTGACTTAAATTATATGTGACCCGCTCTGGAAAAAGGTATATTATGTCACAAAATATGAAACATTTGTTTTATGTTTGTATGGAAAGCCTGCAATGTAAGCTTTCATTTGGTACATGATAGAGTTTCAAAGCCCTTTCTGTTCTGGAGATATATCGTATTTTTGCATATTAATTAGTTCTATGGAGTTCAAATTGCACAACAGAGAAAACAGGCTTTGAAATAGCTAGTTCTAATACAATGCAATGGAACAATGCACTCTAAAAAGGTAATTTGTTTTCACTTTATTCACTGAAATCAACATTGTTGTACACCAAACCTGAAACTTTAGATATTTAAGATGTCATTTAAGACAAAAACAAAAAAATGAATTTTGACGAAAATTTTTACCCTCTCAACGTTGAAAGGACCATTACACGTAAATGCATAGCGCGACTTATATCACCTTTTTCTGGAGCGGGTCACATATTATTAGGACTCCTAAACGATTTGCAGTCTCTTTTCATCCCTTCACTGTGACTGTTCCAAGGCCAGTACTGTGAGATATTCTACTCGTAATGCTGCACTTTGGAACTCCTTGCCTAAATCCTGTTTTCCACTAACTTATAAAATCAGATTTTACTGTGTTCAATATCACATCTCACGAAGCCTGCGTATTATTTTCAAACCCTGAAAAAGAATATATCATGACTTATGGGTTTGACAGTTTTAACCTCCTTGTGATTCTGAGCTCTTGATGTGATTTTGGACCCTCATTGTTAAAATCACATCCATGTAGTCTTCCTGTCCATTTTATATAGAAAAGTCACATTCAGGGGTAAAGTGTGACTTTATTCTGTCAAATTGTACAACTTTCATATTGTAATTGATGACATTGTATGACTTTTTGTTGTAGGCACTGAGTCCGAAACCAGAGCATTCATGGCAGTCTGTGTGGATACGGTCAAACGTTACGGACTAGATGACCTCCGTACTCCAGTCTTCATCTTTGAGAGGCTCTGTAGCATCATATATCCGGTAAGTCATGCCACATGTCTGTCAACAAAGTGGCAATTTAGTCTTCACAGTCTGTTTGGAAAATAAATTTAATTTTTGAAATTTACATTCATGTTGGGAATTCTTGCAAAGTGTCATATGGAATCAAGAGTTTTAGTTTGATAACCAGTGACCAAATGTTGACAAACACAAAACTTGCCCCAAATGCTACTTGATGGAATTCTTGCAAAGTGTCATATGGATTCAAGAGTTTTAGTTTGATAACCAGTGACCAAATGTTGACAAACACAAAACTTGCCCAAATGCTACTTGATGGAATTCTTGCAAAGTGTCATATGGATTCAAGAGTTTTAGTTTGATAACCAGTGACCAAATGTTGACAAACACAAAACTTGCCCAAATGCTACTTGATGGAATTCTTGCAAAGTGTCATATGGAATCAAGAGTTTTTGTTTGATAACCAGTGACCAAATGTTGACAAACACAAAACTTGCCCCAAATGCAAACTTGACTCAGATGAATGGAATTCTAAACGTGTTTTTATTTTTGAGAATTAAGTTAAATTTTGAGACATCCTTTATGGAAAATGTTTCCACTTTCCAATTGCATTGCTCCAAACTTAACTTGTCACAAGTCAATTTGTATACTTATTGAATTTTGGTTCCTTATTCCACACCTGATTTTAACTTTCATTGGCGTAGTTAATTTTCTCTTAACCCCATGTTCATAATGATGTCAAAATGTCATTAACCCTAACAGTACTCAACCCATCAAAACCCAACACTGAGTTTGGCATACCACTAGAATCAGAGTCCAACAATTTGTGTGTGCAGTTTACTATATGGTGTTGGAATTTGCAAGGATGGGTGTGGTTCCTAGTCAATTGTACTGGGGGGTTAGGGTTAAAAGTACAGAGGGTATGACATTTCGTTCCTAGCAGAATCTTTCTCAAAGGCCCAATAGACATTTTTGCTCTCTCAGATTTGTTCGGAGTAATCTCTTTAATTCAGTATAACCACAGAACCGTGGTTTGGTCATTGTCCATTCTCTTGTGACCAAGGTCACTCGGGAATTTACATCAAACTTCACAGGTGTCATTTCAATAGTCCTTTATTATAAAATGTCAATGAATATGAATATGAATGTGAATGATGTTCACCCACTGCCACATTCCCTTGGTCCTTAGTCACCCTTTTGTGTTTCTCCGTCCACCCCTGCATGCTTGTGTGTTCCCCCTCCCCACATGTTTGTTTCTTGTATTACTGTCATTTGTCTTTATGAAAGAACTTGCTTAAGTTTGAAGGCCAGCTAATTTTGTCGATTTTTTAAAATGTCAGTTTGCCAACCACGGTTGTCATGAGGCAAACTACACTGACAAAGTAACATGGACAGTTAGCTCAGTGAAATACATGTGTGTAGTTTCCAGTTTTAACAAATAAAAGAAAATCTCATAACAAAAAAGGTTTATTGTTGATTTGTTTCTCTACCTTTCAGGAGGAGAATGATGTGGGTGTGTTCTTCATGACTCTTGAGAAGGACCCTCAACAAGAAGACTTCCTACAGGGGCGCATGCAGGGCAATCCATACAACTCCAACGAACCTGATATGGGACCACTCATGAGAGATATCAAGAACAAGATATGCAGAGGTGGGGATGATCACGCCCATTTCAGAATTATGACCAAGTTGGAATTAATGCGGGTGTAGAAGTGATGGGATGCAATCCCTCCACAATCTAAAATGAATGTCTGGTTTTTCTGCTTTTAATTCATGGTTTATTGGATATTAGTAGATTTTGGAGTTGGGAATTGTAAAATCCACATTTCAAATTGTTCCATTTTTTGGTGAGTTGAACCCAATCTAACTGGTTTCTATTCACTGTAATGAATAGTTGTTAATAACACCAATTGTTTGTATCAAGTGTTCCTAATCAAGTGATGAAAGGAGTTGTGAAATGAACCATATTTTTTGTTTTTCTCTTAGACTGTGAGCTGATTGCATTGCTAGAAGACGACACTGGAATGGAGGTACGCATTGCTTAGAAATTCAACATAAATATGCGCAAAACTTGTTCGTGCTTATATGTGACCGGCTCTGCAAAAAAGGCTATTAAGTCGCAAAATTTGAAAAATGAGTTATATACATAGTTGAATTTGTCACATCCTAAGCTTTAATTTGGTGTAGGTTTGACCCCTGTGGCATTTTGTGTTCTCGAGATATCTTGACATTTGTATACTCCTATTTTCCCAATTTAACGGAAGTGCGTTTAGAGATACAGGCCTTTAAACACAAAAAGTGAAAAGAAATCAGATAGAAGTAATTTTTATCAACATTTATTTTTTCATCTTTATTTATCAATATTAATGTTTCTGAAAATAAATTATGAAAATATAGATATAACAGAAGCCAACAAACCAAAAACAAAAAAATCACATATGTGAAGATTTTTTCGCCCGCTTTAAATAGAACATCCCTGTGTGTGTTTTCACATAGTGCGACATAATACCCCTTTTTGCAGAGCCGGTCACATATTTGATATTCATCTTGTAGGAATTATGTTAAAATGCACTTGTCTTGTGATTACTAATAAGATATTGCCTTTATGTGTATTGCATCCCATGTTGGATTGAAGGATCCCTGAAAAATGGCTTACAACATTCTAGAAATGTCATGGAATTTCATGTGTTTCCAAGTAGGTTTAAAACTTCAACATTTTGTAATGTATCTTTAACCGCATACAAAGGCTCGCTAACCATTTCTTCTTTGATTAACAGCTGCTGGTAAACAACAAGATAATCAACCTTGATCTGCCAGTCAAGTACATATACCAGAAGATATGGTGCCCTGAGAACGAGGTCAGAACATTTTTATAATAAACAAAGTGAGAGCTCACAGAGCTTAGTCCAGGACAAATTCCCGTAGTCCTAAAAAAAAGTAGATAAAGAAGCCAGTGAAGCATGATACCTTCAATATTTGAATCAGTTGAAATGTTTTTGTTTGTGGCAATTCTCCACACACTTCGGCTTTTTCAACTCCCCCCTCCCCCCACCCCCAATACTCTGTATCCCCCAAGTTCACATTTCCATAAAATTAATTTAACCCTAACTACCTCAAGCCTTGCAAACTCCAACAGCAGGTTTTGTCAAACAAAATGAGATTAGCCTTTCATCTGATAGATTAGATTAGATTAGGACAAATCACTTTGTTCCTGAAAAATATGACAATTAAGCCAAGGTTGGATCATATCTCAAACATTGAAATAAATTGATTTGTTAAGTTTATGTCATTTCAGGGTGAGCCCATGCGTATTATTTATCGTATGCGTGGTCTCCTTGGTGACGCAACAGAAGACATCATTGAATCTGTGGACAACAACAGTGGTGAGTTATTTGTACTGATATCATTTTCATAATGGTGTCAGGTTGGCCAAGTTGTACCAGGGTGAGATTTCTCTGTATTTTTCCAGATTTTTTGGATTTTTTGTGAGATGTCTTCCAGGATTTCTGAAGATTTGTTGGTCCTTAACCCCTTTAGCCCGGGTATTATATGGGGCGCTGGGGTGCCATGCTGGCCTGTGCAGCCAAGCGAAACAGAAACAAGAGGCTTGTGCAGCTAAGCATAACATACACAATACCCCAATAATGGCATGTATAGATGTCAACCGGCCAGGTGGTAATTTTCAATCCGGCTCTATAGAGGTCATCCGGGCTTAATGGGTTCAATTGTTTTATCATTCCAAAATGACCTCTTCAACCTGAAACAGTCTTCTTTTAATTCTGATGACCCTATTTTTGGTAATTCTGAACCGTATCTTTTGGTTGAAAATGTACTTTTCTCGTGCATTTTTCAACAACGCCATACAAATTAAATGCCTCTGAATTTTTCGTGGATTTTTCATTTTCCTCAAATCTCACCACTGATTACTTTTCTCACCTTTCACCTATCCCCTGGATTCGAATCCCACCAGGGCTGACAACAAGTTTTCAGTCCCTGCCTGATTCTGTGAGTTTCCTAAAACTGAAAATTTCTTCATTTCTTCCAATGATTTCTGCAGGCTTTTGAGTGAGCACTGTGAGAAATTTTTGGTTTCATAACCAAAGAGAATGTAAAAACTAAATACAATTTTAAAAATACCATTTAAAGTGCTATTAAATCACCTAAAACAGCACAGGATCTATGTTCCATGAAAGTGTCTCATCAGATCTGTTCATTTGTTTGAAAACCACTACAACTATACATCTAATCATATTTGTCATGAATATTCATTTTTTAAAAGGCAGTTATGACATTGGTTCATTCATTCTCTCTTCTCATGCATATTCAGATGAGGAAGCTGATGATGAAGAGACATATAAGATGGCTAGTGTGATGAGTGAATGCGAGGGTCTTGAGATCATACTGCACAGGTACATCAGAGCTTGCTATGCATTGCTGCGTATTAGTAGCATATGAGGAATCTTGTGACTTTCATCTAGTGTAGATATTATAAATGTAAGCATTGTGAATCGTGCACAGATCCAGGACCTTGTGGAGGTGGGTCAGACTATAAAACGGATATTACCAAAACCCACCCCTCCCCCCAAAAAAGCAAGAAAAAAAGGTCCTTGGTCTGAGACTGTTAGTATAAGGAAACATATGACCTAGAGGGGAGGGGGTTGGGGGGAGTGACTTCCTGCCCCCCAACCCTCTGGATCCATCTTAGTAACTTGTTTCATTGATTGCATTTCAGGTATTTGTGCTCATCTGTGACATTTTTCAATGTGTGTTTAAAATGACACAGATGCATAGTTATGACCATCTAGCCTCAATAATAAATTTGAGGGCAAGCACGGAGTGTGTGAGTACACTTTGTTCCTGCTACACTAGTCTCCTTTGGAACTGGAGGCAAAATTAACAGAAAACACTCTGAAGTTGCTGATCCCCTGAATAACAATGTGTTACCGAAGAATGATGGTAGAGTTTCACCAAAGAGTTGATCGAATAGCTTGTCGACATTCTTCTTAACAAAAACATTGCATTGATGTCTGTAGGCTTGCCTGCCTGACGGATCTGGTCCGTGGTCGACAGCTTCTTACCGTCTTACTGAAACTACTCTGCTACTGCACCAAAGTGAAAGTCAATCGTCAACGATTGATAGAACCAGCTATGCAGGCAGTCAACATCATGCTGGCAGTGTCCAACAGGGTAAGAATCAATCAACCAATTTGGTTTCTCTTTCGTTCTCTTGTAATCTCAAGTGTCTGGTTCTGTAAGCATGGCATGTATCTTAATCAAGAGGGTGAAATATGAAGAGGATTTTTTGCCGTTTTCTACGTGGTATTAACCCCTTGGCTACGGCTGTTATTGATGGAATGCCAGGGCACCAGGCTCTCACTGAAAGGGCCATGCTTCAATAAGCCACACACTGAATAAAGTGGTCCCATTCATCACACTTGGAGCCCCATTTTCGTGTAAATGAAAGCTTTGTTTGAAAAAGCTCCATCCATTCATTACACTCCCTTTCAAGAACAATATAATTGAATAATGAATGGATTGTGTATGAGCAGGAATGCGGCTATTCATGTCAACTGCCCCAGGTGTCTTGCCTCACACCACGGCTATGGCCGTCATCTGGCTGTAAGGGGATGCTCAGTGTGCTTTCCGAGAGCCTGTGGGAAAAAAAATTATAGACTTGGACAGGTTACAAACCATGACCTGCTTACTAGTTGATGGAGAATTCCTTGGCACTTAAGGTCCCAAGACAGTCCTAAAGATAGATGTCCATTTTGCCTAATAGGTGCTACTTGCGGAGAACGAGGAGCCTGGTTCTGGTGGTGGTACAGCGGTCACTGAACAACTTCTATCCATCATGGAGGTCATCTTACAAGAAGCCAACAGTGAGCCATTAGGCCACGGCAAACCAACGGTCATCCTAGCATGTGATAAGAGTCAGCTAGTAGTGCTGCTTGATCGTATTAATAGCCCCTTTGTTCGCTCTCACTCCACGGTCTTGCAAGGTCTCATGCGTATCATCCCTTTCCTATCGTTTGGTGATAAAGACAAGATGACGACTCTAGTCCAACACTTTGAGCCCTACCTGGACTTTGACAAGTAAGAGAGAGCAAGAATTAATTTTTTTATTTATTTAATATCAAATATGAATCTGAAAGTTGTAGAGTGAACAAAGAAAGTTGACAAGAGCAGGGCTTGAACCCGCGACCTCCGGATTACATTTATACTGACGCTCTACCAACTGAGCTATCTTGCTCTATGTTTGGCAGTCTCCCAGTCTGTCTGTATCTTTGTTCAGGTGACGCTAGTCAGAAGTCATAAACCCAGACGTGTAGCCAGTGGACACATATTTGGCTTCTGTTGACCTAAAAAAACAAACAATAATTTTACTTGTGATTTAGTTTTCTTTGCTTTTTCTTATGTCCATGTGTATGTATTTTGCTTATTGTATGTTCATGTTATAACTTGTAATGTATGCAGGGCACGAGTGGAAACCACTTTTTACAAGAAAATAAATAAATAAATAAATAAATAAATATTTGTTTAACTCAGATTTGACAGCGATCACACACAAGATGAAGAGATACACCTAGAATGCTTCTGTGCAATCGCTGCAGGCATTGAGGTCAGTTCAAATTCTAGACTCTCAAATTATTAGACTCCAACAATTTGGCCGCTCGAGTGATTTTTTGAAAGAGAAAAATGTTGAGGACGACAGGTAACAAACTTTTGATCTGTTTGTTTGTGGGAATGGGGGTCTATATACTTTGGAGCCGGAGGGGAATTTCCCCTTGTTTTTCACCCTAAAAGTTTTTTTCGCGGGTGTTTCGCCCATCCCGTAAATTAGCAATAGGCTTCTGGAGAGTTGAAAAGTTAACCGAAAATATATTTATTTGTGTAAACATTAATGTATTTGTTTAAATATTTTGTATGAATGTGTAAATATTTAGTTTCAACTAATAATATGCCCCAATGGAAACCAGTTTAAAACTGTTTGGGCACACCCTGGGTAAAGAAATGTAATAAATAAATAAATATCACAAGGCTGTACCCACTGCTGTTTATTACCTTTGTTGAGTGAAATATTGAAATTGATTATTTGTTGATTTTGGTTTCATTTGTAGAATAATTCCAATGGGAATGAGTTGAAGGACCTGATTATCAAGGAGGGTATTGTACAGAAGGCAGTCGGATATATCACCAGAAATCTACCACTAGCATCCAAGTAAGGGAGTAATTCATATTGTCCATGTACGGTATCCATTGCAGTACCGCTGTTTTTTTTTGCAGTGAGTTGATCAGATTCAATATAATGTTTTGACAAACAGATTAACATAATAGACAGGAACTGCGTGCATTGTCATGATTGGAATTTTATCTGACTAAGACACTTTGCTGCAATAGACCAGCCAATTGACCAATCGCGGTCGAATCGCGTCAACGCAGCTTGTCAATTATTGTCCAATCACATCAATTATAATTCCACGTGGAACGCGCAAAATCCGAGACAAACAAAAATTAACACAAACAAATTCCCATAGGGTTGTCTGAGGGGCGTGGTTAACTCATAAACGGTGATAGCACCATCCATTAACGTATTGACCAATCACAGATGCACGCTGACACCCCCAGAAATTTTGTCGGACCGTAGTCTCAGCTGTCATTTGTCAGTACATCAAGCATCAGTCAGTTGCTTCCCTCTAGCTTGGAGTAAATTTGCACCTATGAGAGCAGAGTTGATCAATGTGTGTATTCTTACATAAGAGCTTACCACCTTATGTAGTAGTTTTAGATCTATAGTATGATGCTAAGGAGTCCTTGATGGCAAGAGTAGTCTAACTTTCATTCCAATATGGCGAAACTATGCAAAGATGGAATAAGGCATGTACACTCTCCATAATAGAATTGTACAGATGATAGGATATTATATAAATGCTGATTATTATTGTAATTATTATTTTAGGAAGGGAGTAGAGAGAGATCCAGGGGCAGATGTTAAACTGCCCTTCCTCACCCTTGTGTCATTCTTTTTGGAGAAATTCAAATTTTGTGATTGTTTTTCCTGTCACCAGTCTGGAATCCCCACCTTGGAAGGAGTTCCTAGCCAAGCCTAGCCTACCCTACGTACTGAGACTATTGACGGGTTTGTGTACCGGTCACCCTGCTACACAAGTTCGTAAACATGTTGTCTTCTTCTAACCAAGTTGTTTTTTTCCTTTGTGTGATTTCTAACTTTGGGTCAGTTTGATTAATAACTGATAATTGTTTTATTTCATATTGAGAATCTATATGAGTCATTATCTTGGTTTTTATTTTTGCAACCTATTTTCTCTTTCAGTTGTTGGTTGGTGCTGAGTGTATCCCAGCTATCCATCGCATGGAGCAGATCTCTAGTGAAGAAGGGATCGGATCACTGTCTGAGAACCTCATGGAGTCCTTCAAGCTGAACCCTGAGGTGGCTAAGAAGGTGAGGCTATGGAACCAACAGAGGTTTTGGGTAGGGAGGGGGGTCTTAGGAAAGCTTTGGGAGTCGGTTCAACTGAACTCTGAGGTAGAAGGTGAGGCTATGAGACCAACAGAGGTTTCAGGTAGGGAGGGGGTCTTAGGAAAGCTTTGGGAGTCGGTTCAACTGAACTCTAAGGTGGCTAAGAAGGTGAGGCTATGGAACCAACAGAGGTTTCGGGTAGGGAGGGGGTCTTGGGAAAGCTCGGGAGTCGGTTCAACTGAAAGTGAGGTTATAGGGATAGGGTGTCACTCTCCTAGCATAAATCAAGGTGGCTTGGGGTCTTGCTGTATGAACTATTATATATCTCAAACTAATTGCTGATGTTCTGTGTTGGTTTCTTCCCTAGATTGATGAAGTCCGAGCACAGACCAAGTCGGAGAAGAAGCGTTTAGCCATGGCTATGAGACAGAAGCAGCTAGGAGCTCTGGGCATGTCTGTAAGTCATCAAACATCTTAGATATGTAGGCATTACTGTCGGTGGTGAAACCAACTAATGACCTTTGTAGTGTATGTATGGTATGTAGACTTATCGTTTCTTTTGCTTCCCTGACAGACCAATGAAAAGGGTCAAGTTACAGCAGAACGGTCTGTCCTGAAACAGATGGAGGAACTGGTGGACGAATCTGGTCTGACATGTTGTATATGCAGAGAGGGATACAAGTACCAGCCTCAGAAGGTAACGATGGGTACATGATTGGAGAAGGGGGCGGGGTTTATGAAGCTGTGGGCGGGGTTTATGAAGCGGTGGGTGGGGCTTATGAAGCAGTGGGCGGGTTGGACATACCTAGCCTGACATGGAGGCAGTTACAGATATCGCAGCAAATCGTGGGCGGGGATGTACATGTTGGTAAGGATAAACCTGTTGGTTAGGATGCGATTGCCATTAAGTATCAAAGTTTGATGGGGGTTATTTTCCGTGGGCCTTTTTTTTTTCCTCAGGTTCTGGGCATCTACACATTCACTAAGTGCCATCCTCTTGAGGAGTATGAGACAAAGTCTCGTAAGACGCAGGGATACAGCACTGTGTCTCATTTCAACATTGTACACTACGACTGCCACATGGCTGCTGTACGGTAAGCCATTCATCAGTATATCAAATAGAGGGATATATCAGAAGTCACAAAACGTTCTTAACCAGTTCACGCCGGGATTATTTTTCACGAGCCTGGGTGCCAGACGGGTTTAGGCCTTTATCTGCAAGTAGCACACCCTGGCCTCGCTCACTGCGAGCCGGTCGCTGACAGATATTTCCGCTGGACCCTTACCTAGCTGAGTGCGTGTATACACGTCATCCGACGCGAACTGGTTCAGACTTATTTCCTAGGATCTGGTCACATTTTTACTTTGCAAGTTTTCCACTGTGCACTGAGGCTGTTTGTTCCCTGCTGTGTATCCTAGGCATGCCCGCGGCCGTGAGGAATGGGAGAGTGCAGCCTTACAGAATGCCAACACCAAATGCAATGGACTCCTACCTCTATGGGGTCCCCAGGTACCTGAATCGGCCTTCGCTAGCTGCCTAGCCAGGTAAACACAGATTCATGCTAAGGAGGGTTCCTTTGAGAAGTCAATTCAGTCAGTGAGCATTTTGCAGCAGTTTAATTCATTTTCAACATTCAAAAAGACGAAGGATTCTTACAAGGGAATTCCTAAATTCCTGAAAGGAGCCCCTAGTACGCAACAGTTTAATTGGAAGTTTCATTCCTACACAATTTTATTATCAAATAAATTTTCTGAGTCAAATGTAATCTCTTTGGTTAGTTTTTCTCACCTCCTATTTTTAGAGGGTAATATTTACACAGAAATGAGAAAAAACAGAAGCATTGACATCTGGACAGTCAGACTGGTGCCGTACATAGTGTGGGTCCATACGCAACCAAAGCGGCAAGGGCACCACTCTGAATTCCAATGGTCCAACGTTTCCAAACTGGCATCCGTGAAATGATTTTCGGCAATGATTTTCAGACAAACGGCGCATTTTCAAGGGATGGTTCTGTACAAAATTATATTCTATATTTGAGTGATCTTTCCAACCTTAGGAATTTTAGGTCTCCATTGCAATGAGTCCCTTTCAGGGCAGTTTTTGTCAACTTCAGTAATGAAATGGCCTGAAAAATTGTACCGGCAGAATGACAAATCATCTCTCACTTCTTGAGTTTTTATCCTGATATCTCTGTTTACATCTTGGTTTCCCCAGACATAACATCTACCTGCAGGAATGTACAGGACACCATGAGCCTAATTACCACGCTACCATTCATGATATTAAGCTGCTGTTACAACGTTTTGCCACGGAGCGCTCATTCAGTAACGACAGCGGCGGTGGTGGTAGACAAAGTAATATCCATCTACTACCATACATGCTTCATATGGCTCTCTACGTCATCAACACGTAAGTAGGGATATATCTGCCCGGGGAAGCTTGAGGTCTCAAAGCACTCTCACTGTTGTTAAAAGATCTTTGAAGCTGTCCAAGAAGTTCTGACAAACTCTGTAAATAAAAAAATAAAAATTAATTTCACATTTCAAGATAAAGCAACTTTCAAACCATTCAATCTTGTAAAAATGTCATTTTCATTAGAATTTTAAGTAATTTCTTTTAAAATAAGTACATTAAATGTTTGATAAAGGCCTTCTATTTGATGTTGTGGTTAAGGTCTGAATTTTCTACTCACTTCCTGTAAAGGAGACATGGCGTATTTCCCTTCATCTTTCCTGCTTCCAGACGAATATTAATCTCTTTAATTCTTTTTTACCTTTGTAGCTAGCTCCATACATCGAGTGACTTTTAGCCGTGTTTGAGGCGAACTTGCATTTAAAAAAGAAAAGGCATTTTCTGTTGCTGACTGGAGAATTTGAAACTTTCTCCCATTTTTTATTTATCACTTTCATTCTGTAGTTGGGTTAAAAGTTTTGTTAAAGAATGTAAGATTACAATTGATTTTAAGTGTCCAATTACATTGACAAACCACTCCCAGATCCTTTAAAATACACCAGTGAGTTTGGGAAGATTGTGTTGGATTCAGGAGAGTACAGCCCAGCCACTGTTACAGTACATGAACTTTGATTTACTATTAAAAAAAATAATAGACTCTTTCTTACCATACAAAAGGGAGAGGTGAGTTGGTCTCACCAACAGTGCGAGTTACCCCGCCTGGGTCTGTTGGTTAGAAAGTTTGGGATAATTTCTTTGGTATCTATTAAAGATTTATCCTCTATTGAGATCTGGACCCAGGAAAACTGTAAGGGTGGTAGGGCTGGCAACCTAAAATGTGGCCAACCCCTCCACCTCTGTTGTAGCCCTTTACCTAGAGTGGCTTTTAGCCTTGTATTGCGCGACTTTCATTAACAAAAATTTAGAATTGGGAGAGCCATCAGTGAATATGACTCAAACAATCAAAGTCTTGTCTTTGTTTCATCAGAACCCGTTCAGTGTCTCGTGAGGAGAAGAACCTTGCAACCTTCTTGAAGTCTCCACCCTCCAAATGGGTGGAGTTAAGCTTTGAGATCGATGGTCCATTCTACTATGCTGCTCTCTGCCCTGTGGTACTGACACCTGATAAATGGAATGAGACTAGGGTGGGGCTGTTGAAGATGCTACTGGGAGCGGCTCATGTACGACATGTTAGCCCCATGGGAGCTACTACGTAAGTAATGTCCAGAAACTGAATTATTTACTTGAAATGTGATTGGAGGCTTTCTTGAGTATTTAAAGATTATCCAGTTGATGGTCAGAGTATGCTGACTGGAATTTCAAGTTGTCAGACCCGCAATGTTTTCATAGTTAGTCACTGCACGTGGTATGTCTGCAAGCTTCTCTCAATATTTTTCTATTGTGAAATCTAATTTAAAATTAATTCATGACATTTTATTTTTTTACAATCAAACAAACCACAAGGTAATTTAGACGTTACAGGTTTAAATCCTGTCACTTTCCTTTGATCGCCCTGAAAATAATTGTTAAAATAACAAGTAATTTTAAAACTTTTTGCTTCCAGGTTGACTGACAAGCAGGTCAAGGAATACGTCATCTACAAGCCAGCATTAGTCTTCTTCTCATTACTTGACTCCGTCTTTGAGAAGCTACTGAAACCCACACCACATCAGGGATCTAGCTGGCCTGTATCACTGGCTCATTACATCAGACATAACGATGAAGCTTTGCTGAAAGGTGGTGATGAGGTAAGATTGCATCTGATCAAGAAATACTGTTCTGTGGGAGTGGTTGAAAGTTGTCTTTTAAAACCGTAGCCCTTCCCAGCTATGTAACTGCTAACCATGCCAGTAGATCTCCGAGAGACATAAAACATCACTCTCTTCACTCAAAGACTAAAAACATATCTCTTTGCCCTGGCCTTTTCTCTCAGCTAAGGTTCTTTCCAGTAACATCCAACCGGATGGCTTCCAGATAAAATGTGTTTTGATTGTAATTATTAAAGCCTTCAAAATCCACCAGGCGATTTTGCAGAATTTTGCAAGATTAATAAAAGTAGAGCCAATCCACTGTTCCTTTACACAGGGTTTGATGTAAAAAGAACCTGGAATTGAGTTACTGTGCAGTGGTGGATTTTGAAAGATTCAGGGAAAATCCTAGTACAGATTCCAAGGGAATAAAGGTTGTTGTCTTGTTATAGTCATCAATTAATTATTATGAATGGATTTTCTTTTGTTTGTAGATTCTGTATCGTTATGAGGTCGATAGTTTGCCGTGTGAGTCGTTTGCTGAATTCTGTGATGTTATAGGTAAGATTCTGTCCTTTGTTAGAAACAGTGAAAACCTTTTTGTAACTAAATTATGTTATTTTTATACACTTTAGTTCTTTGAATAAAGTACAGTGATATCATACCTCAAGCACTGTGCAATTTGCATTAGGAATTCCGATTTTTAGTATTATTATTATATTGTTACTTTTCCTGAGATTTGTCTGGTTTTTTGTTTTCAGGGTTGCTAGAAGACATCCAGAATCCAGACCAGTTCTTAACAGACGCCATCAGCTCAATGCCTTAACACATCAGCACTTAGAATTCACGCAAAGTTTGCTCTCAAACTGCTAGGTGTAAACCAGAATTTTCCCCATCGTAATACTCCTTAAACATTTCAGCCACATTATGTGTAACACTGACTGTAAGTTGCTCAACCAAATTTGCTATTCTCTCTGCAGTGCCATCCTCCACTGTTTTTTGTTATCCCTTGTCAATTTGATTATTGCGCCAATGAACATCCGAGTACAAGTCAAGTCAGTTGTTGAAGAGAAAATTAATCACCATGTGTAGAAAGGCTGGAAACATTTTAACCACTAGAGGGCCTTTACGTGCATATGGTAAATACAGCCGTTCTCTTGTTTGTATTAAAGTGAACAAAAACGTTGCTGAAACAAATGTAAAGCTGTACTGAAGATTGTGTTAAAGACACAAATAAATTGCATGCGTTAAACAGTTTTGACAGATTCAGTTTACATTTTATCTATTGTTAATTAACATCTTTTGTCCGATTCGATGTTTAATATGATCACAGATGAGCTTCAAGACTTAAGCAGAATGTACTAACAAAAATTGATGTTCACTGAGAGGAGCAAAGCGAGGCTAATTACTCACTTTTAATGCCAAGGGAATCTTGTTGCACTTATTTTAAAATAACCCACTTACCGCTCATTCTGGAAGCATACAAACCTTGTCAAATTGTTTGTGAATTTGGCAGTTGTACTTTTAGACTAAACTTTCAAAAATATTCAAAATTGTTTGTAGAATTAAATTATTACAAAGTTTAAGGATATGACCCCCCTCCAGCGTCTGGGGGGGGGCGTGGTTACCCTTCGATTCAAGCATACAGTGGCTGAAGTGCTGTTGTTTCTGTGACAAGACTTTACATTAAAAGCCATCTAATGTCCTATGATAGTAAATTATTAATCCGTTTTGTTGGTAGTTTGTAGAATGTAGCTTAGTTTAACAGTTGACTGCTACAACACAAGTTCTTTGATGTGCATAAATGATATTGTGTGTTTCTGTAGGAAGCAGCATACCATGCAGTTTTTGAGCCGTTTGAAGACTTGCTTGCTTTGACGTATTGAAAAAGAGCTAAACATTTTCCAACTTAATTTTAATTCTTGCACTCTTAAATATTACAAAACTTATATACACATTTCTCTTCATCAGGAATCCTTATTCCTACCTTTTGCATCTTTGATACTTTTTCTTTTTGTGGCTTTTAGCCTCGTTCGAACTTGTATTTAAAAAAAACAAAAAACACCCAAACAAAATCACTACAGAGTACCGAAGTGATGACGTCAATCAATGCAATGTTTGGAACCAGAATACATTCTAAACTGCATGTGTGTGGAACCATTGCCCCGGCAACTGACGTCAGACTTCGGTACTCTATATGGCCAAGACGATGTTATTAACCATATCAGGATAGAGAGCTTTCAATCCTGGTTCATAAACCTACTCGGAGAAAACCCCAAAATAAATGCATTAATAATTAGTTTGTGTTTTAGTCCATCTGCACCGCCACGGAAACACTGACAGGTTGATTGTAATATTGCTACTCTGTAATCAAACCTTTATTTGAAGTACTGATAGGCAAAACTGAATTTAAACAACTGAATTTAAACAGCTTAATTCTAAAAAAAATTACTTGCTCCACACTGGTGAATAGGCACTCATTTATGCTATATGTGAGCAAATCCTATTAAAAAAAAACTCAGATGTGATTAATGTGATGCATGCATCATTTGTAGTGTCTTTGTAGTCACAAGTATCTTGTATTTAGCAAATAAATATTCCAGTTGACTGGTAGAAGTCACAGAAAAGTTACAAAATCATTCATATACATGTAACTATGGGCTTGGAAAAGTATGTTTGATAAGTCACAGAAAGATGAAATTACTTATTGAAATGACATGGAGAAACCCATGATGTGTTTAGAATTTATGGAAAGTGACATACATTTCGTCCAAGGAAAGTTGCGTATGGAATTGTTTACGTAAAAATATTAAAGAACCCTGCTCTTTGAAGTAGGTCGTACGACAGTAGTGTAATACAATGGTAATACCAAGTTTGGTGTAGTATGTAGACATGGAATGTATAATTTACATTCTGGGGCAAACAAACATTGCAGTAAGATTATCAAAAATGCTACTCACTGAATGTCTGACTTTACATATGTTAAGAAACATTAACAAAAAATTAATTTGTCATTTAAATCTGCCTGAGATTGTAAGATGTTGTGCTTGAGTTTTGAAGTAAATTTATGAATTTGACACGACAAAGTAGATTTCTGCAGTCAACAGGAGTTGTGCGAAGCTACCCGCTAACCTCGCCTTAATATTGTTTTGCTTTCATCCAAGTAATAATAAAGCTGTGTAGCTACAAGACACCAGTTGTCAATGTTCGTATTGAATTATTTGTGACCCAACACCAAGAAACAGGTGGAAAATTAAGATCATTTCCTTAAAGTCTGTGTATTGTACCCTCACTTCTGAAATGAAAGCAACTTACAATGTCTGGCCTTATATTCATCATAAGAGGGACGACATCCGCTATAAATTACCTTGACACTATTTATAAAGACATAACACATTCCTAAGCAACAGTAGAGTTCAGTACAGTAGAATGTACACTGGATGTTATTGTGCATTTTTTACTTTTCTGCTGAAAAGTAAAACTGAAACAAGTGTATACAAACCCAAGCACCAGTTATTTTGACGGCTGAAAGGACTAAGTAAATTGAAATTGTAAATAGAAATTTCAAATATTAAAATATTTTATTGAAACGGCAGTAGACCTCCTAGCCCAGTGAAACTTGGATGTCTTTATAGTTTGTTGAACTTCTAAAATATCAAGTGAAATTGTCATTTTTTTTTCTTGAACCAGTTAAAACCTATGTACATGTATATAGTTCTGTAACATTTGGAGTATTAATCGTGCAACATGCAATAAATTGATCATTCTTGATGTGCAGCCATACCAGTTATCTGCTCGGGCTAGTTTCCACTAATCTCCAAATATGAAGCTTTAATGAAAATTGTCAAAAAAGGGAACTAGACCAAGCCACAGCCGAAAGTGCCATGAATCCAGATGTGTGGTTTGTGACATGCTATATAAATCCTCCATACCAATAGTCTGGCACAAGATAATTGCAATATTCAATAAAGATGTCGGGCTTATTCTTACAAATATGGCTGCACATAATATAATTTAGACATGGCACATTAATTCAGGCAAAATTTATAAGTTATGAAAGAATATCCAAACTTGTGTATAAAAATGAATTAAGAAATGATATCATGCAATATCACTCATGTTTAAAACACTGCAAATATTTCAAAGTTACAAAACAAATATTGGTTACAGCCAATTTCAACAATCATTTCTTTCTTTTAAGAAAGAATTTTAATGGCACTTTTTGGTTCTATTTTTTCTAGTCTTGTACAAACTAACCAGTCTTCTGGAATGTACTCACTTTTCTACAGATTTCAGACCAAAATTATTGACTTTTTTTTCAAAAGAAACAAAAAAACAAACTGATCAAACAAAGAAAGAACGAAAGATCCATTGAAAATCCTGAACAACTGAAAAATGTCACTTGTGCATCCGGGCAACTTCTTTAGAGCTTAATTTCTAAGCTGTAAGCAACACTACTTGCAGATCTCTACAAGAAATATGTCAAGGGGAGGGGGGGATTCTTTTTTAAAAGTTCTTGTCTTAAAGCTTACTTTACATTCAAATGGTTCCTTATCAAAGCTAATCTAAGTCTGCAAGATTTGTTAGGAACAAAATTAAATTTAGGAAGGAAAATGAGATGTTTTATGGTACAGGGACAGGACTTATTTAAATTCTGATTTCTAACTGACCTTGACTGAAAAACCTGTGTCTGTGTAGTGCTGGGCCCAGTTGATAATTCTAAGCACCCGTGCATTTTGTCAATGCTCATAAACAATTTAGAGATTTTCCTACATTTTTCTAGCCACAGTTTTAAATTCAAAAACCATGGAATTTTCCTTTTTGAAAATTATCATTAAAATTACAAAAAAGGCTACGCCCCTAACATCAAAACAACCGAAAAGCATCTTTTGTTTACTTTAGTTATATGTACAAAGTAAATATATGCACTAGTACTGTATCAGGCTGTTTTATTTAAATATTTTATCCAAAAAACTGAAATGTTCTTTCCATACAGTCCATTATATAGCTGCTTCCGGTACAACTCACACATTTCAACCTGTGACACTGGGCTATTAAAATGGGTACGACAATTTCTTCAACCGTCATACTTTTCACATGACTAATTTGACAATCTTCAACCACCGAGGACACCAAAACAATGTCGCGGCAGGTATTAAGGTGTTTCAATACCGGTTGCTACATTGTTTTGTAGTATTGGGCGCACTGATTCCTAAACTGGATAGTGCATCGGCTGTTCAAGTTGAAACCATCGACCGCCATATTTCGACTCCCAATCCAACTTCATAAGTGTGAAGTTGTTTGGACTGGGAAGTGCAGCACAGATGAATGGAGTAGGCACCCATGTTGCTTCACATGGTTTTCATAGAGCCTGCCGTATTTCGGACCCAGACATTAACAATTCTAAGGAAGAGGCTACAATAGGTTTGACAACCATTTCCCCAGGGTCTACTTTTATCCTCACTCTCAATAGTACCCGTTACTGTATACGGAAACAATCCCATACAATGAGAGTGGTAATATGGCCGCTGCTGGCTTCAGTTTGATTGTACAATGGCCCGTGAGCTATCCCGTTTACACAGATCAGTGAGAAGGCCACAATATGCACCGTTTTCTTACCACTTCTGGATGTTAAAAAGAAAATGGCAAGAATGTGAAATATTGATAAAAATAAAACCTGTCACTGTTACTTCATAAAATATAAATTCTTTCAAACTTTGGTTGCAAATGCTTGCAGGCACATTATCAATGATCAAAGAATTCCTAAAATAAATTAAAACTGATTTTGATCTTATCAAAAAGCTTTAAAAAAAATTTAAAAAAAAAAAGCAAGGGCTGTATTTAAACAAGTTTATTCAAGTAACTTAAATCCCTGCCCTTTTGTTATAGAGAGATATATCATCTTGTTGCACATTTCTCAATTTTGAACAGGAGTGTACAAACGTGTAGCATGGTTTAAAACCCTAACCCTCCAGGGTATTTTTGCTAGAAACCCTGCCAGACGCAACAGATTGCATACTTTGTCACATTGACAAGACAGAGTCCAGCAAAGTGGAGCTGTCAGCACAGATGCACTGTGCTGCGTCTGGCAGGGTTAGGGTTTGAATGGTTGATGGGCAGTTTTACCTATTCTTGTCCAAGGTATGAGTGGTACCGAGATTTCAAGCCAATTTGAGTGTGCTTAAGCTACATAATGCCAAAAACATTAAAGGATAGTCTGATAAACTCATAAGAATAATTTTGTTAGAGATAAATTCCCCAACAAAATCCAAATTTAATGTTTACAAATAACGAAGGCAACACTGTATTAAAAGTTTACCATAAAAAAATAATTCAAATGCAGAACTGCTATTTTTATAGGGTGACTAAATTTATGAACTGTGAAAAAAACCTTGAAGAAACAATGGCGTAGTCATTGACTACATCATCGTGAATCAATATACAAATAATGAATGTTTATGAGTGCGATGGTAAGAATAATTTCATGAGGTGACAGATTGAATGTTCCATTCCACGAGGCGAAGCCGAGTGGAATGGGACATTCCATCTGTCACCGAATGAAATTATTCTTACCATTGCACGAATGTGAAACATTCATTATTTGTTTGTTTTATACAACGCCTGAATAAATCCTCGACAGATTGCATGCATGGATTTCTTTGTGTACAACATGCCGTTTACCTTCGCAGTCCCGCAGAAAACCGTGACAAAAAGTGGTCCAGTTCCGACTCAGTTAAAGCTTTAATTGTTGTTCCTGCGTGTCTTGCAAATTCCTCTAATCGTTTGACTGCATATTTCATTTGTCTCTTTGTGTTAGCAGCGTCAGCATTGCCTACGAGTTCCAATATTTCGTCGTCTGTTAGAACAAACCGCGGTTCGGATCGGAAACACCGTCCGCCATTTTGTGTGAATGACAGCCTAGACTGGTTCCCGGTCCCCATATATATATAATATACATTTGATGTACAAAGGACAATGGAGGGATCGGAAACCAGTCTGTTGTAGCGGCACCAACAGTGAGCGTGAAATTAGGGAAGTTACATCGCACGCCCTAACCATGCGATGTAACTTCGCGCCGTGCGATGGGACGAATAATTCAATGCACGTGATCGACGATCCACCAATCGGATGGCAGGGATTTATTCAGGCGTTGTATAATGCAAAAACAATGGTACTTCAATTTGCAGATACTACCATCTGAGGCAGAAAACAGTCTGACAGACAGAAACTTACAAGAAAGATGGAGTAATGCAATATTCTACAACTTGTTTGTGTTTGTCCCTGTCTGCCCAAGACTGCTTTGCATCTCCCTAAGTTTCCAGAAGACAGCATCTGCAAAACGGCTTATAAATGGTTTAACCAGTATTCAATATACATACATGTATGTGCTCATTCACTACCAACAGTCCAAACTGAAGTGACTTTTCTAGTTTGTCCAAGGACATATTATGCCCTTTACGAGTTTACACAATGGTATCTTTGGTTCCCATCTCCAAAGACAAAGTTCTTTCCATTAGAGAAATCAATGGAGGTATTTCACATTAGCCCCGTCTGCGCACTTCCGGGTTGAAAAACAATGCTATTCAACAAATTCATTCATCCACGAATGAATCACGCCATAAATGGCAACGTAGCGCACGGTCAGCATACTACGTTGTTAACCTGGCTTTGAGATCCTCGCTTTCAAACCAGGTAGTGCGCAGATCAGTGCTATTTTTGTCAATGCGGGATTACTCTATATGTTCAATAACTCACATCATGTGCAAACATTCATCTAATGATTCACATGGAAACACATGTACCATACAGTGTGCTCGATTTCAAACTTGTCTTATCGTTTCGGTCAGGAATTGTTCTTGATCACGTCGCAAACCTGATCTACAGAGACTGGTTTAAAGCATCATTTTTCACACCTTATATGTGGCGGCCATCTTGGTTTCATGCTTTAACACAAGTCTATGAGGTTCAGAGTGAGGCTCCTATTGAAAATCAGCTGGTATCTGTGACGATGAGATCCACTTCACTAAAAACTTGATGGTGACTTCAGGGAACTTGGCTGTTAATAAGTAGTAGCCTTTGTCGTGCTTTGACCCATGGACACGCTTAAAGTCAGACATTGATTTCTATTTCATTTCAGAGTAGTTTGACTACTGCAAAACGTCTCAGTCTCCAATTTCACATTAAGCAGACCATTGTCAAAGTCATTGTGGCCTTGCTTAATAGCAATCAGTGTAATGTATTCAAGGAACAAGACCAAGATGGCCTGGGGTGAAAGTTCATGACCTCAGTTGACCCCGTTGCTCTCTAGTCTCTGCATTGAACTCTCATTATACACATTTAGCATCTGTTTACGTACTTGTTCAGTCAGCTCGTGTACATCCTCGCTGGTTTTACCGTCAGTCAGGATCGGTGGTAGGACAGTGATCGTAAATTTCCCTGTTTGGTTGAAACATCAAGGCTCTTACACATGGAGTCTCTAGTTATTAGTTTTCAGTACTTGCGAACCAAGCATTTCATCACGTACAGGATTGTACATCAAGTCGAGTTGAGCATTAACTTTTGTTTGAAAGTTCATAACTCTAGAATAATTTCTTTATTTGCTTTTTAGAATGGACTTGCTTCAGTAAAAATGTCAGGCAAGTTAATTTTATTGACTTCTTTAATTTTAGGGTTTAACTTCAGTTGAAATGCTCAAATATATTTGTTGGTAGTTCACATATGCTGGATTAAGACAATGGCATCTCACTTTCTGGATTGTCACTGGACATTTGGAGTTATTTGGAGTAAAAATGAATATAACAGTAGAGGGAAAAGACTTACCAGTGCCAAAACGCTTTTCTTTTTTGCTGTAAAACTCCGAGTATGAAGAAAAAACCACTGGACACACTGGCACCTAAGGAGATAAATATCACTGGGATTACGGGACTTACATTTTTATTTTAACCTTTCACTCCGTACATTTAAAACAAATAAGAACAGCACAAATGAAATGTGCCAGATACTTTAAAAGCTAGATTTGAATTCCAGGACTTTTAGCAACACTTTCACAATGTGAAATAAGTGAATAAACGACTGACATAATTACTGTCAATAATTTTTCACAATCTTTATTTCTCTGGTTGTGAACATTCTTTTAGACAAAAGAAATATGGGCAAATCTTACTATAAAAAGACTGCAAATCTCCCAGGTGGTTTATTCCATACAATTCAATGACAACATTTCAGATTTTACAAGGTCTGGCAATACAAGATTACATTTTGTGGTTCAACTTTCTAAGAACAAATGTTTTCATAATGATTTCATGTTGATTACCTGAGCTGTGACTGCTAAATGGAAGGCACCTTTCTTGAATGGAAGCAGGCCAGCATCATGGTTTCTCGTTCCTTCTGGGAAAACCCAGATTTTCAGCTAAAAAATAAAAACAAAATATAAATGTCTTATCATTCTTCAGTGACAATAAGAAAAAGTTGTATTGAATGACAGGTTTATTTATTTAACTAAGGATAATGTCCAACAATTATAATCCCTCACAAAAATGTTGACTAGTTAAGAAATAATTTAAGCAAGAAGTTAAGAGCTTTTAACTAAGACCTTAAAAAAGAACCATGATTTAAGAAACTGCAGCAAGAACCTAGAATCAAGAACCATAAAGCATACAGAACTAATAAATGAACTAATAAATGAACTCAGAAAGTTGTGCAAGACTTCTATGAAAATTCTCAAGCAGTCAATCATTATACTGTATTGACTTTTGACCGACACTGCATTATTTTGGTTTCCTGCTTACGTTGTGGTCCCTTAAGATCTTGACGGCATCATCAATTTTTCCCATGCCATTTTCTGGATTCAGTCGGTCGATGAAGATGGCCCCCGTCAACCATGCCACCCAGCCATAAAATGGAACCATCCGAAGCTCTTTCTTTGCCAGGGGGACACACCTGTCAGGCCACACTCCATTCATGTACATCCCTTTGGTAAAGAAACATCAAAGTCAATTTGTTTTCCTGTGCAATTAAAGAATAAAATTTCTTTCATAAAAGATTTTGAGAAGCCATGCAGTCTGAAGACAGTGTTCTTGTGGTTTCTTTTTGTTTTTTCACTGTCATAACTTTAATATCTGGCCAGATGGCATCTCTAAATAGCGAGCAGGAGTTTTCACTGCCCACTTTAGGACTGAATGAAGCTCAAAATATCATTTGTACAAGTCAATAAGTTAGTAGTTAAAACTTAACTATTTTTAAAAAGTGCAAAGATCAAGAAAACAACATCTCTGTTTTAAAGCTATCAAGCTGAAATGGCAAATTTTGATTTATGTTCGTTCTGCCTACAGCTCTGAGTGGCAAACCATTACGACAATTACAATGACTAATTTGAATATCTACACAATTGATTGGAAACAAATTCAACAATGTTCCTACATACATTGTGTGTAAGCCAACAGATTCATCCAGGCATACGGTCTGTGGTATATATTACAAGACAACCACACAAACCCATTTTTTTTTACAGGTAACAATACAACCAAACAAAATATGCAATGGAAAGCCGTATTGCAATGTCTAGTGGCAAATATTGTGGTGGCCAGATACAGAACTCTTGCCGTACTCACTTAAATAATCAAATTAAATCTTTCTTACATAATTAATACGGCATTGAATGTCCACATTGAATAAACCATGGCTAATAAATAGTAATATGAAGTCGTTTCAAGCAGAGAAAATGAAACTGAATATTACCAAACAGGTCCAATGATGACTGGTGATTTGCAACCACTACACACGGTTTGTCATGTCGTAGATTCTCTGCACCACGGATCTCAGCACGGATGCCAAATAGCTTGGATGTATACGACAATATCCAGCAAATTAACCTGTGGATGTTACAGAAAATAAAAATTGTAATCAGTTTTAAAGACATATTAAGGCATGTCTGATGGCAACTGCATGCACACAATGACGTGTGTTCAAGTATCACAGAACTCCACAGCTGTTTTTGCGACTGTGACACACAGCATCAGCTGCTCAGAATGGTCACTGCAGCTCGTCGCAGGTATTATCATGCTGTTACTTCAGGCGCTGCCAAAAATTATTTCAAATGATTACAGTCTAATAAGATCACAGACCAATGAATGATCTCTCCCATGTCTCTGAACAAAAGTGTAATGATTCTTTGGCTATAACGTTAGTGTTTTATAAGGAAACAAAGTTTGTAAACTAAACAAAATATCTTTTGAAATGAAATGAAATGAAATGAAATGAAAATGAAACCGCGTAGTGGGGGGCATTTTTATTTGTTTTTGTCCCCCACAATGTCTACTGCTTGACCAGTGTACATCCCCACAATTACGATGCGTGACTGTGTGATCACACTGCATAATCATGTGATTTAGGCCTACCATTTATTTAAGCACTACCACATGATCGCACAAATTGATCACGCTCAATAAAGTTGTGACTCAAATTTAATTTAAATGCATATTTATATAAAGAAAAAAAGGAATACCAATTGTTGTTCAACTTCACTATGTAAAATCATCAATAATCTTTTTCAGAAAGATTTTCTGACATGTCTGATAAAACCTTAAAACTTTATAATTTTTTATTTGTCACTGAAAACAGGGCTATCAACAGCGCCCTCAATGAAAGACACAACACTCAACAGAAATGCACATCACGAAGACTCACTTGGCATTTTCAGGATCACGCCATCTGTGCAGCCCGAGAACGATTATAAGAAGCGATCCAAAGAACAGAATGACGTACAAAAGCCACATTTTGGCGTAGTACTTGAACGTGCTGCTGAGTTCATAAAGGAGCGGCAGTAATATCAACACAGAAATGATCAGAATTTGAACCACGTCTAACTCCATTTTGAAACGACGTAAATACTGGAGCAACTGGTAGTCTGCTTCTGGCTATTTTCCCCTCGTACCCACCCACCGCCCAATAACAGGGCGCTGGGAACGTCTGGTGCGCTTTACAGATTTTTGTGAAGGAAACGCACAGCATTCTGGGTAGCATAGGGCGCGTGTACATATATAGCGGAACTGGTGACCTCCAGCAGGCAGGGCACAGGTCGAAGAAAAGCATCCAATCTGAGCTCAAGGCGCATCAAACGTTCCAATCCAGTGCCCTGAGAATACGAGAGAATGGCAATTTTCCGCATTTACTGCTTGTTTCCGCTCAACTTTGTCGGGGTTAAGGTTACCAGCGTGTGGAACAGTTTGGCTTCCGCCTCGTTTACCGATAGTAACTCGATTGTTATCAGCGCTAGCGCAGCGTGAAATCTCCCCGGGCTCCAAGCACTTGTTTACGGTATCGAAGTTTGGATTGATGTGGCGATAAATGTAAGACGTGCCATGCCAGACCAGACAGCCAAAATATTTGTTGTGTGGAAAAAAAATTCGTTAATAATAATATTGATTAAAACTTCAAAATGGAAAGTTCAGATATGCCCCTTGAGACGGTTTCGACGGTTGTCGTGACAACATTTGATGCAGCAACTACTGCTCAGGTACGTATATAAACTCGCTTCAGCATGTTCAGATCATCATCATCACGATGTTGTGCAGTATAGGCTTGCATGGCTGGTGGTGATTTGACTTTAATACCCCCCCCCCCCCAACACCACCAAAATGGGAAAGATTTCCATATCCGGACATCACTTATTTTCCCTTAATATGACCATGGAGGTAGTAAAACTACCAAAAGTGTAAATCTGATGAAAAAACATGAATTTAGGAGAGAAAATTTGTCAACTGATTCTTTGAAAATACTTTTTCTGTCATGGCCCATAGACTTTGTGCACGAGGTATAAAGTGATGTCCGGATGTGGAACTCTTTCCCCAAAATGAGTCAAGAACAGTTAATATTTTCTGTAGTAATATACGTGAAAACAAATATAGCTGGATGTCCATTGCATGCTGCTTTTCACCTGTCAATTGTTTCCTTCCCCCCTCCCTTAAGTGAAAATTCCCATTTCCATAGAGTGGGGGCAGTGGGAGAGCTAGGCACCAGAGGGAGAGCTAGGCACCAGAGGGAGGGGGAGAGCATCACCATTATGTGTCCTTTTTCTATGATGTTACTTTCTCATGTTCTTGTGTTTCTGTCCAAATCTACAGGTTCCTGTTAAAGGAGAAGCAGTTTTAGCAGAAGATTTCATCTTGACAATTGGAAAGACACTCGGTACAAATCTTAATTCAATACGACATCAGTTTGTCTTCATCCCGTGTTGCACTGGAGGGGGTCCTTTTTTAATTTTTGTTTTTTAGTTGTGCCTTAACTAACCTATCTTCTTCGTGCCCTGTGGCACATAAGGCCGTCATGCTTTGCTTCCATCTGTCTATTGCACATATAATGGCTTCCTTCCAACCCTCCATTCTGCAACCTTGCTTGTCAACAAAAGTAATTTTGTATTGATATTTAAAAAAAAAATTATATTTTATTAGTCAAATTGTTTATAGTTGTTTGTAATTTTTATATCAGAGGGCTCCTTTGGAAAGCAGCTTTTTAAAAACTGAAACGGACTACCCTCTTTAAAGATTACATTAAATAAAAAATAAAATTAATTTCCTTTTCTACTGTGCAGTGTGTCATTTTGTATGGAAAGATAGCAGGCCTAATGCATTTCTGAAATGACCCAAATAATAAAACAAAACTTGTAAACCTTGGTATACAACTGCCATCATCGTCACCACCAACATCACCATTCCTTCCCTTTCATCTTTATTATCATTGTCAACTTTTAAATAATCCAGATTTATCCACATTAATCCACAATTGTATGCTCTTCCTTTTTAGGTTTGAAACAAAGCAGTATTAAATTCTTTGGGATTTTTCAAGGTTTGCTTCATCCAACCAAAAAGTTCAAGAGTATTGATGCGGTACCAATGGATGAAAACGGTAAACATGCTGTTTGTTTGTTTATTTATTTATTTATTTATTTGTTTGTTTCATCAAAACGGCAATTCCAGAAAAATAAATACAAAAGTTTTGATTTCAGGCTGAACATTGTTTGAAGTATTTTGTTTGAATTTGTTTTTCAGGTCTCACGTTTCAGAAGTGGTGTTTTGATTCCAGCAAAGAGAGTAAATTACTGAAAGATCCCATCGCAGCTCAACTTGTGTACGCACAGGCCAGGGCTTATGTACAGGAAGGTTAGCACATAGCAGTCACTTAATTTTTTGGAAGATGTACAGTACTTGATGTAGTGCATAAGCTTTATGGATGAAATATTATCTAAATGCCAACAATAAAAAGAAAATCTTGCAGATTGGTTTGCATAAAAGTTTTATCAACACCATTTACTCTAAACTGTCAAATTTCTCTGAAAGAGTTTAATACTTGGTTTCAAACCTGTTAATTGCTGCTTACTGTGAAGGAATGCATTAATGGCTTGACATACAAAACATAATTTCAGCCTTGACCATCAGGAACAGTCCTTAGCCCTCCCTGTTTTCTTTTTCCCCCAACATTTTCATGGGCATATGTTGCTGTCCAATACAAACCCATTACCATACACATGTCTTGTTTTCCTTGTATATAGGTTTGTTGAAGCCATCAAATGAACTGTCTACCCAGCTACAAGGTGAACTTGAAACATTCCCAACATCAAACTGTTTTTCCAATGCAGACTGACCAATAAGATTACTACCAGACTTTTATGTGTCTATTGGTGGTTCCAGCAGATCTGCAATTTAATTCGAAAGATCAATCTACCTCATTCTCTAGCATTTCCTGGAGAATTATTGTACCATCATTGATTCACTAATTGCAGGTCAGAAGTTGTAGATGAATGTCAGTCTGACACACCACTCCCAATTATTTTGAGATTACATTTTTTTTCAGGAGAGGGTTGAAAAGTTACTTATTTGGAGAATAGGGGAACAAGAAAAACATGCATAGCAACTGAATTTTCTCAATTTATATCCTCCAACAGCCAGTAGGACTAGCGTAATTTCACGGCAGATTTTCACAAAACACACTTTTTTATTTGAACAGAAAACGATCCATCCAATGCAGAGAAATACGTCACCCTGTGCCACAGTATCCCCGGCTACAATAGCATCAATATCTTAGACTGTCGACTACACAAGGAGTTTAATCTACTACCGGACGTTCCAGCTGATAGTGTTATCAATCTCCGTCTCCTCCAACGGGGGATGATTCTTGGGGTGATCAGAGGAGACTGCGACAAGAAGGAGGAATACTTTGTCTCCTGGAGGAAAATTCAAAGGTGATTGATGGGGGAAAGTCAATTGAGTTCAAGGGCCAATTGCACGGAGCTGCTGAACACAAATGTTTGCTCATCAACGAAAAGT
Source organism: Hippasteria phrygiana (assembly GCA_037893225.1). Taxonomy (NCBI): domain Eukaryota; kingdom Metazoa; phylum Echinodermata; class Asteroidea; order Valvatida; family Goniasteridae; genus Hippasteria; species Hippasteria phrygiana. The sequence goes on along the minus strand of JAZGUH010000511.1, from coordinate 324,466 downwards.
TTGCTGAGCACATACAGGTTACCAGCCAATATTACTCGGCGGATGATCTGTGCTCAGTAGAGAAATGTGCTATACAATATTTTATGCTAAGCAAATGTATAAACTTTGGCCCAGACTGTACTGTTCATACTACTTCAAAGATTTCACCCTCAGGTCATGTTTGTTTGATGCAAATTACTCTTTCATATGGTGTTAAAATGAAAGTCATAACTGCTTAAAACAGCAAAGTTGTAGTACAGCTGTTTTCTCTTCTGACCCACTTTATCAAACAGGAAACTTGTTTGTTACATCAACACTCCATACACACAAACTGTACATATAGAGATTTCTCAAAATATTATAATGGTGACTCTCACATGAATGTGATAGCACTATTGGAAAGATCTGAACAAGCTTTTTCTGTTGGTATAACTATAAGGATCATGTATGAATGGCGAAAAACACAAGCACTACATGTTGTTGAAACATGGTGAATATATCTGTTTGGATGCTGTGGCCTGTGAGTAAACTCAAGTCATCACAAGTCAAAGTCTGGCACAAACTAGTCAAATGCACTGTGACCAAGGCTTTCTCTGTCATCATACATACCATGTTGCTTGTAACCTTACACGTACTTGTAATTTCAATTGCACTTGTGATTGACTTGATTAAAACTCTGGAAAGTTTATTTTCCAGTAAAACATGCATCGTAGTTTATTGGCAGGATTTAAACCTGTGACATTCTTGCAACCTTAGGCCACAAGAATATACATGCAATTCAGACTCCCCAACCAGAGGCCAGTCTGTTTTTTAGTGTAGCAACAGTTCTAATTTTCAAATTGTAAATTTGTATTTGACTCTCACAGATGGAGGAAGAGTGAGTCAGATGACTGCCTAGTGACCTACGATGTGTACTCTGTGCCTAGTGATGATTATAGCCGTCTCTGCCTTCAAACCACACAAGCCAACTATCTGCTAGCTGCCACCATGGAAATGATCAAAGGACTGCAGGCAAGTTCTCAACTCTTCCTATACATGCCCCAAATCCTCCCCACATAGAGCAGAGTGGGGCAAATTGAGCCACCCCCTAGATCTGCATTGTGAAATGAGACGGCAGTGCATAACAAAATGTATGCAAACACAATGCGGGCACATTTGAATATAGGGCAGTTTAGATGTAAACAAACATCTGGGCACATGTTATGTGTTCCTTGCAAAGTCATTTATTATTTATTGCCTTATTATGTTATTGCCTTTTTATTAATTTCATTTACAGAGTGAGTTAGGAGGACCCATTTTCCAAACCTCGGACCTGACAAGAAACAAACAGCGCGAGGTGATTGAGTGGAATAATATCGTCTACAGTGAGAACAGATTCAATGCTGAACGAGAAATTGCAGAGAAATACGTTGAGGTGTCCATGTTGAGATGATTAGTTGGCTGTTGCAGGTGCAGTACTACATCCAGATTTGTTATTTCATGGTGGGGGGGGGGGGGGGGGGGGGCTAAAACTAATTTTGGATGTGGAAGATTTTGATGGTTATCGATCCTCCTTCTGTTTGTCAATTTCATTCAAATATAATTAATTTAATTACAAGTACAATGCATTCTCTTGCAACTTTAAGTTACAAATCTTATGTTTACTTATATCACACCAGCAATGAAATTTTCATATTAACATTTATTCCATATAAAATGTTTTTTTATGTATTAAAACTGAAACATATTTCAGTTGAATGTTTGTATATACAGCTATTGTGCTGTCTTTGTGCCTTGCATATTTCTATGGCGTTATATTTTATATGGATATGTATATATTTTGAGGAAAAGCAATTTTGAAGCGAAAAATATATATTTTGAAGAGTTTATTTGTAGCATACATTGTGTACAAGATTGTTACATTTTTATGAAATCCCCTAGCAGTTGAATGAATTTCGTTGCTATATTTTGCACAGTCCATTGTAACAGTGATTTATGGGAATGGGTTTGTAATTTGTTTAAAATCAGTACATGCCAATGGTTATTCACACCATACCTGTAGCTGATTTGACTACAAACTTGTATAGAACGACTTAATCACACTGTTATCCCCATTCATTGTAACCTTGTCTGTACAAGTTAGACAAAAACTCAAGGAAAAGCCATCTTCTTACTAACTAACCCTTAGCCAATAATCCAGTTATCCCCATTCATCGTTACCATCAGTTCCAGTTGGCCATTTTTTCTTTTACTCATAACTGACAAGTTTTGTACCCACAGTATTCCAGGTTATGCTACACACTCTGCAATCCTGCATCTACGATTTCTCGGGCTCTGTGGATGTATTATTATCATTTTTATTATTATCCTTATTAATATTAATTCTTTCTGGTAATGAAACCAAGGATTCCTCAAAAGCGCACTGTAGCTCGAAAGCCTGAAGAAACCTGTAGAGAGAATGCTTCAATGTGTTATTCAACATGTAGGTACGAACATGAAAGGGCACGCTGACGGTCGCACTGGACCATAGCACAGACAACCAACCACATAATCCCGATTTGAGTCAAGTCTAACCTATGCACAATCCATTCATGAAAACAAGTCTGTTAAAATTGGCAAAACAGCAAAGCTTTACATTTTTGTTTTGATAAGTGCACTTAAGAAGTCGTGTTCTTTCAGCCTTTCAAGTATTTTTATATGCAGTTTGACATTTTGTCAAAGAAAATGGTTATTTTGCGAAAAGTAAAGAAATAAAGATTCTTCACAGTGGTTGATATTCAGACATAAGGCATTTTATTATTTTCCTTCAACATTCCAATCACAAATATATTCTTTTAAAACACTGTGCAACCAAACTCTCTTCCTCTGCAGGGCCACTAATTCATAACCACAATATCTTTCTTAAATGATATCAGCCTTTAGGAAACCCTGCAGTAATTTGTACACTTTTTTAAAAGGGTTAAAAAGGAAAACCACTTTGTCAAATTTCTTTAGGGTTTTGTTTTTAACGGGTGATTTTTCTGATTCCATGTACATCTACTTGGGCATTGTAACATACACAGTACATTTTGTACAATAATACATTTTACAGGTTTTGTATAATGTAACTTTTCTTAAATTGTGGACCGTTAGTTGTATCTTTTATCCAGTGGCTTTCATTTTCAACCCACCTCCCACAAAAAGAGAATTGTAGCAAGACTTTGTATAAGATTCAGATTAAATGCCACATTGAATTGACATTTTAGAGCTTGTGGCCAGCTTGGTGATGGAGGACATCCTTATTTAATAAGCAGTATTACTATTATTAGCGGAACCGCTGCGTTGTTTGTTTAGTGTTTTTCTTGAGGTACTATAGTGACCCACTCTGCAAAAATGAGTCTGATGTCGCACATTACACTTTCACGTACGGGGTGGTAAATGTCTCAGACTTTTTTAATATAACTAAGAAATCGTTAAAAAAACAATGCATTACACTACAGAGTTGTGCAATATATCAAATGAAAGCTTATTTCATGCTCTTTCAGACCAACTGTAATTGTAAAGCTTAAAAATTTATTTTTAACACATCACCACAGCAGGTGGGTCTGAAAATGATCTCATTCTTGAGTTGTGACTACATATGTGTGGTTTGGTCATGGAATTCATTATCGACGAAGAGATAATGAGTTTCCTGCTTACATTTTTGACCACATCTTTTTTCTATGGTTCAAATATTGCGATTTCCATGTAGAAACCTGGTATAAAGCACTGAATACGGTATGTCTGCATAAACAGCACAGCGGTTTCACTAAAAATACCGCCTGTTTAATTAGGATGTTATCAGCCTAGTGACTAATATGTACATTAATATACACAAATGAAACATACACGGAAATTACCACAGAGCCTAGCTGACAATAGCTTGGTTAGTCGAAGGCAATTTATGTATCAGTTTTTATATTATTCATTGTTCAAACGTTTGAAAATCTCAACTTTGGGGATTTTTGCATTTACCACCATAATTTACTCAAGAAATTCCACAAAACCAATAAATGTTCTAATATATGTACACAAATTCTGTCTGATAGTAACTCAATGCAAACTATTTTGTGCGCTTATAAATATAATAATAGAAATGTCTACATTCTTGCAAACTTAGACAGTTTTACACTTAAGAGAAAAATTCTAGTGCTTAGTTGATTTAAAATGGAGCTGGGTAAAGTCATAAAATAAAGGAAATTCCAAATTACTTAAGACTTTCTACTGCATTTTCCAGAGTCTAATAGCACTGATGTTATTAGGCATACCTTAACTTGGTACCAACATTTGAGTATTAACTGAAAACACACTGCAATTTTATCACATCATTGGTAAAGCTTATTACATACTTGTCCAGTTTTCAATATTTAATATTTTTCCCCATTTTATTGAAGCAGGTCACATCTACTTTCACAACCACAGAGTTTTCTATTTAACTGCTCACCCCCCCACCTTCCCCCAGTCCCCTCCCCTAGATTATCTCCATTCTTTCCCATCATCATTGCTATACATTAAAACTTTCCCCACATCCACAGATGCCCTTTATGTTAGGATTATTAAAGACAAACTCACTACTGAGCTTGGTCTGTACGTAGTCCATCTCGGTACCCAAAAGGGTTAGTTGAGCTTTGGAATCAATCAACACTTTTACACCTGAAAAGAAAATACATGGAATCAAATAAAATGTAAAACTCAAAAAGATATTTTGAGATTACAAAAATTATAACAAATATTTCTGGGTTGAAATTTCTTTACTCCGGAAGTTTTAGTGAAAACAATTTATAGAGAATATGATCTTTGCCCCATACATTGCAAGCGTTTAAACAAAAGCATAGTTTCCCGAGCTGTCCGACTGTCTACATGTACATTGCAAGTACTGGAGCATGGTGCATTCTGGGATAGCTAGGAATCAACTGCTACAAGCCGTGACAATACTGTACTGTTTCTATTGTGCGCAAATCTGACTGCCTTAGGCGACTTTGTGAGACATTTTAATTTGCAAATTTGTAAATGAAAGAACTTTGTTTTAATGCTTATAAATATCCAGTGTGGAGTTTTGGAGGAATTTTATTGAGTTTTTTATTGCTACCTATTCCAGAATACATTATAAACTCAAGTGCATTCAGAAATTTGTAACAATTTCGATTGGACTTGAGATTAGCTAAATTTGACCACAGAAGGCAAATATTAGCACAACTTCAACTTTGTCTCTCTGAATGATTGGAATCTGTACTCACCGTCTTGAAACACCTCTTCATCAAACTTTCCTTTCTCAGTGGCATAGTCCAGGGTATACGTTAGTCCATTACAACCCCTCGTCTTTACCCCAACTCTCAGGCCAATGATCTCCGGCTTCTGTTGCAACAGACCTTGGATCTTCTCCACTGCACTTTTTGTCTTAAATACACAGAACAAATTAAAAAACAGAAAATATTAGTTTTTACATTTTACAATACAGTGTAAGATATTACTGCACACTTTTGAAGTATTTTTATAAAAGGATCTAGAGACATTTCCAGGTTTATAGATCACTTACCAATACCAAAGCTGCCCTTTGTGGGATAAGACGCTTGCGGCCTTGTACGGCACGCACTGTAGCTCTACCAATGCTACCTGCTGCTGCCGACATTGTACAATGATGGGTTTACTGGAGTAGCATCGGTGAATTCACACATCGTATCATTGCACTGAATGGAAAAGAAATATTTTTACTGCAGAAGTAGTGACAGTGACATGGCTAACTGGGTAGGGCTTGGGTTCAATAGACGAGTTCGATAATTATCAGGTCAAAGGTCAGTTGTACCAAATTCCGCCTCGTCATATAGGCCATGCACGCTGTTTTGGTACAGCTGACATTTTACCCACATTGCATTGCAAAAATCAATTATCAAACTCATATATTGTAGGCCCTGGCTGCTTCTCATTCTACTGTTTATGTCATTCTCTGCAAGGCGTGATATCCTGTAGAGGACTTTGCTGAGTATCAATGTAACGTTAGAAGTAGACAAAGTCCTTTGGCTGGATTTCTTGAAGAGGGGAGATTAGAAGACCTGTGCTCCAGATATCACCTTATTGAAATTGTAGTTGTGTGTCCAAATGTTAAGCCATAGCCTATAGGTGAAGGGAAAGGGGCAAGAAAGGATTAAATGAAATTTTGACACTTCATATATTAATTAATCACTCATAATCAGTGAGCATATTAATGGAGGAATTGTACTTTTGTAGTATCTCGATGTCAAATTGTTGGGTGTTTACCACCATGCATACTTGAAGAAAATAGCAATTCAGTTTTAGTTCAAGGCTTGTATTAAACTATAGACATGATACTGATAGATAGGCTAGTCATCAGTTGAGCAAGGAACGACAGATGTCGGTTATGCAACAAACGCGAATGATGCTGGTTGCTGACTTTGACTTTGACTTGAGTTTGCTAATCATGCTAATGTATTGTAATGAGTAACGGCCTCCACATCACCTGTTCAACATTTTCATTGGCACCATCCAAAACACAAACACGACAAAAAATTAAATATAAAATACGTACCAGAGAAAGACCAAAAATCTTTAATTATTGAGGAGAAACTTTATTTCATTCACAGCGCTGATGCTTCCGCTGAGTCTGGTTCGCAAAGTAAAATCGCAACAGCATTGAGCAGCGCCCTCATTTGTTCGATTTGTGCCATTTAGTCTGGCGCAATCTAAATTTCGGCTGCTGCTCGAGTCGAAACGCGGCGATATTTTCTCCGTTTTCAGGTAAAGTGTAGTTTCGAAAAGTTTCTGAAAAAGAGGTAAGTAAGGGTGGTATGCAATACATAGGCTTTGATATTTAGAAAACCCGTGGGGAATTTCTGTAAATAGAAAGAATTTGACTAACGTTATTGCGTAGCCTATCAATCATTAATTTCACATGAATTAACGTTAGCCAAGGCTGGGCCTTCCTTTAGTTAATGCTTGCGGGGGGGGGGGGGGGGGGGGGGGCATAGAGGACGTTGCCGGAGGGGGAGGAAGGGGGGGGGGGGGGATTCTCGCGGTCGGCATGACGTCACATCTTCTCCTTTGTCTATTAATTTATACATGGCGAGTGTGCATGTTTTCCCCTCCGTGGCCGTGCTGCATAGCAACCCTTTGACAAGGGCTTTGAATTTGATCTCTGTTCAAAGTTCAAGTGAAGTTCCCGGATGTCCGACCGCAAGAATATATAGACTTCGGCCTAGGCTAGTTTTTGTAGAGGGGTTTATGAGTGGGGTAGTGTTTATGAAACACAAGTCACAAGCTTGTAAGTTGTAGTGTTCATGTAGCCCTAGAAGGACGCTATGATATAGCGTCCTACTCCTAGCGCCCAAGTATTCAAAACAGTCCGATGCTAGAAACCGAAGATCAAAAATCACACTTTACCTGCATAAATATTCTTGGCATCATTTTATTCAAACAGTTCAACAGCCCATCTCCCTGTACGGATAGAAATATTCCTCTAAGAATGTCAAGAACAGGAGATATTTGCGGCGCAAAATCGTCTCCACGCGACGCTAAATCGTCTCCACGCGACGCTGACTCGTCTCCACGCGACGCTGACTTCACAAACACGAGGAGTAATACCCACATTTAGAACGTTCATCAACAGAGGGCGCAATTTACAGTCGCCGCGTGCACACAGACATGGGTTATTTATGTCTGTGCGCGTGCACGGCCGAAATTGCGCCCTCTGTTGTTGATGAACATTCAAGACGCGCGGACAAGGTATTACTCCTCGTGTTTGTGAAGTCAGCGTCGCGTGGAGACGATTTTGCGCCGCAAATATCTCCTGTTCTTGACATTCTTGGAGGAATATTTCTATCCGTACAGGGAGATGGGCTGTTGAACTGTTTGAATAAAATGATGCCAAGAATATTTATGCAGGTAAAGTGTGATTATTTATCTTCGGTTTCTAGCATAGGACTGTTTTGCATACTTGGGCGCTAGGACGCTATATCATAGCGTCCTTCTAGGGCTAGTAGGAGTGGTAATGCAATTGCTAAGTAATAAGATTTGACTAGGAGACATCTGTTCATTTGCTTGTCGTGCTTGTTTTCATCGGTTCTTGTGTGTTGCCGACCAGCAGCAGTACTGTGGACATATTGTGCATGGGAAGGAACAAGGAGCAATGTTTGTGTCTTTTTCCTTCCCACAATGCATTTTTACCATTGTGATGTCTCAACCAGGCTGTATTTGCGATAAGGTCTATGCAGGACTCGTGCTGAATAGAATTAATGCTGCTTGATTAATTAGATATTCCTGGATGTCTCCCCAAATCTATACCTAAAGAATAAGCTTAGTTTTCTATTTTTTCTAATACTTGTACAAATTGCAGCTGAAGTAGGCCGTAGTAGTACTAGACATACAATCCATTTATATTTTCACATTTATTTCTATTATTACAGAAATACAACATCAGCCTGGAAGCTAATAAGGCTTGATACCCCTACAATTCAACCAGTCAACCATGTAAAATATCAAACGAGAGTGATTGGCCAGATCCCAATATGGAGAAGAATACGCCAGAGCTTTTCCTTGACCTGAGCGAGGGCGATATGCTGTCATTCATGGGGCAGAGCTGGCAGATTATCAGATGTCGTGGTATGGGCCGTTGCGCTAAGGTTTACCATGCTGTATCAAGCGAGGCCGGTGCACAGGTGGCTATTAAGGCTTTCCGAAAAGAGGAGAAATACAGGCTGGTGTTTATCAAGGAGATTCGTAACCTAGACGCTGTCTATATGAGCAGGCACATTGGTAAGAATTGGGACTTGGAGAGTGGCATAACATTGCTGCATGCCCAACTTATAGAACACAATATCAATAGCCTAATGGCTATAAGTGCAGTACACTATATTACCCCTGGTAGACTACACAAATATTACTGCAAAGTCTGGATACTTTTTTTTGCTTTGTAAACTTACCCCACCCTTAAAAAACAACAAATGTTTTAAAAGTAACCGATGATAGTTTTTGAATTTGATTTCAGTGTGCTTAAAAGCTATTCTGTGTACTGTTTGTTTTTTGGGTGGGGACAACTAACAAATATTATCAATTGGAAATTTTTAAGAATTGCAAAGCGCTAGCATTGAAAAGAAAATCCACTTGAAAACTTTTCAATTCTAAAAATACTTTAACGAGGCAGTGAAGATAGAACAATCAGTTCCTTAAAAAACATGGCCATTTGCATTTATTTTTCACCAAAGCCAGATTGCTATTCCTCAAATTGTTTGTGAATTCCTTTGATGTTTTGCTTTTCCTTGTTCTCCATGCCAGCCTCAGTTCTCGGTAGTTTTACCCACAAGGGTCATCCCTGCCTCCTGTTTGAGCTCCTAGACCACAACCTGAAGGAACTCCACCTCAAGAATGCTGTGGGTGTCGAGCCAGACGAGCCTAACTGCCTGTCCTTGTATCTGATCCAGAGGTTACTAGATGACATCTTGAAGTGCTTACAGCATGTCCATGCTCGTGGCTGGGTCCATGCTGATCTCAAACCAGCCAATATTATGTGGTGTAGTCAGGAAGGATGCTGGAAAGTCATTGATTTTGGACACAGCTTCCAGGAAGGTCATCAGGTAAGAAATCTAGCAGGCGAATTTATGAAAACTGATTTAATTTGCCAATAACTGAAACTAAGGTTGCCTGATAGGCAAATTTAGTTGCCCAAGATTAACATGAATATGTTGAGTTTCTCGGTGGATCTTTGCAATAACGCGATAGCGTTGCGATCTCCGAATCTATCGTTCACACAAACATTGGTCGATTGCACAAGCATTGGCCGATCACCCAGTGTAGACTTTGCACAAGCCAGTCTTCTGATCATGCTCAGCAAAAGTTGCACGATTGGTAGGTTGTGCAGGAACGGGTTTGTATTTTTGGTCGATTGCAAAGGGCAGGTTCATGATCAACTGATCGCAGAGGGTAGAACAATCAAAAGATCATTGATGTAAAAAATTTTAAATTCCAAAAGTGACTGGTTATTGAAAAATTGTTGTTTGTACTTGAAACTCAGAATACTATTTTTGCTCATTTTATTGTCGCGTCATCAATATTAATCAATATTACTTTCTAGGATTTCAGTCAGATCCAGAGTTTCTGCTACCAATCTCCAGAGGCCAAGACCTGGAACTCCTTTATCTTACAGCATAGTAATGCCCCAAAGAGCAGAAAGCTGAGTGATAAACCGCAATCCTGTACATCTGCTGTGGATATCTGGAGTGTTGGTTGTATCATCACTGGGGCATTTACTGGAATGAAACTATACGAGCAAGGAGACGTCATGCCAGGGGGATGCCAGCAATGTAGGGTGAGTTTGCAATGGTGTATCCAGCAGTGGGGATTTCATGGGGGAGAAACTCCCCCCCCCCCCCCCCCCCCCCCCCCCCGGACGTTTGACCACCCCACCCTATCCCACCCCATTCCACCCCATTCCACCCCACCCCATCCCCTTTAAAAAAAAATTTCACTGGCAAGTCTCAAAACAAGCACGAATTTGTGCAGGAGCCGCGTCGTTGGTGACTTGCGTGTGTGACAGTTTCATCATAGACACATGCACAGTGCAGCCTGCGGTCTCATAGACTTTGCGTGTGTGAGAGTTTCGTCAAGGAAAACTGTCACGTGACGAATTTGGCACAAGAAGAAGAACAACAACACTAAGCGCCTATAGAACTCCATTTGCGATGCGACGCGGCTAAAAATGGAAACTTTTAAATATAAATTTGCTCTTTTGTTTTATCAGAAGGACTGTGAGACGCTGAAGTGTGAATGTGAGCCCCTGATTGAAGCCATCATTAAACAACGACCAATAGACAGCCACATTCCAAAGATCAATGATGTCATTGCTGATATGAGTGACCTACTTATTCAGTGAGTATAAAAATCCTTGAATGGTCTGTGTCTCTTCCCATTACTTGCATTTGGGGACATGTTTGGTCCAGGTTGAGGTGATTTTGCCTTCCATCAGTGTGGTCTCTCTAAACTGTAGTGCTTTTTGCTTGTTCTTAACCGCTGATATTGTGAAATTAAAATGTGCTAATATATTCTTTGTATAAGTACCACTTCTAGAAAAATAAACTCAGATAAGATACTTCTGTAGAATTTGTGATAAAGTCTCCAAAAATCATCCCAGTACATTAATGTATTTTTCCTTTACATTAACTTTGTCTTTATAAGTTGCTAACCGTTTGGTCTTTTAGGGCCCAGACCTGAGTTGAGAAGGGATGTAGTAGGAAACTCAGTTGCAGAAGTGCTCTTAATTTTGAGAACAGGTGGTAACAAGGGTCACAAGTTAAGGCTCACCATAGGTGAAAGGGTCACCAGAGGTCAAAGGGTCACCAGAGGTCAAAGGGTCACCAGAGGTCAATGGGTCACCAGAGGTCAATGGGTCACCAGAGGTCAAAGGTTTGTAAGGAACTTCTCCACCAACATCACTGCCTTACCCCTGACAGTCCTGATTCCTCCAATTTAAATATGATTTTTCCCACAACCTGGGAATTTAGGGTTAATATAATTGCATGTCAAAAACTTTTTATTATTTTGATGTCAGCATGTTTTTATTTATATTGTTTTAGATGAAAATAAACTTTGTGTTAGAAACCATGCCTTACCTGCTATCGTAGACATTGGAAGATGTTCTTGGTATTTCTTTTTGTAGAATGCTACAGTGTTCTCCTGAGGTACGGCCCACTGCAGCAGCTTGTCTCCAACATCCATTTTTTAGCCACAAGATCAAGCCTAGCTACAAGGATCTATTACTCCTACCTACCCGCATCCTGAGACTTGTTAACGTGACCGATAGCCCGAGCGATGAGTTGACAGGTAACTTCATTGTGATTCTCTACTTCTTTGTAGTCTTGATTCTTAAGTCTTGATTCTTAAGTCTTGATTCTAGCTGGAGTACCAGATGTGTGGAGAGTGCAGTAGGCTGACTCTACAGTGGTATGTGGGTTCAAACCTCGCTAGAAGATCAGGATGCTTCTGCTCTTGCCAAGATACTATAATGGGGCATTGGTCAAGGTAAGGGACGGGTTTCACTGATCACCAGCTGCTTCATAAAACTGATCTCGTGGCCAGAGGACCAGGGGTAATAATTGTGTAAATTACTTTATAAGCAATCTCACTTTATAAGTTGTCTCACTTTATAAGCACCACTGATAATTTTGTAAGATAGATTTGACCAAGTTTATAAGCTGTAATATGAAGAATCCCATCCAGTGGGTGGTTTGGTCTTGCACTACCTGTACATAAACACTTTTTAAAAAGTTGTTTAATCTGTTGGTTGAGTAGCAGGTAACAAATTGAATTTGTTGGCTATACAGATGTACTTGAAGATCTGCAAGAAGAATGTGAGAAGTACGGCGTGGTGAAAAAAATTGTTCTACCAAGAGATGAGGAGAATAAAGATAAGGTATTTACAACTTGATTGCCATCATCAATAAAACTGCAAGTACAAACTGCAACATCATCTTTGAAAAATGCAAATATCTCATACATCACATAATATGTGTATCTTAACCATTTCCTTCCAAGATCCTTCAGAATCCACCTGTGGGTTTTGCAGGATTGAGATCAGTAGAGCTTCACCATTATTACTTTGATGTCCCTTACTCTGTGCATACAAAGAATGAGCCATTGGATTATTGCACATTTGCTAGTTTTTATACATAAGACCCAGCGTTAGACTAACACTGGTTAACCTTTTGGATATAGATGACGGCCCTGGCCGTGGTTTGTCGCCTATATGCGCATTCCCTGGCATACTCAATCCATTGTTTGCCTATTGTTTGCATTATGCTTTGCTGCACAAACCCATCTTGGAATACTAACACCCCGTCAATAACAGCGAGACACAAGGGGTTAGTTAAATGCTCTGAGGATTTCTTTAAAAACAAAACAAAAACAAAAGTGTAGTTTAAAATGTGAAAAGCTTGGACAGTCACTACTTTGATGTTCAAAATTGAAAACTTTATTACCTTGGTCTGAATTTCATCGCAGGCTTTTGTCGAATTTGAAGATGCACTCGACTGTGAGACAGCACAGAGGGCGTTAGTTGGTCGTCGGTTTGACGGCAAACCTCTACTGGCCACGTTCTACCCAATCGATGAGTACCGGTCACAGATCATCAATACAGTAGGTGGGTCTTAAAATATTGGGAATTTGCCCAACCATTGCGAGAATTCTGTTGGCATCATCATCCGCCACAGTAGCCATGGTTACCTAAGACTTTAAATACATTCTGAAACAGAAGCAGTGCATTGCATTCTGGGAGCTCAGCTGCAAAAACAATACAGGGTGTCCCAAAAAAGTTAAACTACAAAGAGAAACTATGACCAAGCTATTTACATAATGACCATTATTATGGTTGTATGATAAACTAGGGGTAATAGGCTTTCCATTGATATCTTGGATGCGTTTCTGTGGTCATGCAACGCTGGTATGTAAAAACCTTCCTGAGACTACCAATTGTTAGCTTGGCCTGGGCATCACGATGGTTGGGTTGGGTTGGGTTGGGTTGGGTTGGGTTGGGAATTAAGTTCTTATGTTAGATTATTCAGTGTTTCCGTAATTTTATTCCTGTTTTCTTTGTGCTTTCACAAGTACAATGTCCCTCGGTCGACTCATTTGTCTTTTTTGTCTGGATGTGCTCATAATGTTTTACACCCAATAATATTTTACTGTCCCGGGTAAGTTTTTACGTACTGTTTTCAAGACAACAGAAGTCAGTAATGCATGACCAGAGAAATGCATCCAAGATATCAATGGAAAGCTTATTACCCCAAATTTATGATAAAAACCATAATAATGGTCATTGTGGGTTACCTTTGGGTGGGGGGGGATACCCTGCAGAAAACCAAAGTGTAGTGCATATTTTGGGTTCACGTGCACAGTTATATGTATAAAGACATTGGTGCGTGAATCACTGCACGAACCAGAACAATGACACAAAGATGTGACACTTTTATGCAGTACTTTTGTGCAGATGCTACAACACTTTCCAACTTCACTCAAGAGACATTCTGGCACAATTCTACTTGGAATGTTTCCAATTCTAAATTATTCTGACACTGGCTAGCTATGCAGAGTGCCTCGTTCCATAATACCTTGGGGCATTGAAGCCTGATCCATTCTGTGTCCGTTACATATTTTGTAATTGGAGTACTGGACCTGCTATTGGTAATGGAGTTTGTGTGTGTGTGTGTGCGTTTGTATAGCTATTCAGACCGTGGACCTTTAACAAAGAGGACAATAGGGTCCGCGATTGTGTCAAGGTCCACGATTGAAAATCGTGTACAAAACCAATGGGAGGCCTTCCGAAAAAGTTACAGTATAAACAAAAGAGAGACAATAGGAGGTCCGCGATTGCCGGTGTTTACACACTTGTATGTGTGTGTGTATTTTGGTTTGTGTTGGCCAGAAATGTAAAACACGACTGAAATATAATCAATGGCCTAACATTTCGAACTTAAGCAAGTTCTTTCTCAAAGGCAAATGTACCACTGTCATTTGCCTTTGAGAAAGAACTTGCTTAAATTCAAAATATTTTGCAAGCTCATTTTGTTGATTTGTATATTTCAGGTCAATCCACTCCGTTAGCAGTTTGCAGCAGTTTAATTTCAGGAATGAATTCAAATATATATCCATTTAAGTTTTGTTTCCCAAATTTGTTCAAGTTCATAATTTGATGTCGCTTTTCCATTAATAATCATGGCACTTCATGTAGTCAAGAACAAAAACAAATTTCTTATAAAGTATGCAAATTATGCAGATGAGCAACATAGCAAGATATTTGGTTTAAAGCCAAATTGTTTATGCTCGAGCCCTATAAGCACTTCATTTTGTCCGAAGGCACCGATTTCCTTTCAAATATAAGCATGACAAAGAAGATTTGTGTCAAGTACTAGATTTCTTTTAAAAGTAAAAAATAATTGTGATTCAGGTATTTTCATCAACAAGTAACATTCCTCACCTTAATCAAGTACTTGTTGTGATTTTTGTTAATTAACCTATAAAGCGTAATTGCAGTATTCTTAATTACATTGTAGTCTCAGGATAGCAAAAAAGACCTTGCATTTTTTACAGTACATCTTTCAAAATTTTCTCCTCTCATTTTGTCAATATGTGGGTTTTTTTGTTTCTATTTTCAAGACAGTGAGAAATTAATATTTTAAGTATTATATACCCAATCAATTACAGCCAGGCAGTTCAGTTACCATGGGCAGATAACCTTTTAAAAATTGTAACCACATTATTTATTTATTTTTTTCTATTAAAACATTCTTTTACTAAAGAAAAGTAAATGAATTAAGTATGAATTAAAATGTCAAAATTTCTTCATGTTGCCTAAAACGATTATGCATGATTTGACAGTCCTTGTCATCATGTTTCTGAAATTTAAATCATTTGAAATCTGGGAGGATGGTAGTATGCATGCACATATAGGCAGCAAAACCTGAATCAATGATTCAAGTCGTGTGTATTAACTGAATTTAAGCAGCCACTCTAAGCCGTCGGTTGGTCAGCGTTGTAGTCAAGTGTGGATCCGAGTCAATGCCAAAACATTAAACCAAACTTCCACTTGAGCACAGAACTGAAAAGCGAGACTGAAATGATTTGATTTTGAACTCCCAAGTACTTAGACTCACACCTGGACTTGGTAAGTCTGGATATGGATGTGAGTCGTCCAAAAAAAAATGTATGCTGGATTCCAGGGTTGAGTCTGGATGGAGCTAGCCTCAAGTTCGATCTTGAAACTGTTTTTCCAGTTTTGAACTCAAGTGGATTTCAAGTCTACTTTTTTTTTTACATTAACTTAGACTCGACTACAGTAGTGATATTTTTTCTGTTTAATGTGCATGTATGTGATGAAAATATCCTTTAAAACCCTAACCCTGCCAGACGCAGCACAGTGCATCTGTGCTGACGGCTCCACTTTGCTGCACTCTGTACACAAGTCAATGTGACAAAGTATGCAATCTGATGCGTCTGGCAGGGTTTCTAGCCAAAATACCCTGGAGGGTTAGGGTTAATTATTAATAAGCTATGTACACAATTTCTACTGCACAAGTTTAAGCCTTTAAATAATCTTGGTGTAAAATATGGTTATTAGTTTGTACATTTGTGGAAATATGTAAAAGGAAAAAAATGTCTATATTTTAATACCAGCTTCGTTGTATTCAAATTTAAATAATTTTAATCCTGTGTGTGTATCATGTGCCTACATCAAGAAAGACTGATTTGAAGAAACTAAGAAAAACAAAAGCCTTTAAAGTATTAAATAGCTCATTGTTTAGTGTGTATTTAGTTACATTCTATTTTTTTAATTAATATTTTAATCCCATCAAGTGATCATCTTCAAAGGGAGGTTGTGGAACCATAGATTTTTTTTTCAGATGTTGCATACAGGTATTGCCTGTCTGTAATCCCACAAATTATGAAAATGCATTACAGCAAGATTTGTCTACATTTCTAAAAGCCGTAAAGTACAAGGATTTCATGTTTAAGAAGTAGGGCTGTGCATCCGAATCGGGTACCCGAGTACCGGACGGTAAATGACAGGAACCGGTTCCAGATTATGGAATCGAGTATCCGTAAAGTCAAACATATTGCCTAGCACTTTCTCAGACATTGAAAAAGTGAGTTTTTGAATGTCATTTGTGGGGAAATTTTCACAGTGAAAACCAGGGAACATGGAAAAACAAAACCTAATAACATCTATGACGCTTGCGAAAATGCAATTTACACCGTAAAACTATAGAGCTCACTGGTACACACTTGCATCTTGCTGCATTGATGCACCGATGTGGTAGTATTAACGGGGGGACTGTCACGAACAATATGAACAGCAATTTCTGAGATTTAATTTTTGGGTTGGCTTTCTTTAACCCTAACCTACCTAAATCCATCAAAATCCAAACCCTGTCTCATGATTCAGGATACCTCTATATTGAAAACTGGGGGATTTTGATGGATTGAGGATTGTAAGCCTAGTGGTACTGCAGGATTTTGATGGATTCAGGATACCTCCATATTGAGCAGTCACCAAAACCAACTTTTTGTGCATGACAAAATATGTGGATTTTGGCGGATTCAGGATACTTTCTGGTAAAGTTTACCCAAGGGGTTAGGGTTAACGGGTACCCAGGTACCCAGGTACCCAGGTACCCAGGTACCCAGGTACCCAGGTACCCAGGTACCCAGGTACCCAGGTACCCAGGTACCCAGGTACCCAGGTACCCAGGTACCCAGGTACCCAGGTACCCAGGTACCCAGGTACCCAGGTACCCAGGTACCCAGGTACCCAGGTACCCAGGTACCCAGGTACCCAGGTACCCAGGTACCCAGGTACCCAGGTACCCAGGTACCCAGGTACCCAGGTACCCATGCCTGTTTTCAATTGGGTACCCGATTCCCGTACTTCCTGTAAATGCACCACTAAGTTGGAACATTGGATACATAAATATAACTTCTGTAAAAAACAGTAAAAATAGCTGCATAATTAGGTATGATATAGCATTGGTAGAGCTGAAAACACAGTTGCAGTCAGTGTTCATACTTAGAGATTCAACATATGCATGAAATAAACCTGTGAAAGTTTGAACTCAATCCGTTACCGAATCACGAGAAAATAGTGAATTGGAATAAGTCGCAGCATTTTATGGACCTCTTCAAATACAATTTTCTTAAAGATGACAGCATTTTAGATGGAAATATTTTGCAGGGGATTGATCGGTACCATCACACCTTAAATCACCTTAACCCTAACCCCCTAGGGTGTGTGGAAATTCGTATTGATATTGATGGATTATGCCTTATGACAGTGAGCTTATTATTACAGTTTGACAATGCACATTTTGTGAACAGTGGCTTGTATTGCTGTGGACTGTAGATATGAGCTGGCATACTCCATTTGGTGATAGAGCAGTAAGTTTATGTATTTGTGATAATTTAATTGTAGTACAGACTGAATTGGCATCATGGAATCTTGCAAAAGCACCTTTTAGAAAACATACTGAAGTCTGAATCACATCATGCCATGGAGCAACTACTATAAATCTGCCAATACTCGTTAGGAAAGTTTTCAGCAAAGCTTTCATCCACATTGCTAAATAAAGGTAAAAATGATAATAGAATTGTGTTTGGAGGAAAAAGCTAAGCAACATTTTGTGGAAGATGCAGCTTCCATGCCCTTCTCCCCAGCCCATGGTTTCCCCCTCCTTCCCCCCCCCTCCCCTCCCTCCCCCCTCCCCTCCCCCCTCCCCTCCCCCCCCCCCCTCCCCTCATAAACTTATGATGGCAATACGGCAGAATTACTTTTCCGGTCAACAAAACATTTTAAGTTTGTTCAGAATTTCATTCGTTTAACAAAATGGGGCCTTTCAAAAAGGGCCTTTCAAAAAGGACCTTGTTCTTGTTTTCATATTGAAGTATTTTTTGCCAGTTGTAAAAAAAAGTGAGCCTAGTATTACTGTGAAGTTAATTTTAAATGAAAAAGTAGTCAAATTGACCAGTGCTTTCTGATGGGGCGATTGTATTTTGTTTGTTTAATATTGTCTCTATTTTAAATTCTTAATGTTGGTTTAGCTCTTTAAACTTCCTTAATGCCATTGGCCAAAAATATTAATCTTTGTGAATATTCACATATATCTATATGCATGTATATCTGTGAGAAATATAGCTGATATATATTTAAACCATTGTACAATCACTGTATTTTGCCTATTAAAGTATATATTTAATAGCCGCCAGAAATAACTTTATATCAGACGAGTCTCATTTGTCCAAGTTCACATCGTTGCCCTGATAATCACAGTCTTGTACCCAATTACCTCTTACGTTTCCTCATTCCATTAGTACATGTAGACTGGTCTCTTAGAAGACCTTTTTCTGATACATGTATATAGATTAGTTAAAATAGTAATTTTTTGAAATAAAATCATAAAAAAACCAGCAGGGTTATTCTTATCCGATTGGCCACCTTTCCTGTAATGCTGACGGCAACCTTTTTTCCAACCTGAACAAAAGTTTGCCATTTTTGAGGGCAACTTTTTTGTTTTCCGAAAAAGTTGAGGGTTATTGAACCTTACCATTTTTTACCAATTTTGGCTCCAAAATAACATTTTCTAAATTTTATTAAAATCAGTGCTTGACATTCCAGTGAGCCTTTTCTGACATTTGCAACTCATAAATTGTCCTGTTTGCGAGAGATTTTGCAATGTTCAGCAAAAATATGAAATAAAAAATTGAATGTTGATGCCTGAACCCTGTTATTGCAAGGCTATTTTAACTCATCACATTGGCTGCCTTTCATGCAATTTTGATGGCAACTTCCCCCCCCCCCCCAAAAAAAAAAAAAACAATGGCAAAGGGGTACCCCTTGCCATTTTTGTCGATTTTGGCAAAAAAAAAGCATTTTCCAAAATTCATTAAAATCAACACTAACGATTCCAGGAAGCCTTTTTATAAATGTTAGCAAAAGTATGAATTTTAAAATTTCATAAAAACTAAATGTTGACCCCTGACCCATGTTATTGCAAGGTTATTCTTCTCAACTCATTGGCCACCTCCCTACAATTTTGAGGGCAATTTGTTTTTCCCCAAAAAGATAAGGGGTACCCCTTACTATTTTTGACAACAAAAATGGCTTTAAAAAAAATTTGATTAAGATTGATGCTAGAGATGCCTGAAAGCCTTTTCTGAAATTTGCAACTTATAAATTGTCTTATTTGCAAGCGATTTGTAATTTTTTTACAAAAATATGAAAAAATACTAAAATAAATCATACAAAAATTGACTGTTTACCCCAGATTCCTGTTATTGCAAAGTAATTGTTCTCATCTCTTTAGCCACCTTTCCTGCAACTTTGAAGGAAATGAATTTTTGTTTCGACCCGACAAAAATGATAAGGGGTACCCCTTACCATTTTTGCCATCGATTTCAATCAAATTTAGAAAAAGTG
Source organism: Hippasteria phrygiana (assembly GCA_037893225.1). Taxonomy (NCBI): domain Eukaryota; kingdom Metazoa; phylum Echinodermata; class Asteroidea; order Valvatida; family Goniasteridae; genus Hippasteria; species Hippasteria phrygiana. The sequence continues at coordinate 304,527 of JAZGUH010000511.1, read as the reverse complement.
CATTTTTCTAAATTTGCCAGCCATTTTGCAATTTTTTGCAAAAATAAAAAATAAAAAGTAATACAAAACTTAATGTTGACAACTGACACCGGTTCTTGCAAGGTTATTCCGATTTATTGACCATAATTTCTGAAATTTGAGGGAGACTTTTTGAGGGCACCCGGAGATTCCTAAGAGCCTTTACTGACATTTGCAACTTACACATTGTTCTAATTCCAATTAATTTTTAATTCCCCAAAAATAGTGAAATTGAAAATGTTTAAAAATCCTCAAAACTTATTAATGTTGGTACTGCAGCCTTATTATCACCCCCACTGCCCACCTTTCCTACAATATTACGGGGGCATGTTTTTACATTAAAATATATTATCCCCGATCGTTTTTGGAGAGCCTGATCAAATTAACAATCTTAAGTCCATTAATTTTTCAAACTTTGTTAAACTTTTCATTTAAAACAAATGTTCACTGGAACTTTTCCTAATAAAAACTTAAAATACCTCTTGTTGAAATGTCAAAACCCACTTACTACAGGACATTTCAATAAAAAATAATCCAAGACCAAGAACATTTTGATAAGGCCAAGTTTCACACATTTCTTTCTTTCTATTTTTAACAAATTCTTTTAATAAATTATGTACAAAAAGTGGAGAAATAGGCACAATAATGCTAAGGCATAAACATGTCTAAATGACTGAAGGTACATGTAGATATGTTGTGAAAATACTTATTATGCCAATAATCCTCACTATGATTACTGGAGTCTGTTTTGTTTAGTTTTTAATAGATAATGTCCGTGTTTTTGAGTTTTACAATAAAAATTATCTTGTTTTTATTTTTACTTTTATTTTTTTATTGCTATTTAGTTTTAAAAATACCAAAGTTACTAACTTCTAAAGGAGGCACTTTATACAAAACAATCTGCCAAAGTTGTAAAAGCAACCATAAAAAAAAGAACTTTTCTGAGGATTGCAGACGGCCAAAGGAGAAAATAAATTGTTAAAACAAAACATACAATCAGAAAACTTCCCAAGAAGAATCTGATTTGTTGAGAGTACAGACAGCATATCCTTACATTTGGAGTTAAAAGCATAAAATATGGTGTCAAACAGATACATAATATGAACTGGTACCTGAACTTCAACAGTACAATACTCACACACATCTGGGGCTTTGTCCAAGCTACCAGATCCACTAGGGGCTGTTTACATTTGAAAACAATTCCACTGCAAAGAACACTGAACTCCACAGTCCAAACTAGATTTTAAAACGTTAAGAATGTACACATAACTTTTTTTCAGTAATATATACAGACCGAAGCTTTTCCTATGAAAATATAACGAAATGCACATTTGTAAATTTAGATTCTTCAAAAAATGTTCTTGTGCAATTACTAAACTTTTGAAATACTTGATAATTGCTGCACAAATATATGTTAACATTTCAAAGCAATCTACACTGATGTTACATAGTATATACACACATAACCAAATTCAACAATTTAATATTAATGCAAAACTTTCGCATGCTCTTGAAGACAATCCATGCAAATTAATTAACACTGAACATTAAATCAAGCATGTTTTAAAACTACATGTATTCAGGTATCAACAAACCAATACGACGTAATAAAAAAAGATTTTTGTTTTTGATATCTCTTTTTGAATCACCAATCTTTAACCCTTTGCGTACAGAAGACGTCCTATGCTGCAAAAAAACAGTGCCACCAGGCCGGATGATGCCATTTGCCGCTGTTTGTGCAGTTTCAATCCACTGTTGGATTATTGTGTATGTTATGCTTGACTGCACAAACACATTGTGGCCATTTCGCTTGGCTGCCAGAGCCGCCGCGACACCCCGACGTCTCCCGTAAAAGCCGTACTCATGGGGTTAACTCTTTTTAAAACTCTTTCTTACAAAGATTCAATTACCAGAATTGTCAGAAGCCTTAGGATTTTTTGCATGGAACGACATGCAGATTGTAAAACGGAAATTTGAACAATATGAAGTTCATAGAATATGGTATAATTCATAACAGTGTATATTAAAAAAAAATTAGCCTACAGAAAGTAAGGCCTGTTTTTTACCAATGTGCTATCCCACTAAAAAAGGAAAACTTTAAGATTTTCACATAGTAAAACAAATCTATGCTTCATCAACCCTTTCAAGTCGGATGACGTCTATACACGTTGACATTTTAATGAGTAAACAAAATTGGGTTTGATGATAATTAACCCCTTGCGTATGGATGGCGTATGGATGACGCCAAATGGCGCAAAACAAAATTTGCCACCTGGCCAGATGACGTCTATACACGCCATTCTCTGCATTTTCAATCCATTGTTGGGTTATTGTGTATGTTACGCTTAGCTACACAAGCCTCTTGTGTCCATTTCGCTTGGCTGCACAGACCGCCATGGCACCCTGGCGCCTCATTATAAATAAACGGCTTCAAGGAGTTAAGTAGTATTTCTGTATTTAAAGCTGCTGGGTTTTAAGAATTGTGAATTGTTACTTCCTTCAATTTGTTTCTAAAGCTGAGATACACAAATCTTTCAAAAAAAATGCTGGAAAAAAACTCACTATAATGAATTTGCATCCGGACGGCATACATAAGACAAGATTTATGACTTTCTACATCGGCATGGGCTTGATGTTTCCAACATTTCCAAAAAGGTTTTCATGATTTTCCATTACCATTACCATTTTCAATTACCACTGTGGCACTGCCATTTTTAGTGAATTTGAATACTTTAGGATACTTCATTTAAATTCTTTAGGATACTTCAAAAACAACCCCCAGAATACTGTTAAACCATTCATGTTAGAAAACACCTGTAAAGGATTTCACATCTTCTCTGGGATGTCTATAATTTTACATTTTCCATAGAATGTACAGCATTTTCTAGCAGGCAATCAACTTACTTTAATCGTCTTTGTCAATTTTGTTCTTTTTGCCAACTATTCCCATTAACTCCTTGGACATGTAGTAAGGCTTCTCTGGTGAGCCGTCATGTCGCTCCAAATCCTCCACTGATTAAGAAACAACAAAATGAAGCGGTAAATTAAGGGCCCAAAATATACAACAAATTTTGTTACAGATTCCTTCAATCCCCAATTTTGTTCACCCCTGGCCAATTTCAGTCTGAAGTAGTACGAAACAACGTGACTACCAACCAGGAGACCGATGCCAAACAGATTATGATGAGACAGAGATGGGAAGATCCAATCAAACAATAAAAAAAATGACCATATATTTATAACAATTGATGCTTTGTAATTTCTCTCCCCTATATCCCCACTACCCAGGTCTTGTTTCCTCAACTGCATTCTCATGTCCCAAAAATCTTTTCCTTCCAGGGGCCAATTTCATAGAGCTGCCTAAGCAAAAAGAACATGCTTAATAAAATCATGTTGCCAGCCAAAATTCCATGTGATTTATATTGCTTGTGACTGGTATTTTGCTGTTGTTTGCTTATCATAAAAATCACATGGGGTTTTGGCTGCTAACCTGATTTTATTAAGCAAGGTTTTTTGTGGTCAAGAAATTTTTTTTTTCTTAAGCAGCTCTATGAAATTAGCCCCTGGTCTTTCTTCAATTAATGTTAAGACAGTATGAACGAATGCATCAGAAGCCTCAATTTAATGATTTTTGGTTGTATTTTAAAAGAAATTGAAATTGGCCAAAGCGACTTACAGAAGCAGAGGAAGAGAGTATCTACGGCCATGTCATACACACTGAAGAAGCACTTAGCGATGAAGTACGTGCCGATGGTAATGATCTGAAAAACAAACAAAAATGTCGGCTTAATTGTGTAACTTTAAAGTGCTTCTCGAGATCTTGTGTTTTCCAACCAAGACCAACTTCTTCACAACCATGGTCCAAGGCAAAGATCAAATTCAGATCAACAATGTCAAATCCAAGTCACAATTCCAAAAAAAATTGTATTTCTTTTGGCTACAATTTCTTTCCAGCATTTACAATCCTATATAAGTACAGCATTATAATGCCAAGATATCAGTTTAAAAACAATGATTATATTTGACTTTTAAGACCTTCAACCACGTTTTACATTGAAAGAATTAATCCCCGACTCAAATATAGAATTTTCCAGTTTCTTTTCTCACCATGGGGAAATTAATTTAACTCGTCATTAATCAGGGAGCTGCTCTTTGAAAAAGAACATCAGATAAATCTCAGAATTATTATCCCTGCTAACTAATAATAAGACTTAAACTTGTTAAACTTGTACTTTGCCTTTGAGAAAGAACTTGCCTAAGTTTGAAATGTCAGGCTAATTTTTTTATTTAAATATGAAATGGGAACTAAATACGACGTACAAAGATATGAACTACATAGGACTTACAAAGATTAGAACTACATAGGACTTACAAAGATTAGAACTACATAGGACTTACAAAGATTAGAACTACATAGGACTTACAAAGATTAGAACTACATAGGACTTACAAAGATTAGAACTACATAGGACTTACAAAGATTAGAACTACATAGGACTTACAAAGATTAGAACTACATAGGACTTACAAAGATAGAACTACATAGGACTTACAAAGATTAGAACTACATAGGACTTACAAAGATTAGAACTACATAGGACGTACAAAGATTAGAACTACATAGGACTTACAAAGATTAGAACTACATAGGACTTACAAAGATTAGAACTACATAGGACGTACAAAGATTAGAACTACATAGGACGTACAAAGATTAGAACTACATAGGACTTACAGAGATTAGAACTACATAGGACTTACAAAGATTAGAACTACATAGGACTTACAAAGATTAGAACTACATAGGACTTACAGAGATTAGAACTACATAGGACTTACAAAGATTAGAACTACATAGGACTTACAAAGATTAGAACTACATAGGACTTACAAAGATGGGAACCCAGTAGTAGTTGAGTGTAGGGACGGTGATGTAAGCAGAAACCCATGTTATCTGGTTGGTGAAGTAGAAGAATGATGCGACAGCGATGGCAGCGACGATGAACAACTCACCCAGGAAGATTAAGAAATCTGTCAGCTTGTTAATGACTGCTACTCTGTAAAGGACAGAATTGGGAAGCAAAAGTTGCAAAATGATATTTCCTGAAAAATACATGCAACAAGCTTTAGTTTGATGTATTGTTTGTTGCTGTAGCTTATTCCTGGGTCCTGCTATAATCTTTTGAAGTTGTTTAGAGTCTTGACCTAAATATAGCTCAAAGTTTCTGAACTGTGAACACTTTAACCTGATTTTGAAAAGAAAACACCCCTCAAAATACTTCAAGATTGAATTGAGTTTTAAAACTTTGGTATCGGTATCCGGCACAATCAAAATAAAATGTACAAGGCTGCAGCCTTCAATCAAAGAATTTGTTCCTGTTTCTGCTTTTGTGGAATATGAGTACAATAGAATACGGCTTGACAAATGTCAAAATGTAAACAACCCAAAAACTTACTTTTCAGTGAATTGTTGTTTCTGCCATACTGTGACTTTCCGCTCGTTTTGAGCTGCTAGGTCGCATATAGTTATATGAAACTGCAGCATTGGTAGGTAGCAAATAATACTGAATATTTTTAGGTTTGATATTTGTTTACACTGCCTGTATTTGATAATGGCTTACCGGACGATATTCCTGAGTAGTAAGAAGAAGGCATTCTTGGCTGATGTACAGAAATTCTCACCATAAACAGCAATCTGTGAAAGCCATGGATGTTAGAACATGAATCCTCATGAATTAAACAAGTTTTGTGCATGATTAATTAATGCATTTACAACTGTAATTCCTACCTGGTTTTTTAATAACTTGGCCCAATTTTAGGATCTGCTTACCGTAAGCAGAAAATTCTGTGATAACAGCGTATTTCATAGATTAGCAAGGAATTTGGACTTGTGCTCATCCCATAACTAACTTAAAGGATTCTGTGCTTACGGGGTTTCTTGGTTAGCTCGGATAGCACAGAGCTTTAAGGATTCTGTGCTTACGGGGTTTCTTGGTTAGCTCGGATAGCACAGAGCTTTAAGGATTCTGTGCTTACGGGGTTTCTTGGTTAGCTTGGATAGCACAGAGCTGCAAAAAATCCAGCATGACGGATTCCATGAAAGTGGATCTTGTATGCTCATTAACCTCTTAAATATGGACGACAATACCACAGCCGCAGTTTGAAAAAGACCACCTGGCCGGTTGACGTTTATACCGGGCACATACTGCACGTACTCAATCCATTCGTGATTCAACTATACTGTTCTTGAATAGATGGAGCTTTTCAAACAAAGCTTTCATTCACATGAAAGGGGGGATATAAGTGCAATGAATGGGACCATCTATTCAATGTGGTGCCTACTGTTTGTGTTTACGCTTGGCTGATGTACAGCCCCATTCAATAACAGCTGGAGGAATGGGGTGAATATTAAGCAGAATTGCCTTACCAGTATGTAGGCGTTCTTGTTGAGGAACCTCATGAACTTCTCCAGACACCAGAAGCAGCATTTAAGACACTTCAGCAGATACTTGACAACCTGATTCTCCCTGCCTGTACAAGAATGTCAACGCTTTGTTATTATATACAGTGTGTGGTGCAGGGGCTAAATAGAGTCTGAGTTCTTGTGCCACCCCTGAGCAAGGCTATTACCAAACTTCTACTATTTAATTGACCGTTTGTATACCATGTAATTCAGATCTTAACCCCTTGAGTACGGTATTCATAGTGAGGCACCGGGGTGCCATGTCGGCTTTGCAGCCAAGCGAAATGGACACAAGAGGCTTGTGCAGCCAAGCGTAACGAACACAATAATCCAACAATGGATTGATAAATGCAGAAAATGGCGTGTATAGACGTCATCCGGCCTGGTGGCAATAATTTTTTTGCACCATTTGGCTTCATCCGTACGCAAGAGGTTAATTATCATCAAACCCAAATTTGTTTACTCATAAAAATTTCAACAGTTGCTTTATATTTTTATTGTGATATAAAAAGTGAATTATCAATATGAACCCCTTCTCTTTTGTGGTCTGATTGGAAAATTGGAGGATGCAGGAAAGGGTTATTCAAATTTATTTCATTCTGATGAGATAATCCGGTACAAATATTTGATTCACAAGTAAAACAATATTTTAAAACTCATTTAGACAGTCCACACACATCTTTTCTAAAAACTGTCAATGACATGATGTAATACCTTTGAGCTTAGCCTCTACATATTCCAGCATGGTGCGTATAATCTGTATGATAGCTATGATGAGGGAACCAAAGGCTATCGAGCCAAGATGATATCTGTTCATAAAAAGGACAAAAATAAAGTAGAAATTTACAAAATCTAATGGTGTGGTCATTATATACACCCGTACACAGGACGTTTGAGTTGGATTTTGGAGAGCAAGCCCACAGAGATTATTAGCATATCTATACAGGGAAACAAATCTTTAGAGATACGTATTTACTACACTTGAAAACCCCCTCACCTGACTGCTCGATAGAAAGACTTGAAGAGAGGGAATGCTGGGATGTCTTGAGGCTTAGTAAAGGCCCAATAGTAGGACGCAAAGGCACCTGCCAACGTAACTTGACCTAAAGCAATGGCAAAGTTAACCAGCCAGAACAAACCAAACAGGTTGTAGATCTGTAGATAGAGGACGTAATCAGGCAAGCCGTAGGACTGGAACGTACAGACAGCCGTGGTGTTTGGGTACAGTGTGGAGAATGTCTAAAAGAGGAATTAAAAATAGATGCATGAGTAGAAACGAGAGTGGATAGATCCTGACATTACATACTGAAAGGACAATTTGGGCTTTCAACACTTAGAATGAAAAGTTGAATACTAGACCATCATTGGTCATTGAGACTCAAGTCAAACTTAGGGACTCAATTTAGTCAAACAACAAACTGAATACGGTATATACATGACATTGATTTCTACAATTCTTTAGTCGATAGTTCAGAACTTGAGAAAACTTACATCTTTGTCACACGTGTCATTGTCTGCTGGTGGCACAGTGTCATTGTCCATGGAAACAGTATACATAGCCTGATGAGACGTGGCCAAGAAACTAAAAGCATAACGTCAAGGAATAAACTCCTGAAAACTAACATTGCACGAAATAACAATGGCATTTATCTAATGAGAAAATATAAAATCAGACTGACAGGTTACCATAGAAACAGAGCATGGTCTTTTTTCCAGATATCAAGGATTTTAATACAAATTTAACAAAGGATACACTGCAATTGTTGCCCATATAGCAAAGAAGCAGAGCTGGAGAATGTATGGGAATATTGGCCAAAGAAGTGTCGACATCATCTTACCAACAGCTCTGTAACACAAACAAAGTTACAATTATCAGGGGGTGAATATGGAGAGTTTCAATTGATTCAGAACAAATTACCATCACTTGTGAGCTTGGGAAAGGATAGGCCCAACTAGCGAAAGATAAATGTAATATCTGCAGAAATTAAGCAACATTTATGTAATCTCACACTAACTATAAGCATGGAGAGTGCACATAGGTCATAAAGTCAGGAATTAATAAGTTGTTGGTCTGTGCAGATTTTTTATTTTTTATTATCAAGGGTTCTGATCAGAGGTGGTAGGGGTTGGCCACATTTTGAATTGCTAATCCTACCACCCTTACAGTTTTCCTGGGCCCGGGTCTAAATAAAGGATAATTCTTCAACAGATTCCAGACAAATTATCCCAAATTTCAGACCTATAGACCATGGTGGGGTAACTTCCACCATCGGTGAAACCAACTCACCTTCTCCAAAACAAGAGTTGTATCAAATGGTGATGTTTTGGGGTCAAATTTTGTTTTGTTGCTTTTATGCCAGTCAGTGATTTTTTGTAGTTTTTTGCTTCCTAGTAGAAAATGCTAGATCTCAGTGCTCTTTCTGTTTGCAGTCAATCAGGAGATATCTTACCTACTGGCCTCCTTGATGAGAGAGATAGCAACTCGGATACGATTGAAGAGACACAGTGTAGTTAGCAGTAAGATGACCAGCAAGACAGCCAGGATTATCCCTGCAAAAATATACAGACAGAACTCAGGATTACAGAACTGATTACACCAACAGATCTCATGAATACCAACCAACTGAAATAAATATTACGGTGTTCCGGAGGTCGCAGGTTCAAATCCCGCTCCTGCCAGTTTCTTTGTTCACTTTGAAAATGTATTCAAATTTACCTAGTCAGTTTCCCTTGTGGATTGTTTGACGAAATAAATATTGCTCAGATGGCCAGTGATTCAACCTTTCAGTACCACACTAAATCAGGTGGCTCATATGAATTTTAGGAGGCTAAAACTGTTCTTCTTCCTCAGCCAGCCCCAGCCCCAGCCCCCCCCCCCCCAGCCATGCCTGTCCTGGTTGCGTAAATGAGAAATTTGAAGGTCAACTGTGTTAATATATGATACTGGAAGGGTTATGTCTGGCTCACCCAGTGCTAATAACCATATCTGTTAAATGCAAGTTGAAAATGAATAATGCCAGTTATACTAAAACCTAAATGCAGTCTTACCAATAATCAACCATGTCTGTTGTAATCTCAAGTAGGCTGAGAGGTCTGTAGTAAACGTAAGGGCTGCGTCTGCTCCTTCTACTCCTGTCAAGCTTGTATACTGCTGCCAGCAAGCATATAGACCTAAATGTATACCACAAAAAGACATTATATTTACAGATGGTAGCCATATAACCACACAGATGACTTTCAATGAGCTATTATAGTTAAAATATGCTAAAAGTAATTGAACATTCATTAAAAAGCAATTATAATACAAAAAAATATTTCAAAATTGCAAAAACCCAACCCTACTAAACAAAAAGAAAAGAAAAAACAACACACACAATAACACAGAGTAACACTATAAGTCTAGTCCAGAGAAATAGAAAAGGAATGTTTACAGTTTGGTGGTTGAGTGGTGGCAGCAGCCAAGTTCAAATTTCATACAAAAACCTCAAATATGAACATTTATTTTCAGAAACATCATATTTCATGAACTGTGGCACACAACACTTTTCATGAACTGAAAAAGACTTAAATACTGTGCATTACCTCCAATGTATTTAAAAAAAATATTAATGTCAAATTATATTCTGGGATCTTGATTACTTTTTGCCTGGCTCTCATTTGTACTTTTTATTTATTAACATTATTTTTACTCAGTATTCTAGTATTATGTAAACTTTTATATATTTTGTATCACATTTATTAAAGTAAGGCCACCATCTGGGGAATTTGCCACAAGTTCAAATAAATAGATAAATAAATAAATGAATAAATAGGTTTATTTTAATATGATTGGTAGAGATAGACTAACACACTTGAAGTTTAAGAGTCAACTTACCAAGACCGAGCAGAACATGAAGACCAAGGAGTGTAAGCCAGACAATGATACCAGCCAGCCAACGCATCAAGATAATAAACAGGAGAGATATAAGCATGGCGATACCCAGGCCACTAAAGAGTCAAACACATTAACAAGTCAAGATTAAAGTCAAGCTGGTCATCTCTCTCAGTATTATACCAGAGAAATATTACTTTACAAAATACAATGATTCAAAGTCTTCAAGTTCAAAGGAACACTTAGTAATGAACCAACAATTGTAGCAACCTACCCAAGGATGAGATACCAGGAACTGACGACATCTTCAAACAGAACCTCCACTAAAGAGGTGAAAGTCAGAATAAGGCCGGCGGCACTGTAGAGAGAAACAAAAACAGAATGTCTAGAATCTTGCTAGATGGTTAGCACTGAATCATTGCTCCTGCAGTTCTTTTTTTCTTCTAAATTTGTCCTTTTTTTTGTTAGCCATCAAAAAAATGTAAACAAATGAATAAAACTTAGATAAATACTTAGATAAATAAAAACATTAAAAAATAGGGTCAGGTTGGTGTAGGATATACTTTACTCACCATCTCTCTGAGGTGCTTCAAATCCAAATGTCAGTGTTGTAACCAAGTCATTTTTTCTCAAGTCAAGTCAAGTCAAGTCACAAGTCAAATTTTCCCAAGTCAAGTCAAGTCCCAAGTCAATTTTGTTCAAGTCAAGTACCAAGTCTCGAGTCAATTGTTAGTAAATAAAAATTCCAATGACAAAAGACAATGCATAGGCTAGCACGCATGCATTGTACAAAATCAACCTGTGTGCTATTTCGACAATTCTCTTGCTATATATGCGCTATAGGCTTGTTTTTTTAACTGATACCTGTATGTTTGTGTTTATTTTAACAGAAGTGTTAATGTCAGCAAGTCAAATTTATTCAAGTCAAGTCCCAAGTCATTTTTTTTCCAAGTCAAGTCAAGTCTCAAGTCAAAAAAACTGCGACCCGAGTCCGATTCAAGTCAAGTCAGCAAGTCAAGTCAACAAGACTGCCAAATGTTAATGTGGATTTTCATGGAATATATATTCAGGGTTTTCTTCACGTCTCTAAATCATATATCATATTTTCTCCACATATTTCAGGCTTGTGAGCTACTTGACACAAATGTTTATGAGAAGTCTTTGTTTTTATTACAAGAAATGTTTAACGATTATTCAAAACAACAAACCTTTGAAAACTAAATGTAAAAAAATGAAAGCTACATTTAATATGACTCAACTATTTTTATGCGATGTACATACACCAGTATCTGTTCTTTAAAATATTATTCATTTATCAATAACATGAAGACAACAGCAGTTCCTTGGTGTACGTATATCGTATAGACTTCACCGAGTCACAATATCTAATGACAGTATTGTAGTCATCAAGACCATCACAAGACCACACAAGACCCTGCAAGACTAGCACAAGACCAGCACAAGACCAGCAGTCTTAATCTAAGTCTTAGCTATTTAAATGAACTGTAACAAAAGCATTCCTTTGTCATGGTTTATGCCTGTTACTCGTGCCCGTTACAAGCTGGTCTTGTGAATGGTCTTGTGCATGGTCTTGTGAATGGTCTTGTGAATGGTCTTGTGAATGGTCTTGTGCATGGTCTTGTGCATGGTCTTGTGCATGGTCTTGTGCATGGTCTTGTGCCTGGTCTTGTGCCTGGTCTTGTGCCTGGTCTTGAAATGGTCTCGACTACAACACTGTCAATGACTAATGTGTATGCTTCAACATGTTGGCATCTGGTCTATAATCTGCTGTTTAAACAATAAATTAATTGCTTCCTTGCTTCCAGGTACAATTAAGTAATTTATTAGGATACACAATGATTCACCAGTATAAGACAACACATTTTTCCAGTAACGTCCAGTAACGTCCACTGAACTACACAGCAAGTGACTATTAAAAAAGAATTGCTGCAGGTTTTCAAATGCTTCTGATCTTTTTGGCTACATCAAAACAAAATAAAATTTCGGGTACTTCAAATGGTGTACAACTATTTCTTAATTCAATATTTCAATAACTCTGCTGAGGTAGCAGAGTTCTAGACAGATAATTTGGGGGCTAAAATTAATTTATTGAAAGGTTGCCAATCTCTGAGATATTATTTTACAAGGTTTGTAAATTTTTCCAAAACATGACACATCTTCAAAAACATCATTACAATAAGAGGGTAATTTGAAGGGGGAATTGAGGCTGGAGAGGGGGTTGAGGCTGGGGGGTTTATTTTGAGGTACTGTATCCTCCTCTTAACTTTCACAACCACAAAACCCTGTTCGATCCAAGGACAAGTTATTCTATTATCTTACTTGGAGAAGAGTTCGTAAGCTGTGGAACTGTTGAACGAGTCTCCACTAGAGGTAGAGATGTCAGTTTCAGATGAGAAGACGCTGGCTACCTCAGTCGCAGAATCCACCAGGAAAGATGGGATACAACGTCCCCCATCTGATGAGAAAGTAAAAGTCATTGTTTAGATAGTCACATATGGTAATTCTAGTAATCTGTTCTATTGATTGGTGTATGTAAAGCAGATGTTATTTATATCTCAGATTTGAACAAATATTCGGAGGAGTGAGACTTGAACCTGAGATCACTCTGGTGCTCTAACAACTGAGCTCCAACAAAAAAATTGTTGAAACACTGTACACTGGATTACACATTGCTCTTCTTCACCATGATCAATGTAGAGTCCTCTGTGGTTTGCAACAGCAAAAGCCTCAAAACTTTGTTTTCAACTCATACATCAAGATTGTACGAAGGAATTGAGGGGGGGGGGGGGGGGGGGGCCGGGTCAGCACACTGGGACTGCAGCTGTACTACCTGACTTACAGTGGTATTGAATTTTAATCCAAATAAGGTCATTCATGAATTGGTTATAATTCTATTCTCAGACTGACAGCATACCAGTGGCATATCCAGCGGGGCAAGGTGGGGCAAGGTGTATAATCCCCCCCCCCCCCCCCCCCGGAGGCATTTGAGTCGCGATATACAAAAACAAATAGTGTTTTTAAGATGGTTCTAAGATGGTGTAGACGTCGTTTGTCCTCCTTGGCACAAACAACTGGATATACTACTGCAGCATCCAGCTCTCCTTCATGGGGTTATTCCAGAGGGGAAGCAGTTTGCAGCAGCAGATTTTTGTTTTGAAAATGAGTACTCAGACAATGTATGAGAACAATGATCAGAATGTCTGCAGTAAAAAATGCTGCAATTTTCCATTCTTAGCAATTTGCCAATGCTAAATCACATGTTTTTAGGTAGAGTATGATTTAAACACGTGTACTTACAATCTGTACTTTGGATGTAATAGGATGCACATTTCTGGTCACTAAATATGGCCTCCAGACCACGGATACCTTGCTGTAATACGAGAAAATATGTACGGCTGAGGTCAACTTTAAAGATAGTGTCTATACGTTTTGGGAGTGGCAATCCCCAAAAAATAATTGTTGAAACTAACTTTGTTAGCATACCGGTATTAGGTATTTAAGGTATGAGCTCTTCAATGAGACATTCCAAAAATAAACCTGACCCTGACAAGTAAGAATTATTGTAAGTTTAATTAGGAGCAGGACTCTCCTAATTCTCACATGTTAATGTATAGAGCTATCTTAGGGCGTAGCACATAATGAAGCCACATATTCTACAAAGACTAAGTAGACTGCATGAGTTTAGTGGGTTTATTCAATAGTGGAAGAGGATATAGTAAGGGAATAGGATCATATACATTGTATTTGACCACAAGAATTGACACTTACATAAGATCCTGTAGTGTATTCCGCCTCTGGATCAAAGTCGTAATCACAGATGAACTTATTCCATTCAGTCTGACTGGGTAACACCTTTGCAACAAAAAGCTGTGTATATGGTGCATATGTCTCATTTGGGCATGATGAAACACATATCTGAAAGCAGAACAAACATCCAAAAATAAACAAGAAATTTCATTCAAAATTTTAACGTGTAGCAACAGGTTATTTTGTGAAAGAAAGATGACTTTTGAAAGCATAACAAGAACGCATCAATATAAATTTATTCCAATTAATTTATTCCCTTGGTATTAGGAGAAAATATCACCTTGAAATCCTCCCGAAAAAGTACAAAAGGTAACGAAAAAATCAGGCAAACCACTAAGATATGTCTTCTATGACAAACTTAATGCTTCCAATTACTTTTTCTTTAAAAACAAAACCAAAAACAGTAAATTTTTAAACATTTTTTAGATTATATTTTATTGCATGAACCATTGGGTCGAAGAAGTCAGGTATTGTACAAACCTGTGTCGTTGGGCACTTGAACTCCAGTAGAGTGGTGTAGGGAGAGGCAACGCATGACAAGAGGTCAAAGAACATCAGATATGGCTTATCTCTAAACAAGGGAATAATAGACACAACAGGTGCGAAGAACTGTATTTATAATGGAGAGAACTGTTGTTTATGCTTGTTGAATAGATGTTTCCTGATAACAGATGTCATTGATTTTGTGTTGACTAAAGCCTTGGGGTATAAATTAATGAAATGCGGATTTGCTCCTCCCAATGTGTACAGAGTTTTCTGCCAACCTGTATGCATATTTGGTGTGGAATCAAAGCTATGCATAATGTGCGCCATAGTATCATGTGTGCCTGTATATGGCCATGTGTCAATTTCTATAAGTGTATTGATTATCATTGTTATGTAAATTAACATCTCAGGGAAAAAGAACAGTCAGACATGCAATGTAATTGAGTTTGGTATTTTGTGATTAAAAAGATTAACCTTGGGACTACAGATGTCAAGAATTAAACAGAGAGCAACATGCTTGCATAAATGATGGGTCTAGGAGCACCGCTAACATGAAAACTGAATTTCTTCTTCTGATGCATACTTTTTCATTTTGCATTATTCAGTCTCATTAATTTTCACAGGCAGAAAAAAATGTTTATCATATTATTTTTCCGCAAGGAAAACCTCTTTTGTTGCTAAATGTCCCCTAGGCTCTTTTTCCAACATGTCTGCTAGTCTTTATATTGAATGGCTTTCCTTTTGCAGCCAAAGACGCTGCAATCGTGAAAAAAAGAAAAGAAACCAAACCAAAAAACCCAAACTGCCAACATTCTTCCTCCTTTGTAATAATTTTTTCCATTTGAAGATTTTTAACAAACAAAACATAGGTATCTTCAATTAAGTAAGTGGGCCAAGACACTATACGACATCAGTTGGACCACTGGAATCCAGAGTGGTGCCCTTCATCTATAGCGCTTTGGCTGTGTACAGACTGCACTATATGTAGCACCAGTCTTAAAGTCTAGATGTCAATGATTCAGTTTGTCCTTATTTCTCCATCAATATTACACATTACGGTAGAATTTTTACCTTGGAAATGGTAAGGTAATTAACCAGAGATTAAATTGTTGAGAATTTCAGCACAACGTGTGCCTTTAAAATCCATAAATTGTTAAGAAACCTTTGCAACAACTTACTTGACTGCAGGTGAAACTCCACATATCTGCCCTCTAGAATCGGTAGGATAGACCAATGATAATGGATCACCATCTTTGTAGGCTGTTGGATAAAAAAAAATATTTATAAATATTTATCTGACGTAACTGAATCAGTTAGATGGACTAATGACAATAATTCTCCATATTTCTACAGGCTGTCCGGTTAAAAAAAAATTTTTTTAAATCATCAACAAACAATATGTATCCGATATACATGTACATGTAACTGAACCAGCTGGACAGATAAATTAATATTCTTCATTGGCTTACGGATTAAAAAAAAAGCAATTGATATAATTTTTTTAGATAATTTCTTTTGGGATTTGTTCCCGTTTGTTGATAAAAGGCAATGTTACAAAGTTTAATTATATTTTCATGTAATTACATTGGCCATTCATTTTGAAATTTTGAATTCATTTAACAAACCAATCATAACCCCTAGGGCAAAATAACTTACTTGTTCAAAATCTTATTTGGGAGATATGCAAATGTACTATTTTTTATTTGTTCTACAAGGGCTGAGATTTGAATAGAATGAAAAATCCATGAAACATTCAGAGGCATTAAATTGGCATTGCTGAAAAATGCATAAGATAACTGCATTTTCTACCAAAAGATACAGTTCAAAATTTAGAAAAAATGGGTCATTAGAATGAAAAGAAGACTGTTTCAGGTTCCAGAGATCATTTTGGATTGATAAAAACAATTTAAGGACCAAAATATTGTCCCGAAATCTGGAAGATGTCTCACAAAAAATCCCTAAATCGGGAAAATCTGGAGAAAACTCACTCTTGCAATACATGTATATGATTTTTCTTTTCATTTTTTCTTCTCATTTTTGCCAGGAGAGGGATAATTTGAGAGTAAATGGAAACTACATTTATCTGCAGATGTACGACAGTATTTAAATAAACAATATAGATAAGGCTTGTATCTTCACTGTATGCCTCAAAGTTTAAACTGTATCATGAGGTACATGTATCAACAAGCTTGTGAAACTACTTTAGAAAAACAAGGTTAGTGTAGGATTACATTTGGGTACAATTAGAAAAACAAGGATATTTTATGAAAAAGAACAAGTTCAATGAGATTTGGGGATGTTTTTGCTTCTCTTTCATTCAAGGTAGGCCTACATGTAGGCCAGGCATTTCAGTACGTAACTTACCAAAGTAACCGACCACACCCATGCCAACCAAGAAAGCAATGAATAGGAGACAGCAGATGACATCTGTACATCCTCTGTGACAATAAAAAAAACAAAATATGACAACAGATAATTACAACATGCATGCAACTTGGAAGTAACAAAAAACTAGGAAAGTCCAATCTTTAGAAGACTTTGTACAGTGTTTTTCAATTTTCAATGACATAATTAAGTGTGAACGGTGAAAAATGCGGAAATCAGCCGATCCGAGGAAAAGTTGCATGCCTGTTACAAAAGCATAAATGTGTAAAAGGTGTGCAAGTTATTCTGTTAACAGTATAGAGGGATATACACGAAAAGCTTCTTTTAAAAGTGACTGCATAAAACATACAAATTGACAAAAAGACAAAAACAAGTGAGTGTTTGGTGCTGAAAAATTCACACACGAAGGAACCATGATTTCACAAGACTTGCATTCTCTACTGGTCACTGGTGTCAGTTCTCTGACTTAATCCTACAAAATCCAATTTGGATGAACAGTACTAGTAATTTTAAACCCATTTAGTTGGCCTGGGCTCATTTTTATCATACATTCTGAAGAAAAAAATCATATCATCACTAACCTATTTGCAATGGGGCCCTTGAATGTTGGATCGTATTTCTTGGCTGTACCTGTTCAGAAAAATAAAGATAATGAAAACAACGAGAACACAGATTCTTTTCAATCTATTCTTTAACAGTATCAAACAATGAAAAACTAATTTTTACAGAATTGTTCAAGTGCAATCACCGCAAGAACAAAATAGCCTGGAACATTCTTGTTTCCTCCAGTTACATTCAATATTCAATTTCAGCCATCTGGGGAAAATCTAGGATTTTTGGAAGGGGGGTTAGGCCTTACATATTTTTTACCTGTTAAAGCAAAAAAATAGAAAGAGAAAGGCCAACCAGGCCTGGTCAGAGATTGTTATTGTAAATGCAAAAAAAAAGCATCCTCCCCAAAAAAGGGTAACTGGTCCTAGACTGTGGACTGGACTTGTTGCAAAAGTCAAAAATACAAAAGATAAAAATATTTTTTTCACAATTGGCACAGGGAGGGGGGTATTGACAGCCCTCTACATTGTATCTTCCCCTGGACATGCATTAGAATATAATGATAACTGCAGAGTACGGTACCAATTTCTGCATTGGAAAAGCCATATCCAATGCAAACAAGATGGGAGTGGGTTTGTTGACAGTAAACACTGCTGACCCAATACTGACATCTTCAGATTGAACCCCTTGGGTACGGATGATGCCATATGGCGTCAAAAAACATGTGCCACCAGGCCGGATGATGCCATTGGCCGCCGTTTGTGCAGTTTCAATCCATTGTTAGATTATTGTTTATGTCATGCTTGACTGCACAAACACATTGTAGCGGTTCAATTTGGCTGCCAGAACCACTGCAACACCCCGACGTCTCCCGTAAAATACCGTGCCCAAGGGGTTAAGCAGGTTTAGGTCAGTTCAACATTTGCATAATATTCAATGCAAAAGACATTTATAAATATATCATGAACTTCTATGGTGTAGAGATGCTTTATATTTTAAGTACATTTTAAACATGCTGGTAAGTGGTTTCTATGAAAAAAAAGTATTAGTAGTAATTAATAAATAAGTAGGATTCCTTTGCTTTTAAATTGTAAGTGAAAATTCATGCCTGGCTGAAGTTATTTTTGTCATTTAAAGAAATGCAAAACTAAAGTAAACTAAAGTAAAAATGTCACAACATTATAAGTTTACATTATGTACATTGTAGGTTTATTGTCTTCTACAATATGTGGCATATGTTCAGTTTTTTTCCCATGTTGTCTATTTTTGCTTGTTCTGTTTTTTCTTCCTCCCCATGTAATCAACTACATTAATATTATAATGTACATACATGTATATGTATGTAAGCCACAACATTACTATTATATAAATACCTCCCAGCTTGACTTTTCCAATGTGAATGTATTAACATCATATTCCTTGTGCAAGAAACACAAATGTGATAATTTTGGCTGTTCATGAAACTGAACTATAAATGTCTGACAACCCATCTTTTATACATGATTGATTTTGCACAACATTTCCATTAATCATACAAATTAACTAATTAATAATTACCATTTTTAATTTATAAATAATAAATTATTTGATTCAAAAAGGTTGAGAAATTACAGTGCCCTAGCTCCCTGTATATGTAGGTTTCTACAAATAATGTGCACATGTTGGTTGAGTGGGAAGTTTTCAAAATTAAAAAGGTAATTATTCTAACAAATATGACCTTCCATGCATGCATGTGTACGGGGATGTGTTGGAATATAAAATTGCTGTCATGTTTGATTTCTATGTGTCAAACAACAAATTCTCCTTGTACATAGTTCAATCACCATACAATCAACCAATTCATGGAAATATCCTGCAAATTATACTCCAGCAATATCATTTACAAGCTGGTGCACAGACACAAACACAAACACAATTCAATATTTCATTCTGAACCATTTTGTATGCAACAATAATGGCCGTTCAACAGTTTACATTGTGTCCCTGTTGCTTAGCAACTGTGCCACCTGACAATGGCTACAGTCAAGAGCATTACACAGCAACAATAGGTTTCCTGCTGAAGAGTTGTGGTGCTACATGAAAGGTAACCGACAACATACATAAATACAGGCAGCCATGCTGGGCTGTGATGTTACAACGGGAAATTAGTCGAATCATGGAGATATACATTGTACAGTACACGTAGAACCTGACTATATGGGCCGATGAAACTGCATGTGTTTGTGATGTAAAACTTGCAGATTAATCAAACATAGGCCTACAACCACAAACCGAAACCATCCATACATGTAGAACGTGTACAAAAAATGCCAAGAAAACGAATTTTCGTAAAAATAACAGTTAAATAACCGTATATAACATGAGGATGATTCATTATCTGAAGTCATTATTTAGCTAATCAGACTAATTAGTTTCATGGAAATTGCCTGGTCTCCATACAAAAAAGCAGAATTTTGGTTTTCCTGAACTGAAAGGCAAACACTGTGTGTACAGGTTCTGTATACGTCCGAGGACAAGAGGAGAAAGAAAATACAAAGGAATCTTTCAGTCCTCGCAGGTCAGTCTTTTGTTGAAATCGGTCCTCGGACGTAAAAATACGTGCTTTTTAAATATTAGTCTATGGGGTTGGGTTACATTAAAGAAACAATAGGAAACACAAAGCATTGTCCTCGGAAGTATTGGGAAAGTATGACTGCATGTGCACACAGTCTACTTTCCCTACTCTACCAGGACAATGCTTTGTTATTGTTCCTATAATATAACCCAACCCCATTAGACTAAGCACCGTCTCATGACTCTGGAATCAATTTTCCACTTTAAATGCTCCAGGTTTTTGTTTTAACCTACTCTAGTGTGAAAGAAAGTCTTTGATCATGACTCCTTGAACCTTCAGAGGTATTAGGATACAATCACTTCCATTCTTGCATTAAAAATGATGCCCCTAAATTTGGATTTTCTGACATTTGTGCCTTTGATCATCTACCCCTTCTGAAGACTAAATTATAGGGCTCTAGTAATCAATTTCCATATAAATAATAATTTTTTTGGGGTGGGAGGGAACTAAATTATTTATTTTCTGGGGCAGGCCCCAATTACTCTTATTAAAGAAAACTCCTATGATTGAAATTCAAGAGGCTTGTTGTCCAGTGTTTTGGATTTCATTGACTTTTGTTTTTTCTGAGAACCGACTCCTGACTCAATCAGCAAATGTTATTACCTTATCAAATTAATTGGCATTCATTTTGACAAATTTGATACATTCTTCAGTGTTTTCTGTTCAAGTTTGTGATAACTGCTTTTTTTTATAACTGCTTTTCAATACTTTTAAAAAGGAACAGAATACAATTTTGATGACAACCTGAATTAATTATGTCCTTCTGTAAGCAAACTATGAGACTGAAAAAAATATGCATAAAACAAGAGTAGCGTCTTGTGTGATTCAAACACATTTTGCTTTCTCTGGGTTGTATTTTTAGGTCTGTTTTTTTCCCTTTATAGTCCTAGATCCAGTCGATACATCTGAAGAAAATGGATCCTCATTAATCTGTAAATGAAGGACATGGATGGTTTCACCATTGCTATAGCAACCACTGCATCACCGGCACTGATTACCAAACCTATATAATCATGACAATTGGCTCATTAGCAAACTGTAGAAGCTGGGAATGACTTATTATGAAAAGTTTCATTCTTGAACAAGGGAAATCTATCCCTTGTAATACACAAGTCAAAAATTGATGTTTGCAGGAGACATCCTGCCAGGTTATTTTACTTCATAATTTATTCCCCATCTATTTCAGTTTACCAAATAAGCAAAAGGGGGCACCATAGTAAAATGTAACAGACATAAACAGACAAGCAATATTGCTATAGACAAGGAAAAAGAGGAAACAGCAAAGAAATAAACGCTGGCTCACATCCAATTATCTTTGGTTATTTCTTTTCAAGTTGCCAAATAAAACAATAAAAAAATTCCAGTCTTAGATACTATTTTGGAAGCCAACAATATGATTTGACATCCACTTTTTACAAACCCTTTATAGCATACACAAACCTCTCTAATTCTGTATCAATCAAACAAACAAACAATATTTTGAGGTACGTAGAAAAAGCACAAGCTTTTACTGTGGTTTTTCTCAATGAATTTTATGAGTTCAAGGGTGATGACAACCCGAAATTGTTCTCCACCTTATATCTCCAAAAGCTATTACAAAAGCTAATAAGCATTAGGATGAAATTTTAAAAAAATAAAAAAATATTTATATGCCAGAGTGCAAGAGGACTAACTAATTGTAACAGACTGTACCTAATCATGACAAAACATACGTGTACTATTTGAAACAATACAACATTTATTTTTAAACCACAGATCATTTATGCACAATGGTCAACTCATGCAGAACAAAAAATCAACGACTTTAACACAGAGCATGGTTAATGTAAAAAGTGATACCTTCGGAGACTGTAGTCTAAGGGAATATTTGATAAAAGTTAGGAGGTTCTGACATATACTATATTCCAAAGTTGTTTTGTTTTTTGTTTTTTGTTTTTTGGTTTTTGGTTTGGTTTGGTTTGGTTTGGTTTGGTTTGGTTTGGTTTGGTTTGGTTTGGTTTGGTTTGGTTTGGTTTGGTTTGGTTTGGTTTGGTTTGGTTTGGTTTGGTTTGGTTTTAGTACACTGTATTTGAGAAAGAGTCTGCTAGGATCGAATTGTCAGAGCCTTGACTTTTATTACTTTGTCTTTGGTTCATTCTGGTTTGCAAAGTATTTGTGAGAGGTGGCATATTATTTTCTCTGGAAAATATTAATATTTGTCTCATCAACACGAGATATCAGAATCAATTCAACCATGGACTTTTATTTTATTCTTAAATAAAACAAGGAGGAAATAGTTTACATGTGAATTTCACTTTACTCAACTTTAATTAGGCCCTAAAAATGTATGCAGGGCCGCAATGGAAACCAGTTTTAAACTATTTTTCTGGGCACACCGGCCTGGCACTGGGTAAAGAAATACATAAATTAATGTTTTTACACTGCTATGATTGAACCGCACAACAAGTGATGTTCAGAGATCCAGAACCAGCAGCAGGATTCATGGTTCAACCAGAGAAAGGAACACAAGTGACTTAATTATAAGGAATTAACTTGAATTCAACAAAAGCTAGACCCAACATGCCTAAAAAAAAACGGCGAGAGACCGCGTTGACAGACAGCGCGCTGGGTACTTTACATCGCCGTGCGTGTGGCACACGGCCAAGTCAAAAACGCAAATTCGTCAGCAAAACCATATCCACCACTTTCTCAACAAAACTCACCATATTTCGGCTTTTCACCATCCTCACCACCAGTAAGAGCCACCCCGTCCTCCACTTTCCCTTTCTTTCCCATATTCCAGATATTTCAGTCAGTGTTTGTACAAAATTTCAGCCATTACGTGAATACCGCCAAGCAACACCTTCTCAGTTCCAAGCCCACGGCCACGAAGCTCGAAGTTATTGATCTCTCTATATTTGCATATTTACAATAATGGTGACGTCAAATGGGGTTGCTTGGTCACGTACAAGGCGCGTTGCACGCATCGAGTACACAGTTTATACTAGTAGTAACACAATGGGCCTATACCGGTGGTACCAAGTAGTCTCTCATCACGTAGGCACATTGCCAAAGTGGCAGCGTCATGGATATCGAGCCCATGCGTGATGTGGAAAACCTTGCATGCTTCATGGTAACCATCATTTTTTCTCAAGATCCGTTTTGGGGTGGGGATTCTTTTTAAGAAGTAGAATTTCCCTTTCTTTGGAAATCAGGCTTATTTTCTATAACGACAATTTTTATCTTTCTCTAATAGGGCTATTCTTCAGTCCCGCCTCAACGACTGCATGGCAGCCAACAAATCACCCCCCCCCCCCCCCCACTCCCCCAAAAAACAAAACAAAACAAAACAAAACACCTTTTCGGGGCTGAAGATAAATCATAGGGCAAACCTCACTATTTATTTCTTCTTTTGATTTTCGGGGAAAGGTACCGGTATCCTTCTTGAACACGTGATACTTCATAATTACCAGAGGGCAAAATTTTTGTTTAAATATATTTTTCTATTTTTTTCGCCTTTTTTCCCCTTCAGATTTGGGTGTCAAAAACCCAACGTATATTAGGTCTACAAGTTACAACGTATTATGGTTTTTACGGCGGTAAACTACATGTGTTACGACTTACCAAGTTATAGTAATAAGAATCTGGGGGCTCTATATCACCATAATAAGTCCCTAATTGAGAGAACTAAAAAACTAAAACAAAACACTTGAATACATTTTCAAAGTGAACAAAGAAACTGGCAGGAGCGGGATTCGAACCTGCGACCTCCGGGATCGGCGCTCTACCAACTGAGCCATCCTGCCCCATGTTGGCGGTCTCCCAAATTGTCAGTATCCTTTTATGAAACTTAAAATTATTCTCCAGTGCAGGGGATTCCGCGCGAGGGGTCGGGTCCCTCCCCTCAATAGTGCAGGTTTTGTCAATAAATCAGCTACGGGTCGGGGAGGGTGGGGTTAGGCAGCGGCGTAGCCAACTTGGGGGCGTACGCCACCCCCATAAGGAAATCGTCGTCGTTTTATTTCATCAGTTTGATAATTAATCATCTAACGCTATAATCAGCTTCCCTAGGCCTAGGTTTGTTTGATAAAAGAACGATCATTGACCGTTCAAATTCACTTTATCGAGTTAACGAGGTCCACGTCGTTGTTCTTCAAGTTGACAAAGTAAAATCTTGTCTTACCATACTTAGATGTCACTCTTCCTTCCTCGGACTCTGTGACGGTTTCAATTTTGGCCATCTCCACACCTCCGGAGAATTCGATGCTTTTCTAATTTGGTTCAAGTCTACCGAATAGACGCAACTCGCTGAAACTTCAAGGAAACACAACGATCCGCGTTTCATGCAGTAGGCTACCTGTTCTTGGCGGAACTTCAGTCCATTAAAATAATTCCGGGTTCGAGGTTCGCATTCTGGGAATTAAGCTATTCACGATCATAAATTCAAAGCGAATCTTTTCAAAAAGATCACTTATGAATGCGTCATACCATGACCTAGCTGTATAGATGGATCACGTGTCAGGCACTGGTCGCATGTGCACGAACAATGTCAACCATAGGCCCCCTAAGCAAACAGTAAGTGCAATTTAAACCAAGTTACAGCAAATATTATGACGCGTCCTCACATATTTACCCAATTGTGGGTAACGTGAAAACAGAAACTACCCAAAATTTAAGTAAATCTATCTGAACACAATCGGATAAGAGTAGATCTGGGCCTACCAACATTTTGGGTATAGTTGCAGGTTTCACCCACAATTGGGTAAATTTAACCCCATGATTTTTCAGTGTGTCATGTGATATTTGGGCAACACCCTAAATTAACTGCCGATCTTGCCTTACTAAACAGAAAGCCACCACTGTGAACAAAATTAAAAACACCCGAAGCGTTGACGCAATTATTTTTTGTGGTATCGTATCTTCTGAGTGAACCTCACGCCGATACCCGATAGATTTCGTATCAACAAACACTAGGCCTATGATCAGAATGTCCATTGGCAACTAGTTTGACCTACCAAAAGATAAGACGCTACTGAAATTTCATCTTTGCATCAAAATATTTCCAAACTTGTCTGCATGTGACACGCCCTGAATTAATTGCCGTATGTTCCTTCCCACCGTTAGAGCCTGC
Source organism: Hippasteria phrygiana (assembly GCA_037893225.1). Classification (NCBI taxonomy): domain Eukaryota; kingdom Metazoa; phylum Echinodermata; class Asteroidea; order Valvatida; family Goniasteridae; genus Hippasteria; species Hippasteria phrygiana. Next base: position 279,200 of record JAZGUH010000511.1, on the reverse strand, counting down.
GTGCAACGGGCACGCGACCACTCCGCGTGAGATTTTAGAGAGGAGGGGGGGGGGGGGGGGGGGGGGAGGGGGGGGAGGGCTGAACAAAAAAAGATCTGCAGGAAGAGGGCAGTGAAACAAAGACCAAAATAATTCCAAAAAGATATGGGGCTCAATTATTTGAACATTTTGTTCTTTAACATTGCATTTAAAGCTTGCGTTTGGTTTATTGCTTATTAGAAACACTTGATTTGCTGAAGTCGAAATAGGACTATAGGGTTGATGGAGACAGGAGTGCTGGGGGAGACATGAGTGGGTTTGTGCCCCAATAAGCCAGGGAGAATCCGTGGAGTAAGGGAGGGACGGGGCATCCCGCCCCTAAACCACGGTTATGACATTGCACGACGCGCATTGACATAAACGATCCCATGTGAACGTGCAGTACTGTGAAGTTCCCATACTTTATTACTTTTATAAAATAGACGAATTAATGAACACATAAGAAAATTTAAGTACTGTGATTCAAAAGATAAACAAATAGTATACAGGAAGCGTGAATATAACAATGGATACAATTGCTAAATATACATATATATAAAACCCTTACAAGTGAAAAAATATATTTGTTGTTGCAGACAATACACCCGAGTACATGATTAACAATAAAAAGTACTAAAAAGTTAAAACTTGTTCCAGTCTATGAAAAGGTTTTGCCTTACCGGACTGTTATGATTCCCCACACGAAGATCAATGGCACTTGCCACATGCGAACCCTGTTTTAGAGATGGGACTAAAACAGTTTAAGCTGTATAATTCTACAAGGACAGAAGTGTTTTAAGCAGAAATTCCAATTTAATAGCATTATTTAATGTTTTTTTAAGTTCTTGCATGAGGCCTTGATAACTCCGAAATAACAGTAGCGTTTAGAATTTGGAATGAGTATTGTTCAATTCATGGGTTTCAAAGGAATTTGGTAAACTCGTTTGGTGCTTGGGATCTTGATGGACAACAGAAGGTGGAAAACGGCAATTTTGAACAGTTGTAAGCAAATTAATAGATTAATAGTTGTAAGAATTTAATAGAATGAGCACTACTCAAATCATGTTTTGTTGGAATTTGATGGTTGCTCTCTCCATGCCAAAAAAGTGTAAGAATTTGATTGGGAGCAAATGACACTTAAAAGAAAATAATTCAGCTGTAAGTCTTTCATTGTAGGCCGGGGTAACCTAAAACTACTCAAGTCAAATTATACTGTGTACATGATCATCTTTAACTTCCACATATTTTGAAAGTTTTAACTGGGACCACAAACTGTCCTCATTGCATTTTTAATTTTCTGATACAGAATGCGGGTAACATCTTCAATTACACACAATTCAAGTACTGTGTTCTATTTCATAATTGCATTTACATAATCATTTGATAAAACAGAAGACAACCGATGTACAAAAATATCATCAAATACCGTATATTCCTCTTACACAATTTCCTTCAAATATGTACATCAATTGTAAAGACATTTCATATACCTTGTATGATTGGCTGTTTGTTCACTACAAGTGTATAACAATACACCATCCAATCAAATATGGTACTATTATTAAATGGCAGATAAAGTGAAACATGTTTTGGATTTTTTAATGACATTATCACCTTGTAGCATATAGAAACCTCTTACAGAGAAAGTCACACTGTACAGTCTTTTCTTTTAGTATGAATGAAATACTAGATTGTATAATTTTTAAACACCTGATTCAAGTTTTGTACAAAACTAATCTGCCTGGCTGTATTATACGCACCATTGTCTGGAAGGCAAAGTTCACTCACTTCAGTGATATTTTTTATTTTCTTCACAAAAATCTGATATGAAATATTCCATCAAAAAAAACCCAAAGCCTTGAAGTATCAGTCACTGACTCACAATTTCTGTATCACAACACTGACAAAAACTCAATCTTAACTGCAAGTTTTGGGTTATAACTTCTGATATAAACTTAAATTCTTCATGTAATTTTGTTATTGGATGTACATTATTGTAATTCCCACATTCTTGAACAAAATAACACCATGGTATAGCAACAAAAAATTATGTTGTAATATGGTGAATGGGTTTGGTAGACCCTCAGTCGGGAACTGATCACAGGAGATACTATTTGTGTATTGTTTATTAACTGTAACATACCCATCTGTACATCACTGGTGTTATTACTATAGTACATGTTATACACACACAGTCATGTTATACACACACACACACCCAGTCATGTAAACGGGTGCAATCGTGGACCTCCCATTGTTCCTCTTTTGTTTATACTCTAACTTTTTCGGAAGGCCTCCCATTGGTTTTGTACACGATTTTCAATCGTGGACGTTAGGTCAAACGTGGACCCCTTTGTCTACGCTCGAATTCTTTTGTCCTAGGTCCACGATTGCCGGCATATACAAACTCACCCACACAGTCGTACTTCCCCAATACGTCCGAGGACAATGCTTTGTGTTTCCTATTGTTCCTTTAATATAACCAACCCCCATAGACTAAGCACGTATCCTTACGTTCGAGGACCGATTTCAACAAAAGACTCTACGTTCGAGGACTGAAAGGTTTCTTTGTGTTTCCTTTCTTCTCTTGTCCTCGGAGATATATACAGTGCACGTACACACAGTCGTACTTCCCCAATACGTCCGAGGACAATGCTTTGTGTTTCCTATTGTTCCTTTAATATAACCAACCCCCATAGACTAAGCACGTATCCTTACGTTCGAGGACCAATTTCAACAAAAGACTCTACGTTCGAGGACTGAAAGGTTTCTTTGTGTTTCCTTTCTTCTCTTGTCCTCGGAGATATATACAGTGCACGTACACACAGTCATGAGTGGGTCAAGCTATACGAGAGAGGACTTGGGACAATGGGTGATTAGGGATAACAATGACACCGAGGACTTGGGCAAAGTCCTCGGGAGAATTTCATGTACAAACCTTATGGGAGCTGTTCGGAAAATGTTAAAGTACAAACAAAGGGAACAAAAGAAGGGTTCCATTCATAGTCCCCAGGAGGATAGGAAAACGCACGTGTTTGTTTTACTATACTACTGAGAACTTGGGACGTTTCCTTCCATCGTTCCCTTTGTACTTTACTTTTTCTCAACATGCCCCATAAGGTTTGTACATGACTTCTACCGAGGACTTGGGCTCAGGTCCTCAGTTGTATTGTTATCATTAACCCTAACAGTCCTGAATCCTCCAATTTCAATATGATTTTCCACACACCTTGGGAGTTAGGGTTTTAATCCCCATTGTCCTCAGTCATAATGGATAACATGTACGTTATGTCTAAGTACTGAAATACACCCCAAGGTGCCCCATCACTATATCCTTGGTGCATTACTACTTGGGAAAATAGAAACACAGACCTTTCAACAAAATTCTATTGATAAAAAACAGAACTGTGATAAAATGTGTCAATGCATACAAACAAAACTTACAAAATAACAAATGACATTTTGTACATCTAAAATGAAAAATAATACAATAACCTGGCGATGTTTGAGAAATATATTTGTACAGCTACATGCCCATGTTAGTGTCATCTATAGACACAGCAAAATTACATCCTATAGTATGTTTGTCTAAAATAGAATGTCAAAATACTGGATTTTTAAACCTTTCTAAAAAAATAAAACAAAATGTGATACACGTACCTAGAAAATATTTAACCATGACAAAACATGGGAAAAAGATCAGCCTGTGTTTATATACCAGATTAAATGTCTGAAAAATCATTTCACTCTCAATATCACATATTCTCACTCAAAAGCTACATGTTTTTAAGGTTTCACCAGACACACAAAACCCTTATTGTGCTTTACACAGACAAAACACAATCAACCTGTTCACTATAATATTAAAAAAACATATGGGATTTCCATAACTACACAAAATACTTTAATTGAATCTTCCATTGCTTTAATATTTGTGTTTATATTTGGAACCTCATAGGGTTTCCATGAAATGAGATTTCATGACAGAAATAGATTTTCTTTTAAAGCTGTTTGTTAAAAAACTGAACAACTTTTTGATTGCTGGACACAAAGTCGCTTGAATTTAGCTGCCAATTTTGCAAGAACACTGATAAATGAATCTAACATAAGAATTGAAACAGTTGTTACAAGCAAAAAAGTTATTCTGATGTCTAGAGAGGTATGTCAAAGAGGAAGAATGATAAAAGGGCTTCTCCTTGCGGCACGTCATACGGTTGCTTTTGTCGGACCACAAACACAATTATTTTGTGATGACATCAAACTGAAGTTATTGTACGAAGAATTTGATGAGTTTTCCTACTTCAAGTTTAACCTTGTCATTCAATACATAGTAGAGGTGCTATTTTGAACAAACAACGGCTTAAGTGAATTTCAACTACAAGCAAATATCTCAGGTTTTGTTTCAAGGGTCACTGGACTAAAATGAAGAAATGTTGTGCCCGATCACCTTGTATTTGTAATGACAAACACAAAGTTCAATAGATATAATATTGTTATCAATGCTTTACCATTCATTTGCATTTTTCAAATAAGACAGGAACCCCATAGAATGTCTGCAATGGACATTTACCACTCACATTCGTCATCATCTTCGTTATCCGTCATGGGTTTCTTGTTCTTCTTACCACAGATCTTCATCATTGACTTGGACATGTAGTAAGGTTTCTCGGCTGAACCGTCATGGCGCTCAAGATCTTCCAAGAAGCAGAGAAAAATGGTATCCACAGCCATATCAAAGACACTGAAGAAGCATTTAGCGATGACGTACACTCCCAGACCAATCACCTGCAAGGAATGGAGATGGAATGGTTACTGTTCTTCGTTTTGACAAACTTCTTTTCTTACACGTAAAAGCAGTGTTAGGTTTAAACAGCAACAACAACAGTTTTTGCCGAGTACAGTAAGTCTCCCACCTATATTTAGCTAACCCTACCTGTAATCATTGAGACGTTTTTGATAGCCATGGTTACAATTAGGTCTTGAGGAGGCAATTTTCAAAATTTATTTTGATCGAAATACTCGTGACGGACAGAATGTCTCACATCAAATAAATGACAGGATCATAAATGATCGTTGTGTAGTTTATTCTATTTATATTAACTTATGTATAGCACAGCTACCGTCTGTGCTGAAAACACATTTACACTTATAACGAGTCAGTAAAATGCGATCACTGTGCAAAGACTGATTATGCCGCAGTCACTAACAAAGGCGCAGTGCTAATCATACATGACCAAAACTTCTCTAAATACACCCAAAAAGATGGTTTTCTTATACTCCATAAACGTGGGCTGCAATAAAATATCTGACGGACTGGAAGACAAAGCCAAAGTACAAAGCTTTTCACATCAGATTTAAACCGGAGCCAAGTTTCATAAAGTTGCTCAGACCTAAATACCACCAAGTCACTTTTCCTGCCCCCCAAAAATTGGCCAGTGACCAGTCCCAAACAATACAGATCACACATCATTCTAGCTAGTACTTATAGTTTCTTGCTCACCAAATCATCTCTACAGCAAGTCATTTTTTGTGATTGACAGCTCCATGGATTGTGCTCGATAAGTGTATCTGCTCTTCTATCCTTTGTTTAAACCCTTGTGTCCGGCTGTTATTGATGGGTTGCTGGTATGCTAAGAAAGGGCTGTGCAGCCAAGTGTAAATGCAAACAATAGGCACCACATTGAATAGAGTGGTCCTATTCATCACACTTGGAGCCCCCTTTCGTGTGAATGAAAGGTTTGCTTGAAAAAGCTCCATCTATACATTACACTCCCATTCAAAAACAATATATAGTTGAAACATGAATGGATTGAGTACGTGCAGTAGTGCGCACATAGACATCAACCGTGCAGGTGGTCTTTTTCAAATCGCGACCATGGCCGTAGTCTGTATTCAAGAGGGTAATGACAAAATTTGAGCTCCATGTACAACTTTACTTACAATGATGACAATCCAGTAATAGTTGACGTCAGGGACATCAAGGATACTAGACACCCAGGTGATTTGATTGGTGAAAAAGAAGAATGCGGCCACTGAGATACCCCCAGTGATGCATAGGATTCCCAGCAGAATCAAGAAATCGGTGATCTTATTGATGACGGCAACTCTGTCAAGATTGAGACATTCACACATTGTAAATTAATAAAAACAGGTAGCTGTTTTTAAACTAAATTTTTAAAGGTAGGTTATAAAAAAACTAAATTTTAAATGGTCCTGTAGATAATTCCGATTACTGCATTGGTGTGGAATAATATACCACTACAATTTTTGTTGCCAACTGCAATGACTTGAAATACAGTAGAACTTCACTATAACGAACAACGCTATACCGAACAATTGGCTGTAATGAACATCCTCTTTGGCTCCTAAATTGATATATTCAATACATACCATTATTCACTATAACAAATTCCGCTATACCGAACATTTGGCTGTAATGAACATCCTCTTTGGCTCCCAAATTGATGTATTCAATACATACCATTATTCACTATAACGAACACCGCTATACTGAACATTTGGCTGTAATGAACATCCTCTTTAGCTCCCAAATTGATGTATTCAATACATACAATTATTCACTATAACGAACACCGCTATACCGAACATTTGGCTGTAATGAACATCCTCTTTAGCTCCCAAATTGATGTATTCAATACATACCATTATTCACTATAACGAACACCGCTATACCGAACATTTGGCTATAATGAACATCCTCTTTGGCTCTCAAATTGATGTATTCAATGCATACCATTATTCACTATAACGAACACCGCTATACCGAACATTTGGCTGTAATGAACATCCTCTTTGGCTCCCAAATTGATATATTCAATGCATACCATTATTCACTATAATTTGTGTGCATCCCAGTGGTGTTTTGTACATAATTAATAAAATTAAATTCCTGAATAAGCCCCCTGCTGGAAAAGCCACGCCCCCTGCTGGAAAAGCCACACCCCCACAGTTCAAGAGTACTGACCTGATAATATTCCTCATCAGTAAGAAGAATGCATCTTTGGCAGAGCTGCAGAAATTCTTTCCGTAGATGGCGATCTGTTGAACAACCAACATCATTTGTGCTTATATACAACTGTGACTAGACATCACAAGATGAGACTAAAGTTTCTATATGGAATTGGAAGAAAAGGAAGGGTGAGATTGGCCAAAAATGAAAATCTACGAAATCTGCAGTGTTTGGAGCTCAGAGCAATGTAGAGTCTATGGTTTGTATTTGCCTAAAGGAACCCTTAAAATACCTGTTTCTATTGGCCTATATCCACTTTTACAGGTAATCAGGATTTCCAGATTTCAAAAGAGATTCTTGAAAAATTCTGAAAGTTGTGCAAAAACTGAACCGGACACACATTGTACCATTACAACCCTCCTCAGGCGAACATATACTGACCATGATGTAAGCATTCTTGTTCAGAAACTTCAGAAACTTCTCCAGACAGTAGAAGCAGCACTTGAGACACTTCAGGATGAAACTCACAACCTTGTTGTCTTTGCCTGTCAAACAAAAATGCATGAAATTGCAAATCCCGCTGAAGTGTATATGTTCCAAGGTTTGCTGCATGCTCAATTTGTATTCACATAATTTGTACATAAAAAGGAAAATATGGTCCAATCTTATGGAATAAATTCATCAAGGTGTCAAACTGAATTACAAAATTACAGAGGGAGCAAGGACAAAATTCCCCCTCCCATTAAGAATAATTGAAAATTTGCTGTCCAATATTAAGAAGTGTGCTTCATAACTGGTCAGGATTCTTATGATTGTACTATGAACAATTAAATCATGGATCAATAAACAGAGACACTTTTTCTTACACTACATACATTGGCCTGACCTTTGATATAAGAAACGATGGGTGTGGCCGACCAATATATAATTGTGTACATAAATGGATAATGTGAAGCTGTGATTGATCTCCTCATACCTTTCTTGAGTTGTACTTCAGCATACTCCAGCAAGACTCGAATGATTTTAATGATTGCAATAATCAGAGAACCAAAAGCAATGGAACCCATATGGTACCTGAATTGAAAGAAAAAAACCAATTATAATCCAAAAACCTCCAAATGCTCATTCAGTATCTTTCTATCAATCGATCCTCATTTAAGCAAGCCCAGCCAGAAATGAAAAGAATAATTCTTCAACAGATTCCAGAGAAATTATCCCAATTTTCAGACCTACATGTATAGACCCGTCGATGAGAGTAACTCACCTCCACCTTATTTTTTACACAGAAACTTCGTACAGCTCCCTCAGGATCCCTCAAAGGTCAGATTTGCATATATGTACAAACAATTTTGGATACTTTTGGGGGGCGTGTGCTAAAATGTCTTTAAAAATGGCTTTTGTATCATATAGAATTCTTCTATATGGTAAACATTCGGCTTCAATGAGCATCTTCTTTGTCTCTCATAGTGCAGTGTATCATATACACTATACTGAGCATTCATGTTAACGTGATGTCATTTATTATTACAATAAGCCACTTCACAGTTCCAACTGCACATGTGCACATCATGATTCACAAACAGTTTGCCACACGCATGAAAAAATCTCAGCGGGTTACTAACCAAACCAAAGAAAAGTTATTGTTTTGAATTAAATGTTGAATTTTTTTTAACGGCATTGTGGTTTCAGATTTTTGTATGCCGCAACTTTTGTGTGAACAAAAGTTTCCATCTTATTTTTAGTTAGATAAAACATTGCAGAATGTGGATTCGGTTACCACGCCCCACATAGACCTGTGAGCAATTATCTGCTTTGTTTATCTCCCAAAACCAAATCGTTCAGTCTTATATGTGCACGAGTAGTTGAATTTCTGAACATGCCCATTACATAGGGTACCTCAAAGCTCTGTAGAATCCTCCCCACAGCGGCAGTGCAGGTACGTCCTGGGGTTTGTGATAAGCCCAGTAATAGGAGGCAAATGCTCCAGATAACGTCACCTGACCCAGAGCGACTACAAACTCCATCAGCCAGAACAAACCAAACAGATTGTAGAATTGTAGATAGATGGTGTAGTCTGGCAAGGCGTAGGAATGGAACATGCAGGATACACCAGGGTCAGTGTTCTCTTCAGCAAATTTCTAGTACAGATACAAAATGGTAGACAGTTGTTCATTCACACAAGATTGAAAGTTCAAAGTACACAAGTGGTTTACCTTACTTGGTATCGAGTGGTCAACTAGTAAATGCAAAGGTCATGGGTCTGAACAGGAAGTCTACCCCAAGTCACCTTGTATTTTCCCCCCAAAGCTTACATCATTTCTGCTTCTTTGATTAATATTGCCATGGCAACTACTGGAATTAATTGGGGTGTCATTTTTGTGTGTGCGATTTTTACTGTTTTCTGCTTGTTTGCATCAACTTGCTACTGTAAAAAATAAATATAAGCAACTCACTGGGATCACTTTAAAATTCAAACTTCTACAATAAGCTTGTATTGTATCCTTAAAATAACATAATAATAATAAGTTAATTTTGAAACAACTTTTAAACAGATATTTACACTGACATGACTATGTGTGCAATCACTCATAACCCTGAACCCTTTTACACGATCAAGTGAACAAGGATGCATTCTATCATTTGCCAAATTTTTTGAGCACTTCCAATGGAAAATGTTTGGTGTCCTTTAATAGTCAACATTGGCAGCATTCACGTATGACAAGATATCCACTACGGATAAAGTGATAATGATTGGATAGTATAATCACCGATATGAAAAAGATGAAAAGAGGGCGACTTACTGCTGGGTCACATTCAGTGACATTCATCATAGAGACATTTGCTCCATAAAGAACATAGGTAGCTTTGTGAGAGGTTGCTAGGAAGCTGGTTACCATGATTGCTGTCAAGGAAATCTCAACAATTATAAAATTAGCCTTATCTCGTATAGTTCATTGAAATCAGCATTGTTATTGTGAAAATTGGGGGGGGGGGGGAGAATGACACCAAGTGTCCTGTGAAACAATGATAAATATCAGTTTCCAATATGACTGGTCCGATGCTAAGACAGCTAGTATGATGAACTTGGGTTGGTCATTGTTAAGATGAAGGTTGCAACCACCACCCCCCCCCCCACAAAAACAACCTTTGACAATACAGTGCTAGTTACACATAACTGAATTTGATTCAAAAGCTATACTAAATGGTATTGTCAACTCGAGTCTAGACCATAATCAATGGATTATTTGGAAATGTTTTGATAATCTCACTGCTAAATGTTGCCAAGTTCTGACTGAAGTATCTTATCAAGAAACAATGTAATTGTTAGTAGAAGCATTTTATACTTGAATATTTATTGCAAAGGATACACGGCAATCGTAGCCCAGAGCGTAATGATAATAACTTGAAGAACGAAAGGAACAATCGGCCAGAATAGGGTCGATGTCATTGACCCCACAGCTCTATAGGATATAGGAGAATATCAAATGGCAAATGATAAAATATGAATGGAAGGGTGAAGATTGGCATCTAGAATTAGAAACCAATGTGGTATTTCCCATGGTTTAATTTGAAATATATAGCTTGCTATTTTAACCATCAATAGAATATGGTAGATTTCATCCAAATAAACGCAGGATAACTTGAAATGAAAGAAATCTAAGAAATCATTCAATTTTGTTTACAACAATTACTTAGTTGATTGCAAATTACTGCGGGAAATAAGTTAAAACTTTAGTGTGACGTATTGCCTTAAATTTCTGAACTGTTCATGTAATACAGAAGTGGAATTAAAATCAAGACCAGACTCTAGTTTTTATTTTGAGGGTAGTAGGAGTGGGCCCTTACTTGCTAGCTTCTTTAATCAGTTGTACAGCGATGCGGATGCGGGAACACAGACACAGTGTGACTAGAACGATGATGAGCAATAGAATAGACAGAGTAATACCTGTAAATTACAAACACACAGACTAGGTTAATGATCGGCAGTAGAATAGACAGAGCAATACCTGTAAATTACAAACGGACTAGGTTAATGATCAGCAGTAGAATAGATAGAGCAATACCTGTAAATTACAAACGCAGAGACTAGGTTAATGATCAGCAGTAGAATAGACAGAGCAATACCTGTAATTATCAAGACACGCAATGTCAATCTTGTTTGCAGTGAATAGTATTTTTGAAATTTGTGACTGGTAATTGATATTTTTCATGCAATTTACCGACAGATGATGATGCTGATTGTTTCAGGCAAAGAAATGCTTTGCCAACACAACAAGTTACCTTGACAAAGACATGATTAAAACAGCTTTCATCAGACGATTCACGTCTCCTTCAGTAGATCAAGTTAACTGTCACATCACTATTTACTAACCACGCTTGGCATGATGTATCAAAACACTATGGAAAAAGTAGACTGATTATTACGCAGCGCTCCTTGATGTACTGACCAATCACAGCAATGACTACGGTCCAACAAAAAGTCTGACAAAGGTGAGGGACGTGTGATGCACGACCAATCACAGCAATGACTACGGTCCAACAAAAGTCCGACAAAGGTGAAGGACGTTTGGCACACGACCAATCACAGCAATGACTACGGTCCAACAAAAGTCCGACAAAGGTGACGAACGTTTGGTGCAAAACCAATCACAACAATGACTACGGTCCAACAAAAGTCTGACAAAGGTGATGTACGTGTGATGCATGACCAATCACAGCAATGACTACGGTCCAACAAAAGTCCGACAAAGGCGACGGACGTTTGGCGCACGACCAATCACAACAATGACTACGGTCCAACAAAAGTCCGACAAAGGTGATGGACGTGTGATGATGCACGACCAATCACAGCAAATACGGTCCAAAAAAAGTCTGACAAAGGTGACGGACGTTTGCCGCACGACCAATCACAGCAATGACTACGGTCCAACAAAAGTCTGACAAAGGTGACGGACGTGTGACACATGCGGATGTGATTGGTCACTATGTCAAGGTGCCTTGTTTAATGGATTGGTCTATTTAAGGCCGACTTACCGAAAGCGAGCCATGTTTTCTGCAGACGTAGAAAACCAGACAGACTTGAGATGAAGACAGACACCATAGAATTACTTAATGCTCCAGTCCCGGTTGATGTAGTTGAAGACCCTGAGCTGACTTCTTCAAGGAAAATATACTGCTGCCAACAGCAATAAATACCTGGTACACATGTAAGCAAAGAAGACAAATTCAAAACCAACTGCTTTTGTGACTTATGAAGGGGAAATGAGATTCTATTTGTCTTCTATTTTTCTTTTCACAAGTGTGATAATCCGTCTGTGAGCAATAGACCTTATGCATTGTAGCCACCTTTGAGGTAAACGTCTTTGTTACCACTGGGTAAGCATGGGTAGACCTTTTGTGCTTACACCACGATAGAATTTGAATGAAACAAATATGTTGCAGATGGCTGCTATGCTCAAGTTCTATGCACATTCAAGTGCGGTTATGCAAAATTCCAATGATGGAACTCTTACATCTTATAGCCTTGTTCATACCATAGGAACCTATAGCTTCCAGGCTATGGCTACGTCTATTGTCAGCATGTGCCGACGTATTTGCAATTGTCAAAAACCTAGACCTAGCCCTAGACCAACGATGCAGATACAGCCTATAATACACTGATACACGTAAATGAATTCCAGCAAGACATGAATTCTGATCGTACCTGCACCCAGGATAGCCCAGAGAGCCAGGATGCTTAGCCATGTCATAAAGCCAGCTATCCAACGCATGACAACGATCCATAGCAGAGCCAGTATCATACCAGCTGTTAAGCCACTGAGAAAACAAACAAGGATTTAATGATCACTAACATTCTTTATAATCTTGTACCACTTATATTACATTTCCAGTCGCATAGAAAATATCCAGGGTTGAACGGTTCTGTACTGACAAGCATTTGGGATTTGAGAATCAACTGTAAACAATTTACCTGGTTCGATAGAATCGCATAAGTGCAGCTTGTGAAATCGGAGACAAATAACAGTTTACAGCACAAAATGTCAACGGGCGTGGTCAACTTGCAAACAACTACTTCTGACATACAGGTACAAGGTACCTTTAAACCCACAAAACATGAGATAGAAACTACCAATGTGAGTTTAATAATGAATCTTAGAGACTGAAGAGTTGGCACATGATCTTATAGTTTCTTATCACTACTTTGACCGAGTTTGGCAACAGCCAAATTTTCTTGCTTTGGAAATTTTCCAAAAAGCTTACATTAGGATGATATGCCAAGATGAGACAAAATCCTGGAAGACCACAGTGAACAAGGAACGCAAGTCCAGGAAGTTTTCAGCAGCTCTGTATGTTAGGAAAATGAACAAAAAGTGTTAATATTCACCAATGGACTGCTTCCAAATGATGGATGGATGGATGGATAGGTAGACTTCAAATAGACTAAAGGATAGATGTATAACATGCAAAGAAACCAGGTGCGGCCGATCATTTTTTATCATTTTTGCTAGCCGGCTGCTGCCCTTTTCTATATTTTTCTTGTGCGGAACTGCCAAAAGTGAAACAAACTGTCAATGAGGCACTGAAAAATGTAAAAAGCCATGAAAACAACCTCAAATAAAATACTGGTTACAACCAATTCAAATGTCCGAAACCAGCAATTAGAATTTGCTCATCTGTCAGGAAAACCAATCTCATCACGTTCTAGTCACATCTCAAAAGAGAAGTTCCAATATTCAAAAATAATAAATGTTACACCTTGTAATTAGCTTTCTAACTACCTCCAGTAGAACCAAGATTGTACCAATAAAAACTCAATTATCCTCAAATAGAAACCCCGAACCAAGATCCCATTCAGGACCAACCTGTAGTCACATGTACCCCTGAACATACTTTTACTCAAATATTAAGCGAACCAGACAAGACCTACATCACATCACATCCCAGAATAAACCCCTGGTTGACTGTCTAGCTTGGCCCATTACCAGGCACTTACACAAGCAATTTGCTAACGATAGTGTCATTTGTCAGGTCATCACCACCCACTGTCTTGATAAGACTCAAGCCCTTGGACAAGATGTCACCAGCAGAAGCGTTTCTGCTGACTAAGAATGCTGGGATACATCTATCAGAAACTAGAGGATAAAAAAAAAAGACACATAGTGAAAAAATTGTTCTTTGTTAGTGGAGGCTTTGAAAGGGTTCATAGAAGTATTTTTCCATCTTGATTCGCTCTATGGAATGGGGGGGGGGGGGGGTGCTGTGATAAATTAACACTCAATAACCGGTCAGTAAAATAAACGTTGTTGGGAATCACCATAATTTTCCAATTTTTGTTTCCAATCTATGAATGCAATTATCATCAAGTAAGTATCCATGGTTACCTCACAGCAACACCGCCCTCCTATACCTGGATATAGCAGATTTGAAATAATGCAAAAGAAAGTCTTGATGCCAATTTAAAAGACTTACTTCCACTTACGTTTATGTTTTCAGGAGCAAGGAAACATACAAATTAAATTTATTTCTCATTTTAACATGGGTCGACAAGTCAATGTAAAAAGCTCCAAAATCAGTGAAAATCAAACACCAAATTAAAAACACTGATCTTCCATGGGTAGCAGGAAGAGTTCAATAAGTACACATACAACATTTGCAAACATCAAAAAACAAAACTACTGAATTATTACAAAATACCTTACTAGACTAAGTGAATAGCAGTCTGAAACATCTTGTGAAATCATGGCACCTGGTGTACCGACAATCGTTGGAAATAGTCTAGTTTCCCAACCTGATCATTCCCTGATGTCTATAAATTGCTCCGTATTGTTTAAGGTATGGTCAAGGAACCAGACTACTAGAACAAAAGTTTTCTGTCTTCCCAGCATCTATGCACATAAAACTTTAAACAGGTCAGTTTTACAGTATATGCTAGCACGCTATAAAATACTAACCCCAAATCCATTTATTTATGAAAATTACAGCAAAAGCAAATGATGTATACTATATTTACAAAAAATGATACTCATTACTGGGTATAAAATACCTTTATGACAAAGACGCAATAAACTGAACTCTTTACAGTCTTCAAAACCTGACACAAAAACTTTAAACTTACATGGTTCACTCTGGATGTAATAAGCTGCACATTTTTTATCCTCAAACATCCTCCTTAGTCCATCATTGTCTTTCTGCAATTGTGAAAAGTACAGTACACATGATTCTGAACAATATTCTCACAAACTGTATTGTGTTTTACATTTGATGTTTCCTTCATAAGTTTTTCCAACTATATAATCTTCCAAATTAGACCCAGCATTGAACCTTTGGGAAAAATGAGCTACATAATTGCTTTTGTTATTATAACAATGTATAATTATCCAATCAACCCAACCCAACCCCACCCACATAACCCAACCCAACGCAACCCAACCCAACCCACATAACCCACTCCAGCCCCCACCTTGAACCCCACCAAACCAAACCCCAACTGCAACCCATAAACATAAACCTAATATTAACCCCAACATCAAAAACCAACTTGAACTCCAATCCCAACCCTCCCCCAACACCAACCCCAGTCTCCTATGCAAACTTTCCTAGTTTACTTCCATGATACATTCCTCCATCCTTCTCATATCCTGTTTTGGGATCAAACCCATCCAGACACATAAACTTGGGCAATCACAGTCCGGTATCATGGGTACATGTATATGTACCTCTAACTCCAAATTCAAATTCAAATTCAAATTCAAATTCCAACTCCCTACCCCCCCCCCCCAACCCCCAACCCCCAACCACTTTACTCATTTACTTACATGATAATTTCCTCCAATCTTGTTATACTCCTCTGAGGCATTAAATCCCTCCAGACAGATAAACTTGTTCCAAACAGATTCTGGTACATCCACTGGGAATGTGTCTGCTAGTGTCAGAGTATAAGGAGCATATGTAATGGTGGGGCATTCTTCCAGGCAGACCTGCAGCGAAAAAATAAACAAAAATTCAAGTGGCTCAAAATTAAATTTCCTAAAACAGAGGGCGTATATTTGGTTAGTTACAAACATTCTCATTACAAAAACTTGATTAATCAATCATTTAATTCATTATGGAATCTGTCCACTAATTACCCAATTAACCAATTCATCACTTAAAAGTTATCAATCAATTATTTTAGTTCAGTTAAAAAAAATGACTAAACCAGCAAGTGACTACAGTGTTCTACGATTAAAGCTATTTATTATCTGTTAGAAATAGTGTCACTAATAGTTTTGGGTGATATTGACTGAGAAAGAGTCATTGACTGAGTGACATCTTGTCCAGAACACAGGCACAAAAGGATAACAAAAGCAAAATAAAACAGTATTCCATTGCCGAGAGATATCCCATCTCCACTCAAGCACAAACACAGAGAACATTGACATATACAGATAGGGTGACAATACCCAGGAGAATATGGCAATCTACTACTGAAAAAATCCCATCCCTGGCCTGACAGAGATAATAACAGACACACATGGAGTAATAATACTAGACAGAATGACATACCTTTGCAGAAGGGCATCCTAGCTCTAATATTGACACATCTGTGAAGCATTCCAGTAGATCAAAATACAACAGGTTGGGTTTGTTTCTACAAGAAAATTTGACAACAATGAACTGAATATACCAGACAAATAATACTTGTAAAAACAAGTTTTTATTGGAGAAATATTCCAAGTAAACAATGAGATCTGGCACGAGTTGGATTTGAACCTGTGACTTCCGGATTACTGTACAGGTGCTCTACCAATTGAGCTTGCCTTTGTTAGTGGTCTCAATCTTTGTTCAAGGGACACTTGCGATTTGTGCCATAATTATGTCCTCAGATGTTCCAATAATGCCCCTTGGGTGAGGACAAGCAAGCACAGTAAGCCTTGGGCCAAGAGTGCAAGCACCATGGTCCAATGGTAGGAATCGAACCCACATTCTTGAAGATACAACTCGCAGTTCTCAACCATTAGGCCAATTTGATGCAAACTTAATGAGCCGATCAGAACCAGCAGGTTTAATAAAACTTTGAAATCAGGTTTGAAATCTTACTGATCGGACAAGAATACCTCAATTTGTCCTGAAATATTTCAAATGTGGATAGAGAGGATTGGCCCACTGGCATTATGCTGGATTCCGATAAGTGTGTTTTAAGTCAGCTTTGTGTATTGTGTTTTTGACATACAGGTAAGTGCTCAACACCCGACGACACAAAATGGACCGTAAAACACACGTTTTCGGAAAGTCAGTTGAAGCGAAGCAATTTGTTCATTTTGTTCTTTCCAATGAAGAGTAACTCCCACCTATACTTACTCAAAGCCTGGTGACTTGCCACAGATGTTTCCCATTGAGTCTGTAGCGTAGATGAGAGTCAGGGGATCACCCTGTACCCAGCCT
The DNA here is from genome assembly GCA_037893225.1 of Hippasteria phrygiana. Taxonomy (NCBI): domain Eukaryota; kingdom Metazoa; phylum Echinodermata; class Asteroidea; order Valvatida; family Goniasteridae; genus Hippasteria; species Hippasteria phrygiana. The sequence goes on along the minus strand of JAZGUH010000511.1, from coordinate 261,787 downwards.
GTAGTCATTGATAAAAAGAACAAGAATGAGCAATCAATCAAAGTACAGTATGATGACTTAGTTTTAAAGTCTATTTCAGTAACAGATATCACTGAAGTATTGAGACTTTATATTCTGTCATATTGGACAAATAATAATTAAGAGTTCAATTAATCTACTTTATGTAGTAAAAGAGACTTGGCCATGGCTGCCATTTGAAAAAAAAGACCATCTGGCAAGTTGTATTATATATACACGTGTCTGCACATTCTTGTGCACTCAATAATATTGAGTGTGCACAAGAATGTGCACAAGAGTGTGCGCAAGAATGTAGCCCATTATTTATATTACGCTTGGCCGCACAAGCCCGCATTGGCAGACCAGTACCATAAATAACAGTCAGCCAGAAGGGATTAAAGATGCCATACTTTTTGGGCGTAGCAGCCCGGAAAATAAATTTTCAAATTGAATTGCTAATTTATTACCATAGTTATGAGCTTTCCAATGAGACATTGTAAAAAGAAAGATTTAAGTAACAAACACAGTTAATTAGTTGCATTTTTTGCAATAGGAGAAGCATGCACCCATTCTTACAGTGTTCATGTACAGGACAATCATCGCCTGTCAAGTAAAGACTACATAGTGTAGTAAGCATATTTTTGTTCAAAAATATAGTTTTCCTTCATTACATGAAATTTTCAGCCAGAGCACAAAAACTACAGTTTTTAGCATGACTGGAAAGCTTTGCATGGTGAAAGGGCACCACAGTGAGGTTTATGGGTAACATCGTTTGAGAAATTAATCTGTGAAGAAATGTACTTCTGAAAGAACCCAGATCAGAACCCATTGTTTGAATGTTTTGTCAACATTTCAGATGGTGTGCCCTGTCCATCCTTAGGAAAAGAGAAACTTACCAATACCACCAACGACAATCATTCCAATGAAGAACACAATGAAGAGAATGCAACATAATATGTCTGTACAGCTCCTGACAAATTAAACACACAGACTGAATCATTAGTACTAGTTTATTATAAACTGAATAATGGTGATTTAGATCCAAAGGCCTTAAACATTTAAATTACAAGGTTATAGGTTATTGTACAAATGTAGTTGCCATAATCGTGTTATGAACAATTGTATTCATATTTTTCCAATGTCCACTAAATAATGGATGGCTAATTACAGGAATTTTATTTTAGCTACATGTACTAAATCCAGAATTAACAATGTTGAACTAACACAATCTTTATTCCTTGTTACATTTAGTTTGAACACTCCCTCATGTGACTAGTGTTCAGTTTTTTAACATCCTCACAAAGAATACAAATGACCATTAACATCGAGTGGAGGAAAGGGGGTCTGTTTTGCTTGCAAGTGTTAAAAAAATATGAACAATTAAGCATAAATTTGTACCTGTTTTGTATAGGACCATGGAATGACGGTTCATACTTTTTACACTTTCCTGCAAAAGAATAAACAAAATTGTTAAATATAGGTTTGTAAAGAGTCACATAAAAAAAAAAAACCAACAAAACAACAACAACAAAACAACAAACAAAGGTGTCACCACAAATGGTATCAATTTCTATTTAATTAGTTTTCAATACTAAAATGGTGATGCGTGGTATTGTCTCAGTCATTTATTGGCTCGGCTCTGTCCAATGACAAACACCACTAGCATTGTGTATCACAGTAAGCTACATGTAGGAATGTCCAGTATGGTCCATTACACATCATGTGATTGAATACAAGACACTGGAAAAAAATGGGCCCTCTTTGGCATCACACCAAATTCCCGTTTTATGTCATTTTTTCTCATTTTTAATGGAAATTTTACAACAAACTGAATATCGCAAATTTAAAACTTAATTTTAAAGACTAACGTAGTAAACCTTTTTTAGTGTACAGTACCAACTGCCTCTTTAACCTACAATGTGAACTGGTACAGGTATGACAACCTTGGACAACAAAATGAATAGGAAATGTAGCAAATGACTAATGCGATTGAATTCAAAATTCTATACAGAGAAGGGTGTAACACAGTTCCCTCAACCATGGAGAAATAAAGCATGTTTTATTTCTCCAGTTTGGTTGTGGTACCCACTGCTATATCAGATTCAAACCAGCCAGCCCGCTCCGGCAAGCTCAGTGGTTGAGTGGTAAGATTTCTGCACACAAGAAAGTAGGAAGTCGTAGGTTCGAGTCCCACCCAAGTGATTTTGTTTTCCAAATAATCTCTCGGGCCAACACTGAGTACATGAATACAGGGTTTGTAAAATATGTCGGTGAAGGGCAAACCCCATACATTGAATGTATTTCTCCATGCCTTAAGTACATCAGAAGCAATTCATGAGACATGTGCAAACATTGCTGAGTGCTGTTAATTGATTCTCTATCTTGATTGACATTGACAGGCAGTATCAGAGATAAAATTCAGCTCAGGTCACTGGTAATCAGTCCACCAAGACAAGGAAATTGACTGTTTTGTCCTCTATAACCACCCCTCCCGTTCTTTCTGCATCCCTCCTCACCCAACCCCGCCCCTAACCTCGTCATTGCTAAACACATGCCTCAGTGCACAGAGGAGAAATGGTCCAGAGCTAATTTTAGAATCATACAACTGCTGAACTTGCAGGTAAAAAATAACATGAGTTACTTGAATGATGTAGGTTTAATAGTTCCTCTCATTATTGGTAGTTGACCACTGAGGTCAACTTCAATACTCTCGAAAACTATAATAGTTATAATATTTGAAAGCATTTGTATCAACATGTGTGGGTGCACAGGTTCTGTATACTGTACGTGAGGACAAGAGGAGAAAGAAAATACAATGGAACCTTTCTTGTCCTCGCAAGTCAGTCTTTTGTTGAAATCGGTCCTCGGACGTAAAAATAAAAATATGTGCTTAGTCTATAGGGTTGGGTTATATTAACCCAGACGTCCTAGGCATTCACTTGGGGTACAGTACACTGTACTACAAAATACTACTCAATTCTCATAGGCCTGTGTAGTAATAGTACTGCATACTACAGTTTATTTAAGTAGTATTTTGTAGTGTTCGGTGAGGTTAGGGTTAAAGGAACAAAAGGAAACAGAGAATTGAGAAAGTACAACTTGTGTGCCTGTGTGGGTGTGTAAATACCGGCAATCGTGGACAAGGGACAAAAGGGTTAGGGCGTAGACAAAGGGTACATTTGTACCTGTACACCCATTTAGGCCTTTTTAAATTTGTAAGTACATTTAACCATTGAATATGGATGGCGGCTATAGCCTGGCCAGTTGACCTCTATACCCGCAATTCATGTACAAAACATATGGGAGGCCTTCCGAAAAAGTTAAAGTACAAACAAAAGAGCAGAGTTGTAATCAAGTCACTTCCCAAGTCACTTCCCAAGTCACTTCCCAAGTCACTTCCCAAGTCACTTCCCAAGTCACTTCCCAAGTCACTTCCCAAGTCACTTCACAAGCCATGTAACAATTAGCTATTTAAATATTCCTTTGATTTAAAGCAATATTTTTTATGTACAGTATTTCTACTTGCCCACACCATAATGCTTCTTTGAACAAAGTACAGACAACCATGTTGTGTTTTTGAATGTTTTGTAAACCTGTATACATACATATGTACTTGTTGGTACATATGTACATGTACAGTATGTACAATGTATACACAGTGTCGAGTTTGGGAATGGTTTTATCAACTTGAAATTCAAGTGGGCAAGTAAATTTTTGTGTTGGTTTTATTTTTGATGATTTTGAGTTTTTGTGCTTTTAAGTTATTGTATGTACAATGTATTCATGACATTGATTTGTAAGTTGAGTTTTAAAACCTTAAATTTAATGTAAAAGTTAAGTGTGATTTGATGACATAAGTTAGAAGTCATGTATCCTAATTGATTGATCCCCAAATTGCCGTTTCCCAGGTTGTAACATGTTCCTGCGAGTTTGTTAACGTTGAAAATTGTTTCGCCACACTACACTTGTACCGTACAAGAGGTTTGAGATTCTACATGTACATGGTACATCAGAACGCCTATATTTATTTTTATGATGCATCATGCATATTTTTGTGCACAATCTACTGAAGGTCATATCCACTGATTTATTTTGTTAGATCCAACAATGTATTTTTTTGGCAAAAATTACAACAGCCGTTGTATGAAATATTCATCACAATGTCTGTAAAAAAGAGATCACCTATTACAATTTCATACAGAACACGTACCAAATGGATATCCAACGACAACAGGCCAATTAATAATATTCTGCACCAGAAAATTTGACAATGGCAAACTACATGTACATGGTAAGGTGGACAAATGGTTACATGTACACGTACAGTAGATGACAACACCAAATAAATACATCATCAAAAAGTGTGAATGCACTGTCCATATCCCTTTAAACCAATCTGGATCATACATGCATAATTATAATGTTATTGTTTTACAAGATCGATCTTACAAAAGTTCAAGTATGCATGTACTTGGAAACAAGGAACATGTGTACAAAATATGAACCCAATGACATTATGAATTGCATAAACAAAAATGAAAGAATAACAGTACAGTGTTTACAGTATGTCACTGACATTAGAATGTATGAAACAAAATGTCAAAATGAAATTTATACAAGAATCTATTTGTGTTCCTCATCCCTACATGCCATACCTACATGTTGAAATGAAATACAGAATTCTTGCTGCAGTGAATAGGACATCTGTAAACATGGATACTCCATGCGCATTTGTCAACAGTTTGGATTGAATTTAAGCATTTGGTTTCAATCCTTTGGGATCATGGAGGTTCTCCTCATGATCTTTTATCCCGTGGGAAGAAAGTTTGCCCTCTACATGTACCAAGAAAACTTGTCAACAGTTAGAAGTGTAATAGCGAGTGCTCTGTATGCTGCAAAATGTTATAAGTCCTATTCAGAAAAGAATTTTAAAATCTTTGAAAGGAGCACATGTACAGTATATCTTTTAGAAACCATTGTTGAGCAAAACACTTGAAGTTAGTTCCATCAAACTGTTTTAACTGTTGGTGACAAATGTTCCAATATTGTACATGTAGCTATAAGATTTAGCATCGATTTGAATGCGAGATTTTAGTTACATTACATGTATGTGTGTACAAATATCTTGTAGCAAAAATTTTCATATTTAAGCTGTAATTTAATTTTGCTGTAATCCAAATATCAAACGCATATTAAGATGATATTTTTATAATTTTAACGTTGGCTTTGTTTAAAGTTCTCAGTATTGTATGATGTATGTTCTGAGTTTAAAATCTTAATGATCTGAATAAAGACCAAAATACTACAATGTATGGTAGCAAATGCACACCATCTACATACGTGTACATGTTCCATTAAAACGCATTATATTGCAGGTACAATGTATACTTGTAATACGTGACGTACATGTACCATCACAATTGAATCCATAAATTAACAATAATGCTTTGTACAAAGACACGTTAATGACGTTCCCTGGGACAGAAGCCAAAATGGATATGTAATGTGCATTAGAAGAAAACCAGATAAGCCTGTACATATACGGTATATGACGTACACATTTATGTATCAATTGTTCATACTTTACAAATGTACAAATATTCCTCTTTTTTGTTTTACAATTGTAATCTGTTAATGCATTATTAAGATGACTGTATAATATTTTATATTTTACTCCACTTTCCTTCAATGATCATTGTCCATCCTTAGAAGACAACTTTCAGAATTGTTACAAAAATGATCTAACTGCCTCATGTACACGTGCAGATTTTCTACAATTAAAACAACATAATTTAGTTCGCTATTAATAGTTTAAACAAAATTAAATTTATTTTTTTTCAAGTTAGGTGTCTATACCTTAAATAAAGCTAATTCTATAAGTAAACAATGGGAATGACATCCTGAAAACTGACATCACATCCTGTTGGGGAAATGTCACTGTACCAGCAAAAATAAAGCATGACCTCGTCAACAATATATTTAAATACTGATTAAAACAACAGACGAGGTGATAAACAATGGTAAATAAATGCATCATGTGTGACATCACCGACTTCAACATCCTGCGCAAAGTCTTTATCTAAACAATTACACAAACTGAACTTGTTGGCAAGAGTCATGATAACCTACATGTACCAGGGTACACATATTCATATAATTTTTCTTTTAAAAAGGTGGTTTATTTGACGATTTGTTTTGACAGGAAACCGGGTTTTCCAGGAAGGAGAGGGGGGGGGGGGCGAGATGGTGTAAAATAATCAAGTGCATTTTTCACTTTGACCAGTAGACTGCAGAAACTTATATCGTTTGCTCTAAATTACAAAGTACATGTATAATGTGGATGTAGCTTGGAACAGACACCCCTGCTGAACTACCCAGCCGAATGTGTGACAATATCCTAAATTTTAATACTCATAACCTTCCCTCTCAGCTCCCAGTGCCAAAATGGAGCCAAAAAATATGTATCTATCTATGGGTTTTTGATAGGTTGTGATAGAAGGTTATTAATCAATAGCTGTAATTTTTTCCCACTATTTAAAATAAATAACTTTGATAATGGTAGAAAATATAAATGTTTGTGTTAATGTCAGAAAAGCAACCTTGGTGGACCTACATGTATAAAGCTATGCAGTGTCAACTACATGTAGTAATGTACAAATAGATACTGAATGATGATTCCAGTATTTCACGTATAGGAAAGTATTTCCTCCACTTGGGTGAACTTGATGGCCTGTGATTGGTATCAAAACTTGACAAAGGAAGTTTTTGAAATGCCACTGGCGAACATCCGTCAGATCATATTAAAGCACAATCAACTGCATGCATACTTGTATACATACATGTACTGTACTATTTCAAACACCATAATCATATGTATAAAATATAAAACCAATCAAGATAACTGACACTTACAGTTTGAAAGAATTAAATTAAAGAAAGAATACAAATTAAATCTTGTCCAATTTAATGCTATGTCTGAGTACTCTGAGATTTGTCCTTTTTGCCTCAACCCTAACCCTGCTAAATCCGACAATTTTAATTTGATTTTATGCACCCAAGGGGTATTGGGGATACATTGTAACCCCCTAATTCTAGCCACAGTAAAGGCTGGGAATGACAGAATTTGCTGTAATGTCAAAATAAATGAGGACAAAATTTGCAGAACAATGGAAACTGGAAAAGCCAAACCCAGGCTACTTCCACATTTAACAAATGGCATTAAATAAATTTTAAAAAATGTTTAAAGGTGGTAATGTCTCTACCATATTCCCTTAAATGAGAAATACTTCACCTAGGCCTACATGTATAGACCCCAGCCAGGCACTGGCTGGGGAACAGGGGGGGGGGGGCCCAGGGGGCCACTGGCCCCCCAAATGTTTCCACTTGAGGGCAATGGTCCCCCCACTTTTGGCAGTTCCGCATAAAGAAAAACATAGCACCGGCACTGCTTTGGCCCCCCCCCCTTTCAAAATTGTTCCGCCGCCGCTGCAGCCAGGGCTATTTTAAAACTCTTGAACTCATAAATGGGGAAAAAATGATTTTTGGCAGGAAGTGCCTGGCTTTGGCATGGGGTCATTGACAGATGAAGTCATTAATTTCACATGATGTCATTAGGACATGCACATCTGGGGTCCCCTGCCTCTAACAGTGTCAATATCACCTAAGATCTAAGGAGGCATTGACAGATTGCCAAGTCATCTCATCACCCAGGGGGGCAATTATCATGCCCATATGTATGAAATTGGCCATTACGCTGTCACTAACTCATCGGCTTTATTTCCCCCCCCCAATTTACAGTGTATAATAATTATAATATTGTACAGAGCACTGTGTACATTGTACATGTTTGTACTCTGTGTGAATTTAATCTCCGCAATTAACTTCCTTAAGCAATTATCATTTTTTTTGTTTTTAAACAGGGTATGTTATAATATTGTACACTGCAACGTGTAGACAATACATGTACATTTGTACCTGTACACCCATTTAGGCCTTTTTAAATTTGTAAGTACATTTAACCATTGAATATGGATGGCGGCTATAGCCTGGCCAGTTGACCTCTATACCCGCATTCTTTTGCATATTTGTGACCGGCTCTGCAAAAAGGGGTATTATGTCGCACTATGTGAAAGCACACACAGGGCAGTTCTATCTGAAGTGGGCGAAAAAATCTTCACGCAAGTGATATTATTTTGTTTTTGGTTTGTTGGCTTCTGGTATCTATATTTTCAGAATTAATTTTTATCAACATTTATTCTTTTCATCTTTATTCATCAATATTTATGTTTCTGAAAATAACTTCTATCTTATTTCTTTGCACTTTTTGTGTTTAAAGGCCTGTATCTCTAAACACACTTCCGTTAAATTGGGAAAATAGGAGTATACAAATGTCAAGATATCTTGAGAACACAAAATGCCACATGGGTCAAACCTACACCAAATTAAAGCTTAGGATGTGACAAATTCAACTATGTATATAACTCATTTTTCAAATTTTGCGACACAATAGCCCTTTTTGCAGAGCCGGTCACATTTAATCCATTGTTTGCTTATTGTGTGGGTTACGCTTGGCTGCACAAGCCCATATTGGCATACCAGTGCCCAATTATAACAGCAGTGCAGAAGGGGTTAACCCCTTGACCTCGGGTTTCATTGGGGAGAACCAGAGGCACCAGGCCGGGTTGTGCAGCCAAGCGAAACAGAAACAAGAGGCTTGTGCAGCCAAGCATAACGTACACAATACCCACTAATGGATTGAAAGTGCAGAGATTGGCACAAATAGACGTCAAGCGGCCAGGTGGCAATCTGCACATATTTGGGGCAACCAGTGGCAAGGGGTTAAAGAGTCTGACAATTTTGTAGAGGTTGTGATGTCCTTACAACCAAAAAGTTGTAACACTGTTCCTTGCTTTATGGTAACACACAGTCTTCCCTCAACCAAAGCAAACAATGATTCCATTTGTAAAGTACATCAGAAGCAATTCATGCAAACATTGCTGAGTGCTGTTAATTGATTCTCTATCTTGATTGACATTGACAGGCAGTATCAGAGATAAAATTCAGCTCAGGTCACTGGTAATCAGTCCACCAAGACAAGGAAATTGACTGTTTTGTGCTTCACAATGCCCCACCAACTCTTTCTACATATGTACCTCCCTCCTCACCCTGCCCAACCTCTTAATAAAAGTCTGACAATTTTGTACAAGCTGTGATGTCCTTACAAAATATTTCATCAGAATCAGAGTAAATGAGATGTCATGTCTAGAGAGATGAATCGAAAGTGCATTGTAATCATCCTCCCCCCCCCAAATTTTTTTTTTTTTTTAAACCTGCATGGTGGGTTTCATCTGAGAAAAAAATTACTTGTCTCCTGAATAATAATTGTTATCACAGGGTAATAATTGTCAAGTGCTTTGAGATATTTGTCTAAAGTGCTATATTATTCTCAGCAACGAAACAAAAAATCGACACACTAAAAGCCCTAACAGTCCCGAATCCTCCAATTTCAGGCTGGTTTATAGTCGGTCGCGCGATGGTAAACGTGCTGATGGTCGGTAAACGTGCTGATGGTCGGCAGACGCTGAAGCCGGTTTTGGGCAGTTTATAGTCGTTGCGTGCATTTGCGATAAAGCCCACAACATATACGCGTAATGCGCACCAAATTCAATTGTTAGATGTGACGATCATGCATTGCAAAAAATGAAAAAAATAGTTGGCCTAGCAAGTTAAATAGCAAAGTTTTATAGAAAGATCAATAAATTTGAGGAAATTCTGGAATGTGTTTCGTCAGCGGAAAGATTTTACTCTAATACCCCCACCAAAATGTGTCAGGAACAGCAAAATCTTCAGGCATGCAACTTGGAATTTAAAAAACCAGAGGAAATTCCAATCTTTACAAGAGTTTGTACAGTGTTTTTTCAATTTGCAATGGCATTATAAGTGTGAAGTAAAACACGAGGAAATCAGCTGATCTGAGGAAAAGTTGCATGCCTGAATCTTGGAAAAATAACCAACCCTCCTTTATAACTACATTTGTGTACGTATCTAAGCATGTGACAAAACCTGTTATTTCAAGATTTATGTCAGCAAAATCAGTTTAAAATGAGGCAGAAATCAACATGTATGTGAACACTTTGAGTGGCCATACACTGTGTCAAGAACATCTAACACAGAAAACACAAACTTTTTCCGCCTATATTGCTCGAAAATTTCCCAACAAATGTGGTAAACTTCAAGGTTGTGCCATCTGTTTATAGAATTCGAAACACAAGGGTGGTTATTTTCTCAGATTTTGATTTTCCTAAACTATTTTTGTGGGATATCAAAGTGAAATCTTTCCCTGTGTTTTTATTCGTGACATTTAAAAATTTGGATATGGTTAGGCTATGGAATTTTAAATTGTCCAGCATTTTCCTTCTTGCCAACATCTCTGCGGTCCTCCATTTTGTTTGCTGCTACATGTGTGTAATTTGAATATTTGGTGTTTTTTTACCGACCGCTCAATTCTATTGGTCCAATCATGAAAAGTGAGGTCAGTGACCATGTCAAAGTTCAATCATTTGAACTCTGTAGCAACTGGTTGCTGGCGCTTCAACGATACTATAAACTGCATGTGTGGTGATCGCAGACTCATTTTTCAATCGTGCGACCAACTATAAACTGGCCTTAAAACCCTAACCCCCTAGACCCTTTTTGCTAGGAACCATCCTCAATCCTCCAAAATCCTCCGATTACCCTGCCCCAAAAAATGCATTCATCCTCAATCCTCCAAAATCCTCATGTGCTTTAAACACCGTTCATTCTCAATCCTCCAAAATCCTCTGCTTGAAACACCATTCATCCTCAATCCTCCAAAATCTTCTTTTTTTAAAAATACCATTCATCCTCAATCCTCCAAAATCCTCCAAAACTGCAAGGAGGATTTTGGAGGATTGAGGTGGGTTAGGGTTAAGGTTTATGGAAAATGTTTGCATGCGTACACGTATACAGTCAACACCCATTGCTACAATATTCAGCACTATATTTGTTTAAGAAATATTAAGATTTTAGGCCTATTGTTCAAGATTGAAAAGGCTTACACATTGGAAACTTTCCACATGCAAACAAAATGTTTATTAAGTCTAAATTGCATTCTGCTTGTTTATTGAACAGACCTGTATGGGTACCAGATGCACACAAAAAATGAATTGTTTTTCTGATCAAATCATTCCTGATCAAGCCTAAGCTTTAAAAATGTTTAAGTCGGGACTCCAGGCCAACTGAAAAAACATTAAGACAACCTACTACAATACTGTTCAGCAGCCGATTTCACGAAACAGTGCGTAACTTACGCCATTGCGTAAGACTTGCGCTATAAAAATGTTGCGCAGCTGCGCTACATCCTTGCGATCCATTTCACGAAACAGTGCACAGCTGCGCAATGTTTTATTTATTTTATACATTGCGGACGAGGCTAAATGCCGCTTTTACGACGACTGTTTTAGTACAATAAAAAATACATGGAACAGTTGTAAAACTGAACTGTGGGGCGCCATTTTGAAACTTTTCACTTTTTAAACATCGCTCCGAAAAAAAATTGATGGCAACTTTCGGAAATATCTCACAGGTAAACCTGCAGCGGATGATCATTTCATTACTCTCTGAAATAATCTAGTGAATTTAATAAATGATTTGAACAACTAATGGCTCTGCTGTGCTCACGCTCAGCTAGCTGAGTCATCATTTCGGTGTTTTGTGCCAACAACTTAAGCCACCTAAAATGAGTGCGTAAGTTACGCCATAATTTGTGGCGCAAGTCAGCGACTTACGCACTGCGTAACTTTCGTGAAATCGATTTAAAAAATATCACAGATGTTGCACAACTTACGCAATAAATTGTGGCGTAAGTAGAGTTGCGCAACTGCGCAAGGTTTCGTGAAATCGGCTGCTGGTCATATTCAGAAAACAATTGTAAAAATGAGGTGAGGGGAGTGAAATATGGACGGTCTAGGTATCACTCATGGGTGAAATTATTCATGAGATCAATGAGCCTGAAAGGTGACTGAATATGAAATTGAAGTGTGGTACAATTTCTCGATGGAACGATTAAAGGAAATTTCTGCACATCTACAAAATACAAACAAATGACTCCCTATCCTCATGCTAAAGCACCACATCACAGAAGATAGCAATCCCAAACAAATGGGGGAAGTCAGGGGGGGGGGGGGGGTTGATAGGTGGATATTTGTCATTATGTCAAATCATAGAGCAAGGAAAGATAATACAAATGTTCAAAATATAAAACAGTTTGCCAACAAGCAACAAGACACAAACAAAACACAGGAGGAAATACAATTTAGATTTAAAGGAAACATGATTTAGGATTTATATTGCATTATAAATTCTTGCTTAAAACAATAAAGTATTATCTTGACAATGATATTTTGTGTCCAGCGACAATTATTTCCCAGATTAAATATGAGAAAACAATTCTTGAAAATGTTTGTCCAAGCTACTCCACCCCCTGAGTGGGACCCTCATTAACATATAAGTGTGTGACGTAGATCGAGGCACATTACATATTCTGCTCGAGCCGGCCCCGTTCATCACGCGTATGCATTGAGTGTACAAATGTACATTCTTCGTCCAAAATCTAAGCAAAATAGTGTTTTTCGGCCATGCCGACAAGGTGTGTGGCTGCTGGGTGCAGCAAAACCACGAAGGCTGGAGTAAGCCTTCATTTATTTTCAACTGATGTGAAATATCGGAGAATTTGGACAGCGAAAGTGAAGGTGACAAGAGCGTCATGTAGCGACCACTTTGAGCCGTCGTGTTTCGATACTGGTATTTTCAAATCATGGGATGACCATTAAAAATATGCTCAAGTCCACTGCCATCCCAACAAAGTTCCCAGATGTGAGGAGCCTTCGCTAAAAGGGAGAAAAACAGGGTAAGTTCGATGTTAGTTGTTGCAACTTACGAAATTGCACGTGTAGACCTAGTGTACGTGTGTATACGATGTACATGCGTCATTTACCGGGTCCAGTCGATCCATGAATTTCGGTGCCTCGGTCTACGTCACGAACAGCGTCCTCAATTTGAGTTAACAAATTCCAAAAAGGGGGGGTCAATTTTTGGGCGGCAAATAATCACACTAAAACTTCACTTGAACCAGTTTGGCTTTTAATTCACATTTAATACAGGCCCATATAAATGAATTTATTCATGAAATAAAATGTGATCCGGCCAGTTTGAGAAGCATGTTTCCTTTAAAATTCATAATACCACAAACAGCATCTAAAAAAACATCTGTGAAGAAACGTCTGGAAAAAGTATTACAAATAGTAAAAACTTTAGAAATATGCTACCCAAAGTACTGGGTTGAATTATTTGCCCTTCCCACTCAACCGAAGTGACTGCACTCATTGCTCAATAAAAGACCACGCGTCTATGTCACGACACCCTTAGCGGGCGTTGACATAGTCTGGCCGTGGGTCAAAAACGACCCACACACGGCCGATACTTCACACGCACACGAATAAAACTCAGCCCAAGAATTACTCACCAAACTTTTTGGACTCTGTTCTCCCTGGTGGTGGAGCATCAATCCTGTCTGCAGTCTCATCATCTCCTTCGTACTTGTCCTTTCCCATCTTATGATATCTTATCCAATATGAGGATGTTTTTTGATGGAGGAAAAGGGCTTGGTCTTTGCGTGCACAGCCGGCCTTTCAACTGAACTTTAGTGTTATTGTTCGCATTTACACGCATCACATAGTACATGCAATACACCGGGAACGTACATTGTACGTCTACGCAGCAGAGTACGTGATTGGGTGCGCATGTGATTCCGCTGTCAACAACTGCATGCTGCAAGTTCACCTGTGATTTACATAACAAAAGAAATACCTTGAACGCCCTCATCAGTTATAGCGCTACCAGCGCATGCGGTTTCATTTTCTCTATTTTAATCAAATGGAAAACTATATGTTTTGTAATATCTGATTTTTTTCATTTTATCCTTTACTTTTAATTTATATTTTAAAAGGGCAGTGGCCTTATTCTAAAGTATACTGGATTTCCCGAAATTGTCGATAAACGGGATTTGACAGTTGGGTATGTTGGGTACGAATCGTAAATAATTATTTTCCAAATTCTTTGCACGAACTTGAAAGAATCACAAGTAGGAATGAAATTGCATGTACAAACAAAATGAATTAAAGTTTAGACCGACAGTGGCGGTACAAGGGTCAACCGAACTTGTGTGTCATGTGAATGTATCCGGAAAGCGAGTTCCAATTCACCTGTGATTTCCTTCCTCCATGCTTGAAGTTACCATGAGTGGAGGAAGAAAACTGGCCGACTCGCATAATATTAAAACCCTTGCGTACGGGGTACGCCAAATGGCGCAAAAAAACAGTGGCAACAGGCCTGGTGACGCCATTTCTCGCTATTTGTGGAGTTTCAACCATTGTTGGATTAATATGTATGTTACGCTTGACTGCACAATCACATTGTGTCCGTTTCGTTTGACTGCCAAAGCCGGCGCGACACCCCCGCGCTTCCTGTAAATAACTGTACTCAAGGAGTTAAATTAATTAATTAAAGGGAGGCCATCGTACATTTCGGGAATTTTTCACCAGTTATTTCAGATCAAGTTTTCTTGTATGCAGGTACGTCCCTGAACGAGTATCCATCGGGAGGGGGATGGTTTACCCTCCCTGGCACAAAAAGGCTGGAGATATACGCTACTGCCCATCAGGGCCGGATCAGTTCATCAAAGACTAAATCGACGCTACCTATAGGCCTACTTAACTTTAGCCCGTGAATCTTTTAAATGTTTCTTCGTTATTAAAATGTTTAGCCGAATTAATTAATCCGTACTAATTTAACCTTCAAGCATTAAGATTCAAACACCAACTTGAATCCAACGAAAGGAAGGCATCCACGATTGTTTGCGGGGGGGGGGGGGGGGTGTTGTGAATTTGTTTTAGTAGAATTCCCCCCAAAAGTTGACTTAGGGGTGGGGGAACACTTTCTCAACGTTGGTGACGCCATTTAACCTCTTTGTTTTGTTGCTACCCATACACGCAAAATAGGACCTTTAGACCTACATGGTTTTGCTTTTCTTTTCTAGTTTAGTTGCTACGGTACTTTAGGCGTGGGCCCTTACAAGAAACAAAAACAAATGGCAACGAGCGGGGGAGGAAGGGTGGGTTCCGTCCCCCCCCCCCCCTCCCCGATTCGCCCTGGAAAATATTGTAGGAATGCCATTTAAAGTTGCAGGGGAGGGGGACATGAACCCACGTTATTTTCGACAAAATTGCAATGCCAACCTATTTTGAACTGTATAACATGCGTTTCGTTTCTCCCACGTGATAAGCCCGGTTTATACTTCATGCGAATGCGAATTTATGACGTCAACGCCAAATATTCGCACTGCGAATTCGCACACATTTCAACTGAACACATTGAACACATTTCAACTTGTGCGAATCTTCGCTGCGAATGTTTCATGACGTAAAATTTGCTTCGCATTCGCATGAAGTATGAACCGGGCTATAGAAAGGATAGCTCGATGATCATGATCATCGATACGACCATTAGCCTTTTAGAGGTATGGCGGACACAATAGGAGGGCGCTATTTCATTTGGGTAAACATTTTGTGAAAACACAAATTCCAGTGAAAATCAGATATTGTTTTGAGTTAAAGTACAATCCATAGTACAATCCATAGATCATGCCTAATCTTCACCTTTGAAATTTCCTGTGGTTTAACAAAAGGTATACCCAAATCAAATTGCGCCCTCTCCTATAGTGTCCACCATACCTCTAAAAGGCTAATAGAGCAAGGAAACAGATAATTCATTCTCCTTTCAGTAAATTAAAAGTGCACAACTTAAAAGCATGTTGTAGCGCCCACTGTTGGCGTACGTCGGTTGTTAAATTAAACGAAACCTTTTGAATTGTTGACGTGTCGGCCAGTGTATAGGCACATAAATTACAGTGAGATTTTTGTTAATTCCCTTTTTCTCATGTTTTTCTTTGGCCATACTCCCTGATAAGAGCATGGGCCTCGACATAGTACTTGCAGTGTACAAAAAGTAGTTTATCGGCTTTGTATAGCAATGTTGTACTTGGATATTTTGGCAAGAAATTAACAAAATAAAAGGTTCTTAAATTGTTTTTATTTTGAAAAGTTAGGACCCAGAAGAATGAAACAAAATTAAACTATCGAGGGCTTTTGGGATTAACTTTAAAAAAATCAACTAAATTGTATAAGATACACTGTCCATGTTTTTCAACAAATTGGATTTTTGTTTTCCTAAGAAATTTAAGAAATTATTTGACGTGGGCAAATTTTTCAGTTCAATGTCTTTTTGAAGATGAAGACCTTTTGTATTGCTCAAAACAAAATAAGCAAAATATACTGCTACCAACTGCTTGACAACTGGAATGACCCCAAATATATAATGGATAAACATTAAGAGGGCCTGCCGTTTCAATCCTAGTAAAACATTTCTCAAAGAATAAATCATTGCAATTAAACAAAAATGGGGTTAAAATTCGAAAAGAGTGCAAGACAGTATACACAGAGATGTAGTCGAATCCATCATAAACCCTCCAGTCCTAGTCCTAATCCCAAGCTATTAAAATGAGCTTTGACAAAGGCATTCCTTTGTCATTGTTCATCCAGCTTATATTTGTGACTGGCTTTATGAAAGGACTTCTGACTGGACTTGTGAAAGGACTTGTGAAAGGACTTGCAGGGACTCCACTACAACTCTGAGTATACATGTGTATCTTTAAAGATTACAGTAAATACATTTCTTTGAGCTGAAATTCTTTTCTACAGACTGTTCAGCATTGAGCTGATGAATGTAAACCACAGTGTCTCCTGACAGTTAGAAAACCAAACCTTGGTACTCTATGGATACAAACTATGATAAAAAGTAGAGGACGAATGAAGGATGCCACGCATGATCTGGATTTTTGAACATTCAGTTTGAATCCCACTATTAGGTTTTGATTTTGAAACCGAATATTCAAAAGCAACCTTACAAAAATTAAGCTTTCCATTTTTTATGGCTAAAGAAAATAACTAAAACGTCCTCCAATTTGCCCCGTAGTCTCAGATTGTAACTCGCTAGTGGTCTTCCTGGTATATGAATAGCCTGCCTGTCCATTACACTTAGTTTTGCTCATTGTGCAGAACATTTTGTGCTGCATAAGTGACGTCAGATCAGTTCTTTTTTTAAGCAATGATATGCTTATTTTGTTTGAATAGGCCTAATAGTGTTGCGTAATATAATTGCATAGTAGCCTTTTACAAGCAGTGATATTCGTTGATTTTCTCCGTTGCTGTCAAAGTTTTCATGAGGTTCTTTGCAATTTGAGTTTTCACAAGAATGCGAATCCCATGGAAGTGAAGCTAACAACCAACTTGAAACCTTCCTTGTGGTTATAAGTGAGCTGGAATTTTTTAGGGTCAGATTCACGAATTTCAAACCCGGTGTAGGCTGTGCTTCGATTCTGTAGCAGCAATTGATTAACTGAACCAGCGATCCCGGTGATTTTCGAATAATGCATAATTCAAAAGCTTTTAATTATATCGATACTAATCACTATAGAAATATGACAAGAATCAATACTATCTACTTCCGACTTTACCTGACAATTTTACAAAGAAATCAATAAATATCACTTAAAATAAATTTTGCCCGCCTGATTTTATAATGTGTGTCTTGGGAAACTTCTTATGCACGTATACACAACACTGACATATATTTCTGGGGTACATCTGACAGAAAACCCCTATAAGAGATATTTTGAATGGTTCGTGTTGTCATAGCGTTTGTACAGTATTTTGGCAACATGCCAAGTTGCATCCCGATGTAAGACTATCTCACAGACATTATTATCAATGGCTACGGCTCTTCACCGTAGCCCGTCAATGGCCAAATTCAAAGCCGCAGCCACAAAAGACCAGATCCGGGCAATGGCTTATACTGTGCGAGTGCAGCATACGTGCCTGTGGATAGACTGATTGGCGCACCTGCTATTATATGTGAACATCTGTGTACAGCTCTGGCGTGTTTTCGTAAAGGCCCAGTGGTCACTGAATCCTGCAAACTATATCCAGTCATTGAAAGGTCTTTTTCATGTGGCACCCTACTCATTTGTTGGCATGACTCTGACCTAGATGGGAATAAAATTAGGATAACCAGATACTGAAATCTCTGATTTCTCCCACTGTTATTTAAAAGTGGTCACGACAATGCATTAAGGGCCGGTCACACTGGCCACGATAACGATAACGAAAACAAAAACAATGGGGATTATACATTCTATGTGCCAACTTTGAACCTATGCTTTGAATGCTTCGATTGAGTGTGTGCGAAGCTGACCGCATATTGCACACAGGATGCCATGTGCACCCTTTAATTGTTTTACTATGGTGAATGCACACTTGGCATGCAGTCAAGCAGTCATGCAATACCTCAGGCTGGGTCAGGGTAGGCTGGCTAAAGATAACAGACTTCTGATAGTACTGATGCTTGGTAATGGTATTTCATAGCCATTAACAGACCACGGCACTCTAGAAACTTCATAACTCCTTTCTCATTTGGTGCACAACCAGTGTTACTTTCTCGGCCACATTTTTACAGCCTTTGAGAGCAAACATTCCTGTTTCCTTTGGCACAAACTGTAAATGGGCCAAAACGTCGTCCACAGCTGCTTCGTTGAATCTGGACATGTGACGATGCTTACGTAGAGCAGCTCGTATGCAGTCACGTACATGATGTCTCTCTAATGGCAGAAAAGGCACGTAGTGACTGACTACGTAATTGTCAATTAGACGACTTTTGCTAAAACCACCTGCAGACAAAAATAGACAAAGAAACGGGTCATTCCATGGAAATTGCTAAAATTTGACAATTCATATTTTCGGGCTTTCAAAACAAACAATACTTTAGTAAATGTTTTCTCAATGGGCATTACTGTTTGGAAAAAAACAAATCAAAAGATCTCATTAGTGACAGGAACATTTTCTATGTAGGGTTTGATATATTTTGGTAGAGAAAATTTTGAAGATCTGGCTTATTTATTACATTTCTTTACCCAGGGTGTGCCTAAACAGTTAAACTGGTTTCCATTGGGGCCCTGCATATTATTAGTTAAAACTGAATATTTACACATTCATACAAAATATTTAAACAAATACAATAATGTTTACACAAATAAATCTATTTTCAGTTAACTTTTCAACTCTCCAGTAGAAGCCTATTGCTGATTTACGGGATGGGCGAAAAACCCGCGAAAAAACCTTGCATCTAAGACTTCCCGAGAGGGCAAGCTTCGCTAGCCTCAATGAATTTTGAAATCTTTAAGTCATACCGACTATTGAGAGTTGAAGGGTCCAAAAATTAGGCCAAAATCAGAAATTCTCTGATAGATTGAGCAATTGAGTGCTCGTAAGTGATTGGTCACCTTAAATTTAAAAAATGAACCAGCAAGTTTTTTTTAAGATGTCAAGATTGCCAGCCGACCTGGTTCTTCCTTGAATGACAGACTTGCTGCTGAAGAACTAAAAGAAGACGGGACTTTATTCCAGAGTGAAAGGGTGCAGTCTGCTGTTTGAGAGAGGGCCTGAACCTACCATTATCACTGAACCAGGGGGCAACTGACCACCAGGCCAGTCTAATATCCGGCAACCCCAATCAATGCCATAGCTCATATCCTTGTTCATCAGCTCATATATACTGTTTAAAACCCTCCTACTATTTAAAAGGTCAAAATCAGTCAACATTTCCTTCCACCTCCCCTGCTATACTTTTACACAGACATGATCAGATTACATGTGGTTTTGTACTACGGCAGGAGGGTCAAAAACAATCACCTTGACTGATTTCGACCCATACAACATGGCTCAGAATGTGTGTTTGCATAGGAGGGTTTAAAATCCCAGGTACATTCGAGTTTGTAAATAATTTGTAAATAAATTTGTGTATACAGAAATAGCTTTATTTATCTGACTCTGTCTGATGACTACCAAAGGTTGCGTCCAACGGGTTGGGGAAAATCTGGGGGATGTGACAATTGACAAGTTTGAACATTACACCCATACCTCCTGAATTGAATGCAACCCTCTCAATGATTTCTTCCATGTCTCTTAGTTTGATGTCCTCTCGATTTCCCCCACCTGTCAGATGCTCTGCAGTTTTTTGGGTTATTTCTGTTGCAGCTGTGTTGCTGTGGAAGATGAACATATATTAGATGATTTGGGGATAGGCAATTATTTCCTCCCCAAAGTTGTGTAACTTAAAGAGACACATTGCTTTGGATGTGCCAAATTGTTCTACAAAAGCATTTGTCCTAAAATTGCTAAAGATCATTCAAAAATAGAATAATGATCACAAACACAACCATCCTTGTCCTTGAGAATGCGCTGTTTGTCTGAAAAATATTTTGCCAGTTTGGTTCAGAAAAGTCGAACCATTAGAAACCCCATATACATGTAGATTGTTTTCCTTGATTTTCAGCCAAATGGTGCATTTTCCAGGGATGCTCGTAGACATTATACTGCACTTTTTAGTGATCTCTCCAACCACAGCAATTAAGGGACTATTAACCCTCCCTCTCTAAGGGCCAAAATGGAACCAACTACCCTACATATCAAAACCTATCAAGTGAAAGGTTGAAACACACACAAGCTGTAAGAGTTGGTAGGTAGATTTTTTGATAGGCTGTGATAGTTATAACTATAGGAGGATTAAAATAGCATTTTTTTTTGTAGTTTGGGGGGTTTTGTTGCAGTTATTTTGTTTGTTGTGTTTGTTCACTTAAATTTTTTTTTTTTTTAATATTTTTTTTTAGGGGGGTGCTTCAGGGCCCCGGATCAACCCTTGATGAACACATAATACTGGGCTGGACAGTTCCCTCAACAGTTAGCACATGGAATGGATAACTCTGTATAACATACAGATAATCACCTCAAGAAAATATAGATGGCTTTCTTGAAGTTTATGCCATCAAGATACACGTTGTAATCCAGAAATGGTTTGATGGAATCTAGAAGTCCTTTGGGCATATCCTCCATCTCATCAAAGATGAAAAGTTGCCGTGGGCAGTTGAGAAGACTTTGTTTAATTGCATTCCTCAGTTTATCCTGTCAAGTGCAAAAAAACCACTTTCAAACTTACATTCAATCTTACTTGCAAGATATGGTAAAAACTTAAATGATTTTCAACATCTATCAGGCCTTCATTAAATCCCCTTCCCTTTACTAAATTAAGGATTTTCTGGGGATTAAGCATTGATAAACCTCTGAAAGAAATTCAGAGGTCCCATGTTAAAGATAATTAGCAGAGGTTTCTAATTTTGCATGATTTAGAGAATGACAAGTGTGTTTTGGATTTTGAGTTGGGGTCAGATTAACCCTAACCCTGCCAGACGCAGCACAGTGCAGATGTGCTGACAGCTCCACTTTGCTAGACTCTGTACACAAGTCTGTACGTGGAAGTGCCGTGGCCTAGTGGTTTGGAGCACTGAATTCGTGATCTGCCGGTAATTCTGCAGGTTGTGGGTTCGAGCCCGGTCTTGGGCTAAGACACTTCTACGTCTAATATGGGTGGAGGCATTATTAATGCCTTGAAGTGGACTAGTTACCCATCCCATCCCTATATTCACACTGTGAAGAGATAAGATTATCTTGTGTGAGGGGCTGGTTCTTCCACACTTTCCTAAGTAGCCCACACTTCGAGTGCCCTTTGGGCTTGTGATGGGCAATTTGCATAAACAAAAAAACCAAAAAACTAAAAAAGTCAATGTGATATTGCGTGCATTGTCTTGGACCGCCTTCACGCTGATCGCTGTCATCAGTGCTTCAGCAAACAGCCGTCGTACAGCGAGTCCCGAGAGGCATGCAGTGCCGCTGGGTAATCGCAAACCATCATTAGCTTCAAATGGTAAATAACCGTTGTGGTCTGCCAGTGGCCCCTTCGTGTTTTGGTCTGGCAACAAGAATAAACTGCCAGCATTGTTTTGTACATACATCATTTGTGCATGCTCTGAGTTGCACGAAAAATTCCTTATTTTTGGGGGGATTGACTTGTCAAATTCTCATTTTGAGGGGATTATTTGCTGCATGAATGATTACTCCATCGTGCAGGGCGAGTGTTTGCTTGATATGTAAACGAAAAATATCGGCCCTCAAACCAAAAACTGATGTCTAAGTCATACAAGTACTTCCAGCTCTAAATGGCGAATCTCACATGTCATGAGCCTAGAGGTAGAATTTTCAAACTACTATAGACCCTGCTGAGGGCTCATTTTAAATCCCTTCTGCCTGGCTGTTATTGATTGGGCGCCAGTATCCAATACAGGCTTGTGCAGCCAAGCCTGACACACACAATGAGCCGAACAATGAATTGAATATGCAGAAGAATGTAGGTATAGACTAGGGGTGTGCATCAGAACTGGGTACCCGAGTACCCGACGTATCATGTCAGGAACCGGTTCCAGATTATGGAATCGAGTATCCGTACAACTTTACATTATAGCAGAGTAACTTCCCAGAAAATGAAAAAGGAAAGCTTTCAAATGTTATTTGTTGGGAATTTTCAAAATTAAAACACGGCTACATGGGAAACCAGCACAGATTTCATGTTTATGACGCTCGCGAAAATTGACAATAAAGGGAATTTACCGGTTGTGGTTTTTGTAGTCTAGGTATGGATGAAGAGCCTCGACAATGTACATACTTGTGTAATAGCATGCCTCATTCCACTATAAATACAACTGTATAAAGCTTCTGTCTTTTGTGATATGCCGGCGCATGCACGTGCTCATGCACGCATGCACGTGATCATGTTTTATACTAGACAGGCATAAGATTTTTCAGACTTTTGTCTGAAATCAGACTTTTGAATCTCAGAGAAATACAACTTCCGGGATTGGAAGTTTTGGGTTGGGTTTATTTAACGGGTACCCGGGTACCCGTATTTTTTTTCAATCGGGTATCCGGTTCTTTTACTACCCGTAAATGCACATCCCTAGTATAGACGTCAACCGGCCAGGTGGTCTTTTTCAAACCGCAGCTATGGCCGTCATCTGTATTCTGTGGGTTAAATAATGGGCCAAAAACACCCCAAGATTTTGATTTGGCAGGAAGTACCACATATATTGAAAACATTTTACATAATCTGTAACTGTTGGCAAGTGCAATCGTTGTTCATTTTGAAAATCAGTGTCTTATGAATTTTAACTCACCTTATAATCATTCAAGTAGTCTGCATGTGGGAAATGGTCATTTGCTGAAAAGAGGTGCACGTATTTACTGTTCAACCCTTCCTTGTAGATGCTCTCTGCAATAATTTTTGCTACGAAGTTCTTGCCTGTTCCTGTGCGACCATGAAACGACAGTACAAGAGGCTTTTCTGGTTCATTATTCATGAGATGACCTTTGACCGCACCCACCACATGCCTGTTCACCAAGTGTTGACCGAAAAGCCGGTCTGTGAGTGCTTGTTGTAATCCTGTGGGACAAGAAAAAAATGTGTTTGGTTAACCCCTTCTGGACCACTGGTATGCCAAGATGGATTTGTGCAGCGAAGCGTAATGCAATCAATAAGATTGATTATAGTATAGCGTGTATAGATGACAACCGGCCAGGTGGTCTTTTTCAAACTGCGACCATGGTCGTCCATATTCAAGAAGTTAAAAGGTTTTTTAAAATTGGCCGAGGATATAATTATAATTATAATAATTATAATAGCCTCCAGGCTT
This sequence comes from Hippasteria phrygiana, assembly GCA_037893225.1. Taxonomy (NCBI): domain Eukaryota; kingdom Metazoa; phylum Echinodermata; class Asteroidea; order Valvatida; family Goniasteridae; genus Hippasteria; species Hippasteria phrygiana. Next base: position 238,023 of record JAZGUH010000511.1, on the reverse strand, counting down.
CCATATGATTATGAGATGACAAGGTCATATTTCGGGGTCTAGTGGTAGGATCAGGTATGCAAGGACAAAACCACTGACTTGGCTGAAATCAAGCGGATCAAGAAAACTTGATCTCTCCTTTGATCCATTTGCTGTCTGGGTGAGGTCTCAGCCCACATTATACTGAAGTTGGAGGTGGAGATTCAGTAATAGTTTATTGCCCTCGTCAGACCTAGTTGACCCCCAAACAAACTGAAGTTATCAATGCTCACAGACCATCCGACTCTTGATCCTAAAGTGTATACTGCATACTGGTATGTAGCTTTTGATTGGTGCAGTAGGAGTTGCTGCACTCCTCATTGGACTAGTCGATTGAATGGACGTTTGTGAGTTGAAATCTTAGCACTAAATGTTGGACAACATGCATTTTTTGACATTATCTGATTGCCCCTGGTTTGTAAGAATAATGGAAAAGCTCAAATATAAATACTTGCCCGTGGAATTTGTACTATTGATCCACATGTTCTGGCAACACTCCCTGAAACACCATGGTCTGAATACATATTCAGTTGCTTCTTTAAAGCTGAATGCAAGGGTGACCTGAACACAGAAGACACTTGTCAGAGCCAGTATCCATGGCAAGTGGAGTACAATGGTAGAAATGGCTGATTGCATCATTGTGTATCTGAAATGAAAAGATAACCAAAATAATATCCATGTCACTTTCTACACTTCTAATTTTTTCATTGCTTTCATGACATAAATGTAAGAATGGGCAAAGAAAAATACTTGTGCATTGCAAAGGCAATATTTATTACTACGTTTATAAAATGCTTTTGACGAGGGCTGAATTACATTTAAGTGTACCATAAACTAGCCACAAGGAAAAAAAAAAAAAATTCAAACATTTTGATATGCTTTGTTCTAAAGTATGGATTGCATTCTGCATATTGTGGAAAACAATTGTCTATATATGTTTTACTAAATCAGCTCTCAATGATTGTAAAATAATATTTTTGAACATAGGATTTTTTTGGGTGATTTCTTCAATGCTAGTGACATAACGTAAGTGATGCTGTCGAGCGCAATCTGGAGTTTCGCGCAAGTTTATTGTACTCCCTCCCGAGCTCATATCCCTATGAACAGATTTCATTCAAAGGGAAATTAGCTCAGGAGAGAATACAATAAACTTGCGCAAAACTCCAGATTGCACTCGACAATGCCACTTAGTACTGATTTGATGCAAGTCCTGCCTAGATTGTTGATTTGAATTAACACTAACCCCCAGGCAGGGTGTGTGGAAATTTGTATTGATTTAATGTTAATTTAAATGTTCAGCTCTGACAGATTATGTTTAAAAGATAGGTACTTTTGAAATGAGTTCAACCAGTTTAGAAGACAATCGGTGTTAAACACTACAGTACCCTTAAATACACCATGTCCTTTTTTGGTAACTTATTTTAGTGACGACCAATAAACTGAATGTTCAGAAAACAGGAACCAAAGTTCTGAGTTGTTCTTTGTGTCTCTTAGTAGGCCTCACCACCATTTTGTGTTGTGGTACTGGTAGCTTTGCCTTAGATTGGTCAATAAGCTTTGAAGCTGTTAGGGATGAAAGTGACATGACAGTCTATAAATGTAACGTTAGTGACGACAGAATTGCCCATAACATGCATTGAAGCTAAAACATGATGCAGTGTGACTGTGATCTGGAACTTGCCAAAGCCCCCACACTATGTGTGACACCCACATTTATCTATGCGCCACAACGTAAAAAACAATTTTTTTGAAACACCTAAAGCCCAAACGATCCCAAAACTCCTTGTAAGATTCCCAAGTAATGTAGAGTAATACTTATTCTTCAATTTATTTTAAGATGATCGGTGAGATTATTGATGGAATATTTGTCCTGAAATGTGCATATTTTTGAAGATGACTTTTCGGGTGCGACTTCGGCAGATTGCTGATATTCATGTAATTTTCGACATGTGAATAGGTTTGGAGGTCAAGCTAGCTGGCGGTATTTGCGATAAGGTCTATTGAGGAATAAGAACACACAGATGATCTCGATTCTACATCGCTGTGGAGCGCTGTGGCCTGCCAGATACAATATCTCGGTAATCGTTACCTTTAGGACCCCGTTCCATATAAGAGAACGAAGGAAACAGTTTATGTTTCGGAACTTACCTCAATATTTTGTGATGATACAGGCAGGAAAAGTCACTGTGTGCTTGAAATCATCTAAATAGTTCGCTAAGATATCATGTTGAATATGAGCAAGCTTAATTTTGTGGAAAGAGGGCAGGGTTTTGATTTATGAGGGAAATTATGGGGTAAAACGGCAACGTCTCTGACTGCAAACAAAGGTAGGAAAGTCACATTTTCTTTGAAAGTGCATTTCAAAATTACAACAAACATGAGTTAATCCAAAGAAAAAAAAGACTGCTTTAACCTGCAAAAGTCACTTTGGTACTGTTAAAGTGATCTGCAAAAGTCAGTTTTGAATGGAACTCGTTACCTAAAATAGAGGTGTCCTAAAAGTAACGATTACTAATATCTCGGTAATACTGCGGATTGTGGGTTCGAGACCGGCTAGGGTCATGGTGCTTGTGTCCTTGAGCAAGGCACTTTGTCACAAGTTGCTTCTCTCCACCCCCAGAGCCAGGAGTAAATGGGTACCAGGCTGTGAGGGCAGTGATGTGTTTGATCATGGAGGAAGGAAGCCCATGTGCGCTAACTTGCAGCCGGGGCTGTATAAACCTTTGCAATGTTTCAATGTTCCGCAAATGTGCCGCAAAAGTCTCAAAGATCTGTAGGAGGGATCGGATAACTTTCTGGTGAGATTAACGTTTGGGAAAGTGGAATTCTAGAACATTGTAACTGACCTAACAAGAGCGTATTGCAAATCCCATTGAGTTACGGGGTCCAAAAAAGCCTAGCGTTGTAAGGCTAACGGAGAGCCTTACATTTTTGGAAGTACTCGGACCCACGACCAACTCGGACCCATGACCAACTCGGACCCACGACCAACTCGGACCCACGACCAACTCGGACCCACGACCAACTCGGACCCACGACCAACTCGGACCCACGGCCAACTCGGACCCACGGCCAACTCGGACCCACGGCCAACTCGGACCCACGGCCAACTCGGACCCACGGCCAACTCGGACCCACGGCCAACTCGGACCCACGGCCAACTCGGACCCACGGCCAACTCGGACCCACGGCCAACTCGGACCCACGGCCAACTCGGACCCACGGCCAACTCGGACCCACGGCCAACTCGGACCCACGGCCAACTCGGACCCACGGCCAACTCGGACCCACGGCCAACTCGGACCCACGGCCAACTCGGACCCACGGCCAACTCGGACCCACAGCCAACTCGGACCCAATGATGACCAACTCGGACCCATCGTGCGAATATGCGGCACGCCGATGACAATGCAATTGGCCTACCGTAAAAAATTGCAAAAGCGAAGCACTCGACTCGTGGTGGACGGACAAGTTCGATGGATGAACGGACAGTGCCCGGGCCTGGGGAGGCAACCACTGTGGCGGAAAGCAGGGGTGGGGGAGGTTGAAATGATGATTCTCCTGAAAGAACCTTTGATATAAAACGCTGTCACTAGGCGGAATAGTTAAGAAAGTATATAACAAAATTAACTAGAACTTAGAAGGGATCATCTCGCAGAGCTAACGTTAGAGAGAGAGAAAAAATATAACCTTAAATAAATACAGCTGGAATCCAGAAATTCAGAACAAAACTAGAACAATTAGTATATTACATCCACAATCATGACGAAAAAAAAATACTCACTAGTTTACGGTTCTGTGGCCGTGATTAATACACAACAAAATGTAAGTCACAATTTAATCATCTGAGTGATACATCATGCAGAGTTTGCAGTACCCACCCTACATTTCATACGCATGACCCACCAATATGTTTTGGCATGAACTACTCGTTTGAATACAAATTACTCTACACCCCTGGCCTGGCCCTCTTTTAACAATGAATTAATCTTGTATCCCTACTTTTTAGACTGTAAAGGATAATAAAGTGTAGTATTATGTAAAATAGAAATACCAAAATGAAGAATTTTATACACTCTAATATTAACTATCTAAAAAAAGTACTTTGAAAATTATTAAGAGTATGTTGGAAAATCTAATATTTTTTGCAGAAGGTAGATGCTCCAATGGAATATCGCGTGCATTGCTAAACGTGCACCTCGTTCATCGTTATTTCCCATGATGCACTTGTTATTGCAGTTTGTACGCAAGATGGCGACTTTCGCAAGATTTTGGGTTTATTCGAATATTTACAATAAAAGTACGGAGTTAAACAACACGAAATCTTCCCAGGAATTATCCAGAGGTGTTCTATGTGATGTTTTGAGTATCTGTGGGGTCTAAGGTAAGTTAAGTTGTACCATATATACTGTTTTGGAAGAGAATTTTAACGAACTGTGTGAGCATTTATTTTATTTTATTTCCGACCATCATCAGACGTCATGTACGTGGGTCATGCTATTGGCTTACCATGCTATTTAGCGTCAACAACTTGTAAAAGCACTGTTAGTGTTAAGCATAAAACATGTTGTTCACAATATTTATTGGGCTCCTATGATAATTAAAAAATATGGCGATTGTGTAGTGTAGGGCCCTGTTCCCTATAAGGGAACTAAAATCCACTTTTAGGTTATTGGAATTGCCAAACTAACACTACAGTAACAGAAACAGTAACAGTTAGGCCTAACATTAGTTTGTACTTAGGCCCTAACGGCCTAACGCCTAACACTGGTAGGGAGATTAATACATTTTTCAAATAAATGTTGTACATTTGGTTTTGAAGAGAAAGTCATAAGAAACGATTTGATTCAATTTCGGATTCCATCGGATTTTGCAAAGCAAAGAAAAATTGATTTAAAGTAGGGATTTTTTGGTCCCTGAAATGTGTACGTTTATTTTTAATGCAGAGTAAAGTGTGATTATTTTGTACACAAATTGGAGTGCAGATCATGACAGAAATGCTTAAAACTTACATTTAAAAAAAATCTGTCTTTATTCATGCCTTATTTCAATGAATAAAAGGCAGATGGCAATCATGATTTCAAAAATTCTGATTTTTGAATTAAAATAAAGCTGTAAGAATGTGCGCAAAAAAACAATTTTTAATCACAATTTCCTAATCAGAAAATGAGTCACCAAATGAACAGCGCCCTCACACATTTATGAATGTCCCTAACACTAGTTAACGATGTTATGCACAATCTTCAAAGACGCGCATTTTTTAAAAATGCGCGCTGCACAATTTTTGAACACGAAAATTGAGTTTGCTTGCGTAAATTTAAAATTTGCGCATTATAGATGGAGTGCAATTTTTGAAAATCACGCAATCTTTATTATTGAAACAGTAAACAGGGTTGCACACGAACTGAAGTTCTTAATTTCTTGTGACAAAGCGCTTGAAAAGAGATGTTGGGATACGGGGCTGGGATACAATTCAAGCCTGAGGTTTGGCAAAAGTATGGAAAACCAGTAGAAAAGTGTAAAACAAAAACAGAATAAAAAACTTCGTAAAAATGCTAGAAAATATTAAAAACAGTGCTCAAATTTATTAGGAACAAGCAAATAAATTGTAAAGTTTGGACGCGTACGTGAGGGGTACACCATCATGACCATGTGACAACATAATCTCCCACTACCATGACTACTGACCTTCATAGTAAAAAAGTAAAAAAAATAATCTTATCCAGTAGTCTCTCAGTTGCTATGTGAAGAATGCAAATTATAGATTGCTTCTTAATCTGCCATTTTCTTTTAAATGTTGGGAAGTTAGCCGATCAGAGGTTTAGATTATTTCCCAATAAAAAAAACACCTCCAAAAATGTATCCCCCCCCCCCAGACGGCGCCTTAATGTCATGCGAAGGCAACTTGTCAAGCCAAACATGACCCAACTTCATAAAGATAGAAGCACAGAATCTTAGGAGATGATAAGATATGATAAATTGACGAGCGGTAAATCTGATGAGCTGTACCGAGGGTGAAAAGTTTTGATTTTTTTTTGGCCGAGCGCTTGATTTGGATATTGTGTGGAAAAAGCAAACGCTGTAACTTTGTAAATTTAGTAAAAACGCTGTATTCTGCTTGGCTATGCCACAACAGAAGTGAAAATGAAAAGTTTTCTGATTTCATCTAAATATGGTGGTGCTGGGTCTGACAAGACTCCAAAAAAGAACTTCAGTTTTATTTCCACAGTCCATAAATAGGCCTAATACAATTTTATAAAGTTTGCCTTTGCTATTTTCAGGTTTAAGTTTGGCCGCACAGGACTACCAATTTCAAACATTGGGCTACCATTTTTCTCAGTGTGGTAGTCCGGTGGACTACCAGTTGAAATACAAATTTGTCAAGCTCTGTACATGAAAATCACGATTCCTTTTTTGTCAAAATACTGTAGTTTTACAGCATATTCAATTCAAAATACCTGGTTTGCTTTTGTGTTGAGACCATTAAATGTGTACAATTTGACATTTTAGTCTGGCGTAATTTGTTTCCATTCTCAATGCTGAATTTACGGCTCTATTCTCAACCCTGAGAATTGATCAGTTGATTATATAGGCCTAATGCATGCACTGCTTTGTCACAACAGTTTTTACAATTTCTTTTTCGTAAACGTACTGAAGCAAAAATGTATCGGATGTTGGCTAGACAGTCTTGATGACCAAATATGACCACTTGGAATTTGGATTGGATTTCAAGCTCCTGAAAGGCTGTAATATGGTTTAGATCTATTATGGTTTTCAGATCTGCATGTACTCTGAAAGCAATCATTTCTCCCCTAGAATTCTGATGGGAATAACATTACATGCCTTGTAGTCACAGTACATATCTAATGATGTGAGGCAGAGTCGTTCAAGGTTATGCTGTCCACAGTCTCTTGAGATGCACAATGAGACCTTACATGTACATGTGGTGTTAAGTAAACGCCGAGTTGCCATGCACACTGGTTATCATGGTTACACCAGAGTGAAGATGCCAATGCCACAGATCTATGAGCTAATATCATTTGCAGAGTGACCTACACAGAAGTGTACATGTACATGAGGTTCTCATGATGTGCTTTCTTTGAAGAAGCTTTGATTATGTATTGTTTATTTCCTGAGTCACTGTGGCCTACAGTCTTTAAAATAGGTTTCCTTGTGGTTTTATCAGGTGTGTTCATCTAGCTGAAATCATAAATTGAAAGTAAGGGTGGGATTCTACATACGTGTATGTTTAATTTTGTAAAACTTTTATTCAACATTTAAACATTTAGCAAACACAAATGATGATGCCTGCCGCGCTGGAGTTCTCTATATGTCGGGTTCTCCATTCAGCCTTACTGGTGATCACCACAGCGTCCTTGCAAACAAACTAACTGGCAAAATTCCTATCTATAGACTTATTATAGCGAAATACTTGCGTTGCCAATTTTAAGCATGAATGAAAGGCTTTGTATGACATTTGTATAATAAAAATACAAGGTTAATTTTTAAAATCTTCGTTTCGGGGAAAATTGTAAGTGTATTTTGATATTCCCGATCCTGCCTTAGGATCATTTCCTGATCCTGCAAAATATAGTGAAAGCAAAATGTTAGAGATATCCATATTGAAAGTGAAATTTATGTTCTTTATTGCACATGTATTGTATACACTGGTGAGAGTACAGGTACATCCATGACCAAACAAGGTCTAATTCACACAACAGTCTTAGTCTATTTATATCTGGATGACTTGTTCTTTCCCAGGGTAGCTGATTCATTTCATCCCAGTTGTGTGTTTGGGTACTTTTCTCTGTGGTTGGACATACATGTACTGCACGGGTTCCTTCCGTACATGTACATGTTGGACAGATGTCTACATGTATGTCTTGTGTACTTTTACCCTTTCAAGTTTCATTTTTTTGTCAATCAGTTGATTAACTGTCAGTGTGTCAATACTTATTACTACATGTGTAGCATGACATGCCACTGCACAGTACCGATGCATCATTTAGATGTAACTATGTTTATTTACATGTAGGTGTAGGTGCTAAATACATGCCTTGGTCAGTTCTTATAATTTGTGATGTTATTGTTATGTTTCTATACATGTACATGTACACGTATACAATGTACATGTACTACCGTACATGTACAAAACATGTACATGTCTGTTCCAGGAAGTGATGTGTTTCACACCTGTGATGTGTTTCACCTTGCCACATAAGATGTCACTACTGACAGGGTTGTTAATATACATGTGGGCCCTGGTAATGGAGGGGGAGGGGAACTGTGACTCATGTTAGCAGTCAGTCTTTCTTGTTAGTTAACCTTGTCCACAGTTGCCAGTTTGACAGTTGGCTCAGCCCAGCACAGGGTCTCAAAGCCCAAATGTTCATTGGCAAATGGGAAATTGAATCTGGCACTGATAGGAATCTTAAAGGGTCAGGATTGCCTCTGGTGTTGTGCATGTATGAGCTAATGTTTCCTTTATAAATTATACAATATAAGTTATCCCACTCGCGCTCGTGGAACACGGAATAACGTAGTGCGTCCGTGTCCCATATTCCACTCGGCCTTCGGCCTCGTGGAATATGGGACACGTACTACTCGGCCTTCGGCCTCGTGGAATATGGGACATGGACGCACTACATCTTCAAGCGAACCTGACGCGCAGTAAAGATGGAAAACGCACGGTGCTGTGCGCAAAACCTGTACCACATACACGCACACATCAATAACAGTCAGAAGAAACAGGAGCTATCCGGAAAAAAATGTAACAAGTGTGCGCCGAAACAGACATGACGATTTACATGGGATGCAAACGCGCAGCTTTTGAATTACTAATGGTTGTGCAGCACTGCGTTTTGCGTATCGCGCAATTCGTGGAATTAGAACAGTGCAATTCGGAGTGTGTATATGGGCCGTGTGATATGGGTTATTATCACACTCTCAGCTGCCACAGATCGACCAATCAGGATCGAGGATTCAAGTTTGCTTGAAGATAATGTACATTATAATTATCGTCAAAATTTGTTGAGGTCTAATACTTTGGTTCTTGTGGGAATGTCAATCAGTGCATGGTCCTTGTCTGCAGTGTGGTTAGAAAGATTTATCAGGAAGGTAGAGGGGTGACCATGTCCCTTTAAACTTCAAAGATTTTGTATCCATTCGTAAAGATGATGATAGCCTACATGTAGGTTAACAAGCAATAGACTGTGGTTTGAAAGGCAAGAATGCTTAACCCTAACTACCCCAAGCCCTACAAACTCCAATAGCAGGTTGTGTTGAATTTTGATGGGTTCAGGACTGTAGCGCCTTGGCACCATTACTTTACATGGAGCTATATGCCCCAATTTGTCTAAGTCCAAAGAATGTGCCATAGGTTTACTGCAGTGTTGGATTTTGACAGGTTGAGGACACTTCCTAGTAAAAATGCCTAGGGGGTTAGGGTTAATCACCAATTATCTGTTGGCCTACATTTGTAGGGATTCAGGGAATAAAGTATTGACAGCTCAGTAGTGGTTTCAGTGACTACTCAGGATAGATGTTATACATGTACATTGTACGACAGTGCCCTCTGTCATAGTAAAAAACAATATACTCTTTGCTTTTTGAGTCAGAAACTGTGCTGTTTTCTATAGAGGTCTCAGCAGGAACGAGTCATTGTTTCCTTTCAAATATTTTTCTTCAATTGTCATTAGTTTTGTCTCTTTGGTGTTACTTTAATCCTAACGTCCTAGGCATTAATTTGGGGTACTGTACACTGTACTACAAAATACTACACAATTCCCGTAGGCCAGTGTAGTAAGAGACTGTATACTACAGTAGTATTTTGTAGTATTAGGTGACGTTTGGGTTAAGGAGTATTAATTAACTACACATGTACTACATGTTTTCAAATCAAAAATAGCCTGTTGCAAAGTTGTCCATTAGTTTCCCTTACTTTTGCCATTTCATATGAAGTAAAAACTTCTAACAAACACGATGGCTGAAAGGAGGTGCCTGTGACTAATAATATGCTACATGTACGTCTGTAATGCATTGTGCTGGAAATTGGTGTTGGAGGAAAACTTGTGTATTCAGTTCAGTACGTGGGAAGAGTATTATTCCCTAAACAATCCACTCGGACAAAACCTGTGACTAATACATGTCAATACACAAATGTGTCTCATACATGTAGGCCACTGGGAACCTTATAATGTACTGTTGATCAGATGGTGTTTCCATTCAGTACAATGTTCTATACTGTTCTTATGTGTGAGTTCTTGTTCCTCCCTCAATTGTTTCTGTGAGTTATTCAGGAAATGCACCGTCTTCCGGGGGACAAGTCATGGCGGTGCAATGTCACTTCCTGATTGGCTGTACCTTGGCAACTGACAAACAAAAATTTGTTTCTCCTCGCATCTCTGAAACTGAACCATGTTGATTGTTAATTTGTGATGAGCTGTGTAGGGAGCAGGCCACCCTTTGTAATACTAATTGAATACCTGATTGAAAGAAGGGCTCAAGTCCACCATTTTTGGCCAAACTTAGTCATACACAGAAAGTTAATGCTAACACCATGGGCTATCATGTGAGTGACTTTTTAAAATTCTCAAAATCTTTTCAAGTGGACTTTGGCCCTTCTTTCAATCAGGTATTCAATTGCAGTCCATCTGTCTAGGCATCTAGCCAATAGATTTGTCTGTTGGCATGTCCCTCTGGTCAAGCATCCTGCCATCCACTTTCAGCCACACCCCTCCAAATTTAGAATGCCATTGCTCCCTATTGTTCTTGTTGAAATTAAAATTAAAATTTTGACCAAGGTGGCAGGTGAGCAAAAAATCTTCAAATTTACAAGGTCACTTACACAATCGATTGAAAACCTCAAAACATTAAATTTTAATATTAGGAAAATGGACTTGTAGCTACATGTAAGGGGTTATGTTGGTATTTCTCCTCCCAATATCTTTTTACATTTTTTTTATAGCAGTAGTTATACATGTACATTTGTATGATATGTCATTTCTTGTCCTGTCAGAAAATGTGCAGTGAGCTAATTAAATTTGTCAGCTTTGCTGTTTACGTTTGGAAGGAAATGGCATGCAATGTATGCAATGTGCAAGTGACACAAATTTTTCAAAGTAACAGAATGGTCAGTCTCACAACAAACAATATTTTGTTCCCACATCCCTTCTCCCTGATATGTTACATGTACATGTACATTATCCATGTGAAGGAACTTCCCTAAATTAACAATCATAGGCTAAAATGTTAATTGAGGTTTTAATGGAGCATTTTTTAACATTCACACAGTAATGTAAGTTTAACCCTTGCTCTTTTTTTTACACTCCAACGCACTTCAATATTCGCCAAAAAAATGCCTCTTAATTGCATGGTCCTCCAATAACTGTCACATTATTTCAATGGGAAACTGGAGGATAACTTGGTCATGCTGTGAGTAAACAGTGTATTACACTGATAAGCAAAGCCACATGCCACCGAAGCTACCTACATGTACATGTATGTCTAATAGGCTGTGAAATACAACACACTGTACTTTTGGAACACCAGGTTGATGTTACATGTAAGTACATGAAGTAATGTTAAGTAATGTTATATAGTGTTATAATAATTCAAATTAATTTTTAACATAAAAAAAAGTTACTAATAATAAATACAATGGCAATTTCCATCAAGACTTGCTGGTCAAGTGAGCAACAACAATGACCAGCAACCCCCAAGTGCCCTCCAATGTATTCCAGTAGGAGCTTTGAAATCAATTGTCTGGTAAAGCAAAGAATCCTCCAATGCACTGCAGCTGGAGTGCATTGGCAAGTACCACTGACTTGCAATAAACAACACTCATAGAGCAAGGGTTAATGTTTTCATTTCAAAAGTGAACATTTGTGAACAATTGTATCGAGAATCAAAATGTAAATTTATAATCTTGGAAGTTTGCATATTTTCTCTAAAATAGTTATGGTTTCTCTTTTGTTTTGATAGATTTTTGAGATAAATCATGTACATGTACTTGTACGTATGTACAGTATGGCATTATACTATAGCAAAGTGTCACTGTGTTCACTTTCATTTTGTGAAAGTAAGCACATACATGTACATGTGTACATGTACTGCAATTACATGTAAATTTTGTACATGTAAGCTATGAAAACAAACATGATCTGCTAGTGTACATGTACTATACATGCAATTTTCAAGGTGTGCAACTTGTAGTGAATGTACAAGGAACTCCGATGAATTATTTGTGTACGTACGTACGTACATACATGTACATGTACAGTCGTACTTCCCCAATATGTCCGAGGACAATGCTTTGTGTTTCCTATTGTTCCTTTAATATAACCAACCCCCATAGACTAAGCACGTATCCTGACGTTCGAGGACCGATTTCAACAAAAGACTCTACGTTCGAGGACTGAAAGGTTTCTTTGTGTTTCCTTTCTTCTCTTGTCCTTAGAGATACAGTGCATGTACATTGTAGTTTGAACAGTAGAAGCAATGTATACATGTATACACACAGTTGTACTTTGAAGTTTCCCAATACGTGCTAAAACCGATTTCAACAAAAGACTTGACGTGCGAGGACTGAAAGGTTTCTTTGTATTTCCTTTCTCCTCTTGTCCTCGGAGAACCTGTACATGTGTACATGTATGTGCTGTTACATTGTCATCACAAACATTTACTTTGATTAAAGTTTGTGATGCACTGTTTGTATAATGCGCATTAAATGTAACGCATGATACTGTATGTCTTGGTCAATTATCACCACCATCAAGGTACATGTAAAGACTGTTCAGGGTCACTGCCTTAACCCCTTGAACATGGTATCTCATGTCGTGGTGGTCTGCCAGAACCGCTACAGTGTGTTTGTGCAGTCAAGCATAACATAAACAATAATCCAACAATGGATTGAAACTGCACAAATGGCGGCAAATGGCGTCATCCGTACGCAAGGGGTTAATGCCTGATTTATTTCTCAGATTATTACAATTCTATTGACTATTGACGTTTCTTTGTTCCGTGATAACAGGTGTTCTAATTGAAATCCACCTGTTAGTGTTAATATGCCAGCATCATGTCAGGAGGCATCAGAGTGCGCCGAGTAGCAGATCCCATGCCTGTACAACGAGGGCCAGCTCCCTTCTCAAGCTATGATGGTGAGTTGGCAGAGACACCTTTTTGTGACTTGCAAAGAAGAAATATGTTTTCTCAAGGAAAAGGCCATAAGAGTGTGCACAGGTGAATGCAGTAACACAGAATTCAAATTTTGGAGTTAATTTGTCTTATTGACTACTGGATTACCATGGTAGAATCACACAAATGTAGTTAGTAAAACAGTGTTCACTCCAACACTTTAATTTGATGCATAATACGTGAAATCTATGACAGACAAAAATTGCACCAAAGATTGTCATAGAAGTTGTGTAAGGAGTGTGGCTTTGTACTAATGAGCAATATTAGTACTAATGTACATGTACTAATGAGGTTAATAGTTATACACGTAAGATTTCTGTACTTTAAAACACTAAGTCTTCAGATTGTGGGTTCCATCCAGGCTTTTGACTTGGAGCAGGATTTCTAGTGTCCTGATTACTAAGTGGGTAGTTCAGTATTATTTTCCACAGGTAAAAAGATTGTTTTCCCCCTATTGTCCCGTACGTGTACCTTGCGTGCAAGCAAACTAACTGAAAATGCCTGCTCCATTTTTCTACATGTGTAGGTACATGTAGTAGGTATCAAAGCACTCTCAACAGTTGCTCAATAGAGCTTAACTCATTTGTGTTGATAAGGTTTAAAAATAATTTATATGGGTTTAATGCTATAATAGTAAATTGTTTTAGAAACCTGTAGCTGACGACAATATTTATGTTTTATGTTTTATGATTTATGTTTTCTTATTTCAGGTATTAAATTATGAAACAAAACAATGTTTTTAGTGCCAACTATCAACAGAGTATACTATAAGCCATGATGGATGTACATTGTACATGTACATGTATATCATCCAACCCTCATATGTTTTTCTACATGTACATTTGTACATGTACATGTAGGTTGACTGCAATTACCTACCAGTACATTTCTATAGTGTCCACTTAAGTTGGGTTAGCTCAATGCAAACTGGCTGGGTATTCTCATTTCTCATTGTAATAAATATTTATGGCAATGTCTGGTATGTTTAATGCCAACAGTCCTGAATCCTCCAATTTTAATATAATTTTCACACCCTGTACATATACATGTACATGCTCATGTAGGGAGTTAGGGTTAATAATTGTTGCCAGTTGAGAAAGATGTATTGTTGTATTATGCTGTGGAAATATTATGTAAATGACAAGGCTAATGAATTGGGTAAAATATGGCAGAAATGAATTTTACTGAATAATAAATTTAGCTGTACGATTTGTTTTTGAATATTTAGAAGATTTGACAACAGCATGGGATAATCATGCGGAAGCTAAGACTGCGGTAAGTCTAGGACTTTATCTTGAAACATTTGTCAAGACATGAAAAGCATGTATTGTTTTAAATTATTTGTTTTGGCATTATTTACGCAATAGCAGTGGTGATACTATTAGTTATCCCACGAGCGCCGAGTGGAACACGGAATAATGTAGTGCGTCGGTGTCCCATATTCCACGAGGCCGAAGGCCGAGTGGAATATGGGACACGGACGCACTACATTATTCCGTGTTCCACGAGCGCGAGTGGGATAACGAATTTATCTTCAAGCAAACTTGACGTGCAGTAAAGATGGAACACGCACGGTGCTGTGCTCGAAACCTGTACCACATACACGCACACATCAATAACAGTCAGAAGAAACAGGAGCTATCCGGGAAAAAACGTAACAAGTGTGCGCCGAAACAGACGTGACGATCCACATGGGACGCAAACGCGCAGCTTTTGAATTACCAATGGATTGTGCAGCACTGCGTTTTGCGTATCGCGCAATTCGTGGAATTAGAACAGCGCAATTCGGAGTGTGTATATGGGCCATGTGATATGGGTTTTTATCACCCTCTCAGCTGCCACGGATTGACCAATCAGGATCGAAAATTCAAGTTTGCTTGAAGATAATGTTTGTTAACAGTTAAGATGACTATGATGAAGATATGAAGATGAATGATGAAATAGGATTTTTTTTTACATTTCTGTATAAACTCCAGCCTGGCTTCAGCCTAAAGAAATAAAAAAAGCATGAGTTACACTAGACTGTATCAGTATTTTTTTCCATGCAGCTCCATAGGGCAGAGGCCAGGCTAGAAGAAGCTGAGTCCTACTGCAACAACTCATACAACCCTAGTAGTCAGGACCCCAGAGGAATACTTAACCCTGGCTACAAACATCACTTAGATATGATGGAAGATAGGGGTGTCCGGGTACCAGTCCAAAGAGTCCCATCAATGGAAATTGGTAGAAGACAACCTGGTCAAGTAAGACCTTTTTTCTTGTGCTGCTAAAAAGTAAAGTTCAGCATTCATCAAGGCAATAAACCTGTAATTTGTTGTTAAAAATAAGATGGAGTCAGTTGTGAGTTTATGATGATAGATTCTGAAATATTTTATTTGAAGTTGCTTTCTTTTGTTCCTTTATTTTTTTCCTTTATTTCTTTGCATTTTCTGATTTAGTTAAGAACAATACTAAATGTAATTGACAATTTTGTTCAAACAGGTCTCTACTAAATACAGTCGTGCCTATGGCAGGGATAGAACTAGGAAGAGAGTCACAATAGTGGGTAAGTTTTTCACGGTATTGTCACTTATTACAGGCTATGAAGTAGATTGAAAGCAAAGCATGTTGCTTGGGGGAGAAATGTAAGGGCTATTGATCCCCCAATTGTTACTAAAACTCCCAACTGTTTCCCCATTACTTTTTGTTGTTGGAGTTTGTCACCCCAAAGCCATTAGCAACCATCTTCCAATAAGTTAATTTAATTTGTGTTTTAAACCCTTAACCCTAACCATCCCTAACCTGCCAAAATCAAACACCTGTAGAGCCTTGGCACCATCACTTTGCATGGGACTTGATGCCCTGATTTTGTCCAAGTACAAAGAATGTGCCATTGGTTTACTACACAGTGTTGGAGTTTGTGTGGTTAGGGAAGGATTCTAGTAAAAAGCCTTGGGCTGTTAGGGTTAAACAAGTTTTAAAAAAATATTTAGGCAGTGTTGCTGTCCAAAACTGCTCCTGTTTATTTGTGTATGTACATGTACAACTGCATGACAATTGCTGCTTTAAAGTCACATACGTCCATATTTAAATCACATCCTACGTGCCAAGTGCCTGCATTAACTTCCACATCATTTTTTCTTCATCCTTGCTAGATAATTTAGATGTAGACCAAGGTGCGCCCCATTTTCTTTCCCCTTCAAGAAGCGATAAAGACAGACAAACTACTGAAAGGAATCTAAGCATCTTAAGTCCTTCAAGGATTGTCGACAGTGCTCAGATTCAGCGGCTTGAGGGTCAACTGAAGTCTCTGTCTCACACACTCAAATCGCCTACCCTGGAAAATGAAAGAACACAATCTCACTGGGGTAACTATGATGATCGGATCATGGATAGAAACTGGAGCAATAGCTCGTCTCATGACTACCCCAGTCACAGGACTACTCAGAAAGCAAATGTGTTGTCTCCCTCAAGTCAGGAGATTCTTAGTCGAGGGTCAGCAAGCTTGTCTGTTGACAACACTACTGCAATTCGGGTCTTAAATGACTTGCCATTGAGACATCAACAGGAAGGTGAAAGGAACCGAATGCAGAACTATGACTACAGGGAAGAGTATGTTCCTGCATATGAGCGATTGTACGGAGCTCCATTAGGGGAGAAGTTACCTGATAGGCAGGATACTTTTATAAAAGGAGATGACGAATCTGACTTGAAACAAAGGGATACAATGCGACAGAAAGTACGTTCCATCAGGAAACTCATATCTGGGGGAAGCCCTTCCAATCATATGGAGAGACTCCGAGAGAAGGTGGAACAGCAGAAAGCATCAGTGGCCAGCAACAAGCAGATTGCTGGAGACAGGCCGAGACATCTGGAGGGGGATCCTGTTGTCCTGCAAGATCCTGAAGTGCAAAGGCAGTCACTTGTTGCAGGGTTTCCAGCTTCTGTGAGTAAGAGTACCGTACGCAAGGTTGCTGCAGCCCCTGCTGCCCCCGTCTACAAAGGCTTCAGCAAAGTTGAGACCCGCTTCCAAATGCCGGATGGAAAGGTTGTGACAGAAGACAACCTTACGAGGAAAACCAGTCGCAAAAGCCAAGCCAAGAAATCTGCAAACCGTGGAACAGGGAATGCTGCAGGTCTTGAGGACCGTGCTTTGAAACCTAGCATGGTACTACAACAGAATAAACCTGAACAGCCTTCCAGATCAGGTCGAACAGTCCGGAAAGTTCACAAAGCACCCAAGCCTCTAGACAAGAGACCCAAAAGGCCTGATCGCAGTAAAGACATCATCTCAACAATGGCATGGCGGGATGGGCAGAAAACAGTCTTAAGGATTCTAGGACCAGCCTCTGAGAAGCTCAAAACTGCTTCGAAACCTCCAGCTCTCCATTCACCTCCAACTCATGACACAGATGATCCTCCATCCATCAAAGCCCAGGATCCACGAGTGGCTGCTGAAGAAAGAACTAAAGATGACATATCAGATGCTGAGTTGTCTGAGCATCCTCTCGAAATGGAAATCAAGGAAGACAAGAGGGAACCTAGCCCATCACCATCACCAGACTTGGACAAACTTCCTTCAGAAGCCAAGAATATCTTGGATGATCTTCATCTCAACCCTTCAAGCAGTGAAGACGAGAAGCCGCTGTCTGATAACAAGATACAAAAGGAAACCAAGAAGACATCAAAGACTTCAAAGAAGACCAAGCCCCCCAGGCCAGGCAAGCAGGATCAAGAACAGATCTTCCCAGCAGAGAGGGTGCGGCACTATGACACAGACAATGTCCGCAAGTACATGGAAAAGCAAAAAGCCGAGCGTCGCCGCAAACTTCTGGAGGAGAAAAAGGATAAGAAACTTGCTCAGGAGCGCAAGCAGGAGCAGCTGAGGGAACTGAGTAAGAAGCAGAAAGACGGTGTCAGGATGAGTCAGAGAAATCGCAATATCGTCAGCAGTCAGCTAGGAGAAACCTTCTCAAAAGGCCAACCCGAAGAAGTCATCGGTGGTCAACTCAATGGCTTGGACCAGCTACCAAGGCATCACCCTTTCCGACAGGATGGGAAAAAAGTATGTATCTTGAAATGTGAACGTCTTTATGAAAAAGACTTTTAGAACCCTTGTCCAAGAAAATTTTAAATTTAGATGTTTGGAAAACATGAAAACTTCAAGATCCAAAAATCAACCAATAGAAATTTTTTCTAATTTTGATGATAAATGGTGTACTTTTTTATTATCTTTAAGATTGATGTGACAAGCTCAGACAAAGAAAACAAAAACATCTGGAGCACCTCTAGCAATGACAGCAGCACCCAGTCCAGTCTACCGAGCGACCCTCCACACAGCCCATCAGACCAAGCCTCGCCTGTTGATCAAGCCTCACCCACTCAAGGGGACCCTCAGACCAGAATCGCTGATGCTCTGGCTGAGGATCGGCCACCTCGTCAGGCCTCACCTATTGGGGTGGTAGTCACTCAGATGGCTAGAGGTATGCCAGAGAAAGGTCAGAGATCACTTGTTCCATTTGACCTTGGTCAAAGGTCAGAGGTTATGCAGCCGTTCAATGTTGGGCAAGGTAAGTTAAGTTTGGTTCTTGACTCCAGATTTGGTCTTTAATAGTGTTTCACTGGATATTTTATTTGTGAGGTTCAGTACCTCATACATTTTTCCAAGCATGCTACAACTGTTGTTGCTGGAATTAAATTTCTGTCATGCACCTCATAGTACCTCTATCAAGGAAAAATCGGATAAATGTTGAAGTTAGGGTACCAGACCTAAACTAGCATATGCTAACTTCCCAGGATATAACCTAACCCAATTTTCAATAAAAAACAAAACGGCCCAATAAGACTATAGAGATCTCGGGCCCATCTTCTCAACTCACGTGTGCCTGCATGTTCAGTTGGTTAGTATTTGTTTTAATATAATAAACATCTTGCACACCAGTATTAATAAAGAAAATATTTTCTCTTTAAAAATATGGCAAATCAAGATGTCCTTTAGCATTGTTTAGTGGCAAGGTTTTGTGATAGTAATTTCTTTCCGCACATGTTAAAAGCCTGATAAATTAGAGAACATCAAAGTTGAATATATACTGTGCAGGTGTGCAGTTTTCATCAGTGTTTATGCCGACTAATAATTTGTGTTCAAATTTTGCTAATTTGAGATTTATGTCATGTTTTGTTTTTTCATCAAGGACTTGTAAGCAATGCACCCCTTCCATTGTCTGTCCCTTCTGGAATCTCAATGGCTGCTCGCAGTAAAGCAGACAGGATCCAGGCTCTGAAGGCCACAGCTGCAGCATTACAAGGGAAAATAGACAATGAAGTCAAGAAACTAACCGGAGATGTTGTGCCCCAGACCGTTGTCTCCCCAGGGGAATTTGACAGGTGGGCATATCCAGCTGGCATTAAAACAGCCACTCCAAGCCGTACTGTGCATTTCAGTGGAAGTGCTGTTGAATCACCAGTGTGGGAGGATGACAGTCCCAAGGCTGCTACACGCTACCAGAGGATGGTGGGCATTGATAGAGATCATAGAGTCTTCACTGGCTCTCTACCCGGTAAGTTTTTGGCAAAAGTTAGCATAAGATGAAAGTTTGAGCCATTTGCTAAATAGATTGAAAAGCAAAACAAGTTCTGCAATGTTTACCATTTCAGTCTAAACAAGACGTGTTGAAAGATACTTGTTCGTTTACAATAATGTTTTGAAAGTGAAAGATTAAAAAACGAAAGTGTCCCCAAACTACACCGTAATGTGGTTTGAATATTTGAGATTAACATCAGTTCATACATGTTTAAAAGTGATAAACCAGAGAGTCAAAACTAGCGACTGAAATGTCTCATGTGTCGTCTCTTTCTTAGAATTACACCTGTACATTGTATATATCAGCACCTACTTTGAATGTATTAACATGCAAAGCCTCAAATCAGTCAGTAATAATGTACCTAATAAAAGTCTCCCATAATAGAAAGTATTTTCTCCGTTCTAGGTACAGGTAGTCTGTCAACTCAAGCCCAGCTGGCTGTAGATATCAGTGATCAGGAGAATGCAGCTACAAGAATCCAAGCAGCTTACCGTGGTCACAGCGTCAGACAGAAACTGGACTGGAATCTACCTTCGGGAAAGGCCCTGGGTCATGGCTTTAGGAGGAAGACTCATGACTCTGTACATGAGGTAATTACTATCTGATTGACAGGGTTCTGATGCTCTGCAGCTTTGCGTTATTGGCTGCGATGCTTTTCAATCAGAGTGAAGATGGAATTTTTGCATCGGGTATGGTGTAGAAGACAGCTTTTTGGCCCTTTCCCAATGTAGTTTATGAAGCACTGTATGCTCAGTGCTTTGCGAGAACCTGTGGAAAAAATTCACATGCTTACTCGGGCGGGACTCGAACCCACGACTTCCTGCTTACTAGTGCAGATGTCTTAACCACTCGACCACTGAGATTGTCGGGGTCGGCTGGCCGGTCCGAATCCAATGTAGCAGCGGGCACCACATAATATGTGTCCTGCCCGAGTTAGCCTGTGAATTTTTCACCACAGGCTCTCGGCAATCACTGAGTATAGAGTGTTTCAGACACTACGTCTGGAAAGGGCAAAAGTTATCAGTCAGAATTTGCTGATTGTGTCGTGAGTGAAGAAAGGTCAAAGATGAGGAACCAGCTCTTCGACATTGCTAACAAAGGAACTGGACTGATTCGCAGAGACAAATGGATTCAATCGTCTTGAAAGAAACATTATATAACATTCATAGAAAATTTGCCGAAAGGTACTCAAATTTTTGTATTAAATAGGAGAGTGGATTGCTTACACAGCTGCCTTATAAATTGTCAATTCGAAAAGAGACAAATAAATAAATTAGCTGGCCTAACGTTTTGAACTTCAGCAAGTTCTTGCTTAAGTTAGAAACGTTAGGCCAGCAAATTTTTTGATTTGTATATTTCAGGTCAATTCAGTCAGTAAGCAGTTTGCAGCACTTTAATTCATTTTAAGAAAAGTGTCAAGACAGTGTGAATGAAACCTGTGAATCTCATTTCTGTTGATCACTGTTGACTGCAGTTTGAGTTTCAATATTGTATATTTATCTATCCATTTCCATAAAGGTGTTAAGGACGGATAGGAGCAGTTCATTACGTGACAGGGATGTCCATGTTGATGGGTTCCTCAGTGAGGGATCATTGACTGACAGTGCAGCTGATAAGGACTACATGCCAACATTTAAAAGTCTACCGACCAAACACAGTCATGTTTACCAGCCCCCACCGAGTACCAGTCAGGAGAGTGTGTTTACGATGGCTTCTACTTCACCAACTCCAACTCGGCCAATCAGCTTGCAGGCTCATGGGACAGATGAATGGAAGGAAAGTCTTGCAGATGGACTCAGCGTTATCAACATTTACACTAGGAAGTATCAGCATGCAAACAGAGGTATGTTGGCTGGATTGTGGTCGACAAAACCTTTTTACCATTGATATGCATTTTATTTAGCAGACCAGAATTTCTTTTTTAGTTTGCCAGAAAAAGAAAACTACCCAATTGTAATATGAACATTTTTAGATTTGATTAAATTTGACAGTCAGCCAGTGCAGTGTGGTTAGTTAGTAAAGTTATGCTGTATATGTAGGGGAAAGAAAACGACAAACTTGATTCCAAAAGATGATTCCTTTTTGCTGCACTGTCCCCATCACAACTGATCTGTCACGTCAGTGAAATATTGGTTGATTGCATTAGTTATTTATGTTTGTCAGTTAGAATTTCCTGTAATTACGAAGAAGGACTCGGTCTTGAATCAAGATGTATTTTTCGTTCCTTTTGTCCTAGCTGTGTTGTATGGCCAGCTACCTAGTGATTCCTGCCAGCCGGCCCCCAAAGACTCCATCATCGGTTATTCCTATAATGATGACTTCACAGGCAGTACTAGCGTCTCCCCTCAATCCTTCAAGTCCAGACAGGAGGAAGAGGAGCCTTACTCTGCAGACTTCACGACAAGCAGCAAGGCCAAGAGCAAATCAAAGGTTGGTTTATCTTTGCCCATGTTACACACAAATCTCAGTATATTATTTTAATGGAAATCCCCCAATACAAGGCAGCGGGATTGGCCACATTTTAGATTGCCAGCCCCACCACCCTTAAGGTTTTCCTGGGTCCAGATCTAAATGGAGGATAAATCTTAGATACCCAGGCAGGGGTTACTTCACTCTTAGTGAGACCAACTCGCCTCCCCACCTCTGCTCATATCACACATTTTGTATGTGTGCTTCATGTGTTTGTTTTTCAAAAACCAATCTTGTTATCTGGCTTGTGGAACCCCTTCAATATTTTGTCATTGAGCTGTAGAGAGTTTAAAACAGTAGCAGTCTGTAGCTAAAAGAGTGTGTACTTGTGTGTTTTAGAACAGCAAATTTTAGTTAAAAAGGTGTGGTAAGTCGGTTCATAACTTCTTTTATAAAGCCTACGCAATTCTCTTTTAATAGTTGATTTGATTTTGATTTGAATCTCAGACGAAATTGACCACACCAAGTAGCAAGTCTAGCTACAAGACGGCCAGCAGCCATAAGAGGTCATCAAGGTCCGAAAGATCAGAGGTCAGTGAGCAGTCTCAGAGCAAAAAAGTAGATGACAATACGTTGGACTTGTCCCCTATGGAAAGCTTTGGAAGGTCAGTGGATGTAATAGTCTAAATAAAACTAGAAGTATTCCTGGTATTGTTTCATGTCAGTTTTGTCTTAATAATAGAAGGGACTTATTAAATACCTTGCAAAATTGGCAAATACCAAATCAGGAAAAAGAAACATTTCAATGCAGGAAAATATTGTTTACAAATCATAATTTTGGGAAGTTGTGGAAATGAGGTTTCTCCAATCTTGGAATCTGTTAAGATAACCATGTGATTCGTTGGACATAGTAGCAATGAGCTGCGGAGTTGTGTGTGTAATATGTGACATTTATAACCACATTGTTGGGCCTATCAGCATGGTGAGAGAATTTTTTTTTTAATATTTTGAATTTATTCGTATTGATAGGAATCATTTAATTTTCCCTACAGTTCTAGTGATGATTCCACCCAACGCAAGCATATCCCACGTACACCAAGCCCAAAGGCTTCCTTATCTTCCCATAAGACTCCCTCCAACAGACGTACTTCCCCGTCCCTTCTCAGTCCGACTGCATCCCTTGGCTCTAAATCTCTGTCAAGTCCAGACAGTACACTCTCATCGGGATCCATCCCTCGGTTACCAGTCGCAGAGTATCAATCAGACCAGAGTCGGTCCCCAGTCAGTAAGTCTCCTTCACCAAGCTACAGTAAGTCATCAAGTGGAAAGAGTCAATCAAAGCCCAGCAAGCCCAAACCGTCATCATCGAGATCGTCTGACACCAGGACACGCTCATCTATTTCCTCTAGGTCTTCACTTGCCAAGAGTTCTTCCAACCAGTTTAGACCAGTCAATGCTGTTTCTTCGTCAGAACTAAGTGATAAAGCATCAGACAGAATCCTACCCCGTAGTGGTCTGGATGCCAGTGTAAGTCATGAAGCTTCTTTTCAGCTCCTCCGTCATACTTGATGAGTTTTTCATCTCTTGGGGAATGTTATCTCGAATTTGTTGTTCTTGTCTCCTTGCTGTTGTTTGAGTTTTTTGACTCACCGAGTGGTGACAGAATTCTTGTATCTTTTAAAGTGAGCCTACTTGTTTTCACTAGTTTGTAAACTTCTAAAGTTTTACTTCTTATTTAAGAGGTCTTTCCTAAATGTCTTTCCAGACTCACAGTACAGACGGCACTGTGACAGATATTTAATGTGGGATCACCGGAGACAGTTTAGGCACTCGTATTGTTCGCAAGAAATCAGTAGCTGTAGGGAATATTCACGAGAAGAAAATGTCCTGACAATGTTAGGTACATGAATAGCAATGTTGGCTTCATTAGAATTCTATTGTACAGCTTTCCACTTTTAACTTTATTTTCGACATTGTTTCCCTCCTTCAGTCAATGTGAATTTTAAATAAGAATTAATATTTCTTGGTTTATCCCCTAGTCCACTGGCAAGCCCCCGCTACCTGGTCAATATTCCCCTGCTGCTCTGGGTCTCAAGATGGCCTCGGAATTGAATCTTCTGGAATCCCTCGAGCAGTCCGTCCGTCAGCTATCTGAGATGGAGCGAAGTCGACATGTCTCCATGGCTCAACAGGAAAGTGTATCATTAGCTAGAGTCTTGCAGGCTCGGCAGCGAGATCATGAGAGAGAGATTCAACTCTTATCTCTCAAGGCAAGGCAGGAGGTGGAAGAGGCAAATAAACAGCTGGAGGTTTGTTCTTGAGATTTATTTATTTGTTAGATTTCTTGACCCAGGGTACACTCAAACGCTGAAAATGGTGTCCATTGTGCCCTGCATACGTTACTAATTACTGCAGGACTCTACAATAGAAACAAAGTCTGCTAGACAGATGCTTCAATTTCTGGACTTGGTCCAGCAGTCCAATGTGAATTTCAAGCTCAAATAATACGCCCAACCTCAGCAAATTAATTTCCAATAATTGTTCCCGCAGGTTGTTCGTCAGCGTGCTGTTGAGACAGCATCTGATGCTGAACGTGTCCTTGCCCAGGCACGCCGTGAGACCTCTGATGCAGTCAGTGAGAACACACGACGATTGATTGAATCTCAGGCGGAGGCTGCAAGAATAACGGCAGAGGCTGCTAAACAAATGGCTGAGGTATAAAGTCCATCAGTCATTCAGATCTGTATTTCTCGGGGTTCACCAAACCAACTTCAGCTATGCTTCAAGTTTTATTTCACTTTGTCTTTCTCCTAGGCAGCCCAAATTTTGGTTCCGTCCTTTGTTCTTTGGTCTTCTGTATGTTTGTTTGTCTTTTCTTGTGATTTTATTGTCTATGTTTATTTTTTTTTTTTTTTTGGTTTGTAGTAATATTTTACTCAATCTGTGCAACTCCTTGCCCTATGTCATTTATATTTATTAATTGTGTAATTGTATATTTTTGTTGTGTAATGCCTGAATAGAGTAGTATTATTATTAATATTATAAGTTTCAAGTTAAGTTGTGTTCCAGTCCAAGTCTGATTAAGTTTGAATCAGGCATTGGTTTTTGTTATTTAACCTCTTGATTACGGATGATGGCTATGGCCGTAGTTTGAAAAAGACTAACTGGCTGGTTGCCGTCTATGTGCACATTCCTACTCAATCCATTGTTTGTCTATTGTTTGCATTACACTTGGCTGCGCAAGCCTGTATTGACATACCAGCACCCCATTAGTAATAACTGGCCAGAAGGGGATAAAGACATTGTCAGTTCCTCAAACATTGCTGCATGTATACCATGCATCCATTACGCACCCAAGTGTGGATGCACATTGAAATAGTGTTGTTTAGTGTCCACTCTGTACTGTAATTTGCAGGGATTACACTTTAATCCTTAAATTTATTGCTGTATTATTTGAAGTCCACTGATCTCTTGATGCTTTTACCATGCAAAATACAGTTTGAATCATAATGTGATCTTTGACATACATTTGTTCAACAGGCCCAACGGTTCCCACCACAGCCACCGGTGCCCAGCTTTGATCCCGGCAAGTTAGCATCAGACACAGCAACTGCAGCAACAACAGCAGCAGTCACTGCGGCCCTGGAGCAGCAACGACTGCAGCAGATCGAGTTTCTGAAGGAAATGAAGGACTCCATCACACCACCTGCTGCAGTAGTCCATTCAAGGTTATTTTTTTTTATGGAAGTCGTCCATTACAAGGCTATGAGGAAGCATTTCATATTGTCTACGTGCGATATCGATCGCGGTACTGGTGTTTTTCTTTGCGGTGCCCCATTTCGTTGTTGAATGAGAAACCAGGCAACTCAAATAACTGAATAATCACAAGGTCAAAACTGGAGCTTGAAGCTCATTAGACCCCCCTCGGCTCAAAGATTTTCAGTTTGCAGCCGTCATTAAATGCTGAATTTGCATGGGCCAGGCAATGAACAAAAAACTCCATTAGTGGGGTCATGCATTGTTGCAATGAATGTTTATTTAGACCTCTGGCTTTGAATACTTTAATTCCCCATTGCCCACTGAGATGGATTAGCCACAGAGTATTAGTGATGCCACAATTGGATGCTTTGTAAAGCACTCGCGGCCAACAGACCACACACTCCTCATGAATATTGCTGTGACAAGACTGTCTGTTGTGGGATTTTAATGGATTTGAGAGGATTGGGGTTAATATTCAAGAATCTTTTGTTTATCCCGCAAATTACGTGTCTAAATGTGAAATGGTAATTGCTTCATCTGCAGGGCTCTTGGCGTGGGTGATCACATAGCCTTGGCCAGTCGTCAGCTTAGTCAGCCTAGCTATACCGGCAGCAGCAATAGCAGCAGCAGTCGATCAGACGGCCCACAATCTCCGAAGCAGGATTACACAGATGACTTCACAGAGAGCACCAAGTCCCGTCGCTCTGCCAACTCCATCAGCACAGGCACCATCCCCGACGCTAGTTCCCTATCTCCTGTGAGTGACCACTCGCGATCAGCCAGACTACCAAAGTCTCCAACCGCTTCGGATTCCATTCGGACAGCAAGTGGAATACCTGCTGGTCAGGATAATTCCACTTCGTCCATTCCCACTGAGTCTGGACTTTCCCCTGTCAAGTCTGATTACTCGTCTCCTAGCCGTAGGAGTAATTCCTCCATCAAAACAGCCTCCAACATTGATGGAGCAAGTATTGTCAGAAGCCCCAGCATCGCTGAGGATATCCCAGACAACCAGCACTCCAATTATTACAGCTCCCCAAGTG
This sequence comes from Hippasteria phrygiana, assembly GCA_037893225.1. Lineage (NCBI taxonomy): Eukaryota > Metazoa > Echinodermata > Asteroidea > Valvatida > Goniasteridae > Hippasteria > Hippasteria phrygiana. The sequence continues at coordinate 211,040 of JAZGUH010000511.1, read as the reverse complement.
ATTCAAGGACCAAGACGTCAACATCCTCCAGCCTAACGCCATCATCTTCGAGCACTCCCGTTAGGAGTAAAGATGAAGCCAAGATGGTGGCCACGTACGATGTCCTCCAGCCACAAACAGGAGACTTCTCCTTCGGCCTGGATGATTCTTTCAGCCGTCTCTCTGCTGAGATGCTCAAACAGCAGCTGCGTGATGAGGAGGTACGGGCTCAACAACAGGGGGCACTGTTCAAGCTGCGGGAGAAGACACTATTGGAAAAGGCCAAGGTTGAGTTAGAATGGCTTGAGCATGAGAAGCGAAGGCACAAGGAGAATGGGGACATTGAAGCATTGCAGATCATTCGTAAGAAACAGCAGTCACTGGTGGCCAAGGTCCAGCAAGAACAGGTAACTGGTCAAAAGTCTTTATTCAATTCATCTGATTATTTAAGGGTTCTAAGCATAATCTTGAGCCGCAAGGCTGTGTGTAACAAACATTGTGTCAGTAATTATTGACTTGAAATACTGTGACTTTTCTGGAAAATTACAATAGCTAAACTGATGATAGTGTTTCTTTAAGATCTACTGTGAGATGGCAAGTTGTGTGATGTGTATTTGAAAGAAAAATATATCTATTCAAAGTAGGTGTGAGGCTTTCAATTTATTGGATATTAAGGCCTAAATAAAGCATCTAAGAAAGTATGTTGCTTATTGCTCTGATCTTAATTTGTTCTTAGATGGAGATTCGTCGTCTCCGTGCCGCCCAGAAGGCTGCAAGCCATGAGCGTCAACTTCTCCTCTTCCAGCAGCAGGAGATTCTACGCATGCGCAAGGCCACTGAGGCTGTTAAAGACCATATGAAGGACCTATCAAGCATCTCCATCAGCTCATCAATAGGAGGCAATCTCGGTGAGGACCAAGTCATCCCCGGTTCACCAGAGTCATCCCCGGAACTCCCAGAAGTCTTGTCTGATTCCATGGAAAGTCCTCTGGTGCTCAAGAAAACAGGATCAAGGGAGGAGCTTCAGCAGGGGGCGGAGTCTGGTGATGATAAAGAGGGCGGGGCTAAGAGTGGTTTGACGGCAGCCGAGAAGCAAGCACAGGTGATGATGAAACTGAAGAGGATGCAGCAGCCATTGAGTATGAAGTGAGTAAATAGGTTTTAGTTTTGTGGTTTGTGGTTTCATTTCAATTGGGCATGTGAAACTGATATGGTTACATTTGTAGGTGTAATTCCCATGAGGGTTGTTTTTCTTTGCAAGATTTATGAGTTACATATGCAGAACTGAATCAAATATTCTTAATATTGTTTAGCCTTAACCACCCAATTCCCCCCCCCCCCCCCCTCCCCCTCCAGAAAGAAACCCACAATCAATCAATCCCGTAAATAAAATAGAATTAGATAGCAAATAAATAGGTATACTAAAAATAAATAAATAAATAAATAAATAAATAATGGGGGATATTAGTTCTCAGGCAAAAGCCCACTTCCAGCTTTTTCATGCAAAATGTTGGGCTAAGTTTAGGCCTTTTAAGGGGTTAAAACATGCGTAACCAGGCTTCACGTGCCTTATTTTCAGGCTCTAATTGTTTCAAATGTGAAGCAATTTTTGTTTAAAACACAAATATGCAGAATGACAAGGAAATAAAGAAAACAAAGAAAGCATTTAGAAATAAATGTTAGTGCATATTAAATTACATGATGATTGTTTGTTGCTAAGGTAGTGAATAACCTAATGGTACAATTTGGCACTAAATCTCAGTGCTTATCTATAAATAATTCTAATCTAGGTGTCTCTTGTCTGAGTATTTTAATGTTCTCCTAATTTGTTTGTGGGATTTCTTTGAGAAAAAAGGCAATAACAATACTGGCATACATAATTCGATAGAATGAAATTATTAATGAAATGTCCTTTTCCCAATTAGTTTACTCTGATTATTTATTAATTAGACCCCCTACGTGTAGAATTGATTAAAAAACATAGCATGGAATTCTACTTGAAGTGACTAACCCATTAGCCCCTTGTATTCACTCATGAATACCATCTGGATATCTAGTCAAATTAGCATTGGTCATGGTCCACAGCTCCGTGTTTGCATGACATCATGATAGTCCATATGACTTGTCGTTTCTCCTCTCTAGGTACCTGACCAAGCGTGAACAACAGTTGACCAAGCGTAGACGGAATGCGGAGGAACTGTTAGCCTGGCAGCGACGTCTTGACGAGGAGGAAACACAGATAGTCAATATGGAACGAGAAGCAATGCGTCGACTTGATAACAGCAAGCCACGTTCACCTATGAAAGCCCTGCCGCCCACTCCCGGAAACGACTCCGCCCATGATGACTCAACCTCCAGGATGACGTCAGATATTGCGACAGATGTTGGTACGTCTCAGGATGATGGAAGGAGGGATGGAAGCAGGCTGGAAGAGAGTGGGAGCTCAGTCGAGGAGGATGTTAGTCATGGTAGTAGTGTCCCAGAGGAGGTGATATCAGAAGCATCACAGAAGATGAGGTATGCAGTAGGAGAGATGTCATATTAATGACTTTCTCTTCAGCATGCAAATGTGCTTTTGTTACAAGCCCAAGTGGCATGAAATATTTCTTGATTTAGCTGTTAATCAGCTCCATTGTCATTTTGCTTTCGTTACCAGCCATATTGGTCTGATATTAATGTTCATTTAGCTGTTTTTCAACTTAATTGAATTCTAGGAAATTGAATCCCATTTCATCAAATCCAAGAATAAGTCGGAGTTTGAGTAATGGCTATCAACAACTTCTTTGATACAATGCATAAATCTGTAGTAAGTCATTTCCTGATAAAAAAGTTTATCCCTTGTGGATTGTTTGACGAAAAAAGTTTATGGATAGACTAAATGGTAGAAGCAACAAAACTGCCAGAAATGTTTATATTTCACTTCGAATAATTAAATATATCCAGCAAGCTTTAACATCATGAGGTCATTAAAAATAAAAAACCCAGCCAATCAAGTTTATTAGCCAGAAATTTCAGTCTGAAATGTTTTTCAAAGACTTTGGAATGATATGCAATGGTTGAGTGATTGCGGCTAGTTGCTTTGGCCTATTTAATTATTGGAATCAAATCTTGGCAGTTAAGAAGGTGTTTATTTCTACAGATCATTCTTAATAAATGGATTCTCATTATATGTCATTAGTCCTGGAGTGCATATATAAATCATATTGGATTGCCACCTGGGAGATGGGATGGTACAGTGTACATGTTTGACTTAGTATTCAGACATTGAGAATTTTGGCAGCAATCCAGTCATTAAAGATGATGCCTTGTGAGTTTATTTCTACTTACAGTAGTGATTTAAAAACACAGGGCTGTTACTTAGCTTTTTTAAAAATTAAAAATAAACCTTAAAAAAAATTTTTTTAAATTAAACAAACAGTGTTCAGGGTAAAAGGCCAGTGGTTCTTAACCCTAACTACCCCAAGCCTTGCAAACTCCAACAGCAGGTTTTGTCAAGTTTTGATGGGTTCAGTACTGCATGGCCTTGGCACCATTACTTTACATGGAGCTATGATTCCCCAATTTGTCTAAGTCCAAAGAATGTGCCATAGGTTTACTGCACAGTGTTGGATTTTGACAGGTTGAGGAAGCCTCCTAGTAAAAATGCCTAGGGGGTTAGGGTTAATGAAAAGCTATGGTGAGATTGCCACTTTAAAAGCAGAAACATTGTATTAACAATTTGTATCTACTCTAACTTGTCAAAATTGTCACTTTAAATGCAGCTATTTTACCAATTTGCAACTTTCTGCTGTTAACGAACAACTGTGTATATAAACTAATTGATAAAGCTAGCTGCAACAAAGTAATTGGAAGAATAAGCCAGTTCGATATCTCAAAGGTCAAAAGTTATTTAGGATAAAATTGCTGATGTAATGTCACGCGATGTTATGCGAACGCCCATTCTGATTGAATTTAACACATGCGCGTTATGCGACCACCTTGCGCATTCATATGCGTGCGTTAGGTCACTAGTCATTCGGGATAACTGTCATTGTGCACATGCACAGCTGAAATACTGAACTGGCTTATTGTCAAAGACCCAGTAATATTTTCATGCCACCAGAGTAACATATTCAAATGATTTATTCTACAGCACTCCTCATACTGCTAATGCCAGTGCTGTCTCCAGCGATGACACTCTTAAACACACCGAGTCCGTCCCTGATGAATATGGCAGTGAATCCTTTGAGACAGATGATCGCACCCTAACACCCACCAGGTCTCCCATTCCACCTCCTCACTCATCCCAGCACAGTACGCCATCTAGTCTGGAGTCATTCAGAGCTCCTCTGTCACCGCATCATAGAATCATGGAGTCTGAGAGTGGGTCCGAGTCAGAGAAATCATTCTCTCAGACTGTGTCAGGTGAGTTGTAGTATTCCCTGTAAAATTCAATGTGAACGGCTTGTGTAAGGAGTGTAGTATTTGGCCAGATTTGTAAAGTAAGTTTGATGTATTTGTGAAGCACTTGAAGTTACGAGTCTTTTGTCAAGTATTGACAGCAATTGGCTAAACAAGATGGGAAACGTGGAAAAATACAAATGTGCTGGGTTTCATTTTCAAAACGGGTGAATGAAAGCTCCCATTCAAGAACAATATAGTTGAAACATGAATGGATTGAGTACATGCAGGAATGCGCATATAGATGACAACCGGCAAGGTGGTCTTTTTCAGACCGCAGGTATGGCCTATTGCCAAGCTGGTCATAATTGCTGTACAAGATTTTGAATTAACTTGCAAAAGCATCCATACGAGAGCAGAAGGTCATGGTTTTGAAACCTGCTTGGGTCTGTAATTATCCGCATTCAAAAGCTTCGAACATACAGTGCTGACATAACATAAAAAAGGACAAAAATGTTATTTATATTAAACCAGAAATACTCGCCCTTCTTTTGACAGAAATCGCATCAGATCAGAGCGACATCGAGGGCCGGGTCAAGGCACTGGAGTCAGAGCTCAGGAAACGCAAGATGGAAGCAGACAAACTGAGACGTCAGCAAAAACGAATGCAGCGAGAGAAACTTAAAGCCCAAGAGGCCAGTCTCAAGAAACAACTAGAGGTAAGTGACAGTCAAATTTCTTTATCCAAGGAGTCTATAAATATATATTGCAAACACTCAAAATACGTCAGGTCTACACTTTTGATAAAAGGTCAAAAAGTGTAGACAATTTGTATATTTGTTTAATATAAAAGAATCGGAATAGACAAGGCTGTACAGTACAAAAGTATAATTATGTTATTTAATCAAATTTTAAAATGTGTTAAGGAAGAAATTAAGAGGGTGACATTAAATTGTCTTTCAATCTCATGTTTTCTCGGCAAGATCTTCTTGGGGCCTAGCTGATACTGGGTATGCTGTGAAATAATCCTCATCTTGCTAGTGAGCAGTAATTATTCTGTAGTGGTATGCAAATGCCCTTTCTAGGAGTTCAAAAAAAGCTCAGATCATTCAAAATGTTGTAAAACCCCACCTTCCTGTGTCTCTCATGTTTGAGTATATTTTTGTCATTCTTTATTTATTTGCATTTTTTTTAGTCCTATGACAAGCTCATTGAGAAGACAAAAGCTGAATTGAAGAATGAGTCCGACGCTGCAGCCAAGACAACCTCGGTTACCGTCAAGCCTCAGATCAAGCAACTACGAATGTCTGAAGCTCAGCGTCTGAAGGATCGCTCTCATGCTCGCTCCTTGCGTCAACGCACTGCCTCAGACAGCAGCCGGGAAGGAGGGACGGAGCTAGGGGCCATGCGGAAACAACGGTCAGTGTCCGAGGGAAGCATGTCCAGTCGGTCAAGCTTTGACGATGAGGCAGGACTAGGAAGGGATCACTCATACAGCTCAGTCTTCACTCCGCCCACAACGCCACGTCTTGTGGAAGGTTGGTTGTTCCACAATATCTTTAAAGTTGCTTACTCTGAATCTTTCTTTTTCAGTCAAAGTACTTTATCACACTTCTGGCATTTTAGATTTAAGGGGTGAATAAATCCAACTGTTTGATTACCCTGTGGTACAAAAATGGCAGCATTTGTTGGTTCTGTATCGTCTCCAGGAAACATTGATTTTTGATGATTGCAGCATTCTTTAATACGCGGTTCAGTAAGTCACATCCACTGTAACTCAGCTGCTGTCAATTGTCTCAAAGCGTGGTGATATTTTAGCGACCAATAGATTAATATGAATGCTGTATAATCCATTTTTCCAATGACCTGTGCTTTTGAATAATGGTGGTAATTTGCTGCTAATCTCTACTATGTCCACTCTTTGACCACTCTTTCCCATTTAGACATCCACATTTTTGGGGGTTGTACTGACAAAATAAATGTTGATGTGAAATTAAATCTATTTAGTTTGGTATTTAAACTTTTCTTATTCCTTTTTTCCGCTAAATGTAGATACTACGCCACCTCCTCCAAAATCACTGTCACCCTCACCAACAACCAAGCAAGACAAGAGAAATATCTCATTGAGCATGCTTGAGGACATCCACGATGAAGACTTGCAGAGGGCTGTTACCAGTCAGAAGGTTCAGAGTCCTGATGATGCATCTCACAAGAAGAGAGGACCACAACAGACAGAAGAATCGGAGGAACAGCAAGATTCTTCTGCGGTGTCAGAAGTTTCTGAGGACATTCCATCTGCATACAGTTCTGTTTCAGCCACACCAGATGGCTCTCTCAAAGAGTCTCCAAGGTTAGATGTGGAAGAAGAACTCAAGAAAATAAGCCAAGATAAGAAGGGTTCTGATGATGTTGAAGGAACTGTCCAGGAGGCCAAAGATCAAAAGTCAGAACAATTGCAGGCATCGGATGTCCCTGAGGAGGTTTTCTCATCAGCAAGTTCTGTTTCGCAGGACTCTGTCAGGTCGGCAGCAAAAATGATCAGCCTGGATGAAAGAAAAGATTCTCCCACAACTGATCTTACAAAGGAGGGAGATGTAGTCTCCATAACCAACAAGACCTCACCAGTTCATGTTGCAGCTATTTCTGGAGAAGAGCTCTCTCAGAAGAGTGAGAAATCTTTCTCGTACTCAAGTTCCATCCGATCAGCATCCTCTCATCGATCCAGGACTCAGAGTGAGAGATCAGGAGCAAGCTACACCGATGACTTCTCTGAGTCGTCTGTCTCTGTTGAAGTCAAGAACAAGGAGGACCCCTCAGAAGACACAGATGATGACATCAGTGAGGAGCTGTCGATAGCTAGTGAACCCTCGGAGCCAAGTGTGGCAAGCAGTGGCAAGCTTGCATTCGCTCTATCAACGGACAAACTTCCCAAGGAAGTAGTTGATGAAGCCCCTGATGTTGCTCCTGAAGTAACCATCTCAGAGAGAGATGTTAGCCAAGACAAATCAGAAGTCATCAGTGAAGATGAGGATAGAACTCCACTTGCCTCTCCCACTGATGAACAACTTGAGATCTCTCAGGATTTCACTGTTTATGAGATTGGAGACCGTGTGATGGTCAGTGGTCAGAAGAAGGGAACTCTCCTCTTCAAAGGGATGACTCACTTCGCTCCAGGCTTGTGGGGAGGTATTCAGCTTGATGACCAGCAAGGAACAAATGACGGATCACTGGATGGACACGTGTACTTCCATTGTAAAGCGAGTCATGGTATCTTTGTCCCTGCTGACAGACTTGAACACCTTGCTCCGGAACCACAACAATTGAAATCAGAACCAGAGCAGGACTCATCAATCGAGGAGGACCTCTCTAGCATTGCATCTGAAGCTTCCCAATCCAGCCACAGTAAGCTCATTCCAGGTCTCAAGGATAAAAAGGAAGACAAGCCTGAACATTCCCTCTTGTCATCTCTCTCTTCCAAGACCCCATCAGAGTCATTTAAACCCTTGGCACAAGTGCTGAAATCTGAAGCGACAGATGATGATTCCGTCGTGGAGGATCTCTCTGAACCAATGACTGATGACGCTGCTCTGGCTGCTCTAATCAGCTCTGCAGCTGCTGCTGTTGAGTCATTCCACGAGGATGATATTGACGATATTTTCCCCCCTACTGAAGATGCTCAGACACCAAGAGGAGAACCAGAAGTAGATACCTCACAGTCAAAGGAACAGTTAGTCGACTCCATCACAGACCACCTGACAACAATTGTGGTTAGAGACTCTGTGAAAGCGATGACAGAGGTGACTGAGAAGCAGACCTCACAGGATGGTAAATTTGGGATAATTGATACCAAGAGCTCCTTGAGAAGCACCTCAACTGAGAAGCCAAGCAGCTCTCTGCTCAAGTTGCTTGTTCATGAAGAGGATATCAACTCTCCAAAAGATGATACTGAGGATACAGTAGTGATACAAGACAAAGTAGATGAGAAAGAGAAGCGAAAGGTTGAGGTCAAAGGGAAAATTGACTCAACCACTCAAACTCTACTTTCTGATGCCATCACAGAAATGATGGCTTTGAGAAACAAACGTGCCAAAAGAACATCAGATGAGTCAGTGCCAAGCAACGAAAATGAGAAATTAGAGAGCCTAAGAACTACGTCTCTGCCAGAATCACCCAAGTCACCCTCTCCAGAGACACCCTGTCCCTCTCCATTTGTACGGAATGCAACCCCCTACACACCAGACAGTGAAAGTCCTGTCAACCAAGAAGATACAACATTGGATGATGACATCTTCATCAACCGTGTCAAAGTTGAGACAAATAACATAGATCTTAAAGAACAAGATCAGCTTCCTGTGGCCCGACCCGGATCTCCTGTTTTTGGGGAGTCTAGTGGATTTAATCCGGAGGCTCTCAGTGAGAGACTTGAGCAGATGCAGCAGCTGGGTGCAGACATCTTCGAAGGGGACTTGTTTGGAGAACAGGAGTGGTTTGATGATGATTTTGGCTCCATGCCTAAGAGCAAAAGCATCATTCAGGTTCCAGTACGCAGTCAGGAGGCCCCAATCCGAACCCCTCCCATCCCTGGGACTCCAGAGCCCAGTAGGCTGGACTTGACAAGAATCACCCAGGAGCCATTCTATGCAGTGCCGCACAACCGCAGAGATGTTATATCCCTAGTGGACAAGTCAGTCCGAGTCTTTCATGAGAAGGCCATTCGTGGAGAACGAACTGGTTCCCTCTCGCCCCCATCAGAAATTATGGGGGATGACACTCGGGGCTCAGACATTGAAAGTACAAGTCGGAAATCCTACAAGCGGCTTGTGTTTGACCTTGTAGGGGAGGCTTATCAGGATATCACCTCAGAACAAGAGCAAAGTGAGCAGCTGCCATGGACTAAGACCAAACGGAGGCCGCGCAAGTATTTCTTTGACAAGCCACCACGGGAGTTGCCAGACATAGCTCAGGTTGTTGAGGACAGGGCATTGTTTGTGGCTGGATTGTCTGGAAGACCGAAGCCTGACCAAGCAATGAACCGTTTTGGGAAGAAGAAAAAGGACCACGTGGATGAGATCTTAACTCTTGAACTTCGAGAGGAAGAGCAAGAATGGGTGAACTATGACGATGATGAACTGGCCGTGAAAATGCAGCTGACTGAAGCCATATTTAGCTCTCTACTCACAGATACGGCGATGGTGTTAAACAGGATACAAGACAGGAGGAAAGCACGGATGACACCGCCAGAACCAGAAATTGAATTCTGATCATTCACAAGGTAAAAAGATGTAATATCAGTGAGAAGAAGTTATTTCAACTGTGTTTTGTAGGATATGAAAATAAATGACTTAATTCGTACAGACACATAAACGTTGAAGGTTTGGTCAAGAAATAGACGAGTGGTGGAATGAGAAAACATTCCAATCAAGATGCAAAGTAAAGACTTTGTGATTGCCATTTTTGTAGTGCAAAAATCTCAATGAATTTATACATGTATGTACAAAGAGGTATATTTCCTTAAAGGCAGCATAAGAATGGTACTTTAAAAAAAAACTGTTTTATGCGATGAGTGTTTGAATGGTCAAAACGAAGAATCATTATCCTGAAAATGTTAAGTGTAAATCCAGATTGCTCACTAGATATTGAAAATTGGTAAAAAAGCTTCCAACATTTTGTGAAAATGTAATCTTCCAAGATATTCACCTCTTCACACTAATTGAACTATTCAAAATGCTTTTGGCTTTTTAGAAACATCTATAGCAAATGATTTGTCTTCTTTTCTCAAATCAAGCAACTTCCATACAATAGGCTGCAGCACAGAATTATTTGTCACTATTTGTCTAACAAGTACCTTTTTGTATCAATTACCATAATTAAAATGTTTGAAACTGTGGAAATAAATGAACAATGAAATTCAAAATGTCTTTTGCAAAATTTAATAGATTTCAGCATTGTTTTTTCCCCCTTTTTTTAACAAGTGCTGGCACAGTATATTCATCTTCAAAAGCAACAAATATGACTGAAAGAACATCATGGCATTATTAGTTAAGGGTGGGTGTATTTACAAATGCGTGTACATTTCTAACAGCAAACAATAAAATGAACATTTATACTTTAAGTGCTCTTGGCCACTTTGTAAAAAAAAATGACTATATAGTTTCTACTCAGCAGTGCCTAGTATAATGAACGGACTATGCGCAATCCATGCAAGTGCAGTTTGTATGTACGGAAGTACCGTGCATGTTAACATTGTGTGTTTTTGTGAATGGCGGCGCAAGATAAAGATGGGTGTATTTTGTTCTCATGCGGAGATTTGTTTTTACAAGTTGCCAATATTGATATTGTGTGTGACTTTATACATTTTTAGTGGTAGAATATGTAGCTGTTTTAGATCTAACGATTACAGTGGGGAATTTCTCTACTTTCCCTCATTTAGGTAGATCAAACCACTTAATGTAGTTAAGTCTGTGATAACTGTGGAATGTCTTTGATGGAACCAATAATATATAAGACCATCATGGGTTGTGCATTCAAGGAAAGAATTATTGCCAAACTTTTCATCTACAAAACTCTTAATTTCTCAAAGTATAGTTCAATAATATTGCCACCAAGACCAAATGTTTTGGGCCGATAATTACCTGTTCCTGAAAATTTGACCTATCGTGGTAGAATTACATGATGGTACATGTAGCCTATGAAGCATTGTCCAATCACTTCAGTTATCTTTCAACATTCAAACAATTTCCATAGGAGCTGTCTAAGGGACATGGCTATGCACACTTAAACGATGGGTCAAATATGCAGGCTTTCTCAAACACAATTTGTTCCACAAAAAGTGCTTGAGACACAAGTTGATGTAACTTTATTTGGTGCATTTGTAGCTCTGACTCATTCTTGATGCAGTTTAATACCAGCTTTGTTATAATTCATGTACATGTACTAGGTTATACATGTACCACAATACTGATTGTGTAGGATTTTTCCCCCATGTATGGATTGAATACTTGAAATTTGTGTATATAAATACATGTACGAAGTGCCATAAAATACAAAAAATGAATGTTGGTTCTTCGTGGATTACTTTGTTAAACCGAGGTGGCATTGAGAATTTCTTGCATGTAAATATTATCCATATCTTGCACTATGCCAAAGAATACTAAGCTACGTTTATATATCCGTGCTGCATTGGAGTAGCAATAGGATCAAGTCAGATTATTTACTTGTCACTTCGTTCGTAGACAACGCGATGACTTCTTGGTTAATGTGGAACCTTGTCAGGAGTCTTCGAATACAGTGTTGAGCTTCTAAATTTCAGGGCTGTCTCTTGTGAAATAAGCCAACAGTGTGTGGAATAGATCCTAATTGATTTTACAGCACAGGTCTATGGGGCTCACAAAGCGACTGTCTAAAATAGACAGGTACATGTACCTATAATCTGTTAACCTAGTTTGTAGGTATTGGTACCATGAACCTAGGGAACAAGACAATAATGGTGGCTGTTCATAGACATTTTTGAATATTTACCATATACATGTACATGCTTATGTACATAGAGCCATTTTTCCAGTGACCAATGTAAGCATTTTATATGGAAAAAAATATTTAGAAATCGTATTGGCCAAATGGAATCCAAAAATTGTCCTGTTGAATATTGCTGTACAAAATGAAGTTTTTCTACATGTATATGTAATATGCATATAAACATTCAGAAAAATTTCCAAAATATTGTGAGATATTCAAAGTGCCCTAAAATTAAATAAACACTGACAAAAACATATAAAAAACAAAGGTTTCAATTGTACGGTGATTAATTTGCCCAATAGTAATATTGCCAGATTTTCAGTCATGGGTGCTGGTGCAGTACTACATCTACACTGGGCATGAATGTTCATGTCATGTTTCTGTGGGCAAAATCCCCTGATTTAATCCAGGCTTTAACCCCCTGAGTACGGTTATTTACAGGAGGCGCAGGGGTGTCGCGCGCGCTTGTGCAGTCAAGCGTAACATGCACAAATAGCAGAAAATGGCGTCATCCGGTCTGGTGGCACCATTTGGCATCATCCGTACGCAAGGGGTTAACTGCTTGCATATTACACAGTGGAAGAGCACATACAATTTGAGTGATTCACAATACAGTCTGGCACCGCAAACACGGTCAACAAATTGCTTATATGGCGCTGCTCATCTGGGGTATTTCTCGTAGCAGAAGTCTTCCAACTGAAAGTAATGGTCAACCATCTATGGAGAATTGTCCAGAAATTAAAGTTTGCGCGTCCACCAATTCAATTGCACAGCTGCCAAGTTTTTCTTCTGATGCGAAATCGTACACGAGTTTAACTGATGTTGCCCTTTGCCCACAATACACTGGGAACAATAACCTCTCTGTGGCACAACTTGTATTGTGAATCGCCCAAATTGGATAAGTCTCATCAGCTAGATCCACAATATACTTCCTGTTGGCATGTTTTGTTTCTGCAACTGAACAAACAAATAATTTGAGTTAATTTTTTTAAATGAACATTGACACTTGTTTCACATATACATGTACTCTCTTAATTAAATCCTCCAAACTTTTAACAGTTTTATTACACAGATGTACTCAATATTTTTTCATTTAATGCTTAAAAACACTGAACATGGCTGAACATATTAGGTGCTTTATATTCAGTAAGTTTATAACTAACCAGAACATTTATTTCTATTTACTACTAGTTTTATTCAAGTGTTTACTCCGTTTCCCAGTTGCCAATCTTTACTTAATTCTGTCCTAACTAATTGGTCAACAGTAGCTTCAGGAATATCATGTAAAGAACAAATTGAGGGAAAACGAGGCATTTGGGTCCCTGACAAAAATGGGCGGTCACCTGGGATGTAAATTTTGGATTGGCTAGTGTTTGACTGTTGAGCATTCTGGGAGTTAGACAAAGATGGCCGCGCTATGTTTAGAAATCAGTGGCACAAGTTTGGGATATGCATTTACTATGCCAGGATATCATTGGCAATGTTTAACAGATGGAATTTCTAATACTCATTGTACATGTATATTAGTTTGGGTGTTTGCTAATTTATTTGTGTGAAGATTTTCTACTGCAATATTTTTAAATTTTATATTCTATCCTTTGTAATAAGTTCAAAGAGTGTATAATTGTTCGTGTTTATTATCTGCTTAGAATGGGGTTTTATGCCTTCCATCATTAAAGCATAAAAAGATCAGCAATTTTGATGTTTTAATTAGTTTCTTTGGAGTAATCTTTTGTATTTCGGTTTTCTTGCGTTAACTTTCAAAACATTAATAACATCTGAATGCAATGTCCTTTTTTTTGGGGGGGGGGGGGGAGTTAAAGGTTGATTTGAGACAAACTTGTATAAAATGGCATGTACATATCAGAATTAATGAAACATACGATAACAAGAATCTGCGTACTAGTACGATTGAGGTTATTTATACAAACTAAACTATGTACATGGTTTAAGCATTGCACTTAATGATGTGTGTGTTAATATGCAAATACTGCAAGCCAGCCATTTCTGTATAAATGCATTTATGTACAAAAATTTAGCTCAAAATTGGCCAGCAGATTTGGTTTGTATATACATTGTAAGTATGGCAAAACCGTGTATAATGTCTCCAATGTGTATATGTGTATTAAATAATATGCCCAACAAATCAGAAATATGGAATATGAGTGTTGCTTTTATTATGTACGTACAAGGTTATGAGGGCCCAAAAATCCAAATGAAAATTAGTATTTTTTTGGCTTTGAATGGATATCAAAAAATAATGTTAGCATTTGAAATGAAACCGGTCTTTAATATCTCAGATTGTTTCAAGGAAGGAAAATTCCAGTTCTAAATCTGTTTCCTTGTTAGCACTCGATAGTATATTTAGTTTTCTGTCTTAACAAAAACAAAAATAGCAGAATCAGAATTTTTCATCAAGCATTTTGTTGTGCACCCATGCCCAGAATCAAATTATTTTCAACAGGAGGAATTAAGAGAGTTGGAATGCAAAATTCTTCATATTGAACAAAATACCAAAATTGGAACTGTCTGGCTCCAGCTGTACATTGAAAGTTAGTAGGAACCATGCATATATGGTTTTAGGTATGCAAACATCACTAATGTAGGACAGTTGGAACATAAGCACATTCTTCAAGGTCATAGACGGAAGCTTTACAGTTTTTAACCATATCAGTAAATTGTAACAAAATACCTGGCCGAGATTTTATCCTCTTGATACAGGTAAGACAAAATGAGACGGCATGTGTACAACCAGCGAAATTCACTAAAAATTTCAAATGTAGAAACAAGTTCTTGTATTTTTCAAATTAAGATGGTTTCCATGTTTTCCAAAAAATAATGCAGACTTGGCTTTTCTTGATGTCATAAATTATGTGAAATAGCTTCCTTGTATCTCTACATATTGCATTAATTTTCTTCACATCAACTACATATTGACATGTTTTAAATATTATTTTACATAACATAATAGAATATTTACACCAATGTACACATACACAGTAACATTAATAACAGTATGCTGCATTCTTGAGGAGACTTCTTTGGCAGTGTTTATACCCACATACAAGAAGTGTTGCAGCAAGCTTCAGAGACAATAACTTTACCCTGTACACATGGCTAAATGTCTGAATTATCATCGTTTCTATTTGGCACACAAACTACATGTAATGTTTCATCAATAAATTCTGCTTTTCGCTGCAATAAAGAGTCACAGGTTAGGGATTGCCTGTATCCCAAGAGTCCAAGAATAATTGTTTAAAAGTTAATAAAAAATCAACTGCGAAGTTCAGACAGCTGTAACTGCAAGGTCATTCGTTATACAATAAATCTCATTTCCAAGTTTTGCTGCACATTTGAGGGCAATTATTTTTCCAGCAAAAAAAAACAACTAAATTCAAGGGGTACTCATGATCTTTTAAAATTTTCCACAGCCAAAAGCAGCATTTATTGACCTAAACCTTACTTTGTGTTTACAAAAACTTCAACCAAATCACTGGCTGTCACCTTGGCCTCTGGAGCTCCATAAATGACACACAATCCTTTTCTTTTATAAAGCCAAGAATCTGTTATGAATTCTAAACAAAGACCGGAAATGAATTTGATATATAAGAGGGGAAACACCTGAACTACGCTGTTATTTAGAAGGCTGGTTTGAATTTCTTGACTTCTACCATGAGATGATGAATATTGATGAGCTCACCACGCACAGCCATGTTCTTGAAGGGTGCTTGGGACAGGATTTTCTGGAAGCGATGGTAGTACTGGATAAGCTGGGTTAATCCGCTCTAGAAAGACAAATTGGAATATATCGCTAACATCAGGTGGTGGGGTTACAACTTGTTCCAGCTGCTTGTTCCAGATTTAGGGAACTTTATATCTGTTTATTGCCGTTCACAAACTAGTGAAAGTTGCTCGTAATATCCCCAAGATATAAAAGAAGCTTAAAAATCAAGTTTGTTGATTACAGGCTAAAACCAGAAAATGGTCTTACAAAACACTTCTTCAAGCTTGTATTTCCTGATTAAACACTATGGTAATGGACTCTTGGCATGTTTGGTACCTGAAGGATGCTAGTGCCATTTTTGAAGTTAGTGAAAGACCTCATGACATCTTGGTTAATCATCTCAATCGCTGGTTTCCAGGAACTACTGAAATCCCGGACTAGCTGCTCCACACGACCTGAAAATAACAACATCCACGATAATCTGTAAACAGTCTGTCATAATATCCTAAATATCATACACGAGGCAATATGTAAACAGTCTGTCACCATATACTTAAACCTCTTACACGAGAGCTAATGCAAACCCTGACTACATGTAGTAACTTCACACAGTCAGAAAACCACATAAAAAAAAAAACAGCCGGTCAGAATATCCTAAATCTACTCGGGAGCTATAACAACTGTGACTAGGTACTTCACAGTAGGAAAAACATGTCGGCAAAGAAAACCTTTGTAAATAGTCTGTCAAAGCATTCCAATCCTCCTACTCAATTAACAGGTACCTGGAGTCCAAGTTTAAAACTCATATCCCAGTATTTGTTGAGCTCTATTAAAATTATTTAACAAATAATTTAACAAACTATCTAGAAGCTAATTTCAAATTGTTTGAAATTTCTGGAATTTCCAAAGAAGTGTTAAAATATTTTATGATAGAAATTTAACAACATTATTGAAATTGTCCCCAAATGTAATTAAATTTGTTTTACATTTTTTGGAATAAGTATCTACCTCCCCTGTAAAACAACAAGTATAGGCACAGATTACAGTTAACTATGGATTGTAAATCAGCAAGCTAGACTTGGCCTATACACAACGTACGTTCTTGGCTCTTCATCTGATCGGCTTGACCTCGTTCTAGTTTCGATTCAGCATCCTTGACAAACATCATCATACCACCAAAGTGAGGCATCAAGACTTCCTCCACAAACTCATGAGTTCTTGCCTCTAGAAGCTGCCTGAAGCTGTCTGACTCCCTGGAATCTTCTGCCGTTCGCTCCTGGTCAAATAATAACAGTTAGATACAAATTGAGGGCTTGGCATGGTAGGATATACAATCTAAGGAGTTTGCGGAGGTTTGCACCATGAGAAAATCTTAATCAAAAGAAGGCATTCTTTTTAGAATTAGAGATAAAACTGATGTTTTTCCAGGAGATGAAGCATACTGACTGAAATGTTGAGCTCTAATTCTAAAACCATCCTAATTCTGTCTCAAAATTATCAGGCCAGAAAAATTTCATTAGACACCATGTGACACTTGCAGGTGCAGTATATCACAGAAATGGATGTACACATAGCCTACTAGCATGTTACATACATCCCTGTAAGTTTGCAGTTACAAATAGATATCATAAATAATATATTTATTAACCCTCCTGTTCTCGGTGCCAAAATGGAGCCAACTACCCTATATATCAAAACCTATCAAGTGACAGGTTGAAACACACACAAGCTGTGAGAGAAAGTGGGTAGATTTTTTGATAGGCTGTGATAGTTATAATAGTAGGAGAGCTAAGGAAAAATAGTTGCACCTATCAGAAGATCAGAACTCTAGGTCAGTAATAAAATAGTGATACGGATTATAAAGTTTATAAATACAATTCAAAGCTTTGCATGGTGGATACAATGCGAATGTAATTATGGAATTGCACATAACACCATGTGAAAATAATGTCTTTTAGGAAGAAGTGTGGTTCTGAAAAGAACTGGGGTTAGAATGAAGTCAGACCTTTCTCCTTTAGTTTATGCTAGAAAAGACCCACACAGAGAGGAAAAACTTACTTACATTGATGACATTAAGCATCATGTCATAGTTGTTGATAAGGAAGATGAGTTGTTCTTTGCGCTGAGGGAATTCTGCTGCCATTCTAAGGATGAAGTTCTCTACATCAGCCATCAGGCGAGCTAGCAGGCGATTGACACGTTCATCAGGGAATGTCTCATTTAGACTGACGATAGCACCAGAAAACTCGGCATATCGACGTGTAATCTGTGGTATGGGTCATACAAAATGTCTGACATTAAAAGAAGTAATTGTTCTTACAACAGAAAAATCTAATTTCAAGGTGAAATTTTAGACCATGGGTTTCATGGGTAACACTTTTCACGGCTAATGTTTGGAAACTTTCTCAAATCAGGAACTTTTAAAAAAGTATTGGAAATGTTGTTATTGCTTGTCCAATGCATTCTAGTATCGTGTCATGATATTTAAACTCTGACTAAACCGAGTTAATCGGACCGACTTGGACTTGAACAAGGTGACTCCACATGCACCCTTGAACCAAGTAACTGAATATTCAAACCAAGTGACATGATACTCAAACTCAAAGTGATTCCAGACTTAGACGTAGACGTCCTACTCACATAATGAGGTCTGATGTCAATGGAACCCATCTTTTGTGGGTCAGCCTCCCTGATACTGTTGATGTTCAGCTCCAAGATGTACTCAAAACGAGGCCACAACATCTCAAGAAGTGTCTCCCAATATCTGGAATAATTAACAATAATTACCAAAAAATAAATTTGTTACTTTATCATGAAAGGGTTACGCCTTTGGGTAAGGTGTTTTATCACACTTACTTCCCCTGACCCAGGAATATCAGTCACATGTAAACATAAAGTTTGTAATCATGGGTCATCACAGCATATAATGCCTAAGGTTGCCTAAGGTTGCCTAACATAGCCTGGTACATGTACATGTATGCCCCCTTAGGGGCGAGGTAGATAATACTAAGAATAACACAGATTTATAAAGCACACATAATATCAGCCATGACCCCGGCGCTACATTATTATCCCTGCTCATCAGGCATGTAGTTTATATAGTTTAGTTTATTCACTTCACCAATTCGCAGCCTAAAAGGCTGAATTGCACGGTGCTCTAACAATAAAATACAAAAAATTAAATTAAATTAAATTAAATTAGCATATACAACATATTAACATATAAGAACTCATAAAGTTGAGTATAAAAAGCATCATTCAAAACTACACAAATTCAAAATTATATAAAAAAAACAAAAAAAGAAACTAGCTGGGCTAAAATCAGAGTTACATAAAAAGTATAAAAAAGGACATGGGGAAGGAAGGAGAGGGAGGCGGGAAAGAAGTGGAGGTGGGAGGGAAGGGATGGGTAGAGGAAGGGGAAAGCAAAAGAAAGGTAAGAAGGGAGGCTACAATCAATCATTTAGTAATCTGGTAAGATAGGGTACCGGACTGTTTATAAATCTGTTGGATGTACACCGATATTCCTCAAGTTTACGATTAGTCCTAAGATTCATATTATGTGAACTCAGTGATCTAGGGAACCACTCGCTAAATTTACCTGATTTAAAGGTCTTTAAGGCGAAATTTGTACAGAGGGTGGTTCTCCTATCATATAGATGTTCTAGACCTAAATTAGCTAATGCATGGTCATAATTGATTTCCCAGAATAATACGACAAACCCTTTTTTGAATTAATTCAATTTTCTTGGTTTGTTTCTGTGTAATACTCGAGTGCCAAAGTGGAGATGCGTATTCCAGAACAGGCCTAACATAACCCGAGTAAACAGTAACAAGCTCCTCATGAGTTAAACCAGTTTGCTTCAGTTTCCTAAGCTTCTGTCGTCAACCAAGCATAGAGAGTGGCTGCCTCCTGCAAGGAACAATAATCTTAGGAATTCTGACTCTCTGACTACCATCAGGTGCAGAACTAACCGATACAGGTCTAGCTCCATTCCCTACCTAACCAGCATTTTGAACATGTAAAGTGATTTAATAGGCCTCCAATCTTTGACCATGTAACATTTCTGTTTGTTGTCCTTTGTGGGTGGGTGTGGTTGTTAACACTTTTATTCTCTGTATGGTTAGTTTGTTTTCTGATTTTCTCTTCCTGTTTGTCTGTGTGTTTTTGCAGTGTTGTCTTGTCCTTGTTTGTTTGTTTGTTTGTTGTTCTTTGTATGTGTTTTTTTGGTTGTCTGTTTGTCTGTTTGTCTGTCTGTTTGTTTGTCTGTTGCTTTTAAATTTGTAATGCTCCTATTGTATAAATATTTTGTTTTACTTTTATATTTCTATTGTAAATCTGTATTTTAATTCAGCCTGCCGGCTGCGACGAGCAGATTTGAATAAACCAGTAATAATAATAATAAATAATTTTTTGTTGGCTTTACCAATCATTTCAGTGATATGCGAGTCCCACTTAAGATTATTCTAAAAGGTGACAACCAACAATTTGGCACTCGAAACTTGCTCAAGTTGAAAATCTGAAATTTTATAAAGGGCAGGCAGCAGCTCTCTTCTACCAAAGTACACTTGCATAGTTCGACATTTGGCCGGATTGAGAGAAATCATTCTGTATGTGACTAATTCCATTGAAGGGTCTGATCTCACCAAGAGTGAGGTCATCAACATACTTCCAGCATCTGCTGAAATCATTCCTGAAACCTCAGCTCCCTGGGGAGTATACAGCCTCAGCTGAAAGTCAAGCACACATGGGCTAAGCAAACCAATAACCATCACTGCCCTAACAGGTAACCATTTTAACCCCGAGTGGAGAGAAGCAACATGTGACAAAGTGCCTTACTCAAGGACACAAGCACCATGACCCCTGGCTTGGCTTGAATCTACAATCTGTACTATCACCAAGATCTTGAGTCCAATGCACTATACCACAAGGCCACGACACCCCCGGAATGAATAAGCTCATTGATCAGGGGTAACAATATGGCATTTGATCCTATGAAAACAGTCCTACAGTAATGCTGATATAATGAAGATGTTCTTACTTGTCTAGTGCAGGGACAGCTCGTTTATGCATAAGCATTCGATATCTCAGAATGATGTGGATGCACAGATAGATAGCAATAGAGTCAAAGCATTCATTGTTATACATATCCATGTGTTTCTGTAATAAAAAGACATGCGAGAATAAATGTACACAGACGTTAGTGAAATTAAAACTATGTTCACACTGCATTAACATAAAAATGAACTGAGAGATTGAGTAAATTTTGATGTATTGATGGAAATCATGTATATTTCTTACAAAACAAAACTTAGTTATCCACCAATAATTGTACGTCATTTCATTCTTTGAGATAAATTCTGATGGATTGAAACACGACTCTTCAAACTTGAATGAACTACATATTTAATGTCATTCCAGTTGGCAAGCAGTTTGTAACAGTATATAATTTCATTTATTGAATTCAACTCACCAAGAACATAGATAGCGTCTTGCCCATGATGGCATTGAATAGGTCCTGAGCACTGGAGCCAGACACCATGAAGAAATCACAAACAAATAAATACTCCCGGCAACAGTTGTCAAGGAGAGCGTAGTGTTGGCTTCTAAACAGACTTTCAAAAGTGTGCTGCAAAATAAGATTTTTTCAACAATGGTGTTACACTGACATGATTGGTCTGTGGACTGTAGACTCATTGTAGTGGATCATGTGAATGCAACTATCAAGCAATTTATAAAAGTACACGTAGTTGGAATTTTCAAGGCAATCAAATGAAAATTAGCAAAAAACTTTCCGTACAAATTCATGAAGTTGCCTTATGAGGTGTGGCCACACTTCAGAGGGCTACTAAATTTGGCTTTTTAAAACCGATTAACTGACATTAGTGGTTTTTGTGTGAAACACATTGAAATCGCTGACCACTTCACTTATTGTCACTGCAAAAGTTTTTCTTCTTGTATGGAATTTATTTTCATAGGACTTCAGAGATTCAAACAGCAGAATGCGTACATTGTCTTTTTTGTTTAACTATTCCATAGCATTTGTTTGCGAATAAACCTCACCTTCACTTCATCTTTCTGTGCAGCATGTGGGATAATGATTGGGGATTCTAAGTTACTAGTAATGATGCTGCCTCTGTTTCCAAGCGTGAAGACTGTGGACCTGTTTTTCAAGGAGGGCTTAGAAAAGAATCGTATTTCATGTCATTAAGGAAACTCCAAGTCTTTACAGATAATTGCTTTGAGACTAAAATGTCATGTTTGCAGGTCCAAATTCATCAATATTAACAACTACAAGTGGTATTAGTGTTCAGAATTTAGCAGGAAGTTTCACCATTATTACTGGGAGTGGACAAGCAGATTCAACCCAGATAAAACCCGTCAAAAAAATTACTTAAATTGATAGGATGTTTTAATTACAGCAGAATCTTTCGCAAAGGCAAAAATAATTATAAGAATGATCTTAAAGTGAACTGATTATCAAGCTGTTCTGCAAAGGATATCTCTCTTGGCTGTATCCTCAACACCCATCAAATCTTCTTTATCAGCAACCTCATCGTACTGAAGTAAACAAAACCAACAACACAAACATCAATAATTAATTATCAATTGAAATTATTAGATTAATAAAGTTTTTCTGTGTATGTACAAGCAAAAACTGTTAATCATCAGGAGAGGAGGGGGAGTGGTTGGTGGGAAGAGGAATAAGATTACATTTCGCTCTCGTTGTTTCATCTTAAAATCCTGACCCAAATAAGTTTAACAAATAGAAGAGTTGCCACCTCACCTATTACAGCTAAGAATGAAAATGTTGCTGATAGCCAACATGACCATGCCATGTAGGCTGGTTCCAGATCATTGACTAAATGAGGTTGATTAGCCAAGGAATGGGTAAGACTGACGTCAACCTGTATGCTCTACGTACTGTCAACAATATGCAGAGTCCTTGATGGAACCTGCTCTATTACCTGAAGTTTCATGAGTCTGCTGATGTAACCCTTGAAGTATGAGTAGTAAACCTTACTCATGGTATCCACATAGTCATCACGAATCTCCTTAGCAACATGCCTCTCATTGGACAGTAAGAACTCAAAGAAAAACCTGTTGACGAATCAGGGTAAAGATATAACCTGTTTGAATTAAGGGATTAGATCATCATCATAAGCACTAGACAAGAACTGTATTATTCTTAGGACCTTTTTCACATATAGTTTGGTTTTGTCGCAGCTATCAAAACAACCACCAGATCATTACAGCCAACACTGGTGTCAATTCAATATTGGGCTTTGCCCTTCACCAACGTTTTTTATAAACACTGTACACAGGTGTCACCAGAGATGTAGTCGAGTCCATCACAAGTCCTTGCAAGTCCCTGCAAGTCCATCACAAGCCCTCCAGTCCTAATCCCAATCACAAGCTATTCAAATGAGCTTTGACAAAGGCATTCCTTTGTCATTGTTCATCCAGTTACTTGTGACCGGCTTTATGAAAGGACTTCTGACTGGGCTTGCGAAAGGGCTTGTGAAACAACTCTGGGTGTCACCTCAGTACAGTGCTCAGTATCATTTATGTATGTACATGTACTGTATTACGTTTGAGGACAAGAGGAGAAAGAAAATACAAAGGCATCTTTCTTGTCCTCGGGAGTCGGTCTTTTGTTAAAATCGGTCCTCGAATGTAAAATTACGTGCTTAGTCTATGGGAGTTTTTTTTTATGTAAAGGAACAATAGAAAACACAAAACACTGTCCTCAGTAGTATAGGAAAACACGACTGTGTGTGTATAGTCTTTTTGGTGCTGAATCTGTCACAGTACAGTCTGACCAAACAAGCTCTACCTGAATTTGAGCATCGTGTTCTGCTGTAGCTGATAGTTTGTCATTGGTTTTCTCATCTGGTTAACCTTTTGTAGCAGGAACTCACGGATCTTGGCTATAGCCTGAAAAGTACGGTAATAGAAAAACACACACAATCAACTGACAAACATAAAGAGGTACATGTACTCACAAAATGGACACAGTGGATAAGTTGTTAATTCTATCTGCCATTTCATTGCCTCTACATTACATTGTACATCCCAGCATAGCTATACATGTAGCTGCTCTACCAAGTACCAATTGATTCTAACGTGGAGTGCATTACCTTCAGTTTTAGCTTGTCCAAGATGTCTTGTACATCCTTACAGGAGATGGCATCTTTGAAGGACTGTTCCTTGACAAAGCTGATTTTATGATTCAATTCATGGAGTTGTTCCAGAAACTGACGCTCTGTCACAGGGGTGTCTAGAATGTGGCTGAAGGATGGTAAACAATAATAAAGGAGGTTACTGTGTATTCTTTATGAGGTTCAAACCAAGCTATGGGGGTCATGGTGCTTGTGTCCCTGAGCATGACACTTTGCAGCAATTACTGCTGTGTGCTGTCCATGCCAAATGGGTACCAAGTTAGGGGATTACTGTGCTTAAGCCATTGAGTAAAACTCTTTGCTTCAATGCTTGTTTCTATCCATCAGCAAATGGGTAACAATGAGGGCAGATTTGGCTAAATGAGTTTAATTATGGCCAAACGTGCCAAAGTGGTTGCAATTTGAAATGCTTATACCCCCACATATCTTAGAAGGTTACACAAGTGTTTTGGAAAATGGATGGCATATGGATAGATGGATGGACAAACTGACTGATTTATTAACTGATACATTCGACGAGTTTGAGCGTACTTGATCATTGCCTCCTGTACTGCCATTTCATCTACAAACTGACTGAGTTCTCCTCGTACAGCCTGTCTGTTCTTGAGCTTGATGTTCATAGCTATGGACTGGTTCTGTAATGTCTGTATCTCGGCACTCAAGCTACCTAGGTCTGACTGAAATCCATTCAGCATCTCCTCCATCCTCTAGAATCAAATAATAGAAGTGACAATGGCAATGACAATGACAATGACAATGACAATGACAATCCATTCTTACAGGAAAGTCCCACCATGGATTGTTCTTCGAGAAATACTTAGGCAAATGAACTCAGTTGAACCTCATTATTGTGAGGTTGTCATGAGCTACAAAATACCTCACATTATCAAGGACCACATACTATGTGGGCAGCAGGTTTACCCTTCATTGTGCATACATGTAATGTCTGTATAGGCCCACATAATGTAAACACCAGGCACATGTGTTTGATAAATTGTATTGCTTATGAAAATGTTGCATGCGGTAGTGTCCTTATTGGGGCTCAGTGCCACTGTGTCTAATGCACAAGACCATGCTGAGGACAGACAAAGAACAAAGAACAAATATATACATGTGTGTAAAAGAAAATTTGTTTTATTTTACCTCCAATATGGTGTCACATGCTGAAATCTGGTTGTGCAGACTGGCAATATTCTGGCTCTCTTTGATATCTTCAAAGGCAGTTACAAGTCAAAGAAAAGTGGCTTTAATGAGGGCTGAAACAAAAACAGGGGAGAGTGGTACTTGTGTCCTTGAGTAAGACAAGTTGCTACAATAACTAGTCTAAACCCACCCAGCTAGGGGATCATGTGCTTGTGTCCTTGAGCATGACACTTTGCTACAATTGCTTCTCTTACAAATGTCAAATGGGCATATGTGAGGGCTGATGAGTTGGTCATTATGGCCAAGATTTTTCTTAAGTTGCGGCAAGGGAGGTATACAGTCGATAAGATTCTACGTATTATTTTGAGCCTGTACAACATACAACAAAATATTGAAATGGTTTGTGTAACAAGGATACAGTCTTGTATGGAAGCATTCTCAACGGCCTGAAGCTCATTCTCAATCTGCTTTGAGTATTGCCGAAGATCCACTCCCTGAAATAAACACAGAATTATTGGTAAATGATCCGTTTAGTTTTGCAGTCACTGTATGTTGCCTTCAAGAGCTTCTTTGTGTACGTGTATATTTCCAACACCAAAAGGATCCAAATATTCCTTCCTGTTAATGCAATGGTTTGGTTTGTAAGCCATAAAATTCAAGTCCTTTGCTTTTACTCACTGATTCCAGCGCTACTTTGACTACATCATCCTCCAGGTTCTGTTGAATGTGAACATCTACTTCATCAAGAATGAACTCATCTGATGTCAGATCAAGGACGCCAAGGTTCAACTCCGGGATGTCTAAACTCTACATAAATAATTACACAAGGAAAAGAGATTACAGATGACACGTATATGTGTGGATTGAAAATTACCATCTGGTGGGTTGACCTCTATACATATATATACATGCCAATGCATTTTCAATCAATTGTTGGGTAATGTGTACATTATGCTTGGCTGCACAAGCCTCTTGTTTCTGTTTCGCTTGGCTGCACAAGCCGGCATGGCGCTCCGGCGCCCCCATATAATACTCGTGCGCAAGGGGTTAACAATAATGTTGGTATTCAAAACCGCCTTTTAATGCAATCTACATTCTATATTCAAAATTCCTAGTATTTCAAAATATTATTATTTTGGGGGGGGGGGGGTAATTCTCTTGGTCGGAGGCTGTTCTACCAATTGCACCGGCGTCGGGCAAAGGGGTAGCCCTCCATTCAATTTGTACAGGGAATTACGTGTTTTGTCCATTTTTTTACAGTAATAAAAAAATGAACACAATTCTTTTGGGTATAACGTGGGAGATATTTTTACTGCATAAAACAGTGAAGTTTGAAATATTTAAGGAAAAGGGTTAGCTGTTAGGACAATAATTTAGTTTTTCCTCATTGACCACAACACTATTCATTCCCCTTTGAGTACAAAGGGTGCGATTGGTAACAGCCACCACCGACCAATCAGACACAAAAAACAAGACCCAGTGACGTCATGCTGACAGCGATAATATTAATCACAGTTAACACACCGTCAACACACATCAGCACCGTCAACACACATTTTTTTTAAAAGGAAAATAAAGTCCGAGAACCATTTGGTTGACAGTTTAGTTCCAACAGGAAACATTGTGATGTTGAATATCATTACGTCGGGGAACTAGGCAGTTCCGTAACGAGGGCTGCTGTATTAAACTTAACAATCATGACAATAGACCATATCGCAAATACCGCCTGGTCGAGACGTCACAATGGTCACAAGGGATTGTGGGAAGGAAATGGGAGCAATTTTGGTGCGTGTTTCTTTCCCACATCCCTAGTAACCATTATGACGTCTCATCCTTGTGACGTGATATTTTGTGTCTACTGTTCGGTTTTAATAGACTTTTATAAATTACACTCGATCTTGTTTTTATTATAACACAGTTACATGTAATCTAGAGTTTACATTTTTAACTCTTTATAATGTAAAGCTGTGAGGCGTTGCATAAGGCGCTATATAAATGCATTATTATTATTATTATTATTATTATTATTATTATTATTATTATTATTATTATTATTATTATCCAGGCGGTATTTGTGATACGGTCTATCGCAAATACCGCCTGGTCGAGACGTCACGCGTCACAATGGTCACAAGGGATTGTAGGAAGGAAATGGGAGCGATTTTGGTGCGTGTTTCTTTCCCACGTCCCTAGTATTAGTAACCATTGTGACGTCTCATCCAGGCGGTATTTGCGATACAGTCTAATGTGTTAAGTCTAACTGTTCCAGTCTATCCATGGCTCATGATAGTTGGTGTAAATGTTGCAAATTAACGTTTAACGTTAGTTTGGGAAGTCCAATAATCCAAAACTAATGTTAGCCTAGGCTAGGCCCCCTAAGTAAATTTTTGTTCCCCTTGGCCTTTGGCTTTAATATTAGGCCCTACACACAACAAGGGCTCGTCCCCATCGGTCATACTAATCACCGTCAACACGCAAAACACCGTCAACACACCGTCAACACACCCAAAACACCACATAAACACATTCTTAACTGACGAATGCGGTAAAAAACTGTAAAGTATGGGTCAACACGAGATTTGGGCTTAAAAATAATAGGTTAAACGTCTGAAAATGCGATTTCTTTCTTCAAGAAAACGGACCTCTCCATGCAGATCCGAAATGGGCAGCCGTGCCTCACTTAGCCATGTCGCGGGCGCGCGGCGCGCACGTGCGAAGGCAAGATGGCGGCCAACGGCCGTGCTGCTTAGAGATAATTTTTCCGCGTGAAAAACTTATATTTTCATAAATGAAATGTGACTTTTAACCGACAGAAATTCTAATTTAGCCTAGGCATTACATTTCTATACCTCTTCTGTTAATTTAGAATGTGTTTTGGGTGTGTTGACGGTGCGTTGACGGTGTTTGTGCGTGTTGACGGTGATTAGTATGACCATGGAGGAAGCCTCCATGGTATGACCCGTCCCCATCGAGGGACAACAAAATAATGAACAACCATGACAACGTCAACGAGCGACGTGCATGGCCGACGAGGCCAACAATAAATTATTATTTGCCTTGCTTGAGTCACTTGACATGCTTGAACGCTATTATCCCAAATAAAATTCTGACGTGAATTTGACAGTATCACAAACGTTATGTCAAACTGTTAAAAATGAATGAGTGTTCCGGACAAACTTGCCTCATCTTCCATTGCTACATCTGTAACATTACCCTCGGCCGCCGCCATTTTGCTTAGTCGGTCTCGTCTTTGGCTCATTTATTATGCAAGACTCTTGCTGATTGGTCCGCTGAACAGGCACTGGCTTAATACCTTCGTGAGTGAAAGCCAATCATAGTTCTTGTATCTAAAAACCAGTATTGCCACAATCACGCTTGGAATTGTGGGAAAATTAGCTGTCTTTTCGATTTGACCAACAAGCCAACATGGTAAGGAAATTTGGGGCTCTGTAAAATCTGCTATAATCCTTTATTTTGAAACATTTAAAACACCCATAATGGTGATATAGTGATAAATAGATGATAAGTCATTCATATGGCAGGGTTTGTGTTAGAAATGGCAGAATAAATCCCCAAAACACGAAAGAGAAATAGGGGGACTAATTTGCCATTAACATGACTGGTTATGCCTACCCCCCTAGAACTATGGGGCTCCTACCGGAACCCCATAGAAAGAAGCCTATTTCCCCCATAGGCTAATACAGCAAGAATAAGAAAGTAATTTCCATGCACTCGCGTTTCTACTGTGCGCACGAAAACCGCTACACAGTTTCCCCCAAAAATCCGTAATATCCTTGTTTACAAATTACATCCTCACCTTGTGTGCACCAAGCAAAAGATCGCCGGAAGCGGTTCCAATTTGCGAAAAAAATGACACAAATCTCCGATCCGACAGACACACACTCAATGCGACTGTTGCCGGGTGGGTCATGTGCGGGGGTCACCAGACAAGCTCATGATTATTCATGTTAAAATTTGAAGTACGGCGCACACGGCATGCACACCGTCATATCCGTCGTGTCCGTTACCGTCCGTATCGCGCGCATTGATCACTGCATGTACTGGGTACATGTATGTACTTGTACGTGTACGTAGTGATCGATGCGTGAACACGACGGAGTGCATGCCGTGCGCACCGTACTTGTCTAGAAACAGGAATTGACATTTCGATACTGTATTTGTTATTTTTAAAAAGAATGCAGAGACACACCGCCAGTTTGTTTTCAAACATGTCAAATAAAATTCCAATGTTGCTAGGCTTTGATTCTAACCATATTTCCATCCTCAGCGAACCACAAATCACAATACTCAATATGAGAGACCTGCCATATACAATTTGTAAAACACTTTCATTGATCTTTTCTTTCAGTCTCTGGTGTTGCCTGAGAAGTTCCAGCATATCTTGCGTGTTCTTAACACCAACATTGATGGCAGACGCAAGATCATGTTTGCCCTCACTGCCATCAAAGTAAGAACAATTTAATGTAGCAGTTGTATTGTGTCCAGGATACTGGATAACACATTTTTCACATTTTTAACACAGCTTTTTTGTTTACCTTTTGTAAATTGTTAGTCAAGTTTGCACTATAATGTCGAAAACTGATTCTGTTATGTCAGTTTGCATAATTTTGTTACAACGAGTAATTTTATAATGTTGGGATTACCTAGAAGGACGCTATGATATAGCGTCCTAGCGCCCAAGTATGCAAAACAGTCCTATGCTAGAAACCGAAGATCAAAAATGACACTTTACCTGCATAAATATTCTTGGCATCATTTTATTCAAACAGTTCAACAGCCCATCTCCCTGTCCGGATAGAAATATTCCTCCAAGAATGTCAAGAACAGGAGATATTTGCGGCGCAAAATCGTCTCCACGCGACGCTGACTTCACAAACACGAGGAGTAATACCTTGTCCGCGCGTCTTGAATGTTCATCAACAACAGAGGGCGCAATTTCGGCCGTGCACGCGGCGACTGTAAATTGTGCCCTCTGTTGATGAACGTTCTAAATGTGGGTATTACTCCTCGTGTTTGTGAAGTCAGCGTCGCGTGGAGACGATTTTGCGCCGCAAATATCTCCTGTTCTTGACATTCTTGGAGGAATATTTCTATCCGGACAGGGAGATGGGCTGTTGAACTGTTTGAATAAAATGATGCCAAGAATATTTATGCAGGTAAAGTGTGATTTTTGATCTTCGGTTTCTAGCATAGGACTGTTTTGCATACTTGGGCGCTATGACGCTATATCATAGCGTCATTCTAGGGCTAGAGTACATGTAGTTTATGCTGGATCCTTTTTACATTTGTATCTTTACAGGGTGTAGGAAGGCGTTATGCAAACGTCTGTTGTCGCAAGGCAGATATTGACCTGACAAAACGGGCCGGTGAACTGACTGAGGAAGAGGTATGCAGTATAGACTAATCCGGCGACCAAAATTAGAAGCATTTACTGCGGTAGCACCACGGTCGCATGCGTATTTTACGCACACGCTCGATGCAGCTTCGACCAACAGGGTGTTTACAACTTGCCAAAATGCGCACGCGACTGAAAATTAGTTAAATCGCGCGTGGCACCAGAGCAAAAATGGCTCTTAATTTTGTTCGGCGAATTCCCGTATAAAAAAGAAAATGACATGCCAAGTGACCAATTTCATGGAGAAATGATGTGCAAACTGCAAACATAGAACTATAATGGAATATTTCATGGCTTAGATGTGTTAATGATTGCTTGTCCATGAAGATTTCTGTTGTCACTTTTTAATTCTGCTTCCGAGTTTTGTTTGTGTGCTTTCTTTTGCGGTGCTTACTGCTCAGGGTCTCTGTGAACTGGATGGAATTTCCATATGCTTAAGAGCATTGTAAAACTGACACGAAGGTGAATGAACCTTGCCTACCATAATTTGTTGCTTTTGTTATCAGGTGGAGAAGGTGATCACCATCATCAGTAATCCACGCCAGTACAAGATCCCAGACTGGTTCCTGAATAGGCAGAAGGATGAACGCGATGGCAAGTTCAGCCAGGTTCTGGCTAATGCCTTAGATAACAAGCTCCGTGAGGATCTGGAGAGACTGAAGAAGATCAGAGCCCATCGTGGTCTCCGTCACTACTGGGGGTAGGTCATAGGTCATTGTCATGTTGATCAGGCAAAAGCCTGACCTTTTAAGTTTTTTCATGTAAAATGTTGGGTTGTTTTAGGCCTTTTGAACCCTAAACATGCTGGATCCAACAATATCCAACAATGGGTAGTCTGTTGGATTTTGTTAATGGGGGCTGTGAACAAATGATCTTTTGCTCCAGCTCTTGAATTATGTTGGATTCAGTAGAGCATTACACGTACAAGCATTTGTTTTGAGCATTTAGACACATGAGAAGTTTGGATACCTTATTCGAGTTGAATTCTTGTAACAAATCGTAATGATGAACAAGGTCTCTCTAAAACCAGAAAGAGCTAATACAATTATAAAACTATAAAAACCAAGACTTGAATCTGAGACCTTTTGTGTCGGTGCTTCACTGAACTGCCCAGCCCCACATATTGACATTATTTCATTTGGCTTATTGGAATAATTATGGATATGAGGGACCATGCAAGAAAAATTTGCCATAATGAAATGGCCCATTTGTGTTGCATGGTCCTCCAATATCTCCCTAATGATTCAAAAGAGTTGGCCAAATGAATGGATGTCAGTGTGGGGCTGGACAGCTCAGTAGGTTTCCTTACAGCAAATATTGAATTATTTTGGAGTGTCTTACAGAGCATAGATTAAGATACAAATTTCTTTAAAATGGAACCTTTATTTTGAAATGACTAAGTTCATTTGTTTTCTTTGTTTCAAACAGTCTGCGTGTCAGAGGACAACACACCAAGACCACTGGTAGAAGAGGAAGAACAGTGGGCGTGTCTAAGAAGAAGTAGATGAATGGTGGACTGAAACAATGAAACTAGTCTCAAACAGTGGGTATCATAAAACGGGACCTGACCATTAGAAATACAAAATGTCACTGTACTGCCCATCTTCTTTCAGAGGGCGTGGCTTCAGAGTCATTTGGCAAACAAGAGAAATGCAAATCTGCAATGGAAGTTTGTAAATGGCATATAAAGTGAGATAAATAAATGCCCACAACGGGCAACATTTGGAAAAAAACAATAAATTTTTCAGTCTGTCATTATGTTGTGAACAGAATGTGTGATAATTGTACAATCTACTCTATGTACACATGCACATTTTCCAACTGAACTTAGAAATTTGATACCTTGAAATTCATTCATTTTCATATCATAAAAATATGACTTTTTAGTGAAAATGCTTTCCAAGTTCTTAAGGCTCATTGAGCTGCATATCAATTCAAGTGTCGGGGTGAAACATATCCAGAATGTTTCACCAGATTTTACACTCATGGATTTGCCTGCTATGCTATAGGTGGAAATGGGTAATCAACTTGACTAGTGGTTGTTTCTGTTAAAAAAAAAAAAAACTAGGATAATTAAACTCGTACAAATAAACTTGACAAGAGACAGGCATGCAACGAACACTTAGTAGCATCATGCATTTTGTTTTTATTCAATGGAGGGACCCTACCTAAAATGGAATTAAAAAACATACACTGATACATTCACGTGTGTATACATTTTTTATCAAAATACATGTACTATAATTCATGTCACATGAGGACTTGCACATTTTGAACATTGCTTTTCATATATACATGAGTCTGTGCACATGCTAGAGTGCATCCATGGATTACAGGAGGGACAGCGATCGAGGTGGAAATGCTGTCATTGTGACTGATTTAGTCCTGAGATTTTTCAAAAACCCGTTTTTGCCTTTTTTTGGTATGTGGTTTGGGTGGGAAGGGAGCATTCGTTTTCACGCGCCCAAAACAAATGTGAATTATTCTTTACAGCTGCTACATGTAGAAGGTGCCCTCATAAAATGTTGTGTATAAATGGGGATTGTATCCAATGATACAACAGATCTGCCTGTGCTTGCATTCTTTCAATGAAAAACATTCTACTTGAAATCATAATTTATTACGACAAATCACCAGAAAAATCAAGGTTCAACTCGATCACCTATTGGCTCCATGTTCCCACCCGGTAATGGAACTTGTATAATTTACCACATGATGATGGAGATAGATACCAATAATTCCCTCCTTAAAGAATCAATCAAATTAGCTGGCTTAACAGTTTGAACTTAAATTCTTTCTCAAAGGCAAATGACAGTGGTACATTTGCCTTTGAGAAAGAACTTGCTAAGTGGTCATAAAAATGTTCAATGTTTTAAAATTTCGATTAAAAATGTTTTTTTTTTTGAAATTCGTTTGACCTACACACCAACCCCAATTTTCGATCTTAAAATATTGATTTGCCATTCAATTAAACATAATAAAATGCCCAGTTTCATGACAGCGTGATGCAGCTGTGGGTCTTCCCCCACTTTAACACGTGCCCTGATTACATCTAGTGTTTCATAATCAGCTTCTTACTATAGCGCTGGCGATATTGATTTTTTTCGTAGTCGATATTTGTTATCGCCGATATGGCGATAAAATCGTCTACAAATTACGGCATGATCAAAATGTTGTGAAAGGTTGGGGATCTTAAAATCCTAATGTACAAACGCATAGGCCTAAACAACTTTCAAAAACTTTACCACCAAAGCTCTGTCACAATATCACCACTCAGATCGTCCACGCATATGGATGAATGGTCCACTATACCCACGTGGTGGCCAGTGTTGCAGCCAACTTTTTTACAAAGTAATTTTGTTTTCATTTCAAGTCACAAGTAAATTTTTTCAGCAACTTAATATCAGCCACACAATACCCCCTTTGGAGTTGACATTCGTGTAAAAATCACGCATGTACATGTACATGTATCGTTTTCCCAAAACTTTGCAACGCGCAAGCAATGTGTATGCTTATTAGGACGGTTCCCATCTCTAATTGATAGCAGTAGAGACTGGAACCAGGCTACAGTGCGTACTCGATTGGGTATATTTTGATGCATGACTTAGGGAGAATTTAAATAGGTCTAGAATTTTACTCTCTGGATCTCAGACACCCTTATTTGCATTTCAAAGATGTATTGTGATTATATACTGTATATACAAATGTTTTAAGGACATTACATAAAGCATTTGCCAAGCGTTTTTGGCGAAAAAAAAGGAATTCTTGCTCCACTTTCATTGTACATGTACATTTATAGCAAAGACGATGGCAGTCCTTGCAAGATGTTTCTTCCTTGTGCAGCCCGGTACGGCAGTGCTGTGCCAAATGCCAAAAAGCCAGTCTATGAAGTATAGAATAACACCTCTCTTGAACAACGGTAGATACAACAGTAAGACTACATGTACGCACAGGCCGTAGGGGTTGAAAAAACAAACGAATCGGGAGTGCAATTGGCAAGTCAAAAGAGCATTTGTTTGAATTTTCCTGTTTTTTTTTTATTAAGTAAAATTCGATTTTCAATAATTTTCCTTGACCCACCCGCCACATTTTCGAAAAAAAATAGGCCAGCAAATTTTTTTGATTTGTATATTACAGGTTAATCCATCAGCAGTTATGAATACAGTTTTTGAAACTAGCAGAATTTCTTTAGAAATAACTGAAAATGAGAATTTTGATTTGACTTGAGAAATAAAAATGGAAAGAAGCATAAGTATTACAGTACGTAAAAGGCCTTGCCAAAGATGACAAAATAAAACCTTATTCCCATTACGGTCTAAACTGAGCACTGAACATACATTTATCTTTCTGCTGGTCATACTCAGAAAAGGCCGGTACATGCAGCTTTTAATATATTCAATACAGATGAAACAAAATCCCATGATAACTTTACCACAATGCACGACAATAAAACACTAATATATGTTTTGATTTTTGCCATTGTAGGTTAATTACAGTATACATGTTGAATCATTTTAATTGACGTGTACAGGTAGGTAAGAGTTTAACCTTTGATATGACATTAATGCACCTGCACATATTTCAATTTTAACATATACACTGCAGTATACATGTACATTGTGTACGCAAGCAAATGAATTGCCACTACATGCAGGCTTCTCTGAATGGCAAATAAAACAAACTGGCTGCAGTGCCAGGGCAACACAAAGAAAATATGGAATTCTTATACAAAGAGGGAGAACATGTATTGTAGTAAGTCTTATGCAAGTACTAGTATTACTAATAACACTAAAGGAAATCTTGATATTGAAAAAAAAGCTTAATAGAATAGAGTACAGATAGGATAAAAAAAATATTAAAACAAGATAATACATGTAGATAAAAGTAAAAGTTAAATTTCTTTTGGACCTCTGGGTTGTTTAAATTCATAAAATAAACAAATAAAATCGAATTTCATATACATGTAGAATCATCAATACACTGGCAGGACTGAATGTAATAAATAATTTTCTGAATGATTATTGTATGAATACCAAAAATACACTTTACAGAGCCTTGTATTTTTTAAACAATTACCTTGACCCCCATCAAGAGAAATGAGTCACAGGGGGGATTTTTGTATCAATTTGTAGAGGTGACACTAGACTTAATTTTACCAAAAACCCCACATTCATACAACTTTCTTTTGCCAAGTTATGAAATAACTGATGACTTGGACAAGAACTAATTTTATAAGAAGAAAATGCTTGGGATGTTGGGACTTGCTTATTCCCTTGGCGGAAAACAATTATGAAAAATGTTCTCGTGGTTTGCCTGTGAACATGTTACTGACGAATGGATAGTTCGGAAAAATCTTGTACATGTATACAGATTTTTTGCATTGGGGTGATGTAAATTCAATATTGGGTTTTACCCTTCACCGATGTATTTTTAAACACTGTACTCAGTGTTGTCCCGAGAAATTATTTGGGAAAAAATCACTCGGGTGAGACTCGAACCCATGACCTACCACTCGACCACCAAGCTTGTCGGAGTCAGCTGTCTGGTTAAATCTGATGAAGCAGTGGGTACCGCAACCAAACTATTCCAACAGGTCAACTTGTTTATTAAACAATAGATACAGCACAAAAATTGCATTCAATCATACATCCCCCACTTACACTCGCCAACATTTATGGACAATGGAATTTCTTGTACACAAATCTAAGTTTTGTAATCTGGTAAAAACAATGAATGGTGAACTATGGTTACAATGTACTAAGTATGTGGTGCCCCATTTTTTAGGTCAATAAAAAGGTTTAAAAAAATATAATTTGGCATAAATTGTTTTTTTTTGCAAACACTTAGTAAATTACCGTTCTATTTTCATTCATCGCATTTAATTTAATAATACATACATGTACAAGTAATGGCACTAATGCACAGAATCCATCAAAATACATGTATTATTTATTTCAGTGATATTTATGTGTGGAGGTCCCCCCCCCCCCCCCCCCCCCCCCCCTTCCAGCCTGCATGTGAACAAGTTCGGCCAGTTATACAAACTTGATTAAAAATGTAGGTCATCACTGACAGATCAACGAGACTAACTTGATTTCATTCTGGAAGAGGATTAACCCTGCGAGCCACCAAGGTGCTCAAACAAAAGGCAATTTTATAAATTTATTTAATTACTTAAACACCTTTGGGCCAATTCCGCGCAAACTCCATGTATTCCTACATCGAACCCCCCCAGTTGGACCTGGAATAATCACCTTTAAAAGTGGGGATTTCCCACCAGGCTGAAATTATTTTTTTATACAAACCTAAGTCATGGCCGGGTGGAGCTATCAATCATTCCACTGCTGGCCCAGTGACAGACGGTAAACAACAGCTGTTTGCACTCACAAAAAGCCTATGTCTGTGACTGTTTCATGTCCATGCTTTTAGAAGGTGCCTTTTGGATGAGCAACTTGGTGCGCGCGAGTCATTTTTTTGGCAGTGCAGCTCCCAGGGTTAAAGGCCATTTACCTCTAATAACAGCACTTCCGTAGAAAACGTGAATCAAGGAAACACAAATCAGGTCATGTAGCTAGAGAAGTCTGAATTACCTCTAAAACTTCTCAGTGGAAATATGCAACCCCGATGACAACTCTACCATGCCCTCTTGCATTTTCTCTACACCCTCAATATATGTTCTTTTCTCGCAGTGGCTCGTTTCTCATGATGCGATC
Organism: Hippasteria phrygiana; assembly: GCA_037893225.1. Classification (NCBI taxonomy): domain Eukaryota; kingdom Metazoa; phylum Echinodermata; class Asteroidea; order Valvatida; family Goniasteridae; genus Hippasteria; species Hippasteria phrygiana. Next base: position 173,986 of record JAZGUH010000511.1, on the reverse strand, counting down.
GAAGCTGAGAGCTGACAGATCCAATGTGCAGAATTTCCCTTGTAGGATGAGATCACTAATAGCCACACCTACAGCAGGAGACTGCTGGATACCATGCCCGCTAAAACCTGTTGCAATGTACAGGTTAGGATATGCTGGATGGATGCCGATAATCGCATTCTGGTCCACGGTGTTGTAATCATAATAGCCAGCCCATGCACTCTTGATCTGATTGTTGAGATAGGAAGAAAAACAGATACAAATCACTTTCTAAATTCTATTACTCTGGCAGTACCGTGCACTAGGGTAACTTAACCCCTTCTGTTCAGCTGCTATTAACCAGTCCTGAATCCTCCAATTTTGATATGATTTTCCACACACCCTAGGGAGTTGGGGTTAATGGGGTATACCACTGATCTCTATATAAAAATCTGGATTGCGCTTTGGCAGTTCAAGTTGTAGACGGCTGTCCGCCACATTACCACTCCATCCATAGCCGTATCCCCAAACGTAACGCGAACGTATAGGCCTACTACGTATTCACATGTATACACAGGCAGGCGCACGCTATGGCTAGGACTAGAGGCGTCACAATGTTTATTTTGGATGTTCTACACATGCGCGTGCACGCACGGTTATTTAAAAATAACTAATCAGCGTTGGAAATGGGGAGTGCAAATATGGCGGCGCTGGCGACATATGTGCGTAAAGCACGCAGCGGCCAATGCGCAATCCAGATTTTTATACATGGAGATCAGTGGGGTATACCAAGACGGGCTTGTGCAGCCAAGCGTAATGCAAACAATAGGCAAACAATGGATTGAGCACACATGGGAATGTGCGTATAGACTACAACCGGTTTGGTGGTCTTTTTCAAACCACGGCTATGGCCGTCATCAGGGCCCCAATGGAAACCAGTTTTAAACTGTTTGGGCATACCCTGGGTAAAGAAATGTAATAAATAAATAAATAAATATTCAAGAGGTTAAAGAACCCAGAGTATGAACATTGCAGTCCCAATATGAGATTGCCACCAAATATGACTAATGGTGCTGTGCAGGTTGGCTAACATTTATGATGTTCAGGAGAGATTCTGACATGGCAAACACATTACCAGACATGTTGACAACAGAAAACAACACAAGTACCGGTAATCATCACTGAGGCATTCATATTCAGCCTGAACATCATTTGAAAAACTTACAATGTCACAAAATTACAACTTGGGTCTTTACAAATCAAACAACAGGCCAGTATAAACAATGTAAACTTTCTTGGCAATTTGAGTTGAAAATACCAACTTAATTTTCCATCTACATTTGTACATGTATATGTCAAGAACAAATCATTCCTGTACTATTGGGTTCCTTAAATGAGTAGCTGGAAATAATGGGAATATTGACATCACACTGGTTTTTGTCATGTGGACAAATTAACACATTGTAGTGTATGGTTTCTCTGATGAATTGAACATTGTATATACATGTAGATGCCTATTTCAAGAATTATTTTTACTTTGAATAAGCCCCCCTTAAAAAAAAAAATGGTTTCTTTTAGAGTTTAAAAAACATAGTTTGAGTGTTGGTCTAAAAAAACCTGGCAGGAATTGACATGATCCCAACAATTGTATGTATTGAAAATACATGTCATGATACCACAGCGGGCTGTTTCTGTTCCCACCAGCCCTGCACGAATGCAATGAAGTAAACACTGTGTGTAGGTCCATTGTCCATCCAATAAAATAATGAAATATGGAAGATTTGATATTGACCAACAGAATGCCTGGTTTTGGTACGGCAAATCACATAGCATACCTTCAGATTTTCAAGTGCAGGAACCCTATGTGCAATCACTGGCCAAACATGCTCCTCAAAGTATTCATAGTCGACCTGCAGATTATCTGTGCTTGGCTCATCTGCCTACAAATGTAAATAATCGTGGTTTCTCATTTAATACTCGGAAAATAAATTTTTGCTTAATCTTTAACCCTAACTACCCTAAGCCTTACAAACTCCAACAGCAGGTTTTGTCAAGTTTTGATGGGTTCAGTACTGTAGGGCCTTGGCACCATTACTCTACATGGAGCTATGATGCCCTATAAATTTGTCTAAGTCCAAAGAATGTGCCATAGATTTACTGCACAGTGTTGGATTTTGACAGGTAGAAAAACGCTTGAGTAAAAATGCCTAGCAGGTTAGGGTTAAAGCAAATTGAAATCCTCAGTGCTGATTGATAAATCTCATAGCAACTCCTTCTCCACTTCTGATCAACTGTTTGCTATTACTGATTATTTTTAGCAGCTCTACAAAATGCAGGCTTTCAAGCAAACCCAGGTGAAAAAGTAGAATAGTAGGATAAAAAAAAAAAAAAAAACAGGACAAAAGTAGCACTTTTGTGTGCTTTCAGTAGTTTTCGTTGATACTCACCCATGTCCACAGCATCACAAGCATTATGTGGCATGTTCTGTGCTCACCACACTCAACTAAGCTCTTGGAAGTAAAGTTGCAGTACTCCTACACCCAGGCCCTTCATTGTGTGATTTTTACATGAGACTGTGTAACACACTGCTATGTAGAATATTCATTGAGATTTCATTTATTGCAGTCGTGGGAGAAAAAAAGTAAGAAAAACTAGGAATTTCAAGAAAAAGTAGGAAAAGTAGGAAAACAATGTACTTGAAAGCCTGAAAATGTCTCCAATAAAGTGACTAGCGACTTGATCTTCAAACCAAGTGAATTCAGACCTGAACTAGGACTAAAAGTGATATGGAAAAACTTCCAAAAACTATTGCATGACTACAATACACAAGTTTAAAACCAGTCAATTCCAATTTGTTTAACAGCTACATGTTTTTTTGACAACATTTGTAAACTGGCTACATCGACAGACATCTTTCCAATTCAGCTGCATTATGTAATGTAATTGTCAAAGAGACTTACCTCTGTTTCTGGAGAACGCCCACATAGATAGTTACCACCGAGTCCTTCACGTCTCATGTAAGCTCCTGATTTATCTGTCAACAACGGACAGTCAAGGCCTGGTCCATTAGGGGCATGGACAACGTAGACATAGCGTTTCCGTGGGCAAACTGGGACACATACATCCAACAAGTCCTCCTTTGATCCCTTGCCAATGTCCAGTAGTTCAGCCACCTCCCCAGACCAAGGTCCAGCAGCCAGAACCACCAAAGAACATTTAACAGGAACTGTTTCAGGACTGTTTGGTAAACGTACCTGTGAAATCAGTGCAACATCTGTTTAGGATTGCTAATTTTAAGTAGCACATTGAGGTTTTAGACTGGGAGGGATTCTTGGAAATCTTATTGCAGACAAAAATATTTTGGGAAGGGGGTGGGGTTAGTAATGATTATGAAGTAGGGGGAAAAATGTCATGGTAGGGCGTGACTATTGTGTTACTCACACTACACAAAATGTCTACAAATCCAAAACCTCATGATTTGAAGAATGTAAGCTTGAAGCAACTTTTTTTAATAAGCCAGTTCGGTATCTCAAAGGTCAAAGGTTATTCGGGACAAAATTGCTGATGTAATGTCACGCCATGTTGTGCGACCACCTTTTGCATTTACATGCGCGCGTTAGGTCACGTGGGTCATTCGGCATAAAATGTTATTGTGCACATGCGCAGTTGAAATACCGAACTGGCTTATTTTATAAATAACAAAACCTCAATGCACAAATGTCAAATGTTGGATTGACAAATTCTAACTGAAAGAAATGTGGAATGTCAAAATTCAGAATCCGAATTTCAACTGCTGCAAATAGAATGTTAAATACTAAAGTTAAAAACTTCAAAATATGACACTCACAAGTTTGAATTCACATATCGAATGTGAAATATAAAAAATATAAAAAATCTAATTTCCAGATGAATGATAGGAATCTATAACCTTGAAAAATACAAACCTTGACAGTTTGTATTCTGCGCCCACTGCCTGTGTAGTAAGCCATATCCGCTCCTGCACGAGGCAACTTCTTGATGTCAAAACCTGTTACCTCTCCATGGATGTACCTTGCCCCGAGAGACAATGCTTTTTCCTTGAAAGCCTTGAGGAGTGACCATGGATCAAACCAACCCTCGTTATCATATCCTAGAAATGAACAGAAAAAAAAATGAATAAAATCCTTGGAATCAAATGAGGTTTTTAACAAAGGACGTTATGGCCACTTAATGGATTATTGGCTGTTGAAAATCCATGACAGACTTGGCTTGATATCCTGTACTCAAGAACAAATGTTCTACCTTTTTAAACTTCTTGCAAGAAAAGAAAATATCAAGATTTAGTTCCATTCACTGCTTGATTTACACATATGTGTGTGGGTTTACATGCGCTGACTTACCATACGATCCCATAGCTATGCCTTCTGTGTTTAACCAGGGAAATTTAGTTTTCAATTGTTTGGCAGTCAGAAGGTTGACCGTTGCACCATACTCTCTGTTAAAAAACATGAAAATGGTGTGAACAATAATGAATTACACTTCAACTTATATAATGAGGCGGTCACACTAGCCAATAGCAACAATAATACAACATTTATAAGGTACACTTTAACCGGACATCAACATCATTACAAGGCACCAATATGTATGTTAACTGAATAGAAAAACTTCAAAGGCCCCATAAGATATGTTTTCAGTATGAGTGAAGCAAGTGACATTTTCTGTCTCAAAGATCTACTATCAACTAAGCCGTATACACATTAACCCTAACAGCCCAAGCCTTTTTACTAGAATCCTTCCCTAACCACACAAACTCCAACACTGTGTAGTAAACCAATGGCACATTCTTTGTACTTAGACAAAATCAGGGCATCAAGTCCCATGCAAAGTGATGGTGCCAAGGCTCTACAGTACCCAATCACACAAAATTCAACACAAAGGGGTGTTTGATTTTGGCAGGTTAGGGAAGGTTAGGGTTAATGGGCCAATCTACTTAGTGTCTGCATGCACTGTAGAATATTTCATATTCCGTAAGTAAAATATATTATAAATACACAATCCATGCCTGCACAATATTTTCTGAAAAAGTTTGAGTATAAACAAGTACAAAGGATAATAAATCAAATACAAAATGGCTTATAAGATGGAACATTATATTACTGGTTCACCTTGATCAGAATGTTTAATTTCTGCCCCGACATGATGTTATATTTATACACCATAAGTCACGAACATCAGCAAATCTGTCCCAACTTCAAAGAACCAAATGAAACTAACTTCTGCATTCTGTGGTTTTCCTTCATCTGTTCCAGTCCTTGCTCCGAGGACAGAATCAGGTAACCTCCTTGGTAAAATTGGACATCAGGAGGATCTGCATCGTCAACACACAGGTGTTCCTGGAACCAGACACAATCAGGTTTAAAACATGACTTTGGTTAACAAGAGGGCATAGAAGTGTCCAAATCTCTCCCCTCTCCCACAAACAAAATAAACACTGAAGCAATGGTGCTTTCAATAGCCTTAAAGGAAGTATACATCATTTGCGAACATCAAAAAACAAAACTAATGAATTATTACAAAATAACGTACTAGACTAAGTCATAGCAGAATCAAGCATCCTGTGAAATCATGGCACCTGGCGTGCTGTCATTTTCAAGAAAAGTGGAAATTTATATTTGTTTTCAACGATTGTCGGCCGACAATGGTTGGAAGTAGTCTAGTTCCCCGACCTGAAATTTTTTTATGTTTTGTCTAAAGTATGGAACCAGACTACAAGAACAAAATTTTCGTCTATAGACTTAACAGCAAAATGCTTACATTCCATTTCCAATTTCTAAAAGGTCTTCATTAATTGTCATTTGTTCTAGGGTTCATTTTCTGGCCGATTGTAAAATATTTTAATGTCAGGCAAAAAATCAACAAAAAAATTGCGTTTTTATACTGCAATTGACCCACACATTACGCAGTACATCGTTAGAAATCACGGTTTTCGGCACAGCATAGGAAGATTGAATGGCCCAACGCCGGTGTTATTTTAGCAAATGAAATGGTTTGTGAAGGAGGGCGTCCCCTGCCTGAAGGATATGCTACTGTGTACAGATAGAGCACCTTGATTGTCTTGATGAACTCAACACTGTACATCGACATCTCCACATTGACTGGAATAGAAAACTGCTGTCGGATGCCCCCAATAGATAGGGTGGTTGCTGCTCTGGTGTACTATAAAACAATAGCAGTTTATAACTATGAGTGGTCTTCCAATAGTAGTTTATAATTATGAGTGGTCTTCATATGACATATTTATTGCATGCAAACAGGTAGCTCCCCCTTCAAAAAAATACCACTTCCCTGCAATGGTGCTTGTGTGTCCTTAGGCAAGGCACTTTTTAACTGCTTCTCTCCAACCAGGAGTACTTTTAGTAAAGTACAAGACCAAAAGGCAGGGATAATAATGATGTAGTGCAATGCTTCTGAGTTTTATTGATGGACAATGTTAAATTTTTTAGCAAGATTTTGCACACAGCCTGGTTGTCAAATTTAGCCGTGAACTGCAAAATATTCACATTGGATGTCTAAAACACTCAAGGCTAAAAAGTAGTTTGGGACATAGACACACCACAGTTTTTATATCCCATGAGATAATGAGTTTACTTAGAGCAAAGCTGGTAGCTAAATGGAAATTTTAACAGAAAAACATAATTTCTTGTTAATTCTAATTCCTTCAAAATGTTTCATAATAAACCTCACAGCTTAATGCTTTACAAATTTTACAATCTGCGAATAACAGACCTTGCATAGCAGCCATCTTCAAGCTACATTTTTGTCATTCGAATTCTGTAACAATGTAAACACAAAAGGTTTACCTATGCCTGTCCAAGGGTAACAGAGACGTTAGTCTACAAAAAAAACCGCTATGCATAAGGTCTACACGTATATTCATACTTTTGGAATTTTCTTCGCAAAGCACGACGCACTAGATCAGTCCATTAACCCTAACCCCTTGGGTAATTTTTCTAGAAAGTATCCTGAATCTGCCAAAATCCACCTATTTTGTCATGCACAAAAAGTTGGTTTTGGCGAGGTATCCTGAATCCATCAAAATCCTGCAGTACCGCTAGGCTACAATCCTCAGCCATTAAAATCCCCCAGTTTTCAATATGGAGGAATCCTGAATCCGCTGAAATCCTCCAAAACAGGGTTTGGATTTTGATGGATTTTGATGGATTTAGGTAGGTTAGGGTTAATAGCAGCCACCACCCCCTGATATTGTTGGTCAAATAGACAGGGTTGCTTCGCTTAATTATTCTCTTAAATTATTCTAAAAACCATTTTCAGACAATAATTACCGTGTTGTCTCGCTCAATCACAAGCACATTAAGCCCCGCCTCTGCATCTCTCTTTAGGTGGTAAGCAATGCTTGACCCCATTGCCCCTCCCCCAATGATAAGCACGTCTGTCTCATATGGAGGCCGGTTGGGATTCTCGAACACCGCCCTCTCTGTCATGGAAAATGGATTCTTAGATTTGATCTCATTCTTGATTCGGTTGGTAAACTTATTGGTGCTGTAACGAACCACGTGAGGTGTGTTAATCAGAGCTTGGAATGGCCTGGCCAAGACAGCTGCAAACCGGGGGATAGCCATCATACCAGCCTGAATAATACAAACAGGATTATTGATTGACAATCATATAATTGTGAAAAATCCCATAGAACATCACATTCTTTGAATAGGAGAACAGTGGGGGATCTTGCAGTTTAGGATGCCTTTGCTGTAGAGAATGATAATCAACTTTCAAAACAGAACTCAACTAATTAGCTAATGATGTCATCCTCTTGAATATCAAAAGAAAAGAAATTATGAAAAAAAGACCAGTTTTTGATTTTTAAGGGAAATTGTAAAACGATGACAACAGTGCATGGCGAGAAATGCTTGATGAAAAATGGTAATGGGCATGATACACTGTCAAACATGCTTGAAGAATGTTGCTGACAGGCTGATGGGATAATAATATAGGGGAAGTTTGTATTTTCTGTGTTAGAAGTTCTTGGCACCATGCATGTACATGTAATAATCACTCCAATGTGTTCACATTCATGTTGATTTCTTCCTCATTTTTTATAGATTTTGCTGACATAATCTTGAAATAACACATTTTGCCACATTATTAGACAGTTGTTATCAGTCATCGTCACGGAGGGTTGGTTATTTTCCAAGATTTTGCTGTTCTTGACCGATTTTGGTGGGGGGTATTAAAGTAAAATCTTTCCATTTTTTTTGTAATTTTGAACAGTTTATTCCGGTAGAAAATGCAATTTTCTTACGCGCTTTACGGCAGTTGTATGCGAATCAACGCGGTTTTGCATGTTTGCGTCGCATGATCGCCATCTTTTATTTTGTCGTCTTAATATCGCCGCTTTACTCAAAAATTACCCTCGGATTCAGAAACTAATTAACCCTGCCCTTTGGCACATTTGGCAATTCCATTAACCTAAAAGTGGATTTTTGTTTCCTATCCCTATAACAGGGCCCTACACTACACAATCGGTAAGCACTTAAATTTAAAAAGACCAACCAAAATGACATCGTCACGCCTTGTGCCTATTCAATAAAGCCTTGTGCCTAGTATTCAGTAAGGCCATGGAGGTAAGGTCCAGTGCGCTTTCAGTAATACATGACGATGTCGTTTTGGTGGTTCTGAAACAGTGCCTTCCTACACAATCGCCTAACTGACTTACACGTGTAGTGTACCAAGGCTGCAAACTGCGTAACTTGTAAGTTGTACGTAGCCAAACCGAAAAACAGATTTATAAACAATCTTGAGCTCGCGGAATCCTAAAACAGCGCCACCAAGCGTCGCGTCTCGAGAAATAAACAGAAGTCCGCCGCCGCGCCGCCTTGTGTTTTGCCTGGATGAATTTGGAAGTAACGTTAGACCTATAATGTAAGCAAAATCCCTACTAATACTACTGCCAGCAGGCAGTGGTTACATGTTGGTTGTCATAGTTGTAAAACCCTTTTCTGATGATTGGCTATAATATGAAATTATTAGCTGTTCTAATGAACCTTTTCGACATTCTCATTCTCAATGCATTGTGGGTTATATTTGGAAGCCAAACAAACATGTTTGTAATAATATGGTAATTTATACACAAACCTATGGCACTGTGAACCAGTCCAAATATTAATTGATTTCATGCTAAATATCTGTCATGAGTTGAGCGATACACTTTTCACATATCTTTGCATGGAACATAAGGAAAATAAAAACCACAAAAATCAATTTTAAATGGCAATAAAAATAAATGAAATAGGCCTAAAACAAAGTAATTTAGTAATTGGGGAATCCCTCTCAGTCTCACTCCTCAGTCTACTCAGTTCTAATGAATGCACATTTCTGGAATTAGAACAGCTAATAATGTCAAATTATTAGCCAATCAGAAGAGGACTTTTGCAAGCATGACAACTAAGATGTGACCAATGCGACCAATCACGTCCGTTCTTATGTGCTTGCCCTTAATGCCAGTTAGGACTGATGCAGTTCCCATAATGCTTTGAGAATGTCGAAAAGGTTTATTTCAGAGGTGTTACATTTATTAGTGGGCCTAATAACTGGTACCCGGAGAGGGATCAATCCCCAAAATTGTCTTTATTTTTATTGCCAATAAAAATTGATTTTTCTGGTTATTATTTTCCTTATATGTTCCATGCAAAGATGTGAAAAGAGTATCTCTCAACTCATGAGAGATATTTAGAATAAAATCAATTAATATTTGGACTGGTCGCAGGTTCGAATCCCGCTCCCTTTGTTCACTTTGAAAATGTATTCAAATTTACCTTGTCAGTTTCCCTTGTGGATTGTTTGACGAATTATAAGTTAAAAAGTCGTATCCTCTTTGAGTGATTCCCACAATGTCGCTTCCCAGGTTGTATCGTAAAATTGGGTGTGATCCCTGGCTATACGGCATTCTGGGTTTATGACTTCTGACTAGCGCCCACCCGAACAAAGATACTGACAATTTGGGAGACCGCCAACATAGGGCAAGATAGCTCAGTTGGTAGAGTGCCGGTACGGTAACCCGGAGGTTGCAGGTTCGAATCCCGCTCCTGCCAGTTTCTTTGTTCACTTTGAAAATTTAATCAAAGTAAAAAGTTGTTTTTTTCATTTGTTTGTAGCCAAAGTTGGAGGAGCACCCTCTTTTGATGTTGCATGATGCCAATGGAAACGCGATCTAAGGCCAAGAAGCCAGGCATGGAGAAACCACAGGACAAGGGTCACTCCTCACCAAAACCTGAACGGAATCCTCCACGGAGATCTGCCCCTACGGTCAGAAACAGAAAGAAGACCAAGGATGAGATACAGGAAGGTGGTCAAAAGGATAAGATGCTTGGAGGTAGTTGCAAGGATGAGACAAGCCAGAAGATGGAAAATGAGGATAGCAGTCTTGACTGCACAGATGGAGAGGCTGATTATTTAAGCAGTGAAGAGGAAAGTCTGGAAGATCTGAGTGACCGTCGTGGAACTACTAAAACTGAAATGGATCTACAAAGTGATGACAAGAGAAATAAAATGTATTCTGTCACTGAGAAGACATACATGTACAAAGGAGCAAAAGCTGTAGTGGCAAAAGCTGTAGTAGCAGTGGTATTTGTCATTGTTCTGGCATGCATGTGCATGTTCATGTACATGTACATGTACATGCATGTGAGCAAACCTATGTCCGACCTACAGCCCGAGTTCCAACAAGGCATGTTGCAAATGAAGAGCTTTTTTCCATCACAGGAGCAGCATTTCTGGGATATGGTGGAATCTACAGTTGATGATCACTTAGACCATGGTTCTAACCCTAAAGGACCCATCGTTCTCCTGTTTGGCAGCAAACCTGATGGTGCCGATACGACCAAGTGCCTTGCTAAAAAACTAGGGAACAGTCTCTCTGAAACCCTGAGTGTAAACCCTCCAAACATAGTACTGATTGACGGTAGGGGCTTTGAAAACATGAATGCCGATGAAGCCAAATTGAAATTGGATGAGCGATTGGAAGGAGGTTTTAAACATGGACAGAAAGTGGCGGTCATCTTGAATCTAGACGCCCTTCCTCCGTGCTCTATTCTTCTTTTCCACAGCTACTGTGAAAATGATTATGCTCGTTACAAAGATGCTGCATTGATCTTCACAGTAACCCTTGATAATAAGCATCAGGAAGTAAGTAGGTCTAAACCACTTAATCTTAAAGGAGAAGAAGCTTTCCAGATCTCTGAACATCTTACCAAGGTGTGGACTAATAAATGCATCCAGCTATCCGAGGAGAAAGTGGAAGCAATGCTTAGCAGAGTTGCTAACAATGTTGGTATTGTGAAAGCAGATAAAGTGGTTTCATGCTAGGATAGGAAAAAGAAGGAAACTTGTGTCGGTTCCTCCTTAGGCTCTACAATTTGTCTTTTTTTAGTAAGGATGTTGTATTCGGGAGTGATGTATTGTTATATAAATAATGAATGTTTATGAGTGCGATGGTAAGAATAATTTCATGAGGTGACGGATTGAATGTTCCATTCCACGAGGCGAAGCTGAGTGGAATGGGACATTCAATCTGTCACTGAATGAAATTATTCTTACCATTGCACGAATGTGAAACATTCATTATTTGTTTCATACAACACCTGAATAAATCCGACAGATTGCATGCATGGATTTCTTGGTGTAACGTTACAACGTGCCGTTTACCTTCTCAGTCCCGCATAAAACCGCGACAAAAAATTGTCTAGTTCCGAATCAGTTAAAGCTTCAATTGTTGTTCCTGCGTGTCTTGCAAATTCATCTAATCGTTTCACTGCATATTTGATTTGTCTCTTTGTTTTTGGAGCGTCAGCATCGCCTACGAGTTCCAATATTTCGTCGTCTGTTAGGAGAACAAACCGCGGCAGTTCGGGAAACTCGGCCGCCATGTTGTGTGAATGACAGCCCTGTTGTAGCGCCACCATAGTGACCGTGAAATTAGGGAAGTTCTTTTGGTTCTATCAATGCGCGCGCACCGTTTGATAGAACCATGTGATAGAACGTTTTGGGCGGTGCGGGTTCGCGTCGTGTGATGGGTCGAATAATTCAATGCACGTGATCGACGATCCACCAATCGGATGGCTGGGATTTATTCAGGTGTTGTATAAAAGTGTTTATAATAATGACCTTACACTACTATCATGTGTCGAAAGGGGGAATTGCTGTAATGGTAAAGGGGCATGATGTGGTTGCAGAATTTTACTACATGTTATGGCTTGTTTTTAAATTGTATTTGTGCGAATAAAGATATAGTATTTCTTGGGAATCCCTTTGTGTTTTAAAATTGGTGCATGCCCGGAGGTCTGAACTCTAAATACATGCAACTGTTTTCACATCTTTTGGTTTGATTTATGAAATTTATTACTCATAATTTTGGCTATAAAAAGGTATTCCACAACACTTCTTTGGGGTTGTTACATGTAACTGACACGCGTAGTAAAACAATATGATTTCAAACAAGAATGAAAGGAGGTCACAGATTGTAATAAAGGCACAGAGACATTGTGTACTACACGGACACTTGTTGAACAATGAATAAATTCTCTCTACTAAGGGCACGTTGCAATTTTGCTTGTGTTTTCTGATAACAGCTGATACTCTAACTTTTTAGCACCTTTTGAGGCTGCACATGCATGGTTTCACCCAGAATTTGAAAATGGGTGATGTCAACTTTCTGTACAGGATATTGCTTTGATACTTCTCACATCTCAAAGATGGATAATGTAAATTTAAAAACGGGTGCCAATCTCTTTTTACCTAAAGATTTAAGTGTGCCCATAGAGCTTATAATTATACACCGTGTACATTACGTGCACATGCATACTATGCATGTGATACATGTAGCTTAAATTAAATTGAAAAAAAGTTTTGGGTATACATGTACCTTCATTTAAACGGCAAATATGTTCCCTAATTGATTCAAAAGAAACATACAATATTTTGTTTCTATCGTCTTTGGCCAATGGTTCCGCTCATTTCCTGATAAAATACCCTGTGAATGAATTAAACTATTACAATGACCTCAGTACTAGAAGTGCCTTTAAACATTCTTAAAATTTTGCAGTTGATTTATTATTTTTTTTCTTCATAAAGTGGAATGAAATTTCATTGATTTTGTATGTACATCTATTGTTTTTTATATCAAGCCATGTTTTGCATGAAATGTTCAGATCTATCCGTGTATCAAAAAGCATTGCTATGACGTGGTTTGATTTTAAAATATACTTTGATAAAATTGTAACTTTTGCAGTATACATTTAGGATTTAGGATTTATCTATTCAACACACCATCGTGGCTCTCAAGCCAAAGTAAAGGTGTGGTACATTGAAAGAAGAATAAAAACGGCTATTAAACCAACTGATATAAAAAGAAACTAAACATTAAAATAACAAAGATAAGAAACAATTATACTATAGACTATAGGCCTAATAGACAAAGATATAAAAATTCAGATTCTAAAATAGGGTACAAATATTTGGGGAGAAAATCTAATTATTTAACAAATCTTACGATACAACCCGGGAAGCGACATTGTGGGGATCTCTCAATGAGGATATGACTTTAACTTGACAGTTCCATTTAAGATCACTCTGGAGCCAAATACATGTACTAACAAATGTTAGTGGTTCAGTACCTATTTTGATCTCATTAACCTTAGGGGGCACTTTGCTGAAACACACCTGAAGGGCTTTACATTTGGAAGGATTAAGTTTAGGAGATTATCATTCAACCACTGCACAAAACTGTCAAGGTCATCCTGAATAGAGCCTCTACAGTTGCTATTGCGAATGTAGTATGCAACATGTACATGTGTCCGCATCCTACGAAATGAGTCTAAAGGACATTCTTTGGAAATATGTACTTCTGCTTGCATTGGAAAGAACCACTTGGCTTTTTATTTGATGCCCAGGTTTGCAAAATGACAAAAAGTACAAAATTCCTACCAAACTAGCCAGTTGGGGCATTTGACTCATTTCATTGGATGGGGTCACATTTACATTAAATATTTCCATGAACTTTGAAAGTAATTGTAAATAAATATAAATCGAGCTGAAATATTCCATCAGTGCCTTAGTTAGACTTGTATAGTTGCCTTGCTGGATGTTCAGCTGTAATCAGGACGGCCATGGTTCAAATCCTGCATGACACAAGTTGTTTTTGCACATTTTTATAATTAGACTGAATTTAGACTGCAGTGTTGGCCTATCATCTTACTGCAAAGTTTGACATTGGCAAAGTATTTTTTACGCACTGAATACAATTTCTAAATATGGGACACTGTTGGGTTTGCACAGAATAATTTGCTGTGCACTATTAATGTTGTATCTCATTAAGAAAAGTGCAATGTTTATTGTCTAAAGTTCTTATACTTTGTGCACTGCAAAATCATACTAAAATTGAAGGGTTTAGGACTGGTACAGGTTAAAAAAATACAACAAATCGAGACTTGCCAACAATCATGCCGGGAAGGATAATACACAAACAATAAGGTTTTATGAGGTTTTAGTCCAAATGTGTTACACATGGATTATAAATCCATGTACATGTATCAGTCCTGAATTATAGAAATGATTTCCTGGAAATCAACTTTCGATTATTAACCAAAGTGTCAATTATATTTGACTAACAGATGCATCATTTATGTACATATTAAACATTGTTGAAGCCACATATTTCTATGTTTTGTCACAAAATAGTGCAGATTGTATGATTGAAAAGTTTTTGGCTTATTTAAATTGTTTTAAAAACAAGATTGAACTTTAAAGCTTTGGTCAAGTTTATTTTGTATAAGGAAATATTGCATAAAGGTTACATATGTAGTGCTTTTTGTAAAATATGAAGCAATAGAAGTCTGCCAATTTAGTCAATAGATTGTTTGAACTAGCATTTCATGCCAATTTGTATCATAACTTTTAAAATTTTGAACTAATACCACATGATTGCATATTAGAATATTTAGAACATGAAATAAATATATTAGCCACTCCACAAATTAAGGAAATCCTTTCAAGGGTCCATGTATGTGGCATCTCTAGCAATAAACAGGATGTTACATCATTAGCATGTGTAATAAGAGGATGATCTTAAATGATTTTAAAACTACATGTACTTTCTTTGTGAAGTACCCGTGAGCATTGGTGGGTTAAACTTGACCAATTATGAGCTTTTTTTTAACACAATAAGAAATCTGCTATGATTTTGCAGCTGATTTATAAATAATTACATAGTTTTTGTTTTTACAAATTATATTCACACATTTATGCTTTTCTTCATCTTTTTTTTTTTCATTTACGTCTTACGTCTTACTCATTTCATACTAGTCTACACCATTTGTTTTTGCTGTAATTTTCTGAAATAAATGGATTTGGTGGGTTAGTATTTTATAGCGTGCTAGCAAATACTGTAACACTGACCAAGTTTTGTGTGCATATAGATGCTGGGAAAACATGTTCTAGTAGTCTAGTTCCCTGACTATACCTTAGACAAAACAGCAATTTATTGACAGGGAATTATCAGGTCAGGGAACTAGAATATTTCTAACGATTGTCGGCTGACAATAATTGGAAAACAATACAAGTTTCCACTTTTCTTGAAAACGACAGCACCCCAGGTGCCATGATTTCACAGGATGCTTGAGACTGATATTTACTTAGTCTAGTATGGTATTTCGTAATAATTCAGTAATTTTGTTTTTTTAAGTTTGCAAATGTTGTCTACTACCTTTAAAACGAGATCAGTGTCCCCGTTAAAAAGGCAGGTGTAAAAAGGCAGGTGCAAAAAGGTGGGCGGAAAGGAGAGGCAAGGCATGTTACACTTCACACTATTTACAATAAACGTAAAAAAGACGGTTGTCGTCTATAAACATTTCTGCATGTACTCAATTCATTCATGTTTCAACTATATGCTCTTTAATGGGAGTGTAATGAAACGGAGCTTTTTCAAAGAAAACTTTCACACGAAAGGGGGGGGGGGGGCTCCAAGTGACTTCATGGTGACTAAGCAATAAGCACAGCAAACTAAGCATAGACTTGAGATCAAATCCTTGCACTGGGTCTTGTCCGTGGATTTATAGTCGGTCCTGTGCATGAAACCTAGCATGGCATTAATATACTGCCTTCTGGTGTCTATCAGAGCTCCTAATGCCAATCAAATAGCTTGAGAAATTTGAAATGACCGTTATTTATTTATTCACATTCATGCGTGCTGAGTGGGCATAGATTTCAGTTGTCGTAGAGACAAGTCACAAATGTTATAGTGAATATTCATACACAACAGAACTTTGACCAATGACATAACACCAGTATGATCTTGACCAATCACAATAGTGGAAATACATGTAGGCATAAACTGCAAAAAGACATTTCAGGTTGCTGAAGTCCTTGGATTGGAACTACATGTAGGATCTCGGGATATGGATGCAAGAAAATGGTATACTAACCCTAACCCTCCAGGGTATTTTGGCTAGAAACCCTGCCAGACACATCAGATTGCATACTTTGTCACATTGACTTGTGTGCAGAGTGCAGCAAGGTCAAGCTGTCACCACAGGTGCACTGTGCTGTGTCTGGCAGGGTTAGGGCTAATGTGTGTTATTAGGTTTTATGTATCGAAATATATTCATGGACAACATCCAATCCAAGGACTTAATCTCAAGTCTAGGCAGATGCCTTGCTTAAAGAAACTGCAAATACACAGATAAATATGTAAAAAACGCTTAATATTGGCACAGCCTTCCTGCTGAAGTTATATGTCTAGACTTGTTGCAAAACGATTATTAAGTCACTGAAATTTGGTCTGATGTTTCTTCCTTGGACATCAGGGTCCAATGAACACAGCATAGATTAGTGTCATTTACAGTGGTACAAACTGGATGGTCATTGGTCAAATGTTTCATAAAGGTATTGTGATGACAGTAATAAAGTTGACCTTTGGAATGAGTATAGAAATCATGAAAGGCAATCGATTGATAAAACAGTCATACCGTTTGCTTTAAATAAACTAAATAAAATTTGTGTTTATGCATTGAATAATTTACATACCCATATGATGAATCTGCATATTAATGTCCCTTGTGCATAATTAACCACTGCAGGGATTGACCCAAATTTCCAATGCAGTCTGTTCCATCTTAATAATGTCCTTGGATGGGAATCAATCTTGGTGGTAATGTTAATAAAGCATTATAATATACAAACTATTTATAAACTTTTAACTAGGTTGACTTTCCCTGTACAAGGAAGACAAAGGTGGTTCTTAAAAAAACCTGCTACGTAGGTTACAGCCTTGGAGTCTCTAAAACAACCGGGTGTGATGAACCCTAACTGAGTGTATGGTAGCCAGCCCTTCCATTAATATTGTCTGTTGATTCTGTGAAGTATTCCGATGATGGTTCCATCAGATAAGAATCGTCAAGGTACATGACGTCCAAGTCATCAAAGGCAAGTTCCTGAGTAGCATCGTCATCATTCTCATTGTCATGTCTTAGCTCGATGGTCCAGAGGGGTAATGGGGTATGACAACCATCTCTTCGGCAGCGTCTACGGCAGTAGATGGTCAGCAGGATGATTAAAATGATGACGATAAGACCAGCGATAGCTCCACTTGCTATGATGTAAGCCTTGTACTGGAAATGATTGGGCTTCCCTGGTACAAAACACACATTTGGAAAAACAAAATAGGATTACATGTACTAATAAAAAAAGGTTTTGATCAGGACCTTATTTCACAAAGTGTGAGGACACATGGTTACTGGAGTAACAATGAGTAAAATGATCAAACCTATGACGTCATTTCACAAAACAAAAAAATTGACAATACTTGGCTAAAGTGCAATCTAGGGGGAAGAAAGGGTGGCACGCACAAATTTTGCATGGAATTATCCTCGAGTTCTATGTGTACAAGTTGTTGTGCTCTTAAACTTTGGTGCAATATTTCACTAGCAAATTTTTGTAATCTGTGGTTTTGCAACACACATTTTAACTGCAAAAACTGTAAATGTTCTCCACAGTTGTTTACAATATATTTTTTTTAAGTGTTTACAAATCGTAACTTACATTCTTTCAGCAGGCCTACATAAACCATTAATTAAGAACAAGAAAAAATATGCGCAGGAATTTTAAACTTAATTGGAAATATTTGGGGTTTGGTTCTTTTGACTTAGATTTTACCTTAAAAATGCAATGTTTGTTGAAGTTAAACAGAAATATTCTAGTGCAATATCATGCTAGAAAATGCATTTCAAACTTTGTGTGTCATGTTTGGGTAGAAAGACGATGTATTGTGTGACAAATTTTGAACAGGAGTGCGAGGGTCGGCAGAGTTGTAGTCGAGTCCCTGCAAGTCCTTTCACAAGTCCTTTCGCAAGTCCAGTCAGAAGTCTTCATAAAGCCGGTCACAAGTAACTGGATGAACAATGACAAAGGAATGCCTTTGTCAAAGCTGATTTGAATAACTCGTGATTGGGATTAGGACTGGAGGGCTTGTGATGGACTTGCAGGGGACTTGTGATTGACTCGACTACATCTCTGAGGGTCGGCAAGAAGAAAATGTCAAACAAAGAGGAGTTCAAGTATTCAGCAGCAAACTGGTAATTCAACCCACCTTCTGTAGGGCAAGACTCCCCTTCACATTTAGGACAATTCCCAGTCATCAGGTCACAATGACGTGACCCATTAGATTTCCCAAGGCTTTGACTACAAGGACACGGTGTGCAACTGCCATTGGGCAATAAATAGTCACTGAGCGGACACTTGGGTTTCCTACACTGTTGAAGCCAGGTTGCATTCAGAAGGCAATTGTGACACATGGAAGAAGCAGATACATCTTTGGCTGTAATAAGAAAGAAGATTCAACATTGTTATTATCTCCTCAATAAATATTGGGAAATTCCTTGGAAAGTAGGCATTTGTGTGCGAATGATGAATGTATCTTCACTCAGTTGGAATCACACCAGGGGCATAGGATCGTCCGTCTCAAATTATGAGTTACGGCTTTGGTGTAAACTTAAGCTTTCATGACTTTCCACCTAGGACTTGTGACCCACAAGTCATACATTGTAACTGCATGTCACCTCATTCAGTAATAAAACAATATTTCTAAAATCTGAAATTTACTTTAAAAGTTCAAAATTACTTACTGACTGACAAGATATGATATGACTATAAAGATCTTGCAATCTAACAGTACAGTAGAATAATGCTTATGAACACTTACATGTATGAACATCACAGAATCCACAAAAGAAATGCTCACTTGACCAACTGTTATTTTATAAAAATAAGTTCAAAGGTCACATTAGCACTTACCTAATTTTGATACATAAAGGCATTCAATGGCAGTTTCCTCACAATTACACTGCTTGCAGCCGCTGTTTGAAAAGCCATAGTAGTCACTTAGGCACCTGTTGCATTGTTCTCCACCAACTCCTCGCTTACATAAACATGTGCCAAATCTGAATGCGATAATAAACAATGATAATCATTATTAGCGTCAACATTTGCTGTCACTTCACTGCAGTGGTAATCAAACTTGATATAAAACGACATTAAATACATGAGAATATTAAAATTAAACCTTTATCATGTTTATCAAGAACAGCGCATAAGTCTTCTGTACTTCTAACAAGATATAGAAAACAAAAAATTAGCTGGCCTGACGTTTCGAACTTAAGCAAGTTCTTTCTCAAAGGTGAAAAAGATATAGAAAATGTCGTGAAAAATGTCTCCATCATTCTGGGGGCTCATTTGATAAATGTCCTATACATTGCAGTGCTGTATATATACATTACATGCATAATGAAATAGAAATAACATCTGACATACATTATGTATTCTGCTAGGGTTAGACTGTTTAACCAGAACTTGGTGGCTTGGAAAGGTTGGGGAGATATCAGGAGCCCGCCCTTAATAGGAAGCCCTAACAAACTTCTTCTTTGAAACCAGAATTTTAGTGCGATCAAGACAATTGAAGGGATAAGGATTAACGATCCTCACAAAGCAACTGTAGAAATACTAATGTGCAAGTTTTGTTTTGGTTTGACTTTGACATACATGTATAGTGGATGGGTTGGGTAATCTGTCATTGATGAGAGTGTGACACAGCACAAGCTAGCTGGAATTACCCAGCTAGGAATGACTACCCCAAGGGTTTGGATCATCTCCATCCTCAAGGGTTCTGGACCCCCAGTCATGACAAGAAATGAGGTCATTATCTATATGGTGTACACTTCCTCTCAACACGTCCCTCTCAGCACGTCCCTCCCCCCCCCCCCCCCCCCCAAGTATACAGAACCTAAACATAATGAATTTCCTGGTTTCTCCGACAAGTCACTGCAGATAGTCAGTCAGTTAATGGGTGTGTGAGGTGGTAGGTTAAAAGGTTGAAAGGTGATAGGTTAACATTTACTACAAAAAGTCTTAGGTTTAAGGGAGGGGAGGATTACATACAGTGTTTAACCATCCCTGTTACTTTCCTTGACCATGATAATAATGAAGTACCCCAAATGGTCATCATGGGAAAATGCAGATTGTGGCACAAGACTCTCCCCTCCACAGCAGTCATGGCTGTCCTTTGCATATGGCCTCAAATAAAGGATCACATCGACTGATTGAGGAGATAGCACTCTAGCAACTAGATAGCTTTAGGGCTGGCTCCATGAAGTAAGTTTACACCACATGTTAGACTGAGAGTGCAATGCATGCAGTGGGAGGGTGGCTATAGCGGAAATGAGGGAAATTTCAAGCATCCTCCTTTACAGTGGAGGAAGTAGTGATTTATGAGAAGGCTGCCGAGTGCTCAACATGTATGTATGGTAACTCTAACCACACAATAAACAAGGTTATAACCAGCCTTTGTGCCCTCCCCATTCCTTGGTGCCCCTCCTTGTTTGCCTAGGTACCCTAAATGCTTTCCTTCACATTTTCCATACAGCCAAGGCAACTTCTATGACTTGGACTTTGCCTCCAAAAGCCCTGCTACACATTCAGAACAACAGAACCTGTTTATTAAACAGACATGCCAATGGTCCCAAGTATGCTGCATTTAAGTTTAGACCATAAAAAGCAATGTGGTTTTTAATTGCTAGCTGGGACTACGTAGAGGCCTTTTTGCAGCAAGAGGGCTTCCAAGGACATTTTTGAAAAAAATAAAATTGACGGGCATGAACAAAATCAGAGACAAACATTTTTTGGGGGGCCTAATGACCAAAACTCAATACAGTTAACTGTGCAAGCACACAAAAGTACCTTCAAGGAATGGATGTCTTGTAATTGATCTTTCATGGATATTTTTAATGTAATGCATCATACAGCTAAGTTTCATGGAAACAAAGATCACATGTACCCGACAGCTACTCAGCCAAGCTTTGTCGGTTTATTTGTATGATTACTATTTGTATAATTTGTATGAATTATTGAGGAAGTCTAAATGCTTGACATTTGCATTGTACAATACATACATGTACATACAAAATGCTGAAAATGACAGAAAATAGAAACAGGAATTTAGAGAACTGGTTAGGATACTTGTGGCTGAGTGGGTTAAAACCTTTACGCAATCTAAGCTTATTTCCTAAAAAATTCAAGACAACAACAAATAATGTGTATTTTCCTGAAAATACATTTCATTGGGTTTACTGTGAACAGACACATTTCTGCAGTAGACATTATTGTGGATTGATCTACAGGTATTCTGTAGTGAGAATAAAAGTGTTGAAACAGAGCAAATGTACAGGTAACAAGGAAAAAAGAACTGACCAGTAAAAATGTACACTATTCATGAACTGCCTTGGCCTAAATTTAGCATTTCACTTAAATGTAAACTAGTGGATCAAACATTAATCAAATACATGTAGACTCCTACATGCTCAGCACACACAAAAAGTGGCCAAAACAATTCCCTACCTACACCTACCCTATTTTAAAATGCCATGTAATCAGAAGCAGAACTAGTTTTTGGGCCTAATTATTAAAACTATAATAGACAACAAAAAGGATATTTCAAAAAGGATATTCATTACATAAACATCCATGGAACAGATAAAAATTAAGTCACAATACAATAATAAAATCAAAAGTACATCAAATACAGACATTGTAAGACTATCGAACAAACACACAAGTAAATCAAACACACAAAAGGGACAAAAAAGCTGCTTAGACTTTCAAGAAACAGAGGATGGCAAAAACTACACCATAGACAAGCCTAAAGAAAATGTTGGCAAGCACCAGCAACAATCATACTTCTACACCCAAACATTGTTTAGTAAAGTGTTAATTTTATTGTATATTTACCTGTCACAATCCTTGCTCGAGGACCCTTTGTCATTACACTGACAAGGGGAACATTCTGTACTACTGTCGCTATGATGATAGTAGCCATTTTGACATTCTATGCAGTTTGGTCCTTCATAACCACATTTACAGACACATTCTGTAGTTGTGTTGTCACATGTCAAATTGACAGTGCCAGCAAAATTGCAAAGACAGTCTGAAATAAAGAGATGGCAAGAGAAACTTAAAATACATAATTAAGCAAATTACAAAAATCATATGATGTGTATTAAGTTATTTATTCATAGGTGAAATGGCTTTGTTCAGCACAAATTTAGACCCTCATGCAAATGTATTGTCCTTACTTGTCTCGTGAATGAGGTCATTTGAAGTATGCATGCTTTACAAGTAAGGACAATAAATTAACACAAGGGTCTTAATATGCGCTCGACAGCTTCATTTCCGTAAATACTGCATTCACCTACATGTATATTTACACCATGTTGCTGCACAGAAAGGTGTTAATGTTTACACTGTATTTTTTTTCTTTTTTGTTTAACCCCTTGAGTAATTTTTTTTACGGGAGACGTCGGGGTGCTGCGACGGCTCTGGCAGCCAAGCGAACCGCTACAATGTGTTTGTGCAGTCAAGCGTAACCTATACACAATAATCCAACAATGGATTTAAACTGCACAAACAGCGGCCAATGGCATCATCCGGCCTGGTGGCACTGTTTAATCCAACAACGGATTGAAACTGCACAAACAGTGGCCAATTGCGTCATCCGGCCTGGTGGCACTGTTCTTTTTTGCGCCAAATTCCGTCATCCGTACGCAAGGGGTTAGACATTATGTACACAAAAAAACTGCCCTGCCCAACCCTACTCTTTTCTAGCTAGTCTGGATATTCTAATCTAAACCTTATTTAATATTTTGGTCAATGTGCTACAATACCAATGTGTTAAACAGGAAAGTATATAGTATTAGGAAATCCTCGCTATTTTCATGTCAGAAAGACACAAAAAGTGCCGACACAATAATTAAGGGCGAAGTTCATGAGCTCTCTGCATATTATATAAGTTTTGAGAAATTTGAGAAATTTCCTTAGCTGCCATTTTTTCTGTAAATAAATTTACATTACATTTTTGAATCCATCAAAATCCCTGTTTTGGAGGATTTATTTCAGGATACCTCCATATTGAAAACTGGGTGATTTTGATGGATTGGGGATTGTAAGCCTAGCGGTACTGTAGGATTTTGATGGATTCAGGATACTTTCTACTAGTTACCCAAGGGGTTAGGGTTAAAAAGGAAAATGTAGGATGAAATCTGCATGTGTTTGTTCTAAGAAGTGAGCCATTTTGCAGTCCCATTTGACCAGCAATGGTGGCACATGACATGTCATTTACGTTTTTGTATCATAAAGAAGTAAGTTAAACTCAATAGCTAAAGTTCTTGTACATAAATGTACAACATTTCCAATGGGAATTTTGTGTTCATGTACAACTTGTTTTGGAGTGTTTCATCATAAATTCATGAATCACAGAGGACCATTGCTGCGGGTGGCATGGAATTAGCAGAAGAATGTAATACTAATAGTCAACATTTGGGACAGCACTTTTTTTTTTACCATGCACAATCTTTGCACACAGTACTCATGATCATACCTTTGTGATGGATTAGATCAATCACTGCAAATCTTTTGAAAATACACCACAAATTTGTAATGGAGAACCACTTCACAGTTTGTTATTACTTTAAAAGTTAATAACTGCCCCTTGATAGGATAATCCTCATTGTTTACATTAATTAATATATTTATTATTTAGCATTCTCTCAGGATAGCCCACAAGTTTTTCAACTCCTACATTTTTCCAGTAGGGTCACTTGGGAGAAGATGATGAAGGAAATTACAGATGGGAGGAAACCCCAGACAACAATTCTAGAGAAAACCTGTGGAAACAACCAAAGACTGAAAACCTAATCCACATCATGTTTCCTTGGGATTGGAACAGGGGTCACAGCAGTGGCCTAAGTGGACAACGCACAAGACCAAATCAATACAAATGACATTCACTGTATTTTGTTTGTTTGTTTGTTTGTTTGTTTTTAGGGATTTTTTTTTAGAGGGGGGGTTGTTTTCTGCATTGTAGCTAAACTCCAAGAATTTGTATTAAACATTTTTATTTTTTACAATTTAAATTTCATTCCCAAAATTGAAAAAATAAATTATAAAATGAAAACAGATGGGTTGATGGTGGATTAGGCAATCACCCCCTCCCCCTCCCCCCTCCCAGTTAAATAATTTAAACAAATTTTAATTAGGGGAAGTAAACAAACATGTTTAGTCCCGGTCGGCTTCTTTTTTGGGGGCCGCCTGGATTAAAAAAAATTTAAAAATCCCGAAAATGTCAACAGAAGCTTAATAGTATACTAAAACTACTAAAACCTCTGTAAAAAAAAAAAAATAAATAAAATAATGGCGGCCATCTTGGAAATAAAAAAATTTAAAAACCTCCACCTTCCTTTAAAGAAAAAACCCTGGACGCTAAAGATTTGTTTAGGCCTACTTCCTTACAACAAATATTGCTTACCTGACGAGGCATTTGTTAGCGTATTTATCCTACCACTCGACGAAGATGCACCGATACATGTCCACTGAAAGCAGGCCACAAAAACGGTACCAGCAAATATGAATCGCATGGATGAGTGCATGCTCACGAGAATGAGAGTTTGGGTCGAAGAGCAACGACCGTACTATGAACATGGAGGTAGGAAACGCGTCTCAGCTACCTGACTGACACGGCCGACGTTTGTGACTCTACCCGCTGATCTTAGTTGATAGTTCTACTGATTGCTGACAGATTTCAAGTCTTCTACACTTATACGTTCGCTATAATTTCGATCCAGATATACGCATCTGAATGTTTATTTGAGTTCCACGATTCCCAATTAATCGCAACACTTGAATCACGCTTGAATGAACGGGTCATAAAATATAATTGTAATGCATATGGCAGAGGACACAACATTGTCGTGTCAGAGACCATGCAGTGCAAAATACGATACCAATGTAGTGATGTCATTTCCACTTCCGGTGTAGTATGAATATCCGTCTCCCTGAGGAGATCAATGTGAAAAGCCGACTTAGTGGTTCTACTGCGCATGCGTAACTGGAGATAAATGTCAGTGACCGATCACGTGAGAGGGTTTAACCAATAATAGGGAAGAAAAGCCAATATTTCATGGAGTCGGATATTCATATGACACCGGCAGTGAATCAGCTGTGTGATGAGGAGGTTTATGCAATATCATTCGTGACGGAAAAACATAAGTCAAAGAATATTGTTTTGCAATGCCGATCTTAAGATTACTAAAACAAAAAAGAAACACCCTAAGGTCCTGTTAAAATACCCTGTTTATAAAAATTGTAAAGACTGCCGCATGTGGGGGAAGGGGGGGGGGCGGACTGGATGTTACGGGGGGGGGGGGGGGGTGGGGGGCGCTCACAGTGATTTTTCTTTATAATGCGATTATTTTCTGCATTTGCGAAATTTTCAGTGGGGGAGGGGAGAAGGGGGGGGGGAGAGACTGGTGGGGGCGACGCGGCATGCAAATTTGACTCCCAAAATGGCACTGCACGTGCCAATCTGTAGGCAGTGACGTCATTTGCATAAGCTCTACAGGCCCAAAGCAGCGTAGTCCAGATTCTGGTCGTTTTTTTTTATACGTGCCGGTGTGGCGTGAAATTTTGTCACCATGAAATAATGTAGTATTGCACATCCCATAAGTGATCGATGAATCGATTATTGGGAGAGTGGCCGGTCGTTTAACCAATAATAGGGAAGATGAGTCGGATATTCATGGTCGGATATTTATATGACCGCGCAACAAGCAGCGTAGTTCGCTCACTGATTTTTCTTAAGATGCTATTATTTTCTGCGTTTGCGAAATTTTCAGGGGGGGGGGGGGGACTGGAAATATTCTAAATATCTGTGCATGTTCTGCTTCAGGAAAATTATAAAGTGAATAACTTTTGTATCGCTAGAAAGAATACCAATTTATGAAAATAATTTTTTTTTTTCGGGGTGAATCTCGAGAGCGCGGAGAGTATATCTTTAAATGACGACACCAAACCCAGATAGAGTCCAATACCACCCACCCCATACCTCACAGCCTTATCAAAACTATTTTCCGGACGGAACTAAATTATGCGGCTCATTTTTGTGTAAAGTTGGACGGGTGGGGTGGGAGAAGGTGCATGCATGGGAACACTTTAAAAAATTTGGGGACATTGTTTTGGGCACCAGTGCTGACCATAGACTGTTTTCTAGAGTCCATCATACATTGGATCCACCGATATGTTGGTGTTTCTTGCATGGAGTGAAGCTTGAGCACTGACACTGCATCAACG
The DNA here is from genome assembly GCA_037893225.1 of Hippasteria phrygiana. Classification (NCBI taxonomy): domain Eukaryota; kingdom Metazoa; phylum Echinodermata; class Asteroidea; order Valvatida; family Goniasteridae; genus Hippasteria; species Hippasteria phrygiana. The sequence goes on along the minus strand of JAZGUH010000511.1, from coordinate 147,310 downwards.
GTGAACCAAACGGACAAATTGCCACTGTTATCTTGCTTTGGAATATCATTTCAATTCATTTATCTTTGCCATTCAAAGTTCACAAGACATGCAAAGTACGGTGCAGTAGATAGGCCAGGTCGAAACCCAGATTCTGGTTTTATCGATAAATGAACAAACGACAAGACTTTGCACCGCAAAGCACAATTTTAATTGTATAATTTTTGATGCCAAGTTTGTTAAACTTTGATAGCAAAACTAACAGTGAAGGTACAGGGTGCAAGAACTGAAACAGTGATATCTGAAATTATCTTGGCTCAATCGAGACTATCAGCGCTGTGACTTTGTGAAATTCCTCAAAGTAATAGGCCAAACGATCTTCGCTTATGTAGCGTAGTCTCTCTTTTGAATTACCCACCCGCTTTTCAGCCAGATTGTATACATTTTCCTCCATCGTCACCATGGCAATCAACATCAAGGATAAAGTCGCACTTCTGACTGGCAGTGAAGGGATCTTGGGACCGACTTTTGGTGCAAAAATTCTCGAAAAAGGGGCAAAGGTTTGTATAAACGATTATTTCAATAAAACATAAAACACCGAAGTGCAGTATTTTGCGTTTAACGGCTTATCTTGCATATACCATGTTCATGTAATTGCATAGAAAGCTTCTCGAACAGAGTTAAAAGTTGTTGGAGTAAGAGATTTATGTGTTGATAGGACAATAATCTTATTTTATGGTCAGTACCGGTACACTACGAAATTTGTATTCAAACCTATATTCAAACATTCATATCCCAAAAGGAGATTATATGCATACAAAGACTCTAATAAAAAAAAAAAACGGTTTCTTTGTGTTTGAGGCAGGCGGGACACACCTTCCATTCAGCAATTAAAATGAATACGGAAGATAGATTTTTACGCGTATTGTCAATATGCTTCAATAATTGCTCCTTAAATATACAACTAACCATTCGAGTATTTCTTCTTGTAAGTGATTTGGACCTTATGCCCTATACTGTTGGGAAAGAAAAAAATGGTCGAATATTGTTTGTTAAAGTTTGACTGCAATATTGCCAAATTTATGCTCTCAGATTGCACCGATTAGGCCTACACACATTATTGTTTTTTCTTTTTAGGGCGTGGTTTTCCTTGGTTCCGAGAAAGCAAACGAATCCAACAAGGAGCTTATTGAGAAATACGGCGAAGAGAGAGTACTGATATACAACTGCGACATTACCAAGAAGGACAGCATTAAAGCAGGCTTCGAGGAGGCCAAGAATAAGTTTGAGCGACTGGATGTCGTATGCAACTGTGGCTCATCTTGGGATGAAATCGAATGGGAGAACACAATACAAGTGTCCCTGGTATGTCATGTACGAAGACTATGAACATGGCAGTGTCATTACTTTGCTTTGGTAACTCCCACGATATATCATGTGGCTTTGTTAGGGTTTTCCAGTGTCTTTTAGTTATTTTCAAGAGGACTTCTCACAAGGCCTACAAAAACTACAGTTTCAGGCACAAAATTCGTCAAGAACGTTAATCCAAGACGCCGTATTGCGTCTTGAAAATGGCGAAATGAACGCCCAGATTTGTCTTTGTATGTGTTAACTTGGTGAGAATATTGGCAGGTATCCTATCATTCGTTCACTTTTATCACATTTGGTTCTTCAGCATGGCATAATCCATGGTACCCGATTGGCGCTGGAATATCTCAACCCGAAGGGACTTCTTGTCAATGTGACATCAGTTGCAGGTAATTTCATTTTGAAGCAAGGATTTCTTGATAATATACCTTCAGCACATCGCCTCTGGTTGGCTGTTCTCACCGCCTAGGGTTTCCCTAGGGCTGTCATTATGAGGTTTATCACATGTAAGCAAGTCTGAGGCTTGGGTACTGGTACCACTCGAGCTGTTCACGTGCAAATGTGAAGGAAATCCTGATCCATTTCAAAACGTGACCGAATCCCAGTGCGAGAAGAGCGGTGTTAGTGTGACTCATGCATTGTTTCCCTTGTTCATTCTAATTTTGTGCAAGACATTAAACTGAAATTGGGAAGCTTATAAACAAAAACAATTAAAATCTATATATGAAACTGAATTGTTCCGAAATTCTGAATAAGGTCTGCTTAATTTGTGTACTTACCCGACTGCCACTAATAAAGAAGTACTTGTCAAATCACTTATGCACCATTTCTAATTCTAAAGTTAAGATATAGTTAATAGATATTTTTTATTTTTTTTTATTATTGAGATAAGACGAACTCGCTTTATAAACTTCATCAAGCAATATGTGTAAAAGAAAACACAAACATTTCAACCTATACGGTGTTTTTGTTGAAAATAATGGCAAATACTTGTCAATGTTATCTATTTTGACAGCGATGACACTGGCTCCTTATCTGCCTATCATCAGTGCCTGTAAGGCTGCTGTTCTTGCCTACACCAAGACTGTAGCGGTAAGAATTAGCATCACACAGCGAAGATGTTAAGACTATTGTGCTGAACAAACTTGAGGATAAGTTCTTACAACTTCTCGATGTTCTTTTTGACCCTCAGAAATTCGACCCAGTTGCGAAGTCTCGGAAAATCCGCGTGAATGTTTTCTGCCCTTGTCCTATGGAGGGTGATGAGATGTCGAAAGCCGTGCTGGCTGAAGAGAAGGTCAAGCAGCATGCTACTATCACCTTAACCAAACTAAAGACAAAACCGTAAGTATACTCCGTCCATTAAAAAAATGAGTATTTAATTGTGTCAGGTCTCATTAAGTCTTCCTGGTTATGTTTTGGGATAGTTCTGACGTCACAAAAAGCCTAGTCTGAGTGTCTCTAAAATAAATTGTCCTATGATAATTGATTCTTTTATACACATAAAGAGTCGAACCCTGATAATAAGAGCACTGTTAATACAAAATACTGCTTATAACAAGGAAACAATTTTGTCCTGAGTCTTTGTTTTTCTTTGTTTTCCATTACTGATAATACAAGGTATACCTGTTATAACAAGGTAAATTGTAAAGTCCCAAAGACCTTGTTATAAAGGTGTTTGACTATTTTATTTTGTAAATGTACATCTAAAAACCGATTAATTCAAGTTTAATTAAAGACACATTTTCATACAGAGCATCGGTGGTGGCCGACTCGTTGATGAAGCTTGTGGAGCAAGATCGCCATGATGAGACTCTCTATGTCCACGGTGAACTAGGACCAATCTTTGCTGCTGATGACACAGATGACTTCAGGAGGAAGTATCGAGCATCTAGCGTTGTCAAGAACCTCTAAGTCGGTCCTGACCACTGGAGTAGCCTGAGGTTCATCACGTTGTCTGATACGATAAACAATAACAAAAGTACACGATGTCAAAACTGATCAAGTCTAGACAGTAAATCGTGTTTATAAAAATGATAAGTTTTGGCAGCGTATACCCGGTATGCATAATGACCCCATAGCCACAGAAGGCGTTTAGGCGTTTATCGAAAATTCCACGTTTGAAGTCTGGGGTGGGTGGGATTAGGTTCAGCCATCTGTGTAAATTCAATTTTAACTTTTTAATTTAACTTTAATTTAAAGAAAGTGTCGATTGTTTTGAAAGCATACAACTTGGTTCACTAGTTAAAAATAAAAAAATATAAAACTCAACATTAAATTTCCCATAATGTTTCAAATGAGTTAAACTGGCGGTTCCCTCAGTTTTTGTTTAATCATGTCTCTCTTGCATTTGAAAAATCCATTCTTGTATTAAAGTTGAAATCTGGAACAAAAATGATTGGATCAAAGGATATTGGGATTTTGTAGTCATTTAAGAGCTAATATTTTACTGAATTAGTTTTGACTTATGTTTACTGTAGCTCACTTGATTAAAAATATTTTTTGTGCGACGGACTAAATGAGACAATGCAATGAAACGATTCTTATCTCTGTTCATCAATAGCTTAAATTTCTGATTACACATTGAATGGCTGTAATATTTTGACATATCTATGCTTTCAATGGTGCTTTATTACAATAAACAGAATATGACCATAAAGTCCCAATAACAAGAAAGCTATGTAAACAAATGTGCACTGGCAGTATTCATTTAGCCTTTCAGATCAAAACGTTAGGCTAGTGTCTCCTAACTTTTATCAAAGTGTCTTCAGTTTTTTCTGTCTCAAAGTTAGGAAAACTTATTACTTGAGCCCCGGCCAGGTGCGGCTGAACACTTTTTAAAGTGAGGTGACCGGTGGGGGGGGGGGGATTTACCCGAAATGGAAAAGGGGTGAATGACCCTGCTTTCCCCCCTGTTCCGCCGCCTATGGTTCCGGATTAACTGCAACTGGCAGACATTTCTTGGATTTATTTGCTTTGCAAATTGCGTTGAAAAATGGAAAGTTTAACTTCAAACGCCGTCACCTTTCCCCCAAGACAAGCACGGCAGTGATTAGCCGAATACAATTTTCTCGTTCGACCCATCAGAGCTGTTGATAGTACTGTAGCGCCCTCTACAGGTTTCGTTTTAGAGATCCTAACTGTTTTCCTACCCTTCGCTCGGACGAACTCAAAACCGCACGCTTCGCAGAAAGTAAGAAACTTATGTATAATGACGTCATGACAACCGAAAACAACATGGAGTACACCGGGAGCAGTTACGATGGCGATCACAAAAATGGAAGGTACATTATTCTTTTTAACGAACTATTGATGACGTTCTACTAGTGAAAGCGATGAAAAGATATATGTCACCTCAGTTCTACTCTTTACAAATGGGAATAATTTAAAATTTTGGTGTTTGTTGTCTAACATTCGAGTCAACTTGTCAACTCATATACGCCGTGATGACCGGTGACGCACGTACGCCAACTTCGTGGGCAATACATTGTTCCAACAAAATGTATAGGCCTAACGTTTATAGTCGGACTCCCTATTAATTATCGCGGCAACTCTATTATCGCGGCATCGGAAATTTCTCTTTTTTTTGGCGTTGCCAAAACTCCTTCGTGTGGCAATTTTTCATTCAGTTCATCAGGCATTAAGGACTTCCTGCTGAGTTGTATACAAATGACGATTATAAAATGTTATGTCGGGACTTTTATTATGATTTTTAATAAATATTGACGTTTTCCAAAACTTGTAAATTTTGCCTCACCGTGTCTGCTAAAAAGTACCGTCTATATTTTAACATAAATCTTTAATGGTGGTCTGTCCATGGAAGTTTCATTGTCTGGTTTCCATTCTACAGCTGCAAATGCAAAATGACGCAGAAGGACGATATTTCCACTGCGAAATCGTAAAAAAAATTACGGGATCAAAATAAGGACAGTGCGGTAAAAAATAAAACGACGCACCAAGTAAAGTGAATGGCGCCCCCAATCGTCAATAAGTAGACTTGTCTCAGTGAATTTTGTCGCCTTCCAGGGGGGACAGGGTGTTAAGAAATCATCCTGCATGCCTAATCGTCTTTAATCAACTTGAACTTTACAGGGAAAATATCATACTTTATTTAGGGGATGTTTTAGTCAAACATTAACTGTTAATAAAAAAAATGAGATCATTGTAAAAACCACTTCCCACATACCGCGATAATATAGAGTCTGTACTCCGCCGAGCAACGACGAGCATGTCTATTTTCAAAGGCATTGCATGGGAATAAACCAAACCACTGTCGGATATTTTTATGTCAGTGTAAAAAAGCAAGAGTTATACAACACAAAAGACAGGACAATTCGGGAAGGTTGGTGAGCAATCTCTATTCCGATCGGGAAACGTGATAAGTACCGCGATAATACAGCGTCCCGTCCTACTACTCAATGTAGTAGCGGTTATGAGCTTCAAAATTGTATTTGTTAATAGGGTGTTTAAGTGATTCTTGATTTCTACTCTAGTGTGTAGAGCAAATAATATTTTTTTAATTTCGAAAATTTGAGATGTGGTTGTCGAGATATTTACAGTTTTAATGAGACTAAGTAACTGTTGTTATAGTCAACCCCATTTTGGGGACAATTTCAGTTCATCTATTCTTATGTTTTTCTTAATGTTTGCAATGGCCCTGGTTTGGGGAAACAAATTCAACCCTTTTCCCAATTACTTTCATGGCAACAACGTTATTTACATTGACTTGCCATTAATTAAAGCAAAATGATTAAAAAAAGAAATTTGCATACAATAACATTATTTAATGATGTTTTCAAATATTTGTTTGTTATAGAAATAGAAAAAAAGTCAAGGAAATGCATAATTTTGATGAGCCTAGTGCCATTTGGAATGCAGATAAATACATCTCCAAATGCAATGTTTATGCATGCCGATATTTACTTATATCACTTATAATACCTAAGGTCCTCTCTTTTGGATTTATAATTTTTAACTTATGATCGTTAGAACTAGGATGGTTCCAGCTTCAGCATAATACACTCAGCAATGAGAAGGATAATATTCAGTGTAGACTTATCCATTTATTGGCAGGATGGAAGGGAAAGGCAAGTATGCATTCCCAACAGACACCAAGTATGAAGGAGAGATGAAAGATGGAATGTTTCACGGGCAAGGTACACTCTTCTTTCCCAATGGAAGCAAATATGCAGCAACGTGGGAGAACGGAATAGCTGTGGATGTAAGTAGAAATAGTTATAAACAGGTTTTCATTGAGGATGAACTTTGTAAGTGAATGTATTTAGGATATAAGTTCTCTTGTAGAAGGTCAAAATCTTTGACAACTTATAATTTGATATATTTTTTCACAAAAAGGAGTACAGTTAGTACAATTAACTGTACCTCCACCAACAGATTTGTCTTAACCTATTTAATACGGTCAACAGAAAGACCATCTGGCTGGTTGTTGCCTGTATGTGCATTCCTGTGTGTACTCAATCCATTGTTTGCTTATACTTTGCTGCACAAGCCCATCTTGGCATACCAGGCTACCAGCACCCCATTAATACCAGCCAACAAGAATGGTTTAACTCAATAGTGTCGCATTTGAAGCTTCATGCAATAACATCTAAAGTGGACATGGCTAAGATCTTGATGCCACTTCTCTGTTCTTCATGTTATTTCATATTGTCTTTTTTTGTATCATTATCTTTTGGCTATTTGTATTTTTCTGACAATATAGGGCAAATACACCTTTGCGGATGGTCTTGAGTTTGATGAACCTGAATGGCTGTATTGTGATGGCTATGATAGAAGATTCTTCACCGAGATTTGTGATGGTCTTAAACCAGCAGGTAAGTTTGAAAGGTATTGCAACAAAAAGTGTACAGAATTTACCTGTAAACTTGCAGGAACATTTAACATGTCTATCAATGTTTAATATTAGTTCCAAAATATGAAAGAGCTTACATGCAGGAAATTATGTTGTCAAAAAGGTTTGAATTAGCAAAGGTAGTAAAGAAGTTAAAATTGGTGGTGTTGAATACATGATTTGTTTTCAATTCAACTTAATAAGAATTCACACAATGTTTTCAATTCAACTTAATAAGAATTCACACAATGTTTTCAATTCAACTTAATAAGAATTCACACAATGTCTACAGTATTTGATGCATTCTTTTCATTGCTCCATCCTGAAATTTAGCGACTCGCTATTTTATTTGGATTTATTAGTCAGATGTTTCCAGTGTCATGTAATTAGGAAGTAGTAATATGAAACGCTGCATGAAATCCCATACAAATAATACTTACTTTGATCCATTTGAAGGTCGGTCACAGCTGACAAATCGTATCCCACCAAGAGACATTCCAGAAGGTTGCTATGATACTGGCGATGGCTTCTATAACCCAGAGACAAGAGTTATTGTTGATTACAACCACAAGTTTCTTAGGAATGCAGGTAAGTCATAAACTTTCATGTTTATGAATGCATATGTATGCTCATATTCTACATATTATTTATTTATTTATTATTTGTTTGGCATTCAGCGGGGATTGCCCATGAAAGTCTTTTGACCAATTTCTAGTGCGGTCCTTGGTGGAAGAGTGACATCTTCAGGGATCTGATAGTGCAGTGCAAATTAGTGTATGGATGAAGTATTAAACCTCACATGCTATCTATAGATGAATTTCACATAAGCCCCTTCTGCGCACTTCCGGGTTGTAAACGAGAATCTCGGTGCTAAACGCAGTGCTATTAAAACAAATTCATTCATACATGAATGAATCACGCCATAAATGGCAGTGCAGCACACGTTCCACATAGTAAGTTGTTTACTTAGCACTGGAATCCTCGCTTTCAAACCAGGAAGTGTGCAGATCAGTGGTATTTTCGTCAATTCGGGATTTGTCTATGAAGCCCACATCTTTCAAACCGGGAAGTTAGTACTGTTTGCAAAGAGGATAGAAATATTCCGTTCAGCTGAAAGCATGCACATTCCTCTGCATGGTGTTAAGGGGAATACACCGTGTTCCATAAAGAGCATTCCAAAATGGAACAGGAACATAAGAGAGTTTTGAAATGCTTCTCAATAAGGAAGATTTGGAACTATTGCTGAATTCTGTACCTTTTATTGCTTCTCTCCCATCAGATGATGATGAACACGCTTGGATCATCAGAACATGCAGGAAAGGGTGGGATGAAATAGTTGGTTACCAGCCTAAACCAAGCATCTAACAGCTAAATCTACAGCATGCCTGGCTCTGGCAATCTACAATGGTGACATGCATGGCTTTGCTTTAAGACGGCATTTGAAAATGGGGCGACTATATTTGTATATACATTTTAAAATATTTTAACGGGTTAATTAATTACCCCAAAACTTCCATAGAATTTGGCTAGGTATCGGTCAGTAATCAAACTGACAAGCCTACTCAATGCATCAAGATCCAAAAGATGTATTGAAAGGTCAACTTGTTGACTGCTGAGATCAACAAAATCTCGCAGAATTTGACACTTTTACCTTGTTGCATTGAGCAGGGTGAGGTTAGGGTGTAAAAAAGAGAAAACAATTCTCATTAATTTATAATTTGCACGGGACACATCTTGTTGTAGCTTAACCAGATCACCAGAACAAACTAATTACTCTTTAGTTGCAAGTTTTCATGTTGGATGTACCGGTAATACATATTTCTTATCTCATAAATGGAACTTGTGGCATAGGATATGACCTGTTGTTGGAGAGTATTTTGAAGATCCTTTCTCTGTGCTGCGTCATCTCGGCCGCCAGAACTCGGGACTCACTGGGTGTACAATATGTCCTTGAGGTCATTATACAGGGAAAAAAATATGTACGCACGTCTGTGAAAATACATCCTTGGCATTTGAGGGGTTAATTGGAACATTAAAATTGTCGTCTTTAAGTTTGGGAAGGAGACACATTTGTCTGGCAGAAATTTTATTAAATAAATGTCTTTCAATTTGACAATGTCAGACATAATTAAGCTGCTTATTATTCTGAATGTGCTATGGTAATATGGAAGGGTGTTCTTATATTTTGTGTGTTTTATAGCATGGTGTTAGGAGAAGGTGTAAATAATTAATGTTGTAAATAACACAAAAAAGAGATTTGAATGACTATCTTTAAGTTGCTTTCTTTGTTGTGTAAAGGGATAGAACAAGGACCCATGGTACAGGAAACGTGCACTTTTGACAACCAACTATTTATAAAACAGCTACAAAATAGCAAACATGACTCTGAAGCTTAAGTTTCTTTAAATGGTACATTTGATGCACCCTTTATATTTAAATATTTATTTTGTTACAAGAATTGATAGCATTGCTTGATGCAAAATAATAAGTGGAAGCCTGCTGATAACTTTTAATGCACATTTTCAATTCATTTGGTAATATTACAAAAATCATGGAAACTAGCCCATCTGCGTGATAACAAAATAATAATTTATAGCTCAGACACATTCTATTATGATACCGTATTCACTAAGCATCAACCCAGGATACCTTAAACATGCGTCTGTGCTTTTTAGGCAAGGCAAATAAACACAAATAAATTTTCAAAACGAATTGATAATTTGTTAGCAGTAGTTTAGTTACGAGCTTTCCAAAGAATTTCACAAAACAATCAGCCCCTCACAAGTAACAGATGTGTTAAGTTTTGGATTTAGAATAAGAGCAATCTTTGCACATAGCACCTAAAATATATTCTTGGAAACCACACAGAGCACAGACTGTAGTAGGGGATTTTTTTCATTCAAGAATAGTTTTCTTCTACAATTCATTAGGGAAAATCCATACAAAGTAACTTGTCGAAATGATCCCTGAATCGTAATCGCTGCAGCACTGGCAAGGCTGGTGCTCTACAAAACAATTACGTCGTGTCTCTCCAGATTACAGCTATGCATGTACATTTGATAAGATCCAGCACATCTCCAATTCATGTACACGTGAACAGTGTATGCCTGTATATATTGATGTTAACTTCCATTTATAACACAAATGTTTGAAGTACTTTGTCCAAATAACCTTTTTTATACATCAATACAATTCCATACAATTGTTGAAATTATACTTGAAACAATTCTATAATTCATAAATAAATTTAGTTTACTGTTTTGAGCCAGGAAAGGCATTAAAAAAAATATAACTAAAAATTAATGTTTTCCACTTGCAGCTAAGTTGACAAATATGAAATTTGTTTATGCAAAGATGAAGTAGATGGCATATTTTGGACAAAAACGCCTATATTATTTGTGCAGAAACATTTTATTGTAGATAGAAAGAATTAATGATTCCTAGAGATAAAAAGAAATGTGCATTAAAACAAAGGTACATGTATATCCTTACTTCCATCAACAAACTGATTTCCCAGTGCCCAGACTGGCCGTTTGTGATATGAAGCTGTGCTTCTCAGTGTCTCAAACTAAAATAAATTATTCCACAAATAAACACAAGGTCTTCTACTAACACTACCAAAGTTACAACCCTATCAAATACTTGGATGGTGGATTGTAAGCTATTGCGTGTAGAGGCTGGCTGCAAATACAATGTCTCTTTTTATGCGCTGTGAAGCATCGTCCATCTTTTGGAAGAGACTAGGGTCACCAACAATGCGAGCTGCACTGCGGACGCCTCGACAGACTTTATCCAATCGCTGAATGGTCCGGACAATGATTCCCTCGGAAACGTCTGTCAGGTTGGTGATTTCAGCAAATGGCTGTTGTGAGAGAAAGACACATGAAGTAAGAACATTTTCTAGAACGGGACTTTTTACTTTGAAATCAATGTGGTCTACTTGTTGGGAGTATGATTTGTTTTCTTGTGGAATTCACTTCAAGAGAATGACTTCAAGTCAGAGTGAGTCTTCGTGATCTTGGACAAAGTACTTTAATTCTACCTACAATAACTATTTTGATTTGAAACCTACCATTCCTCTAGCCCACTCATACACGACTTGTGTTAGACCAAAGCGAAACTGTTTGATGTAATCTTCTATGGAGAGGTTTATGCCACACTCGCGCTGGATCTCTGCAAGACGTTTAGCTTCAGCTTTGATCTTTGCCACTCCCTGAGTCAAAAAGAGAAATAAAGTGATTAAACATGATGAATAATTAGAGAAGTAAATAGTATTACAAAAGGCCTACAAATAGCAAAACAAATCAATACTAGGGGAGAAACAACGTTTTCCTTTGTATTTCTTTTACAAAATATGTTACTTGACACATTATATAGTTTGTACCATAATGCATTAGCAAACAATTACTAATTGGTGGTGTAATTTTAAGTCATTTGCATATAGGATTGACCCAAAAACTAATATAAACACGAACCATCAGGTGCCTAGAAATAATGTTTCTGAGATCTGGAAACAGACGTGTTTAGTCTAAACTAATGCTTAATGGTGCCATTTTGTATGAACACAGAGGGATGATGATAAACACAATCCTTCACCTCTTTTAAGGAGGCAGTGAGCTTCGGTTTACTGCATTGTTTCTCCTGGAAGACCATACACGATAGAAGAGCTGCTATCTCTTCTGGTGGTAATCCAGTTAGGATGCTCTGGAATACCAGCTCAGTAATGATGAGCTCATGGTTACTAATCTCTCTGGCTACTCGACCCTTCAGCTGGATGGTGTTACAGGTGTCAATGTGACGCAGTTGTTGTAAAACCTGAGGGACACAGCAATGGAATTTAATTTAATTACACATCGTCCTAGGTTTAAGATATAATACTTTAAAATCAAATGAAGAATTGAGTGAGGTCTATGGAGTTACGATCCAAGTTCAGGAAAAATTACTGAACTTGAAATTTATATACATATATATCTGACTTTATAGGCAACCTCTCTTAATGTGTTATCACATTATGGTGTTGTTTTGAAATATTGGATGTATTCTTCAATCAGGCATGCAGTTTGCTAGTATGCAGCAACAACCATACTCGGACAACTACAAGGTAGTTACACGAATAATTGGAAGTTGATAGTATACAAATAATGAATGTTTATGAGTGCGATGGTAAGAATAATTTCATGAGGTGACAGATTGAATGTCCTATTCCACGAGGCGAAGCCGAGTGGAATGGGACATTCCATCTGTCGCCAAATGAAATTATTCTTACCATTGCACGAATGTGAAACATTCATTATTTGTTTTATACAACGCCTGAATAAATCCGACAGATTGCATGCATGGATTTCTTGGTGTAACGTTACAACGTGCCATTTACCTTCTCAGTCCTGCATAAAACCGTGACAAAAAGTGGTCCAGTTCCGAATCAGTTAAAGCTTTAATTGTTGTTCCTGCGTGTCTTGCAAATTCCTCTAATCATTTGATTGCATATTTCATTTGTCTCTGTGTTAATAGCAGCGTAAGCATCGCCTACGAGTTCCAATATTTCGTCGTCTGTTAGGAGAACAAACCGCGGCAGTTCGGGAAACTTGGCCGCCATGTTGTGTGAATGACAGCGCTGTTGTAGCGCACAAAGTGACCGTGAATTTAGGGAAGTTCTTTTGGTTCTATCAATGCGCCTGCACCATTTGATAGAACCATGTGATAGAACGTTTTGGGCGGTGCGGGTTCGCGCCGTGTGATGGGTCAAATAATTCAATGCTTGTGATCGACGATCCACCAAGCGGATGACTGGGATTTATTCAGGTGTTGTATAAAATTGAATATTTCTCAGCTTTATCATATTGTAATACCTGTATTCTTTGATGGTACTCTGGGAGTAGATGAAGACTTTGGTCTGATAGCAAAAATCGTAGATGGTTGAAGTCTTCCTCAAGCTTCATGCGGTGACACATCACTCCAAACTATGGTAAAATAAAAGAGAAGAATGACACTACACTCACCATCAACTGACATGTATTGTTAATGATATTCTAGTGAGGACAGAAAAGACATAGGGAACAATACTGTCCTTACAAGTATTTCTTTTGTCCGGAAGGTGTCATCACACGTAAACGTGTGCTTAGTCTATGGGGATGGGTTAGTGTGTAGGAACAGTAGAAAGTCCTGACCAGGATGGTGGGGAGCGTACTATTGTATGTGCCTATAAATTGTTGCCCCTCCATCCATCCCTACTACTTCCCTAATTTGCCCGGCAGACATCACAAAGTTTCAGCCAAAAGTATATCCTACCTATCTGTCTTAAACATATACCAAATCTGCCATACACCTTGCATAGGCCAAGGAGTGAGATTATAAATAAATATCAGAGAGCCTGGACAAGGCAAACCTGTCTGGACTATGAATCAGGCAGGGCTGCACCATGGATTGCAAGGCCAAGCAAATTTTATTTGCATTTGTGTGAATATGCTTTAAGGTTGATATGCTTATTGGCGACTAGTATCCTTAATTTCCAAGCCAATATTACCTCGGTTAACACCAAGCCAGTCTTGATTGAGAATTAATGTACACAACTTTCTTATTTTCACTTACATGCTCTAGAAAGTTTAAGCAATTGAGACAGCCGAACTGGTCCAAGAGGCTTTCTAGGGTTGCACACTCTCTGAACTTCTCTACTTGGTCTAGTTCCCATAGATGTAGATCTTTAAATGGGTCCAGGGCTGCTAGACCATCTGCATTAGCCTCGGTAATCCGTAGAAGCTCCTGAGTAGCTACGCTGGTGGACTGGCCTGGAGGATTATCCCTAGGGGTGCATCAAAGAATGGTCGGTTTACTGCTCTGTTACTTGCCTTTTGCTTCAGGTGTTTGTTTTTTTGGAGTGGGGTGTTGGGGTGGTGGGGGGGGGGGGGGGGGTGGATTGGGAAGTATGCCCATGCTTAGTGGGGAAAGTAAAAATAAGAAGCATATTTTAGGAGGTGGGGAGCTGGCATCACCGCCAGTCCACTCATGAACTACACAAGTTCACTTTGCACTAAAAAAAACACATTTGACAAAGATAATCTATTCACCTAAATCTTGGCATCTGTCTCTTCTTGAAATCATCTGTGATCTTATTACTAGCCACCTTTATAGTCACTGTTGTCACAGTTCCTATATCCTCACCAAGTAGGTCCAATACTTCATGACCACAAGATCCATCTGGCCGGAACAACGGCTCCTTACGTAGTGGTTCCACATGATACTTGCTAGTATTTGCTGGTGTATTTTGGGTACCTGTGTCCATCTGATTGCAGAGGACTAGCGTTTTGAATGTTCTTTCTTTGCTAGCTGTTGAGGAGCCGAGGATTACACCCAGGGCATTGCGATGTTTCTTGCTGCAGACGACCACAACTCGTCCAGGGGAAAGGGCTTTTACTCCAAGAGGATGTGATGCGATCATTTTCTAGTTAAAAACCATTCCAAATTCATAGTTTTATTTTTAATCTGGTAATTATAAGCCATTAAGGCAACAGAAGCATGCAACTCTTTAGCCAAGTTCCATCCTAAACCTTAGAAGTTACTTGCAAGTAAGGTAATACAACTCCAAATCCTCATGACACACATAGCAGGCACCACCGCAGCCTACAGACATACTTACCCATGACACACATAGCAGGCACCACCCCCAGCCTACAGACATACTTACCCTTAGTTCAATCCTGAGACTGTGAAGCTGCTTGCATGTTTGGTAGTACAGCTCCAAGTCCTCATGACACATGTAGCAGTTCAGTTCCCTCACATGCCCCATTTCTTCCTGCACGGCTCGTAGTCTTGTTTCATACTCCTTGGTGTCTTTCCTGGTGTTGGATTCAGAGAAGCTTCGCTTCATCATGTCCTCCACTCTCAGCTCCTCCACACACAGGAGGTTTAGGATCATGGGGTATGTCAAACGGAATTGGGATTCCAGTTGGGTTGGTTTACCCTGATTGATACCAAAAAGAAAATGGTTGCTAATTGGCAAAGTATTACAGACTTCTCAAGTGGGGTTTTGAACCAGAACATCATACTTTTCAAGATTTTCAAAATGAACAAAGAAAACTGGCAGTACCAGGATTCGAACCTGGGACCTCCGGAATACCGTACCAGCATTCTACCAACTGAGCTCTCTTGCCCTATGTTGGCGGTCTTCTAAATTGTCAGTTTTCTCTGATCAGGGGGTGCTAGTCAGAATTCATAAACCCAGAATGCCGTATCAAACTTACGGTTTGTTTGACAAATTCAAGATCACAGCATAGGTCAGATGGAAATTGAGAGGTCAGATGGAAATTGAGAGTCCAGCTGGGTTGGTTTACCCTGATTGATAGCAACAAGAAACTACTTAATGACTGGTAAACATTCAAGGACTACTCTGGGGAGTTTCGAACCCAAACATTTCACTTGTTTGTTCAGAGGTCTTTATCCTCCCAATCAGTGTTGCTACTGCACCTCCACCAAACTGGAGAATGTAATACATTTTTATAAACACACTTCTACATTGTACTACCATCCAGAGGTCTTTTGGTTCCAGTGAATTATGCTGGTGCAGGAGATTACACTTGAAATCCAGAAAAACAAATAGTACTCAGTTTAAAAGCAACATCTATAATGTTAGCTTTGAGCTTACATATTTTATCATTTTCCTTAATTGAAACAGCTGTTTTGTACATGTATCTGGATGAAATAACTACTGCTCATTAATTAACCCCTGCAAATTGAAATAATTTATTCAATGTTACCAGCATCATCTTATGTAGCTCAGCTGATTCGGGTACATCCCCTTTACAAAGTATGATGACCATTCCGGTAGTGTCTAGGCCACGTCTACCAGCTCGACCAGCCATCTGTACATACTCCCCGGCTAATAGGGTACGCATGGATGTACCATCAAATTTCTGGATAGAGTCAAAGAGAACTGTCCTGGCTGGCATGTTGACACCCATGGCAAATGTCTCAGTGGCAAACAGCAACTACAACAGGTTTACAGGATGAATGACCAATGACTACAGCTGAGCAATGTACACGAATAAACTAATTAAAGCAGTTTATCACTGAAAGGTGAAAATGAAGTTTGTAGACTTGTGTATTAAGCGATGCATGCATGACTTCAGCCCAAATAGTTTCAACTCAATTCCAAACTAGTGCAGATGTTACAATGCTTAATTAGCACTCAAGAAACATACGACAGCTCTTTGGTTCCCTCTGTCACCCGTATTCTAATAACCTGAGAGTGATGATGAGCTTACTTTGACCAGGCCTCGTTGAAACAACATCTCAATCATCTCCTTGAGAATTGGCAGAATACCGCTATGATGCACAGCGATGCCTCGCTTAAGTAAATCACGCATGTGAAGAACCTGGTAAAAATTGTAGTTTATACAAATAGAAAAAAAAAAAAAACACATTAGAAAACGATTCAAACAGGTTTGACTGGGATTCACTCGCGAGGTCTGGTAACTCCAACTTAAGTCTTCAAAAACCTGTCAGTATCTTAGCTGCGTGAAAATGATAACACTTATACGGATTAATTTCTTAACTATCCTGGGTTGCACGATCAGTGCATTAGCACTGTTCTCCCATAGGTTCCAGCTTTTTGAATTCAGAGATGACAAAGAAAGATTAGTTATAGTAGCAGGGGAAAAATCCCAGAGAAGACTTATTCCTGGAGATAAACAAACACTCAGGTGGGTACTGAAACCCAATCCACATAGTGCACCTGGACAGGAATCAAACTGGGGTCACCTAAGGAAAGAACCACTGTACGAACCTGACATTCCACATTTCAGGCTTACTATTTCTTACCTGTGGCAACATTCGATCACTTCCCTTCAACTGTTCAATGCATTTCTTTGCAAAGACATGAATTTCACTCTTTTCATTGGTCGTAGTTAGGTCAAGGGTTGTCAGCATACCGGCGTTCTCATCACATCGCTTCTTAGAAAAGGTGAACACTACAACTGGAAGCTGTTCTTTCTTGTGCAGCATTTCAACGACAGAGAGGTACACACCTTTATCCTGCCAATGAAATGACACAATTACATTATGAATCGATGAAAACTGGGGAAAATGCTTTGGTTCTCAGTTGTATTTGATTTGTTTTAAATCAAGCTGACCAACTGATTTCCTTAAGCAAAATGGAGGAAAGTTGTTAGTAAAACAATTTATGCATGATTTTTAAAGTTTCGCCCAAGTGGTCATATTTTAACAAGGGGTTATTAACTCTGACTCTGATCGCGACCTTTGCGTGGACCCCATCTACCCCTCTCCCTGATCCTTTTTTACCCCTTTGTGTGCACTTTGTCTACCCCTCTCCCTGATCCCTTCTTACCCCTTTGTGTGCACCCTGTCTACCCCCTTCCTGATCCCTTCTTACCCCTTTGTATGCACCCTGTCTACCCCCTTCCTGATCCCTTCTTACCCCTTTGTGTGGACCCTGTCTACCCCCTTCTTAGCCCTTTGTGTGCACCCTGTCTACCCCTTTCCTGATCCCTTCTTAGCCCTTTGTGTGCACCCTGTCTACCCCCTTCCTGATCCCTTCTTAGCCCTTTGTGTGTACCCTGTCTACCCCTTCCTGATCCCTTTCTTACCCCTTTGTGTGCACCCTGTCTACCCCCTTCCTGATCCCTTCTTACCCCTTTGTGTGCACCCTGTCTACCCCCTTCCTGATCCCTTCCTACCCTTTGTGTGCACCCAGTCTACCCCCTTCCTGATCCCTTCTTACCCCTTTGTGTGGACCCTGTCGATGTCTTGCTCCTTTAGCTCCATAAGATGCAGATGCTTTACTCTCCCGATCCTTCTTGGCATCCATAGCTTTGTGGTAGCTGGAGTAAAGTCAACAGAAAATGTATTAATGTTTGGTACAAAACTGACAAAATTCAACCAAGTTTTAAACAGTTCCTAGGTCCAACTGAGATCCTAATCAGAATTTAATGATCTATTTAACATGCCCACCTCCAGTTCTAAATCACAAGTTTATACACACTCCAGCACACTTTTATTAGCATTCATAAACACTTTTTTCCTTAAAAGTGTAAAAAAAAAGCTTTGAAAGGCAAAACAAATTAACTGCAAATGACATTAGTGTCATTATTACAGTAAAAACGACATCACTGGGGCTAGACTGGTTTCAGATTCCTCCATTTGTCACATCTGCATGTGCGTCACAGGTAAGTTTACATTCAAGGTACACGTGCATTTTGCCAAGTTGTAGGGTAATATTAACGTTTGACACTACATGCTTATTCATGTTAAAGGGCCACATTTTACTTGGCTGGTTTTAAACAACTCTCAGCCGGTTTTAAACAACTCTCAGCCATTTTTAAACAAAGGTTTTAAACACGTGACAGGTTCTCAACCAGTAGGAATAGTTAAACTCTCCCAGGTGTTTATGAATAAATCTTACAAGCTTCCTCCACGATACATTACATGGATAACTCATCATGACATTGCTGATATAATCCCCTCGCTTAACAAAAAACAAACAACCCTGGCATTTTACTTACCCTAAGGTCAGAAATTTCTTTGTAGAATCCACAATTAGGAACAACTCATTACTAGTCTTGGTGCTGTTTCCTGTGTACAGAAAATGCTCCAATGGGACAGGCCGTTTCAATGTACTGATCACGTAAATCTTTCGCCTTTTGATCCTTCTATAATAAGAAAAGAGTTTAAAGCCCATTAAAATTTTCTAAGATAATCATTGCATAATTTGACAAAAATTCCATGACATGGACAACAACCTGTTAAAGATTTTTGGAATACATTTCAGAGATATAATTGCAGCCTATCATGAAAAGTCCATAATGTATATTCTCATGAATGTGTATCTCTCCATTTCCACACCAAAATGTTCATGATCCAGTAGCCAAAATCTTGCCAAAACCGTTAATATTGGTGATCTCATAGCAGATCCCAAGAACCCATATTGTCTTTTGGCTTACCTTTTAAGGAAACAAAGGTACACAAATGTAAAGGAAAGTCTAAAGCAAACTATGGTTATCCAAAATACTGACTTGAATTATGGAAGGATGCATGGCTTACCCAACCCAATCAGCAAACTCCATTGTGTTTGGTACTGTAGCACTCAGCAGGATTATCTTGACATGAGCTGGTAACATGATCAAGACCTCTTCCCATACAACTCCTCTCTATCAACAAATGCCATCACATGAATAAGCCTCTACGTAACATACACAAAATATACAACACCAAGAAGAATACGGTGTTCATTACAGTTATGGTACAGATCAGAGTCAATAAAGACAAATATTTACAATGCAATGAATGTATGAATGAAAAGTTTGTGGAAACACCATCTACATCCAGATCCACACTAAAGTATGCTGGCCATAAAGATTTTTCAGACCACAAAGACCAAAAGGTTACATCAAAGCAACATGTAGATAGTTGTCAGATGTGAATCCAGAACCTGAATGTTAAGGAACATAAACCTGAGTCAGAAGAGCTTTGTGTACACGTAAACAGACAGACATACCTCTGAGTTGTTGATGTAATGTACTTCATCAAAGATGACCCATTCTAAATCACGTATGATATCTGAGCCGTTGTACAGCATAGATCTAAAACATATAAAACAACAACACATTATGACAGCTTTCACCAATGACAGTACAGCCGGCCGCAGCCTTATCTATTTGTTTAAATTCATTTAGACTATTATGCAGCTTTTTTTCTCTCCTGCTTTAACCAAGTCTATCATGGAAAAGATCTGTTTTGATTGGAAAGCCTGCACTCAGTGAAATGAAGTCTCCAAAGATCTATTTACACATCATACACACTCACCTTAGAATCTCTGTGGTCATGATCAAACAGGAGGAATCCGTTTTGATTTGGACATCTCCAGTCAAAAGACCGACATCCCCAAAACTGTCTTTGAAGTCTCGGAACTTCTGATTGGACAAGGCCTTTGTTGGTGAAGTGTAGACGGTTCTGCAGGTCGGTCAGATAAAAAGTTTTGGAATTGAAAAGTTGATACCTCTAATATGACTTGATTGCTTGGTATAATAACCCAATGATAACTGGTTTAATTGCTCAATGGTCAAAGATTGCTATTTTTAATGGTGATTTGAAAATACATGTACCATAGTTTCAGCTGAATAAAAACTAACAAGACTTTTTATAGCCTGTTGCCGTTTGCAAAATAAGTTTCCTTAGATAAAAAAAAAGAAAATATTGATTTAAAACAAGTTCACAAAGTGTCAGTCAACAAATCAATCTCCTTTGTACAATCCTTTGTACAATCCTTTGTACAATCAGTAACAAAACTCTCCCGATTAAAATAAAAAGAATACCTTAAAACTGACATCAAGTTAATAATAATGATTTTTTTCTTACTTTGTGAGATGTTTGAGAGACAATGCTATGGCGTACTCAGCTACAACTGTTTTACCAGCTGAGGTGTGTGCCGCTACAAAAACACAGTCATGGCTCTCCAAATGGATGACAGCTTGTTTCTGGAACACATCCAGCTCAAAGGGCCACTAGTAAGGGGACAAATTGGCCACTTGTAGAAATGTCAATGTTGTCATACTCACATAAATGCAGTTATGTCATATAAAAAATAATGAATGGCAGCACACAATTAAAAACGTGGCTTTCACAAATACACTGAAATAAGAAAGTGAAAAAACAAGCATTGTTATGTCATTTTATTTTATTTTCATACCAGAAATGTTTGAGCAGGAACATTTCTGCTTTTGCAAAAGTTTTTACTTCATTGTAACAAGTCACAATTAGGTAAACCTTTGTGGTACAAGTGCACCACAAAAAAAAACACATGAGAACAAAAGTGTTTTGCTTGGTCAAGACTGGTCTTCACATCTCTATTCCCATTCATAAATTCTTTAAAAAATATATATGTAACAAAAATCCTCCCATCTTACAGCTTTGCAGCAATGTTTCTAGCTTACCTGTTTGGCCGGTGCTGGTACCCGTCTATGGAAGTCACTTACTGGGGATGAAACATCCACATTGACTGCCCATTGCTCCTTCGTCTGACCCGCATCCTCTTGTTTTGGTTGCTTGGTTAACTTCATCTCCTGTAAAGAAAGCAAAGAACACATCCCTTCAAGTTTCCCTGTACCTTAGGCATGGGTTATCCCCAGAATACCTTGGAACTGCGAACATTTTCAAAGTAACAAATTCAGTGTGCACAAGGTGAATATCATGTATAATTATACCTCATACATATTCACAAGTGAGAGCTGAATTCCAACTGGTCAATTCGCCATCATGTGCCAGCAGATGTTTCAGCTAACTACTCGTGCGTACATGGGGATGACAAACTAGTTTCCCTGGCTTCGCCTTCGGAACTAGTTTGTCAACTTCTAATACCTCAGGGAGTTAATATCAGCTATCCACCTTCACCATGTTATATTTGTATAATGTAGACTTAATCAATGAACAGACTGAATTTCTGTCTGAGACCCAACTGACTGTACTTACCTTTGGTAACATCTTCTCTAAACTCTCAGCTGCTTCCTTGCTTGTCTCATCTGTTTCCTTTTGTACATCTCCGTCTTTATCTTCCTTCCTCACATCATCGCCAACATCTTCACTTTCCTCCTCATTGTCAGAGAATGCAAACTCATTATCATCGTCTATTATCATGAGGTCAGTCAATTTCAGTATGTGAGATACTGGTCTTAATGGCACTGTTTTATTGGGCTGTGTTTGTTTGGATTTATCTACAGCGGTTGCTGGCTTGCTCTCAAATGTCATACCATTGGCCAGTCCGGGTGGTGTGCAGAGAAGATCTACATGTATAGAATGAACGATTGTAGTGAAAAATGCTGGTCTTCATTTAGCAACATGCTCTCAAGTAGCAGAGAGCAAATTGGAGTTGAAATAACTTGATAGGATCTTGAGTAGTTTATGATGTATCTACAATGTTTGTTGAATATTTTAAAAAAGTTAGCTTACATCGCAAAATGCCGCACCAAACTGCAGTGAGTTGTTGGTAACCCCTGACAAGAAACCTACAATCTCAAGAAGCCATTTTTTTCCTTGAAATTGTCTATGCATTCAGTGCAAGGTTGGAAATAAACAATATAATTCTAGCAACAAACTTCAGTTGGGCACATAGATTTAATTTTCAACAGGAATGGCCCGTTTCTGACTGCACCACAATAATCATTCATGTACATAGATAATCTAAGCTGCATGCTCCTCCTGAAAGGAGGCTAGGTGGACAAGTTTTTAATTTTACCATTCTCAAAGTCAATTTCCTGATCGGTCTCCTCTCTTAATTGAATGGTCTCTGCCGATGGCTCATCCATACCACCAGGCCAGAAGGGAAAGTTTGTGGAACTACCACGCACGGACTGGGTAGGTGGACCTGGCTGGCGCTGGAGGGACAAGGAGTTTTTGGCTGTGGAAGCTTTGCATTCCATTTGGACCTGGTGGAGTACAAAGTCAGTAGTTTCACTATCAACATAATGCTGAAGGATTGCCTTAAAACTAATATCCTAGACATGCTTTGTAATCAGAGTACATTCTCATGTTGTTTTAAGTAACTGAAAGACTCTTCAATTATCACCACACAGCAATCATTAGATTTTTCAAACACAAAATTCAAATTTTTTTGTCACAACAGAAAATTATGAACATTATGTTCTCATCTGTCAATATTCAAAACATGACAACCCAAAGATTGCATCTATTCAGGAATTTATGTAACTGGCCTATGGCTTGTTAGGGAACTTTATGTTTTTGGGACCGCAATGGAAATAAGTTTTTTTTAAACTTTTTTGCGTTATCCCTGCTTTTTCCACAGTATGGGGGATTCTCTGTTTAATTGTTTTATTTTATAGTTTTAGATAATTAACTAATTTATATCATTTCTATATGTGGAAATTGCGAATAAATCAAATCAAAATCAAATCAAAATGTATTCTGATGTTGAGTAGTAACCAATTAAGCACGGTTCCTTGACGAATTTGTTTGGAAGGCAACAATTGGTGAAATCTAATGTTTGAATATTTTGGTAACATTTTTTAACTTTCCGATTTTCAATAGATTAAAACAAAAATTGCCATTGTCAACACTTTTTCAACAACTTCTGATAAGTAATGACAGCCATTTTCTTTTTTTGGGGGGGGGGGGGGGGGGGGGGCAGAGGGGTGGGCATCTGTTTTTTCAGATATCCAACGGCCCTGAAGTATACCCATAGAAATAACACTTCACACATCAGCAGCATTTGGAAATTTAAGAATATTATTTACCTCTTTAAATCCAGTCAATTCTCCTGTAGTTGGATGTCTCTCCACCTGCAGTGTTGTTTGTACAGGGCATGATGGTACCTCATATAGACTACTCAGGTCTGCTTTATGTGGCCAAAACCTTGAATTAAAAAGATATGCGAATAACCCTTGCTTAAAAAATAAGAATGTGTGGAAAAATTGTAAATTAGATTAAAACTGTAAAACCACCATAGACTAAAAGTCAAGGACAGGTACCCTGCCTTCCACTAGGCACCCCTTGTAACCACACACAATGGTTTGAAACAGCATCTGTCTTGCTCCAATAGGAGCATCCCATAAAATTATTCTCATATCTTAAACAAAAACAAGGTAAACAAGCTTATCAGAGTACAGATAATTATGCAAGTTTCAATATTCAAGGAATAAAATTCAAGGAATAACATTCAATGAATGTGAAAATATTGCAACTTTACCTCTGAGCAGTTTTAATATCATGAATTGGTAGCTGTTCTGGTCTGTCCAAAAATTGCATCGTCTTGGTTCTAAAATCTTGTAGAACTGGCGGCAAGCCATTTGGAAGCTGTGAAACAGATCAACAACAGGAAAAACGTTCTTTTTCAGTTTGGCTCAAAATAAATGTGTTATTCTATCACCCATCCTTTAGTCATTTTCCAATGTTGAATTTTCAACTTGAAAAACCATAAGCACAAAACCAAAACCTTACTTAACCCTTTAAAGCCGGATGAAAGCAATAGCCGCAAAACAAATTGCTACTAGGCCGGATGACACTATGAACATCTTCATCCCTTAAAAATTCGTTAAAGAGCCACTTTTTCCCTTTTCCCTTTTACCGTGAGCCAAAATTGTCACGGTTTTTTCAACATAGGGAGATTAGGAGTCCGTGAAAACACCCTTAGAAAAGTCCTTTGTTTAGCCGTCCGTGAAAATCCGGTGACTTCAGCCACTAGCCATGCCAGTGCCAGATTGTGTACCGTTAGGTTTTTCACGGTGTTGTGGAATCCGTGAAAACTCCCGTATTATAATCTTGTGGTTGAGATTGGCAAGTCTGCTGCCTGGCCCTCGGGCCAATTTCATAGAGCTGCTTAAGCACAAAATTTGCTTAAGCACAAACAAACCTTGCTTAATAAAATCAGGTTACCAGCTAAAACTTCATGTGGTATATATTGCTTGTGACTGGTATTTAGCTGTTGTTTGCTTAGCATAAAAATCCCATGGAATTTTGGCTGGTAACCTGATTTTATGAAGCAAGGTTTTTTTGTGCTTAAGCAAATTTTGTGCTTAAGCAGCTCTATGAAATTGGCCCCAGGTTTGAGCTTGCCCAACCGACCGAGCGCGCTATTAATTGTTGCCACTTGCAAACCTTGCATGCTTGTCGGGATGGCGAGTAACACAATCTGGAGGGTTTTTCGAGGGAAAAAAATGAACAACGAAACGCTAACGTAAAGCGTTGAGGCATACTTTTTTGCGTTGTCATTGTGTTGTCATAGGTCTATATATGTTCCTGCCCAATTCTGACTGGTTTTGACATCATTATTAATATTATTAATAACACAGTATTTTGGTAGGTACTACACAGCGGGATGCTGCTTGTGGGGGACGTATTAAGCCATGAACCCCAAACATGGCGGGCAGCGCCGGCACTCTGCCCTTAACTTTGCAGTGAAATCACCACATAACATGAGACAGGCGATCTATTTATAGTCTACAAAAATGGTGTATTTCCTATCCATGGTAGCAGCTTGAAAATGATAATTTTCACCTAAATTTGACCAAATTATTCCGATTGTATTGCAAAGAAGTTGTTTTCAAAACTTAAACTATTGTTGTTACCCTTTTGGTTACCCCCGGTGTAATTGTCATAATTTGACCCTTAAAACTTCTCAAAATGTGTTTTTTTGTACACTAAGCTATATTTAAATCTATGCAAATTAGTGGGCGTATCCATTTCAACCGTTCATTGAGAAATGCTTCTCTGCACTGGGGCTGCTCGCACGTGGTTCGTGCCTCCTGCCTGTAGCTCTAAATAAATCAGCTGATTCTCATCTCGCGGAATGATGACTCTTGGTACGTATCTACACAATTCGCTGGTACCCGTCGCTAGTCTAATGGGCGGGCTGAAATAAAATATCCTCCGCCCCAAGAGCCCTGAAACCTTTTAAAGTGATTGACAGCTCAACTTTTGCCAGGTATAGATTATTTATACATTGTAATACTATGTAACAAAATGTATACAATGGGTTTAGCTCCAGAGGTTCTTTGTGTAGGCCGCCCCTGGACTGCAAAGCCTGCGAAAATAAAACAAAAAATATTCCATGCCAACCACACGCGGCATCTGGCCTGGGGATGGGAAGTACCGGTACATTTATCCAGCGGGCATTATCACCAGCGAGGTGATGGAGAGATCGAAGTATTGCACAAATCCAGCCAGGTGGAGCTCGACTACCAGTATTTGAAAGTCATCCTGAAGGTTTCATTAAAAATATTAAAAATTGTCCATCTTTAAAAGGGGAACAAGGGAAATTCTCTGGTCACATCGAACATACCGATTATTATATAACGTACTAGTGGCCTTCTATTTTTTTTTTCTTATCTGACGAAATCTTGTGGTTAAAAACTCTAGAAGTTTTAGCCAACATTTTGTTTTCGGTTCGGGATCATTCTTTTAAAATGCTAATTCAATTACAAAAATAAATATGTGATTCAGCAACTCGCAGAAAAATAAATAGGGGAGAGAACTATTTTTTTGGTTTTAAGTATAAGTTTAGAATAATGGACAAGCTGTCAGTAAATCTGGGATAAGATGACAAATATATTAAAACGTTCTAAATAAAGTATACAATCAGCGTACTCTGCTGACTCTGCAGACCCCGCAGACAGCACTTCATTGTAATAAGAAAGGGGCCTATTGTTAAGCAGTTTCATTCACATGCAAATTAGCCACCTCAGCTCTGGCTGGTGGCGGGAACCATGAAAAGGATTTGATCCAGATATCCGCAGACTAAGCTTAGACTACGCTGTTTCCCAATATTGATGGCGGGCCATAATATATTGTTTGAAGATGATATAAAAAAACTTAAGTTTTGCAACAAATAGTTACGAAAAAATCAAATTGCGCCGGCGCCACGTTTCGGAATCTATCACCAAATTCTGATTTGACCTGAACTTATTGTAAGTCTAAAAAATGAAAGTCTCACACATTGGATTTGAACACACAAATACAATCTATTCAAGACTTACAGAAAGCTCCCTGCTTGTTTACTTGTTCCACCAGCAAAAGTGTTTACATTGTACTAGGGGTCGTAAAGGTCAAGGCAGTTACCTAATACCGTTATCTTAATTGAAACACCGTGAAATCTTCAGGGTGGTAGATGTTGTTTACCGTTATGTATGACCGATGATAATCCTCAGTGGCCAGGGTCATTAAAAAACCGTGAAAAAACCCTTACGGGATTAGTGCAATAAGCCCCAGGTAAATATCCGTGAAACATCCCTTAGGGATTTATTTCACGGAAAAGTGGACTTTTAATGGGAATTTAAGGGAAATATGAAAATGAATAAAACTGCTGCAAACTGCTGACTGACTGAATGGACCTGAAATATACAAATCAAAAAATTAGCTGGCCTGACGTTTCGAACTTAAGCAAGTTCTTTCTCAAAGGCAAATGACAGAGTACAAGAAACAAACATGTAGGGAACACACATGCATGAGGGGGTGGGTGGAGAAACACAAAAGAGGGATGCAAGGGAGCATGGCAGTGGGTAAACATCAAAGAGAGAGGTTTGGGTAAGGATGAATGCGGGGAGGGATTAGGATGAAGGTTGAAGCTGGGGAATTGGACAAAGGAATGTGGTTAGTGGCAAAGATAAACAGGAAATGGTAAGACAACCCCATTTGGCCAAGAGACCCCAAGAGGGTTTGCCAGGAGGATAATCTGTAAACAAATGACAATGGGGGAAAAAATTAAAAGTTAATCATTCCCTTCCTGGATGTTTAGACCATGTGGTTGAATAGTCCGAAGACGTTTCATCCAAACTTTCTCTCGGCTGAGGCGAACTGAGTCCTTGCGGTGGAAAAGTGATTCTATGCCCTGTAGAATCATATCAGAAATGGAATGGTTAGGCAAGTTGAAGTGATGACCAACAGGGGTGTCAATTTTCTTGGTGTTTACAGTCGATCGATGGCCATAGAAACGCTTCTTGAGCGTGTTCTTGGTCTCCCCGACATACTGGATACCACAAACCCTGCAAGAAATGAGATATATGACATTAGAGGTGTTGCAAGTAATGTTGCCATTGGTTCTGTGAGTAGTTCCAGATGAATGGCCAGAAAAGGAGTCAGACTCCTGCATGTGAGTCTGGCAAACAACACACCTGGAATCGCACTTAAAAGTACCATGCTGTATGGGAGGGGATGCAGCCAAGGTGGGGACCTCGGCTCGAACAATCAGGTCTCGTAGATTGCGGGGGCGCCTATAAGCCAATATTGGGTTGTCAGGGGCGGCACGGGCAAGGCGATCTGAAGTATGAAGGATATGATGGTTGTCATTAGTTATTTTACGAAGGGGAGGGAGACTAGGATGAAAGGTGGTGACCAAGGGAATCTTGGGGTCGGCATTAGTGCTAGGTGTCTTTTTCTTGAGCGCAAAATCTCTGGTGATAGATTTGGCTCTGGCGATAGCACGTTGAACTTGGCGGGAGCTGTGGCCCCTGGCAACCAAGTTATTCTTCAGTACCTGTACATGATGGGAAAAGTCAGAATTATTAGAACAAATCCTTCTGAGTCTAAGTGCCTGGCTGAATGCTATGCCTGTCTTGCAATGCCTGGGGTGACAGCTGGAGGAGTGGAGGTACTGGTGGGTGTCTGTGGGTTTAGAATACAGATCAGTGGTTACCGAGTTGTCTTCCTTGCGGATGGTGACATCCAGGAAGTTGGTCTGATGCACTGAATACTCTGATGTAAACTTGATGGTCCTGTGGAAGGAATTAATGTGATTAATGAAAGTCTCCAGACTGTCCTGATCACTGGTCCAGATGAAAAATACATCGTCAATATATCTCCACCATACCCAGGGGCGACATGGTGCTGAGGCAAGCATACATCCATGACACCCCAGACTTTCTGCGCAAGCTGGATGGAATCAAGAACAAGATTCCCAGCACAGCCATCATTGGGACTTTTGACGTTTCATCCCTGTACACCAACATCCCCCACGAGGAGGGTATTCGTGCTTGTTCCTCGGCCCTGGCCAAGGCAGGACACACAACCCCACCCATCAGTGATATTGGCACCCTCATGAGACTTGTACTAACCAAGAACAATTTTTCCTTCCTAGGCAAACACTATCTACAGGTACACGGTACAGCCATGGGCACTCGCATGGCCCCCTCCTTTGCATGCCTCTTCATGGGCGACCTCGAAGAGCGCATGCTTGCCTCAGCACCATGTCGCCCCTGGGTATGGTGGAGATATATTGACGATGTATTTTTCATCTGGACCAGTGATCAGGACAGTCTGGAGACTTTCATTAATCACATTAATTCCTTCCACAGGACCATCAAGTTTACATCAGAGTATTCAGTGCATCAGACCAACTTCCTGGATGTCACCATCCGCAAGGAAGACAACTCGGTAACCACTGATCTGTATTCTAAACCCACAGACACCCACCAGTACCTCCACTCCTCCAGCTGTCACCCCAGGCATTGCAAGACAGGCATAGCATTCAGCCAGGCACTTAGACTCAGAAGGATTTGTTCTAATAATTCTGACTTTTCCCATCATGTACAGGTACTGAAGAATAACTTGGTTGCCAGGGGCCACAGCTCCCGCCAAGTTCAACGTGCTATCGCCAGAGCCAAATCTATCACCAGAGATTTTGCGCTCAAGAAAAAGACACCTAGCACTAATGCCGACCCCAAGATTCCCTTGGTCACCACCTTTCATCCTAGTCTCCCTCCCCTTCGTAAAATAACTAATGACAACCATCATATCCTTCATACTTCAGATCGCCTTGCCCGTGCCGCCCCTGACAACCCAATATTGGCTTATAGGCGCCCCCGCAATCTACGAGACCTGATTGTTCGAGCCGAGGTCCCCACCTTGGCTGCATCCCCTCCCATACAGCATGGTACTTTTAAGTGCGATTCCAGGTGTGTTGTTTGCCAGACTCACATGCAGGAGTCTGACTCCTTTTCTGGCCATTCATCTGGAACTACTCACAGAACCAATGGCAACATTACTTGCAACACCTCTAATGTCATATATCTCATTTCTTGCAGGGTTTGTGGTATCCAGTATGTCGGGGAGACCAAGAACACGCTCAAGAAGCGTTTCTATGGCCATCGATCGACTGTAAACACCAAGAAAATTGACACCCCTGTTGGTCATCACTTCAACTTGCCTAACCATTCCATTTCTGATATGATTCTACAGGGCATAGAATCACTTTTCCACCGCAAGGACTCAGTTCGCCTCAGCCGAGAGAAAGTTTGGATGAAACGTCTTCGGACTATTCAACCACATGGTCTAAACATCCAGGAAGGGAATGATTAACTTTTAATTTTTTCCCCCATTGTCATTTGTTTACAGATTATCCTCCTGGCAAACCCTCTTGGGGTCTCTTGGCCAAATGGGGTTGTCTTACCATTTCCTGTTTATCTTTGCCACTAACCACATTCCTTTGTCCAATTCCCCAGCTTCAACCTTCATCCTAATCCCTCCCCGCATTCATCCTTACCCAAACCTCTCTCTTTGATGTTTACCCACTGCCATGCTCCCTTGCATCCCTCTTTTGTGTTTCTCCACCCACCCCCTCATGCATGTGTGTTCCCTACATGTTTGTTTCTTGTACTCTGTCATTTGCCTTTGAGAAAGAACTTGCTTAAGTTCGAAACGTCAGGCCAGCTAATTTTTTGATTTGGGAATTTAAGGGATTAGATGTTCATAGTGTGACGTACACGCCATTTTCTGCAGTTTCAATCCATTGTTGGATTATTGTGTATATTACGCTTGGCTGCACAAGCACATTGTGTCTGTTTCGTTTGGCTGCAAAAGCCGGCCCGACACCTCGGTGCCTCACTGTAAATAACCGTAGTCAATGGGTTAAGTTGTAGATGCACTCACACTTATCAGAAATCTACTGCAGCACTAATGCTAATGACAAAATTCTTTACTTGGCAAAAACAGCTACAATTTCCTAAAAGACATTACACTTTTACATTTTCTTCAGCAGCTGAATATTTAAAGTTTGGTACCAATCACCCAATATTTGCAAAAACCTAATTGTCAGGAATACAACACACAAAATTTGAAACTGACATTAATTCAATTTTAAAATGTCAAATTTCCTTTAGTCATTTTCCAATGTTGAATTTTCAACTTGAAAAACCATAAGCACAAAACCAAAACCTTACTTAACCCTTTAAAGCCGGATGAAAGCAATAGCCGCAAAACAAATTGCTACTAGGCCGGATGACGTACACGCCATTTTCTGCAGTTTCAATCCATTGTTGGATTATTGTGTATATTACGCTTGGCTGCACAAGCACATTGTGTCTCCACGAGGGGTTTTAGCAGGGCGGGCCGCCCTGCCAAAATTGTATGCCGCCCCGCTAAAGTTTTACCGCCCCGCTAAAATTTTCACCGGCCTGCTATTTTTTTTCCATTGGATTTTCCCCCATTCTCCACCGTCTTCACAGTTTATCTAAGTACAAAGAAGTTTTCAAAGTGAACAAAGAAACTGGCAGGAGCGGGATTCGAACCTGCGACCTCCGGGTTATCGTACCGGCGCTCTACCAACTGAGCTTTCTTGCCCTATGTTGGCGGTTTCCCAAATTGTCAGTATCTTTGTTCGGGTGGGCGCTAGTCATAAACCCAGAATGCCGTATAGCCAGGGATCACACCCAAAGAAGTTTACCGCATTAAGAGTTTGCCAGCATTAACATTCAGCAGTATTGCAGTAGCGTTTATAGTAATCTAACAGATCTGGAGGCAACGTATGCAACATATTATGCATTCACATCATAAAACTATACACGTAATATTATTCTGGACTTGTTGCAATCTCCCTGGTAATATCATTTTCACTTTGTCGCCTCGAGAACCAGTTTACCTAAATTACCATGTTCCGTAACACTTGAGGGCGTCTTTTTCTCTAGGAAAATACCGGCCGGCTTAACTCTGAACCCCTATTCTTGGAGCAAGTTCGATCAGGGACCAATGGTTAACTAGTGGTTGGTTCGTGACGTACGTCGCGCATGAGCACTGAAGTTGAAGTGCGAACGACTCTAGTCGAACTATTGTCATGTCAACGCGACCATGAAAAAATGGCGGTGGCCAGTTCTTTTTACGTTTTTGACGAGTTCATAGATGAAAGCGACACGGACGATATTTGCTCAGTATATCAACAATGTCACAAGTGGTAACGTGTGCATTATTTTAACATGTTAAAAGAAAGACAAAGTAACAAAAAACGATCGTTTACTGCAGCTGAATATTTACGTTTTTTCGCCATTTTTCTGATAACTGGTCCTCTCTGCACTGTGCTATTAAAACGGCTATTGGTAACCAGCGACGCGACCAACCTCGGTAGGCTGGTCGCGAATCGTTGACTAGACAAGTCCAACCATCGTCGACTAGCGTGCGTTCGATCAGGGTTAGTCGAACTATGGTTAACTATAGTCCCAACCTCGTTACCATGGGTACGATCTTGCGGCGCCATGTTTTCCCACCATGCCTTGCGCGATCTTAACCCCTGGAATTGTGTAATTACCATATCCCACATAGTGGGATATGGTAATTAGGACTGCAGTCGATGTGTTTAACGCGCGACGCAGTGGTTTTTAGTAGGAAGGTTTTATTTGTAGAATCAATCGTTTGGAAGGATGCGATTAGCTTCTAATAATGATGCCTAATGTTTTTCCCGCCTGACGTTAAATCTAACACTGCACTGAATAGTAGTAACAGCCGACCTGGTGGGATCGGGAGGAAGGAAAAGTATGACGACCGTCATGACCGTTTCCGCCATTATCGCCGGATGTCAGTTTTGTAATTTTCCAAATGTTTTTCTCAGCTGTTTTCGCAAATTTGTCAAACCTTTCGATGCATCTTCTGCAGCGGCGGAAAACACTGTCATTGAGAATGAGCTGCTTTCTTCAACTGGATAAATAAGTAAATTAAATTTACTATCGATTGGAAAAATTGATTTCCGGCCTCGACTCGAATTTATAATGTGTGCCTTTTTTATCTGTTTAAACATAAAATACATGAATTTCCCGACCAGAAAAAATCCATATCGTTTATCGTAGCCACCAAGACTAGTGGCCTTGTCTTGATAATGGAAAAAAGTGCTCGGAGTCGTTTTGCTGATGTGACGTGACGAACAGGATGTTAAAGCGGGCGCGAGCGCAAGCGCACACAGGGCGTTCAACATTCGGATTACGCGCGCGGTTCGCTTTCAGACATAACTATTCATTTCGAATAGCCAGTCAGCGTCGTTAACGTATTCCTCACGGCCAGGGGTTAGTGGAGGAACGCACACGCGCCCATGGAGTCGAGGATGCTATAGTCCTTGATCGAACTTGCTCTTGGTTCCAAGACGTCCTCAGCGCGGTGTGACGTACAGCGCCCTCTAGCTACACACACACACATGCCAAGGCCAAATCTGGCCGTGGCGTGTGTGTGTAGCGAGAGGGCGCTGTCGGCCGGCCGTGCGCGCTATTTGTCGCACTGCTAAGGACGTCTTGCAACCAAGACTACTGAACCCCCTGCTCGGTGACGAGTTCCACTCAGTAAAAAAAAATTGCCCCCGAAAAAAAATCAACTTTTGATGACCAAATTAAACCCCCTCCCCCTAAAAATCTTGCCTTCATTTCAAGTTGTAAACACGAGCAAATTTGATTCAAAGAGTCAGAAGAAAGTGGCCAGGAAATGCCTCAGATTGCACCACAGAGCATCTAGAATCCAAACTGTCATGAAAGCTGCTATCAAAATCATGCAATACATGTGACCAGGTAATGACCAGGATGCTGTGCCCACCCAACTGATAGTTAATAAAAGAGTCCTTTCTAAGATGACTTGTGGTTCATTCCATAAATTTGGGGTCCAAAAGTCTGAAATTGTTTGGTGTCCCTGTTACAATTTCCCATCAAGTATTATTAAAATTGACTTCACACTATTTTTTACTTGTTTTACTATATTCACTCTTGGAGATAGAAGACATCAAAGAATGTGTCCTGAATTGCAAAATCTTATACATGTCACTATGTAACAGGGACACCAAAAATTTCACACTTTTGGACCCCCAAATTTATGGAATGACCCTTGTACCAAATTCTTGTCAGCATACCGTGGAGAGTGGAGCTGGTCCAGTGCTAGGGTCATGTTTACAGACTGCTGTCACCTGACCTGTTGATCCAAGTTCAAGCAGGGAGAAATCCAGTTCATTGATGCCGTCTTTATCTGTCAAATCTGAGTTGATGAAGTGATGAATAAGGCATGTATCAATGGAAACTTACAATTCTGGATGTTAGTCTACCTTAGTCCGAGTAACTTGGACCCTTTATCGCCTTTTTAAACATTTGGACATGATCTGGCGATAGTAGGGTCCAAGTACGCGTATGTGAGGAAGTTCCCCTTATGACGCGCGTGCAACCTCGAATCAATATACTACATGTATGTATGTTACGCCCCAACTATGGCATTGTCCCAACTATACCTGGGCCGGCTCCAACTGTAGTTGGGACCGGTCCCAACTGCGACGGAGTAGTTGGGAAATCCAAACTACAGTTGGGACTGAAGGGGCGGGGATCGGAACCGCACGTGAATATATGCATAAATTACAAAATCGTATGGCGCGCACCAGGCTTGGAAAGGAAGTTTCGTGGGTTCGACGCACGTGGCTTGCCAGCCGGCTATTATTTATGGTTAGTACTAGTAGGCCAAGCTTGCTAAACATCATACCATGGACGAAATCAGCAACGCCAACGCTTCACTATTTAACCAATTTGAACATAATTTCATCATTTGTTGAAAAAATTATCAGCCATGTTGTGGTTACTGCCTGCCACGACTGGGCCAGAATTGAAGTAGTGGTCCCAACTACATATTGTATGGTTGGGACTGCACTAAGCACTGAATACTCATTCGTATTACTTAAACACAATTTCACTTTATTAAAAAATTATCAACCATGTTATGGTTGCTGCCAGCTGCCACAGTTGGGCCAGGATTGAAGTAGTAGTCCCAACTATGGTTGGGACTGCACTAAGCACTGAATACTCATTCTTATTACTTGAACACAATTTCTCTGTATTTAAAAAATTATCAGCCATGTTATGGTTATTTACTGCCTGCCACAGTTGGGCCAGGGTCCCAACTATGGCTGGGACTGCACTGGGCACTGAAAATTCATTCTTATTGCTTGAACACAATTTCACTGTATTAAAAAATTATCAGCCGGCCATGCATTAATTGCCTGCCACAAAGTGGTGGTCCTAACTATGGTTGGGAGGGATGGACTGCAATAGGCACTGAAAACTCATTCTTATTACTTGAACACATTTCACTTTATTTAAATAACAAATAATTAACGAATTGATATAAAATTGCAGTGTATTTTTGTATTGTTACAGACGAAAAATGTGAAGAAATCGAGACAAGTGTACTCGGCACTCTGAGACTATTACCCCAACCACATGCTAATTAAATATTTGAGGAAACAAAACATTATGTCTGTTTCCTTTTGTTCTAGAGTGTGAAACTGTTTTTCATGTGTACGAGCGACGCAAAATAGCATGAAAGCGACCACCCCCCCCCCCCCCCCCCCTTGGAGATCAATAATGACCCCACCTTACTCCCGGCCTTCAATTTTTCATAACCGTCCATGCACCAATGTACCATGATTATACGCGTGGCCCGGCCAGAGATTTGCATAACAGTGCAGCCCCCCAACCCTGTGATCTTGCATAATCATGACGAATGATTTTTCAGTCATGCGCCTTACAATAAATACGACACCCCCCGTCGCGTTTAGTCCCAACTATAGTTGGGATTTCCCAACTGTCCGGTTCTAGTTGGTACCGGCCCAACTATAGATGGGACTGGCCCAAGTATAGTTGGTACCATGACCGTAGTTGGGGCGTAACATGTACATACACGAACACGTACGTACCGCGACCGTTGTACCATTCACGAAACAGTCGCCGGCATAAACCGGTTTGTCGCGCGGTGCATGCGGGCGCTGCGCATCAGGGTGACGTCATGCAAGGTCGATTTGAACTCCAAGACAGCGAAAAGACATGTTCTGCGGGGGTCTCTGTGAATTAAACGGTAAATTTCACTTTTTATTTGGATGGTAAGTAAACCTTGGTACCTTCATCTGATCATGGAACTCCACTTGTTCAGATGGTGGCGTATCTAGTATTTTGGTGGCCATTGTAAGGTTGAATTCTGATGTTTTTGTTGGGATTTTAGACGTATGGAATTAATGAATAGAAAATCGTCGTACGCGTACTTGGACCCTACCATCGGCAGATCATGCCCAAATGTTAAAAAAGGCGATAGAGGGTCCAAGTTACTCAGACTATTAAGTCTACCTAGACATTTACCGTACGTACACAATGTACATGGCACTATCCAGTATTTTTTTCTTCTGTAGAACCAATGATGTTTATGATGTGGCATTCTACTGTACATACATAACCAGAACACAAGGCATTGTCCATTTTTCTTTTTGGTAGGAACCAGACTAAATACGTTATGGTAAACACAACCTCGTTACCATGGGCACGATCTTGCGGCGCCATGTTTTCCCACCATGCCTTGCTCGATCCTAACCCCTGGAATTGTGTAATTACCATATCCCACATAGTGGGATATGGTAATTAGGACTGCAGTCGATGTGTTTAACGCGCGACGCAGTGTTTTTAGTAGGAAGGTTTTATTTGTAGAATCAATCTTTTGGAAGGATGAGATTAGCTCCTAATAATGATGCCTAATGTTTTTCCCGCCTGACACTAGACTGCACAGAGTAGTAGTAACCTGAGCCGGCCTGGTGGGATCGGGAGGAAGGAAAAGTATGACGACCGTCATGACCGTTTCCGCCCATTATCGCCGGATGTCAGTTGTGTAATTTTCAAAATGTTTTTCTCAGCTGTTTTCGCAAATTTGTCAAACCTTTCGATGCATCTTCTGCAGCGGCGGCAAACACTGTCATTGAGAATGAGCTGCTTTCTTGAACTGGATAAATGAGTAAATTTACTATCGATTGGAACAATTTTGATTTTCGGCCTCGACTGGAATATATAATATGTGTGCCTTTTCTATCTCTGTTTTAACATAAAATACATGTATTTCCTGACCAGAAAAAAATCCATATCGTTTATCGTAGCCACCAAGACTAGTGGCCTTGTCTTGATAATGGAAAAAAGTGCTCGGAGTCGTTTTGCTGATGTGACGTGACGAACAGGATGTTAACGCGGGCGCGAGCGCACACAGGGCGTTCAACATTCGGATTACGCGCGCGGTTCACTTTCAGTACATAAATATTCATTTCGAATAGCCAGTCAGCGTCGTTTACGTATTCCACACGGCCAGGGGTTAGTGAAGGAACGCACACGCGCCCATGGAGTCGAGGATGTGGTAAACATTGATAAATTCACAAAACATTCACTGCGCATGTTCAGTGTCAGTGCCGTGAACGTTAGTAAAAAATAAATTAATATTTGGACTGGTTCACAGTGCCATCGCAAATACCTCCTGGTTGAGATGTCACAATGGTTACAACCAAAGATCGTATAGCGCCGCGTAGCGGCGCAAGATGGAGAACTCGGCCGAAATTGTGAAATCACCATGGGCGCCATTGGCCGCCATTAACATTTGAGCAAGCAAAATCATCGGTCGAAAGTAGCTAGTTACGCGCTATGTGTTTTGCATACATCTGGCAATGTGGCATACAACATGTCAACTCATTGTTCGGCGATTCGCCTCAAAAATCGGCAGAAAAACTGCCCGGAGTTGTCATTTTTCCGATTTCCCAAGAATAAAGAAAGGTAATTATCTATCGATATTGGAATAGGCCTATGTTGAAACTGAAAGTATAATTTTACGGTTTTTCTAGACATAGACACGGTACGGAATAGTACAATTTTTTGACAAGTACGTTAGCCCATAGAGCTCTATGGTTAGCCTATTTGGGTCGATTTGTATTGCCATTTGCACTCAAATTTTAAGAAGGCAAAAATTCTGGGGTGGGGCAGCGTCGATATGGTTGGAGAATAAACATTAACCGATGAGAGCATCAGAATAAAGATTTTGTTGAAAAACAAAATTTATTTAGGCCTAATTTTAACTCAGTCATAGTTTTGATAGGCTAGCTCCAGACAAGCCCAGGCCAAGGCCCCCTTGGCCCTATGCCTAAATAGTACAAGTTACAACTGGCATGTGCATGCTATGCCTAACCATGGAAGAAGGAACGGCCTAAACATGGCCTAACTTGTGTCTAGCATTTCTCACAGATTTTGTTTGTTTTCTTGGTTGTTTGTGTTTTTTTGTGTTTCTATTTGTTGATTCTGTATTTTGGTTTTATTTGTGCTTTTGTTTGTTTTTTTGTTTTGTCTGTGTATTCTCTTCTAAGACTGGAGCTTAGCCCAGTAGGCAAAGTAACTTAAAAACATGTTTAGCATCCCCACCAGCTTCCTTTTTGGAAAATGAGGAAAATGAGGTGAAAAAACCCAAAATGTCACCGATCCATCAAGAAATAATATACTTGCCAGTCAGAACTTCTAAAACCACTGTAAACATGTTCTCTTGTCCAACAGTTCTCTTGTCCAACAGTTCTCTTGTCCAACAGTTCTCTTGTCCAACAGTTCTCTTGTCCAACATGTCTCTTTAATGTTTGTGTATTTGAACAGTTGAAAAACCTGTGGTTGTCCGAGATTTTAAAAAATATGGCGGCCTTCTTGAAAATTAGAAAATATAAATCTCTCTTTCCTTTTTTGTTTACTTTGCCTTACAAAAATAAGGATGCCTGGGTCTTGGTGATTCAGGATGTAAAATCAAACAGTCCAGGAAGGCTCCATTTGAAATCGCAAACATGCAATTTGATTCAACCTCAACCAATTCATCAAAATAAAATTCAGCATTTCCCGAGAAAAATTTTGTTTTAATAATTGTATTTTTCACTTTTAACAGAATATATATTTAGCTGCTTCTTGATATCCACAGATGCGACTTTTTTTAAAATGTAACAGTATTTTTTACTAAGTTAGAAAATCCTTATATTATAAATGTATAAACTATAACATTTTCTGTTAAACTTTCAATGACAGATGCCAACGCTAGGTACAAAGAACGAGACGTCGTGATCTGGTTGGAAGAACCCCTTGGTACCTATACAGTAACTGTTGGCTGTGCTCCAAGCATTTTGAGACCAATCGGTTTGTAAACAGGCAGAAACAGCGACTGATTAAGTGGAATGCCATACCTACCCTTTTTGATGTCCCCAACCCACCGAAGCCAGTAGCTACAGCAAGGCGCCCTCTGAAGCGGAAACTGGAGCTTGGTGGTGATGACTTGGACACATCCATAAAGCTTGCATAAGGTAATTCATTTACACTTTGACCTGCCTTTCTAAGTTCTGTAGGTGTTTTGTTTTGTTTTGTTTTGTTTTGTTTTGTTTGGGGAGGGGTGGATACAAAAAAAGTAATATGGATATGATAGCCTTGGGGACCAAAATGACAGTTTTTGACCACAATGAACAGTTTGGGGGGAGGGGAGGGGAGAGGAAGGCAGTTTTAGATCATACAATTCTTTTTTGTGAGGGGGTTTGAGTCTAGGCCGCCCCGGGTCCCCCTGCCCCTCCCCCCCCCCCCCCCAAATCTCTCCCCAACTATGAATCAGACATACTTTAATGGGTTAAGTCATTCCAATAGTGCCTGTTCCCATTTCAGTTTCCTTAATACATGTAGCAACTGGGTGCATAGTACTTCCCCCACAATTGATACCATGATCAATACAAGTGAACGTTCATTTTCTTATTTCTATTTGATTCATCTTTATATAAATAACACCATGTGGGTACTTTTTCAGTAAAATTTAAACATCTTGGTACAACATTGATTAGTTTCAGTGTGGCCCCATAACAACAAAGACATGTATGCAAAATGAGAAACTTTCCAATAAAAAATTTGACTGATGAAAACGGATGGTTAAAAGAACGTGTTGATTGTCCATTTTGAAAAAAGGTAAATTCCATTTTATTACAAGGATGATCTTGGAGTGTCCTTGTTTAGCAGGCAGAAACTTTGCATTCACCCGTTTTCTCTTCAAAGTTTACCATTATATTTGTTAAGTTTCTAAATTCATTTTGGCAAACATTTTTTCTCTTTTAACCTCAGTTTCTGATGTAGCCCATGACCATCCTTATGGAAAGCATTGCACTGATGGAATTCCCACATCCCATGAAGAGCTTCCTCGACAGGGACAGCAGAGGCCAAGTAAGCAGAGCAGATCTCTACAGAAGGAACGGGTGAAAACAACCAGATTAAAGCAGAGGTCAAACGTCTTCAAACTATGCTCACTAAACTGACTGTATAGGTGGGAGGTGGGCAGAGCATAGGTGATATGGGTGCTACTCAGTACTTGAAAGAGCCATCATTGTCATTCTTTGCTTCACAGCTGAGGAATTCAAGTCAGCGTGTGAAGGCAAGAGGCAGGAGATGGTCATATGCTGACAAAGTAATTGCCTTGTCTCTTTACTATCATTCAAGGTCCTAGAGCATACCAATTATGTAGCAGAATATTCACACTTCCCTCTGTATCATCTCTACGAAAATGGTTACTTAATAGAATAATAGTGTTCAGATTCATCCAGGATTTTCCCCCACTGTTCTCAATGTGCTGAAACATAAAGTCTGTGGAATGAGTGACAGGGATAAGCTTTGTGTATATATTAACCTTTGATGAAATGAGTTTGCGAGCCCGTTTGTCCTACGATATTTCCTGTGACAGGGTTGAAGGATTTGAAGATTATGGGCTCCTTGCTAGGGCAACTAGAGTTGCTGACCATGCACTGGTTTATATAGTTAGAGGAATGTTTTCCAATTGGAAGCAACCAATCGGTTATTTTCTCTCAAGAGATGCTACACCAGCAAATACTTTAGAAGATCTACTTAGTGTTTGCATAACCTGAAAGAAATTGGATTAACCTCTAAATTGGTAGTGTGTGATCAAGGTTCTAGCAATGTAAATATGTACAAATCTCTCTATTTCTGCAGAAAAACCAAGTTTTGACTTGTAATTACTGGTATGGGCAACAGCTGTATCGAATTTAAAACTGTTGAAAAAAAAATCTGAGCCAGTACAGGCATTGAAAGGAGAAGGAATTTGTGAAGTTTGTTGGTAATGGACATACAGCCGCACATTGTTTCATTGAAATTATTTCCACTGAAATAATTAATGTGGGATTTTGAGAGTCTCCAGAGAGGTGATATTATATTTTGTTAAACAAATTTTCCTCCATAGACGCAGTCCTCTAATGTATTGTAATACAAACTGGTTGAATTGCACAAGACTTTGATGTTTTATTTGTGTCAATTTTCATACATTACCTGCCTGAAACACATCTACATGTATGTAAGAGTTTGTCATGCAGTACCACATACAGAAAAGCTTGAAACACTTGTGCATGGAATGACCTGACTTTGGTAACAATAAAACATTGAAATTAACTCATGTGTCGTTTTTTTGGTTATTTGTTTGTATGTCTTTCCTGTTTGTTGCAAAGAAACACCTTGATCAAAGTTGTCTGTTGAAAGGAAGGACACACCCAGGATTTGTAAATCCATCAAAAAGTTACAATAAATCTCAAAGATAACACGGAAAGCATATGGGGAGGAGGATAATGGCATATATCCAACATGTTATTAGGCAGGTTATCGAGCCACAGATTTTTAAACAGTACACTGCGCAACATGAAAATCATTTCAGGGGTTTGGGGATTTGTAATGAATTTTCGGCAAACCTCTCCAACATATTTATGCATACCCTTTCTTTCCACAAATTAATTAAATTAAATTTTTTGGGGGGGGGGGGGGGGGGGGGAGGCAATCGGGGACAGTTCCAGAATTTTTTGCAGAGGAAGGCCAGGCTTGACAGGGTTTTTATTCTTACCCGTAAAAGCAAAATTAAAAGCAAAACCAACCCCCCCCCCCAAAAAAAAATAAATAAATAAAACTAGAGGTTTTTCGTCAATATGACGAAAAAAGCTGCTCCTCAAGGGTGTTTATGATGTGCATCGTATAAATCTATATATACTAGCACACATACAAGTAAATATGGCTCAGGTGAAAGTGTGGCCACATCCCGATATTTAACCTAATCGGAACTGTATGTCTGTAGATTTAGGCCTTAGAAAAATCCGAGTTTAATGTGACGTCATATGACACGTGATGACGTCATCATTTCGTCAGTTCAATTTCCATCTATCACACATGATGGTCTGAGCACATACCCAGATTCAGCTTAATCGGACATGTAGTTCTAAAGATGTAGGCCTTAGAAAAATGCACCCTAAATGTGACGTCGTATGGCACGGGATGACGTCATCATTACGTCAGTTCAATTTTCATCTATCACACATGATGGTCTAGGCGCATCCCGAAATTCAATCCAATCGGTATAGTTCGCTAGATGTGGGCTTTAGAAAATTGCACCTTTAATGTGACGTTATATGGCACGTACTGATGTCATTACGTCAGTTTAATTTTTCTGTGTAACACATGATGGTCTGGGCACATCCCGAGATTTAACCCAATCGGACCTGTAGTTCTAAAGATTTAGGCCTTAGAAAAATGCACCTTTAATGTGACGTCATATATCACGTGATGACGTCATCATTTCGTCAGTTTAGTTTGCATCTATCACACATCATGGTCTTAGCACATACCGAAATTCAGCCCAATCGGACCTGTAATTCTGTAGATGTAGGCCTTAAAAAATGCACCATTAATCACGTTGGAATTGTCTGAAATAATAGTCACGAGATGGCGCTATACACATTTCCAGCTCAGACACTTTAGCAGAATATCTAAATTCCACCTCTCATTCTTGGAAATTCTGCAACCGCTAAGGTTGTCTGCTGCCCTCAACACATTGGTAGATTTGCCCTAACGTGCGGGATGAATTAGACTACTTCCCGCACCATACGTTATATCCTAATCCTGTATTAGAAGTCCGAAGGACAAAGGAAGGACCGATAACGAGTCTAAATCAGTCTGCACATAAATTCACAACGCGCTACAAAATACCCACGGTTATCGCCTTCCCAGAATTCTTATGTTATCTTATTGCTTTTCGCTAAATTTTGAAATGGGCCTTATTTCACACTGGAATGAGCCACGATCATTTCCGCCTGCAGTAAGGTCGACCAAAATACAATGTATGAATTGTCTTATGCTTGCTATCATAGGAGGTTGCTAAACACGCAAAATCGTGCTTTAAGTTAATGGCCTCCAGATGACGTCATGATGACGTCACGAACATTTTACTCAAACAGAAACATCTTTGCCGCCCAACTAATACTTTGCAATAGATATAAACTTCACATCTCTAATGGTTTTTCAGATATTGAGCCTGCAAGCGTGGAAAATTAAATATTCATGAGGCCACAATTTGAAAACTACTGACGTCATCATGACGTCATTGCTTTAGGACCATCTACGCTATATGGTCTTTGTTGTGACAACTCAAGGGGACAATACGAGCTTTAATAGTATGAAATTAGGTGGAAAAGGGAGTTGTGTACAAAACCTATGGCAAAAAGGGCAGAAGAAAAAAAAAAAAAATCTTAACGAAAACAATAGCTGCTCCGCAGCGCTTCGCGCCGGAGCAGCTAATAAAACAAACCAAAACAAAAACTGAACAAATGCAGGCCGCTAATCTTTTTTAACCCAGGAAAAATTTAGGGAAAACAAACCCAAAACAGCGCCTAATATTTCAAACCTCTGGAAGCGCTAAAGTTAAAAAAAATTGATCCTTTTTTCTTAAATTCATTAACAAAAAATGTTTGATTTTCAGAAAATCTTTCACATACAGGGGTCATAAATGTGACATGTACCGCGCTGGAGCATGCATGCACAGTGCGCATTGCATTGTTTACATCCGGGTATTTTGTCTAGCGTTGCTTGCTCGAATGGCGCCCATACCCACCCATGGCGATTACAACGCAATGCGCGTATTCGCCATGCAGTTACCCATCTTGCGCCGCTACGCGGCGCTATAGGGATTTTTCGAAACGCTGGCTTCGGCTTGGCTTCGGCTTAGTCTCCGATTTCTGAATATCTGAGAAGCAAACAAAATGTAAGTATTCTAATTTTTACTTTCATCATCAACCGAATGAATGTTCCTGAAGCAGAACATGTACCAAAATTTAGAATATTTTCATTTGGTTTGCTTCTCAGTTATTTATTAGTCGGAGACGAAGCCAAGCCGAAGCCAGCGTTTCGAAAACCCCCATAGTATCTTTGGTTACAACTTACAAGGGATTGTGGGAAGGAAATGCAAAAAAATTGCTCCTGTTTTCTTCCCACAATCCTTGTGACCTCTCAACCAGGCAGTATTTGCGATAAGGTCTATAGGTTTGTGGACAAATTACATGGTTTGTTTGTCATCCAAACCCACAATCATGCATTGAGAATTTATGCGGGATGATACTAGGCTACCTAGGGGACAGGTCCGACTCTGAGTTATGACATAGACCTTATTAAAAATACCACTTGGTTGCGACGTTACAATGGTAAAAATGCATTGTGGGAAGGAAACAGGTAGAAGTAAAAACAGTGGTTTACCTAAATGATAATTTTCCAGTTCTGCCCACTCGTCGTCATTCGCCATGTTGTCGGAAGGCACTGTTTCAGAACCACCAAAACGACATCGTCATGTATTACTGAAAGCGCACTGGGCCTTACTGAATAGGCACAAAGCTTTATTGAATAGGCACAAGGCGTGACGATGTCATTTTGGTTGGTCTTTTTAAGTGCTTATAAAACG
Source organism: Hippasteria phrygiana (assembly GCA_037893225.1). Taxonomy (NCBI): domain Eukaryota; kingdom Metazoa; phylum Echinodermata; class Asteroidea; order Valvatida; family Goniasteridae; genus Hippasteria; species Hippasteria phrygiana. The sequence continues at coordinate 102,813 of JAZGUH010000511.1, read as the reverse complement.
GTTACAGATGCTGTGTTCATGCTTTGGGGGCGTGATGGCACATTCCACAAAAAAACGACCGACGATAAGTTTTAATTTCTGAATTGGGAGCGGGAAGCTCCTAGTCGTACGGTGACAATCTTCGCTCGTGGCACATTATAAAGGCAGACAACATAGATTGCAGAGTGTCAGTGCTTCTTTTTGTCCAAAATTACAGTCTAATTCGACTAAATTATAATTTTCAGTCAGAGCACGGACATAATACATGTCTAGCACTAGCAGCTTTAAGTGATACATTTCAGAACTGAAGGCTTGATTTAGAAGGTGTTTTGGCGAGTCTAATTTCTGTCGTACCACAGATCGTATACAGATTCATTATTATTAGACTTTTTGCTCTTTTCAGATGTGTTCGAATACACCAAGAATCCCTACAAGGTTGAGTTCACCACGCAGATTGGATTCGGGGACTCAAAGGCAGTTTTCGTTCAGGGTGTGTCTCGTTTCTGACTTTAACACCAAAAAGAGAGCCCCCAGCTACGCCGCTGGGCTTGAGTGAAGTTTTGATGTGATCGAGCTCTTGTTCAAGGCTTGCCTGGTCGCATATAAATGACAATTTTGACAATGTCCAAAATAGGATAGAGCACTTGTACGGTAACCCGGAGATCGCAGGTCTATATCCTACTCTAGTCAATATCTTTGTTAAATTGTAATATCATTTTGTTCTTCATTTCAGACAACTCATCTGAGCAGTTTCATTTTTGCACTGAGGTCACCATGTCCATGGGCGTCGCTCATGATTTTAAATGGAATCTGTGCATGGAGAATGATTTCTCTGGGCTGACTATACCAGCTGAATGTGTCACGCCTTTGGCAGTGTCCAGAGCGAATGGCATCGTAAGTGACCAGGAGCTTGATGGTCAACAAGTCTTGTACTGTCTGCCTTCCTAATTTTGCTCTTTATCAGTGCAGTTAGGCCCTATAGTGCTATTACGAACACCTTCGTATAATGCATCACATGTTGCCACTTTCTCTACTTTATTTGATGGTATAACATTGTGAGTTTGTAAAATTACAAAATAATTGGTTGTAAATTTAGTCGATGTGTAATGGATATCCTTTGTGAAACTATTTTTCAAATTGTTTTTCCCTCAAGAAATCAAGGATTTAAGGAAACTTCACATTTAGAAAAGGACACACCGCTTTCGCTCAATTGTTATATTATTCTTTAAATAATTAATAAACTGTGAACAATTGAAAATATTTATTCTATAAATACCAGTTGTAAACGTGTTCTCTATATTTTGTGGTTCTTTTATTAATAATTAATAAATAATAATTAATTCAATTTGAAAAAGAGTAGCCATGGCATCTGTCGTTTTTCGTGCCAGTGGTCTTTTTTATGGTTTACGTTTATTTCTCACGGTGTGCGTTTTCTTCTGTCGACTTGGAACAGGTTAAAATAAACGAGAATACATTTTGCAACTTCACTTTCCCATTCTCGAATCCCTTTGATATAAGTTCATACAACTTGCATTTTGCACGGGTAATAACACAATCTATTGCAAGCAACATAGTTCTTTTAATATTAATTGGCTGGCAAAAACTGGTCACCATAATGTCATTTGTGACCGAGTATAGGCCTATTCGGGTGAAGACCGTTTATGCGTACTTCAAATTAACATAAGGACGATGAATTATTAACAAAAATACATTTTTTGTATTAACAACAACAAGAATAACGAGAGATGTGTGACTGTTGATGAACAGTACACATAGCTTTTCCGCTCTGCATTTTTTTTTTTTTTTACATGAAAGGAATTAAGGAATAAAGAATAAGTTTAAAGAGTGAAAGTATTAAGAGTGAAAGTATAATAAAGGTTGCATGAAATATACCTTAGATTTGTAGATATGTTTTCTTTGCGATTATAAGTATCGCACTTTGATGTGTTTTGGTTCATGTTGGTTCACGTCATTATGGTCTTAATTTGGAGAATTAAAAACACAGAATTTAAAAAGGGAATCATTTACAACTCTATTTGTGGGGTTAGCACTGTACATTGTGTACAAATGATGTATGTGCGCGATGCGCGGATGTTCGAGTGGCCAATTTGTTTCTCTAGGAAGGTTAGGGGCAATTACCATAAATGGGCGTATCTAGACCGCTATTACGATCAAGCATATTCATGATTAAGTTAATTTATATAACAAGCATCGCACGCATTATTCAGACAGCTATATAAGGTTGAAGTAAAAATATTTTGTCTAGCTACTGTTGTGGCTATATTGGTAGAGCACTGAAAGCTTTAGACTACAGAGGCCTGGGTTCGAATCCTCTGCCCGATCTATATTTCAAGGGAAAACACAACGTCTATTTATGACAATTGACCCTAACTTATCTCACTTCCGTTTTGGACCGGAAGGAAGGGTCACGTGAATTTGCACGTAATATAAAAAATGAAGACCCTGGATTATTCTATCGGTTCCCGTAAAAATCAAAATCAGATCTCTCTCGATTGATTTTTATATTGATTTTCAAAGATTAAACTTTCAAGTTATAAGGCACTTCCGGTTTGGACCGGAAGGAAGGGTCACGTGACTTTGCACGTAATATAAAAAATGAAGACCCTGGATTATTCTATCGGTTCCCGTAAAAAGCAAAATCAGATCTCTCTCGATTGATTCTATATTGATTTTCAAAGATTAAACTTTCAAGTTGTAAGGCACTTCCGGTTTGGACCGGAAGGAAGGGTCACGTGACTTTGCACGTAATATAAAAAATGAAGACCCTGGATTATTCTATCAGTTGCCGTAAAAAGCAAAATCAGATCTCTCTCGATTGATTTTATATTGATTTTCAAAGATTAAACTTTCAAGTTATAAGGCACTTCCGGTTTAGACCGGAAGGAAGAGTCACGTGACTTTGCACGTAATATAAAAAAAGAAGACCCTGGATTATTCTATCAGTTGCCGTAAAAAGCAAAATCAGATCTCTCTCGATTGATTTTATATTGATTTTCAAAGATTAAACTTTCAAATTATAAGGCACTTCCGGTTTGGACCGGAAGGAAGGGTCACGTGACTTTGCACGTAATACAAAAAATGAAGATCCTGGATTATTCTATCAGTTCACATTAAAGCAAAATCAGATCTCTCACGGTTGATTTTATATTGATTTTCAAAAACTAAATCTAGAAATCTTTGGTTGCTTGTAATCTGATACTTGATGACGTCATCGTGACGTCATTATCGGAAAACTCGAGAGCTATGTAAACTATGCTATCTGAAGCAGAAATCTGCATTATATCTCCTGCGGTTGATTTTTCAGCAAATTTTTTAGGTTTAAAGGTCTTTTCATTGCAACTTCCGGTCTGGTGACGTCATCAATCTTTCTCCACCTCAACTTGTTCTTAGCGTGAAGCCGATTACATACATCAATTATAGAGTGATTTCAGCAAACTTCGCCACACACATCGACCGATTATTCATTTTAAGCATTTTTCAACTTGCCGCTAGAGGGCGCTCGAACATTTTATGACGTCACATGTAATTTTTTTGTGAAGTACAACCTAGTCGGAGACCAACATCGTTGAAAGCAAGTTCCCATCTTTTTCCACTTTCAAATGATGAGGCACTTCCGGTTTGGACCGGAAGGAAGGGTCACGTGATTTGACGCGCACGAGATAAAATAAAGATCCTGGATTATACTATCAATTCCCACAAAAATCAAGTTCCGGGCTCTCACGGTTGATTTTATATTGATTTTCAAAGATTAAATCTGCTAATCTTTAATTGCTTGTAATTTGATACATGATGACGTCATCATGACGTCAGAGTAATATGTACGAGTTCAGTACAGGGTCTGAGTGTATGCCAACTCTCATTAAGATTGAAGTTTGTTTAAGGGCAAAAGTGCCGATTAGAAAAAACGTGCATAAAGTTTATGGGGTTTTGGGGAGAAAAAGAAAAAGAAGACGAAGAAGAAGAAAAAAAAAAACCGGAACGAAAACAATACCTTTTCCGCAGGTATGCGGAAAAGCTAACTAGGACTCTATGTCTCTTCGCTGAACAGAACATAGGGCTTTTCCGCATTATTTTTGTATGATGTCACTGCGATTTTTGCGTGCTTGTGACAAGTCTGCCTGCCCACCAGGCTTCATGACAATTGGACCTACCAATTTACATGTGTTACAAAAAAATTATGCCTTTGATGACGTTATTATGATGGTGCACATCTTTTGCATTTTAATTTTACTGTAAAATCGTATGTTGACGTCATCATGACGTCACCTCAATGTTCATCTATAACACGAGCTACACTACCAACATACCAGGTTTGAAGGCAATCGGACGTACCGTTCTCTAGATATGGGCCCTTGAATAATGCACCTTTAAGATGACGTCACCTCGGATTTAACATGGTAGTAGCACTATCTACCTGCACAATAATTTTTATGACGATCGGACCTACCCTTATATGTGTTTCAAAAAAGCATATTTTTGATGACGTCATGGTGACGTCATACATTTTTTACATTGATGTGAAAGAATATAGAAGCTAACAAAGCTATTACAAAAAGAATTTTGAATTTAGCATGTTCTGTTGATGAGATATGGCTTTAAGAAACTTTAAAGTTCACAAACTTTAATATTACTATAAAATCGTATGATGACGTCATCATGACGTCACCTCAATTTTCATCTATAACACGAGCTAGCCTACCAACATACCTGGTTTGAAGGCAATTGGACCTACGGTTCTATAGATATGGGCCCTTGAAAAATGCACCTTTAAGATGACGTCACATGCCAAGTGATGACGTCATCACGACGTCACTCTTCGGCATACATTTTCAGCTAAGGGTCTCTGTTTGTGTTAAGCCTGATTAAGATCTGAGGTTGTTTAGTGACCAAAGTGGCTCTTACAAAATTCGTGTACAAAGTCTATGGGATTTGGGATAGAACTAAAAAAATCATAGAAAATCAGCCGATGACGTCATCATGACGTCACCTCGGATTTTACATGCTAGTACCACTATCTACATGCCCACTAATTTTTATGACGATCGGACGTACCCTTATATGTGTTTCAAAAAAGCACATTTTTGATGACGTCATGATGACATCACACATTTTCCCATTTATGCGAAAGAATATAGGAGCTAACAAAGCTATTACAAAAAGAATTTTGAATTTAGCATGTTATGTTGGTGAGATATGGCTTTAAGAAACTTTGAAGTTCAAAAACTTAACAATTACTATAAAATCGTATGATGACGTCATTATGACGTCACCTCAATTTTCATCTATAACACGAGCTACACTACCAACATACCAGGTTTGAAGGCAATCGGACCTACCGTTCTCTAGATATGGGCCCTTGAAAAACGCACCTTTAAGATGACGTCACTCTTCGACATACAATTTCAGCCTAGGGTCTATGTTTGAGGTAAGTTTTGTTAAGATCTGAGGTTTTTTAAGACCTAAAGTGCCGCGGACAAAATTCGTGTACAAAGTCTATGGGCTTTTGGTCAGAACTAAAAGAAGAAGAAGGAAGAAAAAAAAAAATCAGAACAAAAACAAGGCCTTTTCCGACTGACTCTGTCGGAAAAGCCAATTACAATACCACCTGGTAAAAATTCTAATAAATTATCGGTACCGTGTGCCTTTACGAAGAAGAGAAGTATTGTAATTTCAATTATAAGCTCGTATATACCAAATAATTCCTCACCACTGCCAGCTCAGACACATTCTATTATGATACCGTATTCACTAAGCATCAACCCAGGATACCTTAAACATGCGTCTGTGCTTTTTGGGCAAGGCAAATAAACACAAATAAATTTTCAAAACGAATTGATAATTTGTTAGCAGTAGTTTAGTTACGAGCTTTCCAAAGAATTTCACAAAACAATCAGCCCCTCACAAGTAACAGATGTGTTAAGTTTTGGATTTAGAATAAGAGCAATCTTTGCACATAGCACCTAAAATATATTCTTGGAAACCACACAGAGCACAGACTGTAGTAGGGGATTTTTTTCATTCAAGAATAGTTTTCTTCTACAATTCATTAGGGAAAATCCATACAAGTAACTTGCCGAAATGATCCCTGAATCGTAATCGCTGCAGCACTGGCAAGGCTGGTGCTCTACAAAACAATTACGTCGTGTCTCTCCAGATTACAGCTATGCATGTACATTTGATAAGATCCAGCACATCTCCAATTCATGTACATGAACAGTGTATGCCTGTATATATTGATGTTAACTTCCATTTATAACACAAATGTTTGAAGTACTTTGTCCAAATAACCTTTTTTATACATCAATATAATTCCATACAATTGTTGAAATTATACTTTAGGAGTTGGGAGTTTAGGAGTTGAGAGTTATATTCTATAATTCATAAATAAATTTAGTTTACTGTTTTGAGCCAGGAAAGCCTTTGGAATCTAGGCATTAAAAAAAAATATAACTAAAAATTAATGTTTTCCACTTGCAGCTAAGTTGACAAATATGAAATTTGTTTATGCAAAGATGAAGTAGATGGCATATTTTGGACAAAAACAATCGCCTATATTATTTTGTGCAGAAACATTTTATTGTAGATAGAAAGAATTCATGATTCCTAGAGATAACAAGAAATGTGCATTAAAACAAAGGTACATGTATATCCTTATATACTTCCATCAACAAACTGATTTCCCAGTGCCCAGACTGGCCGTTTGTGATATGAAGCTGTGCTTCTCAGTGTCTCAAACTAAAATAAATTATTCCACAAATAAACACAAGGTCTTCTACTAACACTACCAAAGTTACAACCCTATCAAATACTTGGATGGTGGATTGTAAGCTATTGCGTGTAGAGGCTAGCTGCAAATACAATGTCTCTTTTTATGAGCTGTGAAGCATCGTCCATCTTTTGGAAGAGACTAGGGTCACCAACAATGCGAGCTGCACTGCGGACGTCTCGACAGACTTCATCCAATCGCTGAATGGTCCGGACAATGATTCCCTCGGAAACGTCTGTCAGGTTGGTGATTTCAGCAAATGGCTGTTGTGAGAGAAAGACACATGAAGTAAGAACATTTTCTAAAACGGGACTTTTTACTTTGAAATCAATGTGGTCTACTTGTTGGGAGTATGATTTGTTTTCTTGTGGAATTCACTTCAAGAGAATGACTTCAAGTCAGAGTGAGTCTTCGTGATCTTGGACAAAGTACTTTAATTCTACCTACAATAACCATTTTGATTTGAAACCTACCATTCCTCTAGCCCACTCATACACAACTTGTGTTAGACCAAAGCGAAACTGTTTGATGTAATCTTCTATTGAGAGGTTGATGCCACACTCATGCTGGATCTCTGCAAGACGTTTAGCTTCAGCTTTGATCTTTGCCACTCCCTGAGTCAAAAAGAGAAATAAAGTGATTAAACATGATGAATAATTAGAGAAGTAAAAAGTATTACATAAGGCCTACAAATAGCAAAAAAATAAAATCAATACTAGGGGAGAAACACTGTTTTCCTTTGTATTTCTTTTACAAAATATGTTACTTGACACATTATATAGTTTGTACCATAATGCATTAGCAAACAATTAATTATTAATTGGTGGTGTAATTTTAAGTCATTTGCAGATAGGATTGACCCAAAAACTAATATAAACACGAACCATCAGGTGCCTAGAAATAATGTTTCTGAGATCTGGAAACTAATGCTTGATGGTGCCATTTTGTATGAACACAGAGGGATGATGATAAACACACTCCTTCACCTCTTTTAAGGAGGCAGTGAGTTCCGGTTCACTGCATCGTTTCTCCTGGAAGACCATACACGATAGAAGAGCTGCTATCTCTTCTGGTGGTAATCCAGTTAGGATGCTCTGGAATACCAGCTCAGTAATGATGAGCTCATGGTTACTAATCTCTCTGGCTACTCGACCCTTCAGCTGGATGGTGTTACAAGTGTCAATGTGACGCAGTTGTTGTAAAACCTGAGGGACACAGCAATGGAATTAAATTTAATTACACATCGTCCTGGGTTTAAGATATAATACTTTAAAATCAAATGAAGAATTGAGTGAGGTCTATGGAGTTACGATCCAAGTTCAGGAAAAATTACTGAACTTGAAATTTATATACATATATATCTGACTTTATAGGCAACCTCTCTTAATGTGTTATCACATTATGGTGTTGTTTTGAAATATTGGATTTATTCTTCAATCAGGCATGCAGTTTGCTAGTATGCAGCAACAACCATACTCGGACAACTACAAGGTAGTTACAGGAAGAATAGGAAGTTGATAGAATTGAATATCTCTCAGCTTTATCATATTGAAATACCTGTATTCTTTGATGGTACTCTGGGAGTAGATGAAGACTTTGGTCTGATAGCAAAAATCGTAGATGGTTGAAGTCTTCCTTAAGCTTCATGCGGTGACAAATCACTCCAAACTATGGTAAAATAAAAGAGAAGAATGACACTACACTCACCATCAACTGACATGTATTGTTAATGATATTCTAGTGAGGACAGAAAAGACATAGGGAACAATACTGTCCTTACGAGTATTTCTTTTGTCCGGAAGGTGTCTTCACACGTAAACGTGTGCTTAGTGGGGAGCGTACTATTGTATGTGCCTATAAATTGTTGCCCCTCCATCCATCCCTACTACTTCCCTAATTGCCCGGCAGACATCGCAAAGTTTCAGCCAAAAGTATATCCTACCTATCTGTCTTAAACATATACCAAATCTGCCATACACCTTGCATAGGCCAAGGAGTGAGATTATAAATAAATATCAGAGAGCCTGGACAAGGCAAATCTGTCTGGACTATGAATAAGGCAGGGCTGCACCATGGATTGCAAGGCCAAGCAAATTTTATTGGCATTTGTGTGAATATGCTTTAAGGTTGACATGCTTATTGGTGACTAGTATCCTTAATTTCCAAGCCAATATTACCTCGGTTAACACCAAGCCAGTCTTGATTGAGAATTAATGTACACAACTTTCTTATTTTCACTTACATGCTCTAGAAAGTTTGGGCAATTGAGACAGCCGAACTGGTCCAAGAGGCTTTCTAGGGTTGCACACTCTCTGAACTTCTCTACTTGGTCCAGTTCCCGTAGATGTAGATCTTTGACTGGGTCCAGGGCTGCTAGACCATCTGCATTAGCCTCGGTAATCCGTAGAAGCTCCTGAGTAGCTACGCTGGTGGACTGGCCTGGAGGATTATCCCTAAGGGTGCATCAAAGAATGGTCGGTTTACTGCTCTGTTACTTGCCTTTTGCTTCAGGTGTTTGTTTTTTTGGAGTGGGGGTGTTGGGGTGGTGGGGGGGGGGGTGGATTGGGAAGTATGCCCATGCTCTTTAGTGGGGAAAGTAAAAAATAGAAGCATATTTTAGGAGGTGGGGAGCTGGCATCACCGCCAGTCCACTCATGAACTACACAAGTTCACTTTGCACTAAAAAAAACACATTTGACAAAGATAATCTATTCACCTAAATCTTGGCATCTGTCTCTTCTTGAAATCATCTGTGATCTTATCACTAGCCACCTTTATAGTCACTGTTGTCACAGTTCCGATATCCTCACCAAGTAGGTCCAATACTTCATGACCACAAGATCCATCTGGCCGGAACAACGGCTCCTTACGTAGTGGTTCCACATGATACTTGCTAGTATTTGCTGGTGTATTTTGGGTACCTGTGTCCATCTGATTGCAGAGGACTAGCGTTTTGAATGTTCTTTCTTTGCTAGCTGTGGAGGAGCCGAGGATTACACCCAGGGCATTGCGATGTTTCTTGCTGCAGACGACCACAACTCGTCCAGGGGAAAGGGCTTTTACTCCAAGAGGATGTGATGCGATCATTTTCTAGTTAAAAACCATTTCAAATTCATAGTTTTATTTTTAATCTAGTAATTATAAGCCATTAAGGCAACAGAAGCATGCAACTCTTTAGCCAAGTTCCATCCTAAACCTTAGAAGTTACTTGCAAGTAAGGTAATACAACTCCAAATCCTCATGACACACATAGCAGGCACCACCCCCAGCCTACAGACATACTTACCCTTAGTTCAATCCTGAGACTGTGAAGCTGCTTGCATGTTTGGTAGTACAGCTCTAAATCCTCATGACACATGTAGCAGTTCAGTTCCCTCACATGCCCCATTTCTTCCTGCACGGCTCGTAGTCTTGTTTCATACTCCTTGGTGTCTTTCCTGGTGTTGGATTCAGAGAAGCTACGCTTCATCATGTCCTCCACTCTCAGCTCTTCCACACACAGGAGGTTTAGGATCATGGGGTATGTCAAACGGAATTGGGATTCCAGTTGGGTTGGTTTACCCTGATTGATACAAAAAGGAAAATGGTTGCTAATTGGCAAAGTATTACAGACTTCTCAAGTGGGGTTTTGAACCAGAACATCATACTTTTCAAGATTTTCAAAATGAACAAAGAAAACTGGCAGTACCAGGATTCGAACCTGTGACCTCCGGAATACCGTACCAGCATTCTACCAACTGAGCTCTCTTGCCCTATGTTGGTGGTCTCCCAAATTGTCAGTTTTCTCTGATCAGGGGGTGCTAGTCAGAACTCATAAACCCAGAATGCCGTATCAGCCTTACGGTTTGTTTGACAAATTCAAGATCACAGCATAGGTCAGATGGAAATTGAGAGGTCAGATGGAAATTGAGAGTCCAGCTGGGTTGGTTTACCCCGATTGATAGCAACAAGAAACTACTTAATGACTGGTAACAATTCAAGGACTACTCTGGGGAGTTTCGAACCCAAACATTTCACTTGTTTGTTCAGAGGTCTTTATCCTCCCAATCAGGATTACTGTTGCTACTGCACCTCCACCAAACTGGAGAATGTAATACATTTTTATAAACACACTTCTACATTGTACTACCATCCAGAGGTCTTTTGATTCCAGTGAATTATGCTGGTGCAGGAGGTTACACTTTAAATCCAGAAAAACAAATAGTACTCAGTTTAAAAGCAACATCTATACTGTCAACTTTGAGCTTACATATTTTATCATTTTTCTTAATTGAAACAGCCGTTTTGTATCTGGATAAAATCACTTCTGCTCATTAAATAACCCCTGCAAATTGAAATAATTTATTCAATGTTACCAGCATCATCTTATGTAGCTCAGCTGATTCGGGTACATCCCCTTTACAAAGTATGATGACCATTCCGGTAGTGTCTAGGCCACGTCTACCAGCTCGACCAGCCATCTGTACATACTCCCCGGCTAATAGGGTACGCATGTTTGTACCATCAAATTTCCGGATAGAGTCAAAGAGAACTGTCCTGGCTGGCATGTTGACACCCATGGCAAATGTCTCAGTGGCAAACAGCAACTACAACAGGTTTACAGGATGAATGACCAATGACTACAGCTGAGCAATGTACACGAATAAACTAATTAAAGCAGTTTATCATTGAAAGGTGAAAATGAAGTTTGTAGACTTGTGTATTAAGCGATGCATGCATGACTTCAGCCCAAATAGTTTCAACTCAATTCCAAACTAGTGCAGATGTTACAATGCTTAATTAGCACTCAAGAAACATACGACAGCTCTTTGGTTCCCTCTGTCACCCGGATTCTAATAACCTGAGAGTGATGATGAGCTTACTTTGACCAGGCCTCGTTGAAACAACATCTCAATCATCTCCTTGAGAATTGGCAGAATACCGCTATGATGCACAGCGATGCCTCGCTTAAGTAAATCACGCATGTGAAGAACCTGGTAAAAATTGTAGTTTATACAAATAGAAAAACAAAAAAAAACACATTAGAAAACGATTCAAACAGGTTTGACTGGGATTCACTCGCGAGGTCTGGTAACTCCAACTTAAGTCTTCAAAAACCTGTCAGTATCTTAGCTGTGTGAAAATTATAACACTTATACGGATTAATTTCTTAACTATCCTGGGTTGCACGATCAGTGCATTAGCACTGTTCTCCCATAGGTTCCAGCTTTTTGAATTCAGAGATGACAAAGAAAGATTAGTTATAGTAGCAGGGGAAAAATCCCAGAGAAGACTTATTCCTGGAGATAAACAAACACTCAGGTGGGTACTGAAACCCAATCCACATAGTGCACCTGGACAGGAATCAAACTGGGGTCACCTAAGGAAAGAACCACTGTACGAACCCGACATTCCACATTTCAGGCTTACTATTTCTTACCTGTGGCAACATTCGATCACTTCCCTTCAACCGTTCAATGCATTTCTTTGCAAAGACATGAATTTCACTCTTTTCATTGGTCGTAGTTAGGTCAAGGGTTGTCAGCATACCGGCGTTCTCATCACATCGCTTCTTGGAAAAGGTGAACACTACAACTGGAAGCTGTTCTTTCTTGCGCAGCATTTCAACGACAGAGAGGTACACACCTTTATCCTGCCAATGAAATGACACAATTACATTATGAATCGATGAAAACTAGGGAAAATGCTTTGGTTCTCAGTTGTATTTGATTTGTTTTAAATCAAGCTGACCAACTGATTTCCTTAAGCAAAATGGAGGAAAGTTGTTAGTAAAACAATTTATGCATGATTTTTAAAGTTTCGCCCAAGTGGTCATATTTTAACAAGGGGTTATTAACTCTGACTGATCGCGACCTTTGCGTGGACCCCATCTACCCCTCTCCCTGATCCTTTTTTACCCCTTTGTGTGCACTTTGTCTACCCCTCTCCCTGATCCCTTCTTACCCCTTTGTGTGCACCCTGTCTACCCCCTTCCTGATCCCTTCTTACCCCTTTGTGTGCACCCTGTCTACCCCCTTCTTAGCCCTTTGTGTGCACCCTGTCTACCCCCTTCCTGATCCCTTCTTAGCCCTTTGTGTGCATCCTGTCTACCCCCTTCCTGATCCCTTCTTAGCCCTTTGTGTGTACCCTGTCTACCCCTTCCTGATCCCTTTCTTACCCCTTTGTGTGCACCCTGTCTACCCCCTTCCTGATCCCTTCTTAGCCCTTTGTGTGTACCCTGTCTACCCCTTCCTGATCCCTTTCTTACCCCTTTGTGTGGACCCTGTCTTGCTCCTTTAGCTCCATAAGATGCAGATGCTTTACTCTCCCGATCCTTCTTGGCATCCATAGCTTTGTGGTAGCTGGAGTAAAGTCAACAGAAAATGTATTAATGTTTGGTACAAAACTGACAAAATTCAACCAAGTTTTAAACAGTTCCTAGGTCCAACTGAGATCCTAATCAGAATTTAATGATCTATTTAACATGCCCACCTCCAGTTCTAAATCACAAGTTTATACACACTCCAGCACACTTTTATTAGCATTCATAAACACTTTTTTCCTTAAAAGTGTAAAAAAAAGCTTTGAAAGGCAAAACAAATTAACTGCAAATGACATTAGTGTCATTATTACAGTAAAAACGACATCACTGGGGCTAGACTGGTTTCAGATTCCTCCATTTGTCACATCTGCATGTGCGTCACAGGTAAGTTTACATTCAAGGTACACGTGCATTTTGCCAAGTTGTAGGGTAATATTAACGTTTGACACTACATGCTTATTCATGTTAAAGGGCCACATTTTACTTGGCTGGTTTTAAACAACTCTCAGCCGGTTTTAAACAACTCTCAGCCATTTTTAAACAAAGGTTTTAAACACGTGACAGGTTCTCAACCAGTAGGAATAGTTAAACTCTCCCAGGTGTTTATGAATAAACCTTACAAGCTTCCTCCACCATACATTACATGGATAACTCATCATGACATTGCTGATATAATCCCCTCGCTTAACAAAAAAACAAACAACCCTGGCATTTTACTTACCCTAAGGTCAGAAATTTCTTTGTAGAATCCACAATTAGGAACAACTCATTACTAGTCTTGGTGCTGTTTCCTGTGTACAGAAAATGCTCCAATGGGACAGGCCGTTTCAATGTACTGATCACGTAAATCTTTCGCCTTTTGATCCGTCTATAATAAGGAAAGAGTTTAAAGCCCATTAAAATTTTCTAAGATAATCATTGCATAATTTGACAAAAATTCCATGACATGGACAACAACCTGTTAAAGATTTTTGGAATACATTTCAGAGATATAATTGCAGCCTATCATGAAAAGTCCATAATGTATATTCTCATGAATGTGTATCTCTCCATTTCCGCACCAAAATGTTCATGATCCAGTAGCCAAAATCTTGCCAAAACCGATAGTATTGGTGATCTTATAGCAGATCCCAAGAACCCATATTGTCTTTTGGCTTTTACCTTTTAAGGAAACAAAAGTACACAAATGTAAAGGAAAGTCTAAAGCAAACTATGGTTATCCAAAATACTGACTTGAATTATGGAAGGATGTGTGACTTACCCAACCCAATCAGCAAACTCCATTGTGTTTGGTACTGTAGCACTCAGCAGGATTATCTTGACATGAGCTGGTAACATGATCAAGACCTCTTCCCATACAACTCCTCTCTATCAACAAATGTCATCACATGAATAAGCCTCTACATAACATACACAAAATATACAACACCAAGAAGAATACAGTGTTCATTACAGTTATGGTACATAGTCACTAAAGACAAATATTTACAATGCAATGAATGTATGAATGAAAAGTTTGCGGAAACACCATCTAGATCCAGATCCACACCCAAGTATGCTGGCCATACAAAATTTTCAGACCACAAAGACCAAAAGGTTACATCAAAGCAACATGTAGATAGTTGTCGGAATGTGAATCCAGAACCTGAATGTTAAGCAACATAAACCTGAGTCAGAAGAGCTTTGTGTACACGTAAACAGACAGACATACCTCTGAGTCGTTGATGTAATGTACTTCATCAAAGATGACCCATTCTAAATCACGTATGATATCTGAGCCGTTGTACAGCATAGATCTAAAACATATAAAACAACAACACATTATGACAGATTTCACCAATGACAGTACAGCCGGCTGCAGCCTTATCTATTTGTTTAAATTAATTTAGACTATTATGCAGCTTTTTTTCTCTTCTGCTTTAACCAAGTCTATCATGGAAAAATCTGTTTTGATTGGAAAGCCTGCACTCAGTGAAATGAAGTCTCCAAAGATCTATTTACACATCATACACACTCACCTTAGAATCTCTGTGGTCATGATCAAACAGGAGGAATCCGTTTTGATTTGGACATCTCCAGTCAAAAGACCGACATCCCCAAAACTGTCTTTGAAGTCTCGGAACTTCTGATTGGACAAGGCCTTGATTGGTGAAGTGTAGACGGTTCTGCAGGTCGGTCAGATAAAAAGTTTTGGAATTGAAAAGTTTATACCTCTAATATGACTTGATTGCTTGGTATAATAACCCAATGATAACTGCTTTAATTGCTCAATGGTCAAAGATTGCTATTTTTAATGGTGATTTGAAAATACATGTACCATAGTTTCAGCTGAATAAAAACTAACAAGACTTTTTATAGTCTGTTGCTGTTTGCAAAATAAGTTTCCTTAGATAAAAAAAAAGAAAATATTGATTTAAAACAAGTTCACAAAGTGTCACTGTCAACAAATCAATCTCCTTTGTACAATCCTTTGTACAATCCTTTGTACAATCAGTAACAAAACTCTCCCGATTAAAATAAAAAGAATACCTTAAAACTGACATCAAGTTAATAATAATGATTTTTTTCTTACTTTGTGAGATGTTTGAGAGACAATGCTATGGCGTACTCAGCTACAGCTGTTTTACCAGCTGAGGTGTGTGCCGCTACAAAAACACAGTCATGGCTCTCCAAATGGATGACAGCTTGTTTCTGGAACACATCCAGCTCAAAGGGCCACTAGTAAGGGGACAAATTGGCCACTTGTAGAAATGTCAATGTTGTCATACTCACATAAATGCAGTGATGTCATATAAAAAATAATGAATGGCAGCACACAATTAAAAACGTGGCTTTCACAAATACACTGAAATAAGAAAGTGAAAAAACAAGCATTGTTATGTCATTTTATTTTATTTCATACCAGAAATGTTTGAGCAGGAACATTTCTGCTTTTGCAAAAGTTGTTACTTCATTGTAACAAGTCACAATTAGGTAAACCTTTGTGGTACAAGTGCACCACAAAAAAAACACATGAGAACAAAAGTGTTTTGCTTGGTCAAGACTGGTCTTCACATCTCTATTCCCATTCATAAATTCTTTAAAAAATATATATGTAACAAAAATCCTCCCATCTTACAGCTTTGCAGCAATGTTTCTAGCTTACCTGTTTGGCCGGTGCTGGTACCCGTCTATGGAAGTCACTTACTGGGGATGAAACATCCACATTGACTGCCCATTGCTCCTTCGTCTGACCCGCATCCTCTTGTTTTGGTTGCTTGGTTAACTTCATCTCCTGTAAAGAAAGCAAAGAACACATCCCTTCAAGTTTCCCTGTACCTTAGGCATGGGTTATCCCCAGAATACCTTGGAACTGCGAACATTTTCAAAGTAACAAATTCAGTGTGCACAAGGTGAATATCATGTATAATTATACCTCATACATATTCACAAGTGAGAGCTGAATTCCAACTGGTCAATTCGCCATCATGTGCCAGCAGATGTTTCAGCTAACTACTCGTGCGTACATGGGGATGACAAACTAGTTTCCCTGGCTTCGCCTTCGGAACTAGTTTGTCAACTTCTAATACCTCAGGGAGTTAATATCAGCTATCCACCTTCACCATGTTATATTTGTATAATGTAGACTTAATCAATGAACAGACTGAATTTCTGTCTGAGACCCAACTGACTGTACTTACCTTTGGTAACATCTTCTCTAAACTCTCAGCTGCTTCCTTGCTTGTCTCATCTGTTTCCTTTTGTACATCTCCGTCTTTATCTTCCTTCCTCACATCATCGCCAACATCTTCACTTTCCTCCTCATTGTCAGAGAATGCAAACTCATTATCATCGTCTATTATCATGAGGTCAGTCAATTTCAGTATGTGAGATACTGGTCTTAATGGCACTGTTTTATTGGGCTGTGTTTGTTTGGATTTATCTACAGCGGTTGCTGGCTTGCTCTCAAATGTTATACCATTGGCCAATCCGGGTGGTGTGCAGAGAAGATCTACATGTATATAGAATGAACGATTGTAGTGAAAAATGCTGGTCTTCATTTAGCAACATGCTCTCAAGTAGCAGAGAGCAAATTGGAGTTGAAATAACTTGATAGGATCTTGAGTAGTTTATGATGTATCTACAATGTTTGTTGAATATTTTAAAAAAGCTAGCTTACATCGCAAAATGCCGCACCAAACTGCAGTGAGTTGTTGGTAACCCCTGACAAGAAACCTACAATCTCAAGAAGCCATTTTTTTCCTTGAAATTGTCTATGCATTCAGTGCAAGGTTGGAAATAAACAATATAATTCCAGCAACAAACTTCAGTTGGGCACATAGATTTAATTTACAACAGGAATGGCCCGTTTCTGACTGCACCACAATAATCATTCATGTACATAGATAATCTAAGCTGCATGCTCCTCCTGAAAGGAGGCTAGGTGGACAAGTTTTTAATTTTACCATTCTCAAAGTCAATTTCCTGATCGGTCTCCTCTCTTAATTGAATGGTCTCTGCCGATGGCTCATCCATACCACCAGGCCAGAAGGGAAAGTTTGTGGAACTACCACGCACGGACTGGGTAGGTGGACCTGGCTGGCGCTGGAGGGACAAGGAGTTTTTGGCTGTGGAAGCTTTGCATTCCATTTGGACCTGGTGGAGTACAAAGTCAGTAGTTTCACTATCAACATAATGCTGAAGGATTGCCTTAAAACTAATATCCTAGACATGCTTTGTAATCAGAGTACATTCTCATGTTGTTTTAAGTAACTGAAAGACTCTTCAATTATCACCACACAGCAATCATTAGATTTTTCAAACACAAAATTCAATTTTTTTTGTCACAACAGAAAATTATGAACATTATGTTCTCATCTGTCAATATTCAAAACATGACAACCCAAAGATTGCATCTATTCAGGAATTTATGTAACTGGCCTATGGCTTGTTAGGGAACTTTATGTTTTTGGGACCGCAATGGAAATAATTTTTTTTAAAACTTTTTTGCGTTATCCCTGCTTTTTCCACAGTATGGGGGATTCTCTGTTTAATTGTTTGATTTTATAGTTTTAGATAATTAACTAATTTATATCATTTCTATATGTGGAAATTGCGAATAAATCAAATCAAAATCAAATCAAAATGTATTCTGATGTTGAGTAGTAACCAATTAAGCACGGTTCCTTGACGAATTTGTTTGGAAGGCAACAATTGGTGAAATCTAATGTTTGAATATTTTGGTAACATTTTTTAACTTTCCGATTTTCAATAGATTAAAACAAAAATTGCCATTGTCAACACTTTTTCAACAACTTCTGATAAGTAATGACAGCCATTTTCTTTTTGGGGGGGGGGGGGGGCAGAGGGGTGGGCATCTGTTTTTTCAGATGTCCAACGGCCCTGAAGTATACCCATAAAACTATGCCTAGAAATAACACTTCACACATCAGCAGCATTTGGAAATTTAAGAATATTATTTACCTCTTTAAATCCAGTCAATTCTCCTGTAGTTGGATGTCTCTCCACCTGCAGTGTTGTTTGTACAGGGCATGATGGTACCTCATATAGACTACTCAGGTCTGCTTTATGTGGCCAAAACCTTGAATTAAAAAGATATGCGAATAACCCTTGCTTAAAAAATAAGAATGTGTGGAAAAATTGTAAATTAGATTAAAACTGTAAAACCACCATAGACTAAAAGTCAAGGACAGGTACCCTGCCTTCCACTAGGCACCCCTTGTAACCACACACAATGGTTTGAAACAGCATCTGTCTTGCTCCAATAGGAGCATCCCATAAAATTATTCTCATATCTTAAACAAAAACAAGGTAAACAAGCTTATCAGAGTACAGATAATTATGCAAGTTTCAATATTCAAGGAATAAAATTCAAGGAATAACATTCAATGAATGTGAAAATATTGCAACTTTACCTCTGAGCAGTTTTAATATCATGAATTGGTAGCTGTTCTGGTCTGTCCAAAAATTGTATCGTCTTGGTTCTAAAATCTTGTAGAACTGGCGGCAAGCCATTTGGAAGCTGTGAAACAGATCAACAACAGGAAAAACGTTCTTTTTCAGTTTGGCTCAAAATAAATGTGTTATTCTATCACCCATCCTTTAGTCATTTTCCAATGTTGAATTTTCAACTTGAAAAACCATAAGCACAAAACCAAAACCTTACTTAACCCTTTAAAGCCGGATGAAAGCAATAGCCGCAAAACAAATTGCTACTACGCCGGATGACGTACACACGCCATTTTCTGCAGTTTCAATCCATTGTTGGATTATTGTGTATATTACGCTTGGCTGCACAAGCACATTGTGTCTGTTTCGTTTGGCTGCAAAAGCCGGCCCGACACCCCGGTGCCTCACTGTAAATAACCGTAGTCAATGGGTTAAGTTGTAGATGCACTCACACTTATCAGAAATCTACTGCAGCACTAATGCTAATGACAAAATTCTTTACTTGGCAAAAACAGCTACAATTTCCTAAAAGACATTACACTTTTACATTTTCTTCAGCAGCTGAATATTTAAAGTTTGGTACCAATCACCCAATATTTGCAAAAACCTAATTGTCAGGAATACAACACACAAAATTTGAAACTGACATTAATTCAATTTTAAAATGTCAAATTTTGGATCTACATTAATGGAAATTGGTTCTGTGTGCAGTGTTCTCCACGAGGGATTTTAGCAGGGCGGGCCGCCCTGCCAAAATTGTATGCCGCCCCGCTAAAGTTTTACCGCCCCGCTAAAATTTTCACCGGCCTGCTATTATTTTTCCATTGGATTTCCCCCATTCTCCACCGTCTTCACAGTTTATCTAAGTACAAAGAAGTTTTCAAAGTGAACAAAGAAACTGGCAGGAGCGGGATTCGAACCTGCGACCTCCGGGTTACCGTACCGGCGCTCTACCAACTGAGCTATCTTGCCCTATGTTGGCGGTTTCCCAAATTGTCAGTATCTTTGTTCGGGTGGGCGCTAGTCAGAAGTCATAAACCCAGAATGCCGTATAGCCAGGGATCACACCCAAAGAAGTTTACCGCACTCTGTGGAACAAACATGAAGAGTTTGCCAGCATTAACATTCAGCAGTATTGCAGTAGCGTTTATAGTAATCTAACAGATCTGGAGGCAACGTATGCAACATATTATGCATTCACATCATAAAACTATACACGTAATATTATTCTGGACTTGTTGCAATCTCCCTGGTAATATCATTTTCACTTTGTCGCCTCGAGAACCAGTTTACCTAAATTACCATGTTCCGTAACACTTGAGGGCGTCTTTTTCTCTAGGAAAATACCGGCCGGCTTAACTCTGAACCCCTATTCTTGGTTCCAAGACGTCCTTAGCGCGGTGTGATGTACAGCGCCCTCTAGCTACACACACACACATGCCAAGGCCAAATCGGTCTTAGCGATTTGGCCGTGGCGTGTGTGTGTAGCGAGAGGGCGCTGTCGGCCGGCCGTGCGCGCTATTTGTCGCACAGCTAAGGACGTCTTGCAACCAAGACTACTGAACCCCCTGCTCGGTGATGAGTTCCACTCAGTAAAAAAGAATTGCCCCCGAAAAAAAATAAACTTTTGATGACCAAATTAAACCCCCTCCCCCTAAAAATCTTGTCTTCATTGCAAGTTGTAAACACGAGCAAATTTGATTCAAAGAGTCAGAAGAAAGTGGCCAGGAAATGCCTCAGATTGCACCACAGAGCATCTAGAATCCAAACTGTCATGAAAGCTGCTATCAAAATCATGCAATACATATGACAAGGTAATGACCAGGATGCTGTGCCTACCCAACTGATAGTTAATAAAAGAGTCCTTTCTAAGATGACTTGTGGTTCATTCCATAAATTTGGGGTCCAAAAGTCTGAAATTGTTTGGTGTCCCTGTTACAATTTCCCATCAAGTATTATTAAAATTGACTTCACACTATATTTTACTTGTTTGGCAGGTACTTTGCTTTACATAATCACTCTTGGAGATAGAAGACATCAAAGAATGTGTCCTGAATTGCAAAATCTTATACATGTCACTATGTAACAGGGACACCAAAAATGTCACACTTTTGGACCCCCAAATTTATGGAATGACCCTTGGACCAAATTCTTGTCAGTATACCGTGGAGAGTGGAGCTGGTCCAGTGCTAGGGTCATGTTTACAGACTGCTGTCACCTGACCTGTTGATCCAAGTTCAAGCAGGGAGAAATCCAGTTCATTGATGCCGTCTTTATCTGTCAAATCTGAGTTGATGAAGTGATGAATAAGGCATGTATCAATGGAAACTTACAATTCTGGATGTTAGTCTACCTTAGTCTGAGTAACTTTGACCCTTTATCGCCTTTTTAAACATTTGGACATGATCTAGCGATAGTAGGGTCCAAGTACGCGTACGTGAGGAAGTTCCCCTTATGACGCGCGTGCAACCTCGAATCAATATACTACATGCATGTACATACACGAACACATACCGCGACCGTTGTACCATTCACGAAACAGTCGCCGGCATAAACCGGTTTGTCGCGCGGTGCATGTGGGCGCTGCGCATCAGGGTGACGTCATGCAAGGTCGATTTGAACTCCAAGACAGCGAAAAGACATGTTCTGCGGGGGTCTCTGTGAATTAAACGGTAAATTTCACTTTTTATTTGGATGGTAAGTAAACCTTGGTACCTTCATCTGATCATGGAACTCCACTTGTTCAGATGGTGGCGTATCTAGTATTTTGGTGGCCATTGTAAGGTTGAATTCTGATGTTTTTGTTGGGATTTTAGACGTATTGAATTAATGAATAGAAAATCGTCGTACGCGTACTTGGACCCTACCATCGGCAGATCATGCCCAAATGTTAAAAAAGGCGATAGAGGGTCCAAGTTACTCAGACTATTTTGTCTACCTAGACATTTACCGTACGTACACAATGTACATGGCACTATCCAGTATTTTTTTCTTCTGTAGAACCAATGATGTTTATGATGTGGCATTCTACTGTACATACATAACCAGAACACAAGGCATTGTCCATTTTTCTTGTATTTTCTTTTTGGTAGGAACCAGACTAAATACGTTATGGCAAACATTGATAAATTCCCAAAACACTCACTGCGCATGTTCAGTGGCAGTGCCGTGAACGTTAGTAAAAAATAAATTAATATTTGGACTGGTTCACAGTGCCATCGCAAATACCTCCTGGTTGAGATGTCACAATGGTTACAACTTACAAGGGATTGTGGGAAGGAAATGCAAACAAATTGCTCCTGTTTCCTTTCCACAATCCTTGTGACCTCTCAACCAGGCAGTATTTGCGATAAGGTCTATAGGTTTGTGGACAAATTACATGGTTTGTTTGTCATCCAAACCCACAATCATGCATTGAGAATTTATTTAATTTAGTCACGAAATGGGTTAAATGGTAAACAATGCGGGATGATACTATTAATTACTAAAAATACTAGGCTACCTAGGGGACAGGTCCGACTCCGAGTTATGACATAGACCTTATTAAAAATACCACTTGGTTGCGACGTTACAATGGTAAAAATGCATTGTGGGAAGGAAACAGGTAGAAGTAAAAACAGTGGTTTACCTAAATGATAATTCTCCAGTTCTGCCCACTCGTCGTCGTTCGCCATGTTGTCGCCTCGGCGCGCGGCTCGGACTAGACTGGTTCCCGGTCCCTACATTGTCCTTCGGATTTCAAAAGTAGGGACCGGTAGCGGGTAATACATTTCGGAGGAATTCCTCCGGTTTCATGCAAATGTTGCAGGTCAGGGATCATACCCACAATGCAACTGGGGTATCGCACTGAACTTAGTACGGCCAATATGTACGTACGTATAGGTGCATGATGATACGTCAGCGTATATTACGAATATTCGTTTAGATTTTCGCTCAGGTCTAAAATTAAAGGTATATTTTCGCAACTATCAACAAGGAGAGAGGCACTGCTTTTATTTGAAACCTATATGCTGTTGAAATGCTTGAAATGTTGCCTTCGCGGAGGAGACACGATGATCGATCATGATCATGACGATGGCGATTTTGCCTACAAAAATAAGAAGACTGTTGTGATTGTGAAGTGTGATGCTGGACATACGAAAAACAATGAGTGAGACTAGACTAAGTTCTGGAGAGTCTCATGTGTAGTGGCCATGTATACTGAAAGCAGCAATTGCAGAGAGCAGATTCAAAGGGTAAGACGGAAATATTTTACTTTTTAATACCCCACTAAAATCGGTCAAGAACAGCAAAATCTTGGAAAATAACCAACCCTCCTTGAACTGTCTAAACATGTGGCACAACCTGCTATTTCAAGATTTATGTCAGCAAAATCTGTAACAAATTAGGAAGAAATCAACCGTGAACACTTTGAGTGACTTTACATGGTGCCAAGAACTTCTAACAAAAAAACACAAACTTTCTTCTCCTATATTGCAATAAAATGTTCCAACAAAATTCTCAAAATTAAAGGTTGTGCCAAGTGTTTATACAATTATGAACACAAACGGGTGGTTATTTTCCAAGATTTGCTGTTCCTTACCGATTTTGGTTGGGGGTTTAATTAAAGTAAAATCTTTCTGATGTGACAAATTTCTTTCATATTAAAACTAGTCTGAATCATGTTAATTTTTTATTTATACAATAGAGAGTTCTATCTGAACTGATTGTCCAACTAGTGCTAACTCATGTTCCAGGCATCCAGTGCCAGTATTTGTGCAAAAATATTTTAACACTACCGATTCACTTGTTTGTCAAAGTAGATGTGTTTGCACTTGCTCAGAAATAGATTTGCGTGATCAAGTAATTCTGTAGGAAAGACTTTACCTCCATTTTGATAGTGGTACAGTTTACAGATATAGCACTGCGCCATCAGGCAATAATGCATATCCACTGATATGGCACCCAACATATGCTATGTACATGTGTATGCAAACAGCAGTACTGCTATTAATTTGCGTAAATTTTCTTTTTCTTTTCATGCAGATACGGTGCATGTGCCATTCAAGTCAGTGACAAAAGGTGCCTAACTATTGCAGATAAGCAACAGGACACCAGAGTGAAAGTGTTACAGATGGAAGATTTTTTGACATTATTGGGCATCTTGAACATTTATTGGAGAAACATGTGTGTGATGTTTTCGTCACAAAGCCCTATCAGAACAGTGAGACTCATGTTGTGATTGATGAAGCCCACAGTGTCCTTCATTAGGGGCAGACTTTAGACAAGATTTTAGAAAGTTAAACTGCAGTCACTGTTTCCAGGAGCATTTTTTCTTGCTGTCACTGCAACTGCCAAGTCTACAAAGAAGGAAGGAAATTTGTTCATTGATTGGAATGAAGTCCACCAGTTTCATAACATCCAGCATTGATAGGACAAATCTTAATGCACCTATTAATTGATTCCCTCCTCCCCCCCCCCCCCCACCCCCCCCCCCCCCCCCGGGCTGCCCCAGGTCTTATGTGGGGTTTGGTCACATTTTTAAAGCCCCAGGGTAGGGATTTTGGTCACTCATTTTGCCATTGTGCCCCCATTATCAGAAGTTAAAAACCAAGAGGTGGGGGTGCCCCACCCATGTATGTCGGATTGTCATTAAAATGTTGCCCCAGGGGTGGGGATTTTGTCACTTCATCTTGGGTGGGGCAGCCCCGGGGGGGGGGGAGGGGTGGGGAAGTAAATTGGTAGGCGCATCAGTTCAGAATAAAAAAGAGACCTCCAAAGCTTCATGCCGAATACCCTTTCCTACTTGTGTTTAAATGCATACATTTTTGGAGTCAATTGGGGCTTGTTTCAAAATATATATTTAATCATTGCCCCCGGCCCCCCCCCCCCCCACCCGTCTCCTGTTGCAAACAAGGAGGCCAACATAATATTGTAGCCACAATGAATGCAAAATGGGCAAGTCTCAATCATGGGCTGGAAAATCTTTAAAATGTTAAAATATGTTAGCAAAAGCTTGAATTCTATTTTAGATTTTAGAGTATTATGCAATCGATTTCAGCTCAGAATTTTGCATGGAACCCCCCCCCCCCCCCTCCTCTTGAATGGCTTCGTATATAGCTTGCCTTTGCCATCTACTGCTCCACAGTCGATCAGTACTGATGCAAGTGCCTCCTCCACCCCCCCTCCCCCCCCACCCAAAAAAAAAATATATATATTTTCTGACTGTACCAATAAATAAAAAATAAACAAATTCTTAATCAGTAATTTCATACAGTTGTCCCAATACGAAAGAATCTGAAAGAAAAAAACTAGGACACATGTTCAAGGTTCGCATGATGCACGATGGGGCAGAGGAAACCGCCCCCCCTCCCCCCTCACCCATTTTGTGTTGGTCATTGTGTTCCCTGAATCTCAGGAATTCTCTTCAGATGTCTTGGGGGATGTGTTAGGTAACAATATAGTCTGTAAAGGGGGGGGGGGGGGGGGGGTTACCCCTCTGCCCCATATTGTGCTGGATCCGATATAAAGGTTCGACCTATTATTGATTAAAAACGAATGTCACTTTTTCATTTGTTTTTCTTCAGTTTTTTCTTTTGCTTTGTAATAATAAATTATTAAAAGTGTCTAAACCTCCATGCTCTACTCAATTTGTATAATTTTGTTTTGTATTTTGTTTTTCTGATGAGAAATCATAGTGTTAGGCGCGACAAGCAAAGGCTAGATTAAGAAGCAAAGGGTAGATTAATCTGACCTACAGGAAGAGGGTTGGGGTTTGTGTGCATTTCCCGGGATCTTTTTGTTGGCCTACGTAAAAAATTGTTTAATTTTTGTGGCTGCTGGCGCACACGTACGTACGTACGTCTCCCTAAATTCGCGTGCCTTTTTATGCTTAGAGTTAGGCTTTTGTCTAAATTTCCCAACTTGCGCTTACAAAAAGTTACATATTACTCCTTCCAACACATGTATTTTCCCATATTTCAGCAAGTTTTCCAAGAATGTCATCGTGTCTGGCTGCTGCCCATCAGGTCGGTGAATCATTGGCTTCGCTGCATTATTCGTAGTTTTCCGATACTGTACAAACTACATGTACATAATATGCTCATGCTCGAGATGTCGATTCTGCACGAAAATGTAAACATCATCTCTAAAAATAGAAATGATTACTGCGCACGCGCAGAAGTGGTCCAATCAGAAGCTTTATATGAGTGCTAGCTACCGGTCCCCATATTATATACATATGCGGACCGGGAACCAGTCTAGGCTCGGACCGGACCAACCGGGTATTTCCCCAAACGATTTCTCGATTGAGGGCGTTCTTGGGATGAGATCATTGATCTCCATTATTTTATTGACTCATTGATGAGATGTTGCAGGGATCGGATCGACGAGAAATAACCGCCGGTATTTTCTGTATCAGAGGCGGATCCAGGATTTTGTGTGTGTGTGTGTGTGTGGGGGGGGGGGGGGGGGGGGGGGGGGGGGGGGGGGGGGGGGGGGGTGGGTTGACACGCTTTCCCACCGTTGGTGGCGACATTTAATCTCTTTGTTTTGTTCTCACCCATAGGCAAAAAAACACCTGTATTTGCAAGGCGTCCGTCCGTAGGCACCTACAAGAAAAAAACCAAATAAATTGGCAACGAGCGGGGGGGGGGGGGGGGGGGGGGGGGAACGGGGGGATCCGCGCCTGTGTATGATTAAATTGTGCCGCAATGTGTATTTTCCCAAATTTTCTATAATGATTTGTTATAAAAATACCGTTTTTTCTTCCCAGAATATTTAAACTGCATTCAAATCGCATTTTTTGACACTCAAAGTATTTATAATCGGTTCGGTTCCTAGTTCCGTAGAATGCTGGAACGACTTCGGGCCTAAGTTGGTTAGGCCTACCATTGAGGTCAACCTCCATGGGCCATTTATTATACGACCTCCGTGAGGCAACCCTACTATTTTATTACTGTACTCTGTATTTTTATGCATGTTTTTACGGGAAGCTGTTTCACGGATGGTTGCATGCTGAATGCTGAAACTTATGGGTTTGCGAGAAACGTTTCCAGACGGAGTGCTGGTGACTAGTAAATAATTTCGACCAATCAGCAAGATGTTTCCTGGTATTCACTCCCGCACGCGTGCCACGTGCCGTAAACCTTAGCCGGGAGGGAATAAACTCCGCTCGGTTATGGTTATAATCACCCGGCTTACATCAAACTCATCAGATTTGGCTGATAACAGATGTGGCTGACCTCATCATGTTGGCAATCGCTTTGCTGTGCTTGATGGTTCTTGGTGGGGCGAATGGGAACTGGGTTAATGGCAGTAAGGATACTTCATACGAAGGCTTGGTAGGATTTTGTCAACGTAGAAATTGAAAATATGGAGCCTACACCTTTTGTTAACTAATTGGAATTGTTTCAAATGATTTTCGGAATCAAAATATTTTCTATAGACTAAATTGTATGGATCAAATTGCAAAGATTATAAAGTCTTTGTTTTGGTCGTTATTAAAAAAAGGAAAAACTGTGGTTGCTAGGACCATCACTGATACTGCTTTTTTGTATCAGGGTGTAGTCAACTTTGGTTAATTCACTTTCCAAGGGAGTTGGTCAAATGATACCGTAGAGGTTTCGACTTGGATATATTGGCGTAAATCCTTGTGGAAAAGTCGGGAGGAGCGATGATGGATACTTTTCTCAAAAATCTACCTCAAAAAATACCCTGGGGAGGGGGGGGGGGGGGCGCCTAGGGAACGCGAGGGTGCTGATTCAAACAGGTACACGATAATTCATATGTTCTTATGTGCCTATAAATATGTACGCAGAAGTGCTTTTCAACATTAGGTTTTGCCGTTTTTCTTTGGTAAAGCGGCTATTATTTTTTTACGGTATTAGAACTTCGGGGACTCGGGGGGGGGGGGGGGGGGAGTGTGATCCCATTAGCCTTTTTGAGATATGGTGGACACAATATGAGGGAGCTATTTGATTTGGGTAAACCTTTTGTATGGCACAACCGGTATACCCAAATCAAAACTCATTGTGTCCGCCATATCTCAAAAAGTCTATAATGGCCCATCGATCCGTCCCCTCCTGACAAGGACTGGAAAGTGGGGAAGATCACTATCCCCAGGATCTAGCCCGTGTTGGACATTGCGGTCGAACTAAGTTGGTTTATCTTAGCACCTTATAACCCTACAATTTCCCCCAAGATTTTAAGAATTTGAAGGTTTATTTCCCCCAAGATTTTAAGAATTTGAAGGTTTCTATGGTAAAGGTATAGCAATAAGGTAAACATTTGCGGTAGCACATGTGGCAATTCTGTGGAAAGATGAGTTTCCTCGGTACTTGTCACAAAAGAAAGTGTTACCATAATGGTGCTACTGCAAATATTTACCTTATTGATCTTATCTAAAGGATCTTCAAAACTTTTTTTGATAGTTTTAATTAATTTCCCAAATAATCCTAGGATTTTTCGAAAACTTTTTGTTTCACTTAGACATAACTTGGGGGTTGAGTTCCAGTTGCGAAGACTGAGGTGACAGTTTCAGTTTCAGTTCGTGGATCAGTCTACAAGAAATGTTAAGATTATTGTATCAATATTGGACACACGCAAATAACACTGATCCCCTTATGATATTTAAATCCCTCATCAATGTGAACACCATTATAGTATATCTATATTGAACGAATGGTTCAATCTTGCTTGATACCACGCAGTGTCAAACCAATTAGTTATTACACTGAAAGATGCTCGTACATGTAGGCGTATTGACAAACTTTTCTAACATTCAACATGTTGCTTTTTCAGGAAACATCTTGGGGATTCAAGAGAATTAAAGTTTTATGTGATTTCGTTTTCATTATTTTGAACAGGGATTTTATGCTTGGAATATTGCATGCAACGACGACAAAACGGAATGTTCAAAATGTTTCACTGCACATGCCTACGGCCAGGCGTTGCTACGTAAGTGCCTTGGAATACCTGTATGCAAGCCCAGAACATGCGGTCCCCCACTTGTCATGAGAAATCGTTTTGTGTTGTTTCTCAAATTACAGTCTTTTTATCACCTAAACATGCTGCTGATAACCAAAACATAAAATGAATAATTAACTTTGATTACGTTATTTGATAGTCCATGCCGATGTAAAATATTTCAAATTAAAACGGTTACAGATGCTGTGTTCATGCTTTGGGGGCGTGGCACATTCCACAAAAAAACGACCGACGATAAGTTTTAATTTCTGAATTGGGAGCGGGAAGCTCCTAGTCGTACGGTGACAATCTTCGCTCGTGGCACATTATAAAGGCAGACAACATAGATTGCAGAGTGTCAGTGCTTCTTTTTGTCCAAAATTACAGTCTAATTCGACTAAATTATAATTTTCAGTCAGAGCACGGACATAATACATGTCTAGCACTAGCAGCTTTAAGTGATACATTTCAGAACTGAAGGCTTGATTTAGAAGGTGTTTTGGTGAGTCTAATTTCTGTCGTACCACAGATCGTATACAGATTCATTATTATTAGACTTTTTGCTCTTTTCAGATGTGTTCGAATACACCAAGAATCCCTACAAGGTTGAGTTCACCACGCAGATTGGATTCGGGGACTCAAAGGCAGTTTTCGTTCAGGGTGTGTCTCGTTTCTGACTTTAACACCTAAAAGAGAGCCCCCAGCTACGCCGCTGGGCTTGAGTGAAGTTTTGATGTGATCGAGCTCTTGTTCAAGGCTTGCCTGGTCGCATATAAATGACGAAATTTTGACAATGTCCAAAATAGGATAGAGCACTTGTACGGTAACCCGGAGATCGCAGGTCTATATCCTACTCTAGTCAATATCTTTGTTAAATTGTAATATCATTTTGTTCTTCATTTCAGACAACTCATCTGAGCAGTTTCATTTTTGCACTGAGGTCACCATGTCCATGGGCGTCGCTCATGATTTTAAATGGAATCTGTGCATGGAGAATGATTTCTCTGGGCTGACTATACCAGCTGAATGTGTCACGCCTTTGGCAGTGTCCAGAGCGAATGGCATCGTAAGTGACCAGGAGCTTGATGGTCAACAAGTCTTGTACTGTCTGCCTTCCTAATTTTGCTCTTTATCAGTGCAGTTAGGCCCTATAGTGCTATTACGAACACCTTCGTATAATGCATCACATGTTGCCACTTTCTCTACTTTATTTGATGGTATAACATTGTGAGTTTGTAAAATTACAAAATAATTGGTTGTAAATTTAGTCGATGTGTAATGGATATCCTTTGTGAAACTATTTTTCAAATTGTTTTTCCCTCAAGAAATCAAGGATTTAAGGAAACTTCACATTTAGAAAAGGACACACCGCTTTCGCTCAATGCTTAATTGTTATATTATTCTTTAAATGGTTAATAAACTGTGAACAATTGAAAGTAATTATTTGTGGAAGGGAAGTCATTATTATAGCAAGTAAATATTTATTCTATAAATACCAGTTGTAAACGTGTTCTCTATATTTTGTGGTTCTTTTATTAATAATTAATAAATAATAATTAATTCAATTTGAAAAAGAGTAGCCATGGCATCTGTCGTTTTTCGTGCCAGTGGTCTTTTTTATGGTTTACGTTTATTTCTCACGGTGTGCGTTTTCTTCTGTCGACTTGGAACAGGTTAAAATAAACGAGAATACATTTTGCAACTTCACTTTCCCATTCTCGAATCCCTTTGATATAAGTTCATACAACTTGCATTTTGCACGGGTAATAACACAATCTATTGCAAGCAA
Source organism: Hippasteria phrygiana (assembly GCA_037893225.1). Taxonomy (NCBI): domain Eukaryota; kingdom Metazoa; phylum Echinodermata; class Asteroidea; order Valvatida; family Goniasteridae; genus Hippasteria; species Hippasteria phrygiana. The sequence continues at coordinate 72,063 of JAZGUH010000511.1, read as the reverse complement.
CATAGTTCTTTTAATATTAATTGGCTGGCAAAAACTGGTCACCAGGAGCCCTGTAAATGCACATAATGTCATTTGTGACCGAGTATAGGCCTATTCGGGTGAAGACCGTTTATGCGTACTTCAAATTAACATAAGGACGATGAATTATTAACAAAAATACATTTTTTTTATTAACAACAACAAGAATAATTACAATACCACCTGGTAAAAATTCTAATAAATTATCGGTACCTTGTACTGTGCGTGTGCCTTTACGAAGAAGAGAAGTATTGTAATTTCAATTATAAGCTCGTATATATACCAAATAATTCCTCACCACTGCCAGCTGATTACTGGGCACGTTCCCCAGTCACCTTTTGACAAAAGACTAAGGGGGGGACGTTAACCGGCCGCAACCCCCCACAACAAAAGAAAACAATTAATGTAGTAATAACATACTGTATTGAATCAGTATTTATTTATTTATTTATTATTTTTTGTCTTAGGGAAAATAGAAACTTCCATTTCCAGTGTGTAAAAATCCCATCCAGCAACCCCAACCTTTTCCTTTCAACGAAGCTGTCTTGAGGGCGCTCTTCGAAGTGGAGGTTTACCACTGCATGCCCATGGCCTGGTACACTTTGCGCGGCGGGAGGAATGTTTTGTTTTCAAACATGTTTCGGAGTGCCTGAAAATCTGAAGTCTTATGTTTACTACTCCAAACGTCGTGTCGTCGTTGTGGAGGCCAAATATACCGTTCACCGTCTCTTGGGCCTGTTCCACCGAAACGTCAGCCTGCAAACCAAAAGAAAACCAGTCATGCTAGTTATGATTGCTGAAGTCAACTTAATAGGCCTATTGTTCTTGATGTTGACAGCAAAATGCAATGGCAATAATGCTAAGGAAGGATTTAGCACTCCCATGACAAGTGAGATTTGTCAACAAAATGATAAAGACAGACAAGGTAAATAGATTTTTTAAAGAAATAAAGAAATCTAGCCATAGGTTATTGCACGTATCACCTGGCCCAGCCACAACCACCCACCTCCTAGGGGGCTATTGAGTATTGACTATTGTCCACCGTTTTGGACCCTATTATCTGAACCATGCAAAATTAATATCCTCAAACAATGATATTACTTTGACTGAGCAGTCCAAAACACAAAAAAGTGAAGTATTAGGGGCCTGTTATTCATCTATTTAAGCCCTAATTCACAAACTTGGAGGTGAGAAAGTAACTTCATAAGTTGCCATTGTAATGTAAGATACCATAATTTTGGAAATAATATCGAAACAATTTTCACAATAAAATCTGAACCAAAGAAAATGCCTCAAAATGCATTCATGGTCGCCACTTTTACAGACACCGGCACCCAGAAATTACACCTTTAAAGTGCCATAACTCTGAAATGCTAGCACCTATTGAGCCAAATTTCATACCATTCAATTTGTCTTGCAATTTCCTTTCCATTGATATAAAATTTGTGACAAATAGTTAACAAAAAACGCCGGACTCCCTAGTGGTGTGTGGATCTAGTGGGGTGCGGGTGTCTAACTTAAGCTTGTCACCTTGAAGATATTTTGGCAAAATATTTAATTTCATGTAAACTGATAGGACTAATATTCTAATTTTACCTGTGTAGGACAGCAGCTGCCTTGCAAACCTTCTCGACAAGCTGTCGCAGACCAGATCCAAACTGATGTGGATTCTTATCGCCTCATACCACCACTGCGAGATCGCCCTATGCAGTTAGTCCGACCAGCCCCTTCACACAAGGAGATGGAACTTGTACAGGAAAGTGTCCAGGTGAAAAAAATCTGTTTCATGAGGGGAGGGGTCATCAATCATGCCAACTTGGTTATCATTGATTTCATGGTTAGACAGATTTCAGCTACAAATATACACATTGTACAGTACATCCAACCTACCACCTTTGACTAAACTATAGCAAATACGTAGTTTTTGTTATGTACTGTTGTAACCTGCATTACAGTCTTAACATTGATTGATTACTATTAGACTAAAGAATAAAAAACAGGTTTTGTTTAGACATAAATCTTGACACTGTTGTGTTTTGTGGAGCACCAACCCCAGGCAGAGGTTGATTTTGTCATAATTTTCCATTTGTGTTCCTCATCAAAACACTTTGATGTTTCTATCATTTTACCAAAATTTCCTTGTAGTCTTTGTTGAGACTGACTAACCCAGTAGCAGTTGTGGCAGTGGTCGGCAAGTATCATTCAGGGAAATCCTTCTTGTTGAACCAGCTGATGGGAAAACGAGGGAGTTTTGGATTCACCGTAGGGCCGAGTCTTCGTCCCCAAACTATGGGCATATGGATGTGGGGAATGGTGAGTTGCTTTACAACTTTTTAAAAGTCGTATTAATTCTCATAATTGAATTTTGTGGCTTAATATCATTCTGAGGGTGGTTTGTGATCTAACTTCCATATAAGCATCATGAATATCATCTCTTTGGGCAAAAAGTATTACTTTGTGTATTCAATACCGTTTCTTTATTACAGCCAACCACAATGACTCTTTCATCAGGAACAGATGTCTCTGTCATCTTTCTAGACACTGAAGGTGAGTTTAGTCTCCAAAAAATTTGAAATTAATTCCTATTTATGTCAAATAACTGTTGTGGTGACCTACCTGATATACATTTGTGGTCGTACCTTAGAGTTGCCCCTTATGAATTTGACTTGGCTTGTACATTTATGAAGCCTTGTGAAGATTCTCTCTCTTGTTGTGACAACAGTGGCCAGTGGAAACCTTAGCAAAAACTCTAAAATAGGACAGACGTTTGATTTAATTTATATTTTGAGTATTTGTAACATGTTTGATGAATGCACCTTAAAATAACATTTTAAAGATAGCTGTCATCATTCCTTGTTCAACCAAAGACAAAATCCTATTGGAGATTTACTCTTGAAAAGTAATATCTACATTAGTTTCACAAATCTTGCCTTGAGTATCAGTTTTCTTCTGCCATGTAAGAGAAACATTTTTGAATTACAGACTCCCTTCTTGAGTGTTGGATCACCAATCTTCACCAAAATTACCTGGCAAGCTCTATTTTTAAAGTTGAAACAACAAACCTCCAAAACAAACTGGGCTTATCAGCCGAGTATTATGCTGGGCATAACAAAGTTGTGTTAAGCATCACTGGACACCAGGTTACCAGCAAAAATGTCATGTGGATTAAATTTACGTAGCAGTGGTTTCCAAAAGCTCTATAAAATAAGATAAGAGAGGACAACAGGGTTACTTCGTGAGGCATCTATAACAGTTCAGTTCTAGAATAAACCCCACAAGTTCATTTTGTGTCTCTGACTTTCATCAGGTTTTGCTGCTAACAATGTGTCTGAGAGCTACGACGCTAAGGTCTTTGCTGTGGCTTCTCTACTTAGTTCATACCTCATTTACAATTCGGTCAAAGTTATTGACCAGGCTGACTTGGACTATCTGGAGTTGTTGTCAAGAAGAACACAGGTCAGTTGCCCAGAACTGTTTTAATTCAGTTGTGTGGACCAGTCCCCTTTTAATAGCCATTCTCACTTAATTTTGTGTTTAACACCACTGTGGATAAAATTAAACCCACACTTTTCTGTTAAAAATTACTACTCTATATCCAATTTTAAAAAGGATATACCGTCTGTGATCGTTTAAGTTTCAGTCAGGCCCCAAAATAATTAGCCTTTTTTGTGTAAATTGGTCTTTTTCTAGCAGTACGACAGTTATTCACTTTTGAACGAGACATCAAACAAAAGAAACACACACCTATGTTTAGTTATTGACTAATTACTTTATAAAAGTCGATTTGGGGTCCCGCAATAACTTAGGCCTATCATTTTGTTCATGCTGAAAGCAACCAAAAGTAAAAGCTATTTTTAGAGGGTTGCAGATGCCCAAATTAGAAAAAAATGTATTTTTTATGGTAAAAAACATAACAGAAAATATCTAGAAGACAGAATAAATCTGTTTTTTTTAAAGAGCATAGACAGTATATTTTTAAAGTATGAGGATCAGATTATGAAATGTTGTCACTACTAATCCTCTGCAGCTCTTTGCATTGAGATCTCAACTTTCAAGAGCCAAATGGGCTCAAGATTTTAACCATGATCTGCTGAGCTTCCCACCCCTTCTATGGGTAAGTTGAAATTTTTGCTCAACTTACGGCAAAATGCCAGTTAATTAAGCCACGTTGGTCAGAATCTAAAGCCATGCAGTGCTTTACAAATCTTGGGAACATCTAGTATTATGTCACTGTCAACATTTTGTTGGAGAAACTAGCTGGAGTGACAACTTAAAGGTTATCCATGCATACAAAAAATTGCAAACTAACATCGGGCATTATATACTTAACACGAATGCCCACCTTTTTCGACATTAGCCCTAACAGCCCCAAATCCTCCAATTTTAATACGATTTTCCACACATTCTTGGGAGTTAGAGTTAGATACTTTTAGTGTACCAGCTCCTTGAGGCTCAGTGGTGGCACACTCCAGCACTGCATGAGATGACTGGAATCAGTCATAAACATGGTCTAGAGGGGTGAAATATAAATGTGCATCATTGTCATTGGTTAGCCACAGTCACCTGTTGTGTACACACTGCCTGGTTATATTTCTAGGGGTATTATATTAACCCTCCTGTTCTCAGGGCCAAAATTGACCCAGCTGCTGTACAGATCAAAACCTATCAAATGTCAGATTGAAACACACACAAACTGTCAGAGTTGGTGTTTAGAGTTTTTGATAGGCTGTGATAGTTATAAGTATAGGAGGGTTTTAAAGTTACTTTTTCAGAAATTGTCACATTGTTTATCAATCATTTCCTGGCTTATAGGTTGTGCAGGATTTTGTTCAGATGACCGGAAATGGGGAGCCAACTCCATCTGAATGGCTCCATGAAATGATGAAATCATCCACGTGGGAGAATGAGAATCATCGTATCAGCCTTCTGGACATCTTCCAAGATGTTGATTGCCACACCCTGTTCTTCCCAGCTACAAAAAAAGAGATTCTGCAAGATCTGTCTTTGGTAGAGTACTTGTTTACTTGTATAGAAATTAATGCGTCAATCTTCAAGCGTTCCATCACATCAAGAAATTAAAACTGATTGTTCACGTGTAAAGAATCTTTGTCTTGATGTCAAGTGTCAAAGTGTACTTCTAATTGGTGTACCTGGATGTGCTTGATATTTATGCATGTATGTTGTCAAATGTTCACAATATATTTGTTATTAAGTAAAATACAAATGAAATAATATATGCTGCTACAAACTGCTTGCTGTTTGGAATGACCTGAAGTATCATTATGTAAGTTAGGATTAAGGGCCTGATGTTTCGATCATAGCAGAATCTTCCTCAAAGGCTAGCCTTTGAGAAAATATCTTAGCCTTTGAGAAACATCTTAGCCTTTGAGAAAACAACTTAGCCTTTGAGAAAACATTTTAGCCTAGAGCAAATTTACAAGCATCTGATTTACAAACAGCTTTGTATTGGTGAACAATCACAACTTTCTTGACATATTTTATAATTCTGACACAAGGCAGTTCCTTCTCTTCTGTTATGTTTTTTTATTTCATTTTAGGCGAGAGAAGAAGACTTGACAGCAGAATATAAAATTGAGAGAAACAGGCTGATACAAACCCTCAGACAGGGAATCATCCCTAAAGAGAAAAATGGTATGATTAATCAATGCAAGATTCATTGTTTGAGATTAATATTTTTCTGATGTATGTGTCTTAAGAAGACCACTTCTTCAACTGATGCTCAAACCCAAACAGAAATTGGCCATTTTAAAAATGATACTGCTCCGATCCATAGCCTAATGGAGTTTTTATCTTTTATCCCAAGTACATTTTGGAGGTCAGCATTATGGAAGAATATTTCTACATACATTTTCTCCAGTCCCACGTTGACTAAGATCTCAAAGATGCCTGTTAAGGATAATAATTTGAGGGCATAAACTAGGCATGACACGAATTCCGTTCAAAGTATACCACCAAGGTTACAAGAGGTGAATTCGAACAACAGAATTACAAATTCACATTCTTATTCAAATCCCAGTCCAGGATTAATTCAAATTCACATCCTGTTTTCACACTGCCAAAATCACATCCTGTGTCTGTCCTCTTGGCCAAACTTATTTCCTGTTTCTACATCTTTCTAAGCTCACATCTAGGATTTAGTTTACATATTAACATCCTATCCAAATTCACATCCGGAGTCTTAGGTTATGGCACAACTGTTTGAGGAAACAGTAGTGTAAATAAAGATCATATATTTAGTAGAAACAGACTTACATATAGATCATATTTACAGAAGTTAATTCATTTTTGATGTGTTATATTATCTAATGTTTTATTCTGCACCAGGTCGACCAATCACAGGAGCTGAATTGGCATCGTTAATTGAAGTCTTGGTGACAGCAGCCAATGAAGGCTCTTTGTCTCAGGTAGTTTATTATGCTAAGTCATGTTTTCTTTGAGTTATGCCAGAAGCTTTGATCAGAAGCAGTCCATCATAAAAAAATGGAAAGCTTTAAAAGTTTGAGTTTATCTTGTAGGAATCATTTAGATTTTTGTGCATTTACAAACATTTAAAGCATATAGTTCATAATATTACATTACTTATCAACCTCGCCAAATTCAGAGCAAGTTATGCTGGTTTACCTGATAAGGTGTTTATCAAAATGTGTCACTTTGTCTCATTTCTCAAAGAGTGATGTATTATTTGCTTCTATATAAACTTCAGATTCCAAGTCGTTGGTCAGCTTTTATCCAGAACATGGAGCAATCAGCAGTCCAGGATTGCCTGAAGTTTTATGAGACAGAAATGATGATTGTACATCAGCAGTACGAGATGGGACCCATTGATGAACAGGAACTACAGGTGTGATCATTGTAACTATAAGGGACTTCACATTTAAACAAAATGAATATATATATATGTACCACATATGACTGTGACATGTTGATTTTTATGACTGTTGGCTAGCGACTGTTCATTGGCTTTAAAAAAGAAATACTTGCAACTTGCATTGGCTGAAAATGATTAAGAAACAGCATAATAGTTATCAACATTAGTATAGGTGGAAAGGAATGTCAACATGTTATATAATTTAAATAACCTTTGTTAATGAAAAGAAACATTTGACTCTTTAATGCATTAATTTTCAGCAATGGCACGAGACAGCGGCCAGTAAGACTGACAGATTGCTGCAACAGGTTCTGTTTGGGTGAGTTTTCCTGGTGATGGTTCTAGTAAATAAAGCACCCAAACCACACATTACTGTTTGCACCGTGACTATAAAGTGATAAGTATTAACCAAAAATTGTAGAAATGATGAAGTGGCCAGAGAAAGGTTTTCCGGGCCATTAATGTTGATGCCAGAATTAATCAACCTCCAGGGTGTTTTTTGTTATGCATTGTTATCTGAAACTTTTTGACAGATTGGATGATGTACTGGTTGGAGCTGCTCAGGAATTACAGAGCCAGATAAAAGAGAAGTATCATCGTACTGTTGACATGAATGAGAAGAAGATCAAGCTAAGATGCAGTGAGATCCAACACAGGACAGAGGTAAATTATGAAATGGGGGGGGGGGGGGGTTGCAGAAAGATCTGACACAGAAAAGGGGTAAATTTGTAATTAGTAGGGGGTGAGGGTGATAGAGGCACAATGGAGTAACAAACCCAGGTCTGATTTAAGTTGCATTTTTCCTCGGACTTTGGTCACAATTAAGTCACATCTCAACTCGAGTCATGTTGGTTAACGACTCTGACTCTGACTTACTCATCATTTCTTACAGCTTGAAGGAGAGAGCAAACTCGGAGAGTTATCTCTGCCAATGAGGACATCTCAACTCAAAGTCAGTTACATAGAGATCAAGGAACAATGTGTTATCAGTTACACCAGGACCTTAGACAGGCTACAAAGAAGTACACCCTTCCAGAAATTCCTAGACCAGTTGAAGGTAACGGCTGCTTTTTGCTATTTGGTATCAAGTAAGAAATAAGGATTTATTGTGTATCCTTTGGATATTAGTGGAGTTTAAAAGTCTGATAACCCATGTCTTTAATGCATATATGTAGTAAGAGTATGTGAGCGATTTGGTTTGCCTTTCTTGCCATTGGAGCACATGCCATGGCCTGAGGTTTCAGAATGTGTTATTAATACTTCATTTAACAAGAAAAATGGTTTTATAAGTGAGAGAAATTAAAACTGTCCATGCTTTTCTGAACAAGTTTATGATATGCTGTGCTGGGACCAGCAGTTTAAAACATTTCAAAGTGTTAATATTAACACCTACTGAAGATGACCTGTTGATTAGTCAGTCTGAAATTAAATGAGTTGCCAAAAGTTATTTACAGATGTATGATGTAATTGCTCTTAAATGCAGACATCGTTTGACAACATCCGTGATTCATTTGTGTTGAAGAATACACAGCTTCTTGTGACTGTACTGGAGCAGGCTGCTCAGAAAGCACTAGGTAGTATAATCTAATCTTAAAGATACATGTAGCGTAGGCCGATAATAACAAATGGAAAATTGCTGCATAGAACTGTGTAGTGTTAAATCATCAGAGTTAAATTTAGAAACGGTGCTTGTGTAAGGGAATCATGAAACATGATGTTAGTCCAGGTGATGGGATATGGAAGATATCTTTTTGGGGAGGAAATAGGAAACGGGCGATGGGAATATGTGCATTTTTGTAATCAATGTATGTAGTTGTTCAGTAGCTGTCAGTAGTTAGCTGGAAATGGACGGGATAGAGTGAGTTCATATATTATTGCACTTTGGAGGCTGCTTACCCTTCCTTGCTGGGCATTTTTTTCTAAACTTCTGAAGTTTGTTTCTGCAGAGGAGTTTAATAATGGAATGCAGAACACTCATCAAGTACCACGCAGCCCCAAGACAATGAATCGATGCAGGGAGGATGCTTGGGAGAAGGCACTTCAGTTTTTTACTCAAGAGGCAATATTGGCCTCTGAGGAAACTACTTATAATGCTCATCTGGCCTTACTGAAGGTTTGTACTCAATCAAACATCTTTTAGTTGGCTGGATTAGTGTAATAATTTTCTAGTTTAATCAACATGGTTTGATTATGTATTTGCAGTACTGACACAAATTCAGAATCTATGTGTGCATATACAAATGTATCAAGGTTTCTTGTTCCCTTTGATGCTTACAGCTAGAATGGAATTAGTTTTACAGAAATCATTTGATTAGAGGTTATGAAATTTTGTACTAAAAGAGAAACATTTTGTGCAGATGACACTTTCTGAAATTACATGTTTGAAGAGGTATGAATAAAAGGCAGAAAAATATATAAATTGTGAAATAGTTTTGATAGGGAAAACGTAACGGAGTGTGTGGAATAGTTAGGGCAAATATTTTAATAGTGAAATAAAAGCAGGCTCTCTTGGCAGATGTTTGTAAAATGGTTCGGGACATACTTTTGCTTTGGTAGACAGAAATATCTGCAGCAGAGAAAGAGCATGAGAAAAAGAACAACCAGCTACTGAAAGTGAAATGTGAAAAAGAGGTAATTGAATTACTTGTACTAATTCTACATTTTAATTGGTAATGAAAGAAATGTCTGTAGGCTCCTGTGATGAATAGTTTAATAGCCACATGTCTTTGTATTAGTAGCATATGCAAGGGGGTCGGGGCAGGGGTGGCGGTTGGGGTGCATGGGGGAAGGGGACGGGTGCATGTCCTATGTAGCTAATCAATTTATAGGGTGGTAGCTGTCATAGGGTACAAAAGCCGCGCATAATTCTTTTGAAAATCCTACCCCTGTTGATTTGGCAAGTTCTCCTGATATCCCATAAATGAAAGCTTAAAGTTTCATTTCTTTAATGCCATTTTCCTTTATTCTGCTATTAGGTTAATGGACTCGCACAAACAATGAGAGACAACACAGACAACACTCAGTTACCTCTACCAGTCAATGACACAGATCTAGACCACAGGTAGGTAACCCAACTATTGATTCCAAGAAGACTCGTCCAACAAAAGTCCCAAGTCTCTTGAATTCTTTTTAAATTTTCATTTCTAATAGTAGATTTTAAAGTGTTTCAATCCTCCTGTGTAAAGTTTAGTCCACCTTGTAGATCATCTTGCTTGTTTTGGGATCAGGGTTTTTTGACCAGAGTAAAAACAGCTTGACCTGTGAGATATGTCAACGTGCAAGTTTTCAGTATCTCTCATGGTTCAGAAATGCACCCATCAACACATTTGTAGAATCAAAACTTAATAATCACCTTAACTTGATTCCTTCGTAATAGGAAAATCCAGATTTGTTTAACCTTTAACACAAATCCAATCCCAGATAACCACAGAGCAGTACTTCATACACAGTTTATCTATATATCTGATATCATAGTACTTTGATTATACATGGAAACAGCCTGGGATATCCCAGTGGCAAGGATCTGAAGGCACATGGCAACTGGGTACGGAACTGAAGGGGTTAAAGGAAGTATATTTTTTGTTTTCCCATTTTGTTCAGACTTACCCAGGAAGCTACCAGAGCCAAGTCGCTCTTTAAGGAACTTCTGGTAAGATTGTTTTAGTAAGAGTCTTATCAGTTTGTATTAAGTTGTGTTTATTTTTTACATTAACTTATATCATGAGCATAACTAGGTATGCTAATAACAAACGTCTACCACCAATCAGAATAGAGCACAACAAATGTAATAACAGTATGGTATCACCCTTGCATTTTTTTGCAATAAAACCTTTGAAAATTAATCTCTGAAGACTTTTGCTACCACTTTTCCAGGATGACTTTTCCTCCATGCCAGCCTATGGTGATTGCCTCATGCAGCTTCAACGTTTAATCCACGCTGTGTGTGGACAGAGGAGACAGGAAAACATGGAGGCTTACTCCAGAGAGGTCAGAGTTTATTCATTTGCACATTCAGTTTTCCAGTTTAGAGTTTTTGGCATTAGACTTTCTGAAAGTTCAATTCATCTTTTAGGACGATTTTTCATTGTGTTCATCTTATGATAAATGGTTACATTGTGTGACTTGCTGACTTGGATTTACTTGTTCAAACTTTACTTGTTTTATAATTTAAAACTGATGGTAAGATGATAGTGCCGGTCAAATGAAAATCACAAAATACAATTAAAGTCCCTCTTTTTTGAAGCCTTTGTACCTTGGTAACTAGCTTGTATTGTAAAGTAAAAACTGACTTGATATAATTCCAGCTAAATATTCGTCATAAAAGATTAATTGCAATTTATTGTAAGTTTTTGAAAATAACAATATTCATCTGAAATAACTACTTTGTAATAATACCAACAAGATCTTGTTGTTCACATCGTGTATTCAGTTGACTAAAACACTGTAGGTTGATTGTCAATTAAACAGATAACATTAATTCATTTTGTCAATTGTTATTTCCTGTAGGTTGAAGTACCACTTCAATCAGCTAAGAAAGTTGCCATGCTGTCTGCAGATAAATATGATACAGTCTTTAGTCTCACAACATTTGTAAGTCGATCGTACCTGTAGCAAATTCTCAAAAATATGTTAACGGATATGAAAATGCTCTGATTCTTCCAAATAAAGACAGGGTGGAGGATACTGGGTGTGGGTATAAGACAACACAATGAAGACTTTATCAAAAGACGAAAGGAAACGAAAAATATGAATCGATCATTGAAGATCTGACAATGTGAAACATTCAGTTAGAGAGTCTTACTAATAAACCTCATTATGTGTGTGAGTGAGGAGCATACCTTACTAATCAATACAATGTTTCAAAAATGTCCATCGGATTAGAAATAAACCAACGTTTTTTTACATTCAGAAAGTTTAAACTTGACACTAAGCATCTTGAAACAAAGTTGCAAGTGTTTTTTTGACAAATTGTATATATCTGACATGTATTTTTACATTTTCTTATTCTGACATTGACTTGTGTAAAATGCTGTCTATTTTGTTTGTTTCAATTCTTACCGTGTTATGTCTTCTGATTCTGAAAATCTCCCTTCTTTTGATTTTTATGTTCAGATTCGTGATGTGTGCATGCTGAATCTTGACGAGGGTAAGCCCAAGCATTGGCCAACTGACCTTAAAGCTAACATTGTTGACCTCTTCATGAACTCTGACCCTGACATCCGGCGGGTCATTAAAGATCGGGAAGGGTTCTGGTCCACAATTATGGGTTTCATACAATGGATTGCCTGGATATTCAGCTGAAATACAGAAAGACTGAACATGGTTAAGCACCAGAACTGTTTGGGGAATTGTCATTTTTCTGTTATTTTGGGAAGAAACAGTTTTTTAGAACCTGAGTTGTGCAAGTTTGGAATGTGCTGCAGGTTTTTGAAAATTTCTGAAAAATTGCATGAATTCTTGTAAATTTGTATTTTGCAGGGTAATGTAAATTTAGCCTCTTGTACAACCATGCCCGAGGAACACTTTTTTCGGTTCTGTTTAAACAATGAAAGTATGAAGTGTCAAATCATTCTAAAGACATAACCCTCAATGTGATGCTGGATGCATTAATATAATGCTAGCCTTATAAGCATAGGTCTTGGCATGTTGCAGTTCTACCTGTCAAACTACATCGTGTAGCTGATTTGATTTGCCCAGTGAAAGTTTCTTGTGTATGAAAATATCTGATATATTTGATGAAGGTACATAAATGTCTATAGATTGCCAAATTTGTTCAGCAGAACATTTAACAATTGTTGACTGCTGTGATGTGAGATATGACGTTTTTAACACCCGAGGGATGCATAGCACCTGAGGCGAATGTTTTGTTATATCGCCAAACCCAGTTTTCCAGTTTAACTTGCCTTGCATGCCAAGTGGAAACTCAAACAAATCATGCGATCAAAACAGCTGATCGTCTGCTAGTCCACTGCTCCCACTATAGTTTACTGTCGTCAACAGTGCAGGTGCAAACTGCGTGGGTACCAGTGATACAGCTCAATAGCTATGCTGGCTGATGTCTGTTATATCATGTTTGGAGTGTGCCAGTCGTTTTTATAGACCGGACACGTGATCGTTCTAGGCCAATCAAAATATAGTATCCAAGACGGAGATATAACAAACATGTTTATCATGAGCATCATTATTTGAAGATTTGTAATGTTAATTTTCATTTGAAAAACCTGTTTGAGTCCATACAGCTGTTGCATATTACTTGGCTAAATTGACTTTAAAAAAATGTAACACCTGACGAAAGGATTCTCCAACTTGAAAAGTTTCTTTAAGAAATGAGTTTGTGAATTGAAGATCACAGTGATAATGTCCGTTTCCTCTATAAGAATTCCTGATGAAGGGAATATTATATTTTAAAGAGAAAACTTTATGATCACTGACAAAAGGACTTATTTTTCTGTTAAACTTACAGGTTGATGTGTTTATATTACTAGTACTACGAATGTATGTTATTGGCAGTTTATTTCCCATTGTTGCTTCACACTGTGTAACAGTGCATGGCTTCAGTATATTTGTGCTTGATTTGTTTATATTTTTGTGAAGATTTTTCTAGTGATTAAGAATTAAGTCAACAAAACAATATGAATAGATTGCATAGAATCCAGTTGGTTTTCTGTTATGAGCTTCAACCGTTTTGTGCACTTTTGCAGATCAGTTCCCCAGAAGAAAGTAGGGAATTAAAGACAAGCTTTAATTATGAATATTTTGGCTCATGTGTGATTTTGTAACATGCTGTTCGCGTTTGATCTTGTGTATGTGGTTTCATACTACTTTGCTCATCTTCAAGTGTTCGTGTTTGGTTGGGTTTTTTTTTACATTTATTTTGGGGTGGACTGAGAAACTACTCGGATCAGTTTTACAGGATACCGAAACTGAGAACTGCATGCAAAAAAGTATAGGCTTCGAAGTCCATTTTGATTATTTCCATTGAGTTCTTCAGGCTTTTGATTAATCCTCTGTTTAATTGCCAAAAAGATAAAATGAATATATACATTTTTACCTGACGGGCAGTAATTACTTTTTTGAGTTTATATGCACTGAAATATTGAAACCAAAAAATTATTTAAAGGGCTCAATGTGTGTTAGGTGCACCCGTTGGGTTACAAAATGCATTTTCCTTTAATTGTTATGGCTGGAATAAAACGTAAAACATATTTCACTCGATGATTTCGTTTTTTTTTTTTACCTCTGTGGTTTAACTAAGATCAGGGCTTTTTGCTATTGTGGGCGTCTGCAACCCTCCAAAAAAGACTTATTCTAATGCACACAATGACGCCTGAATCGGGCCACAGATAATTCTATATTTTGTAACGTAATTATTCGATAACTAAACGTGGGTGTTTTTTTTCGTTCGATGTTCCATTAAAAGTGAATAATAAATTATTTTCTGGGGCGAAACTCGAAAAAAGTACAGGCAATATATCTTTAATTGTTTTCTCCGTGACTTTAACGGTTGTGGTTGTACATGTATTTGACTGAAGGCTTGGAGATGAGCGAGGAGTACTTAAATCGACACATTGGTTTATTTCTCTTGAAAATATAAGGTTAATTATCTATAAGCGAAGCCATTGTACTTTATTTGAAATTGTTCCCATAAGTTCAGGTTTGGAATGTCCGGGGGGGGGGGGGGGGGACAAAGGGTTATCTGGATTCTGGATTCCAATTTCCATGTGTTTTGTTGGGGTTCTCTAATAGCATTTGTATAAATTTGTATGTGGTTTATTTTTTTAATCCGCCGAGGCGCCGACGCATGTTGTCTTCCCGTATTTTTCTTATTTTGTTCTTATTGTATTGGGGCTTGGAGTTCTTGTAGTGCCACGAGAGCTACAGGCTAGAGAGTTATTTTACCACAACTTTTTCCACCCAGGAGGGGTGTACTTCTTTTTTACTGTTTGGCTTGTCGGAAGGGGGGTAATATTTATAATAGCATTTTAACCTTTTTTAAATTCGTCGTATTTTTAAGGATTACCCGTACTTGTATTAGTGTGCATTTTTCCAGTAATAACCAAATTGTGTTGGCCTCCTCCGAAATCTCCTCGACTTTACACCTGTTCTTTGATTGACAAAACACCTGTTACAAAACACTTTTCGCGCGAAAAAAGCGGTGACGGTGAGTGGTAAACGCCCCCACTAATAGTCAGGTATCCTGCCTACATAAGTTGCTTTTAAAATGGGATATGTGTTTGGGTTTAGGACCTAAACGTCAAATTTCCCGAGTAAAACTTTTAAAAATATGCACCGCGTATTTCGTGTTATATCAAATCATGACAGTAATCCGAGAATAAAATAGAGATACCCACCATTGAATGTTTTTAGAAGGAACATTCGATTCTTTCATCGTTTACAAACGACGAAGAACAAAACTTATAATACTACAGTGAAATGTAAGTATTTACACCACCTACACGTTAAATGTAAACGTCGCAGTGTCAACAGTTTGTGTTGTCATCAGGTACGGTTGGAGCGTCTGGTCCATTTCGTGAGCATTTCCTTCCGCTTATTTTGGTGAAATATTCAAGCAATTTTCCTCTTTTGATTTCAATAATGGATGCCGGTAGATGAAAATGAGTGCCGTCACGGAGCAGGTTAGTCTGAGATGAGGAGTAGATGATGTATAGTATGTGGCTTTGAGTGTATTTTGTGTCAGTCATTTCTTGTTTTTACACATGTTTAACACTACAGTGAGTTAGTACTTCCATGGGGGAGGTAGTAAACATGTTTACTACCTCCAATGGTACTTCTAAGTTCTACTACACTAGGCTACATGTAGGTCATCGACCGACTTTTTCCTCGTTCCACACACATCATGTTCAGTTTTTGTGTGTATCGTCGTTAGCCTGTTTTCGTGGTGTGGTAGCTGGGGAGATCTCATCCCTGGTATTCACGGCGAATTTGTATTAATAGTATACTAGTCCGAGTTGGATTAAAAACTTGCACGTAGTCCAAGCAAATACTGTACAAAAAAGTGTCTTTCACTAGTATCAGTATCAATATCTTTGTCTAATTAATGACACCAAAAATATCTCGCCCCAGATAAAGTTACAGAAAATAGCCAGTTGTAGACCCGCAAACGTGGCGGTATACACACTGCCATGCGCTGTTGCATTGCGATAAAAGACGCCATGTCCTTTGACGGGAATTAAGGTTTGTTATCATTTTCCTGTTTATACATACACATGCTCTTTTACACCAAATTCGGCAATTACAGCACCTATCATTCCCCAGAAATTTGATGAAAAAAGGCGGAGTCCAATACAAACGTATGGCCTTTTTGGTTTGCGAGCGATGGCGGGAGATCTTCGCACTGTACCCTGAATCCTTCACGTAAACAAATGTGGTACTGTACTACAGCTGGAGAGACGTTAACATCCAGCAGGAACCAAACTTTTTGTTGCGCACGATGATGTCTGGGTCAATCGCTTCATTCAGTGCATGTGCACACAATTCAATAGCTACACATGTGTAAGAATGTTTGCTTGTTCATACCATGGACACTCCAGTAATAAGAACTGATGATGAGCACCCTGGCATTTTTGTTGACAGGCAAATTTTAGTGGTAATATGTATTGAGATTCAACCAAAATCAACTTTGGGGGAAATTACTTCAGAACTGTATTAGCTCGAAAATTCTAGCTCTTGGCCCTCACATGTCATGAGCCAAGAGCTAGAATTTTCGAGCTAGTATCTATAAGGTTTTCACAAACCTTACAGAGAGGCACATATAAACTGCTATGGGAGAAATTTTTCCATTTTTTGCAGGAACCCCAACTCTCTTGTCACGAAATTTTCTGCCCCAACATTTCATATGCATTATCTTGACATGGCCATGACTCGTACTCGTAGGCTAGGTTCAATTTCTTAAAACGTCACTCAAAATGGTGAAATTTTATGAATTTTATCATTTAACAAGACCACAGGTTTCACCACTCCAGAGTTTGACATCGTTTGTTGTCGATAGAGGGTGCTTTAACACCACTGACCAGTGGCAACTCCTTGGGATTTTTCCCAAGATCTTGGGAATTTTAGTGAAAAAAAGTATGGATTGCACATGCGCTCTGTTAAATGCATTTGTACAGTGTTTGCCATTGCCGTGGGAATTCTTGGGAATTTTACTGGATGAATCTTGGGAATTTCAAATTTCAAACGATGGCAAACCCTGGAGTGGTGAAACCTGTGGTCTTGGTAAGCGATATTTTCTTAAAATTTCACCATTTTGAGTGACATTTCAAGAAAATGAACCTAACCTACGGGTACATGGCCATGTCAAGATGATGCATATGAAATGTTGGGGCAGACAATTGAAACATTTCTCCCACAGCAGTTTATATGTGTCTCTGTAAGGAAAACATCATTGTGAGTGACTGCATGAATAGAAAGGCATCTCATCAATTAATTTAGTGGCAAGGAACAATGGACTTGCATTGTCAGTGCGCCGTTTTTCTTTTGTTAGATGTTAATAGTGAAGGTGGAGGGGCATGGATTGGGGGCATGGACATACTTGTACATTGTACAATGCAACACACACACACACACACACAGTCATGTAAACGGGTGCAATCGTGGACCTCCCATTGTTCCTCTTTTGTTTATACTGTAACTTTTTCGGAAGGCCTCCCATTGGTTTTGTACACGATTTTCAATCGTGGACGTTAGGTCAAACGTGGACCCCTTTGTCTACGCTCGAATTCTTTTGTCCTAGGTCCACGATTGCCGGCATATACAAACTCACACAGTCATGTAAACGGGTGCAATCGTGGACGTCCCATTGTTCCTCTTTTGTTTTTTCGGAAGACCTCCCATTGGTTTTGTACACGATTTTCAATCGTGGACGTTCGGTCAAACGTGGACCCCTTTGTCTACGCCCGAATTCTTTTGTCCTAGGTCCACGATTGCCGGCATATACAAACTCACACACACACGTTTGTAAAAACCGGCAATCGCAGACCTCCTATTGTCCCTCTTTTGTTTATACTCTTAACTTTTTCGGAAGGCCTCCCATTGGTTTTGTACACGATTTTCAAGTTTTTTTCTGGATATCACTTAATTTAGTCATCAAACAATGTCAGATCTTAATCATACTTAACACAAACATAGACCATGAAGCAATTCTGTATCATGAAATGTGATGTCATGACATCATCAAGTTACATATGTACAAGCCATTAAACATCATTTTTAAAAGTACTTTCAATGATGTTGAGGCTCCGGCAAAAATGTGCTTTTAAAAAATGTGACCAGTGTCCTCATTAAACATTCGAGCACCCTCTTTTGGCAGTTTGAAACAAATGTCAAAAATTAAGTGTACAACTTTCAGTTAGTGCACATAAATTTAAGGAACTTTAAAAATAATTAAACTTGCCAGGGAAAGTTATTGCTTGCCAAAATTAAGCAAACGTTTGCAAATTTTGCCGTTATGATGTTGTACATGTATGTATCCTGTTGCAGGTCGGGTTGCGTAGTAACTGTGCTCTGCCCAGTTAGGTACAGGATAGAGGAAATAGAGTCATTTCTGGCATGTGATTCAATCCTTCCACCTCATTGGCTATTTAGTACAGTCGGTGGATTCTGGGGATGCATAGTACGTGCAATACAAGACCGGGTTAGTGAGAGTCAGGACATGCAGGATGGTGAAATAGCCATGTATCACAATCCCCTGCTGTAGTCAGACGGTATGGAAGTGGTTTATCATAGAGATGTAAAGTACTGGATTACTGTGTAAAGATTTGCAGCTCGAATAGAAGCTGACTTTGTCCTGCTGGAGCAGTCTTTTCTGTGACATTGATTGGTTAATGTCATTAAAATACACACCAAGTATCAACTAGAATTCATGATGATGGATGGAATATGTTTAGATCTCATCAGTGGATGATGTATTGGTGGATTATTACAACTCCAGGATCATTGACTGAGTAGAGAAGTTGTCTTATCAAAGCTGGTATCTGGGAAATGGGCCAGAACCAGTCCAAAGTGGACATTTCTAGGGAGTTACACCTACGTACAAGCAGTGCCCGCACATTTAGGGCATCATGGTTGAGGAAAGTGAGTATACACATATACTTTTAAAATTAATCTGAAAAAGATTTTTTTTTATTTGTTGCATTATTTGTTTGTTTATAAAATGTTTCTGTGAAATTATGGATTCCATCCTCTAATTCCCAAAAGACATGTGGATATGTACATGTACAGTAGTTACAGTTGTGAATATTTTGTTTTAAATTACTGTTTTTGCTTACAGTGATGTTGTGTAATGTAAACTTTAGCTTTCAAGTTTGACCATTACATGATTTTTACTTGATATCCCAACATTTAATGTTTTTGAGCAAAATAATTGGTTTTAACTTTTTTAATTTTAACTTTTTAGGTTTTACATGTATCACTGTTATTGTTGAAAATAATGTTATTGATAACGTATCTCCAGAAGGCTTTCTTCATGATAATGTACTGCAGAGGTTACCCTGTACATTGGCCTTATTCTTGAACACATGCACAGAATAAAACCTTGATATTGGCTACTGAAGTTGACATCATAGGGAAAATATTTTAGGCCAGGCAGCTCAGGTACATGTACAATATGTGCATTTAAATGGTTTAGAGTCATCTGCCATACAGTGATACACTACGTTGTTTACAGACATCCCACGTTTTTGTTAGGAGGGCTATACACATGTATGTGTACATAGGATTTGGGTTGGAAAAAAACAACACCCCAAACTACTTATTGTAGTAGTATTACAGTACAGTGTATCATGTACATGTACATGTACACGTAATGTACATGTACATGTACACGTAATGTACATGTACATGTACACGTAATGTACATGTACATGTACACGTAATGTACATGTACATGTACACGTAATGTACATGTACACGTAATGTACATGTACATGTACACGTAATGTACATGTACATGTAATGTACATGTACATGTACACGTAATGTACATGTACATGTACACGTAATGTACATGTACTGTATGTACATGTACTTACCTTGTAGAAATAAAATAAACCATCCAGCCTTAACCCTAACCCTGCCAGACGCAGCACAGTGCATCTGTGGTGACAGCTTGACCTTGCTGCACTCTGCACACAAGTCAATGTGACAAAGTATGCAATCTGATGGTCTGGCAGGGTTTCTAGCCAAAATACCCTGGAGGGTTAGGGTTAAAGGGACACACTGCCTTGGAGGTGCCCAATTGGGCTACAATTACAAGCATTTGGCCCAAAAATCCTTTGGTTAGAAATCATTAAAAAGTAGAATAATATTGTACATGACGTTCCATTCCCTTGAAAATGTGCCATTTGTTTAAAAATCATTTTGACGAATTATGGGTGGGTGGCAGTGGATATCTAGTTTATACATGTACAAAATGCCTTTTTAAACTGAGTTGCAAATTTAACGTGTCTGTTTTTTACAAATTAACTTAAACTTGTGCATTGTCATTGAGGAAGTTTTATAGATTTATGTTGTAGCTGTGCACTCTGCTCATTTACATACTGTATAAACGAAATGGGTTTGAAAGAACTATTTGTAGGCCAGGGTTCACGTTTGATACTACAGTTGGGTGGTCGATCAGGTTGGTGTAGTGGTTCTTTTCTCACCTTCCAGCCCTGGTGACAACGGTTCGATTTCTGTTCAGGTGCACTATGTGGATTGTGTTTTCTCAGTCCCTACCAGATTGTGTAGGTTTTCTCCCGCTGCTAAAACTGAAATCTCGTTTGTCATCTTTTCTCAATTCATACTGGGCCCTGAGGGAGAACAGTGCTACCCAAAATAAATAAATAATTGTCCACTTCACCTATAAGTATACACGTGTACCTGTTAACATTGCATTGGCTCATATTCATAACATGATGAACAGTACAATGTGAATTGAAACTAACTTTTAGTTTCAATTATAGTCCTGTAGATAGACAGGTTGAAACACAGCCAGGACTTTGCTCTACCTGTTTGCAGCTTTAGCGGTCACAGTTGCTAGGACAACTATGCTCCAACTTCCAATGTGAACTATTTCTAGTAGATGACTTGAGATCAAAATGGAGTGTCTGCATGTGTGGGTTTCTATTTTAGCTAGTAGCTGATAGAGGAAGGAAAACTGCTTGCCGGCTGTAATAATTGATAGGGCCTGAGTTTCAGTCATAGTAGAATCTTATTACAAGGCTAAAAGGCAGAAAATGTCAGTACTGTACTGTGATGATGTGCTGTACATGTACATAAGTAGAATCTGTACACATACAGTACTTCAAGTTCAAAGTGAAAGGCAGTCAAACGTGTTACTTAATTCTAATCATCCGGCCTGCATGGAATCAAGTGATAAACTTGAAGTTATACTGGTACACCTACATGTGTACATGTAGTCTATTTGCTGCCTTTTTCGGACCCTGATTATACATGACAAGGTAATATTGCCTATCATTACCCTGATAATGGTGTTATTTTAGACAATGAAACTGACAAAGAATACATGTATTTGCAATGTACCTGTATACGGTGGACCTTGCTTTGTGGTTGAACTTATCAGTCACACTTCAACAACAAGGTCAAAACTTGGTTGCTTGGTACCCTCCAAACATGATGCAATCTAGCCCTGCAAGCACGGCCTACTTGTTGCACTTCATTAGTACACTATGCGTAAGTACAGCAAGTGCACATATCCTGGCCTATGCCATGCTTTGGGACAATGCAGTCATGCTTTAGAAATGTCTCACTGGAACATGTTTGGTTACACCATGTATTGTGGTACGTTGGTTGATGAGGATTGATTGAATATGATTAATCCATGGATTGATTAAATTGAATGATTTAAACAATAGTTTGGAGATTAAATGAACACTTAATGGGGCCCTGGTATGTCATATGCAGCCACGTGTAACACACACAATAGGCAATTAAGGGATTGAGTATGCACAGGATTGTGCATAGACGACAACTGGCCAGTTGGTCTTTCTAAAACCGCGGTTTTGGATGTCATCCATATAATAATTAAGGCATTTATATAGCGTTCTTACACAAGTGGTATCACAACGCTTTACATCGAGAAAAAAACAAACCAACATAATTAATTAATAAGGTGCCTATAAAACAAATGACTGGTATAAGTGAGTTTTGAGTGATGTTTTGAATTGAGTAAGAGAACTGGCATGACGAATTTGATAAGGAAGACTGTTCCAAAGGTTTGGAGCAGCTGCATAAAAACCTTTGGCAGATGTGGATGATCGGGTTATGGGTTTTGTTAAAATCCTGGTATCTAAACTAGAACGAAGTGGACGATTGGGCTGATATGGAACGATAAGTTCAGTGAGGTAAGATGGGGCACTGTCACTCATACATTTATAGGTAATGGTTAACAATTTGAAATCAATACGTTGATGAATAGGAAGCCAGTGAAGCTGTTGAAGGAGGGGTGAGACGTGATCAAATTTTTTTGCCATAAAAATTAATTTTGCTGCCCTGTTTTGGAGACGTTGAAGTCGTTTTGTGTCTTTAATAGATAATCCTTGAAGGAGAGAGTTTCCGTAGTCAAGACGGGATGTGACAAGAGCACGAACCGCATGGTGACATGTGATTTCATCAATTAGGCTCCTAACACGTGATAAGTTTCGGAGATGAAAATTAACAGTTTTACAAATTGAGGAAACATGTTGAGACATAGTCATTTCACTATCGAACACTATACCAAGATTTTTTATAGTTGAGGATGGTTTGATCACAGTATTTCCAACTGTAAGAGAGATGTCGGATAATTTTTTTAGAGTTCTTGGTTTTGCTGCAACAAACAATTCCGTTTTGTCATTGTTAAGGAGAAGCATATTCTGGCACATCCAGGTCATATCATGTACCATCAACTAGACAAAGGGAAGAGTGTTGTATACATGTACAAGAGATAGCTTCCAAAGATGCACACAAAACACTCTACATTGCTTGTTCATAGTGTAGGACATGTATGACATACATGTAGATTGCTCATGCATTCCAGATCCTCACAACTTTGCCTGGGCACAAACCTCTTGTAGTTACATTTGTACAAAGTAATTTGTACTGCAAAGTTATGGCTGTTACCATTTCTATATAGAGAGCTTTTGAATATATCTCTTACTGTATTTGTACAGGTATCTGGTACCTCATTTACAAGATTTTCCGGGATCTTTAGTGACATGCAGGAAGGAAGTCGGGATATCGTTAATGCCAGGAACCTTGTGATATAAAAACCCAATGTCACCTTGGCAATTTGCCAGCCAATACTGACTAAAATTGGCACACAGATCCAGAGGGGCTCTTTGAAACAATATCACACTGGTTATTTGTTTCCTTAATAGTTCCTGCACAACCACCGTGACACACATTTTAGATTAACCAAGGTTTTTTTGTGTTTCATTTTTAACATTAAACCATGATATTGGCACAGACACGTACATGTACATGTATGTAAATAGCGCAAGTTAAAAACAAAACATGTTTGGTGTCTTTCTGTTACTGTCCATGCTCTTCAAAGAATTGATTTTTTCTTTTAATGTTTTATTTTGAAGAAAAAAGGCTTGTATTCTTGGTTGCTTTCACGCATCTAATGCCCCAAAAGATGTGCCTGAATTATGGTCGGGCTGCAAATAATGAAGCATTTATATGGTCATTAATTAGTCGATAAGTAAATGTACATATTTGTTCATTGTTCTATGTCTTATTTAAAAGTGCATAACTCTTGTATTGCTAGAGAAAGAGCAATAAAAAAGCACATTTTTCAGGGTGAAACACAAAAAAGAACAGACAGGAAGGAGAAGGCCCTCTCTTGTCTGTTTCTACTTCTATTTTTAGATAATTTAGCCAATATTTTTTTAAGATATGGCTTTTGCTAACATACTATTCCCCAAAATTTATTCAGAACATACGATAGATGGACTGAGAATCATGTTCTCTCTTCATTTTGCATTTTTATGGAGTTATATTGGAGAAAAGCTAAAAGAGAGAAGTTGTGCTCCATGATATTTTTAGTGATGTGAAATGACATACATTTATGTAAATGTACAGGTAGTTTGCATTTATTTGGTGCTAGGCCTACATATGAAGGGTAGAAATTGGAAGCAGTCATGAAATAGCCTGGTAAATTGAGATGACATCTGCACATGCCCTGCTCTTAAAATTTCTAATCTAAACTGTAAACTGAGCTTGGTGAAACACAGCTCTGTATATCAACTGGCTTGGGTAATTGCCAAAGGACAAGGTTGTGTGGATTGAGTTTCCTATGGGCTGAGCAATGGCTTTACATCCTTTGAATGTGTAGATTAGACATACACAAAAATACCCAACTTATTAGAAGCAAATTTGAATCAAATACACTCATTGGTGATGTCCTAAAAGCAACTTTAACCCTAACGCCTCAATACTCCAAAATGCAGTTTTGGAGGATTTTAGAGGATTGAGGAGGAATGGTATTTCAAGAAAAAATAGGCCTTTGGAGGATTGAGGATGAATGGTGTTTCAAGCGAGGAGGATTTTGGAGGATTGAGGATGACTGGTATTTCAAGAAAAAGAGGATTTTGGAGGATTGAAGATGAATGGTGTTTAAAGCACAGGAGGATTTTGGAGAATTGAGGATAAATGCATTTTTGTGGGCAGGGCAATCAGAGGATTTTGGAGGATTAACGGTGGTTCCTAGCAAAAAGGGTTTAGAGGGTTACGGTTAAGCGACTTCAATTATCCCTCAATAAATCCAAAAAAATCCCTCAAATTTTTTTTTAAATAATAATTACATGCAGCTACATGTACATCTTGTAAATAATAAGTTTTCTGTAGAAATCACTGGTAGTTGTGTGTACGGTTCAGCATGCAGTACATCTGTACGTACACCTACAGTGCAAAAATACTTGTCAATGCTACATGCTTGTGTTCTATTTTAGGATAATTAGTAATTTAAGCTGCTTTTTATTGCTGCTTTTTATCATTATTTGGATGTGCAGTAGTGTTGACAATTACATGTCTGTCAGGGGGCCATTTGTTAGTTAAAATGCAAGGTTCTCATTTGACTCCAAGACTCCAACATAAACACATTGTTTTAGTGGAGAGTTTATTGTCAAGTTAGGCACCAACAAAAAGGTCCTGGTTGAAGTCTGTGACAGTGTTAAATTCACACCTGTTTTTACAATCACACTTTTAAATACATGTACATGTACATGTACCTGATACATGTGGGTGTGTCCAGTAATCCAAAGCCAAACTATTAAAAGCTTTTTACATTGACAACTGTATCAAGGACATGTACATGTAGACCTACCCTCCAAAAAAAGGGGGGGGGGGGGAGGGCAGAAGTCAGTTAACTTTAACCTGGTTCACTTTCACGTCTCCATGCATTTTTTTCTTGAAGGAGGGTGCCATGAAACTTTGGAAGGAGGAGAAGGAGAACGGTGCAATATACAATGTCTACCTCAAGAAGGTGCGCTACAGGCACTCCATACCATCCATCATGGAAGAGGTAAAGGTAGGGGCAGGAGCCAAATTTAGGGGGGATGAAATGGTTTAGTATGAATTAATACTACAGGCACTCCATACCATCCATCATGGAAGAGGTAAAAGTGGGGTGGGGCCAAGGACCATGGGCTATAGGGTTGAGGGAGGAGGAATTATGCAGTATGAATATACATTACAGGCACTCAAACAATTTGTTGATCATGAAAGGGGTAAGTAAATCTGTGTGTTGATGGACATTTGCAACAATTATGTTAGCAAGGACAAGTAAAATGATTTTCAACAAAATTAGCTTGCCTAACATTTCGAATTTAAGCAAGTTCTTTCTCAATGACAAAATATAATAATATGATTTCCATTTGATCTGCTTCTCATGATCATGCGTACTTTGAAGCAGAAAATATGTGATTACACTGACGGGTGGTCAGGGTACGAGTGTGCAATGTATGCAGCCTACATGTGTGTAGGGCAGGGTCTCACCAACTGATCTAATAAAGCAGACAGGCCTTGAACTAATGGCCACTTAATGGCACTAATTCAAGAAAATCTGATTATAATTTATTTCCTTGCATTTGAGAATATCATGGACATTCTGTTGTAAGGATTTTTGTTTCTTATAAAATGTCAGGCACAGAGTGGGAAGAATTTGTGTACGTGCACAGTATATATCTCCGAGGACAAGAGAAGAAAGGAAACACAAAGAAACCTTTCAGTCCTCGAACGTAGAGTCTTTTGTTGAAATCGGTCCTCGAACGTCGGGATACGTGCTTAGTCTATGGGGGTTGGTTATATTAAAGGAACAATAGGAAACACAAAGCATTGTCCTCGGACGTATTGGGGAAGTACGACTGGGTGTACGTGCACTGTATATATCTCCGAGGACAAGAGAAGAAAGGAAACACAAAGAAACCTTTCAGTCCTCGAACGTAGAGTCTTTTGTTGAAATTGGTCCTCGAACGTAAGGATACGTGCTTAGTCTATGGGGGTTGGTTATATTAAAGGAACAATAGGAAACACAAAGCATTGTCCTCGGACGTATTGGGGAAGTACGACTGTGTGTTTCATGATGTGTACATTTAATGTGTGTACATGTGCTCCAATTATTCTTCTTAATGTACCATGCAGCATAACTTTTTTCCCCCAGGCATTGTCAGCAGAGAGCAAGAAGAGTATTTTGGCTAATTCCAAGGAATTGTCTCATTACTTGTCTAGTTGGTCGTTTCAGTTTAGTTTAATTCAGCCTTGCTGGTCTGTTCTGTTTCTCATGGAAGAGTGTAATTTTGCCCAAAGATGTTTGTATTAAAATGTAAAGCCTGTGTGTATGGTTTTGTAAGATATACTTGTATGTTTTGTCTTATCCTGCAGGGAACCCCTGAGCAGAATTCTGGCCTGGAATGGGAGACAGTTAAAGTCAAGACAGTCAAGGCAGCCTCCTTGGACAGATTAATAGAACATCTGCCCGTAGCCCTACAGGAAATGGATTCTAGTTACATTAATGTCTTCTTCTGTACCTATCAGACATTTACGAACCAGCTAGAGGTACTCAGGATTCTACTCGACAGGTTGGTGTCTGTTTGTTTGTTTCCTTTTGTGACAGTACCTGCACTCACATGAGTATTCAAATAAATCACATGATTTAATACACATTATCTTCTCTTCTAATACCATGCAGGTTCAAGAAACATAAAATTGGCACGTTGTCAAAAGAAAACGCACAAAAGTAAGTAACCAGAAATTTATATAAATATTTCAGTCTGTGTTGGCATGAATTTCATTGAAAATTTCATTTTTTGCATGACAAAAAATATCAAAGAATCAGCCAAAGATTTTGAAATGGTCTTTTATTATTTTTGTATACATATATTACAAGTAATTAGAAATTGTAAATTTATGCAAAATGTTTTTGTATACCAATGTTGCTTTTTTGTCAGCCAAGATTGATTTCAATTTGATGTGACACAACATAAATTACTACCACCTGTGGAGTCATGTACATACATACATGAAAATGTCTTAAATAATTTTTAAATTTTTTTTTTACATATATGTACATCTATCACCTTTGAAATTTCCCTTATTGTGAAGAGTGCATTGCCTGCCACTGATAGGCTACCTTGTATAACAATGATTTGTATCAAGGAAGCAGGGAAGTAAACTCTATATATACCATTTCTCAAATGGTAAAGACCAGAGTTTTTGGTCAAAATGTCAAATGTGTACTACCAAAACAGCATTTCCCCCACCCCCTCCCAACTTTTTCCACTTTGGGGAAATGGCCCTCCCACTTTTGGCAGTTCCACATAAAGAAAAACATAGAAAATGGCAGCATTTTGCCCCCCCCCCCCCACTTTCAAAAGTGTTCCGGTGCCGTTGGTGTCAAATGTAGTAAACAATGGTATCTACATGCACATATATCCACATCTGATTAGATTACCTCTCATGGGGACAAACACAATTCAGATTCTCCTCAGGTGGTTTTCCTCAGGTGACAGTAGGCAGCATCATATGACAAGATTTTTATTTCCGCACGGGAGAAAAGCCAACTGTTAATATTGATAACGATTCTTGCTTTAATATTTGCTTCTGCCCTTTTTCACACAATCTATATCACTTTGAGGACTATTCAGTACATTTGCTTGACAACAAAAAACCACCATGAAAAAAGCCTGACATAATAGGTTTGTTGTGATAGTTTCTGAAAGATACGAATCAAAGACAAAATTTAAGAGGGTGTGCAGGCGGTGTATACATGTACGAATGTACACTGTGTAATTCAGTAACCAATTGTACATGAAATAGTTCCTGGTTCAGGAATTGGAGGTTGGTGGTTTTCCTGTGCTAGGTGGTGCAACTCCTAGCATTGTTTTTGAAAGGATGAACAGTGGCTAGTGCACATATAAAACCAGGTGGTAATATATTGCATCATGAACGAAATCTCAAGTAAATTTTAACCCGGCCACATTTCAAAGGCATTGTTTAAATTAAGTGGAAAGTCATTTTAAACTGACAACTAAAGAAAATCTGCTTAGTGCATAAGCCCAACTCAAGCGAAGTGCAGTACATGTACATGTATATATGTGATCAAGAATATTAGAATATTTGAATATTTGTGCAAGTCCAGCAGTCACATATATTCTTTGATATTAAAGCAGTGGCATAACATTTGGCTTATCACATGGCTTAATACATGTACCCTGTACATACATGTACAAAATATTATAAATGGGCAACCTTGAATATCTGAGTTAAACTAACATCCTGTTCATCTTCAAAACATGGTTTACATGCAAACTGTTTTATACAATTTAAGTGGGTCATTTCATGAATTCCACTGCTTATTTTGAGTTAAGTGATAGGCCCTAAGTCTGATAATGTTGAAACAAGTAGATTGGAGGAAAAGACTCTTGTTTCTTTTTGGCCAATGTACATTGTACATCATGTACTTTCGTGATCCGGCTGTATTGTATATGTCTTCATTACATGTGATGTGTTTGACAGACACCAGGAAATTTGCTGAATCCTTTCATGAAATTAGTCATCAACAATGTTTTCCCTGTGTATTTAGCAACTTGTCAAGTATTGTTGGTGATACTAAATAATGAATCATTTCTGCGGTTTTTCCTCTTCAAAAATTCCAGTAGAACAGAACATCTGAGTATTTTCCCAGGGGATGTGAATGGAGGTGTCCAGTAACTTACATTGTCAGTCATTCTTAGAAAGCTGTGAAGCAGTAAATTCCACTGCAAATTTACTTTCTAAGCCAAAAATTGGATGAACGTGGGTCACAAATACAGTCCATTGTAGCTGAATATATGTGCCACTTTAACCCTAATGACCTAGGCATTATTTTGGGGTAAGACCTGTATACTACAAAATAGTACTTACATTTAGTATATTCTGTAGTACTAAAAATACAAAAGATTACTAAAGCATTGTACACAAATAGGCGAGAGTACTGCATACTACAGTTTACTATACTAGTAGTATTTTGTAGCTTTATGTGAGGTTAGAGTGATGAAAGAATCACATCTATAGGATAACATTATGGTATCATTTTTACAGGAATATTCGCTCAGTCATCTTGATGTGGTTGGATGAGAACCTGGATGACTTCAAGGAACCACCTGACTACACCTGCCTCAGTGTTCTCCAGGAGTTTGCCCAAGATGTCTTTGATCTGGAGTTAGGAGAGAGAGCCAGGAGAAGAGTAGAATTTTTCAAGGAGGAAGCATTACAGTCTGGTTAGATTATATTCATATTGACAAATTTAAAACACCTCATGGTTTACATGTGGACAAATTAGAATTGATAAACTTCCTGAGATGTGTATGAAAGAAGAAATGTCATTATTGAGTTGATTGGAATGATTCTTGAAGCAATTCAGTTGTATAATTTACATTGGTCATCTATGCATGCATTCTTTTCTGGCTGTGTTCAGACCTAATGCATGAGCCAATTAGTTTGGATACACATGGTGTTACAGGCCTCCTTTGCTCAATCAAATTTGTTTAATAGGAATGGTTGAAATGTTTTCTCCACATTTGCTTTACAGATGTGTGTAGCATCATAATAAAGCAAAAAGCTAAGTGCTTGTGCCCAGATGTACCAAAAAATGTCCTTTAAATGGATCCAGAATATACTCAAATTGTCTTGAAATATGTTTTGTGCACATTCATTTACAACTTTACTGCACATTAGAATAACAACTTGCTCTATTACTTGCTTCAAAGTTTGCAACCTTGATTTAAAAAACAGACTTTTCCTGTCAGAGCAAGGAAGTGCCATCAGGACCTGGGATTTAATTATAAGGATATTGGCAACACTCCAGAATGTATCGTCAGTCTTGTATAACTTTAGGAAGAGATAGCACTTGATATATCCAGGGTCCTGTAACCTTGATGAACTAGGAAGGATGTAAAGCAAGATGATATTAGTCCTCAAATGTTTGTTTTTGTTACTGCATACTGTACAAATGTATGAGTTTAATTTGTATTCATAGAAATGCTGTAATTTGCCACTTTTGTCTGTTTCATGCAACCTGTTCCATCTGCCAGAATAAAAATTACCAAGACATCCTTATATTAATGTTACCTAATTTTATCAGATCTACATGTTGTAAATAAACATAATGTAGGTGTGGCCTATATATCGTTACAGAAAAGAGTAGTCAGTTGGCATTCCAGGCTAGTATGTGTGATGAGGTAGACGGAGTCATGATGGACAATATGTACATGGACATCAAGAATGTTGACAGTGGGCTATTGGCACAACAACTCACATGCATGGATGCGGTAAGTCTACACTAACAAGCATATTACATTCAAACAAGTAAGGCGGAACACTTTTGAAAGCTGGGGGATAAAGCAGCGCCGGTGCCGACCGGCTACTGCTGCCCTTTTCTATGTTTTTCTATGCCAAAAGTAGGGGGCCATTTCCCTCAAGTGGAAAAAGTAAGGGGCCAATGCCCCCATCCCCTCTGTTCCTCCGCCTTTGATTGCAAATGTTGATGATTGGAAGCATGAAGAAGCTTTCAATGCCGTGACTTGTCCATTATAATACGAGAAACATTCTTTGAATTTGATTTAAAAGTTGTCATATTTGCTTTTGAATTGCTCATGTATGATGGTTTTTTTAGCATGCTTTTGTAGATACATGGGAGTGATGGACAGCCGCACAGATAGAAATGTTCATGAAAAAGTTGCATCAATTTCTATTTTGTTGCAGGACCTGTTCAAGAAGGTGAACCTTCAGCACTGTCTGGGTGGCATGTGGTCTCGACGTAGCAAGAAGATAGGCAGTTACAACGATGTTGCTTCAGTCAAAGCCACAGTAACACAATTCAATGACGTCTCAAACCGTGTTATGACAACAGTCGTCGAGGATAAGACGTTAAAGTCACATGACAGAGCAGCTGTCATCAAGAAGTGGATTGAGGTGGCGCAGGTCAGTTAGAATTTGTTTCCATGAAAAGGAATTTTAGACAGCAAATTTCTCATGCATCTCTAAGTAAATAACAGTAAGTGTTCAGCTGATCAAAATAATTAACCTCTTGAATACAGAGAAAAGACCATGTGGCGTATTGCTGCGAATACTCAATCCATTGTTTTCCTATTGTTTGCATTAGGCTTGGCTGCACAAACCCATATTTGCATACCGGCATCACATACCGGCATCACATACCGGCATCGCATACCGGCATCGCATACCGGCATCGCATACCGGCATCACATACCGGCATCGCATACCGGCATCACATACCGGCATCGCATACCGGCATCACATACCGGCATCGCATACCGGCATCGCATACCGGCATCGCATACCGGCATCGCATACCGGCATCGCATACCGGCATCGCATACCGGCATCGCATACCGGCATCGCATACCGGCATCGCATACCGGCATCGCATACCGGCATCGCATACCGGCATCGCATACCGGCATCGCATACCGGCATCGCATACCGGCATCGCATACCGGCATCGCATACCGGCATCGCATACCGGCATCGCATACCGGCATCGCATACCGGCATCGCATACCGGCATCGCATACCGGCATCGCATACCGGCATCGCATACCGGCATCGCATACCGGCATCGCATACCGGCATCGCATACCGGCATCGCATACCGGCATCGCATACCGGCATCGCATACCGGCATCGCATACCGGCATCGCATACCGGCATCGCATACCGGCATCGCATACCGGCATCGCATACCGGCATCGCATACCGGCATCGCATACCGGCATCGCATACCGGCATCGCATACCGGCATCCCATACCGGCATCCCATACCGGCATCGCATACCGGCATCGCATACCGGCATCGCATACCGGCATCGCATACCGGCATCGCATACCGGCATCGCATACCGGCATCGCATACCGGCATCGCATACCGGCATCGCATACCGGCATCGCATACCGGCATCGCATACCGGCATCGCATACCGGCATCGCATACCGGCATCGCATACCGGCATCGCATACCGGCATCGCATACCGGCATCGCATACCGGCATCGCATACCGGCATCGCATACCGGCATCGCATACCGGCATCGCATACCGGCATCGCATACCGGCATCGCATACCGGCATCGCATACCGGCATCGCATACCGGCATCGCATACCGGCATCGCATACCGGCATCGCATACCGGCATCGCATACCGGCATCGCATACCGGCATCGCATACCGGCATCGCATACCGGCATCGCATACCGGCATCGCATACCGGCATCGCATACCGGCATCGCATACCGGCATCGCATACCGGCATCGCATACCGGCATCGCATACCGGCATCGCATACCGGCATCGCATACCGGCATCGCATACCGGCATCGCATACCGGCATCGCATACCGGCATCGCATACCGGCATCGCATACCGGCATCGCATACCGGCATCGCATACCGGCATCGCATACCGGCATCGCATACCGGCATCGCATACCGGCATCGCATACCGGCATCGCATACCGGCATCGCATACCGGCATCGCATACCGGCATCGCATACCGGCATCGCATACCGGCATCGCATACCGGCATCGCATACCGGCATCGCATACCGGCATCGCATACCGGCATCGCATACCGGCATCGCATACCGGCATCGCATACCGGCATCGCATACCATTAATAATAGCCGGCCAGAAAGGGTTAATAGAATGTAGATCTATCCACATTGTATTTTACCATACAACAAAAATAGGAATATAGAAATCTGTTACAAATTACATTGACATTATTTTAAAGTTGGCCTACGAAACTATGGCACTTGACAAGAAATTTGGATTTCAAATGAATAACCGCATATATAGTGATGTGTCAAGGTATTAAAAGCAGCTATGTTCATTTTGAAACTGAGGCTTTAAATTTGAGAAGAGTTTGCCTTAACAGCAGTGATCCAATTTATGATGGCAACTTAATATTTCTATACATGTAGGTATGTCGAGAGATGAAGAATTTTTCCTCAGCCAAAGCCATCATCTCTGGTTTACAGACCCATCCTGTCTATAGACTCAGAAAAGTGTGGAATGCAGTACCAAGGTAGGTATTACAAATTCTGTGTTGTATAGGAAACTACTGTATAAAGTCATTGTAAGTAAATATAAACTTGATGGATTAATTAGTTATCGTGTAAACCCCTTGATTACGGCTTTTATAATGGGGCGCCGGTATGCCAGAAGGGTTTGTGCAGCCAAGCGTAATGCACACAATAGGCGAACAATGGAATGAATACGCAGAAGAATGCGGGTATATAGACGTCAACCGGCCAGGTGTTTTTTTTCAAACCATGGGCTATAGCCGTCATCCGTACTCGAGGGATTAAACCATGATATTTTGGACTAAGTGTCTCACTGCATAGTTGTCATGAAGGATCGGAGGCGTATGCACAGATATATGTGCATATACGTACTGTTGGGATTTAACTTCTTTGGGCTTCAAGCTGACAAAATTATTGCACCTCATACACTGGAGTTGATTCCAACAAATATAAAGTTTAGTTTGATTGACACTCTTTCCCTCCAGGGCACATGTGCTTCTATTTGAGGATCTAGCCAGTATATTCATGGATGATAACAACTTTGAAATGAGTCGAGAACTTCTCGTGAAGGTAAGTCAAAATATGTCAAAAGTTAGAATATTTATATCTGTCCATATAGTGCATTTCAGATGTACATGGTAATCCCTGCTCATCAAGTAAATAAACTATTCCTAATGAGGCCAGCTCAGCTCTTCATTAAATATACCACTCTGTCATTTGACACATAGTATATGGCTAATCAAATGCAACTTGCAGAAACAACTAGTGGTAAAGCAAACTCGTACAGATTTAGTCCTTGTCAGACAGAAGCAACTTTTTTTATTTTGATTTGATTTGATTTGATTTGATTTGATTTATTTGCAATTACCACATATAGAAATGATATAAATTAGTTAATTATCTAAAACTATAAACTTTAAATTAAACAGAGAGTCC
Source organism: Hippasteria phrygiana (assembly GCA_037893225.1). NCBI lineage: Eukaryota > Metazoa > Echinodermata > Asteroidea > Valvatida > Goniasteridae > Hippasteria > Hippasteria phrygiana. The sequence goes on along the minus strand of JAZGUH010000511.1, from coordinate 37,644 downwards.
CCCATATTGTGGAAAAAGCAGGGATAATGCAAAAAAGTAAAAAATAAACTTATTTCCATTGCGGAAATGGTAAAGTAACTTGCTCGGAGATGCAAACACGATTAACATGGATTACCATAATTTTTATTAGCCTAGAGAAACAATTCTTTGATCTGAGATAGGTTATTGAATTTTGGGTACCCAAAAAACCCCCCAAAACCCATGATTCACCACACTTGGGAAATGTGCTTTTATTATTATTATTATTATTATTATTAATTCTTTCTGGTAATGAAACCAAGGATTCCTCAAAAGCGCCCTAGGCACTGTAGCTCGAAAGCCTGAAGAAACTTGTAGAGAGAAGACAATGAGAAGAAGTTACAGTTTTAGAGGTGGGAGGAAAACCCAGAAAAATATTCTGGGGAAAACCCACGGAATCAGGTAGGGACTAAAAACCCAATCCACATGTGGACCAGGGCAGGAATCGAACCCGGGCCACAGCGGTGAAAGGCGGGGACAGTAACCACTGCGGCAACCTGATTCCCCCTTGTATGTCAACTTACATGTAAGTAGATGCAAACTAAATTGGGAAACCATTGTATGTGGCTTATCCAAGATAATCCCCGGAGAGGCTGTTCCCAGGCTACGTGCAAGATGTGGATTAATGTCTGTAGCATGGAGCTATTTATAAGTCATGAGTCGGTATGAGTAAGGGGACAATAAAGTCCACTATGTGCAGATATATTGGCTTCATGTATTTCTCAAGTCTGGATTTCAGTTCTCTTTCTTGTGAAAGATTTTACCACAATCAGAAATAAATTGCTGTTGTTTTAATGTGGTCACTGTTAGAGGATTTGACACTTCCAGCTTGTTTTGTTTTGCACGCTACACTATTGATAGTTTTATTGGGAAAGTTACTTTTATTTAAAATATTCTGTTACAAGACATTGAAGAACTTAACATGACCCACATTACCTGTACTGTATGTTCTCTTAATGCCATTGATGTCATTAGTAGGCTTGAGTATTATCTGCAAAGTTTAATGCCGCATGTGTAAAATAACATGTAAAACCATATATACATGTGCTTAATAACCAAGGACAGAATTAAAATAAAACTCACAACGATTTTAACTATAAAAAGTTGCTATTTGAATTTTAGATAGTATTTTTATTGTATAACCATAAGGACTACATAAACATTTTAATTGTTTTAATTAAAGTACCTGTCATGACAAAAATTCTGAAAATTCCCCCTCAATTAAAAAAGAGTCCCTCAATTGCAATAAAGTTCCAGTAAATTGCCAAAATTTCTGATGGAAATTTACTACTTTGAAAGTTCTATGTTCATGTACATGTATATATGCCCCATTGGTACAAAGCAGCATTGGCATAATTAAATATGTCAGACGGTTTTAATTGACAAATGCCAACAATAAGCCTTGTGCCTCTTAGTCATAGATTCATGTTGCTTAATAATTGTCTTGAAATGATTGCAGCTTTCTTTCCAAATTCTTGATTGTTATTAAACTATTGAGGAAGATTACATAGACACTGACACACCCAGGAAGCAATTGATATATATCTCGTAGTCGGCCTTGCTGGCCATGTGCATCTTGACTATCTCTTTGCTAAATAAAGTTTGTTGCTTTTGAAATGAATTTTAGGAGTTTTGGGTTATTTGGGGTGGGAATTATTGATGATGTGGCAAAATAAGACATTTGAAGCAGTTTTAGGGTCCCAATTTTGAAATCAAATAAAATTTCCATCAGAAGTTTACCTTGGCTTGATAACCCATATATGAGACATTTGCTTGAAATGGGCAATATGAATGGAGTGTGTTCAATCCTCATACAAGTATAGATTGTCACATTTTAATGTTATACTTTTAATGTTACCACAAAAAAAATTACTCCGAGGAAAAATTTGATGTAGATTACCAGCTGTGTGCTGATTTGACATTTCCTGTTTCTTGTCCTGCAGGAAGGCACAGCTAAGTTTGCCTGTGTAGACTCCCCAAGGATTTCCAGGAAGCCTATTCTAAATCTGGTGCGGAGACTAAGCAATGAGAAAACCTCCGGCCAAAAACGAGGACATGTAAGTTTGATTCATTTTCAATATCTGTGTTTCCGAAACTCCCATCAATATAAAGCAAGACTAATTTTGCATAATATTCAACTGTCTGGTGCAGTCATAACTTCACATCTACCATTGCTGTAATGTCTAATGACTTACCTTTGTCATTTATTTTTCCTTTGAAAGACTCGCTTGCATGGGACAGTGCCATATCTTGGTACGTTTCTGACCGATCTCATCAAGATAGATGTGGCTTACCCAGATACAATTGGTGATGGCCTCATCAATTTTGAGAAGAAACGCAAGGTAGGGATAATAAATTCAAATAGCTTGATCAGAGGAATAAAGTGGTGTGTTTTATTTTGTCCTGTAAATTTGACATCATGCTAAAAATGACAATTAGTTGTTACTATTTAAGTTTTGAATTCTGTTGGTTACCTACTCGCATTTACATTTTTGGTCTTTGTGTTGGAGCTAGTGTCTTGTCAAAAGTTTGTATCAATTTAGTTCCCATGTTCTTTAATACTTATTGAGTTGTGATTGAATGCCAAGAAAATAGAGGTTATACAGAAAGGTTGTGTTATTGACAATTGATTGAAAACAAAGGCGATATTCGTTATCTTCCACACTTCAAAACATGGCACTCCTACAACATGGGTCTCTCAAAATGGGCATGAAGGTATGCATGTGTACTGAATTGCACGGCACTTTTATCTAGATTTAAATGTCAGTTTACAAACGGGATTAGGAATTGTTGCAATTGCCCATTTGTTGTTTCAGTAATGCCTGCATCCTAACCAAAGTGACCAGTTTGTGTTCTTATTTGCAGGAATTTGAAGTGGTTGCTCAGATCAAACTACTGCAGAATGCGGCTAAGAATTATCGGATACAGCTGGCTCCTGACTTCACTGACTGGTTCACAAACATGAATGTCATGACTTATGAAGAATGGTAAGCAGCTAGCTTTAAGGAAGCTTCTTTCAAATGAATCTCAGTGATTGTAGCACTAGTTGACAATATTCAGTATAAAAGTCTTGGTTAGTATTCACCTCTAATGCACGTCGTGTCAATACCTGCCATCGAAGTGTAAATTCGCAAATGTCGCGGCGTGGGGGAAAGTTTGCTGCCCCCCCCCCCCCCCCACTGGATAAGCCACTAATGTTGACCATCTATTATCTGCTTTGGTTAGCTTGTTTAAATTTTAAGGTACCAAAGGCTTTAGGTATATGTACAAACTAAGAAAGTCAAGCTGCAGAAGAATGGTTGTATTTTGGTACATAATAGAGGTATAACCTTGAGGTTTGTGTTTGTTTCGTGTAGCTGTGAGGTATCTGATGAGATTGCAGGATCTACGCCAAATTCCTCATCTCCAATGTACAGTACACCAGACAGGAAAGGCAGTGCATTCAGGTAAGGTAGAGTTTTTAATGTTGTTGCTATTTAACTTGAAAAAACCAACAAGTGAAAACAATGGTGGGAATTTGGTACTAAAGATTGATATTTTACAATGTTTATTACCCTTTGACATTAGTTTGTTACATGTCCTATTACATGTAATAGGGTATACAGATTTGCGGCCTTACTGTCTCAAAAATGAAAATTATTGCGATTGAAATGGGTCATTATATTAGCTGATCCTAAATCAGAGATGAAACGTTTCCAATTTTAATCGGAAAACCGACTTTTTGACTTTTCCAATGAAATGTCTGATTTTTGTACAATTTTTTCAACAAAATTTGATTTCTTAACGATTTTTCCACAATGTACAATTTTATTTGAATTATAATTGAGAAGAAAACTTGATAAAAAAGTCGATGAAAGCGGCACGTAAACATTTTCGCAAGCGTAGTTTTAATCTCTCTCACCAGTCGTAAATGGAGTGTTTCTACGGTAGAAACACCGAGGTCTACACTGATCGGAGCCTTTTCCGGCTGGATAAAAGGTTAAACATTGACCTGTGTCATGCAAAAATTACCGCGCATGCGTCAGTGTGTGGTGCGTGCGTACCACGTGCACGAGCACCTGGCAGATGCAACAGTACCAGTGCCACAGCACAGCGGGCGGCGCAGTGAAGGTTGTACGGTGGTACCGTTGCATATTGCCAGCCGGCTGGCCGGGTATGCCGGTAGGGACATGAACAATCCCATGGATAAAGTACAACATGTTGTGCGATTTTCTGAGGTTTCAGATTTAGTTGTATAAAATGCAATGATTACCTTGAGAGTGTGAGTGATACATTTCACTGACAGTTGTTGGAACTTAAGAAAAAGACTAGAATTTTCTAACGTACGTAAGTGGAGTTTGGTTGAATCATGGACATGATTGAATGGTTTCACGAATGGTGCCCTTTTCTGTCGGACTTTTTCCTCGACTTTCTCAAGTAAGAAGTGAACCTTTTTTATGAGTCCGTGACTCTAACCGTAATTCAGGCTTTTTAATTTGGTTAAAACACTGAACATTTTTCTCATTGTTAAAATTTACCAGGAGGCAGTGTCCGGAAATTGGGCATGAAGTGTATTGCCGTGCTGGGTCCCAAATTCGCGCTGCCCAATATTCGCGCGACCAACTTTTTCGGCACGTAACTTTTTGCACGTAGCATGCACTGACATTAAATTTGCTGTCATGATCGTTCGTCACATCATCTTCCTTCTGTTTGTAGTTATGTGGAAAGTAAAAGCTTTTCCAGTAAGTATTTTGAGAAAATGCAAAAATAGAGTAAAATCTTACCATATAGACTAAATACAAAACACCGCTTGTTTAAATTTCCCAAAAGACTACTAAAAATTCACTGCGAGCTCCCGTTCAGTGTTGCACGACCAGCTCCGACTCGTAAATGACGTCTTCAGTTTACTTTCGCTAAACAACAGAGGGCGTTATAAATAATATGGAGCCTGAGAAAAGATGTGCGCCTTATAATTTTTTTACGATGCGTAGATTACCGATATCATCATTGAGTTGTAGTTGTTTGTCGGCATACATGTCTTAAAATGCATATAACCAAACTTAATACGTTTGTCGTGTCCAAAATCACATGCAAAATACACGACTAAAACTATTATTCTTTTTTCATCTCATTGGAGTTCTGAGACTCCTTTATTAAACCTTTACCCCGCATGCGCGAATTTTGGTCACGTAACTTTTCGAAGAACCAATCTGACTCGTTTGCGAAGCATGGCGGTTCTGTTGCCTCAGATACTTTCGGTATTCTTAAAAATATAATTCCAGGTAATTGATATTAGTCATACTAACAATTGTAAATACCAAAACCATGTAAAGCTTAGTTTATACTGTAAAAATTTTGGTCAAAGTCTTAATTGCGCGAATAATGGTCACACGAGGATACATGTACATGTGTAACTGCAGCGCGGCCCAGATTTCGGACATGTATTTTCCATTCCTTTTTCCATATGCCCGTTTCATCTCAGCTAAATGTCAGTCCTGGTGCCTGGATGATCTGAATTCATGACTGGCTCAGAAACAGTGATTGACATTATAAATGTTTGGACCTTCAGGAGGTTTTTCAGCTATACAGCTGAGGATACTCCAAGCCGTGGAGGAAGCACCAAGAGTCACAGGAGTAGCAGCAGCATAAGCAGTACCAGCTCAACTGGCTCAGCAGGATCAGTTGAAACACCCCTATTAGAAGATCGTATGAGCTTTTCTAGTGAGAGCTCCCCTGCCACATCAATGAATGATGGTGAGAATCCACCCATCAGGAGTAGGGACATGAGGAAGACGACAGCAGGGGTGAAGGAGAAGGAGAAACTTGTGCGCAAGGTGCAGATTCTTTCTTGCAATCTTAACATCTGCATTTCCTAGTTTGAGTAGCGATGGTTGCTCTACTTATAACAGACCATTCCTGCCCCGTCTTTTCTTATGTAGTGTTGTAATTTATGTTTGGCCAACCTAATCAATGATATCAGTGTAGGATATCAATGAAGTGTAGGTGCAAATTTTACCGACCTTTGATTTTATTTTGATTTTGAACAGATTTCTGCATCCTACTCAATGACGGACCTGACTCAGCTTATTGTTCCTGAGAAGCACAAGACCGCTGATACTTTCCCCTCCTCATCCTGTCGTATTATCAGAGTGTCTCTGGAAGGCAATGAGTGCAATGTCTACAAGAGTATTGTGGTCAGTGGCAGTACCCTTTCTCTATTTGTTTCGACAATTAATCTGCTGAGAGATTTCAATTCAAAATATACCTTACAACTTGAAAAAGTCCAGGAAAATAAAGTACAAAGTGGTCAGGTATGCAATCAATCAACCCCTTTTGGAAACCTAATCTTTAAACTTCATCCAACTGTTATCTCGAACTAAATTTGCAAGTTCAGAAGTTAATGATTTTTACAAATATGTGAAAAGTTACTTTTTTTAAGACCCAACGTAATGGTTATAGTGTCAGACTCATTATGGTGATATGTGGTTTCCACCCCACCAGGGAATTATGATGCTTGTGTGCTTGGGCAAGACACTTTTTACAACTGCTTTTCTTCACCTTGGCGTATAAATGGGTGTGAGGGTAGAGAACTAGGTTACGCTGATCTTGAATGGCTGCATAACTTATCTCATGGCCTGATGACCAGGGGTAATAATTGTGAAGTGCTTAGAGACATTTGTGTTGAGCATTATTATGTTTATTATATCCTTGATTGTACTTTCAGATTACACAGCAGCAACATACACCATCAGTGATACGAAATGCAGCCGAGAAACATAATCTCCCACCTGAGGAAGATCTGTCGGAGTTTATGTTGGTACAACACCTGCCTATGGGAGGTGGGTATATATTCCACTTCAACCTGGCTGTTCCAAACCTGACAGGTGTTGATCCAGACCGCATTGCCAAAGTGGGACGTTCAAACATTGATGGTTCATTTGACATTTTTGTACATAGATTGATTTCAAAGTGGAAAATGGCCCCAACTTCACCCCCTCCCTTTACTCGATTTGTTAGTCAATGTACGAAGGCCATGTCTTATCATTAAAAATAATTGGCAATGTCAAAGGTCACAGTAGGCCAGTGAATATCTACAATTTTCTAAAACCAGTGCAGAACAATACCAATGGTGTCATTGTGTTAATTTGAACATTTACGTTGCCTGCCACAAATTTAGCATTGACCTATTTTAGATTTCCCAAAGAAGTACAGATCTGCTCCTACTTATTCACATTGTACTATTGTAGAAATAGAAAATAATTAAAGCTTTATCCACCAATCCATTTGACAGAACTCCCGATACCCAACAATGGTAACGTATACTATGCAATGAATGCTAACGTGGAGCCAGATTTTATGTTGAAGAAAAAACCTCCGCCAGGTGCTGTCATCAAACACAACACCATCAAGTCCAGAAGAACCCGGAAGTCCTGGATGCGAGAGAGCTGTGAGTCATGACAAGACTTGGTATGAAGCGATACAGCAGTTGGTATTTAAATTGTGGAGATCTTTAAGTTGTGGCATGTTCCAAGCTGGTAGATGACCATTTCACGTCCAAATTCATTCCTATTTTCTTTGCTCATGCAATTTGTTATCCTCTCTTGAATTTACATAGGTATTCAAATTCAGTTAACACGCAATGCAGGAGAAGAGGCTGTTGGTACAAACTGTGCCCTTATATGACCTCTGTCTCAGGAGACTAATACTTTTTAATGTTGGCAACTTATTGAGATTGTTTTGACCTCAAATATTGTGTATGGCTACCGACATCATGTAGTTGAAATTTTGACAATACCTTAGTCTTAAAACTAACCTGAACTCAATTTTTAGAATGTTTGGATTTTTGTAGGGTGCAGTCACAGTTAACATTTATTTTAAACTTTTAATATTTGTTTCTGCTCTGTACAAATATTTATGATATGCTAATTATTGTGTATATGTGATGTGTGCAACTTTTGTTCACCAAGGCTGAAAGCTTGTTTAATTTTACGAACACTTGCCTATAGCTACCTGGTACAGTATATAGACATTGTGTGAAGCATGAGTGGAAGTCACGTTGACAGTCGCATTGTGATCCTTTAATTGAGCCGATTAACTTGACGGATGATTGAACACATCAGTCACATTGTGCTAAAACGGAGTGCATAATTTTTGTGCACAAAACTGTGTATACCTTCTTGTAGGCCATATCTGCATACTAGTGGAGTGTGCAAATTTCATGACCAAAACCCCAATATTGGAATTTGTGAGCAGCTCTGCCAAAACCCTAGACTGAGTATCAGACGTTGCATGCATTGCATTGCATATCAACGTCTGATATATGCGGACATGCTAATTTATGCGACCCCGCGCGCCAGCCAATCGGAGTGGAGTTTGCAAACTTGTGACGTCATTTCGATCAGAAATGTGGACGAAGGTACTGATTGGTTGGTGGGTGTCAGCTGACCCAGTTTCTCTGTATTCATCACGGCGCATATGTAGCATGCAATGGCAGTTATAAAATAATTCAAATGCCGCCGCGTGTGTCGCGTGCTCCCCTAGCACACGGACGCAGTACCATACTGTGCACAGTACAACTGCAACATGATTCGGTGCGCAGGCAGAAATGTTTTTTACATTTCTTAAAGATATGCATATCCGGGGCACGTTACGTGTCCGGGTAGCAACATGCGCCTTGATCAGCAGTTTCCCGAAGGTCCAAAATCTAGAGGTCAAGAGGCGGTCGTCTTGCATAATTAATCGCCAGATCTGCACACATATTATAGACGCTCGTCGCGTCGCTATTCCATAGACTAGCAAAACCCAAATTTCAATGTTGGGTTTTGGTATGCCGGCTCATACCGCGTAATGGGAAATGCAGCTAGAGAAGCGTCGGGTTTTGCCAGAGCCCTGTCACATATGCATGATCCTTTTTATCTAAAGTTGAAGTTCAGTTTTTTCATAATAGGTTGTCAATTTAAATTCTTTGTTTTCTTCTACAAAACCACAGTATATTTCAGTTTTCCAGCCTAGCTCAGTCAGAAATAGGATGTGCCCGTAATTAAAACTATTCTTGCAAACCCTGTCACACGAAGGTTATTTTACATACTCCATTGTGGACAGTTTTAAAGAAATTTCTTCAAACATCTTTCCCGGTAAGTCTATGTGAGCAGCTCAGCGTTTCCATTTGAAATTTTGCCAGAATATATTGTATGTCATCTAAATATAAATAAAAAACTATGTATAAAAATAAATATAATTGTATTCTGTTGTAAAAAATTTGTTATCTTCTTTTATATGTAATGTACAAAAATACTCGTAATAACTATTTTCAATGTATGTTGGAATGTTAATTTTTAGATATCCTTGATTCCGTTTAAACTGCACATATAGCTACTTGGAAATGATGGAAAATCCAAATTTTTAATACTAAGGCGGCGGGCTGGCTGTCAGCGACTTCATCAGTGTATAGTTTAAAGATTGTAAATATAAATCTGATGAACTTATTATTGTATATAAAGAGACATACATTTTGTTCTTGCAATAAATAATGTCAGTCCAGTCATTACCCCCCTTTTCTTTTTCAGGATTTTCCAATTTGTACAAATTATGAATAGCACAAATGTTTTGTATTGAAATGTATCAGTATTTTATTGCAACCGATGTGGTCATATTTAGATGGCTAGAGACTTACCCATTATTATACCTTATGGTGATCATGTATACAAATTTAATGAAGGCTCTTCTCCCATAGATTTATCAAAAGTTTTGAGAAACACAAAACCCCCTGTAATTTTGCATTCATGAAAATTTACCGGGGGGGGGGGGGGCATATTACCAGACATGGATGTAAAACACTTTTTTCGCTATGACTAGCTACAGGCCTTGACATTAAGGAATTGGCTACATCCAGAGTTCACTCGGCCAAGTCATTTATTCATTATTGATAAGGGGTCATGTCGCTGCTGAAGAGAGCGCAGTGAAGTAACGCGTTTCCCTGAAACATAACCAAATTTAATAAAATATCTGATCCTTCAAAATTATGCTAAAATAGTCATTCCTTCTCTCGGCTATACTGAACATGCAGATGTACAAACTATGATTGTTTTTATGATGTAAATTTGTTTTAGTTTATTACTGATACTGAAAATGTACATTTTACACCTGAATTTAATAACGTATTTGTTGGCTTCATTACTCGGAAGGCAGCTTACTGGAGTACACAAATACCAACCTGCTAAAATAGTGCTGCCAAAATGTGTATTAATCATGTATATAATGATTGTATTTATTGAAATCTTGTATAATTGTTATTTGCTTATTACATACACATAAAAAGGAATTAAGTGAAAACAGATATTTTCCAAGAATTGACTCAGTATACACTTGGTATTGCTAGAGGCTAGCCATTCTTCAAAATTAGTTGTGCGTTTACTATTGCTGACTCACTTTGTTCTTCCACTTTGCAATTCCTGTGTAACTTGGTGAATTATTTGAATAGTCTTCCACTATGATGCACACTTTCAGTGTTGCTGACATTATGCAAATTAGGTATCAAAATGAAAAGGCTTGCCCTTATTTTTGCTGGCCAATCAAATTCAAATTCGACAAATATGTATGTTTAAAGACCACTATTCAACATTTTTCTTCAAAAATACAATTCTTGCCCATTAATAATTTATCGACCTTCAGTAAACTCAATCCAAATTTTCTAATACAGAAGGTGAAAATATATACACATGTATATTGTTAAGGATTAAAGTAAACTTTTCACTGTTGAACAGTTGTATATATAATCAAATGATTTTTTTATATTTTATCATGTAAATCTACTAATGTATAGTTTAGGCTTGTGATTTTCCGTTTCATTTGCTAAATGTTCAGAAAAAGGAAGTTTCCAATTTTACTATCTAGATTTAATTTAAACGTTTATAAAGCACAGGCCTATATTTTGTATCGCTATAATCCTGAATATGCCCTTAAATATTGATGTAAAATAAAATAATCTTATAAAGTAATGTTTCAAATGAACAGTGATTTTGAATATCCCTGCTGAAATACTGCCCAACGAATGGAGTATAGGCTGTCTAATTTGTGGCTTTGCCCCATGTTTCTGTCCCGATGCAGTGTTTTTATAATGTGTTGTGCCTTAACCCCTTGCCACCGGCAATTACATGGGAGAACCCGGGGCGCCAGGTTGTGCAGCCAAGCATAACAGACACAATACCCCAATAATAGATTGAAAATGCAGAGATTGGCACACAGACGTCAACCGGCCAGGTGGCAATTTTCAATCCGTACGTATTTGTGTCAACTGTACGCAAGGGGTTGACAAACCTCTTCGTGAACTCTGAATTACCATCATGACATTTTCAAGAAGTGTTCAGCAAGCATCTCGAGTGCCTTGCCTCTGTGTGAGATACTGTTCTTAGTTGATGACTCCATCTCTGCGTATCTGGGTACATAACAAACCAGATAGATTGCAATGGAAAATGTGTCTGCATAATCAGCTAGAATTGAATTCTTTAGACTGGGTTTTGATGATAAAGATTTGGTCAGAAGATGGAATGTTTGCGTCGGGGGATGATGTAAATTAGAACAGAGATGTTCCATCTTCTGATTGAAGTTGTGCGGTACCCGCTGCTGCATTAGATTCGAATCGGCCAGCTGACCCCGGCATGCTTAAGACATCTGCACTAGTAAGCAGGAAGTAATGGGTTCGAATCCCGCCCGAGTAAGCCTGTTAATTTTTTTCACACAGGCTCTCTCGGAAAGCACTGCAGTGCTTCATATATCACGTCGAGACAGGGCAAAAGAGAAAACATCTCTGTTCTAATTTACATGAAGATTTGGCTTAAACTATATGCACACTTGGAATGCTACAGACTCATTGAATTATGCAGACTAGGAGTGCTACAGATTGGGATTGCTACAGACTCATTGAATTATGCAGACTAGGAGTGCTACAGATTGGGATTGCTACAGACTCATTGAATTATGCAGACTGGGAGTGCTACAGATTGGGATTGCTACAGACTCATTGAATTACATGAATTATGCAGACTAGGAGTGCTACAGATTGGGATTGCTACAGACTCATTGAATCATGCAGACTAGGAGTGCTACAGATTGGGATTGCTACAGACTCATTGAATCATGCAGACTAGGAGTGCTACAGATTGGGATTGCTACAGACTCATTGAATTATGCAGACTAGGAGTGCTACAGATTGGGATTGCTACAGACTCATTGAATTATGCAGACTAGGAGTGCTACAGATTGGGATTGCTACAGACTCATTGAATCATGCAGACTAGGAATGCTAGATTGGGATTGCTACAGACTCATTGAATTATGCAGACTAGGAGTGCTACAGATTGGGATTGCTACAGACTCATTGAATCATGCAGACTAGGAGTGCTACAGATTGGGATTGCTACAGACTCATTGAATTATGCAGACTAGGAATGCTAGATTGGGATTGCTACAGACTCATTGAATTATGCAGACTAGGAATGCTACAGATTGGGATTGCTACAGACTCATTGAATTATGCAGACTAGGAATGCTACAGATTGGGATTGCTACAGACTCATTGAATTATGCAGACTAGGAATGCTAGATTGGGATTGCTACAGACTCATTGAATTATGCAGACTAGGAATGCTACAGATTGGGATTGCTACAGACTCATTGAATTATGCAGACTAGGAATGCTAGATTGGGATTGCTACAGACTCATTGAATTATGCAGACTAGGAATGCTACAGATTGGGATTGCTACAGACTCATTGAATTATGCAGACTAGGAGTGCTAGATTGGGATTGCTACAGACTCATTGAATTATGCAGACTAGGAATGCTAGATTGGGATTGCTACAGACTCATTGAATTATGCAGACTAGGAGTGCTACAGATTGGGATTGCTACAGACTCATTGAATCATGCAGACTAGGAGTGCTACAGATTGGGATTGCTACAGACTCATTGAATTATGCAGACTAGGAATGCTACAGATTGGGATTGCTACAGACTCATTGAATTATGCAGACTAGGAATGCTACAGATTGGGATTGCTACAGACTTATTGAATTATGCAGACTAGGAATGCTAGATTGGGATTGCTACAGACTCATTGAATTATGCAGACTAGGAATGCTACAGATTGGGATTGCTACAGACTCATTGAATTATGCAGACTAGGAATGCTACAGATTGGGATTGCTACAAACTCATTGAATTATGCAGACTAGGAGTGCTACAGATTGGGATTGCTACAAACTCATTGAATTATGCAGACTAGGAATGCTACAGATTGGGATTGCTACAAACTCATTGAATTATGCAGACTAGGAGTGCTACAGATTGGGATTGCTACAGACTTAGTGTGAATTCAGCATACTTTGTTACAATGCTACTAACATATTTTTAATTCTGCAGACTTAGTTTGGATGCTAATTGGTAACAAATTACATGATTGCCCAAAACCAGCTACCTGCATGAAATTCAATGTAGACAGCAGTTTCAACTTACGTTTGTGTAAATCCATCTGGCTGGAAGCACGGATCCCATCCAAAGCTCGGAGGTCCCCGTGGAGACACAATAGTACCCTGCAGGATGGACAGAATACCAATGTAATCATGGAGTTTCACTCTGATTAAAATCAAAGTCTTACTAATAAGCACAATGGTCCCTTGGGCTACAAACATTACAACTTATTAGTGGGGGGGGGGGGGGGGGGGGGGTTGAGAATTACAACATTTTTGAAAAGGTGACCCCCCATTTTGTTGGTTCATAGAAAATGTCAGGATGAGGGGTTAGTGACATTGTGAAGATGTGGCAGTTTTAATTCTTTTAACAAAATAAATAAAACAAACTTATGGAGTTTTTGAATTTCTGTATATTCTATGAAAAAAGAAATAAAAACCATACCCATAAAATACCCAAATAGCAAAATGACAACATACATATGTTTGGCATTTGAACAGCTTGACAGGATCTTGAAGGTTTCCATTAGAGTAGGCAAATGTGCAGACTGCATATGCAGACTTATCCTCCCAACCTGTCAGCATGCGATGCAGCCCTGTTGTAAAGAAGAAAAAAATAAGTGACTAAACTTACAGACTGCAGTAGAACTTTACAATAACACATTTGGCTGTAACGGATATCCTCTTCGGCTCCCAAATGGGTGCATTTAAATTAAGGTACACACCGGCCTCTTGGGCGATTTTTGGCGCTAAATTAGATTTCATCATGACTGGAAGGGTTTTCTTAATTACAATATATAGGTCCAAGCGCAAAAACTTGAAATGTTCTCGTTTTCGTGTAATTTTAAAAAAAAAGTTAGTCACGTGACTTTCGTGCACCAAATTTTGGTTCACGAAACTTACCTGATCATTAGGGCTAGTTTTACTTCCAGTCGTAAAACCTTTTCAATAACTGAACCAAATTCCAGTTTCATTTAACAATAATGATCATGATTATTTTTTCAAACTGTACCTATTGTTTAATTGTTGATTATACTTCAATTTGGCGAAATTTTGGCAAAAGTCGTAACACTTTTCCGAAAGACCGGGCGACGGGCCCATGTTTCACGAGACACGGCGTGGGGGCCCGGCGCGGCATAGCCCCTGCGGCTGGCGGGGCGAAGACCCAGCATAGCTGCCGCATAAATCTATCAACGCTGCACTCTGATCGTCGAGCTGGTGAGGACCGCCTAGTGGTTGGACCAGCTAACCTAGCCAGATGGAAAACGCTGAGGGACCAAGCCCTCGAACTTGAGACTGATTATGAAGACAGCATAAAAGATGCAGTATTTGCCAGAATTTTGTTGGACAGGTATGTAAAAATGACGTTTGACAGTGATGCTGGGCCTGACCATGTCTGTTCAGTAGTACATGGAAGGGGTTGCTGTGTGTGTGAAACTGTGTACATGTACATGTATGTCACAGTTTACATGGTTTATTTATCCAAAGACGACTTTTCCATTCTCCTGTGGTTATTGACCTATAGTGTCACTATCTTTGGAAGTCAATGCAACGCTCTCCATGACTCGTGATCTTGTCGAATGATCTCTCACTGGTGATGACTGTTTATGTATAATTCTGGCCGTCCAACCGTGCAGACTGGATCACCGTGTCCTCTGTTTGACTTGCAATAGTTGTGGGATCCATAAGCAAAGCACCAGTCTACAGGCAATCTTGCGCAAAAAATGGATGGTTGTTGCGGCTGGAAAAGCGCATACGTAAACCTTTGACCTATTTCGGTTTTTTGACCATTTCTCGTTAACCCTAACCCTCCAGGGCATGTTTGCTAGAACCCTGCCAGACGCATCAGATTGCATACTTTGTCACATTGACTTGTTTGGATTCTGAATTGCTTATTTGAGGCCGGTTGAGGCCGGTGTGTACCTTTAATACATTCCATTATTCACTATAACGAACAATACCAAACATTAATGGATTTCATCATGTTCATTATACATGTAGTGAATTTCTACTGTACAATTGCTTCTCAGACAAATTACTTGTTGGCACAGTACAATGTAGTTCTCAATTTGACCTCTGTGACCCAGGTGAGAATTCTGCCATGGGCCAACATCTGTATTGGGTTTCAGTCCCTACCCAATTGCATGGGTTTTCTCCAAGAAATATTATCCTCTGGGATTTCCCTCCAGCTACTGAAACTTATATTTCCTTGGTTGTATTCTGTCAAAAAGATGGGACCCTGAGGGATAACATTGCTAATGCACTGATTAGGTAAACGAGGATAATTACGAAATGAATGAGGAGTTGACTACTTACCAGAAGGGCCTAGTTTGGACAAAAACCATTTTCTATGGTGGAAAGGAAAATGATAATATCAGTAAAATATAGTAAATTCAATGTTCCTTTTCTACCGAATTAAATTCACTGGACTGGAAGGCTTTTGATATAGTGAAAAAGTTACAATTCATGCAAAAAGCAACTTGAAGATTGTACAGCTAAATGAATGTTTTGATTGTAGTAGCCAAAATGTGATATCCATATTACAGAGGATTAAACACATTGCTAAGTTGCATATTAAGTGACATTTTACATTCTTGGAAATACATACATGCACTTTGAGATGGAAATTCTTAACAATGACCTTATTATTATTATTATTAATATCTTTGTTTTACCAGGGAGACCCATTCACATAAACTTGTGGTCTTCCATGGGGCCCTGGGAAATATAATTAAAATAAATATAACATAAATAGCATTTCAAATATACTATTAAAAATGTACACCAGACATAAAATGGTAAAACAACAAAACACAAGAACAGAAAGGTTAAAACAATAATATACAGAAATACAATTAAAATAAAATAAAATAAAATAGGTAAATTACTATCAAAGTACACATAGATACATATGGGAATCCGAATAAAACTAATAGAACTAATTTCAAAATCCGTCAAAAATAAATTAAGGTTTCAATTTCTTCAGAAGTGATTTAAAATGTGATAGAGATGGCGCCGAACGAATTTTAGTACTTAGGGTATTCCATATTCTGGTGCAATTATTGATTGGACTGTGTTTGTAGCACTCCGTTTTGTACTTTGGGATAATCAAATTATTAGCAGTAGCTCCTCTAGTATTGTAATCGTGTGCATCTGAAAGTTGTGTTACATTATTGGTTAAATACGACGGCGCAAGTCCATGAGTACATTTAAACATAAAAACTGCCTTTAAGTAAAAAAATCGTTCATGTAATGGCAACCATCCTAATTCTTTAAAAAGTTCACTTGATGGAGTGTCAAAACCCTTAGACAAGATTAAACGGGCTGCATACTTCTGTAACTTAATTAATTTATCATTGTGCATCTGATACCTATCCGACCATATTTGTGAGCAGTTGTCGAAGTGTGGTAAAACGAAAGCATTATACATTGTTTTTAGTACATTAAATGGAATACATGGTTTTGCGCGTCTCATCAAGATTGCAAGTTTTGTCCGTACCGTCTTGACAACATGATCGACATGGTCAGTCCATTTTAACTCTTCATCAATTAATACGCCAAGGCATTTGATACTCTTGACCCGTTTAATTAAACACTGGTTAACTGACACTGTAATTTCGCTCGAATTCTTCAATTTTGCCTTTGTCCCTATGATCATAAAATTTGTTTTATTAAAATTTAGCACAAGTCTATTATTCTCTAACCATCTGCTTATTTGGTCTGTCGCAACAGATAATTTGTTTGCAACTTCATTTGCCGTTTTGCCGCTGACAGTAACAGTAGTGTCATCAGCAAACATGTCTACTATACCATCAGTAACTGCAGACGGCATGGAATTCACATATAAAGAGAATAATAGCGGACCTAGAATTGAGCCTTGTGGAACTCCGCTAACAACCTTTAATCGATCAGATAAAACCTTTTTAAAACAGACCCTTTGAGTCCGGTCTGACAAGTAGCTGGAGAACCAATTCAGTGTACGATTTGAGCAACCAAGTGCTTTCAATTTTATGAGAAGAATATTATGGTCAATTGTATCAAATGCCTTCCTTAGGTCAATAAAAGCCACTCCATTAAGTTGACCGTTTTCAATATTACTACTCCATTGATTGAAAAGTTTAGCTAAAATGGTTGTTGTAGAGTGCAAAGGTCGAAAGCCGAAAGAATATCAACAATACTCCCAATTTCATCTGTTATTAACCCTAACTTGGGTAACTTTACTAGAAAGTATCCTGAATCTGGCAAAATCCACCTATTTTGTCATGCACAAAAAGTTGGTATTGGTGACTGCTCAATATGGAGGTATCCTGAATCCATCAAAATTCTGCAGTAGCGTTAGGCTTACAATCCTCAATCCATCAAAATCCCCCAGGTTTCAATATAAGGGTATCCTGAATCCGCCGAAATCCTCAAAAACAGGGGAAGGATTTGGATGGATTTATGTACGTTAGGGTTAATACTGAATGGGAGCGTCACCTTTCTATACATGTACTTACATGTATGGTCCAGGTAGCCCTCCTAAAGCATTAAAGCAAAGACAGGTGTCCTCAACAATGACTGGCCCCTTCACCTGGGGAGGAAAACAAACAGAACGTACACATTTATAATTGTCCGGTAAAAATAAAGACGTTATTTCAGCAGCAGCCATTTCCACATTTGTAAACAAATTAGGCAGTAATGTCAAACTGATGAATGGAATTAATTTCTTTGAAAGTTAATGGTAATCTATAGCTAATTTTGTGGAAGAAATACAGGAATACGAACCTGTACTACCAGAAAATAACATTAACCCTAACCCCCACAAGGTATTCTCTGAGCACCCTGCCAAATGCAACAGAATGCAACACAGCTGAAATAAGAACCCTGCCAAATGCAATGTTGCCGCGTGCAGTGATGAACTCATCTGTGTTGCTGGAGGCTTATACATGTATAATACTAAATACAAAAGAATGCATCAGACCAGGAGACATGCCTTGACTGATAAATGCAACAACTTTTTACCATTGGTGCATTCTGTTGCATTGATCAGCAGGGTTACGGTTAATTTCACACTTCATATTGATTCACTAAAAGGAAAAATGATTTTAAAGAACACACAATAAAAATAAACACTTCCTCCGTAGTTTTTGTCCACAGAGTTTAGACATAAATATACAACCATGCATATTGGGCCAACTTAAGGTAATAACTCACATGTTTAACGGCTTCTTTGCATTTCGCAATTGATATATCATCTGGCTCACCTTGAAATTCTGGAACTGCAATGAATCAATACTTCATTTTAAAACAACCAAAACTGTTTCGCAAGCCTGATTCTCAAGTTCTGTGTCACATTGGTCATGTTCAAGTCTGTTTTGTGTAGTTATACATACCTGAAATTTCATATCATATGTCATCAAACTTAATGGACTTACGGTCTATGCTTTTGGAGGTCACACTGAACTTATCACCAAGGATGGCCACTACCTGTTGAAACATGCAAATAATTATAACAATTAATAAGAACATCTGTTTAATGAAAGTTAGTACTTATTAAATACTTTTCGCTTCATTCAAATTAGGAGTAAGATTGTGATCATTTCACCAGCAAAGATTCCGCCGCCGTTAAACCAGTTTTTGCCATCTTAAACTTGGGGATTCCCCATTTTCTAAAAAAGGTAAGAGTGTCACCACATTAACCCTCCCTCTCTCCGTGCCAAAATGGAGCCAACTACGTATACCCATACCTATCAAAACCTATCGAGTATCAGGTTGAAACACACAAGCTGTTGGAGAGGAAGAGCTTTAGCCTTAGGTTTTTGGATAGGTTAGATAGTTACAATAGTAGGAGGGTTAAACTAGCACTAACGGTGCCCCATCACTTACCTCTTCTAGTTTCTTTGCATTACCTGTTACAAAAACAAGGTCCAGAACAGACTTTGCTTTCTTGGTGGAAGGTCCTGCCATTCTGTAGCCTTCTGCCCGATTCCTCCTGATTTTACACCAAAAGACCAAATATCAAGTAAAACAAAATACAAAAGTAGGTCAAGCTCATGTTGGAATTTTAAAATGCATAGACTTTTTCTTTTTCTTAATGTTATTTTTCAGAGCTAAACCAACTTCCATTTACCTGTATAATATGTAGCACGGGAAGATACAAATAATTTAAAACAAAAGACGGTTAATAAGTTCTGGGATAGCCCAAAGACCAACTGTATGTATAAGGTTACTTCCATTGGGGGTCCCATAAATAAAACAAGTTTTCAGATTTCAAGCTTCAAGTGACCACAAAAAGGAAAGATTTTACTTTAATACCCCACCAAAATCAGTCAGGAACAGCAAAATCTTGGAAAATAATTAACCCTCCTTGATAACAACTATTTAAGTATGTAGCACAACCTGCTACTTCAAGATTTGTCATCAGAATCTGTAAAAATGAGGCAGAAATTAACAAGTATGCAAAAACTTTGAGTAACCATATACACTGTCATCAGTGTCACTGTCAGTGTCACTGTGCCAAAAACATTTCTAAGTTTCTAACGCAGAAAACAAACATTCATTGCACACAAATTTCCCAACTAAATTCTCAAATTTAAAAGTTGTGCCAAATGTTTATACAATTCTGAACACAGATGGGTGGTTATTTTCCGCCAAGATTTGCTATTCCTGACTGATTTTGGTGGGGACAAAGCAAAATCTTTCCAACTTCAACTTCCGGGATTCGCAACATGTGTTTACGATACGATCGCGATCGAGACAGCGACCCATCAACAGCGCCACCAATGGATAGCCTAAAGTTATTCGGAACAAAATTATGGTCGGGCAATATCTTAACTAAAAGTTTAAATTTACAACAATTTTTGTTATCAACGAATAATACAATTTCACCTGTGATTCACCAGCAATTTTGCATGATTCGAATTTATTAACCTACACTTTAGTAATGATTATCGGTGCAGAAATAACACAAAAATAATCAAAAAGTTATTTTAAATATATACTGTCAATGCTCAATAGTTTGTGTTTTTTAAATTGCGGTTTTATTCGCTTTTGACTGAGACATGGAACGAAAAAAAAAAAACAACCACGTTTTGTTATGAAATAATTACCAATGTCAAATTATTTGCGACCCGACAATAATTTGGCCGTAAGCTTGTGTGCATTAGATGCGCGAAAGCAACCAAAACAATTTTTTATTGAGGGAAATATTAAGAAAACATTATTTCGCTCTGCTTATCCATACCGGACCGTATACATTGTTTAATGATTGGCCTATAATGCAAGGTGGCGCTGTACGTGTAATTAGTACGGCATGTTGCTGATGAGTCGGTTTGTTGTTTAATTTAATGTAGATGACTCCATGGTCCGAGTAACCTAGGACCCTATTTATCGCTCTTTTAAAAATTGTGTACATAATCTGGCGATCATCAGATCCTGACCCAATATTTTAAAAAAGGGCGATATGTAAACATGTTGAGCCTGGTGCCATGGGGAGATGGAGTGGAGGTTGTGGGATAAATACACCTTTTCGACATTCTCAATGCATTGTGGGTATGGAGGCCAAACCATGTAATTTATACGCAAACCTGTAAACCAGTACAAATATTAATTGATTCTATTCTAAATATCTCTGATGAGTTGAGAGATACTCTTTTCACATATCTTTGCATGGAACATAAGGAAAATAATAACCATAAAATACATTTTTAATGGCAGCAAAAATAAGGAAGTAATTGGGGAATCCCTCTCAGACTCGGGGTACATGTATTACTGATGATTGCAACTTCTCTGGAATTTGAACAGTTAATAATAATGTCATATTATTAGCCAATCAGAAGAGGACTTTACAACCATGACAACCAACATGTGACCAATCACGTCTGTTCTAATGTGTTTGTTTTCTAATGCCAGTAATGGCTGATACTGTTCCCACGATGCGTAACATGCAGATGGTTTACAGGTATTTGAATTTGTACCTGGTGGAATTTCAGTAAATAGAAGAGTGGCCAGGACTAGGAGAAAAACATGGCCTTCTGTACACAGTTGAATCAAATGATTGAGATTACATTAGTATTTGGTCTTGGTGGGAGTGGATGATCTTTTTAAACAGGCACAGTAGACACGTGGCACAATGGGTGGAAATTAACATAAACTTGAAGTCCATTCAAACCCTGTGTTTTACTATTGTAAAAGAATAGGCCAAGAATTAATATAGGCTGTGCAGCCAATTAGCGTAAACACAAACAACAGAAACCGGTCACACATGAATACCGTGGTCCTATTCATCGCACTTGTAGCAACGGTTTGAAAAAGCTCCATCTATTCATCAATTAAACTTATTTGTAATGCTCTAGTTTTACCGTATTTTGAATTGCCCTGCAATGATGGTTTAGTGGATGCACGTGGTGACTAAAGGATATTCTAGTTATGCAACACAGATGGCTGGCTTTAAATGTTAATTACACTACTCCATCTAGCGACATGTATGCAAGACTCAAATGGGTTCCATTACTGAACAGTGGAATTATCACTGTATAAGCACTCTCATGTATAAGATTACCAACACGGCCCGTAATTATCTCTCTGATCATTTCATTCTCGCTAATCAGGTACATTATATTCTTACAGTACTAAAAATGCAGTAGGAAAAAATATATGTTCTCCGAGACCACGTACCAGAGCAGGGAAACAATCTTTTCATTTCTTTGGGACAAAGGTGTGGAACCGGAACGACATGGATTTTAACATAGAATTTGAAAAGAAAACATCTTAATACGTTTAAACATTTATAATGGGCAAATAAATAGATATGGGTTAGAGGGTATGGAAGGTTATATTATTTTGAGATGTTTGGGACAGTGTGGGTTTTGATTAAGGATTCTTTTTTTATGCGACAAGATTAGGATTGAAATCTGTGGCCATATTTGTGATTAATGTGACTACTAATTATACTTAAATCCTAGACGTATTTTATTAACGATTATATAACTTTACTTTTTAAACATGTCTACAATAGCTTAATTTTGACAGTGTAAGTCTAGATGCCCTCTATTTAAATGTTCTTAATTCTTTGTTTTATAGTAATTTTTAATATGTAGGCCCCTATGTCTCCGGGTTTTATTTAGTTCTTATTGCTTTTTAGTTAATTTAACTGAAATATTTTGAAATACTTGTATGTACCTCTAGGGCCCCAGGGAGAACAGTTCACTGATAACTGATGGGTCTACCCTGGTAAAACAATACGAAATAAATAAATAAAATAAATAAATAAATACAATTTAAGAACAAAATATTTGAAACAGGAATGAATTGAATATGCACAGGAATGCGTGTATAGAGGACAACCGGCCACTAGGTGGTCTTTTTCAAACAGCAGCTTTGATCGTCGTTTGTATTCAAGAGGTTAATGGCACAATACCACATAAATGAATACAGTTTGAGCTGCCAGATAAAACCTCACATGGAGCATGTTGCATGTGGGGCACAATGGGTTTATACTTCTTTTTTGGATTTAACAGATTTTTGATATCCATACAAAATGTTGCCATAATAAACAGCTTCTATAATGCTGCAGGATGTGTACACATTTCTGCTTCTTACATTGATTTTTGTTATTCTTGACTAGATTCCACAAGCCCTACCTACCACACTGTCACATTTAATATTGATGCAAAAGACCTTTCTACAGGCCTCAACTCACCACCACGATCGAGCTTTTATTGAAAAAGCTTTCCTCAAGAATGTTGACTCCATATTACATCCACAAGGTACAACTTGGCATTCGGAAAAAGAGAAAAATCCCAAGCTGCTTAAGATTTTCTTTTGACCCTTGTACGTTTTAAAGTTATTGATCAGAAGTAGAATAAAAATCAGTTTACCCAAGGAAATATGTAAATTTTTCATTGAAATTACATTTTAATATTAAAATAATGTATGAGGAACTCAGTTGATGGGAGGAAAGGCTACATGATGACTGCAATCTTCAATTCCATGGGTGTTGTATTTACCAAGGTAGTCTAGAGTATTTTCTCCATTAAAAAAGTTTATCATTGGTGTGTATAGCAACAATTTTTGATTTTGAATAATTGGAAGTACATGATAATTTGTTGTTGTATAAGATGAACCCTCTATTCAGGCCATCAGCTGATAGTGGCTAGTGTCACTAAGACGTTACCAGAGTCATCTATAATGTTTGACAGCCTCCTAATTAATAGCAAAGTGGTGATGTTTACATAATGAAAGAAACTAATTTTTTTGTAAAGCCATTTTTAATGACCTACTATTTCCTAAACTGCTTGTTCAATCGATAATTATGTCAATGAGTTTTGAATTTATCTAGAAATAAGATTTGCGAGGCCACTTGTACGTGTACATTTGTACGTATAATTGAATACCCGATTATAAGAAGGGCTCAAGTCCACCATTTTTGGCCAAACTGAGTTAGACACAGGAATTAGTTACTGCTTACACCATGGGCTATCATGTGTAGAAACTGGGTAAGAAAACAAGCCATGTGGCAAAAACTGGTTTGATGGATAGTTGAATCGTTCTATAGTTGTAGTTGAGAGTTTTAGTGCAAACCTGTAAAATATTGTTAACCTAAACAAATATCTGCATTATCTCATAAGTACGCTTCAAAATAATACACTTCAAATCATTTCTAAATATTTAACACAATTGATCCTCATTCGAGGGTTAATCCTTTTCAGCTTAGTACATCATTATGTGTTTTAGATTATGAAATTGAGATAGGTGAGCCTTCAAGCTGTTGCTAAAGCATCTTCCTCCAACAGTTTTCTCTTGTAAATCATGTTTTCATGAATTTAGAACAAGTGGATTTGTTCCATTTCGAGATGAGCTAGTTTCTAGCAATCTGCCAGAAGCGGGTCAAAGTTCCTCATCCTTTTGCCACCTGGGCATGGAATCATGTTGAAGGATTTAGACAATCTTTTATCTTGGGCAAGATACTTTACATATTATCTTTCAACACTGTTGATGGATTCTTTCTCATGCCATGGTCTATACAGAGACAAATTCTCTTTCCTCAGAGAGATGCTGAGGATAGACTAAATTGGGCAGGGGAATCTTTGATGATATTTTGTCATTTCCAACATTTTGCCTTGGATAGTTTTCGTATTGTACATGTACATATCTTTTGTCCAGAGGACACTTCATGGAGCCCAGTGCCCAGCCAACCAACCACCATTTCTCACAATTTCAAGATCTTGTATGGGTAAAATCAAAATCTATTTTTTTCCTGTGTTGAGTGTGACCATTCGACCGGATGCCTTAATTCCGTGGTCGACCGGTCTCGTATATAAGATCTCTTACACAGTTGTACTGCATGATTTCATTTCACTTTTCATCATGCTCAGGACCAACGTAAGATATCTTATAATGCAGATTTCTTCTTGAAATGCTGCTTATGGGAATTTTCCCATGCTTCCGTCAAAATCATCTTTGTAAATATTTTTTTTTTTTGGATATACATTTACAAACATTATGAATGTAGTAGAGATCGTACTTGTCTAGCAAACTGTTAAGCGATTTGACAAAACGTATTCGTTGCGTTCGTGCGACCTCTTGCGATCGCGTTTTATGCAAATTACTGGCTGCTGGCTTTATGCAAATTTGAATATGGTTCCCTTGAACTCATTGGGCAGGTTTTCATGTGCAACCTTTATGAGAGAACGCGGCGAAAAAACATTAAAAATGGGCCCTTTTTCGCATGTGTCGCCACCACTACATTATTCAACAGAGTATACCTTAGATCTTGCTACATCTTGAACAAAACATTGCATTCTTTCAGAAAATAAAATAAAAACTGAACAAAATATAACCCTTGTTGTGATTGGTTGAGGTTTAGGCTGGCATATATTGATTTAGAAAAGAATTGTTTGTATGAAATCCAATGAAATTTGCCGTTGCTCATGTCTCAGCGCATACGTTGTACATACATGTACATGTATACTCGTACTGCATGTGCGTACGTACCCCGTACACAGCTGTTACGCCCCAACTATGGCATTGGCCCAACTATACCTGGGCCGGCTCCAACTGTAGTTGGGACCGGTCCCAACTGCGACGGAGTAGTTGGGAAATCCCAACGACAGTTGGGACTGAAGGGGCGGAGATACGGAACCGCACGTGAATATATGCATGAATTACAATAATCGTATGGTGCGCGCAAGGCTTGGAAAGGAAGTTTTGTGGGTTCGACGCACGTGGCTGGCCGGCCGGCCGGCTATTATTTATGGTTAGTAGGCCAAGCTTGCTAAACATCATACCATAGACGAAATCAGCAACGCCAAACGCTTCACTATTTAACCAATTTGAACATAATTTCATCATTTGTTTAAAAATTATCAGCTGTACATGTTGTGGTTACTGCCTGCCACAGCTATATAGTTTGGACCAGGATTGAAGTAGTGGTCCCAACTATGGTTAGGACTATACTAGGCACTGAATACTCATTCGTATTACTTGAACACAATTTCACTGTATTTAAAAAATTATGATCAACCATGTTATGGTTGCTGCCTGCCACAGTTGGGCCAGGATTGAAGTAGTGGTCCCAACTATGGTTGGGACTGCACTAGGCACTGAATACTCATTCTTATTACTTGAACACAATTTCACCGTATTTAAAAATTATCAGCCATCGATCGTTATATGCATTGCCTGCAGTGGTGGTCCCAACTATGGTTGGGAGGGATGGACTTCACTAGGCACTGAAAACTCATTCTTTATTACTTGAACACATTTCACTTTATTTAAATAACAAATAATTAACGAATTGATATAAAATTGCAGTGTAATTTTGTATTGTTACAGACGAAAAATGTCAAGGAATCGATCGAGACAAGTGTACTCGGCACTCTGATACTATTACCCCAATCACATGCTAATTAAATATTTGAGAAAACAAAACATTATGTCTGTTTCCTTTTCTTCAAGGAATGACCCCACCTTACTCCCGGCCTTCAATTTTTCATAACCGTCCATGCACAAATGTACGTACATTGTACATGTACATGTACATATGTACATGTTTATACACGTGGCACGGCTGGAGATTTGCATAACAGTGCAGCCCCAAACCCCGTGATCATGCATAATCATGACGAATGCTTTTTCAGTCATGCGCCTTACAATAAATACGACACCCCCCGTCGCGTTTAGTCTCCCAACTATAGTTGGGATTTCCCAACTGTCCGGTTCTAGTTGGTACCGGCCCAACTATAGATGGGACTGGCCCAAGTATAGTTGGTACCATGACCGCAGTTGGGGCGTAACACAGCTAGCTACAGAGAGCTAGCCAGGGAGCTATGTCCAATGGTCGTCTGACTGTGCGGTTTGGGCCTGTTTGTATGGGGTTCTTTTGACCAGAAAGGATTTGATATGTCTTACATAACATCGGACGATGGCCGTAAAGCCAGTTTCTTTATGCTTTTAAAGTCCTCTTTTGTTACTAAAGTTATTGTGTTACTTGAAGGCGCAGCCTAGTATCAGTCGTTTTCGAGCTGCGGGGAGCCACGCATGCAATTCTGCACTGCATGCATTGGCTTGTCAAATTTTCAACGTGTATTGCCGGCTGTACAGTGTATTACTATTTTTCGTGTGACTCCACCGGCACCGTATCATTGTGTTGGTACTGCATGCAGTGGCACGAGTCGTGGAAGGCTACGTGGTAAGTACTTTTATTTTTTTTGTAAAACTGACATTTTATAAAATTGTTTTCAACTAGTGCGCTGAATTTCATTACCATTTACCATTACCATTAGAACATTTTGGATTCGGCTTTATGAATCCTCGACACACATGCAACCCGATTTTGGTCCAAGTTTTCACATAAGTAGTGTACATAAATTAATATTTGCAGCATGCACACAGAAATAGGTGTGTGCCATGGTTGTTTTTCAGGACAGTCTGTAGTAACGAAACCAGAACAGTTTTGGAAGCAAATTATTGGATTATTTGGGACTTGTTTGAATTTTGTTGAGTCACATTTATTTTCGCAAAGAATACATGTAGTATAAGTATGAGTGGACAAAATGGTGACAAAATGGGATTTTGTACAGAAGTGTAATAGTTATAAATTAGGAGATATATTTAAATATACATCTCTCTTTCGAATTGAACAGAGCAATGTAACGAAGCGCCTTGAAGTTTTCAATCTGTATTTCCCGCTCTAATAGGAGCTCTTGAAGTCTGTTGCAAAAGTGGCAAAAGTAAACAAAATAGAAATGTGAAAATACTGAAGATAATGTGAAGATAATGAATAATGTAACCACGGAAACCTAGCAAGGTCACTTGGGGGGGGGGGGGGGGGGGGGGGGGGGGTAGACGTGAAAAAGGGCATATATCGGAGGCACAGGGGGCACTAACATTTTAGGGCACAGCATAGACGTAGCCAGCGGGGGGGGGGGGGGGGGGGGGGGTAATTTCCCCCCCCCCCCATATTTTTACAGAGCCCCCCTATTTTTACCACTAAATTTCCCACAAAATCAAAACCCTGCCCTCTATCTACGAAAATACCTGTTGGTTTTTAATGTCGCAAGCTAGTTTGGTCAGTCCAATGGCTTCAAAGCGGATTTTTTATTTTTGTTTTATAAGAACGGGACCCCTTAAGTACACAATCAACGCAACAATAAAATAATTTCCTTCATGCTGCTGGCCCTAGTGTGCTTTCACTGGAAATTATAGCACCCCCTGTTCCCTAAATGAAAAAGAACAGTAACCATGGAAACCTTAATTACACGGTCTTGTGATAACTGGTACATGAAATGGATTTCATACCGTTTAACCTCTTCGATTGACGATAGCCTTTCTTTTTCACTTTCTGTAAAGCATTCCTTTAGGTTGTCTATATCCTTGCGTAGCGACCGACGTTAAGCATGTAATGATATAAAAGGAAACACTTATAAAAATATGAATTTAAACCCTTCACCTAAAAACAATAAAACAGAATTAAAACAATAACAAAAAACAGTATAAAATACATACACACAGGGCAAACGGAACGAACAGATAACAAGACATGGAACAAATGAAACTGGCAAGATGTACAGAACAAAGAAGATAGATAGGACAATAGGACCATGGAGAAAGGAAACAATAAGACAATTCTGACAGGTTATTCAACATAAAATACTTTAAAAACAATAGAACAATAATAAAAATTAAGAGATTCTGCAAGCCATTTCTTTACCTTAATCTTAAAACTGTCAAGATAACCGCAAGTTTGAAGGTAGGCTGTTCCACACCGTGATACAAGTTACAAGCAGACTAAAATTGGAGGAATACCAGTCGTGTACACTACCTTCAATGATTCGACTCCTCTCTCCATCTCCATCCTTTCGATTGTGATCATTTGGCGATGTATCTTTGGTAATTATCAAAACAAAAAATGCTTTGTTTCACTCTAAAGGCTGACTGTTTTTACCAGTGCTAATTCTTCCGAGAAATATTTCTGGCATGATATGCTGCCCTCTTTGAGAAAATCGTGACTTTGCATCACGAAATGGGAAGAACGTAGGAAAAGTTCAGACTGAATCATAGAGTTATATATAAAAAACAAGAGGGCGTACTCGCTATGCCGCGTACAGAACCCGGCCGTGCCACCATGGAGATTTGGCTGGCCCCCCAAAAACATGGCTGCCGGTGTATGAATTTCTGTCACCCTGAAAAGCCGACTTAGTGGATCTACTGCGCATGCCGAAGTGGAGATAATTAGGTCAGCGACCGGTCACGTGAGAGGGATAACCAATAATAGGGAAGAGAGAAAAAAATTAATGAGTCGGATATTCATATGACACCGGTCGTCCTTGTCGGCACGTGGTATATATACGCCCCTTTATTCTTATATATATATATAACGCTATGGGTCGAACAGCCGGCAGCCATGTTTTTGGGGGGCAAGGCTGGGTATAGCGTGTACGCCCTCTAGTCTTTAGATATAACTCTATGGACTGAATTCAGTTTTAACCTCTTCTGCCCGGTAGTTATGAGGCACCCGTATGATATATGGGCTTGTGCAGTTAGGCGTAACGAACACAATAGGTTTGTGCAGCCAAGCATACCACCACAATAACCGAACAAGGAATTAAATACCCATAAAATTGGAATAAGGAGGTCAAACAAGCCGGTGCTTTTTTTTAACAGCAGCTTTTGCCGTCATCTGTATTCAACGGGTTATGACAATAGGACAGAATAGAAATGTTACAATTACAAAATCAACTTTACAGTGAAAAATTGTAGTTTCTGCTTGAAACTCAGAAAGCCAAGGTGCGATTTTACACATTTTATGCTGCCATGTCAAAATTATTATTGTATCCAAAGACCTCCACAGATGCAATGCCATATTTCCATGTACTTACAGTTGCTCTGTCTTCGTAACAAAGTGCCTTGAAATTTTCTAATTGTATTTCTCGCTCTAATAGGAGCTCTTTAAGTCATATCTTCTTCGGCCTTGTCGGTCTCCTCCACTCCCTCCATCTCCTCCACTCCCTTCACTCCCTCCATCTCCTCCACTCCCTTCGGCCTTGTCGGTCTCCTCCACTCCCTTCGGCCTTGTTAGTCTCCTCCACTCCCTCCATCTCCTCCACTCCCTTCGCCCTCCATCTCCTCCACTCCCTTCGGCCTTGTCGGTCTCCTCCACTCCCTCCATCTCCTCCATCTCTTCGCCAACCTCCATCTCCTCTCCATCCTCGTCTCTCCCCCCTCCCCTCCCTCCCTCCTCCTCCCTCTCCTTAGTTTGCCACTCCATCTGTACTGCATGACTGAGAAGAAAACCAAATGGAAATATTAAAATTTTTGCTTTCACAATCAACTGAATGAAGCAGAAAATGCACCAAAACTTAGCTGCAGTTACTAAAGTAGGGGCTCCTAAGACGAAGGCGAAGCCGTTCAGTTCTCGTGCGAAGAAAACACTAATAGAAAGTGTCAAGTGTCGAGCATTATTAACCAAAACGCGCCAACGCAAGCCTTTATTTTTCTTCTTCTCAGAACCCCAAGTGCCAAATACTTAGCCAATTGGCCCCCATGATAAAAGTGTTTTTTTCCTATATCTGTATGACCCTTCCCGACATGGAGCACTCAACGCAACAATTTACAAATTCTCACTAATTTGAATTCTTATTTTATGTCCTTTAAACCTTAAAGAGGAACTAAAACGCAAATTTTTTTTTGACATTTTTGACTTATCTGATAGTTCATGCCTCCCCAAATCTAATGTAACAAGTTTCATGATTCTGAAAAATCAAAAAAAATGTTTTTGAGCCTTTTCTTTCTGAGCCACTTTGACTCGATTCAGAAAAGGCCGAGGTCAACTGTGTGCCGTATCGCGCGAGTATTGACGTACACGTGTAGAAACATATGACGTCACTGTATTATACGACAATGTTTTACGCAGAGTCTGTACGTATTTTTTGTCTAAGGCTAGTATTACTTCCTGTGCTTTTTGTTCATGATTCAGGAGTAACACTACGATAAACATATTTTAAAGTATTGACATCTTTGTGAGACAATTAAGAATTGGGGTTGTAGGCTTGTTCTTGCTGAAAAGCTAGTTATGAGTCATACTTTCCTTTGCGCGGTGAGTTGTGTGTGAGCTGATGCTATACTCTAGTCTGGCGACTTTGATAATGCAGCCCTCATAAGGACCCGCACCTTCTCAGAACTATACACACAATTTCTGTTATAAGGTACCAGACTCAATCGCATGCAGCGCATGCGGTCATATCACTGATCTCTAGTAGAGATCAGTGGGTCATATGCAGCACGATATGGGGCAGATTTTTTCACCATGCATCATCTGCAGGGCCTACAACTTCCTACAGTCCTACACAAAACTGGTTCACTGTATCCATCTTTGCTTTTTACTTTGTGCACATTTAAATGGTGTAGGACTGTAGGAAGTGTAGGATCCTACAAAATATACAGAGTGAAAAAAGCTGCCTCATATCCGGCAGGCAGGGTATACATGCGGTACCGTGCGTGTACAATGCATGTTGAGTCAAGCGAGCGTGGACAGGGAGACGACCGGGGCTCTCTGGCTGCTCGAGACGGCAACCGCAGTTAACATCGTCGCGCTGGTGCGCGTGAGTCCAGGACACGATTAGAATGCTCGATGCTTTTAGAGTTGGAATGGCTCCATCCTTCAAACGAAATTGTGCCTTTAAACCCAGCTGAGTTTTCATACTAACACTATCATCTATTCTATACAGTCTTTGGCGAAGTGTTCTGCACATATTTTCGACCATTTCGACAGCCCAAAATCAGATATTGTATTGTATACAAAGCGGACCCACTGTCGCCTTTGAGCTCCATTCAGCACTGGGAATCGCAGTAAGGTTGGGTCAGGTTTGTTGTCGCTGTTCCTCGTGAAACCCCCAAATACACACGATCGAGGCATAATGATTATCTCAGATCCATGCTCATACTGAAATAATATCAAAATTAGACAAAATAGACGGGAAAACGGAGGAGTTAGTCGACAAAAACTCTTCAGCAGCATTAACTCCACGTACGTACAATGCATAGTGTTTGGCTGTGGCATCAACCGACTCTACACGTGTACGTCATGGGGTCACGTACATACATATACATAATGAGCTTTCGCGAAACAGGATAAATGGTTCAGAATAACAACCCTTTTTTTTATAAAAAAATTTCTCGTCTGCAAACTAATCTCCATCAGTTAAGAGTATTTAAACTGTCGGAAAAGTCCAAAAAGTAAAACAAAAATTTGGCGTTTTAGTTCCTCTTTAAAACCCAAATAAATTTGGTAAGAATACAACTTCGTTGGGTTTTAACGTTAACGTAATACATGATCCATAAGCGCCATTTTAGCATTAAAGAATAAAGCAATATAATCATCTAGTACTAAATGTAAACACCTTAATATTGAATACTTCTCACAAACATCTCACAAAGTATCGAAACACTTGAATCAGACCCTGCCTTTTGAAAATTACAGCTGCGTAATAGAAATGAACGGTCCCTTTGAATTCCCAGTTTTGTCCCGAGCATTTTGACACTGCACATGTTATGATCAGACATCAATTGAAGGAGCAATGATCAGTTGAATGATCAAAGGTCAAATTTCAA
Source organism: Hippasteria phrygiana (assembly GCA_037893225.1). NCBI lineage: Eukaryota > Metazoa > Echinodermata > Asteroidea > Valvatida > Goniasteridae > Hippasteria > Hippasteria phrygiana. The sequence goes on along the minus strand of JAZGUH010000511.1, from coordinate 5,092 downwards.
ATCAAAATGCTCTGGACAAAACGGGGAATTCAAATGACGGGGTCTTATTCAAGTGTTTCGATACTTTTTGTGAGGTCTTTATGTATTCAATATTAAGGCAAAAATTTGCGGAAACACTATGTGGCAACTCTCTTTTGTGAGTTTGTGGGGGTTCTAAAAGAAGGGGACTCAATGTTTTGGATAGTATATTCTGCCCGTCGTCAGGAGGCTGGGGGATTCCAGCGGTGAAGGAAGTACATTCAAGTCTCCTGACGACGGGAAGAGTATACTGTTCAGTTTCCCCGTCTTTTTCGAAACCCTACAAATTCACAAAAGAGTTACCATATGGTGTACCTTCACCATGCAAACCTTCAAATCATATCTGTATCCAGTATTGTTATTACGTTTTTCTGGACACCAATACTCACTTGTCACTATTTCCGTCCAAATGTTCGTCCTGCAGTGATAAAAAAAACACAATCAATTATTCGAATGGTATTTTTCAGTGTTGTTGTTGTCAAGGCCACAACTTCCGAGGCCAGGTATTCAACACATAATAAATGAAACAAGGTTAAAATGTTGACCATGTCCGAGTGATCATGTCCGAGTGATCATGTCCGAGTGATCATGTCCGAGTGATCATGTCCGAGTGATCATGTCCGAGTGATCATGTCCGAGTGATCATGTCCGAGTGATCATGTCCGAGTGATCATGTCCGAGTGATCATGTCCGAGTGATCATGTCCGAGTGATCATGTCCGAGTGATCATGTCCGAGTGATCATGTCCGAGTGATCATGTCCGAGTGATCATGTCCGAGTGATCATGTCCGAGTGATCATGCACGCGCGCGCAGGAAAGCTGAAGCAAGCGTAGGATGGTACTAGACACGAGACAGGCTTCGCGTTGCGCGAGCATGCGAATAACAGGTTAGTTCCCTCAACTTTCATGTCCCCCATTATCGCTTTGGCTAATGCCCACTTAACGTCCACTCGTTCAGGGCAGAGTGGTGGACCAGGAACCAATCTATAGCGGGAGTAGACTTGTTCTCTAACAAGATGAGATGCTACCAGAGTACTAGTGTTGGTTCCAAGACTTCCTCAGCGGTGCAACGTCTTGCGCGCACGGATCAGAGCACACAGGCGCCCTTTACACACGCACGCCGAGGCCAAATCGCCAAGAACGTCTTGGCTGTTTTGTAGTTCTGCCCGCAAAATCGCGAGCAGAACTATTTGTGTATTTGCATGCGAGTGTGACGTAAAGTGCATAATCACGTGACCCACATTGGAGGCATTGTATAATCGGTGACTAAAGCGTGTTTGACAATATGTGTATGGTGGCTCAGAAGGGACATCGCATATCGTACGTTTTAACGTAAATATTCCCTTCAAGAAAATCACTTCAAAATAATACTATTATAATTTTTCTTAAACTCTTATCAAACCGAACTCTAAAACAATTCGCTACCTTATGGAGACAGAGAAAAAAGGAAGGAAATGTCCCAATAAGGAATGTTTCCTTTTCTCCCCAAAATCTCAAACACTTTGAGCATACTTTTTCCAAACGGCCCTTTGGTCACCTAAAAGGCTTACAATATAGTACGGAAGTCTGACGTCAGTTGCCGCGGCAATGGTTCCAAACACATGCAGTTTAGAATGTATTCTGGTTGCAAACATTGCATTGATTGACGTCATCACTTCGGTACTTTATGTCATCAAACTTGGAAAACACATACAACAAATAGAACAGATGTGTCTAAACAAATTACGTCATGCTGACGTCATCCGATGTCATATGTCGGCATTCAACAGTCAAAAGGAGTAATTCCATTTCAGCAGTTAGCAGTCACTGGCCAAATAGGATCATTCAAATGCATGAGGTCGCAAAGATCATTCAATTTCGTAAAAGCCAGCAGCAAGAGGCTGGTCAATTTCATCAATTGGCAAACATTTTTCAAACGTTTACATTGAAATTCGATTCGATGGTATGTGCTTTCTGATTCGTATTTTAATTTTACGTGGTCAGAACATTAGCAGAAATAGAGAAGAGAACAAGTGCAAACTATCACAAAGCTTTAGCGAAAGATTTTGTTTTCATTTCAAACTTATCACCATAACTTTTTAAACTTTACTTAAAGGGGCTGTGTCTTTGCGCCATCTCGCGTTAACGAATCAAATATTGGAGTGCGCCCCCTTGCGCTTTATTTCGGTTATGTGTTATTTTTAACCTCCATCGTTTGTTATGGCTGTTCTGAGAATTGGCTTTTGGAAACTACACCCACTGGAACACGCACGTATACTTATAAACAAGTAGCACACATCGTGGCACTCAGTTCTCTGAGAGTAAGATTATTAGAAAAAACGTTCAAATTTCATCTGTTTATTTCATAAAATTTCATTCACATGTACACAAGTGCCATGGAATATTTGTCTGAAAGTTGCATAGAATTGGAGGTTGGCGATATAGAAGTAGAACCTATGACATGCACATGCCGAAACTCTTGCCAGAGAGGACGACTCGGCATACGGGGTGCTTGTCCCTGTAAATGTGCACAGCAAAACTGCAACGTGTCTTGTCGCTGTGGGACAGTTCGCGCTAAATTTAGTACACAAAATCCCACAGGCGGGGTATCCGTAAAAGGGTCTATGTATTATGTGTACATTCATTTGGATGTATCTTGTCGATAAAAAGCTTCAGGCTTATTTTGACCCGTCACTTTAATAACATTAAAATGCTACTAAAAGAGGGGTAGTGGCTGCAGACAGTTCTTTAGCAGCGAGAAAGAAAAATTTAATCTAGACTTTAGAAGTACATGGTTTTTTTTTTACAGTTGATAGATAGAGCTGAAACAACTTCACTTGGTCGCTGTTCCAATGGCACTTGTCAACAACTCGCTGTGTGAAACAATGTTTCCGCACATCAAGTTTACATGTAATGTATAGTCAACATGTACAGTACATACATTACATGTACAGTACATCCGATCCATGTACTCGGTATGTGAATTGTTCATGTCATAAAAAGTAATAAGCGAATAATTCGTGCAAAGCAGGTTAAAATTAGGGTTGTTTGAATATTTGTCGGGGTGTTTATTTCTTTGTTTCTTTGTGATGTAGGGATCTGTGCGCAAGTGGCGTAAATACGAGGAAGGAGTTCAGGGGCCCGCCGAATTTGTATTTCTTTTTTGTTTCGTAAATTTACAAAGGGAAAATTGTACACAAAGTGATGTTTCAAATTTCAAGCGGTGTTTGGGGCGGGGGTATCCCCCGTTGAGAAAAAGTTCAAGATGCAGTACTTCGTTGACAAATTCAATAATCATCCCCAGAGTGTTGAAATAACTCTTATGATGTAACACAAGGTCGTAGACTCAATATCGCTATCAGTATAGCTGTTTTACTTTGATTTGCTCATCATTGCACGCACAGCCGATTTTAGTTGAAATTTATTTCGATACATAGGACTACAACTTTATTTTTGTACAGGAAGGGGCTGGTGCATTATTTATTTTACAATCATAAATACAGATTTACTTATTTACTTATTTTTGTTTGGTTCTGCCATGGTACATTTTGGCGTTTGGCGGGTGGGGTGTCACGGACTATGTTCGACTGTAGGCCTATCGTATATTTTTGGTGGCACCACAAACACATACAAAATATTTGTACATGCAGTATGTATCATAACTACAGGATCATGCATGCAGCATTCATTGCAATTGTAATCTGATCTGGCGCGAGCGCTGTAGGTCAGCGCGCGCGCGCCCTGCTGTAGGTCAGCGCGCGGTCGTGGGGTATTATTTGCAGTTACTGGGTTTATCCATAGACCTGGAGTCTGCGTTCATCCGTTCGGAATTCAGTGTACAGCCGCAAGCCTGCTATGATCGTGACGACACAGCCCCTTTAACAGTCTTCTAGATAGGCCTACAGGGTACAGGCTTTAACATTAATCAGGGGGTAACAAAGCAAAAGAAACAATTTTGCAATTAAGACAAAAACACAATGCATATGACGAAAATGAAATGCAAACAACACAGAAACGCATCTAACAAAGTAAAACGCAAGTGCCAATAAAAGAGCTATTGTCAGCTTCCTCGAATAAGCAAGCCATAACCCATGTTCAATTTGAACGCACAGAATTTGAAATTCATTGCCCATAAACGAAAAGAAAACAAAATCGGATGCAGTGTACTGTGTAGTTGAATGGCGCACGTTGGCGAAAATCTGGATTCTTCTCGGCAGAACGTACAGTGCAGGTTCACCCGATGCGATGCCCAGAATTCTGCTGATTTCGTCTCGTCTCGTCTGTGCGGGTAGTCGAGGGGTGCCGTCGGTCGATGCTGAGTGTGTTGCGACCAGCTTGGTAAGCTGGAGGCTGGATGTCCGTATGGCCGTGTGGCTGGCGAGACGTGTGTGGGGTTTCACTGTACGTGTATTGTCACGCGTGGTTGGTCCGTCTCTATAGCGAAATTTATTTCGATACATAGGACTACAACTTTATTTTTGTACAGGAAGGGGCTGGTGCATTATTTATTTTACAATCATAAATACAGATTTACTTATTTACTTATTTTTGTTTGGTTCTGCCATGGTACATTTTGGCGTTTGGGGTGTCACGGACTATGTTCGACTGTAGGCCTATCGTATATTTTTGGTGGCACCACAAACACATACAAAATATTTGTACATGCAGTATGTATCATAACTACAGGATCATGCATGCAGCATTCATTGCAATTGTAATCTGATCTGGCGCGAGCGCTGTAGGTCAGCGCGCGCGCGCCCTGCTGTAGGTCAGCGCGCGGTCGTGGGGTATTATTTGCAGTTACTGGGTTTATCCATAGACCTGGAGTCTGCGTTCATCCGTTCGGAATTCAGTGTACAGCCGCAAGCCTGCTATGATCGTGACGACACAGCCCCTTTAACAGTCTTCTAGATAGGCCTACAGGGTACAGGCTTTAACATTAATCAGGGGGTAACAAAGCAAAAGAAACAATTTTGCAATTAAGACAAAAACACAATGCATATGACGAAAATGAAATGCAAACAACACAGAAACGCATCTAACAAAGTAAAACGCAAGTGCCAATAAAAGAGCTATTGTCAGCTTCCTCGAATAA